>OY728160.1:1560324395-1562824395 GCA_963277665.1 Viscum album
GTGCTAAAAAAGCACTGATAAAGTTTGATATTTATCAGCACTAAAAAAGCATTGATAAATACTCATTTTATCAGCGCTTATAAATTTAGCGCTGATTAAAGGGATATTTATCAGCGCTTTTCTGAAAGCACTATTAAAAGTGTCCCTGGTCTATTTAAAAATACCCTGACCATGACTCAGTCCCTCATGATTCTCAAGATCTCATGGAATTTGTATTCTTTTGGTGCGACTCCTCTACGTTCCCTCAAATTAATCAAGGATAGATCCATTGTATGTTATTCCCTACTCTTCCTCTATCGTTATTTGATGTTTTGGCTTCCGAATTTTGTGTTTTTTCACTATTATGAAACATGAAGAACCCTACATATCTTCTCATCACTACTGAAAGACAACAAGTGTGGTTATATTTCTTCTTCTCATTTCATATGTATTTGAGTGTCTAGTCCATTTTTCCCTAGAGACACACATAGATGGTTTACTCTACTCTCGACATTAAGAAGTAGACATCTCCCCCCTCATTTTTCTCTTCATTTTAATAATATAGGGTTCTAAAATCTAGGTAGTTTCTCAAATTTAATTCATCTTATATACTAGATTATAGATTTGAGTGGCTTAATTATGAGGGTTTTTAAGGATTAGTGGATACCAAGTTGTGGCCCTCATTTATGGGTGATGAACATATAGGGACCAAGGTAAGTGTAAAAATCATTAAAACATGTTTTGTGTATTTTAATTATTCATTTAAATTTTTAAACTGTGAAATGGGTTATTTAGATTTATGATATCGATGAATAATTTTTTTATTTAATTCAAAAAAGTATTGAATTAATTAGTGACTTTCCAAAAATTATTTTAGTGATGCATGTTGTGAGAGTTTCGTTTTTTTAATTAATTCAAGGCTATTATTAAACTTTAACCATTCATGGCATATTATTAAAGTTTCATCATATAATATGATAAAGTTGCAGGGATAACTCTCTTTAATATTATATTTTACAACCAATAATATCATTATAAATCCTAAGGTGGGAAGTTCTTAGAGGTAATTGTTAATCTACTTCAATCTATGTGGTATAATTTTAAATGACGAGAAGTATCTATGGTTACTATGTAAGGTTTTTTTGTAATATATCACAATAATAAATTTAGGACTGCATTGAATAGATTCATTTCATTTATAAGAGCAAAATATTATAGATAAATACTGAGAATAATTTGAAAAATTTACCCTTTAAGGGATGAATGTTATTAGAGGGATCTTATGGTGTATTAAGAAAATATCCAAAATTTGAAGGTAAGGAATCTTTGAGTAGACATAAGTGATGTCCAATATAGGTGGGGTGAGATTCATTTCTATAAGACCATTAGAGTGGAGGTATTCCAATTACTCTTCAATTGAGGAGACTTTTTGAGTGATTCCATTAGTGTAGGTTCCTAGGACACTTCAATCCTTATACGCTTTATTGTCTTCCATCTCTTGATGATGGATTGGAATCCCTCTTTCAAACTAGCTTTCCTCCCATCATTGTGGTTCCAAAGTTCATTTGTTACATACCTCCCGAATAGTGATAGTACAAAGGATAGTTTGAAAGAGGGAATGAGTATCCTCAAATCCATCATCAAGAGATGGAAGAAAATCAAGCATCTTAGGATGGATTAAATAAAGGTAAAAAATGTTAGTTGTACTTTAGTATTAAAGTATTGTATCTCTTTTCAAGAAAGTAACAATTTTCATGAAATATGGATGCAATTGTGGATTTTTATACATGGAGTGTATTTCATTGTTGTTATTCAATAGAAATTAATTTTTTGACAACTCATGCAGACAATGTCTTCTGAACATTATGATGTTGCCGATTCCAAGCAAGAACAAACTGTTGATAGTGAAACTATAGAATTATTAGGGGATCAACAAAATGTTGATGAAAAAAATAAAAATAAAACAATAAAGAAGCAACATTATAGTTTTGAATAAAATTATCAATACCAAAATTCAGGGTATAAAATTTGAGGTTAGTTGGAATCAATGCGGCCAACCTATTGACCCCAACAAGTCAACATTCATTAGTTATCTTGGGGTCACAACGAGGATGAATGTTCTTATTGATATTGACTCATGGAATCATGTCCAACCTATAATGAAGGAAAGCCTTTGTAAACATATAATGGTAATGTTACAATATAATTTCTCTATTTTAGTGAAAATTTATATAATGAAACATTGAATTACTTTTCATTATTCCTTATAGACTTCGTTTATTTTAGAATATTTCCATAATAAATGTTTCTTAATGGTCGTTGGAAAAGACCATAGAGTCTTTCAGACTCTTCTGGTGATGTTACATCTTAGGGATGTTGAGGGGAAAATAAATCCCCACCCACCACTTTATTATCCACACATTATAAAGCAAGAAACATGGACTTATTTTAGTAATCATCGCAATGAGAAATCAATTTAGGTGAATTAAGATCGATGATATATTATTTGATATTATTTATTTTATCCCACTTGATTAAAAATTGTTAATTTATGAAATAGAAAAAGAGTTCTAAAAATAAGGAGTGTGCATCAAAACCAGCGTACCCCCATCACAAAGGAAGGATGGGGTACGCTTCATTAGAGAAGAAATTGGTACGTATTTTAAATCAAAAATAAAAGTTTAATTATGTGATATAAAACAACATATATTCCTTTGTTTATATGTAGATTGATGAATCAAAATTTAAATCCACTTCTATCCCACATCATGTGATTTGGAAGGAGGCTTGTGTAAATAAGGATAGTATATTAGTTGATGAAAACACAAAAGTTGTATGGGAATCATGTGTAAGTATGACATGATTTTAATTAGTTATGATTTATAAAAATATTACATAAAATAAATATGTTCATATTTTTTTATATGGTTTAGACACAAGAATTGAAAATGACCATACCATAAGAAAAGAGGATTTCAGTAGCTTTGAAGCGGCCAGAATAGTATGGTCATGTTAGAGGATTAGGTTTTAGAGTCTCTCCTAGATCATATTTCAAGAAGATAAAACCACATGAATATACATATAATATAATGAGACAAATGAAGACAAAAATAGACTCACTGTAAGATATTATTTTGCAGTCTGGTCTGGAAGACTATTGTATAAGAAAACATCAAGGTGAACCGGAGGTGGATAAAATATCCACACATGATCCAAATGATACCACTAGATTTGAGGCTATTAATACCCCCCAAACTTACCAAGGGTAATCAATTTTTTCATTACTACTTCTCCTAAATGTAAATCAAACAACTTCAGATAACTTTATATTAATAAAATTATAGAGGGTGTAGTTGTATGTCATTTTTATCTGTCAAAACCCACATACTTCTGTGTTGTGAGGGGTAAAATGCATAATATACCAGGAGACCATATATATAATCAAACACTCTCAAAATATCACATGATAGTGTGGATTGAGGTAGCTTATGAGCTGACAGATTAGTTTCTTATTCCACTTGATGATCCAAATATTACAATGGTCCAAGATTCTATTAGAGCTTTCATAGCATGGCCATATAATCTTATAAAGATACATGAGGTGCATCTTTAACAAAATTTTTCATATGAAAAACATGTAATAGTTGATGATAAAAGGTCTAAAGTGAGGTATGATTTTACAAATGGATAAAGCGGCGGAGAAACGAAAGGTCGAATCAAGAAAATATACTTAGTCGACCAAGAAAACAAAATGAACTTCTGAGAGTACCTTCTCTATACCAGTTCTAGAAAAACATTTATTAACATTACAACTTCATGAAGAGACCACATTTAAAGATAAAACTATGTCTTACATTCACTATGAAAAATAAATATTTGGGGTTTCCATTATATACATAATTGATCTCGAGACTCTAAATTAGATTATCAAGCATAAATGACTAAGCATCTCTATTGTGAATACACACATAAGGTACATTTTTATAATATGTATGTCCAAACAGTGAGCTAGATATATTTATTAAAGTTAATAACATTTCATATTTTGTACAGGCATTTATATTATAACTATATAAAGGGAAGATCACATGAAGCGCAATTTGGATTCATTAATCCCAGTATCATTTCAATAGTAGAAATTACTTTGGATAAGAACGAAATAGATAAGAAAAAAGATGGGTTACTCCAAGAGTTTAATAAAAAATTATTAGATTACATACTCTTTTTGATTCCTACAATTAAAGGGTAAAACTCTATGATATAATCACATCAAATTTACTTTTAATTTTTTTCTTTACTTATTTTTTTTAGGAAGCACTGGATGCTGATAGAAGTCATCATAGACACCCCAACTATTTATTTTTTGTTCAGTGTGTATTTTAATGAGATTTTTTTTAGGATAGGGTGGTCTCTAAATACAGGCTAAATCATGGAATGAGGGCATTTTCTAAAAATATAAAGTCTGTGGATTACTAAAAATGAAAAAAATTAAGGTACATATATAAAAATTTAGCTATAAAAACATTTCAAAACAAATTACTTATATTTTTCAATGTTTCTACAGTGTATGAAACAAGATAACGAAATCAATTGTTGATATTATGTTAAAAAATTTATGATAGAAATCATACAGCATGAAAAAACCATCATACCCTACATGTAATTTATAAATTTAATTACAATTTCATTAAATATATTTCATAATCATTTGTTTGTTTATATTTTCTCAATACTATCAAGATTTCCAACAAAATAGTTATTCAAAATAAGAAATAAATTTGTTTAGAGATGAGTGGGAAGCATATTTTTTGTTAGAATATATGCCAATAAAAAAATTAGGTGATTACATGTTATGTTTGTGATATATTACGAGTTATGACAATATAAAAATATTTGGGGTGTGAATAATTAGTGTGAGAATTATTATATATTATTCATTATCTCTTTCTCAAGGAGAAGATTAATGGAGGAAATAAATTTATTTATAAGAACTGACCTAAAAACAATAAAATTTTTAGGAAAACACAGAGTCAGAGTTGGAGGCAGAGGCAGAGGTAGAGGTTGAGGTAGAGGTAAAGGAGTAGGAAAAGTCAGAGTTGGAGACCAACATGGAGGAGGAGGTATAGGTGAAGACCAAGATGGAGACCGAGGTGAAGGATGATAAGAAGGGATGGCTTGAAAATAATAAAATTGTTCATCAATGAAGTATAATAAAGATCATACCATGATTTTGTTTGAGAACGATTTTTTAAAAGTTCACACAACACTTATCACATAAGATAAGATCCATTGTGAATCTTTCCAGATTAAAATGGAATTTTAGTAAAAAACACATGTAGAATACTCAAAACCAAGAAAATCATTCTGATTGTTTTTATACTTTAGTAAAATTATCCATGATTCATTTTGGATGTGTAGAATTCAGCCTCACCTCAATCTGACACACGATGTGACTATTATGACTCCAAGTGTGACTTTCTTATTCAAAAGTGACATTCATTTTAATCAAAAAAACAACTGACATAATCAAAATCAATAAAATGAATTGTAGTTTTTTTTATACTTTAGTAAAATGATCCATGAGTCATTTTAGATGTGTATAATTCATCTTCACCTCAATCCGACGCACCGTGTGACCAGTATGACTCCAAGTGCATTTTTTTATTCAAAATTGACGTTCGTTTTAATCAAAAAAAAAAACAACTGACATACTCAAAAATGATCAAAAGCATTTAGATTATTTTGGTAATTTTGGAAAAAGATCCATACATCATATTTGATGTGTAGGGATCAACCAAACCTCAATTTGACACACATTGTGACTGATATGACTCCAAGTTCATCTTTTTATTCAAAACTGACATTAATTTTAATCAGAAAACAATTGACATACTAAAAAATGAGAAAAATTATTCTGATTATTTTGATGCTTTATGATAATGATTCATGATTAATTTGGGATGTGTATCATTCAGCCTCACCTCAATCTGACACACAGTGTGACCAGTATGACTCCAATTGCGTCTTTTTTATTCAAACTGACATTCATTTTAATTAAAAATACAACTGAAAAACTCAAAACTCATAAAACGCATTCATATTGTTTTGGTACTTTAGGACAATGATCCATACATTATTTTTGATTTTTAGGGATCATATTCATCTTAATATGAGTCACGGTGTGACCATTATGAATCCAAGTGCATCTTTTTATTCAAAATTAACATTAATTTTAATAAAAAAACAACTGACATACTCAAAACTAAGAAAACACATTCCGATTGTTTTGATACTTTAGGACAATGATTAATGAGTCATTTGATATGTGTATCATTCAACTGTACCTCAATCTGATGCATGGTATTACCAGTATGACTCTAAATGCATATTTTATATTCAAAACTAACATTAATGTTAATAAAAAACAACTAACATACTCAAAACCAAGAAAACACATTAATATTTTTTTGATACTTTTGTAAAATGATCCATATGTCATTTTTGACATGTAGGGATTAGTCGCACCCCAATATGATGCACGGTGTTACTGGTATGACTCCAAGTGAATCTTTTTTATTCAACTGCGACACTTATTTTAATAAAAAAACAACAAACATTATCTATAATAGTGTTTGATTTTTCTTTTATTTGTGTAAGAAATTTTATTTCATTTAAATTCAGTATTTGTACCTTATTTTGGTAATTTTTGTTGTTTTTTATGTTGATGAAGTGTGTTTTTGTATCACACTGCACCTATTTCTTATGATTCAGTGTGATGCTACATCACATTGCAGTTTTCACCTTTATCAGCACTATTAACTACGGTGATAAATCTATCCTTTATCAGCACTTTTATAAGAGATGATAAAAGACTTCTTTATTGATGCTTATAAATACACTAATAGATTCTATCTATATCAGCACATTTAAAAGTGCTAATATATCATATTTTTATTAGCACAAAATTAAATAACTGATAAATACAGTCTTTTATCATCACTTTGAGAAGCACTAATAAATAGTACCTATATCAGCACTTTTATATGCACTGCTAAATCTCCCCTTTATCAGCGCTTTTTTAGAACTGATAAAACACATGGAATTTTTACCGCACTAAGGTCATCAGTGCTTCTCCAGCACTAATAAACGTCGATTCTAGCACTGTTAAAAGAGTGTTTTTTAGTAGTGTATATAGGTATTGTTATTTTACTTCTTTACCATTACTACATTAAAATTTTCAAAATCATTTCATATATGGTTTATTCTAATATATTCCTTATTTTAATTGTGTATTTAGGTCATTTGAAGTCTTTTATGAGAAATAGAGCTCAACCAAAAGACTCTATGATTAAAGGTTATATGGTTGAAGAGTGTATCACCATTTATTTGGGGATTTGGATAATATTGAAACAATATTCAATCGATTTGGACATGTTGATGATAATGAAAATCAAGTTAAGTACTATAATAAATTAGAAAACTTTCCAACAATAGGTCATCGAATTGGGGAAATATCATTAGTGTCGTTAACAAAAATAGAGTATGGATAGGAACATAGATATGTGTTACTCTATAGTGATATTTCATATCCTTTCATTGAATAATTGAAGATTAAAACAAAGATATTGCTTCAAATTCAAACATGAAATGACAAATATATGAAAAAATTCATTAATAAAGACATTATTGATTAGTTTTCACAATGTGTAAGATCAAAATCAATTTCATATTCATAATATGATTATATAATTATCTAATATAACTAATCATATTTTATATTTATACATGTAGATCATGAAATTTAATAATCAAGATTTAGTTCCAGATGATTTGAAATATTAGGCTCAAGAACCTTAAAGCGGTATAGGATATTTGATGCTTATAATATTAATGGATTCAATATTCGTATAGTTTTGTGTGAGGAAGGTTTGAAAACATTAAATAGTGTCATATTTATAAAATTCATAGATTTGGGATGATATAGAAAGTTGATTGACATTATAAAATTAGATTATTATGGAAAATTTTCAATTGTGTTATTCAAATGCATGTGGTTCGATATATATAGGTGCATAAGGAATGATTTATTATAATTTACTTATGTTAAATTATCTTTTATGATTGATACCATTAAGTGTGAAGAAGATGATCCATATATTTTGGATTCACAATCTAAACTGGTCTATTATGTGGATACATGAGTTGATGAAGAGTGGAGTGTTATAATCCATGTCAAGCCAAGATACTTGTATGATATGGGAGATAAAGTTGAAGAATTGTTTTGAGATATTAAACCCCATCAACAACAGGAGATCTATCTATTGGTATATAATGATATTGAAATAATTGGTCTTTCAAGGGAGTGTGTATATGATGAAATCATGTTAATGGTGGATAATGATAATAATATGGTCAATGATGATTTAATTGATTGTATACTCGGTCCTCCTTTGACTTATTTATTATTATTTGATTTAGAATACATGAATTCAATTAATCTATAAACAAAATTTTCAAAGCATTTGATTATTTTATATCATATATCATGTTCAGAATTGTTTTATATTCTTTTTTAATGTAGTAATTCTAAAAAACAAATTATTTTAAGATACAAGAAAGTCTTCTATAACTCATATATTGTCAGAACCATCTGATACACTCCCACCTTCATCAGGCAAGCTCCTTAATTTTGGTATTCCCCCTTTATTTCATTTTATACCATCTCATATGGTTTCATATTAATCAGGTAAGCTCCATAATTCTAGTGCATTGCCTTTTAGTTCAGAATGTTGGGGGATTAGATGGGGTGATTGAGGATTGATCATTGACTGAGCATGTGGTGTCACAGTTACCATCCAAAGGGTATTGAGGGGTCACCATGATTAGTATGTAATTATTAATGTAAAAAAATAATTTATTAAATATGTATACTAATTTTTTAATATATTAATTAAAAAATAGATAATATTAGGAAAAAAATGAACATAAATACATTAAATTTTTATAGGCTGAAAAAAATTAAATTATTTATTCCATTTGACATGTATGAGGTGCATAAAGATGATATAAAATACTTATACATGAAGAACTTAGGACATTTATAATATGACGTGACATCCATTCCCATAATGTATCATGAATGGAGGCACATTCTCATATATTATAAGAATAATATTTTTAATAAACACGTAAAGTTTATTTTATTTTATATTCCTATAAAATTTAGTTCTTATATTTTTACATAACTAATATGCATATTACTTCTCATTTTGAGGTACATTATGTGGTTGTACGTTAATGGACATTGAATGTTGTAAGGGAAAAGCAGAATCACTTTAAGAATAGGTTGTAGTGTGAGTTCAATAGAACCTCTTTGAGTCTCTATCAGATGGATGAAAAGGTGCCTGAAGGGATACCATGAGATTAGTGCAAGTACTTTGTTAATATGAATTTCTCTAATTCATATATTTTATTTCATATTGTCTTAGTAAATTGATATTAATTTATTAAAAACAATGTAATTTCTATTAATATTAACCTTTTTTATGAATCTTCTCAAAAAACTCATCGAGTAAAGAAAAATAGGTCATCCCACACACAACTGGTTCCAAATGTTTTTTGAGGAGAATATTAAACAAGTTAATGTGCTAAATATGATTAAATATACTTTTTTTCATCTTAATCACTTAAAATTTTTATAGTTATTAATTTTTTCCTTGGATGATATAGTCAAAATAAGTTAGTCATGAGGTCAGTTGACCTGATTTGTGGTTTAATATGTGCAATTAATATGATGAGAATTGTGTAAATGAACTCATTGAAAACATTAGGGTAAAAAATATAAAAAACAATAAACTTTTTATTAAGTGATAGGTTAATAATTAAATAAATCATTGTAAATAATTATTCTATAATTTCATCTGATAATATTATTTATCTTGTGGTTATTTTTAGAATGTTGATTTGATTTAGAAAATTATGATTTATGCTATAATAAATATTTTAAGTTTTATATATTAAATGATAATTTGATAATATTAATGAAGTGAATTAAATAAGTAATTATATAATTGTTTGTTAGTAAATTTATTGGAATTGTTGCTGGTATATTTAACAATAGTTGCATTGTTATTTTAGCAAATTATTATTTGTATTTAAATGATAATTTTCATTATTTTATAAATTTTTCACTCTCTTTATGAATGTGTTGAATTTATATATTTGATGTTATGATTTTATATTGTCATTTTATATTCATCTTTATGTTGGTCCTAGAGATTAAATAAAAAAGGAGAAGAGTAATAATGAAACATGAAATTTATATTGATTTTCAATGAGTTGCATTGAGGAGTCAATTTAATAGTTTCATTAACTTTATTACCATAAAAATGTTTTTTTATAAAATAAGTTACATGAAATTTATGATCTTTTCAATGTGATATTATTGGTTTTATATGTGTGATTAAATTTTGTTCTATTTTTAGTAAAAAATTAAAGTGGTGGGGGATGAAAATGTATTGCAGTCATCGCTGGTCTCCCACGATGATTTTGTTACCCACGTTTTGGGAAAGGAACATTCCATTCATGTGTGGGTGTTGGGTATTGACCCCCCCCCCCCTGCATGAATATTTAGGAGGATCTCGCCTTCATTTATGGTGACACATCCTCCTATAAGTCCGAGTGATGTTACTAGTATTGAAAAATAAGAATAAAAAAATAAAATTGTGATGCTTGATAATAGAATATAGGAGTAGGATTCATGATGGATAGCTCGAGGTGAGTAGTTTTTAATGATAGAAAGTGTATTGGCTAATCTATTTAAGATAAAAAATAGGAGAATTCCACCAGACATTGCATCACTGATACAGGAGGTACTGAATATGTTACATTTATTTTAATATTTTCTTAAATATATTTTGTATACTTAATATGTAATTAAAACTAATTTATATTGAATTTTTTTTAACACGGACATCATATGAACTAGAGGCTGTTATTAGACATGAACATCCAGAGCATTGATCATTTTGGGGAAGTCGGGTAGACTTAGAGTGATAACTTTATCATTGGATCCCATTGTTAATGTGTAGTATATTTTTCATCAGAACATACATATGTTTCCTTTGTAGCATATTAATAAAAAAACATGTTTATGTATTTAAAATTTCATACAATATAATGTTTATAACTGTTAAAATTTTTTTATGATATTTTAAAATACTGAATTTTTTATGTTGGTAATGTATTTTTATTTTAAATTGTAGGTAGAAGAATATTCTAATATCCCTTATTTCCTATTAAATTTTTTGGTTTTTAGCATTTGTTTAAACCATCGTTAAATTAAAAAAAATATTATTAGTTAATTAACATTGGTTATGCACTGTTAAACCACCACTAATTAATTAATGATGGTTTTAAGAACTGCTAAGTCACATAAAAATAACATTAAACTAATTGATACAAATTATTATAATAATAATAAGTATTAAACTACTGCATTCATTATAAGAGTAGTTTCAAAATCATCACCAATTAAGGATTCACAGTGCTTCCACAGGGATTTCACAAATAAAAAATACCATCACTAACTAATATATAACTTATTAATACATTATGGTTTGATAAAATTTCATGAATCAACCCACGACGGTGTAAACCATCATGCAATTTTAAAAAATAATTTTATAATAATTTTTTCTTATATTGTTACTTAAAACTTTTCACAGTAAACCATCATCGTTATTGGAACTATTTACATCAAACCTTTTACTTAAAATCTACTAGTATGTAATGTAACTATTTATATTATATCTTTACTAATATATCCTAAACCTTTTAGGATGTCAAGTGAAATCCACTCTGTTGTGATAAATGATATAACTTTTACATTTTTTCTTTACCATCAGATCCTAAATATTTTAGGACGTATAGTGAAATTCACTAAGAGATTTTACTTGTATAATATGTTATTTGTAAACTTTGTATTTCTACAAGTTGAAGGATACCCCCATTGGTATCTTATAAAATATATTCTTTTCATAATATCATGATATGAAATACAACACAGACTCTTTTATGTTCCTAAAATGGATATTTTTCCTTTTAATATGAATATTAATAAATAATATATTGTTTCAATATAATATATGGTATTTTATGTGTTTGAATAATTTTATCTAAATAAAATAAAATTCATCAAAATATATCATTAATGGGTGGTGAGAACATCCTTCTGCGTATTTTAACAAATATATGGAGAAACACTTTTATCATGGATAAAACTTTTTTATCCTTGTCTCCTTTTCAAAACATGGTATTTAAATTGATAAATCAAAAACCATGTGTATTGAATTAATTATCTCATATTGTTCATAGAAACTCTTTGGTAATAAACAACCCCACTTATCGTATAATAGAAATGAGATAATTATACGCATCCCTTACTTGGATCCATAGGAGCTTGATATATTTCTTTATATTTAAACCCATGATTTAGTAACTCTTTACTTCATCACTTGAATGAAAAATATAAGATTTATTTATTCTTCTTCTAATTTTGAACTACTGTATATTTATAACACTTTTGAAATATACATTTGGTATCATATACCCTTCAAAACTGAATAATTAATCTCTATAACACTAATAATTGACATGAACATTCCATGGCGTTTAGAAATCCCCTCAAGTATCTTAGGAAATATCATCATATATAACCATTACTTTTTCCTTTCTAATAATACCTTCAGGTTTCAATGACCTTGAATGGTTACTTTAAGAAACATCATTGTAATTCCAAACTAAATTTTCTTCATTTGGTTTTAACTTTTACCCACTTGTATTATCGACAGAGGACTAGAACCTAGACATCATATGCTCAATTAATATATCCTCAAAACTTTATGAATATTGAGTAAACCTTTTCTTAAAACCATTCACATTGTTATAAAAATTCCATATAAGATAATAGAATGAATTCCTCAACAATAATAAGCCTTATAGGAAACCTCTAATCTCACTAAGTCATAATGATGCCCAGTCATATTGAGTGTATGAGTGGAGACTAAAACTCCGTTGGTCATTTTCTATCTAATTCCTTTGAATCCACCAATCAATTAATCTTATGCATCTCATAAGAATATATATTCTAATATTTTAACAACTTAAACAATTTGGTTACTCAGGGACGCAATTCTTTAACACATAAAATTTATCATTACTTGTGTACTTTTCTTAAGTTACTAGTGTCAGGAGTTACTTACATTGATCTTCTCTTTTTAAGGGATTGATCTCAAATTTAAGATTTATGACGATGATATTTATCTATGATAGATGGTTTTATTAGAGAGGTGTTCTATTTTTTATTCATTTAATAGATACTTTTATTAAAAGTACACACACTAAAAATGATGACCCCATACATAATATTAATTTAGTGAGACAAGACCAATATTATATCATGACTTACACTAGTTTGAACATGTAAATAAGTCATGACTATATCTGGAAATAAAAAATTATCAATCATATCATATATAATACTTAGATAACTCAGTGAATAACTCTTTATTCAAATATTTCATATGGATTTACTCAACTCTATCCATTTAGTATTCTAACCGTTAGGGTTTCTTAACTAAGAATATTCCAACTCAAATGCTAAGAACAAGGCAGCTAACTGCTAGAGTCACCACTTTGCTTGTTTTCCTTACACAACCCATCTCAAATGATAAGAACAAGGTAGATAACTGCTAGAGTCACTATTTTTCTTATTTTCCTTACACAAGATAATCGATGGGCACTTAACTGTTAGGGTCACTATAATGAACCAACCTGGGTCAATTAGATAAGTCCCTCAAGAAGTTCCACCACAAGGTGAGTTGCAATAAAACAAAACAAAACAAGTCTCATATATAACTAGAATGAGAAGAACCAATAGAGTGAATAATAGAAAAAGGATTACACATCCACATGACATACAAAGTTAAGATAAAAAGGGCTAGACATAAAAGTAAAATAAGTCAAGACATAATCCAAATCTTCATGTGACCATTCATCACCACTAAACGATCCCACTAAGAAGGTGAAAACCCTTAATAGAAGACAGTGAACAACAAGACTCCCATACCTTTACATGTATCCTAAAAACCATGTCTAAAAACACCCAAAGGTTAAAGTAGGGTGTGAATGCAATGCTTGGTAGTATTTCACCAAGAATATATAAAAATTATAATTCCATGAAAATGTTAGCTCTAGATTTAAAATAAATCCATTTTATAAAGCATTTGTGAAAGATAATTTTTTTTAAAATCCTTTAATTTTCACTAAAGCCTTTTATATTCACAAAAATAAGGAATGTGATAAGTTTATGATATAAATAATGAGTGAATAAGTATAACCAACCATCGATACACTATAAGATAAGAAAGTGAGAAACCAACCATGAAATTTCCATCATGTATAAAACCAAACATAAGTGAAAAATCACAAGATTTGGGCTCTAGTCTATGGGAATACGTACTCAAAAATATAATGAAAATTCTAAGCTAGTAACCACGTGAATCTAATCTATATTGAGTCCTTTCACAGCCTATCTATATCAAAACCTATAGTTTTGTTACACACACTAGTGTGACATGGTCCATTTCCCAACGCACTCAAGGTTCTTGGTGTGACATGCTTTCTAGAAACCATTTGAAAACCATACCCACAATTTATAAAAGATTTTCAAAATAATGAATTACTGCTTCTATGATTGAAACCCCATTTTAGAATAAAAACCACCCTTAAGTAATTTCATCAAACACATAGTGTGAAAAAAAATTTTTTAAAGAAAAACCCCTTTAAAAACATTGATTTCATTAATAAAAACAACCATGATATCAATTACAGAATTTTCATCAAACAAACCAAAGGAATTAATAATAACATCAACTAATTAATGAGTTAGAACCTTTTTATAGAGACACATGCCTCAAGAATAGAGGTAAACTAATCGCCTTTGAAAATGGAGATTGGGAATGAGTAGATCAAGTCCTTGTGAGAATAGATCCATAAGAAATAAAATCAATCCTCTATCAAAGCCCTTAGATTTGGTATCCAAAACCCATTCAGGTTTAAATGAGACAATAGGATAAGAGTCTTAGAGAGGACTTAAGAAGGAGTGATAAAACTGGATAAAAAACAAGACATACCTTGAAGTGATCTATCAAGAATGAATGAATTCCATCAAGGATCCAAAGGGGGAAGCCTCTAGAGAACTGTGTAAGGTTTAGTTCAAGACTAAAAGGGATTAAGAGGTTATTATACATAAAAAATCAAGGGAAAAGTGGAATTTAAAAAAAAAATTAGAGGTTCATACCAGGGAAAATGGTTAGGTTACATGGTTAGAAATACCATATGACAACCATGTGTGGCAATTTTCCCTTGAAAAACAAGGTGCACGGTCTCTGAGAGATGATCCAAACAATTTAAAAAAAATTGTGTGACATCTTTAGATATCCCTCAGAACCCTTCATGGTATCCTTGGTGAGATACATGGTTTGAATAATAGTTCTCATACTATAACACACCTAAATTTTAAAAAATGAACATCATATTTGATAGCGTTTATGACACCCAACACCAAACTTAGAAAGGAATATAACATTCCATTAATTTATGATATATTTTATATTTTATATAAATTAAATCTATTCTTGAATACATTTAGTGCTGAGTTTATCTTGTATTGCACGTAATATTTATTTTAGCTTGTGTTACATGCAAGACTGAGTTTTATCGAATACTATTAATATTATTATTTAAATTGACAATCAACTTCTGGTCATTAAATTAGAAATTATAAATAATATTAACTAACTTATAAAAATATATGGTTTAGATAAATATAAAATGAATTTATTGGTTACAAATAAATTTTAAATTAAAATAAAAACCAATTGAATATAAATGAAATGTTTTTATAAAAAAACATTTTTATTTTCCCAAAGGTGTTTTATATTAGTAAATTAGATTAATTACTATTAATGAACTATATTAATGATATATATATATATATGTTTAGGTATATATTAAATAAAATATTTTTGACATTCATCAAATATATTTTATAAGGATAGGATAAAAATGAACCTAATTGTATGCATAAAAAAGCTATTTTTTTCTAAGGACATTTCTACCGCCCTTTAATATCACACTTATTTTCAAACTAAATTTTGACACATTTATACATTTTATTTTAAAAAATAAAATTTATTTTTGAAATATAAATGTAAAAATTATCTTATAGCGACTTTTTGGTATTTTTTTGAAAAGTTTCATTTTTGATGAATAATGAAAAATATTGAATTTAATTGAAAATTGACTTTTCATATAAATAATTTATATTGTTAAATTATATTTTAAATTGTTTATAAAGTAAAATTAGTTCAATTATACATCTAATAATATAATTTGGTTTATTTAAATTGTTTTTAAATTGAATTTAGATATAAAAACTTAGTGACCTTTTGAATACTTTTACTTTAAAAACTTATTTTCTCGTTTCGTCCGCGAGATTAATTTTAAATTTATTTATGCCTCTTATGTGATTTGAATTTGGAAAAATGGATTCCATATTTAGAATCAAAATAATTTATAATTTATATTATGTTCAACTTATTTTTTTACAAAAAATATCTGTGAAATTAATTAAAATCAATTAAAGTAATTAAGGTAAAAAATGAGTTTACTTAGTGATTAAATTTTAATCTTAAGGTGCCAAATGACCTGGAAACTTGTCTAAAACCCATTAAAAAGAAATATTTCGACCATATACCCAATTTTGTATAACATTTTTCATTATTTGGGGCACATGATGTAAGGGAGACCTATCAATATTGTTTACCTTTTTGGTATTTACAATTTTTTCACTCACCTCCATTATAAAAGGCCACTACCTCTCTCCCTCTATTCACACCTCTCAGGCCCATTGGATCATCCAAAACCTAAAAAAATAAACTACAAAAATACCTACTATAATCATATAATATTGTTTTACATAAATAAAACCAATTAAGTCTTTTGGTATAAACCAAAATTAGTTACCCAAAGAAGAGGCAACTTTCATCAATGACAACTTTTGTTTTATTTCTTTCTCCACCCCATTAAATTATTATTATATCATGATTATATAATAAATCTGTATATTAAATTTACATTGATGATTTTATGTTATTATTATGACCTAAAAATTTTCACACTTCCATCAAGTTGGATAATCAATCATCGTTTGTGTGTATGGAAGACTACCGTCTCGTGAACCGATGTTGTTTGTTTATCCATTACCACATTTAAAGGTTGGAAATAATGATTTATTTATAGTTTATATATTATATATATTATATTTATAATTTTATTATTATTATATAATTATTATATCACACACACCTTCATAGTTTCCATTTTGTGGGAATATGATAACGTCGTTTATGTGTAGAGTAGTCTACCGCCTCACGAAGGGATGCGATTCATTCACACTTTACATAGAATGTATTAAGGGAAGGTTTAATAAAAATATGTGAAATATATTAAATAAATATGATATTTTAATTATAATATACATATATATAATTTTATTTTATTTCTTTTAATATGGTAAGAAAGTGGAAACAACGTTCATGCGTACGTACGACATGTCATCTCCATGAACAATGTATTCCATTTCCTATCATAAAATTTTATAGATTAACTTAAATACATATATAATAAATATATATGATATTTAAATAATGTTTTACATTTAGGAGATGAATAAATCATTATCTAAGTAAAATGATCAAAAAAATATCAAGTCAAAAAAATACTCGAAAAACAAGACAATTAACACCTGAAATAATGAAAATAATGAATGATTATTAACAAAAAGTGATAAGATGTTATAAAATGGTCATATATGATATCATAATTATTAATATGGTTTTTTTAGAAGTTAATAACATGTTTTGAACTACTATATATAAGGTTAAATCAAGCACAACCAAATGGAAATCGTGACGTAAGGGATTCTCATCTCACTTTTTCTTCTGTGAGGCATACACCATTTTTACCACTTATTTCTTTTTTTGGTGTATCTAATGCCCATATTGTATTTTATATCATGAATAAATTTATCTTCATGGTATTTAAAGTTTTATTTGATGTTATTCCTTTCATGGGGCATATAATTCAATAGTTACCAAGTGGTAAGAGATTTCATCTCAATTTACATTTCATTGAGACTTATTTGTTATTATGAACCAATTAATGTTTATTTAGTGTATATACTATCCAATTTAACATGTAATATCATGACTAATTCATTCTTTATGGTATTTTAATTTTCAATTTGAATTTAAAATTACCAAATGGTAAAATTTATTGTTCAATATCACAATCTTTTTTGGTTGTTAACTTTCTCTTGAAACAATCACTTTATTATAACAATTTTTCATTGGAAATTATATTTATATTAAATATCCATATACTCATGTAATGGATATTATTATTTCCTAAAATTTATACCATTTTTATATACGATTTTTACTTTGATAGTTATTTGGTTAATTATGGAAATATTGATAAATGTGTATATGTTACTCAATATGGATACTTGATGATAAAGAAAATTATTTATGAATTAAATTGAGTATTTGATATATAAGGAATTTTTTTTACTAGTATGACATGGGTTGGGGACTGGTTAATTCAAACCCCTCAATGTATCTATAGTCTTATGATATTAAATTAGTTGGACAAACCCTATACGTTAGTAACTAGTATGTTTTAAAATGTCCTGTGAAATATATTGACAGTAGAGATATGGTTGGCCAAACCAAATTGGTTTGTATCCTATATGTTTTAAACCATCCCGTGAAGGGTCTTGATGGTAAGGGTTTTGTGTACCTGGGAAACATAACATCCAATAATTAAATCATTATCTTCATTTAGAAATTAATTATTATTATCTATGATATTTTCTCTATGACAAAATCTATGGATAAATTTCATTTTTATTATATTGGTTAAATGGAATGTGCATTAAGTTATTTACCTTGACATATTTTTTATGCCTTATTCAGTTATTTAAATGGAATGTGTGTTCATTTATTTACCTTTATATATTTATTATGCTTATTGATTCATTATATCTTCGATTTTACTTAACCCTTACTGATAATTTGAGATCACCCTTATTTTTTTTCATTACCCAAGGATATGAAGAAGATATATTTGAATGAGTTTTTTTGGATATATTTTATTTGATTTTGTTTTGTATTATGTTTTATTTTCTATTACAAATGTATAATGGGTATCATGTATCAATCCAGTTCTCCAAAACTTCCAAAATGATTGGTCTTTTAGGATTTAATTCCTTTTAATCATGATGATGTAATAAATAAAGGCACCAAATCTAGGATTCTGGGGTCGGGGTTATTGTAAAAAACCATTAAACATTCCATTGGAACCCCTCAGATCCATACCAAATTGTTAGTACTAATTATATGCCCTAATCGTGCGCATATCCTGTTTCTCCTAAAAAAAATAATTTTCAACCTCTAACTCATATAAACCTCTATAAAAACTCAAAGAAAAATACCAATATCAAAATAATTCATAATTGTGACCCAAAAAGTTTCGTAATTCTCCCCACCATAAAATCTTTTTGTACCTATAAAGTACTCAATATTTTGGACTCGCAAAAAGAAAAGACTATTGTTTCCTCATCAATAATTCTCACTCCTATGTATGATGTTTATCCCATCTACATGGATATAGTATAAAAACCAACTGACTTTTTTTACCTCATAGTACCTTATCTTAGTGATCCATAATCTGAACCAGTTTCTCAACCAAAGTGGTTTCGAGCTCAAGATCAAAATCTTCCCATTCAATCACATGGGAAGGGTCTAGTTGATATCTCATCATCCAGAAAACTTAAAACACATCATGAATTGATGTAAAATGATATTGAAATTAAAAACAATATGACACTCTTTCAATTCTTACAATGATTTCAAAGGTTCCAACAAACATCTATGTCAACTTACTCTACTTACCCAACTTATGGTGTCCTAATCGAGGTGAAACTTGAGAAAAAACCTGATCACCAACCTCAAACTCTATAATCCAGTGATGATGGTCTACATAAGATTTATGAAGACTCTATGCAGTGTCTAATATCTTCTGGATCAATTTTACCATTTTCATCATCACATGAACAAGATTTGGCCCAACCAAGGACCGCTCTCCAAACTCTGCCTAATATAAGGGAGATCCATATGGTCACCCCTATAATGCTTTGAATGGTTCCATATTAATTGAATCATGATAACTATTATTATAGGAAAAATAGACCAGATGAAGATATTTTCTCCATGAACCACCAAAATCAAGAACACATTCTCAAGGCATATCTTCAAGAATCTGGATAACTCGCTCAGTATTTCCATCTATATATAGAAGTTATGTTGTGATTAATTTCAACTAAAAAAATCATCATCTATTGAAAAAAATTTCAAATACTAGATGTAAACTATAGATACCTATTATAAATAATCGCAAATGGAACCCCATAAATTATCACAACCTCTTAGATATACAAGTTTTTGAGGTACTACACCTTCTTTGTTTCCTATATAGAGAGGAAAAGAACTGATTTCATGAGTTGATCATTGATCACCCAAATTTCATCCTTCCCACTAGGAGTATGTGGTAAACCTATGATGAAGTCCATGTAAATCTCATCCCATTTCCATACAAAATTGGGAAAAGGTTGTAACAAACCAACAGTTCTATAGTTTTCAACCTTAATCCTTTAACAAGTAAGGCATCATGACATGAAATATGCAATTGACAACCTCATTCCCGACCACCAATACTAATGTCTCGGATCATGATACATCTTGGTAGTCTCAGGGTGTACGGACCAACAAAATTGATGTCTATTTTCCATCAATTCTCACCTCAAAGATATAGGAACAACCATCCTTCCTCAGAAACACAATGAACATATGGGAGACCAAGAACAATCACCTTGGGTCTCCCCACCATTTAGTATTTTAGTAATTTTTTTGAAATTAGTGTCTAGTACATGCTTAAGCTGAACTCTCTCATCAAATGTAGATATGGACTTCACTGAGGCCAAGAACACATGTCCACCATCTTCTTCTAATCCCATTCTCATATAAGTAAATGAACTCATCAAACACCACTCCTCCACTAATTCCTTCAAGTATTGAGTCAGTAATTTCATGTTCAATGTGTTGGAAACCACATTTCCTTTCCTGGGAGCATAAGAAATATCAAAATCAAAAGTTTGAAGATACCTAACCCAATATATTTGTCACAAGTTCATATCCCCTGAGTAAAAATATACTTCAGGATTTTATGATTATAATATACCATAAACCTACAAAGAGGTAAAAATTCCAAGCTTTGAGTGCATGCATAACTACTAATAGATCAATATCATGGGTAGGGAAGTTATTCTCATGAGGGTATAACTAGTGAGAGTCATAAGAAACCATTTGATTCCCCTAAATCAGGACACACCCCAATCCCATACTTGAAGCATCACAGAACACATCATAACCTAAACCCAGTTCTAGAGGAATCAAAATTGGATCCAAAGTCAACCTTACCCCCAATTCCTCAAAAGATCTATGACATCATTCATTACATTAAATGTTAACACCCTTACAATTCAAAGCTATAATGATAGATTAATCTTTGAGAAGTCCAAAACAAACCTCTAGAAATATCTAGCCAAACTCAAAATTCCTCAAATGTCAAACATATTTCTAGGATTCTCCCATAACAATATGGTTTGTATCATTCCAAGATCCACTAAGATTCATCTCTTAGATATAACATGTCCCATAAACATCAATTCTTGGATCCAAAATCCACACTTGGAAATATTACTATACAAGTGATATTCTCTCATGGCTCTAAGGATTATATCCAAATGATCATGGTTCTCCTCCTATGACCTGGAGTACTCCAAAATATCATCAAAAAACACAACTATGAATGAGTCTAAAAAATGATTAAACATTTGGTCATCAATACCATAAATATCGCAAGAGTTTTAGTGAGACCGAATAGCATGATAGGAAACTCAAAATTCCCATACTAGCTTTTAAAAATTGTCTTTAGTATATCATCTTCTGAGACTCTCAAATAGTAGTTCCTTGAATGAAGGAAAATATTATAAAACCAATGGTCTCCTCTGAGTTAGTCAAAGAGATCATTAATTATTGGTAAGGGATACTTGTTATTAACGATCTCTCAATTTATCTTCTGATAGTTAATGAAAATCATAAGTATTCCCTATATCTTATTGGAAAAAACGGACAAGAGAAACTCAAGGGAACATGATAGGATCAATAAATATCTTGGCATCAAGGTTCACAATCTGAACCTTAAGGTACTCTAGATCAATAGGAGTCATGCGATAAGGTGTCATAGAAATGGGAATCATACTAGGGAGCAGGTAAATAGTGAACTTGACCTCTTTCTATGGTAGTAACCTAGAAAATCACCAATAAATACCTTAGGGTACACACTCACCACTATGATAATTTGAATGCTCAGGTGAGATTCAATTAAAATAAGAAACATCTCTGATAGATGACATGGGATAACTCCACCAAAAGGAACAATAGACCTCTATATTTCGTATCTAAAATACCAATGACCTTGAAAAGCATAATAGATTCCATCATGGGATAAAAATTGAACATGGAAATGATAAAAGTTGATATAGGCCTTAACACTAATCATCTATACTCTTCCAATAATCAGGTTGGAGATATCAAGATGATGAACTAAGAAATATCACACCACTTCAAATTTGGTTATTGACATCTGAACCATGGGACATTTAAATATTTGTTAAGACCTCCTTATAAAAGGCATGGAAAGATACAACAAGAATGACATAAGATTTGAATGAAATCCCAACATGTCAATTAACTTGAATTATGTAAACAAAGAGGTAACACATGTATCAAATAAAGCTAGTACCATAGATGATTAAATAAAAATTGTACCTTTAATAGTAGTTGGACCTACCTCAGATTCCTATGATATATACTATGATGTATAAATATATTTGATCTGAGCTACTCCCTGATCTTTATTAGCCACATGAGCATCCCCCTTGACATGAGGATAAGGTCCACCACCTATGGATTCATCAAAATAAACATGTGAACCCTTGGTGAGAGTGGATCTAGCCTTACTACCTTGAGACATCCATCCAAAAAAATGCCTGAGATTTCCAGAAAAAACATATAAGTGATAAGTTTGGGAACCTTCCATACAATTAGGCTTGGTATGACCAAGTCTTCCACAATTATATCTAACAACCTATTTTTTCTCGATGAAGCCTCTGAAACTGGCCCTATAGAAAACTGAGAACATTTTTGTTTCCTTTTCTCTCCAGAAAACACACTTTGGATAATAACTACAACAACTGAAGCTCCAACTAAATCCATTTTCTCATATATATCTTCCTCCACCATAACATCCTAATTTTCTTACCTCCACAAATATTAGATGACACAATAGAATCAACATTGATCGAATATAGGCCCTCAAACCCATCTCAGACCTTTCGGATTTAAGTTAATCATTGGTGACAAGATCGGGTGCTAAGGGAACCAACTAATAAAAATAGGTGGAATGATCCAAAATTGAACACTCTCCTTACTCCAAGTTCAAAAATTCCCAGGTCTTCCCCATATATAAAATTTTAGGATAAAACTATTGGTTGAATATTTGTTTGAAGGTGGACTAGGTATGTTCATTATGCAACTTCATTTTCACAATAGAGTCCCACCATCTCTTTCACAATCTTTCAAGTATGTATATGGAAAAATCCACCTTATAGACTATCAGAGTTTTCAAAAAATAGAATATCCTTACAATATTCTCAATCCAATATTCAGACTCATGGGGTCCTTTTTCACCTCAAAAGATGGGTGGATTCTACTTTATAAATTTTGATCCATGGTACACTGATCGTCTATGGTTCCCAACACCCGATCGACCCACAGTCTGAATAGTGCAGATTATAGTTTCAACCAAAGAAGCATACACTGGAGTATTTTCTAGTGAAACTTATATCATGACTTCCCCACTCAGATTCATAAGAGCTCTTATATGAGGCATTGTCTAATGAACATAATATTGTAACCTATCATCTTAAGATAAAATTCCGAAGTAATATTAACATCTTCAGGAATCCATATTAATACCTTTAAAAAAAGGAAGTTAAAGCAACCATAGATCGTACAAACAAACAAAAACATTTTAATAAGGAATAATTTATTTTAAATAAACTCCAAATATGGCACATTCAAACAACCTCAAACACTATGTCTCAATATTGGAAAAAATTATTAGACCAACCATGGTAACTCAAGTTTAGATATGAAAGTGATCTCTCCAGGCACCCTCCTGCACTTACTACCTAAATTAGGATGATCCTAACTCTTATCTACCAAAGACCCCAAATCAAACCCAGGTAGTGTCATAACACTTCAGGCTGGGTATTCCCTATGATAACATTTTATATAAAACCAACCCATTTCAATAAGAAAAGTCACCCAATAAAGTCCTATTGAGTTGAAAGTTTTACTTTTTACACTTTATATCCTTAGTTTTGAAAATAACAACATACTTTCTTAAAAACTATTTTTTACTAAATTTATATGTCCCAAGTATTTTAGAATATTTTAATAGAAAACTATTTATTCTATCAAGCATAGAAATGTTTCCAAACTGATGATTATAATTTTTTCACATAGTCTAGTCTATTGGATGACTAAATTCTAGTCCATCGGATTGACTAAAGTCTTTTCCATCAGGCTACTAAAGTCTCGTCCATTAGAATGATTAAATAAGAGTTTATCAAAATGAAAAAAATTCAGTCCATCAGTATGTATGAGTTTAGTATATTGATGTGACTGAGTTTATTTTATCAGTCTAAATGAGCTTAGTCCATCAGAATAACCAAGTTTTTGATTCATTTGACTAAATACAATATTTTCCATCAGAAAAAAAATTTATATCAGATGGTTATAATTATTTTAATTGGATAGAATTATTTTAATATCATTATAATGGTGCTATCAAAATGTCATCGAATGGAGATATATAGAACATGTTGAGCTGTCCAGCTGGAGCTCATCCAAGGTCATTGAAAACAACTCCAAGAATCACAAAATATGACCATTAGAGGTGAGACTATAAATAGACCACAAGTTAATATTTTTCATTGTTCATTTTTTTAGAAATTTTTTCTTTTCATAACATTAATAAACTCTAATATCTTAGGTGAATTGTGTGTCTAATTAGTAAACTCTGATACCATATGATATTTGTTTTCTGATAAATCTTAAACAATAGGTCTGGTATTTTAGTTAGTTTAATTTTTTAAACTAAAATTCAACCCCTATTGTAACCATTATATACTCTTTGATCCTAAAATTGGTATCATATGAGGTTCTACTGCATAACTAGCTCATTTTTAATTTTTTTATTTTAAGATGTTTTGACATTTCTACAACTTTTTTTATAAAATATTGTTTCTAGTATTGTATAAACAATTATAAACCAATGTGTATTTTGTAGAAAGAGTGCATTTTTCTTATTTATAAAGATGATAGGTTTAGATTTTGTAACTCTTGAAAATATTAATCCCAACAGACCACTGATTTTCAATGGGGATGATTATGATTATTGAAGGGATCATATGAAAAATTTTGTTATCAACACTAGAGTTGATAAATTTATTTATTTTTACTGGGAATTATAAAATCCCTAAGAAGGAATTTTATATTTTTACAAATCAAGTGAAGCTTGAATATCAACTGAATTATCATGTGTGAAATACTTTATTGTGTTTTATGAAAAGGAATATTTACAATCAAATATCTTCTTGTGAATCTATGAATAGTATTTGGAAAAAGTTAAAAGTTACTCATTTTAGTGCTTCTAAAATTATTAATACTATTAAGAGTAGATTATTAAGCTTTTGATTTTCTTCCTGGTGATTTTTTTGTAAATATTCAGAAGATATTTATGATAAGTGTGAATAGATTAAATATTTTGGTGATAAGGAATTTATAGATAAAATTCTAATAAAGATCATTGAAATTATTATTTAATAATGGTAATCTAAAATAATTAATTTAAATGATATAAGGATGATAAAAAATTGAACTTAGATGATTTGATTGGATCTCTCAGGAATTATGAGGGTAAACTAAAGAGAGATGATGAGAAGATAAAGAAAAATAATGGAGGAGTTTCTTTTGTAACTTCTTTGAATGTTTTTGATAAAGTTCATTAATCTAAGAAAGTTTCTAAGTATTCAAATAAGAATAAATGTATAGTTGAAATAGAGAGCAGTTCTTCTAAAAATTTTGATAATGATTTAGTTAATCTTGAAAATAGAATTAACAGGATTTTAGAAAAGAAAATCTTTTGATATAAGTATAACAAAATTCATTAATACATAAATGAAAAGAAATATTCTTATAAAGCAGTCTATTATGAGTGTAAGATGGTTGGTTATATAAGACTAGATTACCCTAAGATAAAGATAAAACAAAAGAATAATAGAAATTTTAAGAAGATACATAAGTTTAAGAAATGCCTGAAAACATAAAACATTTGGAGTGCTAGTGGAGGAGATATTTATTTTGAAAATTCATCATAAAGTGAAAGTAGAGATCATAAGAATGTCGGTTTCTTTGATGAAATTACAAATAATAATATTTGATTCATGGCTAAGGTATCTGCGGAAACCTTAACTAATCTTACATTAAATGTTAATTATCCTAATAATGAAAATGAGAATAATTATATATATTTAGATGAGGAATCTACTTAATTATAAGAAAAAAATAATACTTTTTTGTGGAAGTTATAATATTTTCTAAACTTTTAGAAAATAAAATTTGAAAAGTTTCTAAAAAACATGATACTGGTGAGCCTAAACTTACTAAAAAAATTCAATGAAATCTAAACTTACTACTGTGATTTCTAATCGTTCAAAAGAGTTATAAAAATATAATTTTGATAAAACTAATCTTTTAAAATAATTAGAAAAATATAATCCTGAGAAAACAAAATTTTCAAAATAATTAGAAAAAAAATAATTCTATTACGACTCCTATTGAGGATAAAAATTTATTTATAAAACTAAATTATGAAGTTTCAAGTTTAAAAAAGTTATTATCAAAGTTTAATTTCGGTAAAAAAAATTTGATAGAATTTACAAACAGATAAAACCACATAAATATGTATTGGGATGTGTTTTACTAATAAAAAACCTATTTTTCAAAAAAAATACTATTTTATTCCAAAGAGTGCCCCATTTTGTATAAAATATTGAATTAAATGACATTAGAAGAATATATGTTCTTTAAAAATATTTAGTTTTTCACAATATTTATTTTTCTAAATAATTGGAAACTTCTCAACATAGTAAAGTTAGAGAGATGTGGATTTCAAAAAATTTATTTTCTAATAATGTTTGACCAAGAAGGTTTGGGTTCCAAAATACTAATATTTTTAATTTTTGGAAGATAAAAAGTGTAACAATAAAAATATATGGTATATGGATAGTGGTTTTTCCAAAAATATTACTATAAATAAGGATTTATTCAATAATATTATTAAAATGAAATATGGAAATGTTACATTTGGAGAAAATTCTCAAAGAGAAATTATCATGATAGGTAATATTGTTATTTTTGGAAATGCTTTGATTTAAAATGTTTTATTTGATAAAGGTATTTTATATAATATTATTACCATAATTCAATTATGTGATGAGGGATATATTGTGAACTTCAGGAATGATAAATTTATTGTTCATAGTTCAACAAATGAATTTATTCTTTCTGTTAATAGGAATAATAATGTTTACACACTTAAATTAGAAGAACTTAAGAGCGAAGATATACCTTTTCTTAGTTAAATTTAAGATCAATATTGGTTATGGAACAAACTATTCTGAAATTTTAATGTTAAAACTTTATCTAAACTATCATATAAAAGACCAGTTATATATCTATCGAAGAATAAGTTTTAATATTATTATGTTTTTTATACTTGTCAATTTGGAAAGTAACATAAGTCAAGTTTTAAATATATTTGTACAGTCTCAAATTCTGATGATTTATAGTTAGTGTTCATGGATTTATATAATTTAGCAAAAACTGGAAGTATTGAAGGAAAATACTATGTTTATATTTTAGTTGATGATTACACTCGATGTACATGGGTCTCTTTTCTCGCAAATAAATCAGAAGCCTTTTTCTATTCTAAATTTTTGTAGACCATATTAGAAATTAAAAAAAATTATCCTTGATAACTATCCATAGTGGTCATGGCGGAGAGTTTATAAATTCTGATTTTGAAATTTTTTTAGTAAAAAAGGTATAATACATAACTTTTCATCGCTTAGAACTCTACATAAAAATGGTGTAGTTTAAAGAAGAAATAAAAATATTCAAGAGATTACAAGAACCATATTGAGTGAATACTCAATTTCTAGAATTTTTTTGGATGAATCAGTTAGTACTACCTGCTATACTATAAATCGAGTTATAATAAAAAAATTATTAATAAATATCCTTATGAGTTGTAGACTAGAATAAAGTTAAAACTTTCTTAATTTAAAGTTTTTGTATGCAAAGTTTTAATTCTGAATACGAATGATAATTTACATTAATTTGTACCAAAATTTTATGAAGGAATATTTATAAGATATTCTATAACTAGTAAGGCTTATAGAGTCTTTAATAAAAAAATATGTACTATTGAAGAAATGGTGCATGTTAAATTTAATGAAACTGATCCTTTTTTTTCAAACAACCTCAACTCACATCTTCAGATGTTATTTCAAAAACTAATTTTAAACAAATGTTGGAATGTTCTTCTCATGAGAGAACAACTGAAGAAAATATTTATGAAGTTCTACCTCAAGAATATTTTCAACCTATCATTGAATAAAAATGGCTTATAAACCCAAGAAATCAGTTAATCCTTAGGAATCATCATAGTGATAATATCATTGGTGATGTAGATCAACTTGTTAAAACTAGAGGTTACTTAAGAAACAAAATTTTACATTTTGTATTTTTATCAAAATTTTAACCTAATACTCTAGATGAGGCTTTAAGTGATGAAGATTGAAAAAAAATCACACAAGATGAATTTAATGAATTCAAAAGGAATAAATTTTGGACTTTTTCAGAATGGCCTAAAGATAAATCTATAATTGGTGTAAATTTTGTTTTACAAAAATAAGTGTGATGAAAATGGAATCATAGTTATAAATAAAGATATACATGTTTCAAAAGGTTGTAATCAACAAAAAATCATAAATTATATATAAACTTATGCTCTAGTAGCTAGACTTAAAGTTATTGGTATTCTTCTATCATAATAATCATTTCATAATTTTAAACTTTTTCAAATGGATGTGAAGTGTGGATTCATTAATGGATATGTTCAGGAGGAATTTTATGTAGAAAAACCGATGGATTTTAAAATATAAAATATCTAGACAATGTATTTAGACTTACCAAGACACTTTATGGACTTAAACAAGCCCCTAGAGCCCATTATGATAGATTAACAGGATTTTTATTACAAGACAATGTTGTGAAGGGAGCGGCAGATCTAATAAATTTATTAAAAATTTGTTAATAACACTATCATTTTTAACATTTATGTCAATGACATTATATTTGTATCAACTCAAAAATATCTTACATATTCCTTTGCGAATCTTATGAAATCTTAGTTTGAAATGAGCATGATTGATGAACTTAATAATTTTTTTGGTTTTCAAATTTCACAAAAACTAGAAGAAACTTTTATATCTCAACATAAGTATATAAAATATCTTCTTAAGAAATTTGGATATGAAAATAATAAAATTATTAGTACCCCTATCATAACCTCAAATACTTTATATATTGATGAATCTGGAAAACTAGTTGATCAAAATATTTTTAGAGGAATGACTGGTAGTTTACTATATTTAATAGCTTATCATCCAGATTTAATGTTTTGTATATGCTTGTGTGCAATATATCAAGCTAATCCATATAAGTCCCATCTTAAGACTTTAAAACAAGTATTTCATTATCTTCAGGGTACTATTGATCTAGGTTTATTTTAATCTTCTGGAAATGATTTCAAACTTAAAAGTTTTTTAGAAGCTAACTTTTATCGATGTAAAATGGATAGGAAAAGTACATCTAGAACTTGTCATTTCTTAGGATACACTTTAGTTTTTTGGTCATGTAATAAGAAATATTCTATATCACTTTACACTAATAAATCTAAATATGTGACAATTGAAAGTTTTTGTGCTCAAGTGTTGTGGATGAAACACACACTCACTAACTTCAGCTTGAGTTTTGATAAAGCTCTAATTTTTTGGGATAACACAAGTGTCATATTTTTAATTAAAAACCTGACACATAACTCATGATCTAATCACATATATATAAGAAACTATTTCCTTTGGGACCACACAATAAAAGGATATATCTTTTAACAATTTATCAGAACACATGAACAACTTACTGATATACTTACTAAACCCCTCAATTTTGATAGATTTGAAAATATTAAAATGAAGCTAGTAAGGGTCAATACTAAATAATCATTCATATCAAATTCTTACTTTCTAATCTTCTTATAGTAATAAACACCTTTTCAAAGGTGGTTACATATATCTCGGTTTTACAAAAGAAAAAACTTTGACTTTTATAATTTTATTTTCTAAAATTTTTAGTTTTTATAAAACTTTGAGTTTTTCTAAAATTTTAACTTTTCTAAAAATATTATTTTTTCAAAAAACTTTTGTTTTTCTAAAATTTTTTAGTTTTTCTAAAAACATTTGTTTTTCTAAAGTTTTTAGTTTTTCTAAAAAATTTAATTTATTTAAAAGCATTATTTTTTCAAAAACTTTTATTTTTATAATTTTATTCCTAAAATTTTTAGATTTTCTAAAAAATTTGGATTTTCTAAAATATTAAGTTTTTCTAAAAAAATCAGTTTTTACAAAAACTTTGATTTTTTCTAACTTTTTTCTAACATTTTTTGTTTTTATAAAAACTTTGGTTTTTTTAAAACATTTTTTCCCCTAATTTTTTTTATTTTATTTATCTAAAATCCTTAGTTTTCCAAAAAACTTTAGTTTTTATAAAAATTTCAGTTTGCATAAATTTTTTATTTTTATTTTTCAAAAAAAAGAATAACAATTTAAAGGAAAGAATATCCCATAAAAAGTATAAATTTTACTCAAAGAAGGTAATTTATAATATTTAGTATTTACTGTATTTTGTTTCATTTTTTTTTGTTTATTACAAATTTTTGTTTTATAAAATTTTTACAAAATTTTTCCGAAAAAGTTTCTCATCCGATAAAAAAATATTCTTAAAAAACCATTAAGAGTTCAGAATATATTTTTAAAATATTTTGAGGATTTACATAAACTATCAAATCTAATGTGAGATTTATTGTGAGATATTATATCAATGGAAGTCGAAAGGTCACTCCTGAGCCTAAAAATATGAGGGTGGATCACCACAACCCACATTGAAATTTCAAACTGTTCTTAACCCTCAACTCTTAAATTCTTCATGTGTTCGATCTTTTAGAATTCATCCAATCATCTTTTATTAGTCTAGTCAGATTTTTTAAAATTTCTAATTTTAAAGAAATTGATAGTAGGGATATTTTGAAAGAAATATTTATTGAATAATAGTGGTTTGATAAGACTGGATTGTTGTTGAAGGAAGTTATCATATTCAAGTCCAAGAAAAGGTTTTTGTATAAAAAAAAGTCTTTAATCTTCATTATCCTATAATAGTGAAGGAATTCTATTCATCGATTATTTTCAATATAGAAGATGATTTGGATGTAATAACTTTTAATATTTTTGATGAATTCTATAAGCTTAATAATCAACAAGTTTTAGATTTAGTAGATGTTCTGATGGAAGGGGAATCTTTTTTTGTTATGCACAAGCTGCCAGAAAAACATGTCGCTTTTGAGAAGTATAAGGTTGAGACTTCATTATTTTTTACTTATGATAAGGTAAGGAAAATATTTCATCTTAAACTAGATGTAAGAGTAATATCTTTATGGATAAAAGGATACACATCCTGAGGAAAGGATATAGAGAAACTTTGAAGTTTTTATACATCTTTGTTTTAGATTTCTTTATGAATAAGAGGAAATTCAATTTAGTAAAGTTTTTTTCCTTTCGATTGAGGTAATAAAGAAGAGTTCTATTAAATTGATAATTTTTTTATTTTCATGCTTCATCAACAAGATGTTGGTAAATTTCATGATAATGATGCAAATTAAGAACGAATAATTTGTTGTCAGAGGAAATGTCTCTTTGATCAGCAGAGAACCAATTTTGAGAATGAAATTGGTTTTTGTAATGGAGTTAAAAATATTTGTTGAGAAATTGGAAAAATTAGTATGATGTCTAATTTCTACAACTAAAAAAAAGATTCATGAAAATATGAAGTATGGTTATTCTTCTTTGAGGCTAAAAAATAAAGTAAAGGATGTCTCTGATGAGGCATACAAAGAGTTGATAAAACTGAAGTCAAAAAAGAAACCTGGTGATATGGAGTTCCTCCTTTATAAGGCATAATCCTTAGACTTAAAATAGAAAATTAATAAAGATTTTAAATCTAAAGAAAATAAAAATAAACATAAGAAAAGATTCGATGAAGTGAAAATAATTGAAATTCTTTTGAAAGGTGTGGAATAAGATGATAATGATTTCCATGTTTCCAATAAGGAAAGAGTTCTTTTGGTTTCTCTTTTTTTAGTTGTTCAACCTATTCCTATGTCTGTTCTTGATGTTCCTCATCCTAATATTCCAAAAACAGAAAAATTTGGGACTTCCAAAGTTCCTTCAACTATTGAGAAAGGTAAAGGAAAAGTTTTTAGGTTGACAAATATATTTCGATACAACCTTAATTTGAAATCCATAAAACTGTCAAACCCATAAAAATTAATTTTAGAAGTGATGAGAAATTAGAAATATGGTTAGAGAAGGAATTAGAATAGGATACTAAAGAATATTCAGAGGAAGAGGAAGAAGAAGAATAAGAAGAAGAAGAAGAAGAATAAGAATAAGAAAGTTATTTAGAGACATCGTCCTTTACCACCTAATCCTAGAAAATGTAGATTTAGTAGTTTATGAGAAGGATAAAAGTTTAGAGAAAGAAATAAAAAATTAGCAATCACAAATGAAAGTATCGAACAAGGGTGAATCTCATAAAAATATTAAGGTAATGGAATTATCAAATGTTGGTAAAGTGAAAGAACAAGCAAAATAAAAACTACATGTCAGCTCTTCTACAAGACATGTTTCTGATGTCTCATTAGATTCAATCAACTCTCCATCTAGCCAATCTGATCAAAGGATGGAATAAATATTTAATTATTTTAATGAGGATTTAAAGAAGATTTTGGGTGTTATTTCATTTCTACCCAGTATTTAATCTTGTTTAAAAAATATTCAAATGATGAGTGTTTTAGAATAATTTGAGGCTTTAAATAATTTAACAAAAATAGTTATTCAAAATGAAGTTGATTTCAAGTCTTACAAAGTTGATTCCAAAATAGAAAGAAGAATATTTAAACAAATTATAAGATGACTGAATGATAAATAAATATATTTGAAGTTTCATGATGATAAAATTAAATATGTCAATAATTCTTCCTTGGATATTGATGATTATTTTGGGAAGTTGTCTTCTGATGTTTCTGAAAAGTTTAATCTTTTTTATTAGTTCAAGTATTTTTTAGAATCACAAGTTCAAGAGATATCAAAGTTAAATAAAAATAATATATCTCGAAGAAGAATTAGTAAAGTTGAAAGCTAAGAACATTAAGATATAGTCTCTTAAAGAAGAAGTTGATATATTGAAGTAAGAGGTTTTAATGTTCCAAGTTATTCAAGAAAGATTTTACAAGATGGATTCAATGACACAATAGGAAGATAAGAACCAAGAAGAGTTTATAAAGACAAAATTAATTGTGAAGAAGTTATAGAAGAAAGATTTTTTTTCTTATTCCATCATAAATCTTGATGTAAAACCAAAATTTTTAATGAATATATTTTTGAATGAATTATTTTAAAAATATTAGATTTTGATTTTTTTTCAAATAATATTTTTTTGAATGTTATTTCTATATTCGTGGATGATTTTTATTTAAAACAAAATTGTTTCATAGTATTATTTTTTGTTAAAATTTCAAGTACTTTATACCTATATTATTCTTTTTTAAAATAAAAAGGTGGGAAATTAATTGAAGAAGTTTTTCGGGGGGTCTTATTAGAAGAAATTATTAAGGAGAATTTTATTTAAGAAGTTATTATCTCCCTAATGTTCTAAAAAATTCTAACAGAATTTTTTTTAAACAAAACGGGGAGTTACAAAGATAGTGGGAGATATGAGATAGGGGGAGAAGTGTTCTTAAATGAATAATGGATTTTTAAGTTTTTCAAATTTATTATTTTTTCCCTTTAAGTGTTGTTTTTTGTGATTTTCAAAAATGGGGATATTGTTGAGTTGGAAGTTTTACTTTCTACACTTTTTGTACTTGGTTTTTAAAATCAAAAATCACTTTATTAAAAACTATGTTTTACTAAATTTATATGTCCCAATATTTTTAAAATATTTTTGTAGAAAAATATTTATTCTATCAAGATTACAAAATCTTAACTGATGATTATAAATTTTCCACATAGTCTAGTTCATCAAACTAACTAAATTATAGTTCATCGAACTGACTAAAGTATAGTCCATCAAACTAACTAAATTCTAGTCCATTAGAAGGAAAAAATCTAGTCTATCGGTGTGACTGATTTTAGTATATCAGTGTGAATGAGTTTAGTCTATCATTGTGACTGAGTTTAGTCCATCAAACTAACCAGGTTTTTGATTCATTGGACTAAACATAATTTGTTCCATCAGAATAAAGCTTATAATCATATGATTATAATTATTTTTATCAAATATAATACATTTAACAACATTGTAATGGTGTTATCAAAATGACATCGAATGGATATATAAAAAACATGTTGAGATATGATCATTGGAGGTGTGCCTATAAAAAGAGATGCATTTGATGAGATGGGATCTGATGATTTTGTGACTCAACCAGTCTTAAGTTTTCTCTTCAATAACATCTTATAACTCACACATTATAATTTTTAGAGAGTTTTTGTTCTAAGGAATTCGAGTGAGGATTATAAGATTACATAGAACTTTTTGAGTTTGTATTTTTTGATTCTGATCTAGGTTTAGATTGACGGATTCTAAGGATAATAATACTGTTAATTCTGATTTGGCTAATCGAGGGATTATGAGGATAGGAAGACAAAGTCGATTCTGATCTTTATGATCGAGGGATTTCTTATTGTAGAAAGACAGACCTTATGGTTATATTGAAAACCAGGGAAACCTAAAGTTAGGTTTTATGACTTCTTTAACTATTAAGGTTGAAGAGTATAAAATATTTTATAAATATTTTTAGTAATTCGTTATTACTTTTGTATTAACCTACATTTTACTTATTTCAATAAGTTATTATTTTCTACTATGAATTTATTTAGAATGTTTTAATTTTCAGAACTTTACTAAACTCTCATATTCCAGAATAACTATGCATTTGATTAGTAAACTATGATATTAGAGGATATTTGTGTTAGATAGATATTAAATAATAGTTTTGGTATTTTAATTATGTTAGGTTTTTAAACTAAAATTCACCCCCTCTTGTATCCATTATATACTCTTATATCCTACTGGTTTGTCATAAGGTGAGGTGCAACAAAACAATTGTCATGTATAACAAGAATGAGACAAACCAACAAAGTACATAGTGGAAGAAAGAGTACACATCCATGAGACATACAATGCCAATCCCAAAAGGGATAAACCTGAAAGTAAAACAAGACAAGTTATAAGATAGATCTCCTTGTGACCATCAATCACCACCAAATTGTCCCACTAAGAGGACGATGACACTCAAGGGAAGTCGATGAACTAGATGATTCCCTAACCTTGGTCTATGTCCTGAAAAACCATATCTATAAATTCCTAAAGGAAAAAGTAGGGTGTGAGAAAAAAACCCAATAGGATTTCACTAAATAATACACACAAAGTCTAATGACATGAAAATTTCAGCTCTAACTTTAAAACAAATCAATTTTATAAAGCATACCCAGAAGTTAAACATTTTTTTAAAACATCCTTTGATTTTTATAAAATAATTTCATAGTCACAAAAATAATTAATTTGAAAATTATATGGTATAAATCATGAGAGAATTAGTAAAACCGATTGTTGATACACCATAAGATAAGCAAGTGAGAAACTATCCATGGAATTTCCATCATGTATAAAACTAAGTATAAACAAAAAAGTACAAAATTTGGGCTCTAGCCTATGGGAATATGTACTCATAGATATAATGAAAACACTAAGACATGAATTACATGAATCCGACCAATATCAAGTCTCATCATAGTATTTCGATACCAAAACTTATACTAGTGTTACGCACACTAAAGTGACATAGTCCATTTCTCAACGCACCAAAGGTTCCTAATGTGTAATGCTTGGAAAATCCCTTTTGAGAACCTTTCTCACAATTTATAAAAAAATAATAATAAAGTATTACTACTTTTTTACTTGAAAAACCTTTTAGAATCAAACACACACTTGTGGAATTTTATCGAACACATAGTGTGCACATCTATTTTTAAATAAAATCGCCCTTTAAAAACATTAATTTCATGAATCAAATCCAACTTTATATCAATTCCATCATTTTAATAAAACAAACCATATAAATTCACAAGAAAATTTAGTAATTACTGAGTTAGAAACTTTGTATAGAGATACCTACCTCAAGAACAGAGGTAAACTAGTCGCCTTTAAAAACAGAGATTGGGAATGAGTAGATCAAGTCCTCTTGTTCCAAGATCCATAAGACACTACAAAAAACTGGGTGATTATAAGGGGTTTATTTTTCATTTATAAGGGGTTATAAACCCATCTAAACACAGTATCTATGGTTATAGATAACTACCTCTAATGTACTCACCTACTATGATTATAGGTGGTTTTTGGTAATCATTGGTAAAATAGGCTTGAATTTAGCGACGGTTAGATTAGAGGGGGTTATAAACCCCTCTAATTTCACCCTAAATTCTCTGTAAACACTGTATTAGAGGTAGTTATAACTGCCTCTAAATTGATGCTTTCATTAGAGGTGGTTATAACCACCTCTAATTGAGTTTGGAATTCCAATTTTACGGGCAGTTTGATAAACGCCTCTAAACAAGGCCTATACCCCATGACACCTAAAGACACTTCCTAACACCCCTTACAACCCCCCCCCCCCCCACGACACCCCTTGAATCCCATGGAATCCCCCCACGACACCCCTCTATAGACACCCACACACGCCCCCATGACACTAATGACAACCCCCCCCCCCATGACACCAGCGGGACCCCCACGCACCCTTTGACGCCCCTTACAACCCCCCATGACTCCCCCTAACACCCATGGATTCCCTATAGACACCCATGAATGCCCCCATGACACCTGTGACAACCCCTCCATGACACCAACAAACCCCCATGCATGCCCCCACGACACCCCCCACACACGCCCTCATGACACCCCTGACAACCCCCCATGGACACCCATGAACACCCTCGTGGGACCCCTATGGACACCCCTGATGCCCCCCAATGACATCCTGTAGACCCCCAAGCATGCCCCCAGTGGACTCCCCAACCCGGACACTTTGTTTTCAGGCCCCAGGGTGGAAGCGCCTATCACCTACAGTAAAGGGAACATATTTAAAAAATGTCACACCTACTGGGAATCGAACAGGGAACTGGCCAGAAGGATTACAATGCCTCAACCACTAAGCTGGATTGACATACAGTTTATATATAAAATAAATTATATTTATTTAGATATAGTAAAATATGAGAATATATATATATATATATATTTCTATAGAAATTTAAATAATATAACATATTTATATTTGTGTATAATATATATATATATATATATATTATCTATGTATATATAATATATGTAAATAATTATATTTACATATATAATAAATATTTATACATATATTTATGAATACATTTATATTTGTGTGTGTGCGTGAGTATGTATATTTTTGTGTTTAGATAATATTTATACATATAGTATAATTATAATATATATATATAATTATTTTTATATACTTATATTTATGTCTCTACCTGTAACAATAATATTATTAATTATTAATTATTATTCTTATTATTACACCTATTTCTTAAACTATGAAAATTATGTGTTGGTTTTATAAATACTATACATTTATATTTTTTATGATTTACATTATATATATATTATATTAAATATATTTATATTATATATTTAAGTATATAATTATGTACATTTATATTATATCATGTATACATATATATATATACACACATGAAATTAAATACCTTCACATAATTGGAAATATATCATATAATTAAATGATATATATATTTAATAAATTAATTTATAATTAATATGGTATACTAAAATATATATAAAATAATTATATAATTAATATATATATATAGATATATATATATAATAAAATATTTTATAATATAATATATATAATATAAATAATATATATATATATATATATATATAATTTTGTTTATATTACATATATTTGTATACATAATATAGTATAAATGTATTTATGCAGAAATAAACAATGAAAATGTATTTAATATAATATATGTATAATATAAATCATAATATAAATGTATAGTATTTATAAAACCATGTAAAAAAATTATATGTTTGAATAAATATATTTATAATTGCATTTACATTATGTATATCAATATTTATATTCATATGCATTTTTATTTATATGTATAAGTATTTATTTAATGTATTTATATAATGTATTCATATATATATATATAGGTTTTTAATGCATTTCAATACATTTATATAATGTGTTTGTGTAATATATATATATGTATATACACACACATGCGCATACACACATATATATTAATTATAGAATTTTAATTTATATGATATTTTTTAAAAAAAATAGAGGGGGCTAAAAAATCCCTCTAATCAAAGGGATTAGCTGTGGTTCATGACGCCCCTCTAATTTCTTGAGTTGGAGTGGTTTGAAAACTATATCTAATATCATAATTTAGCGGGAGTTCACGACCCCCTCTAATATAATTCCCTTGGGGCATGAATTGGGCAACCAATTCGTGTCACCGCTTTTATAAAAAAAACAACCCCCTCTAATATATTAAATTATAAGGGTTTCAAAACACCTTCTAATGTCATAAATTATAAGGGGTTCAAAACCCCCATTAATGTCAAAAATTAGAAGGGGTTCAAAACCCCCTCTAATTTATTGAATTAGAGTTGTTTAGAAACCCTATCTAATATCATAAATTAGAGGGAGTTCACAACCCCCTCTTATATATTAAATTAGAATGGGTTCAAAACCCCTTCTAAGGTCATAAATTATAAGGGGTTCAAAACCCCTTCTAATTTCATAAATTAGAAGGGGTTCAAAACCCCCTCTAATGTCAAAAATTAGAAGGGGTTCAAAACTCCCTCTAATGTCAAAAATAGAAGTGGTTCAAAACCCCCACTAATTTATTTAATTATAGTGGTTTGAAAACCCTATCTAATATCATAAATTAGAGGTGGTCCACAACCAAATCTAATATATTAAATTAGAAGGGGTTAAAAACCCCTTCTAATGTCATAAATTAAAATGGGTTCAGAACCCCCTCTAATGTTGTAAATTAGAAAGGGTTAAAAATCCCCTCTAATATAATAAATTATAAGGGGTTTAAAACCCCCTATAATATCATATATTACAAGGGGTTCAAAACCCCCTCTAATGTGATAAATTAGAAGGGGTTCAAAAACCCCTCTAATGTTATATGTTAGAGGGGGTTCAAAACACCCTCTAATTTATTAAATTATAAGTGGTTTCAAACCCCCTCTAATGTCATATATTAGAGGGGGTTCGAATCAGCCTCTAATTTCTTAAATTAGAAGGGGTTCAAACCCCCTCTAATCTAAGTGATTAGCAGCGGTTCAAGAACCCCCTCTAATATCCTAAATTAGAGAGGTTTTTGAACCACCATTATTTACATTCAAAAAACAAATTCCATTATATATATAGAGCCTCTAATATCCAAAAAAATATTATATATATATAACATCTCTAAAATCTAATCCAACATATAGTGCCACTAATAATTAAATTTTCAATATTTTTGACATAACCACCTCTAAAATAAAACCAAATATTAAAAAAATAATGATACAAAATTTATATGGGGTTGTGCATAACCCCCTCTAAAATGAATTTACAAGGGGTTTTTCATAACCCCGTCTAAAAAACCACTGCTAATCTGCTGTTTTTTTTGTAGTGAGAAACAAAATCAATCCTCTTTCAAACCCCTTAGATCTAGAATACACAGCACATTCTGGTTCTAATGAGAAAATAGAAGAAGTGTTCTAGTGAGGATTTAATAATAATAGAGAAAACCAAATAATAACGAGACATACCTTGAATAGATCCATCAAGAACGGAGTAATTTCATCAAGGATACAAAGGGGGAAGCCTCTAGAGAACTGGGGAAGGTTTAGTTTGATCATACGAGAGATTAAGAGGTGATTAAATATAAAAAAATTATGGGAAAAAAGTAATTCACAACTTTTTAGAGGTTCGGATTGGGGTGCACAATTATAAAAAGCATGTGCCAACCATGCATGGCCACTATCCCTTAAAAACAGGCCACATAGTCTCCTAGAGATGAGCCATATAGTTTGATAAAACTATGTACAAACTATGTTACACCCATATACAACTCCCAGACACCCACATGGTCTCCTTGGTGAGCTCCACAATTTGACTAACAGTGAAAAATACCATTGGATCCCCTCAGAGTCATAATGCACGATTAGTAATAATCATCTACCAAACTTGTTTCCCCTAAAAAAAAATTTCAACCTCGAACTCATGAAAACCTATAAAATAACCCAAAGGAAAAAAATAAATCTCAAACTAAGGAATACATGTGACTCGGAGGGCATAAAAGTCACCCATACAAAATGACCGAGGTCTTGAAAATTTCCGCTTTAGAATGAATCCCACACTTGATATTTGAGGTGTTTTCTTTTGAAGTCTCACCAATTTTATTGTCTTTTGTTTTTATTCCTTTATGTATTCATGCTTCTAGCGATTTAGTTTTGGAATCCCTATTTCATACACAAAATTAACTTGTTCACACCATATTAATGTATAACTCTTCACACGGACCACACATTGTGTTACTCACCAAAAAATAGACGGGAAAAATATCCATACATATCCAAATGTGATACATGCATAGGGTATATGAACTTTTTAAGTAAAGGTTTAGAGTTACAAAAATTTGATAATCTTCTCCAGAGTAATCTTAAAGCCGCAGATAGCCAATCCAATACTATTAAGAATAAGGCATAAGCCTTTAGGCTAGTAGTAAGTTTGATCCAAATTCCCTATATCGAGTGATACTTTACTTGTAAGAGTGTCTGATTCATCGAATTTCGAATACCTAATATATATAAATTATGTTTAACAACAAAATTCAAGATAAAAACTTTAATTACAAACCAATATCAAGGTACATGAAAACTAAATTTTATATTTTAGTAATTAACATGGCATGAAAATTTTATAAGAAGTAATTTATCTCATGAATTAAATAACATGAAATATCCATATTTTATAAACAATTTATAAGCATTAATATTAAAAAAATAAACATTTGTTTATTTTTTCAATAAAATACATATATCAATGAAGAATTCATAAATTAAAAATTATAAACACTTAATAATTCAATATGGACATTCCATAATTTGATAATATAAACACTCTCAATATGAACTCCTTCATGTTATTCATTACATGGCATTTATTTTAAATATATGATATTTCATGAAATATAAACATTTCATATTGCAATTTATATTATGTAAACATTTTACATAATATAAATATCATGTATTAATATTTTTTAAACCTTTTATAACATCATTTATCAAAAATCTTTTGATAAGATTTAAATAGTTCCCAATCAAGGTTCTTTTCATTTGAACGATTCAAATTAAACATTATGAACAATTCATAATTTTAAATATAAACACATCATATTATTTCTTATTTTTTTAATTTATAAACCCTTGATAAATAACTCTTATAATTTTCATATAAACATTTTATATTTAAATTATAATAATAGTCTAATAATATATAATTTTTTTTAATATTAACACTTGATATTATGGAATATTTAATAATAAATGTATCATAAAAGTTTAATTGTCTGTTTATAAACACTTTATAATTAATTGAATTATAAAAAATTTATAAATTATTAAATATACCCAAATAATTTTATTATAATCTATAAAAAAATTACAAAATTATATATTTCAATTCATAATTGAAAATAGAGAAAAACAATATTTCTTCACTGATTGTATTTTATGATCCGAGGGGATTCGTGTAATATGATATATAAGGCTTATGAACTTAAGAAATTTCTATGTTATCAATCATACTTTATTACTCGTAGTTTTATCATTGAATGTGATTAGAAACATATGTAAGGGTTTAACCTTATGAATCATGTCGTATTTTACAATTCACAAAGATATCATAAAAGTGATATGATGCTCTGTTTCTCAAACCTATGACAAAGCACTATCGTCAAATACACTTGTTTTATGTCATATGCCGAGACTAATAAAAAATCAAGATATTTATACTGAGTTGTTGATTATAATATCCCATATCACAAGTCATGACTAAATTGGAAAAAATGAAGCCTAAATCATATTTTACAACAAGTATTACGACAGACATTGTGATTTCAAAAACCATTATTTCTCAAATGATTTAATGAATAAGAAAAAACTAAAATACTTCAATACCACTAATAAGCTTCCAAGGAATGATTAACCATTGATCAAATCAGTGGAAATGTAAAGAATCCATGAAACCCTAGAACACCTTGCCATTAAAACTGGAATCATATGTAAACTAGAAATGAAGAACATGAACCTTGCACTATTGAATGTTATTATTATTTCATTTGTTCAATGTTTAAATAATATTACAACGGAATGACTAAAAGGTTCTTCCATATGAGTTATATCCATAGGTTGCATCAAATCACCCAAACTCTTTGAGTAGGACCTTCTGAACCTTCATGATATGCTAGTATCTTATAAATGGAGAAATTAAGAAGTACAAAGTTTTGAGAGAATAGAGTTTCAATAAGAGGTTGTTTGTGAATCGTACATATCCTTCCCATGGACAAATCTCCTTTATATAAGATATGAGGACACTCCTCAAGCCATAAATTTTCACATACATTTCATAAATTTATGAGCAATTCATTCAGTTTCATCCCATGCAACTATTGACCATCAAAACTCTCTCATTAGTTCCACTTAATTAATGATTTTATGTGAGTAAAATAGATTTGAACGATTGAATGAGGTGTGAAAATTATAGGTCAATTGAACCATTAGATTCACTATAAATCGACCATGTCTCACAATACAACATGTTCATGCAGTCATCATATGATGTCTTCATATTGTAAGATATGATATGCCCCAAATATAAGCATCCATTTTTCACATGGTGTGTCTCACTCTATGAAACACCATATCATATTATATAATAGGGCATATTCCTTTAAAATTGATGGAGTGGGGAATCATAAATCATAGAAACCCTAATCAATGTGATGGAATTGGATGTCAATATGAGTAGACAAGAGTGTTAATGAAATTAAGGGTACCACTAACATATTGTGGAGGTGAGGAGTGGAGGGTATTCAAAATCCAAAGGAACCAAGATGAAACAATGAATATGGAGGACAATGTAAGGATAGTGTGGCATTGATTTAGGATGATCTGAAGACATGAGAGAGGGGACTTGAGGAGGAGAACTGAAAATAGGATGCGTGGGTAAGAGAGGAGAAACATGGGGGATTTTAAAGGGAAATAAACAAGGGAATGTAAATAGGAAATAGAATGTTGATTGGGTGGAATATGTTTATGAAGAAGTTTAAATTTATTAGAAAGTACATATATAGAATAAAAACTGAGGTGGAAAACTATGATGGAATGTGGGAAGGGAGGGACAAACTATTATTGAAGTATAGATATAGAAATAGGTTCCATCATGATGTAGTTCCATGGTATGTACCCCTATGAGTCTCGGTGAGGTCTCAAGTTTTATCATCGTTAAGTTATTCCCTATATTTGTGTGTTGTATGATATTATTTACAATTTAAAATTTTTCCCACATCAATGTATAGATATATCCATAAATAAATTTTTAATGGAAAATTTTATAAAAAAGAAAAAGAAAAAGAAAAAGAAAAATCCTGAGTGAGAATAGTCACTATTATTTTTTATTATTTTTCTCATGCCGTTGTCAGGCACCACCCATCAGCTTCTTCTGACGTTGAGGCTTTATAGGGTTTTCAAACCTTCTATAGATGTTTCCTCTGAGTATCATAGGATTTAAATAGCTAGAATCACTATCATTCATCCATAGAATCTTCATGCACCATTGGCCCAACCACTTCATTTATTATATTAGACCCCCCTTATGACAACCCTGCTTTTTATTACAACTTAAACATGATTCATTACATAAAACTTCACTTGATACAACAAAAAAGATTGAGAGGTTTAGTGTATTTGGGGATTAGGATCATTACATAAAAACTTAAAACATGAAATATAACATCTTTATTGAAAACTTCCTTTACATGACCACTACATTCCCTCGTACTTAGCATTGCATGGGATAACCTGGGGACATGCATAAGAAAAGGGTGAGCTATAAAGCCCAGTAAGGGAGTACACATGGAATAACATGAGGAGTAAAATACATGTTAGACAATAGGCATATCAATAGAGCATAAAAGAAACATGAACATAAAGGCATGATAAATCATGATAATCATAACATGGAAATGTGGCAACAACACTTAACATGGATTTAGCATGAGCCAAGGCTCATTGCACATAAAGCATGAGTAAACCCTCATTGCACATGAAGCATGAGTAAACCCTTGTTGAATTTTAATTATCATGAGTCAACACTCATTGCACATGACGTATCATGAAACTATACTTTACCCAATTCATTGGAGCGCTATAAGGGCGCACCCTTCTTAAACATTTCATTTCATGCATAAGTGTGCCACATGGATCATAAAACATGGATTCATAAAACATAATCATTTATTCCACGATAAAGTAATGTTGAATTCATACATGAAACCTTATAATCAATAAGTAAATGTGCATAAAGGTGAATACCCTTGATGGAGAAATGAGCATGGTATTCACTACACGATGACATTGGCTTAGAAAATCGGTGTGATTTCGGCAGCGTAACGGCGTGACATAAGAATTCATAAAAAAGGTTGATGAGAGAGAAAGGGGTTCCTCATCATATTTACATGTAATGGACAGTAAGTAGTTCATATAGATACATGTCCCAACAATTGAAATGGAATTTAGATTCATGATACAAAAGTATTGCTTGAATGTAAAGGAAGAGAGAGAAGTTCCTTTCGGAATTTCGGCATAGTAACGGGTGTACATGGGAGGCATTTAATGAGAGAGAAAGGGGTCTCCCATAATTCAAACAATAATAGGGAAGTATGGGGGAGGTGATAAACTATACCCCAACATTCATAATTGAAATTAAAAGGGCAATACAACTTAAAGAAAATTGACAAAAAAAGAGAAAGGAAGAAAAAACCCTTACTTGGAAGTGTGCTTCCAAAGGCTAGAGAGAGGCTTGTGAGAGGCTTCTTGGGAGCTTGGGGCACCTTGGGAGGATTATAGAGAGAGTAGGCCAGAGGTTGGACGAACTAAAAAATATTTTAGTGAGGAGTAAGTGGGAGCTTGGGTGGGTTTATATAGGAAAGGTGAGAGAATTCTTTATTATTTAGGTTTGGGACCCCTTATATTAAAATAATCCAAACCACAAACCATCCCATGGTTTTTGCCCATGGTTTCTGGAAAATGAAATAGGAAAACAATATTTTACAAGGCCAAGGTATGAACTTATTAAAATAACAAGGTTTATTTTGTGGAGGTGAGTCACACTCCCATGGAAATTAATTTAAAAAGGCAAAGTGTTGAATAAGTCTTGAGGGGTTCATTAATGCTTTGAAAAGTAAGTCAAACAAACCCAAAATAACTTTATTTTAATGGTAAAACATATATTAGCCGAAAATAAGGATTATAGTATTTTATTACATCACCATTGGGTCATTATGATGTCATAAAACACCTTATATATTTAAACGATATTTAATTTTTACCCAAAAATTTGACTGTCTCAGAAAATTATGAAAAATTCACCATTGGATAATTTAGACATCCTGATTCCAAAAATAACATTTATTTTATCTAAATAATTTTCTATAAATGTGAATTTTCACTTTTAAAATAAAAACCGACATTTATCGAAAATTCACAGGTTTTGACAGAAATGGCTTTCAAACCTTAATAAAAATTTTAATTGCATTAATAAAATTATAAGATCATTTATATTTAATAAAAATTAATTTAATAATAATAATAATATTTTATTAAAATATTATTTAATTCAAAAATCCCTTAATTTAATAAAATAGATTTCTTAATTAAATAATAACTAAAACACCATTTCTACTTTAAAAAACTATTTACAATGTATAAAAAATGACTAGAAATTATATTAATTATTATATAGAAAAATAATGTACATGAACATATTACTAATTATTTTTTACATAACCCATTAAAAAAGCCGTATAAGACCTAAGGGTAAGGTGTGCAATGGTGACAGACTCTTGGGGTGGCTCGGATAACATCGCTCGAGTGGTAATCTCTTTCAACTTCCACTTTTCCCGTAGATGGTCCCATTCGAGCTTGACATAATGAAGCTCAGTTTGGGCTTGGTCAAGGGAGAATCCCAAAGACGCCACCTCTTTTTCGAGCTCCGACAAATGGGCTTCGTATGGGGAAATTCTACTGGATGAGGCCATCACTTCCTTTGTCTGAGTAAAAAAATTGGGTTCGTTAAAGCCTTGTATTTATACTAATCATGTGATCACTGTTAAATGGATATAAAAGTAATGGTCACAACTCTTATCATAAAACCAAAGAAGTTGACATCTTATAAAAACATTTTTTTATAAAGAGACATTTAACTGGATCAAGAGGGATTTTCCATTAATGAAACTTTGGGTCGTTACACCCCCCTTGCATACAGGGCCAGATCCAATCTTTTTTGAGTGCTATTATCTATACATTTTTTTATTGATGATATTGTGTGGCATTTTATTGTGCTATATTAGGTGGCGTTGGTGGTGCTTTGGATTTTCCACTATAATATTTTTTTTAGTTTTATGTTTTTTTTGATGTGTATGGATTCTGTTCTTATTTGAATGGAACTGGGATATCCGTTGGCATCTCAATTTTCTGAATTATCATTGATGTTTTCAAACCATCTAGTGTATTGGTGTAGTGCTGATAATTCTTTTCCATTGCATTTATTTTAATTTTCAACCTTTTTTATGTTGTTCATAATGTATCTGTATTTATATTTTGAGAATGTGTATATGGTTGTAAACATGTTTGGATGATGAAACCTGTTGAAACAAAAACAAATATTCATTATACACTGGTTATCACTTATTTTACATTGATGTTAAATATTTATTGAAGGATATTCATGTTCCCCTGACTCATCGGCCTCCCCCTCTATTTAACAACCCCAGCCTCCCAGTTTTCTTCTTACATGGGGCCTAATAGATTCTTGTTATCCACAGCTACATCGAGCTATATTTATCTTTCTACAATGATTTATATTCCCCCTCTAGAATATACTTTCCCAAGCTATCCAATTATACCCATACATGACCTCTAACACTCACCTCCCATTAAATTTGTCTTGTCCTCAAGACTAGTGGAATGAAAATGCTCATGGATGATGAATGATTCCATTCAGTGTGTTTTTTAGAATAGAACAACACCATCTATGTTAGACCATGTTAATAATATCCACTATAAGGTCTCATTTCTATAAAGTCACTCTAATCAATTTTCCATATGCTCCTTCCTGCCTCATGTAACGAATTTGGAGAGAATTATGAGAGTTTTAACATGCCCCTATAATATCTTGTGGATTGAATTTTTTCTATATTTCACCAATATAAATCTCAAAAATAATGCATGTCCCACACCTATGGAGTGGAGATCTAATATGTTCTCCTTCCCACAAACATTTTTGAGAAACTCGTCCCAACAGCGAAACATGGACTGATATAGATAGGTTGATAGTAGCAATAAATTCCAACAGTGAGTAGATTCATCAAAGGAAAGTTGAGTAGGTGGCACTCACAAATCAATGAGAGTTCAAGGAATGATGACACACCATATTACACAAGCTTCACATGTTTCAGAGGATTGAAGGGAGGGGGAATAAGTGTAGGAGTAATATACTTAAGAGGCTCTGAAAGTGCTCCTACCCAAGATGTAGGCTGAAATCCCATGTCCAAGAGAATATTCAAACACTTACGACTCACTAGATTCCCCCTATATCAAATAGCCCCAACCTCATGATTTTCCTCTCACATAGGGCCTAACAGCTTCTTGTTACCCACAACTGGATCTAGATGTATTGATCTTTCTATAATGACTTGTATGCCCATTCTAGAATATCCTTTCTGAGACTGTCCAATTAGGATCATGAATGACCTCTAATGTCATGAACCCCTCCCCACAAAGTGTGCCCCTCTTAGGCCTAGAATGGGAGAAGAGAGATAGTGACACCCGAGTCCCACCTCTAGTAGGCCCTGTGTTGGAGGCTAGCATTGATGGTATAATAAACACACATATTAGAGGCATTACCCTTTAAAAGAACACATGAGAAAGAGAGAGATAAGATTGAAACCAAGAAACTCCGGCTCAGATTCCAATATAAAAGAAAACTAAAGTGAACTTATGTAATGTCATGCAACAACTACTAAAATAGAAAGAAAACTATAAGTACCCAAATAAATTAAAGACGACATCGACCATGAAGCTCAAACAGCTCCTGAAAAACCCCAAGCCAGTAGTAGCTTTCCTGATCTCTAACCTGCTCCAACTTACCTAAGAAATATTTTATATATATGTAGGGTGAGTATAGAAGTATACCAAGTAGGATCATCCGTAGAGACTCTCATGAAAAAGATAAATAAATCATGTTAAAGCATAGTAAACAACAAGTGAAACTTACTTGTCACCTAAAAATGTATACTAAGTTCTCAACCTCACCATGGATACTCTCACCAAGTATTGAATACAAGATCATATAATATAATAAAGAATATCAAAGTTACCCCACTATCGCTTTCCCACTAGTTTACTGCTCTTCCCCGACATTGCATGTCCTAAGAATCTCTCTCCCAAAAAGGATAGCCTGAAAACACCTGGGTGAAGCACCAAAACATGAAGCTTGTGCAACATACCACCATGTCCACATAACCAAAGGTAACCAGGTAGTTTCTAGAACCCATCACAGCCCATATAATGTGTATCATACATTAGGTATTATACCTCAATCCATCACAACAAATACACCATGTAAGTATCCTCAATCCATCATAGCCTATACACGTTATACCTATATTACGCCATAAGAAAATATATCTAGAATACCATTTGTATGAAATAAACACAAGCAATTACAACCCTCTATGCACATATATGGGGAAAACTAACTGCCATGAATACCAGCATAAGTAACTATCAAGAGAAGAGAGTGGGGCCAAATGGGGTAGCTAGCCATCCATCCTCCCACTATGATGTTGGGGAAAACACCCCCTAAGGCTCAGAATCCCCAGGGTGTCAGTTTCCCTAACCTACAGGGTGGAATATCATACATAAACACAAAAATTACATGATATAATGTAGATAAAAACCACACTATGGGCTTCACCTAGTATTAGACTCACCTGTAGCTAAAGCCTCTTGGACTCCCAGCTTCCACTGCTAAGACCAGATATCCTATAAGCACACAACCATTTAAACAGATACATTAAATTACTTTATTCCTTTTCATCAGTTTCACTTTATGTTAATTAATTATTTATCCATTAATTAACCATTAACATCTCCACGTTACATTAAATTATCATTATAACAAAGTTCCATGCCATCCAAGAATAAGAAAATTGATTCCATGACTTCTCAAAATTATAACCTCATCATTGCATCCTAGCAAGCTCCAACCCCATGGGTTAAACAATTATTCATTTATTAATAACATTACTTTCCATATTAACAAGTACTCTAGGAAAACATCTTAAGCTACCGAACAAGTTATACAACCCAGAACATCCATTTACCTTAAGCAGTGGGGAAAAGAAAGTAGATAAACAAACAACCTGGTTGTTTCCCAAAAAACAAATTCAATCAATCATCTAGTTTTCATATTAATGGGTAATCCCTACTTTGACCCATTATATCATCTTAGATGTCCTCCCCAACACCCACATTCATATCCCCTTGAACCTTGTCACTATAGGCGTCAACTAATGCCATAAAAATTGGACCTCCCTGCCCCTCATACCACAACAACCCTCTAGGATCAACCATCCCAGGCTCACGTCACATCACAAGAAGCAGGCCACAAACATAGAAACTAAGCTATTGGGCCTAAACAAGGCATTCATACTTCACACACAATGATCTCTCATGGATGTATACCACAAGTCACTTTACCCTTATAAGAAAGCAGTGTACTCAGGCCCTACATGGCATTATCTTTTATCACACAAACGATTCTTATTCCATCTTGAATTAACTGATTCATTATCACAGGTTAAAACTAAGTGAAACCTAAGAAACAAGTTATCAAACCTATCATAATTAATTTAACATGACTTTAAATATTTCATCAATAAGAATTAACATAATTTGGGTTCATTAACCAATTCAATTAAACATGCATACTTGCATTAATTTGATTATCATCAAATTACAACAACAGACAGGTTTATTAAACATGCCTCTTTAAACCTTTATCAAATTAATTATCAATTAATTATGGCTTTAAATTATTTTCCATTTTTTATAAACTAATCATAATATGCACAACATAGATACCATGCTATTTAGAAAATCAAGAGGCATCCTGTTATCATGGTATAAACCACAACATCACCATGTGATCGATACAGATTCTTTAATCCGATTCTTAGGCTAATTTCATTGCGATCTAAAGGATAAATCATGCTAGATCTATGATTGCACATAAATAAATAGATAATAAATGAATCCCCTACCTCAAAAAGGGTTTCAACGTTCTTTTCATGAGAATAGACCATGTAGTAGATCTCCAATCACCCCTCCCACAAGAAATAAATTCATATGAGGATGTCATGACACCATCACACCAACAAAAACTGAGAGAAGCCCAATTAGAAAAAGAGGTAATCAAACACCATAGAAAAACAAGAATATACAGGAGGAAACAAGATCAAACTAGGAGAAACCACTAGAAAGTGAAGGAAGAACACACCATGGATCACCATAACTTTCAATGGATCGAAGAAAGAAGCCCAAGGATTGATCCCTCTCAAAGGGAATCCAAAATGCTAAAGAGGGGGTTATCGGGTTTCCTTGAATGAGAGGGAGATCCACTACATCCATAGGTATTTGAATAACCCAAGTAGCTAAAAATTCTTAAAACAACATTATAGCAGGTAAATACACAATGTGTAATCCCCTTTCACAATGTGTAATCATCAAGGTTTGTTTCCTACCAAAAAAACGCATCGCCTTTTCATTTTATTAATTTTTATAACCCGGATTTATTACACATAGTGTAACCTAATTATAGATCATGTAAAATGTTTACACGACATGAAATATCCCTGTTTCCAGCTATTTGTATCCAGCTTCTATATATTTCCTATAAGCCTCCTCCGAGAACCTCGGACATTGGAAACACGCAAAGGGTCAGTCTTCTCTGATTCGGGACCTTACATTAGATACTACTCAAAACATTCTCATCCTAAAGAATCCAAAACCAACCTAGAGAGGAAATAGAAAAGGGGTCTTCTAAACAGCCACCCCATGAGATACCTCTCAAAATCTCTTACCACCACAGGATCTCAACCACACCCATCCAAGCACAAGGGGCTCAACACGGTGAGTAGATAAAAAACTCATAGAGTCTTCGCCACATATAATGGTAGCGTATACCCATATAACCTCAGGAAGATAAACATATAAATAACATAGCATACCCTGTGCATCTTCTCCTCCCATGGAAAGTGAGTAATCCGCAACAAGTAACAAGATAAAGATCCATCTCATAAACCAGAAAAGGTCTACAACAACAAAATGAACAACATTACAATATAAGAGATAAACATCATACATCTTGGGGTAATGAGAATGTATCTACAACTCATGTTTCCAGTTACTCTCATCCAAACTATCATGCCACCAAAAGACATGAACCAAGGGGATAACATGCCCACGAAACACCTTCTCCGAATAGTCCGAGATCTATATAGGACACTCCTTAAAGGTTGAATCATCATAAACATTGATCTTACCCCAATCTATGATGTGATAGTCACCATGAAGATAATGATGGAGCAGTGACATGTGAAAAACATCATGTATCCATATCATCTATAGAGGAAGTTCTATCTGATACACTACGACTCCAACATGATCCAACACCTCGAAAAGTCCAAAAAACTGGGGAGAAAGATTACTCCCACGTCCAAACCTTTATTTCACATGATGGGGAGTCACCTTTAGGAACACATGATCCCCAAAATCAAACTCTAGAGGTATCCTCCTATGATTGGCATAATATTTCTGACAATCATGCACTACCTTCATCCTCTCATGAATCTCCCGAACCATCTCTGTCATGTTCTATACTATTTCTGCCCAAGAATTGAAGAATTTATGACCCTGGTCTAAAAAAACAGAGAATGGGAAGGTTGACCATACAAGACTTCAAATTAAATCATGTTTATGGTGGAGTAAAAACTATTGTTGTAAGAAAACTCTACCAAGGGCAGGTGCCTCATCCATGAACCTCCAAAATCTAGGACATAAGAGCACAACATGTCTTCAAGATTCTGGATGCTCCACTCTATCAGACCATCCATCTGCGGATGGAAAGTAGTGCTAAGGAATAGTTGAGGACCAATATTTTGTTGAAGACCTCTCTACACCCAAGAGGTAAAATGCGGATCTCGATTGGAAATGATCATCCTCAGTACTCTGTGGAGTCCCACCATCACCTCTAGAAACTGCCCCGACAAAACCTCCACTGAGCTCGACTCTTTGATCTCTATAAAGTGGGATGATTTTATCAAATGATTCACTTCCACCCATATAGTGTCATAGTCTCCCTGAGATCAAGGTAAACTGGTAACAAAGTCTATTGAGATGTCCTCCCACTTCCACTAAGGAAAATCTAAGGGCTGGAGAAAATCCTCAGGAGCACGGTGCTTGGACTTCACCTTTTGGTAGACTAAACATCAAGAAAAAAACCTTGAAACTTCATGCTTCAACCTAGGACACCAAAACGGACCCCTAAAATCTAAGTACATCTTTGTCACACCAAGATGTACCACCAATGATGAACTATAGAACTCTCCGTGAACCATATCACATGTTGCTAAAGGAATGAAATTTTTTCCCTAAATCAACACCTGATGATGTTCATCCTTAGAGTAACCATCAAGGGATTTTCCAAAAATAACCCAGTATCTCAAAACCTCCACCTCAAGATCCCCCAACTGGGACTCTTCCACATGTTTCACCAAAGATTACTACACCATCATCTGAAAAATACAACCTCTTCCCACGACTTCTCCCATATATAAATTTAATGTTGAAGGTTCTTCCATCACTTTATATGAATCACCCGATTCACACACTGCATCACTGCATGAATTTCTTCTTAGTGCATCAGCTACAACATTCCCCTTTCTAGGTGTATATAAAATCTTGAAGTCGCAATCCTATAAGAACTTCATCCATAAACGCTAACTCAAGTTCAAGTCATGTTGGGAGAAAACATACCTTAGTCTTTTGTGATCGGTGAAGACCACAAAATACTCGTTGATGAAGTAATTTCTCCACAACTTCAAGGAAAACACTACCGCCACCAACTCAAGATCATGGGTGGAATATTTACACTCATGGGGAAATAACTGTTGAGACCCATAAGATATGACCAATCTATACTGCATAAGAACACAACCCAACACAAGACGTGAAGTGTCTCAGAAAACCTCAAAATGAACTCCTTCTGTTGGCAAACAAATAACTAAAGCACTAACCAAATTTTCCTTAAAATGCTCAAAAGTTTCCTAACACTTATTAGTCCACAAGAATTACTGATCCTTTCTATTCAACGCTATCTAAGGAGTCATAGCCTGAGAGAAATCAGTCTACAAACCTAGGCCAAGGAAACTTATCACCTTTGTTAATGTCTTGGGGTATTCTCAATAAAAAACTACTTCTATATTCGATAGATCCATAACCACTCCCTCTTGGGATACAAAATTCCCCAAGAAACAGACTTATTGATCCTAAAACTCACACTTAGGCAACTTACCAAACAACTTATCATGATAAAGAACTCCCAAAATGGAATTCAGATGCTCTGCATGCTCCTCCTCAAACACATAGTACACAAGGAAGTCATCAATGAAAACCACCATGAACTTATCCAAGAACTCAGGGAACACAACATTCCTCAACCCCATGAACACAACTGGATCATTCGTAATACTGAACAACAACACAAAAAACTCATAATGTCCATGAAAATAACGGAAAGTAGGCTATGAGATATCCTCATCCTTTACATGTATATGATGATATACAGACCAAAAATTGATCTTTGATAACCAACTTTCACCCTTAATTTGATCTAATAAATCATCAATCTATGGAAGAGGATAGTGGTTCTTAAATTTCACTTAGTTCAAGCAATGATAATTGATACACAACCACAAACTGCCATCAGCCTTCTTCACAAAAAAACAGGTGCACCCCACCATGACACACTCGGCCGAACAAACCACATTGTATTAGACCATAAATATATATACACAAATCTCGCAACTCAAAAGGTGTTATCCTATACAGATACATCGAGATAGGAGATATGTCTGGCTATATTTCAATCTTTACCTAGATCTCTCATCGAGGGGGTAATGCTAAAACCTCCTTTGTAAATACATCAGGGTATTCTTCTAAAAACCTTTGAAAATATGACTTTTGAACCTCTAAAGAACTCAAAATCAGCTCAGTCATCAAGGATGACATGTAAGGAACATACCTCTAACCCATCTGAGGGTCTCCCTCGCCAAAAAACACCATTGTCTCTCTATCAGCATTTAAGAACACAACCTACCTCTATAATAAATCAATGATATCCTACACCAAATACCACTAATACCTTCCGATGATTATTTCATATGGTTTTATTCATAAAAATTTGAAATCTCTCTAAGAGCGGTGCTACCCCAGTACTAGCTAGCAGTCTCTATATACATCACACAAGTGAGCTTGACCTCCAACTAATATTGTCAACACCAAGGGAACTTGAAGTCTCTCTACCTCAATTCCTAAATCATGGATAAGGGTAGGTTATATAAATGAGTGTTTCAATCCTATATCAAACAATGCATTCTCACAAGTATAAAACAAGAAAAGGGTACCTTGAATGACATCTGGCTCGAATGGCACTGGAAACGCTAAAGCATGAAGCTGACCACAACCTGCTCCATGACCTCTCTGACCATGTTGATTATCACCTCTATGAACATGATCTGCTCTCTAAGGATGGGGAGTCACCCAGTTCTATCCTTTTCCTTCCCTAACTACTCTATCCTAATCCTAAACTGGAGCAACCGACTAATGTTGTCTTAGCTGGAACTTCCACAAGGGAGGAACCTGAAGTGGAAGAAATGGTGCATGTTGACTACTTAGAAAGATTGGGAAATCTCACCACTTATGAACTTATCCTCCATAAGAAAAACATGCCTTTGATACCTTGGAATAGGCCTGAGAGACACTTCCCTTGAAGAAATGAGATATTGAGGGTTGGGACCAACCCCCGACTGATCCAAAACTCTTCTACCCTAACAAATAGGAACCCCAGAGCACAACTCTACTTTGTGAGGAATCATGATGACTCCCCCCTCATGACGATCTTGTTTTGGCTAACATCCTCTTGATGAACTCTATCATTTAAACACCTCTAAACTTGTCTTATTCATAAATATGGTGACATGGAACTGGATCTATGGATGAAAAGCCTCCTCAAAATTCCTCTCCCTAGCCTCTTCATCTAGTAGCAAGTTAGAAGCATATTGAAAAAGGTTCCTGAAACGGATCCCAAACTCTCACACAATGAAGCTACCTTGCCGAAGGGTAAGCATCTCCTAGAGAATGGACACCTTAGGGGTTGAAGAAATAAACTTGGTTTTGAACTGGTCTCGGAACATCTCCCATGAGACCATAGAATCCTCACGATCCCTGAGGAACAAGAACCACCACCGCCTCACTGCCCCATGTAGCATTGTAACACCCAAAAATACTAAGTGCTTCTTTCAAGCATGAATTGAACCGAAGGCTATATCAACCACATCCAACCAGTCTTCTGTGACTACATATAAAATAGAGCCCTCATACCTTGGTAGACTTTGGTGTTGAAACTCTCGAAGTTTCCTCCAAGTGTCATCATCGTCAACCTCTAATATGTAGTGATCTATTGGCAAAACCTACTAAACATATTCTATGGAAAATTGATGAGGGCATTGACCTGGATCCATGCATAATAAATAAAAATATTTATAAATCATAAACTTGGTATATTGAAAACTTTAACATTAATTAATTGTTTTATTTTATTCATTTTAGGTTAACTTATCCCATGGTCTACTCAATAGGCACAAAGAAAAATTATGCATGATTATTTCTTAGGTCTCTACCCTGAAACTAGTATCACCTTGTTTAGTATCCATTGTAAGTTTAAAGGTATGTGTATTAGATCACAGGGGGCCCTAAATACCTGTGTCTTAGCCATTCTCCCATTTTTACTACACTTTCTAAACTTACCTAACACTGTTTCCCTACTAGCCCATGAAACCTCACATGTGCCTAACTCCAAACTTCATCCTATCCCTTAAACAATGCTTTGATACCAATATTTCATGACCCACTCCACACAAGGTACACCACTCTTGGGCCGGAAATGGGAGAAGAGACATAGTGACACCCGAGTCCCACCTCCAGTAGGACTCGAGTTGGTGACTAGCACTGAGGGTATAATAAACACACAGATGGGTGATATCACCCTCTAAGAGAAAACATGTGAAAAAGAGAGATAATGCATACACCAAGAAACTCCTTCTCAGATTCCAATATAAGTAAGGTGAGTAAATAGTATACTCATTAGGATCCTCCCTCGAGCCTCTTGTGAAAAAGAAAAAAGAAAACATGCTAATGAATAGTGAACAACAATTGAAACTAACTTATCACCTAAATAGGTATACTAATTTCTCATCCACACCATGGATACTCTCACCAGGTATCACATACAATATAATATAATATAATAAATAATATCAAGGGTACCCTGCTAGCACTACTGCATTGGTTTTTCACTCTACCCTAACACTGCACGTCCTGAGCATCTCTCTCCAAAAGGCTAGCCCACAGACACCTGGGTGAAACACTACAACCTGAACCTCATGAAATATACCACCACGCCCGTGTAACCCAAATTAAAAAGGAATTTTTTTGGGAGCAACCACATCCCATATAACATGTATCATACATCGAGTATTATACCTCAAGCTATCACATCCCATACATCGAGTAAGGATCCTCAAGAAATCACATCCTATACATGTTATACCTATAGTAGTCCTTAGGAAACTATATCCAGAATACATGTGTGTGAAATAACTAAAAACCATTACAGCCCTCTACACACATATACGGGGAAAACTAACCGTCATTTGTACAATCACATGTAACTACCAATAGAAGAGAGTGGGGCCAAAGGTGGTAGTCAGTCATCCATCCTCCCTCTAAGATTTTCGGAAAAATCTCCCAGGGATCAGAATCCCTGGGGTTTCAGTTTCCATAACTGACAGGGTGGAGTAACATATATAAACACAAAAATTAGATGATATAATATAGCTCATAACCACACTATGGGAATAACCTAGTCTCAGACTCAACTGCTTCTGACATCTCTCGAACTCCAAGTTGCCGCTACTAATACCAAATATCCTATAATCACACAACCCTTTAAAGAGATACATTAAATTACTTTATTAATTTTCATCAGTTGAAATTTATGTTAATTAATTATTTAACTATAATTAACCATTAACATCTCCACATTACATTACATTACCATTACAACAAATTTTCATGCCCTCCAAGCATAATAAAATTGAGTCCAAGAATTCTAATAATTATAACCTCAGCATTGCATCCCAGCAATATCCAATCCCACATGTTAAACATTTATTAATTTATTAATAACACTACTTTCCATATTACTAAATACAATAGGAAAACATCATAAACTACCGAAAAAGGTATACAACCAATCACATCCATCTACCTCAAGCAGTGGGGAAAGGAAATCAGATAAACAAACAACCTGGCCATTGGCCAAACAACATATTCAAACAAGAATCCATCTTTCATATCAATAGTTAATCCCAACTTCAACCTGTTCTGTCATCCCTGATATCCTCCCCTACACCCATATGCCGACCCTAATTCATCTTGTCACACTACGCATCAACTGCTACCATAACAACTGGGCCTCCCCACCCCTCATAACACAAAAACCCTCTAGGCTTAGCCATCCCAGGATCACATCAAATTCGATCCTACCCACCCCATATACCATAACAACCTTCCAGTCTTATCCATCCCAAGATCATGTCACATCACAAACAGCAGGTCACAAACATATTAATCAGGATCTTGGCCCTAAATAAGGCATTTATCCTTCACACACAATGAGCTCTCACAACTCCAAATCACAGGGCACTATTCTCTTAAAATAAATTGGGAAACTCAGGCCCTACAAGGAATTATCTTTTATCACCCCACTGATTATTATTCCAAATTAAATTAACCGATTCAGTGTCACAGGTTCTAACTACCGACAAGATAAGAAACAGGCTATCACATCTATCACAAATTAATTAAATAATTATTTTAACATTCCTTTAATTGTTTTATCAACAATAATTAACATGATTCAGGTTTATTAACCAATTCAATTAAACATTAATACTTTCATTAATTTGATTATCATAAAATTACAACAAAAACAAAAATCACTAAACATGTATCTTTAAACCTTTAGCCAATTAATTATCAATTAATTATATCTTTATGTTCTTTAACAATTTCACATGCTAAACCAATCATAAAAAGTACAAAATAGATACCACACTATCTATAAAATTAAGAGGCAACATGTTATCACATTACAAACAACAACATTATCATGTGATCGATACCAATTCTTTAATTTGATTCAATTAATTATTAGGTTAATTTCATTTAAATCCAAAGGCTAACTCATACTAGATCTATTATTGAACATAAATAAATAGAGAAAAAATTTATCCCCTACCCCAAAAAGGGTTTCAATGTTCTTCACATGAGAATGGACCATGAAATGGATCTCTAATAACCCCTCCCTCAAGAACAACATCCATTCGAGGAAGCTGCGACACCACCATACCAACAAAAGCTGAGAGAACCCCCATTAGAAACATGGGTAATAAAAATACATTGCATGGAGAGAAGATACAGGAGGGAATGAGATAAAACTGGGAGAAACTGCTAGAAAACTAAGGAAGAATGAACATTGGATCACCATAGATCACCACAGATCAAAGATAGAATCCCAAGGATCAATCCCCCTCGAAGGGAATCCAAAATGACAAAGAGGGGGATTCTAGGTCACCTAGAATGAGAGGGAGATCCATTATATCCATAGGGTTATGAATAACCAAAGTGGATAATATTTCTTAAAAAACACTATGGCATGGAATTACATGATGTGTAATCCCCTTTCACGTCATGTAATCTTTAGGATCTAGGACCTTACATCTAACATGGACTATATCTGATTTTGTTTTACCCTTACAATTTGTTCCTTCAATTTGTAGATCCATTTTATATGACACCTCAAAAGTCTCTTGAAACCATTGGAATGACCTAGCGTATTCAATATAAAAGATATCAGCCCAGGGTGAGTGAAGTTGTTGTTTTTTATTTTTTTTATCTCTCTCTATCTCTTAACCATCAACTTGCCTATTGGTTTTTGAATAGTCTCTCTATAAGTATCATCTTGATCCTACTATAGAGGATGTCAATAAACATTATCAATCATGTTGCAAAAGTTCCAAGAATTATAGAGTCCTCTTTAATTATTATGGTCATGGTGTGCCAAATCCAACTATCAATAGTGAAAGTTGGTTGTTTGATTAGGTTTTTTCATCTCTCTAAAGTTATGTGTCATAATTTCTTTGTCATTATCATTTAAGTTAATGTTTTTTTAGTTCAAATCTATACACAGTATATTCATTTACCAATTAGTGACCTTGATTCTTGGATGAAGACTTCTTCTTTATATGTATTTGATTGCTATGCAACTGGGATGATTTTAAATGCCTTCATAGTAGTATTTCCCAATACCTATACTATTTATCATTTACCATTTTTGGGAATTTAAATTGTTGATGCTCAGACCAGAAAAATGATTTCTTAATTTCTTGATAGCTTCATTATTGGAGTTCTTGTAGCAGTGTTGGATCAACTAGGGACTTTATTTTTCTTGAAAATTTCAAAGCACATGATACTCTTCCTCAAAGCACTAAATTTTCAAATGATGTTTTTACATTATTATTAACAACCCCAATAAATATAGGGATTAAGATGGAAATTATTGTTATATTTTTTATTATTCTTTTTGTTGAGCTGTAATTTCTATGCCACTTTGATTGCACATTATGATCATCATTTCATATTTTGTGCACATGGCATGTTTTCTCTTTAGGTTTCTAGCATTTGAAACATCTTTATCTATATTTTTTGTTATTCTCCATTTATATATCACGCTTATGTATTACATCATTGAGGAGAGGCAATAATTTGAATCTCAAATGCTAGCCTATCTTATTGACATTATGTTGAATGAAGCCCATGTTATTTTTATATTCTTCATGATATGATTTCTTGATGACAGTTTTAATTAAGATGTGTAACAATTTAAGGCTTGGAATAAATTTACATTTTATCATTTTTCCACCAAAATTTTAACAAATTTTTTAGTCAAATATTGGTTAGTAGTAGGGAAGAAAATTTTTCACGATTGTAAAGACCCGTAAAATTCAAGGGAATTGTTTTCTTAATTTTCTTTAGAATTTTACAAGAGCGCGGTTTCAGACGACACCTGATTCCGAGGCCCGGAGTGCCCAGAATTAATTTCTGAAGTTTGGCTCGGGTACGTTCAGTGAACGAACGAGCGGGAATTCCTAACTTTTGATTCGGTGCTCGGAATTGAAATCCGAGGGCACCGATGAACTCGCAGCACCGATATTCGCTTAAAGAGACCTTTTCGGAAGTTGTGTTTGTTGCGGGTTGAAAGTTGGTTTTGGGGTTTTTAGTTTGAGTTAAATAAAATTTGTGAAGAACAAATTTTATTATAACTTGATAAAACCTACCAAAGGGGGTTGGAAGTGGGACCCACACCCACTTAACCTCCCTTGGGAGGATTAAGTGTGGTGGGGCCCACACGAACCCCTAAACCTTTCATATTCTCCCAACTCCCTTAACGCCTCATTAAATGTCTTGAGTTATTTTTTTTAATTATGGGAGTTAATCCTTTTGAATTTCAAACATTTGAAATTCTAGTGTGTTATGTGATAATAAAATAAGATGTTGTCTTATTTTATTTTGTTTAATTGTTTGTCTTCTTGAGAGGTGGAGAGCTTTTTCTTCTTCTTCTTTATCTCTGACGAAGATCACGAAGAACGCTCGACTTGACGAAGAATGCTCAAGTCCCGACGAAGAACGCCGCTCCGCTCTTCTTCGTCTTCCGTGTCAACGAGTGGGAACGCCGCTTCCTCCTCGGATTCCCTTCGTCGACATAAGAAGTTTCACCAACGACGTGTCTCTTCGGACGCATCCCTTCGTCATCGGATTTGATGAACGGCTACCGCGACGCCCGACCTCCGCGACGTCGTCTTCCGCGGAACGTTGACAAACTTCGAACCTTATACCCGAGGTAGGGGTTGTTGATTATTGTTTAGTTATTCTATTTTTGATCATGAATTTTAGCAAGTCTAACGTGTGGCTTTGGATTATTTTAAGATGCGTTATTGCTTAACGTGAGGGGGCCGGACCGCATGAACACGGCCGAACCCCCTCCATCGTTCTTGTTGTTTATTCTTGCGGGTGGAAGCAAAGTGGCGTGGTGCCGTCGCACCACGCGGTTAATCGTGCAATTATTTTGCGCGGCGCCATCACGCCACGCCGAGGAAGAATCTTCAAGAACGCGACGCCGTCGCGCCGCGTTGAAAGAAATCAAGGCACGGCGAAGGGGCGCGGTGCCGTCGCACCGCGCCGGACGACGAACACCGCGGCCGGTTCCGGGCCGCGGCGGGACGAGGAGACCGCGGCCGGTTCCGGGCCGCGGCGGAATGAGAAGACCGGCGGCCGGGCCGCCGGTGTCGGAAGCCGAAGAGGGGACCGGAATTTCCGGTCCCGTTGGAGAAAACCGGCCGGCCAGCTGGCCGACCGGATAACGTTAAACCGGGGGAATTAATCCCCCGGCCAGCACATAAAAACCCCCCTCTTTAAGAGGGGGGCGGTTTCCATGTAAAGGGGGGGGGGGGGCAGCAGCCCCCCGGTTTTATTTCAAGCCGGCCCCCACGTGGAGGGGGCCGTTTTCTTGCAAAGGGCGCGGCACAAAGGCCGCGCCGCCATCCAATTAGCGGGGGAATTAAATTCCCCCCGCGCAGCCTCCTTGCGGCGACACGCCGCCGCGGCCCCCGCGCCGCCGCGCCACCACCGCGCCGCCGCGCCGCCGGCCGGGCCGCCCCAGGGGGGGGTCGGGCCGGGTCGGCCTGGACCCGGACCCCCCGTTTCGAACCAGTTCCGGTCTTTTGGCCATAACTTGAGCCTCGGACCTCCGATCGACGAACCGTCTGCGGCAACGCGATCCTTGGATCGAGACGGTCGTTTTGGTTTATCACACTCAAGGTTTCGGATTACTTTGAGTTCGGCCGGGTTGGTTCGTTTACGAAACCAACCGGGCCTTCGGAGCGGAAACGCTCATATCTTGAGCTACGGACGTCCGATTGACGTGCCGTCAGTCGCGTTGTGTCCCTCTTAGTGAGACGGATCTTTTGGCATACTCCGCCCGAGGTTTGGACGCAGGTGGAGTATGGTCGGGTTGGTTTTTCCTTAAAAACCAACCGGGCCCCGGGGACGAAAATGCCAACAACTCTCAGACCGGGCGTCCGATCGACGCACCGTCTGTTGCGTTGAGTTCCTGTTGACGATACGGAACTTTTGGATACATCAACTCCGGTCATCGTGACAGTTGATGTATCAGCCTCTCGGCTCGTGGAGCGGACTCTCCGAACGAGCTTGCTGTGTGCGGGAACCCTAGTGCTGGCTGCGACTGCTACGACTACTACTGCTACTGTGACTGCGACGACGACAGTACAGAGATCCTGTGTGGATTCGACGACGACGACTACAGCACTCAGTGATCCTACGTGGATCAGTGCTACAGGTCCTGTGTGGGCCCGATCCTGTGTGGGTCCGATCCTGTGTGGATCCGCGCTCAGCGGTTCTGTGTGAGCCAGCGCCTACAGGTCCTATGTGGGCCCGATCCTGTGTGGTCTTTGCGGGGGTTAGTTACCTATCGATCCTTCGTGGGTCCGACGACTTAGATGGATCAGTGATCATCTTTAACGTCCTTGAAGAAGTATACTTGTGTGAGCTGAATCCTATTGCTTTCCTGTGTGGATTGTGTTGTGCAATCCTGTGTGGATTACGTTTTGCTTTCCTGTGTGGAATACGTTTACTTTCCTGTGTGGACTGAGTTGTACTTGGGCTCGGAGGTTGGAGCGTATTTGAATTGATGACTTAGGTATATGTATGGGCATATTCCTAAGCAGTGTCGGTTGTTACTTTGTGATTATACCTTTCTTCGTGGTTTATCCTTTGTGGATTTTGAGAGACCTTCAGGGGTCTCGGGGTCCTTACTGAGTAGCTTATACTCACCCCTGCACGGGCTTTGCCCGCACTACGTTGTGTTGGTTGCAGACGACGGACAGCGTTGACCTTAGCTGAGGCTTGCAGAGCGGGACGGTACCCGGAGGTGGACCACTGGGCGGGACGTGCTCGGAGCGGACGGCGGGACCCGTGGAGCAGAGGAGCTATCTGTACCCACCCTTCAGGTGGGATTTCCTGTGAACAGCTCGGAGTAGCGGCTTTTACTTTTCAGTTGCTGTTTTCCCTTTCGAGTTGTACTTTACTTTCAGTTTGGGTTTGTATTCTGGCCCTTTTTCTTTTCCGCACTGTCAGTTGTACTCTGCTTTTGTTTAGTGTTTACTTTCCGCTTGTTTACTCTGTGGTGTTTGTTTACTTTACAAAGGCAATGCCTTCCCTTTTTACCGGGATTTACGCCTTGGTGCTAGTCGCCAGCCCCTGGCCTATGGAAGGTGGGCTTGGGGTAGTCACGGCATGGACCCCGAGGGCGGGTCGTGACAAATTGGTATCAAAGGAGTTCGGTTCTACCGCGAACTCTGATCTTTTCTATGTGAAGCAATAATGTTTAGCGTATTGAGTGTGGTTATCAGTCCAGGGAGTCCAGTGTTGGTGCGGCGGCCGACGTATCCGTACACCAGGACCCTGACTTCTGATTTCCGACTTAATGCACGAAAACATTGATTGCGTGTGTGTTTGAAAGTTTTCTTTGTGATTACTTATATCAGCTCACCAGGTATACTGTTCTAACCGTGGCGCACCTGTTTCCTTTTCAGGATGGCCCCACGACGGCAGCCAGCTAGGGTTCCGAGAGTCGAGCGAGACGACAGCCCACTGAGCGACGAGGCCTCAGTACAGGGCCCTTTGCCAGTAGTGGCACCGGCGGTAGCTTTACCCGCCGAGCCCCCGATGCTTCCAGCAGCAGCCGCTGACGATGCACGTCGCCTCAGCGCACTGCATGTGTTTCAGTGCCAGCGACCACCCAGGTTTCGCGGGGATACGGATCCCCAGGCAGCAGAGGACTTGTTGGAGGCAGTGGTTCGAGTGTTTAGGCTAGTGAGGACACCAGCAGACCTCATGGTGATCCTCGCTGCGAGCCTACTACACGCAGCAGCAGGACGATGGTGGAGCTTGATGCTCCAGGTGCACGATGAGGCATCTCTACTTTGGACGGACTTTGAGAGCCTCTTCCGCTCGGAGTTCGTCCCAGCCACCCTTCGTGCGGTGCGTATCCAGGAGCTTCTACAGCTGCGGCAGGGCAGCATGACGGTCGCTCAGTACTCGGCGAGATTTACCGATCTCTCGCGCTACTCGACCGACATGGTACGGGACCCATTCTTCCGGGCCCAGACCTTCGAGCAGGGTTTGAGACACGAGATCAGGGCATCGCTGATCTCCCTCAGCATACCGACTCAGACAGGAGTACTGGAGCGGGCCCTTCTGATCGAGAGCTTCCTTGCTGAGTCTACACCAGCATAGAGACCCACTGCAGGGCGGCACGTGGCAGAGTCATCTGCAGCAGGCAGTCGACGGATGACTCAGGGGTCCAGACAGACCAAACCTTCGGGCAGACGATCTCAGAGCACTGGCTCAGCAGTGCAAGGCACACAGCGCGGAGCCAGTCTTACGAGAGGCAGACAGTGCTACTCGTGTGGCGGGCAGGGCCACATGGCTCGTGACTGCCCGACCCGCCGTGCCGAGGAGCAGCAGACGGTTGAGGGACCACCGATGCAGAGGCAGAGGGTCGACCGTGGCGGTCCGCAGGGAGGAGGCGGACGAGGCAGAGGAGCTGGACGAGCAGCCGGTGGTGGCCGACGCTATGAGGCTCTACCACCACCACCACCAGGAGGTCCACCACGACCACAGGGAGCTGGCGGGCAGCGACAGGCACAGCTCCAGGCAGTAGAGGCCTACGACCACGGCGCACCCGAGATGATTCGAGGTACTATCTGTGTCTACTCCACCCTTGCTACAGTTCTTATAGACACAGGAGCGAGTCACTCTTTCATAGCCGCTGCCCTTGTTCGGAGCTCGGAGATTCCGACAGAGCCGTTGGCTCGATCCTTACGGCTAGAGACTCCTACGGGAGCAGACTCGACGATTACGCACTGGTGCCGGCAGTGTGAGCTTACTCTAGGAGGCGAGAGCTTCGGCTGGGATCTTCTTGTAGCAGCGTCGAGGCCTTACGACGTCATCTTGGGCATGGATTGGCTATCTACGGTCCATGCACAGATTGACTATTTTAGGCGCAAGGTGCGATGTGTACGCACCGACGGGAGCAGGTTCACCTTCACCGGCGAGAAGGGAGCCATAGCAGCACAGGATGGACTTCCGCGGAGGAGAGGACATCCCATCACTCATCAGTTGGCTAGCCTTATCCTTGGAGCAGTTGACGTGCGGAGTCCTGGTTTTCCTGTAGTGGTGGATCAGTTTGCGGACGTTTTTCCCGACAACATTCCAGGGCTACCTCCTCGCAGAGAGGTAGACTTTTATATTGACTTGTACCCCGGGACAGCCCCGATATCCACTCCAGCATATCGGATGGCCCCCGCCGAGCTTCGAGAGCTACGGGTACAGTTGGAGGACTTGCAGGGCAAGGGGTTCATCCGACCCAGTGTTTCACCCTGGGCTTCCCCGATATTGTTCGCCAAGAAAGCGGACGGGAGCTTGCGACTTTGTGTTGACTATCGTCGCCTGAACCAGGTGACAGTGAGGAACAAGTATCCGCTACCGAGGATTGATGACCTCTTTGATCAGCTCAAGGGAGCACGGTGGTTCTCGAAGATAGACCTCAGGTCAGGCTATCATCAGCTCAGAGTCAGAGACGAGGATGTGCAGAAGACGGCCTTCAGATGTCGGTATGGCCACTATGAGTTCTTGGTTATGCCTTTCGGTGTAACCAATGCTCCAGCAGTGTTCATGGCTCTCATGAACAAGATCTTTCAGCCATACCTCGATCGATTTGTCGTGGTCTTCATTGACGACATTCTGATTTACTCTACGACAGAGGAGGAGCACGCCTATCACTTGCGAGTTGTACTAGACACACTCCGAGAGCACCAGCTTTATGGTAAGCTCTCGAAGTGCCAGTTCTAGATACGTGAGGTCCACTTCTTGGGTCACGTTATCTCTGATGCGGGAGTGGCAGTGGATCCCGCGAAGATTGAGGCTGTGTTAGCATGGGAGCCACCCAGGAGCGTGACTGAGGTTCGGAGTTTCTTGGGACTAGCTGGATACTATCGGAGATTCATGCCAGACTTCTCTAGAGTTGCGGCATCACTCACAGCTTTGACGAAGAAGGGGAAACCCTTCGTGTGGTCAGACAGATGTCAGCAGAGCTTCCAGGAGCTGAGACAGAGATTGACTAGCGCACCGATCTTGAGGTTGCCTGAGGAGGGAGTAGGGTACGTAGTTTACTGCGATGCATCAGGGACCAGACTCGGATGTGTTCTGATGCAGGAGCGGGCAGTGATCGCCTATGGATCACGTCAGTTGAGGCCGCATGAGCAGAACTACGCTACCCATGACCTGGAGCTAGCAGCAGTGGTCTTCGCTCTGAAGACATAGCGACACTATCTGATGGGCGAGCGCTTTACAGTCTTTTCCGATCATCAGAGTCTCAGGTATATCTTCTTGCAGAAGGACCTGAACCTGAGACAGCGGCGATGGATCGAGTTCCTCCAGGACTATGACTTTGAGATAGTCTATACTCCTGGGAAGGGGAACGTAGTAGCCGATGCCCTCAGCAGGAGGACGGGCATTCAGCTACTTGAGGAGGCGACGAAGCAGCTAGCCTCTTTGCAGATATCCTTCGTGGATAGAGATGGAGCAGCCTTACTTCAGTCTCTCACAGTCACTCCTCCACTTCTGCAGCGAGTCAGGGAGGCACAGCGTGGGGACGCTGACTGTGAGACACGGCGTGCACAGATATCCTCGGGACAGGCACCTGATGGTTTCTCCCTTGGAGCAGAGCACGACATTCTTTTCAGAGGACGTACCATGGTACCAGTAGCTTTGCGAGAGGAAGTGCTGAGAGAGTTTCACACTTCTCCTTTAGTGGTACATCCTGGAGTGGCGAAGATGTACCAGGACCTCAGACGACAGCACTGGTGGCCGGGCATGAAGAAGGCAGTAGCAGAGTTCGTTTCTCGATGCCTCACCTGCCAGCAGGTGAAGGCAGAGCATCAGGTACCAGCAGGCTTGGTACAGCCCTTGGAGGTTCCGGAGTGGAAGTGGGACGGCATATCTATGGATTTCGTGACTGGACTTCCACGCACTTCCAGAGGTCACGACTCCATCTGGGTGATTGTTGACCGACTCACCAAGTCGGCACACTTCTTACCCATCAGAGAGCAGGGCTCAGTAGAGAGCTTGGGACGTCTCTACGTTCAGGAGATTGTGCGGCTCCACGGCGTGCCATCATCTATCGTCTCCGATCGAGATTCTCGCTTTACTTCCCGGCTTTGGAAGGGGTTACAGGAGGCGTTCAGGACGCAACTACGTCTGAGCACAGCCTTTCACCCTCAGACGGATGGTCAGACGGAGAGGACCATTCAGACACTCGAGGACATGCTCCGCGCATGTGTCCTCGACTTTGGTCGTAGCTGGGAGGACCACCTACCCTTGGTGGAGTTTTCGTACAACAATAGCTACCACTCCACCATCGGGATGGCACCGTACGAGGCGTTGTACGGCCGACCTTGTAGATCTCCTTTGTGCTGGACAGACCCTGGAGAGTCAGCACTGGTGGGACCGGAGATGGTCCAGGCCACGACAGAGAAGGTCCAGGTCATCCAGGAGCGGATGAGGACAGCTCAGAGCCGGCAGAAGTCATATGCTGACAGGAGGCGGAGGCCACTAGAGTTCGAGGATGGCGACCACGTCTTCTTGCGGGTCTCACCTCGACGTGGTATTCGGAGATTTGGCCGAGGCGGCAAGTTATCTCCACGCTTCATCGGACCCTTCCAGGTCCTCAGCAGGGTTGGCGAGGTGGCTTATCGCCTGGCTCTACCACCTCAGTTGCACCGGGTGCACGACGTCTTCCACGTATCCCAGCTGAGGAGATACGTGCACGACCCAACGCACATCATTGATCATGGGGAGCTTGACGTTGACGATGGGGCGACTTTTACGGAGGTCCCGGTGGAGATAGAGGATCGACAGGAGCGGGTCCTGCGTGGGCGATCGATTCCTCTTGTGCGCATCAGATGGCTGCACGGGAATCTCCAGGAGAGCACATGGGAGCGGGAGGCTCAGATGCGTGCTCAGTACCCTCATTTGTTTCCCTAGTTTTTGATGTAACTTTACGGGGACGTAAAGCCCTGAGGTGGGAGTAATGTAAAAACCCGTAAAATTCAATGGAATTTTTTTCTTAATTTTCTTTAGAATTTTACAAGAGCGCGGTTTCAGACGGCACCTGATTCCGAGGCCCGGAGTGCCCAGAATTAATTTCTGAAGTTTGGCTCGGGTACGTTCAGTGAACGAACGAGCGGGAATTCCTAACTTTTGATTCGGTGCTCGGAATTGAAATCCGAGGGCACCGATGAACTCGCAGCACCGATATTCGCTTAAAGAGACCTTTTCGGAAGTTGCGTTTGTTGCGGGTTGAAAGTTAGTTTTGGGGTTTTTAGTTTGAGTTAAATAAAATTTGTGAAGAACAAATTTTATTATAACTTGATAAAACCTACCAAAGGTGGTTGGAAGTGGGACCCACACCCACTTAACCTCCCTTGGGAGGATTAAGTGTGGTGGGGCCCACACAAACCCCTAAACCTTTCATATTCTCCCAACTCCCTTAACGCCTCATTAAATGTCTTGAGTTACTTTTTTTTAATTATGGGAGTTAATCCTTTTGAATTTCAAACATTTGAAATTCTAGTGTGTTATGTGATAATAAAATAAGATGTTGTCTTATTTTATTTTGGTTAATTGTTTGTCTTCTTGAGAGGTGGAGAGCTTTTTCTTCTTCTTCTTCATCTCTGACGAAGATCACGAAGAACGCTCGACTTGACGAAGAACGCTCAAGTCCCGACGAAGAACGCCGCTCCGCTCTTCTTCGTCTTCCGTGTCAACGAGTGGGAACGCCGCTTCCTCCTCGGATTCCCTTCGTCGACATAAGAAGTTTCGCCAACGACGTGTCTCTTCGGACGCATCCCTTTGTCATCGGATTTGACGAACGGCTACCGCGACGCCCGACCTCCGCGACGTCGTCTTCCGCGGAACATTGACAAACTTCGAACCTTATACCCGAGGTAGGGGTTGTTGATTATTGTTTAGTTATTCTATTTTTGATCATGAATTTTAGCAAGTCTAACGTGTGGCTTTGGATTATTTTAAGATGCGTTATTGCTTAACGTGAGGGGGCCGGACCGCATGAACACGGCCGAACCCCCTCCATCGTTCTTGTTGTTTATTCTTGCGGGTGGAAGCAAAGTGGCGTGGTGCCGTCGCACCACGCGGTTAATCGTGAAATTATTTTGCGCGGCGCCATCGCGCCACGCCGAGAAGAATCTTCAAGAACGCGACGCCGTCGCGCCGCGTTGAAAGAAATCAAGGCACGACGAAGGGGCGCGGTGCCATCGCACCGCGCCGGACGACGAACACCGCGGCCGGTTCCGGGCCGCGGCGGGACGAGGAGACCGCGGCCGGTTCCGGGCCGCGGCGGGATGAGAAGACCGGTGGCCGGGCCGCCGGCGTCGGAAGCCGAAGAGGGGACCGGAATTTCCGGTCCCGTTGGAGAAAACCGGCCGGCCAGCTGGCCGGCCGGATAATGTTAAACCGGGGGAATTAATCCCCCGGCCAGCGCATAAAAACCCCCCTCGTTAAGAGGGGGGCGGTTTCCATGTAAAGGGGGGGGGGGGGGCAGCAGCCCGCCGGTTTTATTTCAAGCCGGCCCCCACGTGGAGGGGGCCGTTTTCTTGCAAAGGGCGCGGCACAAAGGGCGCGGCACAAAGGCCGCGCCACCATCCAATTAGCGTGGGAATTAAATTCCCCCCGCGCAGCCTCCTTGCGGCGACAAGCCGCCGCGGCCCCCGCGCCGCCGCGCCGCCGGCCTGCCGGCCGTCCGGGCCGCCCCAGGGGGGGGGGGTCGGGCCGGGTCGGCCCGGACCCGGACCCCCCCGTTTCGAACCAGTTCCGGTCTTTTGGCCATAACTTGAGCCTCGGACCTCCGATCGACGAACCGTCTGCGGCAACGCGATCCTTGGATCGAGACAGTCGTTTTGGTTTATCGCACTCAAGGTTTCGGATTACTTTGAGTTTGGCCGGGTTGGTTCGTTCACGAAATCAACCGGGCCTTCGGAGCGGAAACGCTCATATCTTGAGCTACGGACGTCCGATTGACGTGCCGTCAGTCGCGTTGTGTCCCTCTTAGTGAGACAGATCTTTTGGCATACTCCGCCCGAGGTTTGGACGCAGGTGGAGTACGGTCGGGTTGGTTTTGCCTTAAAAACCAACCGGGCCCCGGGGACGAAAATGCCAACAACTCTCAGATCGGGCGTCCGATCGACGCACCGTCTGTTGCGTTGAGTTCCTGTTGAAGATACGGAACTTTTGGATACATCAACTCCGGTCATCGTGACAGTTGATGTATCAGCCTCTCGGCTCGTGGAGCGGACTCTCCGAACGAGCTTGCTGTGTGCGGGAACCCTAGTGCTGGCTGCGACTGCTACGACTACTACTGCTACTGTGACTGCGACGACGACAGTACAGAGATCCTGTGTGGATTCGACGACGATGACTACAGCACTCAGCGATCCTACGTGGATCAGTGCTACAGGTCCTGTGTGGGCCCGATCCTGTGTGGGTCTGATCCTGTGTGGATCCGCGCTCAGCGGTTCTGTGTGAGCCAGCGCCTACAGGTCCTGTGTGGGCCCGATCCTGTGTGGTCTTTGCGGGGGTTAGTTACCTATCAATCTTTCGTGGGTCCGACGACTTAGATGGATCAGTGATCATCTTTAACGTCCTTGAAGAAGTATACTTGTGTGAGCTGAATCCTATTGCTTTCCTGTGTGGATTGTGTTGTGCAATCCTGTGTGGATTACGTTTTGCTTTCCTGTGTGGAATACGTTTACTTTCCTGTGTGGACTGAGTTGTACTTGGGCTCGGAGGTTGGAGCGTATTTGAATTGATGACTTAGGTATATGTATGGGCATATTCCTAAACAGTGTCGGTTGTTACTTCGTGATTATACCTTTCTTCGTGGTTTACCCTTTGTGGATTTTGAGAGACCTTTAGGGGTCTCGGGGTCCTTACTGAGTAGCTTATACTCACCCCTGCACGGGCTTTGCCCGCACTACGTTGTGTTGGTTACAGACGACGGATAGCGTTGACCTTAGCTGATGCTTGCAGAGCGGGACGGTACCCGGAGGTGGACCACTGGGCGGGACGTGCTCGGAGCGGACGGCGGGACCCGTGGAGCAAAGGAGCTATCTGTACCCACCCTTCAGGTGGGATTTCCTGTGGACAGCTCGGAGTAGCGGCTTTTACTTTTCAGTTGCTGTTTTCCCTTTCGAGTTGTACTTTACTTTCAGTTTGGGTTTGTATTCTGGCCCTTTTTCTTTTCCGCACTTTCAGTTGTACTCTGCTTATGTTTAGTGTTTACTTTCCGCTTGTTTACTCTATGGTGTTTGTTTACTTTACAAAGGAAATGCCTTCCCTTTTTACCGGGATTTACGCCTTGGTGCTAGTCGCCAGCCCCTGGCCTATGGAAGGTGGGCTTGGGGTAGTCACGGCACGGACCCTGAGGGTGGGTCGTGACAACGATCATCAGTAATTTAATTCATCATTTCAATTTGATAAATATCCTATACACGCACACAGTGAATAGATGTGTTGTCCTTAAAAAAAGTCCGTTTATTATTACTATTGTATATAAAATGATCCAAATTGTATTACTCCACAAATAAAATAAAAAATATCAAACCCCCAAAATCCGATGTAATAACTACATAGCTAAATTATTATATATAGGCTTTCAGTTTGATTGGGCATTTTTTGTCACATAATTTTCCCTGAGGATGTCAATGTCTATTAGGTATGTTAAAGAAAGATCATGTGCTACATTTCCTATATTTTATACATTTGTGCCAATGCATAAATTAAAACACTTACATATATCACATGCTCAATATTAAAGATTTTTTAGGGGTAAACCCAATCCAAACGCAATGAAAACAATCCACTAAAACCCATTTTTCATAATATTTAACCATTTGTTTGAATTAAATATAATATAAATGAATAATTTACCATTTCTCTGATGAAAATGACTCCTTCACATTGGTTGATGAATAATTTACCCAAAATACTTCTTCATCCTAAGGTATCCATGGGATGTTATGAATCTCATGATGCTTGGAAAATATTCCCTCTTTCCCATGGTCATCTAGAACCTTATTTAGAGACAGAGAGAGAGATAAAGAGCTATCTCTGATTTTGGATTTTCATGAATCAAGTGTCTCACACCTCATAAAAAAATTTCAAAAGGTTTTAATCTCTTTATATAGGTCTCTAAGGACATTTATTGGACTCTAAATGTTTCATAAATGTTTGACCATCATTGAAATGTTTCACAAATATCCCAAAACATTAAAACTCTTTGTAATGTGTAGTTAAATTCTTCCATTGATTGTTTAAAATTTAAATAATCATTTGGAAATTAAAAATTCTATAAATATCATCATATGATATTCTATCGATCATTATACCTTAGGTGGAAGAAAGTTGTCAAATCATGTGTTATCATACAATGCATGCATTTCAATGCATAAAACCACGGTGTAGTGAAGGCATAATGACCTTTACTACATCGTGGTTTACACCAACACAAACCATGACATGGTTTATACCACCATGTCATGGTTTATATTTAGTGCATATTTATATAAATCCCTCAGTTGGTACACTTTCACATTATGTTAAATCATATGTAACAAATATTTATATCATATCCAAAAAACCTTTTGGATATCTTTTAAACCTATTTTTGTAAAAAAATCCTTTTCCCCACATTTTACATATATTTAACAACTTTTGAAAATCCATCCAATTCTTTTAGATATCTTCCAAAACTATTTTGGAGTTATCTCTAAAAGTTTGGTATGAAAACTCTGTAACAAAACTTAATCCTTATTTTTCATAACCAAAAAGTGTGACTCTATGAGCTTTTGTAGTGTTCATAACAATTTTAATTGTATAATCCATAATTGTAAGTAAAGAGTGACCTATATCTAGAATGTAGTGCTTCCCAAGGTGCACATAGATTAACTTGATCTCCATAAAACACATATATATCCATACCTGTGTCCAAAAACTATATCATATATGTAGAATGATAAGAGTGGTAGACCTGAATACTCAAGGTACCTCTCTAAGGTATGCCTTGATGTTATTTTATAACGAATAATAAAGACCACATCATACCACACGTCTGATGTGGGATGTATACTTCAACACTCCCCCTCAATCTATTTGTACCTAGCTTGAACATAATGAAAAATAGATCAAAGAAAAGAAAAACTAAACAATCAACAGACATCGCAAACACTCCCCCTCAAACTGGACATACCTATCTTGATCACAAAATAAGACAAAACAAAGAAAAGATAAACTTACATGGTTGATGATCCGCCTAAAGATGTTTATGGATGATGTTGTTGAAAAATATTGGTTATTAAGCCACACAAGCGGAGTTGGCTGATAGAGTATTGTGAAATCCGCACAGGAGGGCCGGTCATCAGAGGCATCAGGAATGGCGCACTAGTAGTGTAGGATGAGGGAGCACCGGGAATGCCACACTAGTGGTGCCAGTTTATGGAGCACTTGGAAATCCGCATAGGCGGGCCGGTCGTCGGAGTTTCAAGGAAAGCTAGAGTGGAGTGGGCCACTACTGGAGAGGAGGCTGAAAATTTTGGATGCAGATGAAACCAGTAGAGAGGGATACCTTACAGAGGAGTAATGGACATAGGAGATCTATTTATGACTAACCAGATCTAGATGAACAGGAGGTAGAGGGTGATTCCAACGATGAGAGGGTGGACAAGAATCTGGTTCACGCGCAGTGCATGGGAGATACAGAAGGGTGGGCGGAGGTGAACACAAAAGGAGGAATCTAGAGTGGGGCGGGGGGCGACTGGTGGGGGGGATACTCAGAAAGAGGTCATCCGATGTAGATTCAGTGGTGCGAGTGAGAGGACTGCATGTAGGGGCCGTGTACAATGATAAGCGGGGAAGCCCACCCCGATCCGATCCCTCTAGCTCCTTCACCCTTATAGTCTCCCTCATCGGAAACCTAATCTCCCATTGGTAGGGTATGAGGCATGATAGGATCTACCACGCATGGGATCTATCGACAGTATAGAGGGAGGGACCGTCGTTGGGAAAACTGCAGGCTCTAGAGGGGAGGAAGCCCAAACGAGGAACTGGCAATAGAAGCGTGGTGTCCACAGAGGAGTTGCAGTAGTGATGGAGATGGTTAAAGGTGTCATCTAAGTGGGATGCGTGTGGGATGGGAGGATCCAATGCAACATATCTAGGGGAGGAAGGTAATCACATGTCGTCAGAGCTGGCGCACAGAGAGTGGTCCAACCGAAAGCACCAAATTGGCATGGGCGATATGAGGCTATCACATGGGAGTTGGGTAGGATTCATGCAGGAAGTTGGGAGATGCCAGGTTTCATTGCACATAGGGAGTGGTGCGAAGGGCCATCATGTGTAGGGATGCGGAAACCATAAACTCTCGGCCCCTGAAAAAACTAAACCCACATCCCTAGAAAACAATAAACTCTCAGCCCCAAAATACCCTAAACTCTCATCATAAGAATCACTAAACCAGATGCCCTATAAAATTAAAAACCCACTGCCCTAGAAAACATTAAACCCATAGCCCCATAAAACCCTATACACTCATCCCAAGAAAACCTAAAAACATAAACCCTAGAAAACCCAAAAACCTCATCCCCAAACAACCATAGACCCTCTACCTAAGAAAACCTGAAACCCACAACCCTTGAAAACTCAAGACCCAAAATCCTCATCCCTAGAAAACCCTAAAACCCTAGCCCCCAAAACCCTAAACCCTCATCACCAGAAAACCCTAAACCCCCATCCATAGAAAACCCTTAAGCTTCATTCCTAGAAAACTCTAAAACTTATCCCCCAAAAACCCAAATGCCTTATCCCTATAAATCACAAAACCCTCATCCCTAGAAAACCCTAAACCCTAATCCCTAATAAAACAAACCATAGGACCGAGAAAACCCTAAACCCATATCCTTATAAATACCTAAACCAATAGTCCCAAGAAACCCTAAACCCGGGAGGGTTCCTCCTGGAGGGATTATTCAGGGGGAATGAGGGGAGTGGAAAAATTCTTGGGATTTTTAATTTGATACCATATAGAATGATAAGAGTGGTAGACCTGAATACCCAAGGTATCTCTCTAATGGATGCCTTGTGGCTATTTTATAATGAATAATAAAGACCACACCAAACCAAAAGTACAAAGTGGGATGCAAACTCCAACAATATAAAATTTTCATAATCATATAATTATTTTGTACAAGACATAAAATGATCACGAGACACATTAATAATATGTTCTCGATTCTCTATGTATAGTCTGACCATATGGATGAACACATCCCATGTCATTCACTTATATGGATGAACACATTACGTTCCCCTCATCCAAATATAGAAATATTTCACATGTATCATATATAGGTATAATGATACACTTCCTCAGTCTATCTCAATTAAGAGCCCAATTATCATACTCATCATATGGGAGGAAAAATCCCCTCTTGGCTAAACCTCAACCGATAACATGATCAAAAATATACCCAACCATCCCTTGATTTTATCTACCTCAACAATGACATAATAAAAGTATCAAAATATGAATATTATCATGAAATATATCTTGTTAATATATTGCAATGAGGATCCAATATGAAAAATTCATCCCTAACATACCAAAAACAGTGTATGGCACTTCATGTGGTATTACATTGAGGCTCACCCAATACTGAAAATTCCTTTTGTGCCTCATGAATAAAATATATCTCTGAACGAAACTCAACCCATTCTAATTATCATGTCATCACAACCTATAATAATCCATGATGACCATTGATTATGGATGACTTCAAGTTATACTTTGAGAGATCAATTATCATTTCACTTCATGTAATATATGAAACCAATATGAAAGAATGATAAATTAAAGATCATTTTTTTATAACATGATATATTTTGTATATTCTTAAACTCCTTTAATAATATTAAAAAGACCATACATGGGCATCAGTCTTAACATATTCCATATGAAATATCATGAGAGAGGTTTTATGTTTCCTACATATTTAAGTTTTTGTTATGCACATTACTTCACTATGTATAACATGATACATTTTGTATATTCTTAAACTCCTTTAGAATACTAACAAAACCATACATCAGTGATGTTAGGAATATGATTTATAGTGAGGGAAGATAATTATCAAGGGGGGGGACCACTTTCGTAAATCCTAGTGTAATCTACCAAGGTTGACGCCTCCAACAACTACGTAGAAAAAGAATGATTTCTTCCCCTCCTTTTATAACATATCCCTTATTTATTACTCAAAAAACAACTAATAACCCCCTAACTACCTTTACTAAACATAAAAACTAACAAAATACAAAATACAACACTTCCCCTCATGCTACAACACTAACTGCACACGTACAAACCTAATACCTAACATTTCCTCCCCCTTAAACCCACCTTGTCCCAAAGGCGGTCCACCAGTAGCTTTGATCAGATATTTTTCCACTAGAATGGCAGATCCAAATACTCTTCTTAATATTTGGAATGGAAACCCTTGGTAATAGATTTGGTGGTGTACTTGGTTCCGAAGCAATTATATTTTTTTTAAAACTAATCACATGATGCCAATTCGCTACTTGAAATTAGTTTGTTTCACATGCGTAGCCAACACAACGTACTTCTTATCTTGATTGGTAGGAAATACCACCCAGTAACATCCAATCGACTACCACCACAATAGATGAGTGAAAAGTGTTGTATCAATACTTGTTCTTCTATGAGCTACCCTCACCCCTAACACCCTACCTTATAACAGTAATGCTTCTTGCATCTATAACAACTTCCTCTGAAGAACCATTTTTGGCCCAAAAGTGATAATTTTCTCACACCTAACCTATAAAATATGGTTGAACAATCCAAAGAGAACTACCTAATAATTTTCTAAAATCAAATTCTTTAAACAAAAGCTTTCCTCGAACCAAAAATACATAAATGGGTTGTCTAAGGCTTTTCCAAGAGGGTGTCTACATCAATTTACTTTTCAGAAAACTAGAGAGTCATAGTGTAAAGGCCATACTCCATGAATAATCTGACATACCTCATTATACCAACAATTATACTTGAAGTTTGGAACAACATTGGGTCTAGAAACACCACTAAGGAATGAATAGTATCATGCCTAATAATCTTTACCTGAAAATCATTCCTTTTTCTATTAGTGACTATAGGTTCAAAAACCTTCTAGGTATGCTGGAAACAACTAAAAAGAAGTATGGTGTGGAATTTAATTTCAAGTAGTTTCCAAAAAGATTTGGATATAGGAAAAATTGGAGTTTTGGGAAAATAAAACTTATACATTCACCTCATCAAACCAAGCCAACTTGTAATACCAATTTAGTTAATAGAAACAAAATTTCCACTAAAATATAGGGAACTGAAAACTGGTGCTCCATCCTTAAACTTCCTCAGGGAAATAAACTTAGTCATAAAATGCTGCTCAATGAGTATTCCGATTTGTAGGTTTCCATTGAACATAGGTGGATAATGTTTCCAGAATAAGTATCCTCAATAAGCTTTAACAATAGGGACTATTGACTTGATGTCGTGTATGAGGACTCCCTCACTAAATATGGGAGGAACCATATACCCAAGCCTGAATTTCCAATTCCACTAAAACTAGAGTTTTTAATAAATGCAACCTTAACTATCATTACAACTCCCTCATTAAACACAACATGAAAGTGAATCGAAAAAAGTGGTCTTTTCCTTCTTCATTATTTCACTTCTTAGTGTTCGAAATCTTCCTGTGGCCATCCTTGCAAATATCCTTTGTTAAAATGACCTTCGAGCATGACATCATCTAGCCTTACAGAAAAATACATATATGGTGATACATTATGGACATGACCAATATCTACCAGTTTTACCTGGATTTCAACTCCTAGATTTCCTTCAATTTATTTAGAGGAAAACCAACTATTAAGTCTAGTTGTTCTTATTTAGGCTAAAACTCACTCCATTTCCTAACCAAAAAGGTTGTTTTTACAACACCTTTCTTGTAATGTTGTAGTGTTAAATGAGAAGTAAAATGTTTCACCCATAACATAGGTTGTTTCCTCAGTGCATATATATTCACTAAAAGTATCCAACCTACAATTATCTCATAATAAATCATGACATATATAATTTTACTATGGACTTCCTCTAATTTCCTTCTTTTGGGTGGAAAAAACTTGACTCCTAACCATTTCTCATGCTTACTTATGTTATACCCATCCACAAAAGTTTTGAAAATCTTTATATCAACTATAATTACATCCTCCACAATAAGATATTCTTCCTCTTAAGTACATTCATCAAGTTCTGAACTAGACTCCCTCAAAAGAAACAAAGAAATAACAGGCTCCATTGAGTGTTTAATAGCAATTTGAGGCTTATTTTCCAAGATACCTCTTAATTTTTTGTGAGATTAGATCTTTTCTCCCACCTTGTGGAAAATTTAGGAATCAGTAGTGGAAGTTTAGATATTTCTAACAGAAACTATACCAATATCTTCTTCATCTTCCTCAGTGGCATAGACAGTGAGCACTTATGGAAAAATAGGTTCATTGCCTACATAAGCAGGATACTCATCTTGCATTGCCAGAGGTGGATGTGGTTGCACTAATTCCAAACCAGGATCCAACGTGCATACTACAACACAAAACACTTATTTAGGTGAAAAATAACCTGGTGTTGAGGGTTGGGTAGTTCCACAAAACATTCGTCTAGAAGATAGTGTATCCAATAACATATGGCATGAACAACTGCAGCAAGCTTGATGTTGTTCATCGGGTAGTTCGGCTCACGAGGCATCAACTGATGAGAACTATACTCAATGACTCGCTCATCCTACATTAGAAAAAATCCAAAAACAACACCTAATGAATCATAGTAAACTATATAGGACTTTTCTAGCTCATAAAAAATCAGTATTAACACTGAATTTAGTCTTCCCTTCAACTCCTGAAAGGTTGCTTCACAAGGTTCAGACCATTCGAATTTCAAACCCTTCTTTGTTAATCCCATAAGTGGTGCAACAAGTCATGAGAAATCATAGATGAATCATATGTAGTAACTGGAAAGCCCTAAGAAACTTCTAATATAAAAGATGATCATGGGTTACTCTCAAGAAACCATAGTTACCACTTTCTCTAGGTCGACTGAAACCCATGATTTCGAGATGATATGACCCAAGAAGTGGAATTTATTGATCCAAAAGTGGAATTTATTAAGATTAGTGTATAGATGATGCTCTCTCATTGTATTCCAGATGACATCAATATGGGTTACATGGTCATTTCTAAAGTGTGCATACACCATGTTGGGAAAAAATCCCTCAAGGTAACATTGCAGTATTTTTGGGTTGATTGTGATTGTTGACAAAGAAGGTTTCCATGGAGAATTGTTGAGTTCCAGAGAATTTGTTGAAAATCCATGTTTATAAAGAATGATGACAAAGGAAAGGATGATCTGGAGGCGGTAAAAAAGAGCAGTACAAGGTGGTGCTGTTTCCCAGTGTTTGCCAAATTTTTGGGGTCCAAAATTTGGAGTTTGGTGAGCATCGCGAAAATAGGATTTCCATAAAGATCATATTTTTATGTGGCAAAGGAATGAGCTTCGCAAAGATGGGATGCATGGATTAGATTTCATGAAGACCAGAAAAATGGAGGCGGTGATGCTTCGCAATTACGTCAACGCTTCGCGAACGGCGGAGTTGAAGCGCATCGCAGCGGTGAAGGGCTTTGCGAGGGAGCTTCGCGGCGAAGGCGTAAAGGAATGTTGACGGTGATACTCCGCGATTAAAATGAGCTCCACGATCAGAAAATTTCCGTGGTGCTTCGCGATTTAGACAGAATTTTAGTGGAAACCTCGGAGCTTCGCGATTTAAGATGACGTGGTGTTGACTTCGTGTAGAAAGTTCGAGGGTTGGTGGAATCACCTATAAATAGAGGCCGACCCCCTTAAGAGAAGTAGAGAGAATTTTTGGAGAAAATCATTTGCTCTCGGTTCACGAAGGTAGTTCACGTAGCCTGTGTGCTTCGCGAAAGAAGAGCTTCGTGACAGCTACTGTAGCTCCGTGAAAGTCGTGTGCTCCGCGTTGGCTCAGTGAGCTTCGTGAGGGAAGTCTCTTTGCGATGACTTGAGATTCGCGAAGGCCTAAGCATTGCGAAGGCTTGATCTTTGCGACGGTCTGAGCTCCGCGAAATTGTGAGCTTCGTGAAAAGGAAGGAGCTTCGCGAAGGCTTGTTTGAGCTTCGCGAAATTGGGAGCCTCGCGAAATAGGGTGCTTTGCGAAGGTGTTTCCAAAGCAATTGCCCAGTGTTTAAGAGGCAAAGGACTATTCATCAGTGGATGAAAGTTGTACTTTAACAGAGAATCTATAAATAGATGAGGATGCGTGCATTCATGCAAATGAAGAGACCTACAGGTCTATAAACTGTGAGTGGATCCCTTCCAAGTGCAGTGAGCATAAGAAGAGGAAAAAGGTGATCCTCTCCACCGGCAGTGAGCCAGAGAGAGAGAAACAGGGAGTGACCCTTGTAAAATTAGTGAGCTGACCCTAAATCTTGTAAAGGCAGTGAGCCTGGGACAGAGTGACTGTACCCAAACCTTGTATCCATAGCTAGTGAGGTTTAGTGTAATTTGGTAAGACCGACAACTTGTCGGCATATTCTCCCTGGACGTAGCCCAGTGAGGGTGAACCAAGTAAAAATTGCTATGTCCTGTGCATGATTTACTTTCTGTTTACATTGTACAATAGGAAAGAGAGAGAAGAGTGTTTTTCTTAATAGTGAAACAAGATCAGAATGGGCATTAATTTTAAATTAGTCATACCCTGATTCACCCCCCCTCTCAGGGTATTCAGCCTTTTGGACCTAACACACCAAGATATCGTCACACTACTACAAAATTGGCATTTAATAGTGTTGGTGTTTATTGGCACTATAAAAAAGAGATGATAAATGACATATTTATCAGTGCTAATGAAAACACTGATAAATTTAACCCTTTATGAGTGTTTTTTTCTTAGTGCTGATAAAGGCCCACTTTATCAGTGCTTTATTTTTAGCGTTGATAAAGGGTACCCTTTATGAGTGCTTTATTTTTAGTGCTCATAATGGAGTCCTTTATCGGTGCTTTTTTAGAACTGATAAAGGTCCAAATAAATAAAATGAAACAATTAAATAAATAAAAAAAATGAGTTCATTAAAAAAATATTTCAAATTTTATTAATAAAATAATTATTGATAAAAATTATTAAATTGATTATAATATATATAAATTATAAATACTAATAAATAGTATGTATTAAATATATAGATATGAAAAATTAAAATTAAAAAAATTAAAAATAAATATTAGTAAATTGAGAAAAATATTAAACGTTTTATTAATTAGATGATTATTGATCATTTTAAAAAATAGTATATATTAAATATATAGATATATATTAATGTATATAAATATGATTTATATATTACAAAATATTTATGTGCTTTACATTAAATATTCATATATTTAGTGAATAATGGTTTATAATTAAAAATTAATATGAATTAAAATACTCACTAATTGCATAGATTAATGGACATATAATTGAATGTCACATGATTTTTGAATTTAACATAGATCAATTGTGTGTTATATTGATTCCACATATATATAATTAATTCATTTTTATACACAATGCACACACAAAAAACTTGTCCACTTTTTCAATATTATTAAAGTGTATTTATTTTTAATTTATTCAATTTTACTCATTTTTAACATGCATGCACTTAAAATTAGATATTCATTAATAATGTTAAAAAAATATTTATAAATAAATATATTCATAAATAAATATATTTAAAAAAGTATATACTATATTTATTAAATTAAATATTTATAATTATAAATAAAAAAGTATTTTTTTAATAGTATTTATATAATTATAAATAATTAATTATATATATATTTAAATAATTATTAAATTTATAATAAATTCACATAAATAATGAATATATTTACTATATTTATATTTATATTTATTAATTAAATATATATATATATATAATGATATAAATATTATCTTTTAAAAATATTTATGTAATTATAAATAAATAATTATATATTTAAATAATTATAAAATTATAATAAATATATTTAAATAATGAATTTATTTACTATATTTATTAAGTATATATATATATTTACAAATTTTTTAATTTATAATTATAATTGTAAATCCTTTATCATTACTTAAGTAATAAGCATTGATAAAAGAAATCTTTATCAGATCTTTCTTTAGCACTGATAAAGATCTACCTTTATTAATGCTAAAAAAGCACTGATAAATATTTTTGCCTAAATAATAAGCACTGATAAAAGTGTACCAATCTGATTAAAAAAACTAACTTGTTACGAACCCATCATGATATTAGAAGCTTTCTGCAAAATCCACCCATTGTCGGCACTCCTCCTTAGTGAATCGAAGCTCAAATTACACAAACCCAGTCGAATCACACAAACCCACTACCTCCAATTGCTTGAACATCACCTGATATCTAGTGTTCGGTTGCAGTTAGGGTTTCCTAAGAAAACATCGAGATCTGGATCCGAGGGTCTCAGGTTTTCTTCAACCTAACAAGGTAGGCTTGTATTTTCCTTTTTAGGTTCTGATTTTCTTTCTGTATTTTTTATTTTGATATCTAGATCTGAGGGTTTCTGATTTTCATTTATAGGTTTTGATTTTATTTCTGTATTTGTGCTCCATTTTTTTCTGTTTTTCTTTGTTTATGATCCATTGTTTGTTTGACTGCTGTTTTGGATATCCGGTTTTGGTCTTTTGAAATTGTTGTTTTGAATAAATTTTCTTCGTTGTATACATTTATACACCAGATTGCTTCATTTTTTTGAATCAATTTCCTTTATAGTTTCCAAGAAAATTGATTTAGAAAACCAATTCTAAGTCTGATGATGGTGCCAAGCAGTAACAGAAGCTGATTTTATATGAAAAAAACTTATTTTATGCAATTCAAATAAGGGAATTTATTTATTTAAATTCTGTTTTAATATTCTGATGTAAGGGGTTTTCCTTAAAAATTTAGTTTCTCAGAATTGTGTTGTTTTATTTTAAGATAAATATTAGTAATATTGATACCATATTTATTTATTTTCAATTGATCTCTATTTTAAAAATTAATATGGTGTTGTATTTATTTTACTATGTTGTGATATTCTACTATAAGGGTTACATATATTTTTATCAATTTAAGTTTATTTTATAGTGATATTTATACATATATAAATATATATATGTAAATATATATCTTTATTTCTATTTATATGAATTTTTAGAACTTATAATGTAAGGGTGATTTTATAATTATTTATTCACAAATTATGGTTCTAGATTTCCAAATTAGGAAGGGATTATATTTATTTTCATTAAAAATTATGTTTAAATGTATATTTGTTTTTCAATTATGTATATTATAAATTCCATGATATATATATATGTTTAAATGTGTATGGGATAGACATTGCAAGGGTTGGTGTGTTTTTCTCTTTTTTATGATATATATTGTTGATTTGTATTATTATTTTATGCTAACTTCTTTATGGACCTCCCTAGAATCTCAAGGATGGGTTAATGTGTATTAGATGACCTCCATATAATCTTTAGGATACTATATCATTTGTTCCAAAAAATAGAATGAAAGTTATCAAATTCTATATATTAGAAATTATTTATAGGTATTCGTCATTTTAGGTCTATATATACATTTAATTAACAGTAATATAATTTATACATAAATAACCAACAAAATATTGTAAACTCATGTTACTTTAAAAATAATAAAATTAGGAAACTAAATATACATTTTTTGAAATAACTAAACTTTACCAAATTTAAATAATTATATTTTATGCACAATTACATAGAATAATAATTATTTATAATTGATATAATTTAAAAATTATTAATACTAGTATTTTTTAACATTCAATATAAAAAATAGTAATATATATATACATCGAATAAAATATTATATATTTAAATAAATTTAAATATGATAAATAATATACATATATATATATATAATTATATTCAAATAAAGTTACTAATATAATACACACACACACATATATAATATTTAGGTAGATTCACTTTATTTATATATGTATCGAATGAGGAGTGACCTTCATTTTATAGTTTTTGATAGTGTAAGGTGTAAACCCCATTTAGGTTTATTACTTATTGAGGTAAGTGTGAACAAAGTACACACCTCCATTAACCTCTTTTTACAATCATATAAAACCCTACCATTTTCTTTAATAAAATAAAACCTATTAAAAAACAATGTTTTATCAAAAAAATAATATAAAAAATCCTCAACCAATTATTTTATTAAATTTTTATTCATATCGTTGAGCATAAATTCAAGGATAAAAATGAAATTAATTCCTCATTAACTCTACCTCCACATAAAATCAAATAAATTAATTTCAGTAACATACACTCGTTAGTTGAAATTACACTACAGCAACCCAAGACCCCCAGGCTACGCAGCACTATAGTTATGTATTCTGGTTCTTCCATCTCCACCCCCTCAATTTCTTTCCTGCACTTCACTCTATCATTTATCTAGTTGTGTGGAGCTTTTCTCTAGAAGGATTTGGTGGTAATGGAGGCGTAGAGTTAATAATTAGTGTTAATGGTGTAATTCTCCGAAATAGAACTAGATATTAACTTAATGCCTCCACTGTCACCAAGTCCTTCTAGAGAAAAGATCCACACATCCAGAGAAACGATAGAGTGAAGGGAGGGAAAGAAATGGAGAGGGTGAAGATGAAAGAACCAAAATACACAAGTGTAATGTTTCAAAGCCTAGGGGTCTTGGGTTGATATAGTGTAATTTTAGCTAATGATTGTATATTATGGAAATTAATTTATTTGATTTGATGTGGAGGTAGAGTTAATAATGATTTTTTTTTCATTTTTATACCCAAATTTATCCACAAGGATCCAAATAAAACTTTAATAAAATAATTAGTTGAGGATTTTTTTATATTGTTTTTTCGATAATACTTGTTTTTTTAATATATTTTATTTTATTAAAAAATATAGGGTTTTAAATTATTGGAAAAAGAAGTCTATAGAGGAATGTAATTCACTCATACTTATATTAATGATCCATAAATCATTTGAGACATGTAGGAATCATCTGCACCTCAATCAGATGCATTGTGTGACTGTTATGACTCAATGTGTCTATTATCAGTTTAAAATTGACAGTTTAGTTCAAAAAATGTCACTCGCTAAAAACAAAGAAAACATTATCAGATTTTCTTGATAATTTATGACATAGATTAATAATTCTTGTATGTAATGTAAGAATTAGTCTCACATAAAACTGATATATGATGTTATTAGTATGAGTCAAACTGCATGTTTCCAATTTAAAATGACATTTTAGTAAAAAATACAAGTTATGTACTCAAAACCCAGTAAATGAACTAAAATTGTTTCGATACTTTATGAAAATGATCCATAAGCCATTTGGTATGAGTAAAAATTATCCATAGATCAATCCAACATATGGTGTGACTGATATGAATCAAAATGTGTCTTTTTATTTAAAATTGAAATCAATTTTAGTAAAAAGGACAACTCACCTACTCAAAACTGAGAAAATGAATTTGAATTGTTTTGATACTTTAAGAAAAGGATTCATAAGTTATTTATGATGTGTAGGAAATAGCTAAACCTCAATCTAATGCACGATGTGACTGGTATGACTCTGAGCATGTTTTTTCAATATATAAGTATCATTTTAGTTTAAAACGTTCATCACGTCGCCAAAATTGAGAAAACAAGCCTAGATTATTTTTTCTTCATTTAAATTCTATATTTAATCTAGGATGACCCTTTCATTGGGACATCACAATCAGTTCATGTCGGTCCCAATATAGACAATATCTTGTATGTTAGAGGGAACCACAAAGAGGGGATTTGGATTCTCGATAGAGAAACCAAATCCTTGAAACCTTTAAAAAAAGAAATAGAGTTCAATGAGAAGGTAAAAAAATTTTAATATATTATTTTTTCCTCATAATATTATATGTTCTCTACTACATTAACATAATCTAAATTAAATATTTGACTACTCATGCAAACAATGTATTCTACACATAATGATATTACAAATCTCTTGGAAGAACAAAATATAATGAATGAAACCCTTTGGAAAGATATAAAAGTAATGTTACAATATACTTTCTCAATTTTATCAAAAAATTATATAATGAAATGTTGATTTAATTTTCATTATTCCTTGAAAAGTTTGTTTTTTAGAAGATTTATGTCTATGTGTCATACCTTTGTAAGAAGAGAAACAACACTATCTATACTCAATCATACAAGTAATATTGATGTTTTTACAGTAAAATCATTCTCTATATAATAAGTGTATTATTTCATATTTATGTTTAATTTATTTTTTTAGTATTACTCAAATATTAATTTTTTTCTTATACAGGTGGATTATTTCATTCGAGTTGTGGTGTTTTTTCCATCTTTCATGCCTTTCTACACCAAAAGTTCCATATAATTCTTCTCCCATAAAACCTTTTCACCCCTATAGTGGTGCATTTATCCTTTTCTTTCAAGTTACCTCCAATAAATTTGCAGAAATAGCAACAATGCTACCTCTGCTCAATTATAATGGTAATCTTGATGTTTTCATAGTAAAATCTGTGTTTATATAATTAATGTATTATTTCATATTTATGTTAAATTTATTTATTTTTATTATTACTCATATAATAATTGTTTTATTATATAGGTGGATTAGTTTTTTGAGTTGGGGTGCTCTGTCCATCATTCACGCTTTTATACACTAAAACTTACACAGACTTCTTCTCCCTCAAAACCTTTTCACCCCTATAGTGGTGCATTTATTAATTTCGTTCAAGTTACCTCCACTGCCTTTGCAGGAAGAGAAATTATGCTTCCTTTGGTCAATTATTAATCTAATATCAATGTTTTCATAGTAAAAACATTGTCTAAAAAATTAATTTATTGTTTCATATTTATGTTTAATTTGTTTCTTTTTAGTATTACTCATATAATAATTTTTTTCTTATATAGGTGGGTTTTTTTGTTTGATTTGGGGTGATCAGTCTATCTTTCATGACATTGTGCACCAAAACTTCTACATATTTCTTCTCCCTCAAAACCTTTCACCCCTTTAGTGTTTACATCTATCACTTTCCCTAAAGTTCCCTTTAATACTCAATTGTGGAGGAAATATTGATATTTATACAGTAAAATCATTTTCAATATAATTATTATATTATTTAAAATTTATGTTTAATTTATTTCTTTTTAGTATTACTCATAATAATTTTTTTCTTATACAGGTGGAGTCTTTTTTTCGATTTGATGTGGTTTATTCAAAGCTGCTCATGCAGTATTGGCAGTTCAACAAAGAAAGTCAATGGAAATCATGGCAACATTGACAGTTAGTATTGTTTTGACACTTTGAGATGTGTAGGAATTATTCGCACCTCAATCTGATATACAATGTGACTGGAATGAGTTTAAGTAATTCTTTCTATTTAAAATTGACATTAATTTTAGTAAAAAAGAAAACTGACTCAAGGTGTCTGTTATTAGTTTAAAATTGACATTTTACTTTAAAAAGTGTCACTCCTTGAAAACCAAGTAAATGTGCTCAGATTTTATTGATAATTCATGGAATAAATTCATAAATAATTTTTGATGTGTAGGAATTGGTCTCACATCAAACTGATAAATGATGTGATCTGTATGAGTTAAAGTGTGTGTTTCATGTTTAAAATGATATTTTAGTAAAGAATACAAGTGACGTACTCAAAACTAAGAAAAAACATTCAGATTATTTTGATACTTTAGGAAAAAATACATAAGGGTTTTGGAACATGTAGGGATAAGCCACGTCTCAATCCGATGCACATTGTGAGTGGTGTGACTCTAAGTGAATCTTTATTTAAAATTGACATCAGTTTTAGTAAAAAAACAAACTGACCTACTCAAAATTTAACAAACACATTCAGATTATTTTAATACTTTAGGAAAATGATCCATAAGTGATTTGAGATGTGCATGAATAAGTAGTACTTCAATCTGATGCACGGTGTGACCGGTATGACTCCAAGTGCTTGTTTTTATTTAAAATTGACATCAATTTTAGTAAAATTGATAACTGACCTACTAAAAACTGAGAAAACACATTCAAATTGTTTAAATAATTTAGGAAAATGATCCATAATTAATTTTTGATGTGTAGGAATCAGTCATACATCAATCTGATACACAATGTGATTGGTATGAGTCAAAGTTCATATTTAAATTTTAAAATTACATTTTAGTAAAAAAGACAAGTGACGTACTCAAAACCTAGAAAAAATATTCATATTGTTTTTATACTTTAGTAAAATGATCCATAAGTCATTTGGTACATGTAGAAATCAACCACACCTTAATCTGACACACGACTTGACTTGTACGACTCAAAGTGTGTCTTTTTATTTAAAATTATCATCAATTTTAGTAAAATGGACAACTGTCCTACTCAAAACCAAGAAAACACAATTGGATTGTTTTGACACTTTATAAAAATGATCCATAAGTCATTTGTGTTGTGTAAGAATCCGTTTCACATCAAACTGATACACGATGTGATCAGAATGATTCAATAGTGCGTGTTTCCAGTTTAAAATGAAATTTTAGTAAAAAACACTTAACATACTCAAAATTGAGCAAATACATTCAGATTGTTTTGATAATTTAGGACAATGATCCACAAGTCATTTGAGACGTGTTAGAATCAGCCACACATCAATCCAATGCACATTATTACCGGTATGACTCCAACTACATCTTTTTTATTTTAAATTGACATCAATTTTAGTAAAATTAACACTTTATGGTAATTTATTTCTGTATATTATTACTAACATAAAAATTGTTTTCATATATATGTGAATTTTTTTGTTCTATAAGATGTGTTTTGTTCGGAAAAAGCATGAGTCGGGTCAGGATTAAAAGAAAAAGGAACGTTGATGTTTTTGAATGTATGTAATAATTTGTATTTATATAACTATATAAACAAAAATTTGAAATATCTATAATATAGTGTTTTTTCTTGTCTTTGTGATGTATATTTTATATCATTTAAATCATGTATTGGGACTTGTTTTTGTTAATATTTGGTTTGTTTCTAGTGTTGCGGTGTGCTGTTACAGCACACTGTAGTATGGACATTTATCAGTGCTTTTAAAGCGCTAATAAAGGTCTACTTTATCAACGTTTTTATAAGAACTGATAAACGATGCCTTTAGTGGTGATAAATTTAAGTGCTAATAAATGGGACCTTTATCGATTCTTTTAAAATAACAGATAAAAGTCTCATTTATCAGTGTTTTTTAGCGCTAATAAAGGACCCCTTTATCAGTTCTTTTTTAGTACTAATAAAAGACCAGGGATTTTAACCTCACTCATGTAGTCAGTGCTTTTCTAGTGCTAATAAAGGCAATTTCTTTCACTATTAAAGGCTAGTTTTTTTAGTAGTGTCAATGAAGAATACCATAAAAGAATCTATATACAAGTGTAAAACCTGATTCATAAGAGCCATGAAGAATATAGGTGTGTTCGTGAGTCTGAATGGCATAACTAGGTACCCATCCTTACCTACTCCTGAAAGATATGTGAGGTATGTTTGAAGTCCTTACATTCACATTATGATAGCCCGACCTCAGATCTATCTTAGAAAATACCTTCACTCCATGGAGCTGATCAAAGAGGTAATCTATTCTAGGAAGTGGATATCATTTTTTAATAGTTAGCTAATTCATCTGATGGTGTTCCACATAAATCCTAAGGGTACCATCCACCTTATTGGAAAAGAGGATCGAAAAACCCCAAGGAAAAGTTTTGGGGCCTATAAATACTTTCACCACCAGATCTTCCAACTGATTCTTGAGCTCTAGAAGCTCCTTAGGTTCCATACTATAAGGATGAATTGTCATATGTGTTTCTCTTAGAACAAGATCAACAGTAAACTCTACCTCATGCACTAAAGGTAGACTGGAGAAGTATTCTAGAAAAACCTCTATGTAACTCTCCACTATAGGAGGAAAGACAGTGGGTTTTAACACTTGGTCATCAAGATAAAGACTAGAAACATACATTGTCACACTACCCAGCCTCTACTACTTGGGTCCTACTCACGTTGCACTAAGATGTCATTATCCCTTATGCAAGTGTGTAATTCCCTCTGGTGATGTAAACATCACCCTCTAATGATAACATTCAATACGGTATCTATAGGGAACTAACCAGTCCATCCCAATGATTACATAAAATCCTAGAATGTCAAGGGTGTATTGGTTCCACATGAAAAGGTAACCACCTATCTCAAGGGGGAAATTCTGACAGTGGAAAACGCCCTCTAAACTGATACCTAAAGCCATATCTAGTGTCATAACACCATGATAGTACTCAATGATGGGTCCCAGACTCTCAGTGATTGTCTCATATATAAATTAGTGAGACACGTCTGTATAAAAAACAGACACTAAAGTACAGGTAACTAGAATGGTACCTTATACAGTAGATGTTTCAACACTCTAATCTTGCAGTGTAGGGTAGAATACATATAACTAGCCTATATTGTGGCCCTGAGTCACTGCCTAACTGCCCTGAGCAGGTCCACTCTGCTTGCACTGATAATCATAAGTCTTGTTTCCTCTACCTCGACCACCACCATGGCCTGATTGATCATTGGTATTCTAAATACCTAACTATCATGATCCTGCTGACCCAGCTCCTGACCAAGGAGTAGGTGCAGATCCCTACTAACTAGGCACTGGAGGGAAATTCTTGTAGAAATTATGGAGATAACCCATCATGTTACAACCTCTACACTCAATTGGTTCCCATGAACACTACTTTCTAAGTTCCACAACATTCTGCACTGCTGATAGACAATAGAGCTACCCTTGAGAGGAGCCTAACCACTACTACCACCATGAGATAGCTCAAAACATCACTTTCACCCATAATAAGATCCATGGGAATCCCTAGGTGCTAAACCTCTTTGGTTCACACCATCAACCTCTCTCAAATTTCTCTCTATAATTATGGCCTAGTTGATGATCTCAGTAATGGTCTTCAACCTGAATACATTAAATTGTGATCGGATGGCGTAACCCAAACCATCATTGAATCACCTAGTAGTCATCAAATCATGATCAACTGGAGAAGGGGAGAAATTTTTTAGGTTAGTTAAATGAGCATAATATTTCATAACTGATGTATTTCTCTTTTGTAGATTCATGAATTATCTAGATCTATCATCCCTCATAGTCTGAGGAATGAAGTAGTCATAGAAGATGGTCTGAAAGTAATCCCAAACCATCTCTCTATATCGACCTTCCTGGGTGATGACATCCCACCACCTATTAGCTGAGTCACGTAACATATAAAATTCTAGCTTGACCCTTTTTCTAAGAGGAATCTTGAGATTCTCAAATATAAATAGGATCGCCTCGATAAAAGACTTCACAGAAAGTGGTCTGCCATCCCCCAAGAAGGTGGGAGGATGCTGCTACTGAAACTCACAAGTCAACTCTACCATACTCGAGGCAGGTCTCACTCTGCCTTGTATGTTATGAAATATACATAAGAAACCCTCTCGAAATTGAGCATTGGTTCCTATATCAGGAACAAGAAGAGGAGCCATGGATGGATCAACAGTAGGAATGACTGGAGGATCACAACCCACCATCTTAGGAACATGATCCTCACCACCTTTAAGGTGTGTGACAAGAGGACACCATTATGACATAATGCTACAATTCCAAAAGAACTTCTCATAAGGGATTCAATCTATTTAGATGATTTCACCCAAGAAACTAGGATATGTACTGATTCCTTATGATAAGAATGAACAAGAATCTCTTCCTAATTCAAAAGCCATGTCTAGATGATAGAACAGACCATAACAGTCCATAATAATGAAGGAACACCCACTACCCACTACTAAGGCTAGGTTTGAGTCAAGATTTTGTGCTATGAAATTGAAAGATGGTTGTTCTCAAGTTATAAGTCATTTCCCATTTTAAAATGTTCTTATTTAAACACTTAAAGCATTTTAAAATGTCCAGTTCCAATGATATACCATTTTTTGGTCCACAAGGGCCCATACAACTTGTGGACCAAAACATGTCATTTAATTGGATATCATTTCCATTTAAACTGTGCTTATTCAAGTAATTAAACTAATTTACAATGGTTGAGCTATCTCGAATGCCACTTTCCTATCCACAAGGGCCCATAAACCTTATAAATCAAAATGTGGCACCCACCATCTCACACCATAGCACTTTACAGATCTAGAAAGATAAGTGATCACAATTTAATATAGACAACAAGTCATAGTAAACATGCAATAGTAAATTCTCACTGAAATTAAAACATGGCATGGAAAGATGCATGGCCTATAATTCATGTTGTGCTAATGATGATGCATGACCTAATGCTTAACCCTCATTTCATCAGGTCTTGTAATAAAATAATAATTCCAATAATATAAATATTCATAACATCACAAAACATGTGAATCACTCGACGGTGAAATAATATACACAGTAATAGTCAAAATCAGAACAATAATGATAATTTCGGAAACTTTTCCTTCACCCCATACATTGGTTCGCGATAACCAATAATGAATTGTGACCAAATACCAAGAATTTCCCAATCTCCAATATATTTTCTCCAAATATTAAAGTAATAAAGAAACCAATATAATGCCACTTTGTGACATCCCAGGCCTGGAATCCACTTATCTCATGCCTCAGGCCCAGTTGGCCACATGAACTCAAGAACATCTCCCCATACACCAGAGGATGGTGACTATCAGTGATGATGTAAGGGTAATACAGTGGGGAGATTATACCCTCATGTTAGAGTAGTGTAACATATACAAAAAATAGTAAATATTAGCAGAAGAGAAATTCAATAGACAAAAAAATTAATGGATATCTAAAAGAAATAATCAGTATACGAAAAAGGTAACTGAACAACTGAAATATATAAAAAAGGCCTCACAGTTAGTCTCTAATAAAATTATGCATGGCATACTGATACAAAAAGTGGTATACATATAGAAGCATGCTAAACAGTAGTATAAAAAGAAAAAAAAAGAAAAAAAGGCTCCACAAGAATCTCGAGCCTAATCCTGATCCTCTTATCCTAAGATCTAGCTAAGTATACAAGTCAATAACCTGTAGAAGGGTATTTACCCTTACCAGTACCTGCAACAATATAATATTCTCGAGTTCCAAAGGTAGCCTGATTAGGGTGTGAGACAAAAATATCATTAGGCCACCACCAACAGTGTTAACATGTAATCTGAGTAGGTGATCATAACTAAATAGTGTCCAAGTATAAGAAGGAAAGTAAATCAATGCTGAAAAAATAAATAACCTCCTGCTCAGGTTCCTAAGGGACACCTAGAGGGTCTACCTGCTTCAGATCATGGCTGTTATATCTAATTATGTCACCATATATATAGTATATATAGACAAACACACGCGCACATGCGCGCGCACACACACACACACACACATATTTGCTGGAGTGGACTGGGATGTAACACGTAGGCATCCAACAATATTATATGAGATGATACACTCTACTCAAGGGGTAGTAATCCCCATATCTTGATAGAGTGGCGGTCTTCATGCTCATCACTCAGGATGGCGAGTGTGAATGCCATGTAAATACTCTAGATGGTATGTGGTCCTCAAAATTCCATCACCCATATCAAAGGACTATTGAGGGCCACCATTCCCAACACCAATGTATGGGTAGAATGGAACTTCATTCTCTATTGAGTCCCTAACTATCATTATCATCCATTATAAAGTCATATTATATATATAACTAGCATGTGGAATTTCCTCCCATCCATAATCATTTATATAGTCCATTATATAAGCATGTTAACATTTAATTAGATGATCATAAGGCATTACTTCTTATGTCATGTCATCAGGCCATACAAATAACCAAGGAATGATCAAGTATATAACATGACATAGGAGGTAAAACCCCGCATGTGTTCCTTTAACCATGTTCAATTCCATTTAAAACATTACATTTCAAAATAATTATTTCATAAGTCATAATAAGGGGGCATGATCGTACCATCCCAAGGGACCATTTCATTTTAAAACCATTTGATCTATTTCATTAAAATCATTCCATTTGGTGAGAGCCATACTATACAAGGTCATATCACTCAATTTTCCTAAACATGGAAAATTGACTTATGAGGCATAGGTGTCATGGAAAGTTTCAAGGGAAATAATTAACATTCCTACTTGATCAATTACAAGTCTAAAAGGACCAGGAACTTATGAGGAACCTTGGGGTACATTAATTACACATGTCTCGATGGAAAATTAAATTTAAAATTCAATATTTAAGCTAAGTTGGGTTCCAAACATTTTAATCCATTTATCTAAAATGACTAATTTCAAGGTGGCATGCCTATGGGAGTCCAACTAGGTTATTTTTGATGCCTAAACCCCTAAAAAAGATTCAATTCACCTATATCAAGGCACTATGTTCATTTAGATATTATGAAACCACACAATTAAGATACTCGAAAAGGAAAGCATATGGCACAATGGATTAAATACAAAATGACCAAAACTCAAATGGAAAACTATGTGACCACATACCTTAGGGTTGTAAATGAATCCTCGCTCAATATTGACATCAGATTTGAAGTAGGTTGGAATATATATATTTTTCAGTCCAATGCACAAAAAATAGGTTGAATGAGCCTGCATCTAAATAGTGTAATAGATTGTGAGACTAACCAAGGAAATAAGGTTATATAATGTTAACCTTACCTTATGTTATCCAATGATTCTGAAGGAATTTAAAATGAATATATGATGAGGGATTATTATGAGATTGAAGCTTGATGAGGGTTAGATCTCAAAGAGGAGAGAATCCTACTGGTTTGGCCGCTAGAAAACAAGGGAGAAGGAAATGAGATTTTAAGACTAAAGAGGGGAAAATTGGTAATTTTGCCCCAAAATCCCACTGCGCATGGTTTAGGAACACAGTTTGCAAATAGTTCAAAAATCATGCAATAATCCTCTTCCCCAAAACTACAGTAGGTCGTACAGCCATGTGCCTATCCCCACATGCTTGCAGACAAACCGTGCAGACTTATAGGTTCCCCTATCTGCACCTGCATGGCCATGCACTCTGGGTCGCACAGTTTATAAAAACCTTGCAGCCCAGTCACTTGGCCCATTTTCAAGAACTCTGGGCTCCGAACGATCCCCAGACTCTCTCGTGACCTCCATGACTTGATTAAGACTCATAATTAGGTTCATTTAAGGATTCAAAATGAAAAACTAATGATCTATACCTTCATTAAAAATGTGGCTCATTAAACATTAGTCCACTACCAATAATGTCTATAATAAATCCAAACTATATATAAAAACTAAAATCATGTGCAAGCATAATAGTTAATGTTGAAAAAGAATAAAATATTTTATCAAGCCCATGAATAGAAGCTGAAACTAAGAGCAGGCTATAACTGGTAAGTATCATCAATCAAGTCCATTCAATACCAAATTACCCAGTGATGGTGACATACTCTGATGTACAATATCAGGAAATTAATATAAAAGGTTAAGAGGTATCTTTAGTGTCCATGCCTAAGTCCAAGTAACCATAATAAAAGGAACATTCCTAGATATCACTCATCTCATTACAATTTCCATATTTAAACCATTAAATTAATCACTTTTTCTCATTTTATATTATGCTCAAGAGTTAATCAACTCATCACTATCTCATTTAATTTTCAAAGGGATTACACTAACATGTGAAAAGATAACACACACCCAAAGGTGTGGTTTTAGTTTATGGGTAGATAATAGAACCCACCACAGAGGTGGTTTAAGTAATGGTTGACAACCTCTAACCAAGGCAAGGTATTACAAGAGATATCAATTCAAGTTTAATAATTAATTTAAGTCATTCCTCAAATTAGGTGTAACATCCAAAATGTCTGACATGTGGTACAATGGTGGATAATTATTAAACAACATGAATTTTATGGAAATATTTTTATACCACCTACCTTATTGTGGTATAGGACCACTTGTCCAATATCAGCTTTCAATTTTGTCTAGAACAAAAGAAATAGGATAAATAGACGAATACTCTAAAAATAGGGAAAATACCCTACTTGAAGATCGCATAATGGATAGTTATATAAATATATAAAATAAGGAAATGGATTGAATATTGTACCAAGAGTAATCCAATGAGATGAATGATGGGTGAATCGGAGCTTGGATGGAGGAGCGGGATCAAAGCTGAGGTGAGGATCTTGAGATCTCTCCAATGGGGATAAGGTGTTGTGCACGGAGGAAGAGGAAAATAAGGGTGAGAATTATAAATAATGGATAGAAAAATTATAAATTAAACCTAATTTAAAGTGGTCTCAAGGTTGGTTAAACCATGCAATAGTCACTGTCTATGGAACCCCCTCGCATGGGCTTGGTCAATAGTTATACTAACCATGTGCAACCCATTCAGAATGTATTTCAAACAATATCTATAAAATTTGCACATTCGTGTGTCCTGGGAGGCATGGTTATAAAAATATCATGTGGCCTTTTTCAATGCACTGGATCACCAAACACGTTTTAAAAAACTGTACGGACTGGGATGCATGGTTTAAACTAACTATGTGGCCCACCTGTTTCCTGAAAAATTCATGGCTCTAGCTCCAAAAAATCCCTGGATACACCTAAATCATTCCTTAAACCACTATTCATTCATATTAGAATAAAACCAAATAATTAAACTTGGATTAAAAGGTTTCTTACCATAGATAAAAACTAAGTTGTTACAGCCTCCCCAACTTAAGATAACTCATCCCCAATTTTCCCTTCTAAGGGTAATATAACACCATCTAAGAAAATATCAAGCCATTCGGCACATATGTTAGCCTATTTATCCTAGGTCTCATTCTACAAATAATCATGCTTCCATATCACCGATACTAAAGGAACTAGCCTAACTCATAGATCTTTTGTTCCTTGGTCCATGATACATATAGGGTGCTCCTCAAAAAAAGTATCAACATCCAATTCCACCTCATCGTGATAGAAAACATGAGATGATTTTGAGTAGTAGAGATGTAACTAAGAAACATGAAAGAATTCATGCACATATATATATATATATATATGAGGAATTCTATCTTATAAGTCTCTAATAAAACCCTATCCAAAACCTCAAAAGGTCCAACAAAACAATGTAACTATTTACCTTGCTTCCAAAACTGTAAATGTCCCAATCTAGTCGAAACACACAGGAATACCTGATCACCAACCTAAAAATATAGAGGTCATAAAAATTAGAAATCGACAGAAAATTTCTACCTAGACTGGGATATATCCATTCTCTTCCTGATTAGATGGTTCTACTCTTACATCTCTTAAATGAGATGAGGTCCAAGTAGCACTACCTCCCATACCTCTAACTAACATAGAGGTGATTGGTATAGACTACCATATAAGGCCACATAATAATCCATCTATACAGTCACCTAAAAGCTACTATTGTAAGAAAAATTATCTAGAGGTATATGTTTCTCCCATAAAGTTACAAAATTAAAGACATATTATAACATCCTATAACTAGTAATCATGAATCCTATGATGAAATTATGAAATTTACATCTCCATTTATGATGTTGATGATTGTGACACATTTTTTCCATCAAAATATTACAACATAAAAAGTTAAACTTGGATCACTTATATACTGGAGGACCTTTTAGGTTTAGATTTTTAGAGTATTAGGAAAAAATGATACATAAAAAATTCACATGACTTTAAAAGAACATTTCTCCCACTTAACCTAGCTTTTATTTTTCACATTAAGACATCACCGCCATCCATATGAAATCCCTTATTGACATAATTTTTTCTACCTCATTCTTTATAACATATGGAGAAAGAAACATAATAAGGTTGAGATCAAGTTATCATTAAGGGTAAAAATAAGAATTAATGATTTAATGCCATTAATAAGTATAAGAGTGAATGAGAGAATCATAAAATACCTCATACCCATCAATACCTGGATCATCAAATATAATAATAGGGAAAAGGAAAGAGTCGTTAGAATTAATAATCATGAGCCATTTGATATCAATCTTAACCAAATGAAACATCATAAACCTGTAACAATCATAAATAAAACATGTTTGTAACTTGGGACAACATTTTCACTTCACTCTTACAATCACTATTACAAATGTAACAACCATATGGTCGACTTCCATACCTAATGCATTGGAGGGATACTAAAGACCCGTCCATATTGGGATTATCACAAAACCACCCATCATTGGTTTATCAAAAAATCACATATCATTAGTTTATAACATAACCACCCATCAAATTTCTATGTACCATTACATAATCATAACACATAAAAGCCTAAATTTCATCAAAAAATAATAAGAACAACCATTATCCCTTTTATAACTTGATTAACCCATGGAAAAGAAACAGGTTTGATAAAAGCCTCTTTGAAACATGATTAACCCGTGGTAAATAAACACATTACATAATAATCGCTTTGAAATATGGTTAACCTGTGGAAAAGAAACAAGTTCCATAAAAATCTATTTGAAACAATCTTAATCCATCCAGAGAAGAATGAGTATGGATCAATATAAAATACCCCCAGTGGATGATAAGTAACAACAAGGGTTATTAATGTTGATGAATGAAAATACCATTAAAATACCATTAAAAACATTCTTGAGGAAAATATACTTTTTATTTTGAAAAACAATTTTTAAAACATAAAACACATTGAAAATTATTTTCTTTTAAAACAATATGGAAACATATAAATGAATTTTTATAAAATTTTTAAATCATTTCTTGAGTAAAATATCCTTTAAACTTTGAAAAACACTTTTTAAAATATAATACATTTTGAGAATACTTTTTATTTTAAAATAACCTTTAAAGATTATAAATTAATCTTTTAAAAATTATTTAAAACATTTCTTGAGTAAAATAGAATTTCATCTTTGAAAAAACACTTTTTAAAACCTAAAAATGGGATTTTTAATAAAAACATTCTTTTGATCTCTTATGTATAAAAAGAGAGGAAAATAAAGGGAAAACATTTTTTCTTATGAAATAAACAGAGGATAATAAAATCCATGAGAATTATTTAGAGGTAGATCATAATATTTTAACATTTTAGACTTGGTCACAAACAATCCCAATAATCGATGATATTATAATATCAAACTCTTACCACATTGGTAACTTTGAATCGTAAGCCCCATAAAAGAGTAAGATTAAATGAAACTTAGATTATCATGAAAATTAGTAAATTCATGATATAAAATTAGAAATTGTAATTATATATAAAACTCATAAAATAAGATAGGTGTATAACATAAAAAATATCTCAAAGAAGGAAAATTGATACAAAAATACCAGATCACTTTGGTAACTTTGAAACCATTAACCCTATAAAAGATATGTCCTAAAATTTATATGAAAATACCCATAAATTAATTAATAATAATTATACAATACATTCATGGGCATTATATACACCACACAACAAAAATAAGTGGCGAATATGGAAAGTATCTCATAGAAATAAAAGTGAAACTAGAAATCCCTTACCTCGGGTTTGATTTGGTATGATTGTCCATTATCTTCCTAAATAAAAAACTTATATTAATTATTTAATTTAATGATATAATTTTCCAAGATTATTATTAATTTTATTTTACTTATAAAAATTTATATATAATTACTTAATCAATTAAGTTTACATCAAATGTTTTGACCATATTTGGCTTATGTGTCAAAATCGACTTTGGAGGGTTAACTATGGTCAAAGTGGTCATTATATAAATATCTAAATAAAAATAATATGGAAATAATTATCATATTTATAAATTAATTATTTTTTAAAAACCAATCATGAAATATGGTTATGAAAAATGAACCAATGTTACAATCATGGAGACGGTAGGTCGTACGTACGCATGAGTAATGTTTCTATTTTTTAATTATCATTATAGAAAGAAGGTAAGTAAAATTTATCTTTATGGAATTATTATTATATCATAAATAAAATATTATTTAATCATATATACTTATATATATGTAATTATTGTGATGTAAAATGAATCACATCACTTTGAGGATGCGGTAGTCCACACGTCCACGAACGACGTTATCACTTTTTCAAGGTGTGAAAAGGTAATAAAAAATGATATATTATATTAAAAAAAGATAATTAGGTCATTTATATCATAATAATTTCATGTATATCATATATATTTATTATAGTTACCCTTATTACCTTCCATGTATCATGTTAGTGAAAAAATATTCAAATCGCTTCGTGAGGCAGTAGTTCGTCGTACACACGAGCGATATTATTGTATCTATTACAGTATGGGATATAAAACGGTTATACATGATATAATGACTCAATAGGTATAAATATGTTATAAATATCAATAATATCATATATAAATTGTATTTCCATCATTATTTCCAACATTGAGAGGTGGTAATGGAAGAACAAACGACATTGGTTGGCAAGGCACTAGTCCGCCATACATATGAACAACGACTGTGTATCCCATTTTATGGGAGTGTGTGAAGTTTTAGTTCATAACCTTTACATAATAAAATATTATTATATTGAATATAATTATGTTATTATATAATCAATATATAAGAATAATTCAATATATGGATAAAGAAATAAAACAAAAGTGTTCAATGATGAATGTTACATATTCTTTGGGTAACTCCTTTTGATTTGTACTAAAAGTATTACTTGAATTGATTTCTAACCAAATTTATTTTTATATAATGAGATAAATAATTTTGGTAAGTAATTTGGGAAGATTTTGGAAGATCCAAAATTATTTAGAGGTGTGAATAAGTGGGGAGAGTGAGTACCTTTTTATAGTGGAGGAGGAGTGGCATTCTTGTAAATACCAAAAGATAAACACTATTGGGAGGTATACCATACATCATGTGCCTAAAATAATGGAAAATTTTAAATAAAATAGTATATATGGTCTAAATATATCCATTCAATGGGTTTTGGATAAGTGTTTAGGTCATTTTACCTTTAATATTAAAGTTTAACCACTAAGTAAACCCGTTTTTACAATAATCGTTGTAATTAATTTTAATTTAGTTCACTAATATTTTTATTAAAAAACTAAGTTTTAATTACTATAAATTATAAATTTTTATTATTATTAATATAAAATCCATTATTACAAATTTTAACTAAAGAAGTGGTAGAATTTAATTTAAAATAAATCTTGTAGATGGAATGAGAAAGAGGATTTTTAAAGTGAAAATGTCCAAAAGTTTACTATGTTTCTATATCCAAATTCAATATAAAAGTGATTAAGATGACATAAATTGAATTAATATATGTATAATTGAACTATTTTTACATTAAAACTAACAAAAAATATAATTTAACATTATAATTTATTTAGATGAAAAGTTAGTTTTCAATTAAAATTCTATATTTTTCACTATTCATCAAAAATGAAACTTATTAGAAAAATAAAAAATATATACCCTAAGATAATTTTTACATTTCAAATTAAAATAAGAAGTTTATTTTTTCAAATAAAATTCATAAATGTTTAAAAGGTTATTTTTAAATCGAGTCTTCCATTAAAAGGTGTAAAAACTGCCTTTTAGAATAAATACAGCTATTATGCTTAAAATTGGATTTTTCTTTTTTTTATGACTATAAAACTTATTGGATGAATTGGAAAATATTTTATTGAATATATAAAATATAAAATTCATTAATATAATTCACTAATAGTGATTAATTTAATTTATTAAGATAAAATTCATTTTGGGGGTATAAAACTAGTTTTTTTATAAAAACAGTCATTTATATTCAATTGGTTTTTATTTTTATTTATAATTAATTTCTAAAAAAATGATTAATCATATAAAAAATTTTAAACCATATTTTCATAATTTAGTTAATATTATTCATTCCAACCATTTCAATGTCTAGGTGATAACTGTCATAATATTAAGAGTATATTATTGTCTGTTATGACTTGACCTGTAACACAAGTTATCAAAGAAACTCGATGTTAAGTTCAATGAAATATACACATGGTGTTGAGTATAAAAACATAAACTATGAATTATTTTTAATTAAAGTTACTAAAGAATTTAATTTAATTTGAAAGATTATATTTCATAAAATCTTTGGATGTTACATCCTACCCCCCCCCCCCCAAATGAATTTCGCCCTCGAAATTCATCTTGGTTATCAAAGGATTACTTTTTTTTTGAAATAATTTATTAAAACCCACATCATTAAAATGATTTAAATAAAATATATCTTACAAAGAGAAATAAAAATATAATGTTTTTCTGAAGTTACGCATAATTAGGATTCCACATAGGGAGAATATTAGTAGGAAATTAAAAGATGGATTTGGAAGGGAAAACTAATTACCATGGACTAATAGAGAGTGATAGGGAATGTGGTCAATATTTAATCAATAAAAACAAAACCATAATCCAAATAGGTGTGAAAAAGTTCAATGATATCATCAGAAAAGATAATAATAGGATCGATACTAGTTTATTTCAATATCCTTTTCCTAAAGTTAAAGGATTATTTCACCATCTAGACTGAACAAATTTGTAAATATACTTACTTGATAAGTATAATTTCATATTTTAATCAATTTAAACCAAAATTTAATATGTCTATCTAAATAATGAATATTCAATATGAAATTTTAATTCCAGATTCACTAAAATCAACTTTTAAAGACCACATAACCATAAAAGGGATAGTCATGTTGTTCCACTTATCTTTAGACATTAATCAAAACCAAAATAGTTAGAACATGGTAACATAATTTCAAAATTGAATAAAAATTCATATAATATCTTAATCTTTTAAATTCAAGAATAATACCGAAAGTTCAAACCAAATTACTCCATAGCAAAAACTATCCTTAAAATTATTTAAATTTTTCCTAACCAAGTTTGAAACCCAAATATTAGGAGGTTTTGATCATATATTATTCCAAAATAAATAAATCATTATTCCTAAAATAAAATACCATATGTTTTGAAAATAAAATTAATATTAACCAGTAAAAATTTTGTGTTAACCAAGACATCACGTAGGCCAGTGGTAGGTGCTACACACTTGTTTCCCTTCAGTTGTGGGTCCAAACCCCATGAACTTATCATATGAAATGGGATGTCACCCACTTTTAGGTTTTACTTTTATTAATTTAAACATGAGAAAATAATTCCTACCTAAATATCACTTCTTGTTGATCCTAGGGGGTATAAATACACCAACCTAGTAAAACATCTTCAAAAAACACATATGTTCTTTCTAACCAATTTGAGGTGTATACATGTTCTCCATTATCTCCCATGTTCTGAACACAAGTAAGGAATCTATTTCATCCCTCATTGGTAAATTCCACTATCTTGATTCCATTTAAATTTCCACCTCACCAAAGCTCTCAAGCTCTCTATCATCCATGAGAAGAAAATAGTGAAAATCACTTCCATGTCTATGAACTTGGTGCTTAATCCTGGTAGACCTCAATAACTGACCCTACAACTACACTCTTTTCCGAACTACTATTTCTAGAAAATCTCCTTCTGGATATCTTCCTCAAGATTTTTAATTCCTGGATCTCTCCAATAATTTTAGCATTGGAAACACAATGAGAACTTGACTATATTTTGGAACTTCTTCTTGACATTTTAGTTTTTCTGGTGTTGAAATACTCCCTTAATTCCATGGACCACCTGTAACTTCTGGAATTCCATTCAGTCAGACCTCATCTTGCAATGATACTTTTATCTCATAAATAATATTTTCTTTTTTTGGATATTTTCCCAAGACCTTGTTTATATATCATATAAATTAACATGCTTGGGGATTAACCTATAAATTTTCCCTCTTCTTGGAATTAACGTGGAGAAATTTGAGTATGATGAAGACTTTGAGATAATTAAGTTAAAACATTATTCCAATGTAATAGGATATCAAAAGTTCCTACCCTAATTGAGATAATTTACTCCTCTTCACCAATTTGGCCATATAATTCATTGATTTTTTAAAAAACACCTTTAAAAATCCAATATGAATTCTCATGCTCCTTTCCCTTCTCCACTAAATTTTGATTCATCCTATCAGAGTATCTATTTTTTCAGAGTACTTGGTATGGTCTTCTCAAACCATATACCCTCCCATTAGAAAAATATCTAGAACTCTATGCTTCATTACCCCCCACCATCATCAAACCTTAATCATTTCATTTTGCTTCTGATCTCTTATTCCATCATGGATCTCCATTAGATGAAGTTTCCAAAAACCATGGACTTAGGCTTGAGAAATAACACCCAAAACTTTTTTGCTGTATCTTTGATGAAGGTAATATAGTATAGTGACCCCTATGAGTATGAACTAGGAATTATCCTCATACGTGCATGTGATCCAACTTTAACTTTTATTTCTTTAGCATCTTACCTTTCATTTGGAATAACACCTTCTACTTATTTCCAAAGATGAATTATTCACATGTTTTATACTCCATGTTTTTTATCTTCAAAATTCCTTTAATAGCTATGATTTTTATCCCTTTATCACCCAAGTAACCTAGACAACCATGCCATAACTTATAAAAAGTTACTCATCTGACATGAATTGCACCTTCTGATACTTTAGTTAGGTATAACGTTCCATCCTTCACTCTTTTGACCACCACCATGGAACCACATGTAAAATTCCATGATCTATCTAAAAAGGTTGTACATAAACCTACACCATCCAAATTTCCTACCAAGATCAATTTTTTTTCTTAATCTTAGTATGTGTCGCCTGCCTTGAAATTGTAGAAAGCTTTTGTTCCTTATTTGGATGGACACATCACCCATGCCCACAATATCCAGATATCTATCATCTACAATATGAACCTTACTATATCTTTTAGAACTATAATTTATTATGCACCATCTATTGAATATTTAGTGAAATGAAGCACTAGAGTCTTTGATGTAAGTAAAAAGTTAGCTTGCAACACTTAGCATAATACCACTCATATATTTTGATATGGGATTGGTATATACACTTTTGGAAGTGTATCTTGTTGAGATCACTCTTATTTTATTGAAATATTTCTTTATATAGCCTTTCTCCCCATAATATGAACGCATGAGGACACCTTCTGTTGAGATACTATGGCTTCAAATTCTTCTTCCTTTACATTTTTTGTGACTTTTATAGGTTTAATAATTTCCCCTAACTTCAGTAATGCATGTGTTTTTGGTATATTCCAATACATATTTTTAATGGATTTCTTCATTCAATATAAGATCTATAACACCCATAAACACCAAGTATATATTACCACTATAGTTACTCACCATATTAACTATCACATGTTAAGATTTTGGGAGTGATTAAAGTAAAAACAACACCCACTCCAGATCCCCAAATCTCACCTTCACTGATTCTAACCGACTTCATATGATGTTGAAGTCATTGATGTGATCAGTCATAGGATTACCTTTAACATCCTAAGGATCAGTGACCTCTACAAGAGGAACACTTTGTTCATTATTGCCATATTCTATCTCTCTTTATCTCTCTCTCTCTCTCTCACACACACATATATATATCAATGAGAATCTTCATAAGTTTTGATGTTGACATCACCTCTTGTATATTATAAGCTACATTCTAGGCTAGTGATATCCAGATCATAGTGAGTGCTTTCTTTTCTAGCCTCCCCCATTCTCCCTTCTTCATCATTTTTTGATTGGTACCTATCAATGGAAGATCAATATCCTTATACATTTGATAATACTCTAATTATATTTTTTAGAATATGAAATACTTATCATCAAACTTATCCACATGGACCTTAACCTCACCCAACAACATTACTTTTGGAGATAGTGAACTCCCACTAAATTCTAAAACATATAAGAGGGATCATGAACTACTTATTAAAATTGACCTATAAGTAAAAAGGGAGAATAATGCTTTTAAATTGAGCTTTAAAACACCCTCTCCAAGGTCTGGTTATCTAAAGCTATGAAACCAAAGATATGATACCACATGTTGGGTCTAATGAAACTTCCAATTAAACCACTATGTATTATGTCTCCAGAACATACAAGATAGAAACAAAGTATCATAAATAACAAACATTAAAAATTCACAAAAACATAGAGACAAATAGTGTCTAAGTCTCTACAATGTAATTTACTCTTTTAAAACAACACAGAAAAGATATTTTTCATGAAAAAAAATCAAGAAACAAAGTCAAAAAAACATTACAAGATAATTTACATGGTTTAGAAGTTAGTATTAATCTATGGTGGTAATAATTCAATATCTTTTATTAAGGAAATAAAATATTATTATAATAAAACAATCTGTGTATAATAAGTCATTCCATCCTAATACTTAAAGTAGATCCCATCTGGTGGAACTAGTGCCACTATATTTTGATCCTAATAGTGAGTATATAAACTTAGATCATATCTTTTTTGGCATCCCATTTTGAGGTCAAATACTCCCACCACCTCAACTCCTTCTTCTAGTGAATAGTGAATTCTTCTGAAACTCTCCTGAGTTTACTCTTAGGTTTTGTGCAAATCACTTTTATATATTCCATTTTCCAAAAAAAATCATGGGGTAATCCTTCAGAAATACTCTTATGAATCCAATGGTTACTTTAATGTAATTCCTTTTGACCTCTAACCTAACTCCACTATACCATATCAAGGGTAACTTTTATTCACTTTCTCCCAAATTATATCATCTAGTTACTTGGTTCTAGAGTTTCATACATCATAATTGTTTCTCCACCATCTTTATCTAAGTTTTTAAAATTATTCTAATAGAATTTATCCTTCTGTTCGGTTAAGTTACATTTCTCAATAAATGGTTTTCACACATATTTGAAACCTAATAGGAATTGAGGTCTCTATTGAATAAATTATAATTGGGTAGAGGGACTTTGGGTTGAACTACTCACTATCCTAGATACTTATTCTTTGTCAAGAAAAGTAGGGGTTGATTATCTGTCTCTCAAGGCTTAAACTTGTGAGTATTTTTTATTTTATATTATTCTAAGAATTTACATGAATTTTTTTGATAAACTGTATGCATGGAATTCATTTAGATGTGCATAGATATAGTTGAATTTTTTATTTGGGTTAATTACACAAGTTATGATTTTTATAAAGTGTTACACTTCAATATGGTTTGAACATATTGATTTTGTGGACAAAATATTAGGACCAAGCTAATAAGTAAGATTATCATTTTTTAGTTATTTTTGTTTTCAATGAAGCTTGAGAATAAGAGAAATCACCTCACTTTGTTAAAGTGGATAATATAAATTACCATCATATTCAGGAAATTAGACTAACAATTCTTGAGAAAATCCACTTGATTAGGACAGAAAGATGTTGTTATAAGATAGGAAAGTACATTGCTTTCCTTGGTAAATAAATGATGTTAAAAGTGATAATTAAAAGGATATATATCATGAAAGATGATTTTTGTGATAAAATAAGTTGAGTGGTTTTATAAATAAGTGGTTAATTGATGAAATTTTCATGATACACTTGTTTCTCATGCCTAGGATGGATCATGTGGGTTTAGAGTATGTGTTAAGTAAAATCTTTGATTGCTATCTAATTCAAAAAAACTAAATTTTGGTAGAACATGGTTGAAGCTTTAATGATGTATCAATTTGTGTTTGTTGAAAAATATAGATGACTTTGAATCATTATGGTTGGTGTTTCTGGAGTAGATTTTTATGGTAGAAAAATTTCCCAATGTTTACCAAATTTTTAACCCTCAAAATCAAGAGTTTGTTTTATATAAAAGGAAGGTTTTATAAAAAGAATTTTTTGAATCATAGTTTACAGACCACAAAGGAGGTATACAGAACAAAAAAGGAAAATTAGAAAAGGAATATTTCCATATAGAAGCGCTATGTGGACCATGAAGCATGCTACACAAACCACATAAGGAAAATAGTTTATATGAGGCTTTCAATTCATGAGACGATAACTGCTCATGGTAGGATAATCATTTGTGGTTGAGAGGTAGTGATTTAGGCTGCCTCAAAGGGTTTTTTTGTGTATGGCATTGGCCACCGAAATGGAGAAAGACACTATGCAGACCACATAGTAGTTCGTGGTAAAGGGTGTACCACATCATAGTTTTAGGTAAATCATATTAGAGGGTTTTATAGATCTTATTTTTTTATATAAATACCCCTAATAAGATAATAAATAAGAAATAATTTTATTAGAAGATATCATCATTGCTGGAAGAATCTGAGTAAGTCTAAAAGAGTTCATGAGGGTGAATTATCCAAAGTAGAAGAAGTTTGTGAGGGAGAATTCTGCAAAGGATAGTAGTTTGCAAGGAATCACTTCCATGAAGGAGATAGTTTGTAGGGATAGTGTGTGGAAGAGGTTTTTTGGGTTTGATTTCTCACAAAGTAAAAGGGGCTGTAAAGCATCAGCAGTCTATCGGGCATCAACCATCCACGAAGTAGAGGTAGTCCATTGAAGAATAATTTTGTATGCAAAGCACTCATGCCACATTGTGAAACTCAATATACAGAGGATACATGATAGTTCCTAGTAGGTCCAAGGAAATTTGAGAAGGGACTAAAATAGTTTGTAAAAGGAATTTCCGTAAACTAACTGCATGGGGAAAAGTGGGATTTTAGTTGTGAGCAATCAGACATGGAAATAAAATCGGGGTATCGGACTGAGTATCATTACGAAGTCCAAGAAGTGATACTATCTTATGGGTAAGAAAGTGAAGAATTTTTTTGAATGATCATATTTGTGAAAGTTGATCAATAATAAAAGTAACATGTTTGTTAAAAAAATTGTACTATATATTTTGTGCTAGAATAAGTACACACACTATTGGATTGTTTACATAGTGTTATACGAGTGTAAGGGAATATCCTACTAGTTGTATTCCACAAAAAAAGATTGTTTTCTAGTGGATTGTGGGGTATTGGGTTGTTTTCAAACCATACTAAGTACATAACTACTCTTTTTTATTATTGAACCTTATATGTTCTCATGTTCATGTGGATGTGTGTTTGAATTGTTTTCAGCAGAGAAAGAAATATTTAATAGGAGGCAAAAGTTATTTCATAATTAAGGAAAAATAAAACAAAAAGATATCACTAATTCACCCCCTCCCCTTCACAATGATACTTGAATCTTGATTGGGAAATTTCACAATATGGGAATGAAAATTAAATCATTAGAAGAATTAATACATGTAAAAGAGAATACATGAGATAAGATGGTGATATAAAACCCACTTTAAAAACAATAAGTGTTAGATTCCTTCCAAAGAAAAACTTATCAAGAACTCAACCATTTAGTATGGGTGACCCTAATTCTAAGGTTCCCATGAATTATATTGTGTAAGGAAAACATATAATGAGGTGACCCAAACTGTTTGATGCATCATTCTTGGTGTACATTTTGGGTTATACTTATTTGAGAAACCCTAACCATTGGGATACCAAAGGAATAGAGTTTAGTTAATCCATATAATGGATTAGGTTAAAGGATTATCCACTCAACTATCCAATAGTCATGTATGATATGATTGAAAAGGATTTAAAATGGGTCATTATTTTAGTGGGATTACATTTAATAAAATTCCTCATTAAATGAATATAAAATTTGATACTCATACGATAAAAGATCCTATTACAGATAAATAATATCATCATAATCAAACTAATTTTTGAGATCAATCTCAAAAAAATGAGAATCATAATGTAAGTAACTCCTTAAGAAGGTATGAAATTTAAGAAATGTTCTTAAAAATGAAAATTTTATGTATTAGTAGAACACCTTGTTGAGTAAAAAACTATTGAAGTCTTTCAATGATTTAATCTATATTATTATAAGAGGAATATAATGATTCAATCAAGGTTTCAAAAACATTATATAAAAAATTACATAAAGAACTTTAATCTTCACTCATATACTCAATTTTATTGAGTGTGCTAATGACTTAGAGTGTCCAAATATCTTCTTTAAGTCTTATTCTAGATAAGGAATTCATTTTTTATTCATCAATGTAAATGTTTCTATAATGTGAATAATCTTGAAAAATGTTTACCTAATTCTCTCAAAGTGTTAAGGAATAATGAACTAGGGCTTGTGATGTCCATGTTCTAGTGTTGTATGGAAAGTAAAAGTGGGTAAATTTTTAAATCGGGAGAATAAAAATTAGCTGGAGATTCCAAAAATGTTTCTTTATAATATTCATTCAAGGTTATTTATCCCTAAAGTAGGTATCGGGAAGGAGGAGTAATAACTCCATAGAATGGGATAGTTTGAAATATCTGAAGGATTTTGGGAAACACCATGGAATGTTCATGTCAGGTATCGATGTTATTGAAGATCCTAAATGGATTTTGATGAGGAGTGTTATATGTTTTTTCAATAATAAGTAATGTTGATATTTTTTAGGGTGAAAAAGATGAATAAAGAAGAAGATTATGCTACATAAGGGTGTTCTGTAGGTTAGCACTAAAAAAGTTAATACATCATTAAATGAAATATAATTAGATGTAAGTTCTACTACCACAATATGACACCGGTGGAGACCCAATGGATTACCCATATTATAAAATAGATATTTTTATGACATAATATAGTTTAACAAATGTATTTGATGATTTTTGGGATGAGATTTAGTGTAAATCCATGACAAGTACTGAAGTTTGTCGAGAGAAATGTATACTACACATAGACGATGGGTGGGGAAGAAATTGCCTATTTTCCTATCATTTTCACATGGATTTATGGAATATGAAAAGATGAAATGAATTCAGAGAATGAAATCAGGTAAGATACATTGTCGAAATATATGATAGCTCAAATACCCACCCAGAAATGTTACAAGATGAACCGCTAAAGGAAGAGTCATGAATACAAGAGGATGTGCTACTAAAAGTTACATGAATCAGTGGAGATTGGATTTTTGGAAGGTAAGAAAAAGGTTATAAGAAGTTTATCTAAGGCTAAATTCATTAAAGTCATGAAGACCCCTAAGAATCGTAAGAGTCATTGATATTTCATAATGGTATTTTTTGAGTTAATAAGAGTTAGATAGAGGAAACTGTAAGAGTTTTCTATGATTATGAAAGTGTTATTGACTGAAATATTATATAATACTTGAGAATCACACTATTTTATAAGTTTAACTTACTCTTATGAAAAGTTTTGGCACTTGAAATGTAAGAGTCTTCAGTCGCTAAAATTTAAGGAGTAAAAGTATCCAAAAGTTTTACCACCAGAATATGAGTTACGGTTACTAAGATGTAATGTAATAATAAGATGTGACATCCTTGATAACTATGAATTTCAAATTATATTAAAGGTTTTATAATATAAGACATATAATGCTACACTCTTATTTCAAGTGATAAACATTATAATGATTCAAGAGGATATTGTGATTCAAGTTGAGATGGATTTGACAAAGGTAAAATCAATGAAAGTTATAAAGGTGGGAACTGAACATCAAAAGTTTTACTATAGATTCAAATATAGTAAAATAATTTATGGATCTTGAGGAATTTTGAGTACAGAAAAAATCTCATAGAGACTTAACCTTTATTTTACATTGCTTTGTAATGATAAAAAGGTTTTACAACATAAGATGTTTAAAGTTGTTGAAAACTAAAAATTCAATAGAATTAAAATAATGATCCTTGAAATGTTTAAAAGATAAAGTTAGAGGATGAATAAATAAAAATTAAGGATTATTTTTTATCATCACAGATCAGAAGATAGAAAAATAGAGCGGTAGTCGAAACTATGAAGATGATTGTTGTGCACCAAAAGTTGATGCAGTTAATTATGCTGATAAATTTGGTTGGTACACATCAAAAGTGTCAGAGTAATACAAATGGAATTAAATGATTTTAAGGATAAATAAAGATGAATCTAAGGAATTTTAGATGTATTAATGTGGATAAAATCATATGCTGGAGGCAATTAGAAACCATTAAGATCAGTTGAGATGGAAGCTAAAGATGATCAAAAGATAGGTTGATGGGAAGATGAAAAAGGGATATTTTATTAAACATAGTTCAGACATGTCATTAGAGAAATAAAAGGTAAATGTGGGTGATTAGGAGTTAATTTATAGTAATTTCAAAGATAAAAATGTTGTATGAGTTTGAGTGAATATAAATCAGAGGTAGAACCCAAAGATAAAGGAACATAAGTTATAGTACCGAAAGATGTTAAGTGATTTCACATAATATTTATATGGATTCAAACTTATTATGATGTAAATGAGATGGATTCCAAAGATAAAAAATTCATGATTTTAAATTCATGATTCTAATTTAGTTTTGAGAAAGTGGTGAAGCATTCTGATCATAAGTTAGTGTCACGTCTTTAGTAACTCTATAGTTTCCAACCAAATTCCAAGATCTAGGGACATTCTCTATCTCTTACACTATTGGATCTATAATTTTTTTAGATGCCTTGTGTGATCTATCTGCTTCTATTAATGTAATTTATCACTCTTTTTTTACTTATTTATTGATGAGATAATTGAGTCTCATAAGAGTGGTGGTGCAACTTGCATACAGATCCACTGCTTCTCCAGCAAGAGTTTTAGGGGATGTGCTTGTTAGAGTCGAAAACCTAATTTTTTTCAACAGATATCTATGTGATAAACATGGAGAAGATAGTGAACTATACCACTCACCAATAATTTTGGTAAGACCTATATTGAAGATAATTAGGACCATAATTAGTGTGGATTAAAGAACACTTCCAGTGAAGTTTGGAGATAACATCATCCACTTTAATATTTTTGAATCCATGAGGCATCCATGAGAGGATCATTCAATTCATACACTTTTCCACATTAAAAATTCTAAAACCAGTGAATATCTAGGTATGTTTAGGGAAATTTTGGATCTAAGGAAACATTTAATTATTGAAAATTCAATATAGGAGGAATATATTTAGGAATATAGAATATTTTTTCAGATTAGAGGAAGAGGAAAATTCTAATTATTTTTTATTGATTTTATTATTTATTAAACAATGATTCATCTTATATATCATCTTGTGTATAGGTAATCCTAAGTTATGGTAGTTAGGATCCCAAATTTAATTTCAACTTTATAGTATCTATGAAATATGGAATTAAAACTCCTTCCCACTAATTTAAAATATGTGTACCTAATGGAAGAAGAAAAGTTACCAGTGATTATTGTTAGTAAATTTTCTACAAACTAAGAACATAAGTTGATTGAACTTTTGAAAGAAATTTTTTAAGCAATAGTCTAGATTTTAGGTGATATTCTAGGCATAAATCCTAAAATATTCATGCATAGGATTCTACTTGATGAAAATTCTATACCCATTATGTAGTCCCAAATAAGGATGAATCCAACCATGGTGAAGTTAGTGAAAAATGAAATAGAAAGGATAATAGAATCTAGAATAATATACCCTATTTTATACTCACAATGGGTCATCCCCATTCACATAGTTCCCAAAAAAACAATACTGGCTATTGTGAGGAATAACCAAGATGATTTGATACCTATTATAATTCTGAATAGTTTAAGAGTGAGTGTAGAGTATAGTAAATTGAACCAAGTCACTAGGAATGATCATTTTCAAATCTCATTCATTGGTCATATATTATATATATTAGGATTTAAAACTTATTATTGTTTCTTAGATGGATTACCAGGTTACTTCTAGGTGTCTATTACTCTAGAGGATCTAGAGAAGACCACATTTACCTATCCCTTAGGGACATTTTCTTACAAAATAATTCCATTCAGATTGTTCAATTCTCTAGGAATATTTAAGAGGTTTATGGTGAGTATAATTTTTGGTCATATTAAATATTTTATAGAGGCATTTTTATATGACTTTACTATTTTTGAGACTCATTTGATCATTTCTTATAAAATAATGAAAAAGTTTTGTAAACTTGAATTTAAAATAATCTTGTTTTGAACTTTAAAAAGTGTCACTTCATGGTAAAAATAGGAATATTTATTGGTAATGTCATTTCACAATAAGTCATTAAGGTGTATAAATTTAAAATCGAAGTGATAAATTCTTTACCATACAAACTTGTTTGAAACAAGTTAAATATTTTTAGGAAATGAAGGTTTCTACATAATGTTTATCAAATATTTTAGTAATATTTCACTACCACATTCCAGGTTACTTTTTAAAGATGTTGACTTTGTTTTTATGTTGAATTTAGGAAATATTTTGATATGTTGAATAGTATAATAATTAAACCACTAGTGATACATCCACCAAATTGGGATAAAGCCTTTGAGTTACTTTTTGATGCTTTAAACCAAGTTAATATTGAAGAAAAATATCAAGCTATTACATATGTATCAAGGACAATAGATGTTGACTAACTCAAATATATAACCACAAAAAAATTATGGTTTTTGATTTAGAAAAAATCAAAATCCTACTTTCTTGGGACTAAAGTTACAATATTCTATAATCATGTAGTACTTAGGTATTTAATGAATAAGGTTAAATAAAAACATAGTCAAGTCAGATGGATGATTCTTCTATAAGAGTTTAATTTGGATATTAAATAAAATAAGGGAACTTTGAACCAATTATATGACCACCTAAGTATGCTTCCCAATACAATAAAAGTTAATATTCCATCTAAGTACCCACTTAATGATCACATTATAGGTGAGTAGTTGTACTTAATTTAAGGGGAGTTACTTTGGTATATTGTCATGGTAAATTATGTGGTAAATTTCTAGGTAAAATCTAATTTAAATCCCTAAAAAAATTTAAATCTCATACATGAACCAAAATTTTACATTTGGTAAGATTCATGCATGTGGAAAATCAGTAATGATCGAGTAATAAGGAGATATTTTTATATTAGTTAAATATAATATGTTTTTTAACTTTTGTCACACTATAACTTGTGGAAAACACTTTGGACCTTAGGGTACTTCTAGGAAAGTTTTATAATTAGGTATTTATTCACCCACATTGTATAAATATGCATTTGAATTTTGTGAAAAAGTGAAAACTATCATTTCAGTGGAAATGTTTCAAAGTGAAAAGAAATTTCCTAAAAACGAATATATTTTTGTAAAGTTTTTGAAATAAAAGGAATAGATTTTATAGGAATATTTATCATGATTTTTTAACTATTATTCAATTATATTTGTAGATTACCTCTCATAAATTGGTGGAAGCTAAAGCCACCAAAATTAATGATTCCAAAGTTATGTGTGATTTATTCAAAACTAACATATTTTGTAGGTTTGGAGTTCCAGAGCCATCATCAGTGATCAAGGGACTCAATTTTAAAATGGAATCATGGAGGCTTTGATAAGAAAGTATGTAGTACCTAACAATACATCTACAGATTACCATCCATACATAAATGGGAAAACTAATGTTTCAAGAAGAGATATCAAAAAGATTTTGGATAAAACTATTAAACAAAAACAAAAAAAATGGAGTCAAAGGTTGGAATATGACTTATGGGATTATAGGAAAATTTAAAAAACATTTATAGGAATGATCCTATATTGATTGATTTATGGAAAGAGATTTTATATACCTTTGGATGTGGAAGAGAAAGCATATTGGGTAGTGAGAGATAAATCTAGACCTGAACAAGGCTAAAAATGAGAGAAACCTGTAGTTTAGGGAGTGAGAAGAAATTAGAAGATAAACTTTTAAGAACTTAAGAATCTATAAATAAAGGAAAATAGTATCTCATGATGAGACTATCTAGCACAAATAATTTCATCCAAGGGACTAAGTTAAGTTATCCAACTCAAGACTTAAATTTATGTCAGGTAATATCCATTCTAGATGAGAAGTTCAATTTATAGTTACTAATGTATATATCTTTGGTGTTGTGTAGATCAAAAAAGAATGAAAAAAGAACCCATTCACTGTCAATGGGAATAAACTAAAAATGTTCTATGGAAATTTTCCTCAAGAACCAATGGAGTAGATCATACTCCCACAAAATTTTTATCAAAAAAACCTCAGGTTGTACCTCTCCTTGACATTTATTTGATTATTGTGATTCCATTTTAAATTTTATTTATATGGTAAATATGTTAGAATTAATTAAGTAAACTGCACCATTTAAGTGTGGGGGAGGGAATGTTTATAGTTTAGGACTTTTCAAGCATTTTATTTTTCAATTTTAAATGGATTTTTCAAATTTTTATGTGTTTGTTTTTCAATTTTTAGTGTGTTTTTGAAACATACTATACTTAATTAGAATACCCTTACAACCATTGAATCTGTGTCAATGATGAGAAAGTTATTTAACCTATTTACTCACCTTATATGAATGATAAAATGAACTTTTTTTTTCAAATTCTAAGTGAGATAAATTTATGCAAATCCCACCAAATTTTGAATATCATACCATACAATGTTGTTCAACATTTTAATCACTTACCTGAGAGTTTTTTTAATCGATTTTGAAATTTTCATTATTATTCCCACTTTCATTTTATCTTATAATTTCTTTTAGTTCTATAATTACTTCTCCTTCATCACTCATATTTTTCCCCTTCAAAATGGAGGTGTAAAACTTGAGTTATCATGGAAGGGAAAGAGATTCATTATAATGCTTAGTCCTTGAAATTAATTAATAAACTCTTTATTGTTGATTTATTTTGGTTTTTAGTGGTTGTTTAATACTCTTAATACAATTGGGTTTAATATTTTTTTAACTTTTTCGTTGTTACTATTGATCTTGATAGTTTGTAATCTCCCTCCACTTAATACATTTTTTATCTAAGTAATAGGTTTTATTAGGTGGTGAGTGTCTAGAAAATCCTAGCATGTGTGTGTATTCAATGAGTTACCTATGAATTTATTAGAAACAAAAAAACATGATTGAGTATTTCCTTGGTATTTTAGGAGTGGTTTTCTAGGTTTTCACACACATTGGATGGGGGGATAACTGAGTAGTAATATTGTTTAGGTAAATATCCATAATAACCTTCAACCAAAAGTTATTGACAAATAAATTGTAGAATATATCAATTATAAATTAATAAGAATAGAATTAAAACTATTTTATATACTATGGTAGCATTATAATTGGAAATTAAACCTTAACCCCATAACTTTATTTATCATTTACTTTCAATCTACTTGTTTTTGTATTTTTTCTTAGTTATTAAACTACACAATTTTAAAAAACCATTTTCCTTAAGTGATAATGGATTTTTAAGAAATCCTTTATGAAGACAACCTAGGGTTACCACTACTATTACATTTAACTTATGAATTAATTCCTTTTGACCCAATGAAAGGCTTTAGTTTTAGTATTCTTATTAGTGATAGTTATTTAAAAACTACCTCTATTAAAAACCTATTTTCACAGTGGTTTCCCCTTTCAACCTTTCTCTATCATATTAACCTACCCTCCCCTTCTCAATATTTCTCCACTTCATAGTCTCTTTCTCATCCTTCCTTCATCACACAAATCACCCCTCCCTTTTCATTCTCCCTATATCATATTAAAACCACTTTATCCTTCTTAATATACCCATCCCCTTCTTCACAGTGACTTATCCTTCACATTCTTGATCTTCTTCTCTACCCATTAGTTGTGTGAACCACTTCCTCTTCTCTATCCATTGATTTTGGGTACAAGGTAAGTTCCTAAAAGATATACTCTTATTATCTCTTTATTATTATCTCATTAAAAAAACTCCATGAGATTTACATTTGGATTTAGAATTAGGGATTTAGGGATTTTTCTTATCAGCAAGTAAAAGATTGGTTTTATTATGTTAGTGGTTCATCTAGTAAAATTAACCAATTGAGAAATTTTTAGTGATCTAAATTTTGACGTCCACCCTAGAATTCCCTCTTTACCCCCTATAGTCTGAATTCGATGATCTGGTAATGTGTTTACATTTTTAATTTATTGTTTATTTTATATATTATATAATATCTAGTTAATTTTTAATTGATTATTAGGTTAAATATTTTGGGTTAGTTTTATTTTGAATTGTTTCCTTTTGATGCATTAACCAATAATGGTTTTATTTTCATTATTTCTTTATTAGTTCACTGTAGAGAAATCATTTTTTTATTATTTTTTATGTTTTTATATATATAATATGATATATTTATATAATAAAATATGAAATCAAGATATCAACTAATTGTAATTATATTGTATTTGATGATTTGTTCTCAATTAAATTTTTCAAATGCTTATATGTTATTCCTAGTTATGTTTTATTTTAAAAAAAATTATTCAATTAATATGAATCATTTTTTATTATATAGATATTTATTAATAGGGTGTGAATAGATAAAATTTATTTTACCCAAGAATACACCTCAATATGTTAAGGGGTTAGAGGTGTTTTTAGGTTTTGCAGTTACAAATTGATACATAGATAGAATAATAAAATGTCCATGTTATAATTGTAATTTCAGAAAATGGTTGAAAGTACATGATGTTAATAAGAACTTAATATTGAAATAATAACTTACTAGATATGTGATATGGATTTGGAATGTGGAATTGAACATTACAGAATGTTTAACGTGTGATCATCAATAAAATTAACAACCTGCTACCCCATTGGTAGAGAATGAAATTTGGAACTTAATCAATGATGTTTCCAACACTAAAACCCAACATGATGAAGATTTTAACATATAAGTGGGGTTTATTAATGATTTTATATAGATTAATTCAATAGAGAGACTAACTAAGAAGTCAAATGAGTTTTGTGAATTATTGGATAATGAAAATCAAGAGTTGTGTGGAAAATGTAGTAAATATACAAAATTTTCCTTTGTTTTGAAGTTATACCATATTAAGAGATTATGCATAATTATAGATAAATAAATTTTAGTGATATTATATTTTCAACATGATACATTTTCTAAAGTTAGGATTCCTAATAATTTTATGAGATGAATAAATTTATTAATAATATTAGTCTTAATTATACATAGATGCATGCATATACCAATGAAAACATGTTATATTAGGGAGAATATTAAAATAAAGAATATTTTAAAATATTTCATACTTCTAGATGGGAATGTTTGGATTATGATGAAATTTTTAATGAATGTACTGTAAAGAAGAATACAAATAAAATAGTTATTAAGGTTTTATGTTACTTTCTATTAAAACCATGACTAAAATATTGTTCATGTATTCTAAAAAGATAGAAAAAATGAAGTGGTGTGTCATGGGAAACAAAAAACAATGGGTTTATACAAAATCCCATAGAATTGATAGCATAAAAAGCCTTTTATTATTTAAATGAAAATTTCTCTTTAGATCCTAGGAATGTGCTTTTGGGATGGGCCACTTTTGGATTTAATCCATTTGGGACTCTAAGTACAACTTATAGCACATGTCCAATAATTTTTATCCATTGAAATTTAAATCCATGTATGTTTATGAAACAAACTTCTTTCATTATTTAAATGATCATTCGAGGAAAGAAAATGCTTGGAAATGAGATTTATATATACCTTCATCCTCTTATAGAAGAATTGAAAGATTTATAAGACAATGGTGTAGATATGTATATGATGCATTAATAACTGTAATATTCAAAATTCATGTTACTCTAATGTGGATGATTAGTTATTTCCTTATATTAGGAAATGTGTCTGGTTGTAACACTCACACTGGCTAGGCATGTCCAGTTTGTAACTTTGGATTAGATATTAGATTATACTAAATAAAAAATTGGTGTTTCATGTACCATCATCTATTATTAGATGCATATCATAGATGTCAGTTTAAAAATTCATTATTTGATGGACATAATGATTTGAGGTCACCAAAAAAATTTTAATCGGTTTCAAGAATCCCTCAAATGGCCTGAAGGGATTCATTTTTTTATTGATTTTGATAATCCACCTTTCAAGGGGTGAGTTGGAACCCTTACAAGGCCCGTAGGAAAAAGTATTACATAGCCCATAGGCCTTAGAGTAATTCATTTCTCATAGGCTTCAAACATTACATACAACACAAACTAACTACTTGGAACTGCTCCTCCCCAGCATCTTCATTGTGAAATCATCTCTCCACCTTCACATGTCTGTTTGGATAGGCTTTCTTGTGCATGCAAAATCTTGTCCTGATGGCAGGTGTCATACCCTCTCATTCTTGTAATCCGTTTAGCTTCTGCTATGGTGAAAGATTATTGCTCATCCTCTATCTGACGCTTGTTCCTGGTAGGTTTCTTGGTTTGTATATGCACTTAAGGTGGCCTGAAGGGCTTGAGGTGGCCTGAAGGCCTTACAGACTCGAAGGCCTGGGTGGCCCAAAGGCCTTAAAGGACTCTGGGACCAAATCGGTGGCCTGAAGGCCCAAACGGGGGAATACTCCCGACTACTACAGTACCAAACAGTGCCTACTATAGTCCCCACTACAGTACCTACTACAGTACCCCAGAAATTAGCCTCCGCCTGTATTTAATCTCGGGTAACCTAGATGCACTTAAGGAGTCCTCACCAACTGGGCTGAGGCTCATGTGCTTTAATAATCATGTCACAATTATCAACTGTGGATGCACAATTTGAGAAAGAGTATCCATTGAACATTTTTGGTAAAAGGATTTAAATCTCATCTAATATAGATGATACACAACAATGGAAAAATAAAGTTCTTTTTTCAAAATTCCTTATTGGTAATTTCAATTGTTATGTCATAATATTGATGGTATAATCATTGAAAATAATGTATGTGACAATTTGGTTTTACAATATTGAATGGGTAAGGAAATTAAAATATGATATTAAATCTTGTTAGGAATTTCAAGAAATGAAAATAAAGTGTGTTTTTTAGAAAATGAAAATTAAAAGTATCCCACATCAGTTTTTTCGTTGAAAAATTGTTAAAAATATGTTTTTCTTCAAATACTGATAAATAAGAAAGTGTCTAATGGATATTGAAGTAACATTTAAAGATGTGTGAGAATATAACTTTATAAGTTACATGAGCTTAAAATTCATGACTCACATGTTTTGATGGATCAATTTCTACCTTTAGGATTTCATAAATTATTACTTGAAAAAATAATAGTAGTTTTAATTGAGTTTTACAAAATCTTGAAATAGCACTGTGAGAAAGGTTTAAACCATATTGAGATTGAAAAACATCAAGAGAGAATTGTAATGAGACTTTTCGATTTGAATATAATATTTTTCCCATCGTTTTTCACTATGATGGTCCATTTAACTATGCATTTGAGTAAGGAAGTTAAATTTGGAGGGACTATATATTATCGATGGATATATCCCATAGATAGGTATTTTTATCTTACTTCTTTATCATAATTGCATTAAAATTTTCAAACTCATTGTATATATGGTTTATTCTAATATATTCCTTCTTTTAATTAGTTATTTAGGTCATTTAAAGTCTTTTATGAGAAACAAATCTCAACCAAAAGACTCTACCATTAAAGGTTATATGGTCGAAGAGCGTGTCACCTTTTATTTGGGGTATTTGGATAATATTGAAACATGATTCAATCGAGTTGGACGTGTTGATGACAATGAAAATCAAGTGCAACCCTATAGTAAATCAGGAAAATTTCCAACATTAGGTCATCAAGTTGGGGAAATATCATTAGTATAATTAACAAAAATAGAGTTCATACAAGCATGTATATATTTTTTACTCTATAGTGATATTTCATATCCTTTCATTGAATAATTGAATATGAAAACAAGGAGATTGATTCAAATTAAAACATAAAATGAAAAAGATATGAAAAAATCATTAATGAAGGCATTATTGATTATTTTTCACACTGTGTAAGATCATAACCAATTTCATATACATAATATTATTATATAATTATCAAATATAACTAATCATATTTTATATTTATACATGTAGTTCATGAAAGTTGATAATAATGATGTAGTGCCAGATGATTTGAACTATTAGGCTCAAGAACCTTTGAATAGGTATAGGATATTTGATGCTTATAATATTAATGGCTTCAATATTCATATAGTTTTATGTGGGGGAGGTTTGAAAACAAAAAATAGTGGCATATTTATAAAATTCATAGAGTTGGGATGCTATTGAAAGTTTATTGACATTATTGAATTAAATTATCATGGACAATTTTCAATTGTGTTATTCAAATTCATGTGGGTTGATATATATTGGTTCATAAGGAAAGATTTATTATAATTTACTTATGTTAACTTATCTTTGTTGATTGATACCATTAAGTGTGATTAATATGATCTATATATTTTGGATTCACATGATAAATTGTTCTATTATGTGGATACATAAGTTTATGAAAGGTGGAGTGTTATAATCCATGTCAAGCCAAGATATTTGTATGATATGGGTGATAAAGTTGAAGAATTGTTTTGAGATATTAAACCTCATCAACAATAGGAGATTGATCTAATCATCTATAATGATATTTAAACAATTGGTGTTTCAAGGGAGGTTGGAGATGATTAGATCATGTTAATGGTGGAGGATGATAATAATGTGGTCAATGATGATTTAATTGATTGTATACTCGATTCTCCTTTGCCTTATTTATTATTATTTTATTTATAATACATGAATTCAATTAATCTATAAAGAAAATTTCAAATAATTTGATTGTTTTATATAATATTTCATGTTCATAATTGTTTTATATTCTTTTTTAATGTAATAATTTTAAAAACCAAAGGATTTTAAGATACGATCAAGTCCTCTATAACTCTTATTGTTTCCAGAACCATCTGATACACTCCCGCCTTTATCAGGTACGCTCCTTAATTTAGATATGCCCCCTTTATTCCATTTTATACTATCTCATATGCTTCCATATTCATCAGGTAAGGTCCATACTTCTAGTGTACTGCCTTCTAATTTAGGGATGTCAGGGGGATTGGATGGGGTGGTTGAGTATTGATCATTTACTGAGCATGTGGTGTCACAATTACAATCAAGAGCATATTGAGAGGAGACCATGATTGGTATGTAATTGTTAATGTAAAAAAATAAATTATTACATATTTATACTAATTGTTGAATATATTTATTAAAAAAATTATATAATAGTAGTACAAAAATGAACATATATACATAAAATGTTTATATTCTAAAACAATTTAAATTATTTATTCCATTTGACATGTATGAGGTACCTGAAGATAATGTGAAAGGATTATACAAGAAGATCTTGGGACATTTAGAATGTGATGTGACATCTATTCCCATCATGTATCATGACTGGAGACACATTCTCATTTATTATAATATTGATATTTTTTATAAAGAGGTAAAAGTAAGTCAAAATAAATATTTATAGTTTATTTTATTTGATATTCCTATCAAATTTAAGTCTTATTTTTTTACATATATTATATGAATATGCCTTCTCATTTTGATATGCATGACATGGTTGTGCATCAATGGATATTTAAAGGTTTAAGGGAAAAGTGGAATCACTTTAAGTATAGGTTATAGTGTGAGTTCAATGGAACCTCCTTAAGCCTCTATCAGATGTATGAAAAGGTACTTGAAGGGATACCATAAGATTAGTGGCAGTCCTTTGTTAATATACATCATTATAATTCATATAAGGTATTTCATAGTGCCTTATTACATTGATATTAATTTATTAAAAATGATGCAATTTCTATTAATATTAACCTTTTTTAAGAATCTTCTCAAAAAAACTCATCAAGTAGAGAAAAATAGGTCATCCCACACACAACTGTTTCCAACAGTTTTTTTGAGGAGACAATCAAGTAAGGTAATGTGATAACTATGATTAAATATACTTTCTTCAACTGAATCACTTAAATTTTTTATCCTTATTAATTTTTTCCTTTGATGACATAGGCAAAAGAAGTTAGTAATGAGGTCAGTTGAACCGATTTGTGGTTTAATGTGTGCAAGAAAGATGAGGAGAATTTTGTAAATGAAATCATTGAAAATATTGGGGTAAAAAATCTATATTACAATTCAATTTTTATTAAGTGAGAGGTTATGAATTAAATAAATCATTGTAAATAATTAGTCTATAATTTCATTTGATAATATTATTTATCTTGTGGTTTTTTAGTATGTTGATTTGATTTATAAAATTATGATTTATACTATAATAAATATTTTAAGTTTTATATATTAAATGAAAATTTGATTATATAAAATAAGTGAATAAAATAAGTAATTATATTATTATTTATGAGTAATTTTAGTGGCATAATTGCTGGTACATTTAACAATAGTTGTGTTGTTAGTTTATCAAATGATTATTTGTATTTGATTGATAATTTTAATTATTTTAAAAAAAATTACTCTCCTTATGAATATGTTTAATTTATATATTTTATGTTAGGATTGTATATTTTCATTTTATATTCATATTTATGTTTGACCTATATACTAAATAAAAAAAGGAGAAGAGTGATAATGAAACATGAAATTTATATTAATTTTCAATGAGTCGCATTGATGAGTTAATTTGACAGTTGCATTAACATTATTATTATGAATATGATTTTTTATAATATGAGTTACATGAAATTTATGAGATTTTTAATGTGTTATTATTGGTTGTATATGTGTGATTAAATTTTGTACTATTTGTAGTAAAAATTTAAAGAGGCAGGGGAAGAAAATGTCTCGCATTCATCGTCAATCTCCCATAGTGATGATGTTGTCCAAGTTTTGGGAAAGGAATGTGTCATTCATGTGTTGGTGTTAGGTATTTAACTATCCCCCTCATGAGTCTTTAGGAGGAGCTCACCTTCATTTATGGTGACACCTCCTCCTTTAGGTCTGAGTGATGATAGTAGTATTGAAAAATAAGAATCGAAAAAGAAAATTGTGATGCTTGAGAATAGAATACAAGAGAAGGAGTCATGATGGATAGCTTGGGGTGAGCAGTTTGTAATGATAGAAAGTGTAATGGATACTCTATTTAAGAGAAAAAGTAGGATCATTCCACCAGACATTTCATTAATGATACAAGTGGTATCGAATATGTTACATTTATTTTAATATTTTCTTAAATATATTTTGTATATGTAATATGTAATTAAAACTAATTTATATTGAAATTTTTATTTAAAATGGACATCAGATGCACTAGAGGCTATTAGTAAACATGAACATCGGGAGTGTGGAACATTTGGGGGAGGTCAGGCAGACTTAGAGGGATAAAGTTATTATTATACCCCCTTGTTAATGTGTAGTATATTTTTCATCAGAGCTTATATAGGCTGTCTTTATAGTATCTTACTAAAATAAACATGTTTATGTATTTAAAATTTCATACAATATAATGTTTATAACTATTAAAAATGTTTTGTTTTGTATGATAGTTTAAAATATTTAATTTTGTATGTTGTGAATGAATTTGTATTTTAAATTTTAGGTAGAAATGTATTCTAATATCCCTTATTTACTATTAAATTTTTCTAGTTTTTAGCAGTGGTTTAAACCATCATTAAATTAAAAAAACATTGTTAATTAATTAACATTGGTTATGCATTTTTAAACCACTGCTAATTAATTAATTATGGTTTTAAGCACTGCAAATTCACATAAAAAATACCATTGAAAAAATAGCTACAAATTATTCTAATAATACCAAACGTTAAACTATTATATTCATTATATTGGTGGTTTCAAAATCACCACCATTTATGGATTTATAGTGGTTTCACAGGGTTGTCACTAATAAAAAATACCATCACTGATTAATATTTAACTTATTAAAACATGACTGTTTGAGAAAATGTTGTGAACCAACCCACGATATTATAAACCATTGTGTAATTTTAAAAAAATCATTTTAATCATTTTTTCTTATATTGTTACTTAAAACTTTTCTAAGTACACCATCACCATTCTTGTAACAATTTACATCAAACCTTTTCCTTAAAATATATCGATATCTAATGTAACTCTTTATATTATATCTTTACTAATATACCCTAAAACTTTTAGGATGTCAAGTGAAATCCACTCTCTTGTGATAACTGATATAAATTTTACATTTTTTATTTATGATAATATCCTAAACCTTTTAGGATGTCTAGTGAAATTCACTAAGATATTTGATTGGTATAATATGTTATTTATTAACTTTGGATTTCTATAAGTGTAAAGATATCCCCATTGGTATCTTAGAAACTATATTCTTTTCATAATATCAAGTTAATAAACACAACCCAAACTCCTTTGTGTTCATGAAATGGATCTTGTTTCCTTTTAATAGGAATATTAATCAATAATATATTGTTTCCATATCATATATGGTATTTTATGTGTTTGGATAATTTTCTCTAAATAAAAGACAATTCATCAAAATATGTCATTAATGGGTGGCGAGAACATCCCTCCTCATATTTTAACAAATATATATACAAACACTTTTATCATGGATAAAACATTTTTATCCTTGTCTCCTTTCAAAACATGTTATATAAATTGATGAATCCTAAACCATGTGTATTGAATTCATTATCTCATATTGTTTATAATAACTCATTTCTAATAAAAAAACCCTATTATCATATAAGAGAAATGAGATAATTATACGCATCATTTACTTGGATCCATCCTAGGTTGATATATTCCTTTACATTCAAACCCCTGATGTAGCTACTATTTACTTCATCAGTTGAATGAAAACTATAAGATTTATTTATTCTTGTTCTAATTTTGACCTTTTTTATATTTTGAACACTTATGAAATATACATTTAGTATCATATACCCTCAAAACTGAAGAATTAATCTCTATAACATTAATAATTGACATGGACATTCAGTAGAGTTTATAAAGCCCCTTCAAGTATCTTAAGCAATCTCATCATATAGAACCATTACTCTTTCTTTTCTGATAATACATTCAGGTTTCAATGACCTTGATTTGTTACTTGAAGAAACATATTTTTAATTTAAAACTAATTTTTATTCATTTGGTTTTAACTTTTACCCACTTGTATTATTGACAGATCACTAGAACCTTAACGTCATATGATCGGTTCATCTATCCTCAAAACATTGTGAATATTGAGTAAGAATTTTCTTAAAATCATTCAAATTGTTAGAAAATTTCCATATATGATAATAGAATGAATTTCTCAAAAATAATAAGCCTTATAGGAAACCTCTAATCTCACTAAGTTGTAAACATGCCCATTCATATTGAGTGTTTGAGTAGAGACTAGAACTCCTTAGGTCATTTTGTATCTAATTCCTTTGAAACCCCTGAACAATTAATTTTATTTATCTCATAAGAATTTTGATTCTAATAGTTGAACAACTTCAACAGTTTGGTTACTTGAGAAGGCATTTCTTTAACACATAAAATTTATCATTACTTGTGTATTTTTCTTAAGTTAATAATGTCATAAGTTACTTACATTAAGCTTATGTTTTTGAAGGATTGATCTCAAAGTTAAGCTTGATTATGATGATGATTATTATTATTATTATATCTATCTATGATATAAGGTTTTATTAGACAGTTGTTCTATTTTATATTTTTTAATAGATACTTTTATTAAAAGTACCCCCAATAAAAATGATGACCCCATAAATCATATTAATTTAGTGAGCCAAGACCAATATTTTATCATGATGTACACCAGTTTGAACATGTAAATAAGTCATGACTATATCTAGAAGATAAAATTTATCAATCATATCATATATAATTATTGGATAACTAAGTGAATAACTCTGTATAAAAATCTATCATATGAATTTAATCAACTCTATTCATCTAGTATTATAACTGTTAGGGTTTTTTGACCAAGCATAACCCAAATAAAATTCTAAAAACATGGCAGTTTACCGCTAGAGTCACCACTTTTCTTATTTTCCTTACATAATATAATGGATGGGTACTTAACTATTAGGGTCACTATAATGAACCAACTTAGGCCAATTAGACAAGTCACTCAAGAAGTTCCACCATAAGGTGATGTGAAACAAAAAAAAACAAGTCTTATGTATAACTAGAATGAGACAACTCAATAGAGTACATGGAAAAAGAAAGAGTACACATCCATGTGAAATACAAAATCATGATAAAAATGAATATACCTAAAAGTAAAATAAGACAATCCATAATCGAAATCATCATGTGACCATTCATCACCACGAAACTATCCCACTAAGAAGGTGACAACACTCAAGAGAAGATAATGAATTACACGACGCCCATCCCTTTACATGTGTACTACAAAACCACATCTAAAAAACCCAAATGAAAAAGTAGGGTAAGAACACAAACCCTAGTATTATTTCACCAAATAATCTATAAAAATTCTAATTCCATGAAAAATTTATCTCTAGATTTAAAATAAATCCATTTTATAAAGCATTTGGGAAAGATAAAAATTTTGTATAAAATCATTTGATTTTCATTAAATCCTTTCATATTCACAAAAATAAGTAATATGACAAGTATATGATAGAAATAATGAGAGAATAAGTAAAACTGACCATGGATACACTATATGATAAGTAAGTGAGAAACCAACCATTAAATTTCAATAATTTGTAAAACCAAACATAAGTGAAAAAATCACAAGATTTGGGATCTATCCTATAGGGATAAACACTCAGAAATATAATGAAAATGTTAAAATAGGCATCACATGAATCCAATCGATATCAAGTCCTTTCATAGTCTGTCAATTTCAAAACCTATAGCTGTGTTATAAACACTAGAGTGACACAATCCATTTTCCAATGCACTCAAGGTTCTCGATGTTCCATGATTTCCAGAAACAATTTTAAAACCATCCCCACAATTTATAAAACATTTTCAAAATAATTAATTAATACTTCTATGATTGAAAATCCATTTTAGAATCAAAACAACCCTTAAGAAATTTCATCAAACACATAGTGTGCACAAATTTGTTTTTAAATCAAATACCCTTTAAAAACCATGATTTCATTAGTAGAAACCACATTTATTTCAAGTACATCATTTTCATAAAACAACCCAAAGGAATTAACAAGAACATCAAGTAATTCATGAGTTAGAACCTTTTTATAGAGACACATGCCTCAAGAATGAAGGTAAACTAACCAACTTCGAAAATAGAGATTGGGAATGATTAGACGAGGTTCTCATGAGACTGGATCCATAAGAAAAAAATCAAGATAAAGGAGGTAATTTTCAAATTTTTAGAGGTTCATACCGAGTTTCATATTTAGGTTGTATGGTTAGAAAAACCATACGCCAACTGTTTGTGGCCATTGTCCCATGAAAAAAAGGTACAAAACCTCCAGGAGATGAGCCACATGATTTTGAAAAAACATGTGACATCCCTACAAAATCCCTAGACATATAAATTCTCTCATTGGAGAGCTTCATGGTTTGACTAATAGTGCTCAAACTGTAACACCCTTAAATTTTAAAAAATAAATATCATATTTAATAGCATGTATGACACGCAACAACAAACATAGAAATGAATATAAAATTCTGATACTTTATGATATATTTACTATTTTAAATAAATTAAATATATTATTTCAAACATTAAATTCTGAGTTTATCTTGTGTTACATGTAATATTTATTTTAGCTTGTGTTACACGTAATACTGAGTTTTATCGAATACTATTAATATTATTATTTAAATTGTAAATAAACTCCTAGTCATTAAATTAGAGATTATAAATAAGATTCACTAACTTATGAAAATATATGGTTTAAATAAATATAAAATGAATTTATTGGTTACTAATTAATTATAAATTAAAATAAAAACCAATTGAATATAAAGGAAATGTTTCTATAAAAAACTATTTTTATTTTCCCAAAGGTGTTTTATCTTAATAAATTAGATTAATTACTATTAATGAATGATATTAATGATATATATATATATATTGTATTAAATGAAATATATTTTATATTCATCCAACAGATTTGATATGCATATGATAAGAATGAATCCAATTTTACCCATAAAAAGTTATATTTTTCTCATGATAGTTCTGTCTCTTTTTAATGGCGCACTTGTTTTCAAAATAAATTTTAACAAATTTATAAATTTTATTTTAAAAAATAAACTTTATTTTTTAAATATTAATTTCATAATTATCTTAGGGTTAATTTTTTTTATTTTTTGAGAAGTTTTATTTTTTGATGAATAATGAAAAATACTGAATTTAATTGAAAATTGACTTTTCATATAAATAATTTATAATGTTAAATTATATTTTAAAGTGGTTTAAAATTAAAATTAGATAAATTAAACTTCTATTAATTCAATTTAGGTCATTTAAATAATTTTTATATTGAATTTAGATATAAAATCTTAGTGAACTTTTGAATATTTTCACTTTAAAAACTCATTTTCTCATTCCATCTATAGGATTAATTTAAAATTTATTTATGCCTCTTATATGATTTGAATTTAACAAAATGGATTTGATATTTGGTATCAACAAAATTTATAATTTATATTAAGTTCAACTTAGTTTTTTACCAAAAATATTAGTGGAATCAATTTAAATTAATTACAGCGATTAAGGTAAAAATGTGTTTACTTAGCGATTAAACTTTAATATTAAGGGGAAAAATGATCAGGAAACTTGTTTGAAACCAATTGGATTTATATATTTAGACCAAATATTCACTTTTATATAAAAAATTTCATTACTAGAGGCACATAATGTAAGGTAGACCTCTCAATAGTGTTTACCTTTTTGGTATTTACAAGTTTGCCACTCACCTCCCTTATAAAAGGCCACTACCACTCCCCCTTTATTCACACCAATAAAGCCCTTTGGATCATCCAAAACCTAAAAAAATAAACTACTAGAATACCTAAAATCATCATATAATCTTTTATTTAGACATAAAGCAAACCAAAGAAGGATTTTGGTAGAAACAAAAAGAAGTTACCCGCAGAATAGGTAACTTTCATCAACGGGAACTTTTGTTTTATTTCTTTCTCCACCCTGTTAAATTATTCATATATCATGATTATATAATAAAATAGTTATATTAAATTTATTGAGATGTTTTTATGTTATGATGATGACCTAAAATTTCACACACTTCCATCAAGTGGGATAAGTAATCATCGTCTGTGTGTATGGCGGACTACCGCCTCGCGAACCAATGTCGTTCATTCGTCCATTACCACCTTTAAAGGTTAGAAATAATGATGTATTTAAAGTTTATATATGATATTTATAATTTTATTATTATAATTTAATTATTATATCACACACACCTTCATGCTTTCCATTTTGTGGGAATACAAAAACGTCGTTCGTGTGTACGGCGGAATATTGCCTCACGAAGCGATGTGATTCATTCACAATTTAAATGAAATGTATTAGGGGTGATTCTAATAAAAATATGTGAAATATATGATATTAATATTAAATTTTAATTATAATATTCATATATATCATTTACTTTTCTTTCTTTCAATATGACAAGAATGTGGAAACAATGATCATGCATATGTACGACATACCATATCCATGAACAATGTATTACATTTCCTATAACAAAATTTTATAAATTACATTAAATAAATATAAAATAAATATATATTATATTTACATCGTATTTTACATTCCATAGATTATGAAATCGTGATTTAATTAAAAGGAGCAAAAAAATAACAAGTCAAAACATACTCGAAAAACAAGGCAATTAACACCTGAAACAATGAAAATAATGAATGATTATTAACAAAAGGGTGATAAGATGTTATAAAAGGGTCATATATGATATAGAAAATATTAATATGTTTCTGTTAGAAGTTAAAAACATGTTCAAAACCACTATAATTAAGGATAAAGAAAACAAGACCAAAAGTAAAGCGCAAGGTAAGTGATTCTCGTCTCACTTTTTCTTCTGTGAGGCACATGCCATTTTCACTACTTATTTATTTTGTATGGTGTAACTACTACACATATTTTATTTTATATAATTAATAAATTTATATTCATGGTATTTAAAGTTTAATTTTATTTTATACCTTTCATGAGGATTATAATTCAGAAGTTACCAAGTGGTAATGGATTTCGTCTCAATTTACATTCCATTGAGACTTATTTGTTATTATGAACCAATTCACATTTATGTGGTGTATATACTTCCCCCTTTGACATGTAATATCATGAATACTTCATTCTTCATGGTATTTTAAGTTTCAATTCGAATTATCTCACTCAAGGGGATTTGACTTGAAATTTACCAAATGGTAAAATTTATCGTGCAATCTTACAATCTTTTGTGATTGTTAACTTTCTCTTAAAACAATCACTTTATTGTAATAAGTTTTCATTGGAAATTAAATTTATATTAAATATCCATATACTCATTTAATGGATATGATTATTTCCTAAACTTTATACCATTTTTACATACTGTGTTTACTTTTATAGTTATTTTATTAACTAGGTAAATATTGATAAATCTGTATATGTTAATCAATACAAATACTTGATGATAAAGAAAATTTGTTTATGAATTAAATAGATTATTTGATATATTATTAATTCTTTGTACTGGTATGAGATGGGTTGGGGACTGGTTAATGAAATCCCCTTGATGAAGAAATCAATTGGACAAACCCTATGCATTTGTAACCAGTATGTTTTAAAATGTATTGTGAAATGTCTTGAAAGTAGAGATAAGGTTGGCCAAACAAAATCAGTTTGTACCCAATATGATTTAAACCCTTATTTTGAAAGTTCTTGATGGTAAATGTTTCATGTACATGGTAAACATGACGTCCAATAATTAAATCATTACCTTAAATCAAAATTCAATTATTATTATACCTGAGATTTTCACTATGACAAAATCTTTGGATACATTTCATTTTTATTCTATTGATTAAATGTAATGTGTGTACAATTATTCACATTGGCATATTATTTATTCCTTATCCAGTTATTTAAATGGAATGTGTGTTCAGTTATTTACCTTACCATATTGATTATGCTTATTGATTCATTATATATTTCATTGTACTTAATCCTTACTGAGAATTTGAGATCACCCTTATTTTTTTCATTTCTCCAAGATATGAAGAAGATATAATTATTGGACGTCATGTCTTGTGAAATGTCTTGAAAGTAGAGATAAGGTTGGCCAAACCAAATCAGTTTGTACCCAATATGATTTAAACCCTTCTTTTGAAAGTTCTTGATGGTAAATGTTTCATGTACATGGGAAACATGACGTCCAATAATTAAATCATTACCTTCAATCAAAATTCAATTATTATTATACCTGATATTTTCACTATGACAAAATCTATGGATACATTTCATTTTTATTCTATTGATTAAATGTAATGTGTGTACAGTTATTCACCTTGGCATATTATTTATTCCTTATCCAGTTATTTAAATGGAATGTGTGTTCAGTTATTTACCTTACCATATTGATTATGCTTATTGATTCATTATATATTTCATTGTACTTAATCCTTACTGAGAATTTGAGATCACCCTTATTTTTTTCATTTCCCCAAGATATGAAGAAGATATATTTGAATGGTTTTTCAAGGATGTATTTTATTATAATTTGTTACGCATTATATTTTATTTTCTATTCCCAGTGTAAAATGGGTATTATGTATATATCTGGTTCTCTAAAACTGCCAAACTAATCGGTCCTTTGGGATTTGATTCCTTGTAATTATGAAAATGTAATAAAGCAAGGCACTTACTCTAGGATTCTAGGGTTAGGGTTGTTACACAAACCGTGAAATATTCCATTAGAACCCCTCAGATCCATATCACATGATTAGTCCTAATTGTGTTCCCTAACTGTGCACATGTCATGTTTCTCCTAAAAAACTATTTTTCAACCTATAACTCCTAGAAACTTATAGAATAACCCAAATTAAAATACCAATATAAAAATAAGTCATGCTTGTGACCCAGAAGGTGTCATAATTATCCCCTCCATAAAATCTTTTCATCCCCAGAAAGTAGTTAATATTTTGGACTCACAGAAATAAAATACTATTGTTTCCTCATAAATAATTCCCACTCCCATGTCTCATGGTTATCCCATATGCATGACTATAGTACAAAAACCAAGGGAATTGTTTTCCCGCATAGTACCTTACCTCGACGATCCATAATTTTAATCTATTGCTCAACCAATGTGGTTTCAGGCTCAAGATCAACATCTTCCCATTCAATCACATGGGAATGGTCTAGTTGAAACCTCATCAGTTGAGAAACATGAAACACGTCATGAGTTTAGGTCAAGTGGGGTGGAAATTCCAAATTATATTCCACTCTTTAAATTCATCCAATGATTTCAAAGGGTCAAACAAACTTAAGTGTCAACTTACCCAGCTAACGGTGTCCCAAGAGAGGTGAAAATCAAGGAAAAACTTGATGACCAACCTCAAACTTTAGAGGCCAATGATAATGGTCTGCATAAGATTTATGAAAAATCTGTGAAGTGGCCAATCTCTTCTGGATCAACTGCACTGTTTTTGTCATCTCATGAACAAGTCTTGGCCCAACCAAGGACCTCTCTCCAAACTCATCCAATTAAAAGAGATATCTACATGGTTTCCCATAAAATACTTTGATTTGTGTCATCATAATCTAATCCTAATAACTATTATTGTAGGAAAACACAACCAGATGAAGATTCTTTCCCCATAAACCACCAAAATAAAGTGCACATGCTCAAGGTATATCCTCAAGAATCTAGATAGCTCGCATGGTATTTCCACCTATTAGAAAAAATCACAAAGGTAACCCCATGAAGTATCACAACCTCTCATATATAAAAGTGTACGAGATGCTCTACCTTCTTTGTTTCCTAGATAGAGAGGAAAGGAACCGATTTTGTGAGTTGATTAATGATCACCCAATTTACATCCTTCCCACTAGGATTCTGTGGTAAACCAATGAAAAGGTCCATGGAAATCTCATCCCATTTCCATACCAGAATTGGAAAAGGTTTCAACAAACCAACATGTCTCTAGTGTTCAACCTTAATCCTCAAACAAGTAAGACATAATGGCATGAAATATGAAATTTACTACCTCATTCCTGACCACCAATACTAATGTCTCAGATCATGATGCATCTTGGTAGTCTCAGGGTGTACAGACCAACAAAACCGATGTCTATTGTACATCAATTCCTGCCTCAGAGATATATGAACAATCATCATGACTCAGAAACACAAAGCACCTATGAGAGATTGAGACCAATCACTCAGGGTCTCCCCACCATTTAGGATTTCACTAAAATATTAGAAATAAATGTTTGGTACCTACTCAATCCAAACTCACACATAAAATGAAGTGATAGCCTTCAACGGGGCCAAGAACAAATGCCCACCATCTTCTTCTATCCCCATGCTCATATCAGTAAACAAAATCATCAAACACCACTCCTCCACTAATTACTTCAAGGCTTGAGTTTATAATTTCCTAATCAATGTGTCGGTGACCACATTTCCTTTCCCGAGAGCATACAAAATATCAAAATCAAAATTCTAAATATACCTAAATGAACATCTTTTTTTACAAGTTCAGATCCCTATGAGTAAAAATATATTTCAGTATTTTATGATTATAATATATCATAAAACTATAAAGAGATAATGATGCCAAGATTTTAGTGCATTCATAACTATTTATAGCTCAAGATCATGGGTAGGTCAATTATTCTCATGAGGGTATAACTGGTGAGAGTTTTAGGACACCATTTGATTCCCATGCATGAAGACACACCCCAATCCAATACTTTAAGCATCAAAAAACACATCATAACCCAAACTCAGTTCTAGAAGAATCAGAATTAGTGCCGAAGTCACCCTTACCCTCAATTACTCAAAATATCTATGATAATTGTCATTCCTTTCAATATTAATACCCTTACAAGTCAAATATATCATGAGAGATGAAGCTTAGAGAAGTCCAAAACAAAACTCTAGTAATAACCATCCAAACCCAAAATTTCCCAAATCTCAAACACATTTATAGGATACTCCTGGGACAATATCGGTTGTATATTTCCAAGATCCACTAAGATTCCTCTCTTAGATAAAAAATGTCCTAGAAACATCAATTCTTGGATCCAAAATCCACACTTGGAAAGCTTACTATATAAGTGATGTTCTCTCAAGGATCTAAGGATTATATTCAAATGATCATGGTTCTCCTCCGATGACCAGGAGTACACCAAAATATCATTCATAAACATGACTAAGAACGGGTCAAAAAAATAATGATTAAAGATATGTTCATCAATACCATAAATTCCGCAAGAGTGTTAGCGAGACCAAATGGAATGATCGGAAACTCAAAAAACTATACCATCTTTTAAACACTGTATTAGGTATATAATCTTCCTAGAATCTCAAATACTAGTACCCTGAATGAAATAAAATCTTAGAAAACCAATGATCGCCTCTGAGTTAGTCAAAGAGATCATCAATTCTTGGCAAGGGATACTTGTTCTTATCAGTCGCTCGATTTAACTTCTGATAGTCAATGAAAATTTTGAGGATTACCTATACCTTCTTGGAAAAAAGGAAAAGTGAATCCTAGGGGGACACACTAGGATGAATAAATATCTTATCATTAAGGTTTTCAAGCTGAACCTTAAGTTACTCTAGCTCAACAGGTGCCATGCGATAAAGTGGAATGGAAATGGGAATCATACTTGGGAGCAGGTAAATAGTGAACTCGATCTCTATCTATGGTGGTAACCTAGAAAAACAATAGGAAATACCTCAGGGTACACACTCACCACTATATGAAGTGTACTACTTAGGTGAGAGTCAACGAAATTAAGAAACATCTCTGATAAATGGCATGAGATCACACCAACAAAAGGTAAAAAATACCTAGATCTTTTAGATATAAAATCCCACTCACCTTAAAATACATAAGATATTCTATCGTGGGGAAAAAATTGAACTTTACAATTATAAAATTCGATCTAGTCCTTAACACTGATCATTCAGTCTATTCCAATAATTAGGTAGAAGATATCAAGATTAAGAACTAAGAAATCTTACACCACTTCAAAGTTGGATATTGACATATGACATGTGAGATATTTAAATACTTCTTAATGACTCCTTCCTAAAGGAATGGAAAGATCTGAAAATAATAACATAAAATTTTAATTCAATCCCAACATGTAAATTAACTTGAATGATGTAAACAAATAGGTAACACCTGTATCAAATAAATATTGTACCATAGACGATGAAATAAACATTTTTACTTTAACAGTAGATGAACCAACCTCATATTCCTCTAGTGTATACTCGGTTTCATAAAGACATCTGATCTTAGCTCTTCCTTGAGTTTTCTTAGCCACATGAACAACCCCCTTGACATGAGGATAAGGTCCACCACTTATGGATTCATTAAAACGAACATGTGAACCTTTGGTGATAGTGGATCCAACCATACTACCTTGAGACATCCTTCCCCTAAAAAGAATGAGATGGATAGAAAACCCACAACAGTGAAAAGTTTGGGGTGATTACATACAATTAGGCTTGGTATGATCAAGTCTTCTACATTGATAGCTAAAAACCTATTTTTTCCTAATGAAGCCTCTGAAACTGGTCCCAAAGAGAACTAAGAACCTTTTTGTTTCCTTTTCTGTCTTGAAAACATAATTTGGATAATAACTGCAACAATCAAATATCCACCTAAACTCATTTTCTCATCTATATCAGCCTCTTACATAACAACCTTATTGACTTACCACCACAAATATTTGAAGGAACAAGAGAATTAGCATTGACCAAATATTGTCCCTCAAACCCATCTTGAACCTTTTAGATTTAAGGTAATCATTAGTGAAAATATTGAGTTCTAAGAGAACCAAATCAATAAAATAGGTGGAATACTCCAAAACTGAACACTCTCCTTACTCCAAGTTCAGAAATTCTCTGGTCTTCACCACATGTAATATTTCAAGATAAAGTTTTTGGTTGAATATTTTTTTGAAGTTGGTCTAGGTAAGTTCCCTGTGAAACTTCTTTTTCACAATAGAGTACCACCATATCCTTCTCGATCCTTCAGGTATGTATGTGAACAAATCCACCTTAGAGACCTCTGGAGTTTAAAAAAAATGGAATATCCTTACGATCTACTCAATCCGATCTTCGAACTCTTAGGTTCATTTTTAACCTCAGAAGATGGGTGGATTCTACTTCATAAATTTTGATCCATGATCCACCACCCATCTCTGGTTCCCAACACCTGATTGATAAAGATTCTAAATAGTGCAGTTTATAATTTCAACCAAATAACGGTCCATTGGAAGATTTTCTAGTGAAAATTATATCACATCTTCCCCACTCAGATTAGGAAGAGATATTATAGGAATCATTGTCTAATGAACACAAGACTGTAACCAATAATATTAATATAAAATTCACAAATCATATTAAAAACTTCATGAATCCATTTCAATTCCTTTAAACAAATGGAATTTAAAACAACTATAGATCCTACAAACAAAAGAAAAAACTTTAATAAGGATCAAGTTCTTTGAAATAAACTCCAAATCTATCTCATTCAATCAACCTCAAACACCAAGTCTCAATCTTGGAAAAAATTATCAAACCAACCATGGTAACTCGGGTTTAGATATGGAAATGATCTAACCAGACACCCTCCCACACTTACTACCTAAATTCTGACATACCTAACTCTTGTCTACCAAAAACCCAAAACCAAAGTCAGGAAGTGTCATAACACTTATAGCTGGGTATTCCCTCTAGTACCATTTTATAAAAAAACAACCCGGTTCAATTATACAATTCACCAAAGAAGGTATCGTTGAGTCAAAAGTTTTACTTTCTATAATTTATATCCTTAGTTTTGAAAATCTCAACATACTTTCTTAAAAACTATGTTTTACTAACTTTATATGTCCTGAGTCTTTTAGAATGTTTTTGTCAAAAACTATTTATTCTATCAAGAATACAATTTTTTGTAAACTGATGATTATAAATTTTCTACATAGTCTATTCCATCAGACTGACTAAATTTTAGTCCATTGGACTAACTAAAGTCTAGCCCATAGACTAACTAAAGTATCATCCATCGGACTGACTAAAGTCTAGTCCATCAGAATAACTAAATATGAGTTCATCAGTTTGTATGAGTTTAGTATTTCGATGTGAATGAGTTTATTTTATCAGTCTAACTGAGTTTAGTCCATCGGAATAACCATGTTTTTTATTCATTGCACTACACACAATTTGTTCCATCAGAATAAATTTTATAATCATATGGTTAGAATTATTTATATTATATAGAATACTTTTAATAACATTGTAATGGTGTTATCAAAAGATCATTGGATATATATATATATATAGAATGTTGAGTTGACAAGCTTGAGCTCATCCAAGGTCATTACAACTAACTCTGAAAATCAAAAAATACGACCATTGGAGGTGTGCCTATAAATAGAGGTTCATTCAAGGAGCTGGTAGCTGATGCTTTTTCAACTCAACCCATTTTAATTTTTCAATACTATAAGATCATATTACACACTATTTGTAAAATTTTAGAGATTTTTTACTCTAAGGAATTTGAGTTGGGATTGTACTATTCCATAGATTTTTTTTGCATTTTTATTCAATGATTCCAATCTGGGTTGAGGGATTATGGGGGTAGAAAGACAACTGATTTCAATCAGGTGGATTGAGGGATTCTAGGGATAGGAAGATAGAGTTGATTCCGATATTTATGATTGAGGAATTTTTTACTATAGAAAGACAGACCTTATGGTTAGGTTGAAAACTGGGGATACCTAAGGTTAGGGTTTGTGACTTCCTTAACTTTTAAGGATAGAGAGTAGAAAATAATTTATAAATATTTTAGTATGTTATTATCACTTTTTTGTTAATATATATTTTAATTTTTTCCAAAAGTTATTATTTTTTGTTGTGAATTTTTTTCAAAAGTTTTACTTTTCATAAATTTACTAAACTCTAATATCTCAGGCAAACTATGTGTCCTATTAGTAAATTCTAATATCAGATGATATCTATGTATGATAAATCTTAAATAATAGGTATGGTATTTTACTTAGTTTAAGTTTTTAAACTAAAATTCACCCCCCTCTTGTAACCATTATATACTCTTCGATCCTACAATTGGTATTAAAGGAGGTTCTACTACTTAAATTTTTGGTATTTACTTCTATTATTTTAAGAAAGTTTTGAAATCTTTATAACTTTTGTTATAAAATATTGTTTATTGTATTGTATAAACTATTATACGCTAATTTTTATTTTGTAGAAAGAGTGAATTTTTATTATTTATTAAGATGACAAGTTTAAATGTCATAACTATTGATAATCTTAATCCCAGAAGACCACTGATTTTTTATGGGGTTGATTATGAGTATTGCAAAGATCATATGAAAACTTTTGTTATCAACACTTGATTTTATAACTTTGTTATGTTGACTGGGAATTATAAAATCCTTGTGAAGGAATTTTCTACTTTTAAAAATCAAGAGAATCTTGAATATCAAATAAATTATTATATGAGAAATAATTTGTTGTGTTTTATGAAAAGGAATATTTATAGTCATATTTATTCTTGTGAAGCTACAAATAGTATTTAGAAAAATTTGAAAGTTACTCATTTTAGTACTTCTAAAATTATTAAGACTATTAAGAGTAGATTATCAATATTTTGATTTTATTATTGGTAAATTTTTTGTGAATATGAATTAGAGATATATAATAATTATGAATAGTTTACAATATTTTGGTGAGAAATATATTATAGATAAAATTATAGTATAAAAGATCATTTAAATTATGACTGAATAATGGGAGTTAAAAGGAGTAACTTTAAAAGATACAAGGAGGATAAAAAATTTAACCTTAGATGATTTGATTAGATCTCTCATGAATTATGAGGGTAAACTAAAGATATATGCTGAGAAGATAAATAAAAATAATGGAGGAGTTTTTTTTACTACTACATTGAATGTTTCTAATAAAGTTCATTCAGATGAGAATGTTTCTAAGTCTTAAAATGAGTAGAAAGTTATAGTTGAAATAGAGAGAAGTTATTCTAAAAAGTATGAGAATGATTTAGATAATCTTGATAAGATAGTTAACAAGATTTTTGGAAAGAAATTCTTTTGATATAAGTATAAGAAATTAATAAAGACAAAAATGAAAAGAAAGATTCTTCTGAAGTAATCTATTATGAGTGCAAGATTGTTGGTCATATAAGACTAGATCACCATAAACTAAAGATAAAATAAAATAAGGATATAAATTTTGAGAAGAGACATAATATTAAGAAATGTATGAAATCATAAAACAATTTGAGTGCCAGTGGGGGTGATAGTTCTTTTGAAAATTCATCAGAAAGTGAAAGTAGAGATCACAATAATATTGGTTTCTTCGATGAAATTTCAAATAATAATAATTGATTGATGGCTAAGGTATCTTATAAAACCTTAACTAATATTATATTAAATTTCAATTATCCTAATATAAAAAATAAGAATAATTATATATCTTTAGATGAGGAATATACTTAATCTAAAGAAGAAAACAATACCTTACTAATCTTTTAGGAAGTTATAATGTTTTCCAAACTTTTAGACAATCAAAATTGAAATGTTTCTAAAAAACTTGATTCTGGTGAAGCTAAAATTTCTAAAGAAAATTCAAGGATATCTACACTTACTAACAAGATTTATAATCTTTCAAAAGAGTTAGAAAAATATAATTTTGATAAAACTAATCTTTCAAAATAATTAGAAAAAACTAATCCTGATAAAACTAATTTTTCAAAATAATTATAAAAACTAATACAACTACCATTGAGGATAAAAATTTATTTGTAAAACTAAATTCTAAAATTTCAAGTTTTAAAAAGTTATTATCAAAGTTTACTTTCAATAAGGAAAATTCTGATAAAATGTAAAGACAGATAAAACCACATAAGGATGAATTTGGGATGGGTTTTACTAATAAAAACCTATTTTTCAAAAAAACTATTTTATTCCAAAGAGTGCCCCATTATATATAAAATGTCAAAGTGGATAAAACATTAAGAATATATGTTCTTTAAAAATATTTAGGTTTTCAAAACGCTTATTTTTATAAATAATTTTCAACTACTAAATATAGTAAAGTTGGATACATGTAAATTTCAAAAAACTTATTTTCTAATAATGGTGGACCCAAGAGGTTTTGGGTTCCAAAATACCAATATTTTTAATATTTGGAAGATAAAAAGTTTTCCAAAAAAATATATGGTACCTAGATAGTGGTTTTTAAAAGAATATGACTGAGAATAAGGATTTCTTCAAGAATATTATTAAAATGAAATATGGAAAATTTAAATTTTGGTGATAATGTTCAATGAGAAATTATCAGAATATGAAATATTGCTTTTTTGGAAAAGCTTTGATTTAAAATGTTTTATTTTTTAAAGTTATTTAGCACAAAATTATTAGTATAAGTCAATTATTTGATGAGTGATACCTTGGGAACTTTGGTAATGATAAATATATTGTTCATAGTTCAAAAAATGAATTTATTCTTTATATTAATAGGAATAAGAATGTTTACACACTTAAATTACAAGACCTTAATAGCTAATATCTACCTTTTCTTAGTAAAATGTAAGATCAATATTGGTTATGGAACAAAATATTAGGGCATTAAAATGTTAAAACATAAGCTAAAATATCAAAGAAATGACTAGTTAGATATCTATCAAAGCTTAAGTTTGACTCTTCTTATGTTTGTAATCTTTGTCAATTTGGGAAGCAACATAAGTCAAGATTTTAAATCTATTAGTGAAGTCTCAAATTATGATGATTTATAGTTAGTGAACATAGATTTATGTAGTCATAAATAAACTGGAAGTATTGAAGGAAAATATTATGTATATGTTTTAGTCGATGATTGCACAAGATATACATGGGTTTGTTTTCTCACAAATAAATCAGAAGCCTTTTTCAAGTTTAAATTTTAGTAGACCATATTAGAAATAAAAAAAAATCAATCCTTGATAACTATCCATAGTGATCATGGTAGAGTGTTTATAAATTATTATTCTGAAAATTTATGTAGTAAAAAATGTATAATACATACCTTTGAAGCACTTAGAACTCTGCAGAAAAATGGTGTAGTTTAAAGAAGAAATAAAACTCTTCAAGAGATTATAAGAACTATGTCGAGTGAATAGTCAATTACTATATATTTTTGGGATGAATTAGTTATTACTATCTATTATACTATAAATAGAGTTTTAATAATAAATTTTATTAATAAAACTTCTTATGAGTTATAGACTATAAAAAAGTTAAAACATTATTAATTTAATGTTTTTGGATGCAAAGTGTTCATTATGAATACTAAAGACAATTTACATTAATTTGCACCAAAATACGATGAAGTAATATTTCTAGGATATTCTAAAAATAGTAAGGCTTATAGAGTCTTTAATAAAAACACCAGAATTGTTGAAGAAATAGTGCATGTTAAATGTGATAAAACTTATCATTTTTTTCAAACAACCTCAAAACACATCTTCAGATGTTATTTCAAAAACTGATTTTAAACTAATTTGTAAATTTATTCTCATGAGATAAAAATTGAAGAAAATATTTCTAAAGTTATACCTCAAAAATATTTTCAACCTTTTGTTGAACAACAAAGGCTTATAAACTCAAGAAATTAGTTAATCCTTAAGAACCATCCTAGTGATAATATCATTGGCGATGTAGATCAACTTGTTAAAACTATATGTTCCTTAAGAAATGAAATTTAACATTGTGTATTTTTATCACAATTTGAACCTAAGACTCTAGATGAGGCTTTTGATAATGAATATTGGATAAAATTCATGCAAGATGAACTTAATGAATTCGAAAGTAATCAATTTTGGACATTGTCTGAACGACCTAAAGATAATTCTGTAATTAGTGTAAAGTGTGTTTTCTAAAAATAAATGTGATGAAAATGGAATTATAGATAAAACTAAATCTATACATGTTGAAAAAGGTTATAATAAGAAATAAGTCATAAACTATAAATAAAATTATTCTCTAGTAGGTGGACATGAAGCTATTTGTATTCTTTTATCATATATAAAATTTCTCAATTTAAAACCATTTAAGGTGGATATAAATTGTGTCTTCAGTAATGGATATGTTTAGAAAGAATTTTATATATAACAACCCCTGTTTTTGAAAATAAAAAATATTTAGACCATGTGTTTAGACTTACCAAGACACTTTATGGACTTGAACAAGCCTCTAGAGCCTAGTCTGATAGATTAACTGGATTTTTAAAAAAAAAATCAATGTTGTTAAGGGAGATTCGGATCCAACTCTTTTCATTAAAAAGTTTTTTAAGAACACTATAATTTTTCACATTTATTTTGATGACATTATATTTGGATCAACTCAAAAATCACTTACATATTCTTTTGTGAATCTTATAAAATTTGAGTTTGAAATGAGCATGATGGGTGAACTTACTTATTTTCTTGGTTTTCAAATTTCATAAAAACTAGAAGAAACTTTTATATCTCGATATAATTATATAAAACATATTATTAAGAGATTTTTATATGAAAATGGTAAAAGTATTAGCACTCTTATCGGAACCTCAAATACTTTAGATACTGAAGAATCTAAAAAAATAGTTAATGAAAATATTTTTAGAGGAATGATTGGTAGTTTACTATACTTAACAACTTTTCGTCTATATATAATGTTTTCTATATGATTATGTGCAATATATCAAGATAATACAAAGGATTCCCATCTTAAGTCTGTAAAACAAATATTTCATTATCTTAAGGGAACTATGGATCTAGGTTTTTTTTACTCTTCTAGAAATGATTTTGACCTTAATTTTTTTTTCATATGATTACTTTGATGGATGTAAAATGGATTGGAAAACTACATATAGAAATTTTCATTTCTTAGTAGACACTTTAATTTTTTGGTCTTGTAATAAGAAACATTTTTTTGCACTTTCCACTACTAAAGTTGAATATATGATAGCTGAAAGTTGTTGTGATCAAGTGTTGTGGATGCAACACACACTCACTGACTTCAGCTTAAGTTTTAGTAAAACACCAATTTTTTGTGATAACACAAGTGTTATATATTTAACTAACAACCCAACACATCACTCATGATATTATCACATATATATAAGAAATCGTTTCCTTCATGACCAAACACAAAAAGGAGATATCTTTTTACAATTCATTGGAACACAAGAACACCTTGCTGATATATTTATTAAACCCCTCAATTCTGATAGATTGGAATATATTAAATACAATATATAAATATCTAGTAATAAATGATAATTCATATCTACTTCTTATTTTCTAATATCCTTAATGTAATAAACAACTTTGAAAGGGGGGGGGGGGGTACATATGTCGTGGTTTTACAAAAATAAAAACTTTGACTTTTCTAATGTTCATTTCTAAATTTTTTAGTTTTTATAAAACTTTGGTTTCTTATAAAATTTTAACTTTTCTAAAAACATTATTTTTTCTTAAACCTTTGTTTTTCCTAATTTTTTTTAGTTTTTTTAAAAAAAGTTGTTTTTCTAAATTTTTAGTTTTTCTAAAAACATTAGTTTTTCTAAAAACTTGAGTTTTTCTAAAAATTTTATTTTTTCTAAACACTTTAATTTTTTCTATTTTTTTAACATTTTTAGTTTTTCTAAAAAAAAATTCTCCTAAAAACTTTTGATTTTATAAAAATTTAATTTCTACAAATTTATTAGTTTTTTCAAAAACTTTAGTTTTTATAAAAAATTTAGTTTTCCAAAAAAAATCATTTTTTTGAAAAATAAGAAGAACAGTTTATAGGAAAAAATGTCCCACAAAAAGTTTCAATTTTACTTCGAGAAGGTAATTTATAATCATTATTATTTACTATCATTTTTTCATTTATTGTTTTATTATAACTTTCTATTTTATAAAATATTTACAAAATTTTCAGAATAATTTTCTCATTTGATAAAAAAAGATTCTCAAAAAACCATTAAGAGTTTATAATATATTTTTAAAATATTCTGAGGATTTATATAAAACGTTAGATCTAATATGGGATTTATTATGAGCCGTTAAATCTTTGGAAGTCTAAAGGTCACTCTTGATCCTATAAATATGAGGGTAGGTCACCATATCCCACATTGAATTTTCAAACTGTTCTCAACCCTTGGCTCTCAAATTCTTCATGTGTCCGATCTTTTGGAATTTGTCCAATCAGCTTTTCTTAGTCTGATCAGATTTTTTAAAATGTCTACTACCAAAGAAATTGATAGTATGGAAGTTGTGAAGTAAATATTTATTGAATAATTGTGGTTTGATAAGACTAACTCATTGTTGAAGGAATTTATCATATTGCAAGGCAAGGAAAAGGTTTGTGTAGAAAAAGAAGGCTTCGATCTTCACTATCCAATGATAGTGAAAGAATTCTATTAATTATTTGTTTTAAGTATAGAAGATGATTTGGAGGTAATAAATTTTGATCTTTTTGATAAATTTTACAAGCTGAATAATCAACTAGGTTTAGATTTAGTAGAAGTTCTGATGAAAGGGGAATCATTTCTAGTTAATCACAAGCTGTCAGAAAAACATGGATCTTCTAAGAATTCTAAGGTTGAGACTTCATTATTTCCTACTTATGATAAGGTAAAGAAAACATTTCATCTTAAACTAGATGTAATAGTAATAGATTTATGGATGCAAGGATATCTCATCCCAAGGAAAGGAGATAGATACACCTTGAAGGTGTTATGAATATTTGTTTTATATTTCTTTATGAATAAAAGGAAATTAAATTTAGTGAAGTTTTTTTCTTTTGATTGAGGAAATAAAGAAGAGTTTGGTGAAATTGATAATTTTTTTATTTTCATGCTTCATCAACAATATTTTACCAAATTTCAGGACAGTGATGAAAATTAAGAATGATGCATTTATTGTCAGAGGAAAAGTCTCTTTGATCAGGGAAGCAACAATTTGGAGAATGAAATTGGTTTTTGTACCAGAGTTAAAAATATTTGTTGAGAAAAAAAATCAATTTCTGATGTCTAAATTCTACAACTAAAAAAAATATTCATGAAAAGATAATGTCTGGTTCTACTCTTTAGAGGTCAAAAAAGAAAGTCAAGGCTATCACAGATGAGGCATACAATGAGTTGATGAAACTGAAGGCAGAAAAGAAACCCGGTGATCCGGATTTCATAATTGATAAGGTGGAGGTCATAGACTTAAAATAGAAAAGTGATGAAGTTTTGAAATATAAATAAAAGAATAATAAATGGAAGAAAATATTTGATGAAGCGAAAATAGTTAAAATTATTTTGAAAGGTGTGTAAAAAGATCATTAAGATTTCCATACTGGTGATAAGGAAAGAGTTATTTTGGTTTCTCATTTTTAAATTATTCAACTGATTCCTCAGTCTGTTCCTGATGTTCCTCATACTAATATTCCAAAACTAGAAAAGTTTTGAACATCCAAAGTTACCTCAACTGTTGATAAAGGTAAAGTTTATGAAGTTGAGAAATTTGTTTCGAAACAACCTCAAGTTGAAATCAATAAAACTATCAAACCTAGAAAAAGCTGATTTTAAAAGTTATGAGAAATTAGAAATATGGTTAGAGAAATAATTAAAATATGAGTATGAATAATCTTCAGAGGAAGAGGAAGAATAAAAAGAAGAAGAATAAGAATAATAACAAGAAAGTTCCATAGAGACATCATCCTTTTCCACCCAATCTGAGAAATATTTAGAGTTAGTAGTTTCTGAGAAGGAGAAAATTTCAGAGAAAGAAATAAAAAATTAGCAACCTCATATGAAATATCGAACAGGGGTGAATCTCATTAAAATGTTAATGTAATGAAGGTATTAGATGCTAGTAAATTGAAAGAACAAGTGAAATAAAAAGTTTATGTTGGCGCTTTTAGAAGACATGTTTATGATGTCTCATCGAATTCAACCAATTTTCCAGCCATCCAATCTGATCAAATTATGGAACCAATATTTAATTATTTTAATAAGGCTTTAAAAAAGATTGTGGGTGTAATTTAATTTCTAAAAGGTATTGAATATCATTGTAAACATCTTCTAAGGAGGTTAAATGTTTTAGAACAATATGATACTTTAAATCTGTTAGCAGAAACAATTGTTCAAAGTGAAGTTGATTTAAAGTATTAAAAAGTTGATTCCAAAATAGAATGAAGAAGAGTTAAACAAATTATAATATGTATTAAAGATATAGAAATATATTTGAAGTTTCATGATGATCAAATTGATGATGCCAATAATTCTTCCTTGGATATTACTAATTATTTTGGGAAGTTATCTTTGGAAGTTTCTAAAATGTTTAATTTTTTTATTAGTTCAATATTTTTTTGGAATCACAAGTTCAAGAGATATCAGAGTTAAAGAAAAAGAATATATCTCTATAAGAAGAAGTAGTAAAGTAGAGAGACGAGAACATCAAGATCTAATCTCTTGAAAAAAAAAGTTCATAGATTGAAGTAAGAGGTCTGAATGTTCCAAGTTCTTGAAGAAATATTTTCCAAGATGGGGTCAATGAAACAAGAGTCAGAGAAGAACCAAAAAGATTTCAGAAAAATGAAAGTAATTGTGAATAAGTTATAGAAGAAATATTGATTTTCTTATTCCTTCTAAACTCTTGATGTAAAAATTTTTTTTTTGAAAGAATATATGTTTGAATGAATTATTTTCTATATATTCTGTTTGAATGTTTTTATAATAATATTTTGTTGAATTTTCTTTCTATATTTGTGGATGATTATTTATTTAAACTAAATTTTTTTTTGTAGTATTTTTTTTAACATTTATGGTACTTTATACCTCCATTATTCTTTTTGAAAATCAAAAGGAGGGGAAATTAATTGAATAATGTTTTTGGGGGGGCTTATTGAAGGAAATTATTATGGAAAAATTTTATTTAATAAGTTCTTGTCTCTATAATGTTCTAAAAAAATCTATCAAACACAGTTTATTAAACAAAAAGGGGAGTTACAAAGATAGGGGAGAAGTGTTCTTCAATGAATAATGGGTTTTTAAGTTTTTCAAAAGTTATTATTTTTTTCTCTTTAAGTGTTGTGTTTTGTTCTTTTCAAAAAGGGTGATATTTTTTAATCGTAAGTTTTACTTTATACACTTTTTATCCTTGATTTTTAAAATCACAACACACTTTCTTAAAAACTATGTTATACTAACATTATATGTCCCATGAATTTTAGAATGTTCTTGTAGAAAACTATTCATTATACCATGCATAGAAATTTTTCTTAACTGTGATTATAAATTTTCCACATAGTCTCGTTCATCAAACTAACTAAATTATAGTCCATCGGACTGACTAAAGTATAGTCCATCGGATTGACTAAATTATTGACCATCAGACTGACCAAAGTCTAGTCCATTAGATTGAATAAAGTATCATGAATTGCAATGAAAAAATCCAGTCCATCAGAATGAAAAAATTCAGTATATCGATGTGACTGAGTTTATTCAATCAGTTTGATTGATTTTAGTCTATCAGTATGACTGAGTTTAGTCCATCAGACTAACCAGGTTTTTGATTCATTGGACTAAACATAATTTTTTCCATCAAAATAAATTTTATAATCAGATTATTATAATTATTTTTATTGGATATACTACTTTTAATAGCATTGTAATGGTGTTATCAAAATTACATCAGATGGAGATATACAAAACATGTTGATCTATCAATCTAGAGATCATCCGAAGTCGCTATAACCAACTCTGAGAATCATAGAATGTAATCATTAGAGGTGTTCCATAAATAGAGATTCATTTGATGATATGGGATCTGATGATTTTGTGACTCAAACCATCTTAAGTTTTCTCTGCTATAACATCTTGTTACTCACACTTTATACATTTTAGAGAGTTTTTATTCTAAGGAATTCAAGTGAGTATTGTAAAATTCCTTATAAATTGTTACGTTTGTATTCGTTGATTTAGATCTGGGTTTATATTGGGGGATTTTGTGGATAGGAAGATTTCTAATTCTAATTTGGTTGATCAAGGGCTTCTAAGGATAGGAAGAAAAAGTTTATTCTGATCTTTATGATTGAGGGATTTCTTTTTTTAGAAAGACAGACCTTATGGTTATGTTGAAAACCTGAGGAACCTAAAGTTAGGGTTTGTGACTTCCTTAAATCTTAAGGTTGAAGAGTATAAAATATTTTATAAATCTTTTTAGTAATTCATTCTTACTCGTGTATTAAGATATATTTTACTTGTTTCCATAAGTTATTATTTTACATTGTGCATTTGTTTAGAAAGTTTTACTTTTAGGAGCTTTATTAAACTCTGATATTCTAGATGAACTATGTTTCTGATTAGTAAACTCTGATATCAGATGATATCTATGTTTGATAGATCTTAAATAAGAGGTTTGGTATCTTAGTTAGTTTAAGTTTTTAAACAAAAATCCACCCCCCCTATTGTAGCCATTATATACTCTTCGATCCTATAGGTTTTCTGTAAGTTGACGTGCAACAAAACAAAACAAAACAAGTCTCATGTATAACAATAATGAGACAAACCAATAAAGTACATAGTGGAAGAAAGAGTAATCATCCATGACATATACAATGTCAAGCCCAAAAGGGCTACGCCTGAAAGTAAAACAAGATAAGTTATAAGATAAATCTCCATGTGACCATCTATCACCACCAAATTGTCCCACTAAGAAGATGACGACACTCAAGGGAAGTTGATGAACCACATGAAACCCTTCCCTTTGTCTGTGTCCTCCAAAACCACATCTACAAATTCCCAAAGGAAAAAGTAGGGTGTGATCACAAAACCCAATATGATTTCAACAAATAACCTATACAAACTCTAATGTCATGGAAACATTATCTCTAACTTTAAAAAAATCCATTTTATAAATCATTATCGAAAGATAATTTTTTTTAAAACATCCTTTGTTTTTTATAAAAGGATTTAATAGTCACACAAACAAGGAATGTGACAAGTATATGGTAGAAATCATGAGGGCATTAATAAAATCGTCCATTGATACACCATAACATAAGAAAGTGAGCAACTATCCATGGAATTTAAATCATGTGTAAAACCAAGTACAAACAAAAAATCATAAGATTTGGGCTCAATACTATGGTAATATGTACTCAGACATATAATGAAAACACTAAGCCATGAATTACATGAATCCAACCAATATCAAGTCCTGTCATAGTATGTCGATACCAAAACCTCTAGTGGTGTTACACACACTAAAGTGACAAAGTCCATTTATTGACACACCAAAGGTTGATAATGTTTACTGCTTTCCAAAAACTATTTGATAACCATGATCAAAATTTATAAAACATTTTCATAACAAATCATTACTACTTCTGTACTTGAAAACCCTTTTAGAATCAAAACCACCCTTGAGGCATTTCATCAAACATATAGTGTGCACAAATCTATTTTTAAAGAAAAATCCCCTTTAAAAACATTTATTTCATGAATCAAATATACCATGATATCAAGTCCATAATTTTCATAAAACAAACCAAATAAATTCACAGGAACATAAAGTAATTCCTGAGTTAGAACCTTTGTATAGAGACACCTACCTCGATAACATAGGTAAACTAGTCGCCTTCGAAAACAGAGATTGGGAATGAGTATATAGGGTCCTAACATGCCTATATCCATAAGAAACAACATCAATCCTCTTTCAAACCACTTAGATATGGAATCCACAACCCATTTGGGTTCTAATGAGATAAGAGGAGAAGAGATCTAGTGAGGATCCCAAAAGAAGAGAGAAAACTAGATATATAATAAGACATACCTTGAATAGATCCATCAAGAACAAGGTAATTTCATCAAGGATACAAAGGGGGAAGATTCTAGAGCACCATGGAAGGTTTAGTTTGAGACTAAGAGGAATTAAGAGGTGGTTAAAAATAAAAATGATCAAGGGAAAAGAGGCAATTCCCCACTTTTTAGAGGATCATATCGGGGAACACGGTTAGAGAAATCATACACCAACCATGTGTAGCCACCATGTCTTGAAAAATAGGGCACACAGTCTCCTAGATATGAGCCACATGGTTTGGTAAAACTATGCTCAAACCATATGAAACCTCTGGAAAACTCTCAATCACTCGCACAGTCTACTTGGTGAGTCGAATGGTTTGACTAACCGTGTTTAAACTGTGCAAAATGCCACTGGAACACCTCAGAGTCATACTGCACGATTATTACTAATCATGCGCATGACTTGTTTCTCCTAAAAAAAATTAACCTCCAACTCACGAAAACCACTAAAACAACCCAAAGGAAAAAAGTCAAGCTCAAACTAAGACATACATGTTTCAGAGGGTATAAAAGTCACCTGTACTAAATGACCGAGGTCTTGAAAAGTGTTTCTTTAGAATGAATCACACACTTGATACTTGAGGGGTTTTCTTTTGAAGTCTCACCAATTTAATATACATCACATGCATTTTGAATTCACAACCATTTAATCTCATGCAATCTTTATTGTTAGATGTTTTTTTTCCTTTATGTATGCATGCTTTTAGTGATTTAGTTTTGGAATCCCTATTTCATCCACAAAATTAACATGTTCACACCATATTAATGTATAACTCTTTACACAACCCACACTTTGTGTTACTCACAAAAAAAATAGAAGGTGAAAATATCCATACATATCCAAATGTGACACATGCATAGGGTATATGAACTTTTCAAGTAAAGGTTTAGAGTTACAAAAATCTGATAATCTTCTCTTGAGTAAGTTTGATGCCATAGATAGCCAATCCCCACCTTTTTAGAATAAGGCATAATCCTTCAGGCTAATGGTAAGTTTGATCCAAATTCCCTATATCCAGTGATACTTTACTCATGAGAGTTTCCAATTCATCGAATTTTGAATACCTAATATATATAAATTATGTTTAACAACCAATTTCAAGCTAAAAACTTTAATTACAAACCAATATCAAGGTAGATGAAAACTAAATCTTATGTTGTGGTACTTAACATGGCATGAAAATTTTATAAGAAGTAATTTATCTCATGAATTAAATCACATAAAATATCCACATTTTATAAATAATTTAAAAGCATTATTATTAAAAAAATAATCAAAAAAATAAACAATTGTTTATTTTTCCAATAAAAGACATACAAAATTCATAAATTAACAATTATAAACACTTAATAATTCATTATGGAAATTCGATAATTATATAATATAAAAACTCTCAATATAAACTCCTTAATGTTATCAATTAAATGACATTTACTTTAAATATACGATATTTTATGAAATATAAACATTTGATATTGTAATTTCTATTATGTAAAAATTTTACACAATCTAAATATCACGTATTAATATTATTTAAACCTTTGATCAGATAATTTATCAAAACTGTTTTTATAATATTTAAATAGTTTCTAAATAATGTCCTTTTAATTTGAACTATTCAAATTAAACATTATGAACAATTCGTAATTTTAAATATAAACACATTATATTTTTACTTATTTTTGTAATTTATAAACCCTTGATAAATCACTCTTATAATTTTCATATAAAAATTTTATATTTATATTATAAGATAATTCCAACAATATCATAAAGGGTATTTTAATATTAACACTTGGTATTATGGAATATTTAATAATAAATGTATCGTGAACATTTAATTATTTATTTATAAACACTTTAAAATTAATTGAATTATAAACACCTTTATAAATTATTAAATATCACCAAATACCTTTTATTATAATCTATAAAGAAATTTCAAATTATATATTTCAATTCATAATTGAAAATAGGTAAAAACAAATTTTCTTCACTGATTATATTTTACACTCTAAGGGGAATCATAGAATACAATATATTAGGCTTATGAGCTTAAACAATTTAGATGTTATCAATCGTACTTTATGACTGGTAGTTTTATCATAGAATGCGATTAGTAGCATACGTAAGGGTTTACCCTTACACTTCATGTTTTATTTTACGATTCACAAAGATATCATAAAAGTGATTTGATGCTATGTTTCTCAAACTTTTAGTAAAGAATTATCATCGAATACTGTTTTCTGATGTTATACACTATGAATAATAAAAAATCTGGAGATTTATACTGAGTTGTGGATTATGATATCCCATATCGCAATTCAGGACTTAATTGGGAAGAAAAAATCCTGAATCATATTTTACGATAAGGATCACGACGATCATTGCGATTTCGAAAACCATTATTTATCAACTAATTTCACAAATCAAAAAACATGGAAAGACTTTAATACTGCATATAACTTTCTAATGAATGATTAAACATTGATCAAATCAATGTAAATGTAAAGAAAACATGAAACCCAAGTACACCATGCCATTAAAACTGGAATCAAATGTAAACTGGAAAAGAAGAACGTGTTTTATGCAGCGTTTAATGTTACTATTTTTTTTCAATGTTTAACAAAGATCCCCGAGGAACAACTGAAAGGTTATTCCATATCATTTCTATCCATAGGTTTCATCAAATCACCCAAACTCTTTGAGTAGGACCTTATGAACCTTCATGATATGCTATTATCTTATAAATTAAGAAATAAATAAGTAGAGAGTTTTGAGAGAGGAGATTTTCAGCAAGAGGCTGTTTGTGGATCACACATATAATTCCCATGGCTAGAACTACTTTATATAATCCATGAGGATTCTCCTCAAGCCATGAATTTTCACATGAATTTCATAAATGTATTAGTAATTCCTCTACCATAAAAACTCTCTCATTCGTTACACTTAATTAATGATTGTCAGTGATTGAAAAAGATTTGAATGATTGAATGAGGCGTGACAATGCTAGATTAATTGAACCATTTGATTCACTATGACTCAACCACATCGCACATTACAACATGATCATGTAGCCATCATATGATGTCTTCATATTGTAAGATCTGATATTCCCCAAATATAAGCCTCCTTTTGTCACATGGTGTGTCAAACTCCATGAAACACTATATCATATTATATGATACATGACTTCAGAACATATTACTTTCAAATTAACGGATTCGGGAATCAGAAATCACAAAAACCCTAGTTGATGCGGGGGAATTAGTTGTCAATGCGAGTAGAAAAGAGTTTTAATGAAGTGAATGAGGGTTCCACTAACATATTGTGGAGGTGAGGAGTAGAGGGTATTAAAAATACGAAGGAATGTAGATGAAACAACAAATCTGGAGGATGATGTGAGGAGAGTGTGGCGTCGATACAAGACAGGCTAAAGACATGAGAGAGCAGCATTGAGGGGGAGAACTAAAAATAGGACATGTGGGTAAGAGAGGAGAAACATGAGGGGATTTTCAGGGGAAATATACGTGGGAAAGTAAATAAGAAATGGAATGTTGTTTGGGTAGCACATGTTTATAAAGAAGTTAAATTTTATTATAAAGTACATATATTGAAGAAAAACTAAGGTGGCCTATTATAATGACATTTGGGGAGGGAGGGACACATTATTATTGAAGTATTGATGTAACAATGGATTCCCTCATGATATAGTTTCATGTTAGGTACCCCTGCGAGTCTCAATGAGGTCTCAAGTTCGAGCATCACTGAGTTATTCCCTGTATTTGTGTGTTGTGTGATTTTATTTATAATGTAGCCCTTTTCCCACATCCATGTATAGATATAGCCATAAATATATTTTTAATCTATGATTTTATAAAAATGAAAAATAAAAAATTGAAAAATCTTGAGTGAGAATAGTGGGTTTTTTATATATGGGTTTTTTATAGAAAAGGGATAGGTTTAATAATATTTTTAAAAATTGGTCTCAACATGTGTGAACTTCGTTCATGAATCCTTCGAAGAGTCGATAAAGGATGTGTGAACCCCGTTCATGCATCTCTTCATGACAAGGATGCATGAACGGGGTTCACGCATCCTTCGAAGATGGGATGAAGGATAAATGAACCCCATTCACGGATCCCACTGAGATAATCTATAAAAGGGTTCCCCCAAAAAAATCATTCTCCTCTATATTTTGCTGCGAAGCTCTGTAGAATTTCTTTCTCAACAATTTTTTTCTACTTTTAAGAAGGTAAAATTTCTATTTAAATTTTCAATTGTTTAATTTTGTTTATTTATTTCATTTGTATGATTTATTTATTCGATTATTTATATGTAAAAAGTAGTTATTTTGTGTATGGTTTATTTATTTCATATGTATTGATGTGTAAATTAGTGTCTTTTTTATGATTTAATTTTTGCATGATGTGTTTGTTGTATGATTTCATATTGAATGTTTAGGAAAATTAATTATGTTATGTCTAAAATATTGTATGAATTCATATTCAATGTTTATGAAAATTAAATGTGTTTTAAAATATGTTATTTTGAAAGTAATATTAATTTAAATTATAATATTTTATACACTAGTTATATAATTTATGAATAATATATTAGTTATCTGTATCATATTTAAATTTATTAAAAAATATATGGGAAACTCTTTTTTTTAATGGTATAAAAACAATTTTGTATAAATAATAATTTTAAATTATATTATTTATAATTAAATTTATTAAATATAAAGGAGATGTAGATATTTAATATGTATTTTATCTAGTAATAGATATTTTATGTATACCCAAAAACATGGTAAGTTCTGTGATGACTGATCTTGAGATGACCGACTAATGCATAATTGAAATTTCATGTCTTATTCTGTGAATTTGATTATTTAATTTATAATAATTGCATTTATTTTTTTGTATTGATGCCATGTGATCCATCTTTGACTAAGTATGTAAGGACCTGAATGTCCTCTTAAAAAAAGTTATGTATTTCATACCCCTAGACCCCCTCACATGCATGTGAGTAAATTTGTAATTAAAATGCAATCAATAAGAGGTGTCCCCAAAGAGGAGTCCCCAAAGAGGTGTCCCCAAATAGGTGTTTTAGAACAAGTGTTCGATAGGAGGAATTGCTATTTTAAAAGAGACCGACGGTTGCTAAAATATTTGATAATAGAGACTCCATGAGTCTACCCATAGGTTTTGGTTAGTTTATCAAATAATGATAAACTAATTGTAATTCTCAAGATCAAGTCACTATTATTTATTCATAAGTAATTAAAATATATTAGGTTATATTAAATTTTAATTGGTAATAATACCACCATCACTATACCTCAATAGTGAAAAATCAAACATAAAAAGTCTCCAGATAAAGTCAATTATTCAAAACCAATTTAAATAATGTAAAATATTGATGTAGTATATAATATTTTATTAATTATTTTTTTATAGGTAATAATGTTTGTGCAAATATATTTCAACGGTGAGACCATTTATACGGAGTAGGGATTTAGCTATAGTGTGCCACCTTTCATAGTGGTAAATCTTTATGGTTGTATTACATTGGAAGCAGTTTGCAATAAGATTCATAATCGGTTAGAACTGAGAATCAATCAATCCATTTCTTCAATCACATATCGACATCTACAACATCCTAAACATTTCTGGAACACCAAGTACCCTTTGTTCGATGATGATGATTGTATGGATGCATCTTCCTTATTTATACAGTATTGTGATAATGGTTTGATGGAGTTGTATGTGGTGATTTCTGATATAGATGTGGTGCAACTGACTACTATAGAACCGTGTTTTGTGAGCTCTGTAAAAGTTGTTCCATAACATCAGTCTTTTGAATTGTCTCCTCATATGACTCTAGTAATAGAAGAAAATTATGAAGAAGATGGTCAAAATTTGAATGGAAATGTAGATGGAATCCCTTTGTGTGCTGATATAGTGAATGAAAGTTTATCTGAGGAAGAAGAATCTGAGGAGCCATCAGGAGATGATGTGGGTGAGGGTTATGTGAGGAATAAACCTTCTAAGGTTCCTTTGAGAGATGTGGGTGAGGGTGATGTGGGGAATGAACCTTCTGAGGTTCATTTAAGAGACAGACATCCACAACATCCACCATTTAGTGGTAATCATCATTAAGTATTGAGTTCCTTAGTTGAAGGAATGTCTCATGAACAACATTTTGATTGGGATGTCATTACACCAACTTCTGAATTACCTGACATTATAGGGAATAGGTCTGCATCAAATGATAACACCATCTATGTCGGGCAGGAGTTTGAAAGTAAACTGGCCGTGTAAATGTGATAAAGAAAGACCACATTGAGAAACATTTCACATTTTTGGTTTATGAGTCAAAGAAGAAAAAATATATCATTTGTTGTGAAAAATATGTGCAAGAATGTAGATTTCGATTAAGGGAAATATTTGATAATTTGTTTGCATGTTGGAGGATAACCAAATTAGAAGGGTCACACACTTGTGTGCATCCAATCTTTTCATAGGATCACTCTTCCCTTGATTCAGAGTTTGTGTCAAGTGTTATTTGTGTGATGATACGAACATGCCAGGATGTTCCCATTGCCCTTGTTCAGGAAATAATTCAACAGTTGTATAACTATAAGATATCATACACCAAATAATGGAATGAAAAACAGAAGGCAATTGTACAAGTGTATACTGATTGGGATGGATCTTATGCTATGTTGCCACAACTTATGGAATTTTTGTCTCTCAAAAATAAGATTTTTTATCAGTTGGACACTATTGAGTATGTATCCCCCAATCACCGAGTTGATCAAAAAAAGGTGAAGTTCAATAGGCTTTTTGGGTATTGAGGTCATGCATTGTTGTTCTTCCCTATTGTGGAAAATTTATCCAGGTCAATAGCACTTTTCTATATGGAAAGTATACAGCGAGCCATATATTGACCCAGTGTATCACATTTGCACTTTGGTTAACTATTATAGTGTATCTTGGATGCATGTTGGTGAATTTCATTCTATCTCATTGCTTGTTGATCAGCCGACCATCATCCATGATATTTCCATGTTTCATAATTTTGTTTTGTTTTCATTTATGATTTTTTCAATGTCTATCGTTTTTTAAATTATTGTCTTAATACTACTGGGTTACGGCCCCGAGGAAGACCAAAATCAAGTCAAATAAGAAATGAAATGGATTGGCCTCGGCAATGAGGAGGGAGAATACGATGCAATATTTTTCCCACAAAAGGACATACTCGTAAGTGATGTCCCCAAGTGGTAGGATAGAGCTCCACATCTCATCATCCATGATTGAGTCAATGTATTGTATCATGAATATGTATATTTTGTTTTTTATGTGGAAGTTTTAGTATTGAATCCTTTTATTTTTTACTTGCTCCACTTCTAACATGTTTCAATTTTGGTTTGTCGCATTTTTTGATTCTATAATAAAGATTTTTGTGATACTCAAACTATTAAAAAATTGACATAGAATGAAAATGAATATATCATGCTTCTACATGTAACAAAGACACTAATCCACACACAAAAAATCAAGTATAATTCAAAAATATTGACACAATCATTTTTCATTTGTTTGTTGTAGATTTTTTAAAATAAAAGTTTAAAATTTTTATTGAATTCACTATAAAAAAAGTAATGATGATATCATTTGTGCATATGAAAGGTTTTCCATTTCTCACATCTCAAGCTTCTCATGTATCACAGCTGATTTTAGCGGGACGCCCTGTGCCTCCATTGAGTGTACTCAGATCTCACCATTTTACATCATACCACACCACCTCCCACTATCATCCCTCATCTTCATCGTGTTGGATTCTATGACGTAGCGATGTGCGACTTCACCTATCTTGATCACCATATCATTGTTTTTCTTGTAGAGATATGGAGGCCAGAGTCACATACATTTCATTTTAGAGAGGGGGAGATGACTATTACCCTGCGGGATGTGGCCATTACGTTGGGTCTCCCCATCGATGGTGCGGATCTGACAGGCTGAGTTGGAGTAGATTTTTTGGAGATTGTTTATAGACTACTAGGCATAGAGGTCCATGATGATGGAAATACCATCGTCGATGTTATATTATGCATGCCTTGGTTAGACCAGCACTTCACACAGTTAGAAAAGGATGCTGATGAGATCACCGTGCTGTGATTTTCACGTGAATATATTTTGAGGTTGATCGGTGGCACTCTTTTTGTTGATCACTCCACTACATTTGTACATTTTATGTATTTATCTTTTTTGGAGGATTTGCACAAGTCAGACCGATATAGTTGGGGGTCTTCTTGTCTAGCATATACATACAGGGTGTTATTCAGTGCATGTCGCATCGATAAGATGTAGATCACTGGATGCATGGTTTTTCTATAGATGTGGGTACGGGAGCACATCCCTCATTTAGCTCCACATTATCATGTTCCATTGCCAGAAGATATTGTAATAGAGGCTCTGCATGGACGTTGGTATGTTATTCCTTCCTTATACTATCTAAGTTAATTGTATAACTTTCTATTATGAAATGTAAATATAACAATATTTTCTACAGGTGGAGTCAAGCACATCGACATTCAGATTCCCCCAGACACGACGTCTATGCCTACAAACATATGTTGGACAACATTCGACCACACGATGTAAGTGATTATTATTTATATTTTTGAATATTTATTCTTTATTGTACATGTATTCATTTATTAATTGATTATTTATTTTTTCTTTCATATTTTATAGAAGTCATATATAGATGATATTATCTATAGTCTTCCACCATAATGTACGACAATGCTTGCTATCAGCTCCTATAGGGTTCCATTGATTCATTTTCATATAGTCGAGTGGCATCAGACCGATAAAGTTATGAGGTAGTTTGGATTCCTTTAGTATGTTCCTGACCCACCCAGTCAGTTAGATTCACTGCATTCCCTGAAGATTCTAGGGAAGAGAGATTTTGATTGGAGGAGAAACCATGCCAGATATATTGATTTATGGGACAGATGGGAGGAGTCCCAGTTGCAAGGGGAGGAGACAGTATGTTTTCATTTGGTGGATCAAATGGATTATGCATCCTAGTACAACAGGTCCCCAGTTAAATTTCTGACATGACACAGATGAGACTTTCATGAGTTGGTATACATTTTTCCTTCCACTGTTTAGCAGAATTTTTATTCATATTACTTAACAACGGAATTTTTTTTCACAGGATGCTTGTATCTGTCATCTACTTCACATGTCTGATCTAATAGAGAGCACCGTATTTTACTCGACATATTTCCAAACCCTTGTATCACAGTTGTTTCCTTTGATGGACAAGATTTATCATGGAATTTTCTTTGATCCACCACATGCTGAGGAGGTTGCGAAGCCTGATGAGCCTCATATAGATGTACCAGGGGGTGACAAACCTGTTATGAATCTTTTTGTTCCATAAAAGGATGTTCAGCTTGATCAGTCAGATGTTTTTGTTCCACAGGAGGAGGGTGTTCAACATTATCAGTCATATTCTCTTATAGCTTCTCAGGCTCAGCCATAGGTAGATACAAATGTTTATTGGGTTGAAATGGATTCTTTATTACATACATCCACAACACAATAGTCATCTTCTTTCCATGTTGGTGAGAGTTCCATCTAGCCTCCACTATCCTTAGATGCAGGATAGGGTAAAGACGATGATATTGCACATCCACCACCTATCATAGAAGAGAATGTAGAGGTGAGTACTAAGGATGATGTGCAGCATACGCTAGAGCATAGACAGAAGCGGACAAGACGTGGATGCATCCAGTATACACCTGGCTGTGAGATAGAGGAGCATCCACGCCAGAGGCGTAGATTAGGTTGATTTTTTATTTACGATATATTATGTATGTGTATTACTATTATCATTTATAGAGTTATATTTTTTTAATAAGTGTCTTCCTATCATCAAATTATCTTCCAAAATTAATAATTTCTATTTTATATTCATTAATAAATATTAATACTCTGGATGAAAAGATCTGTGAACATCAAGAAATATTTAAAAATATTTTTGATCTCGATGATGTGAAACCAAAAATCATGGAATATGATTATTTAAAAAAATTGAATTTCATGGGGAAGAATTTCAATGAATAATGGATAATTGTAACGATTAGATGATTATGATTGAAGATCCAAAAAATCACAAAATGTGATGTATGGAATTAGAATTTCTTTTGGCCAATTTTGATAAAATACATATTCGGACTTTATAAAAGGACACATTTTCTACTGGTACACAATTTTCACTGAAGGATTTTATTGTTAAAATACCTCCATCATGTGATAAAATTATGGACATTATTAAAAAGATTGATTTCATATTCTTCTAAAATAAGAAACAATCTTTAAGAGGGTTAAGAATGTGTTAGCATATCCAATAATAATTATTGAAAAAGTTCATCCTTGGTGAAGTTATATAAGTTTTCAAAACTGATGTTTATGAGTGTTTCCCTTGAGGGGGAGGTAAATAAAGAAAAGTTATATAAGTTTTCAAAACTGATGTTTATGAGTGTTTCCCTTGAGGGGAAGGTAAATGAAGAAATATGAAATTACTACTAGAATTAGTATATTAATTAGAATAAAACCTAATTACTAAAGAACAATCAGGAAGATCATGTTATTGAAAGATGAATATTTTTATAAATCTCTCTTACTTTGTTAATAAAAAAATAAACTGAATAAAAAGGGATTGTAATTGAATTAATTAAATACATAAGAAAAATTTACCTTTATAAAATTGATGGTTTTTTATTTATTTAACATTTATGTAGGATGCGTGAATAGGGTTCATGTATCCTTTAGAAACATCATACAGGATGTGTGAACCCTGTTCACTCATCTTTGGCGTGGAGAGATGCGTGAAAGAGGTTCAAAAATCCTTTATCGACTCTTCGAATGGTGTATTAACCCTGTTCATGCATCTCTCTATGCCAAAGATGCATGAACGATGTCACACATCTTGAGACCCATTTTTAAAAATATTACTAAAACTGTTATTTTTCTATAAAAAACCCCATATATAAAAAAACCTGAATAGTCACTATTATTTTTTATGATTTTCTGTGTGCCTTTTCTAGGAGTTGTGCATCGACTTCTTCTGACATCGAGGATTTATAGGGTTTTCAGATCTTAAAAAGATGTTCCCTTAGAGCATTATAGGCTTCAAAGAGTTGGACTCACTATCATTCATCCGGAGAATAATCATGCATTGTTGGGCCAGCCTCTTCATTGATTATCTTAGACCCCCCTTGTATACAGGGCGAGAACGAGTCTTTTTGGAGTGATATTATCTGTACGTTTTTTTGGTGTTGATGATATTTTGTGGCAGTTGACGGTGCTATATCAGGTGGCGCTGGCGGTGGTTTGGATTTTCCACTATAATATTTTTTTCGAGTTTTATGTTTTTTTCAGAAGCATAGGGATTCTGTGCTTATTTGAATGGAACTGGGAGATCCATTAGAATCTCAATTTTTTGAATTATCAGTGACATTTTCAAACCTTCTGGATGATTTTTCAAACCATGAAGACGTGCATTTGTCAGCGCAGAGAGGGGGATCAGATGTTGCTAGTCGTAGTTATGGGAATGCTTCCTCTATCACAAAAATGGAGTATTTACCTTAGATCATGGTACTGTGGGATCTTAGACCATCTACAACCCACACTAAAATCGCTAAAATTCGGTACCCAATCTTCTCCAACTTAGTGCTAAAACTAGCGCCAAAATAGCATTGCTGCACATTCCAGCAGCAATATGGCGCTGCACTGTTACAGCGCTATCCACTGTTTCATCTTTTCCTGTGTATTTGGCTTTAAATTTTTATTTATTTTCATCATATAAAAATAAATAGTGTGAAATATATCATACCTTTGAAGAATATTTCACTGTATATACGTTATTTTTGTGCAAGGTTCACTCTATTCTAGCATTGTGGGTTGGATATGCTCTTATACACGAGGAATTTGAGGCATGTATGCCTTCTAGCCCATCTAATAATGGGTTAGTCTCAAAATTGAGGCCTAGAGATTAGCTGAGATTAATTTCATTTGACACCTGGTTTTAAAATCTAAGTTTCTCACTTCCATGCTCTGAAATGTGGGGTATATATGCTGGTTTTTCAATGCAATATTTGGATGTGCTTCTTATAGTGTTATTGATATGGTGTAAATGAAGTCCTTAGAGAGTAGTGTTTAATATAACATTGAAGATTTCACTGTCTTTATGTTTCTTAAAAGGCAACCTATTGGGATTTAAGTTGTGATTATTAACCGTTAAATTACTTATGACGTGTTTGTTTTTATTCTTCATTCATTTAATAGAGTCAGGTAGCCTGCTACAAAACTAAAATTCAAAAAGTAGTTTAGGAACTATTTTTTTTCTAGTTACGTTGTTATTTCATTTCCCTTTTCCTTTACATGTTTGTTTTATGGATAAATAATTTTCCTTTTCCTTTTCCAATATTAACAAAAATGGATTTTGTTTTGTTTTTAATGTTTTATAATGATTTTCATGGATTAATTTATCCTTTCTATTTTTTTTGTTATTATGATTAAGCTAACAATTTTGGAGACCCTTTAAATTTTTTTGAGGTGATAAGCTGAGTGAATTTTATGTTGTGGGATCTACCCCTATTTTTATCATGGGTGTGAAATATGCATTTTAGTGGATGGTCCTGCTCGCTATCTATTTTAAATATGGGTTCTTTTAGTGAGGATGAAGGAAGGATGCATAGATCTTGTTTTATGCTTAAACATAAGCATTGATCCATTTAAAATTTCACCCTGTTCCAGAATGGAATGTTGGATAGGTATATGATACTTCTGTTTTTTTCTCATTACTTACTCTGCATACACAAAATTTGTATATTTTTAATTCTCTTTAAAGGATTTTTGGGGCAACATATCTTTGTGTGTGGGTAAGAATTTATTTATTAGCGCACACTGATGGTAACTGTAGAGCTTTTTTGGTAAATTTTTTTCATTTTTTTTGTTGAGAAGCAATGGTTCCATTAATAAAATATTTCAGTATCATGTGTTTTTTGGTAACTAAACCATATAGAAATGGTGCCCTGGTGTGTAGGTGTAGTACTGATAATTCTTTTCCATTGCATTTATTTTAATTTGCAACCTTTTTTTGTTTTTCATAATGTATCTATATTTATATTTTGAGCATTTATATATCGGTTTAAACTTTTTTGGCTGATGAAACATCCTAAAACAAAACCAAATATTTACTATACACTAGTTATCACTTTGTTTACTTTGATGGTAAATATTTCTTGAATAATACTCATGTGCCCTTGACTCACCATCCCCCCCTCTATTTAAAACACCAGCCTCTCGATTTTCCTCTCATGTGGGGCCTAGCAGTTTGTTATCCACAACTACGTCCAGTTGTATTAATCTTTCTACAATGTATTATATGCCCCTTTTAGAATATCCTTTCCCAAGATGTCCAATTATTCCCATGCATGACCTCTAACACTCTCCTCCCTTAAAATCAGAATTGTCCTCAAGAATAGAGGAATAAAAATGATGTCATTCAAGGTGTTGTTCGAAACAGGACAACACAGTCGATGTCAGACCATGTTAATATTGTCCACTATAAGTTCCCTTTCTATAAAGGCACTCTAAGAAATTTTCCATATTCCACTTCCCACCTAATGTAATTGCTTTGGAGAGAATTATGTGAGTTGTAACCCTCTGTGATCTTGTGGATGGAATTTCTGATGTCTTTCACTAGTAGAAAACTCAAAAATAATGCATGGACCACCCCTATGGAGCAGCGACCTAATCTGTCCTCCTTACCACAAACATTTTTGTGTACCTCATCCCAATAGCCAAATGTGGACTGATATGGATAGGTTGATATAAGTAATAAGTTCCAACAACAAGGAGACTCGTTAAAGTAAAACTGAGCAAGTGGCACTCACAAATCAATGCGAGCTCGAGGAATGATGACACACTATGTTACACGAGCTGCACAAGTTGCGGAGGATTGAATAGATGGGGTAGAAGTATACGAGTATTATTTGAATAGAGGGGGTAGAAGTATATGAGTAGTATACTCGAGAGGATTCGCAAGAGCTCTTCCCCAAGCCGTAGGCTGAAATCCCAAGTCTGGAATAATATTTAGGTGCTTCTGACTCACTAGCATCTCCCTCTATCTAATAACCCCAACCTCTTGATTTTTCTCACACACAGGGCATAAAAACTTCTTGTTACCCACAACTTGATCAAGCTATATTGATCTTTCTACAATGATTTATATTCTCCTTCTAGAATATCCTTTCTCAGACTATCCAATTATGCCCATGCATGACCTCTAATGTCACGACCCCCTCCCCATGAAGTGTACCCCTCCTGGGCCGACAATGGGAGAAGAGAGATAGTGACACTCGAGTCCCGCCTCCAGTAGGCCCCAGGTTGGAGACTAGCACTGAGGGTATAGTAAACACGCAGATGAGAGATATCATCCTCTAAAAGAACACTTGCAAAAGAGAGAGATAAGACAGACACCAATCAACTCTTGATCAGATTCCAATATAAAAGGAAACCCAAGTACACATATGTAATGTTATGCAAGAACTACTACAACTGAAAGAAAACTACAAGTACCCAAAGAATGTAAAGACAACATCGACCATGAAGCTCAAACAACTCCTAAAAAACCCCACGCTAGTAGTAACCTCCTGATATCCAACTGACCTGAAAAACATTTTATATATACGTATGGTGAGTATAACAGTATATCCAGTAGGATCCTCCCTGGATCCTCTTATGCAAAAGATAAAGAAAACATGTTAAACCACAGTGAATAACAAGTGAAACTAACTCATCGCCTAAACAGGTATGCTATGTTCCCAGCCTCACTTTGAATACTCTCACTAAGTATCACATATAAGAGCATATAATATAATAAATAATATCAAGTGTATTATGCTACCGCTTTACCACTGGTTTGTCGCTCTGTCCCAACGTCGCACGTCCTGAGTATCTCTCTCCAAAAAATTCTAGCCCGCGAACACCTAAGTGAAGTAACACAACATGCAACTTGTGCAACATACCACCATGTACACATAACCAAAAGTAACTAGGTAGTTTCTGGAAGCTACCACAGTCCGTATAACATGTATCATACCTCAGGTATTATACCTCAAGCCATCACAACCCATACACCGAGTAAGGATCGTCAAGCCATCACAACCTACACATGTTATAACTATAATATTCCTTAGGGAAATACATTCAGAATACATGTGCATGAAATAACAATCCATTACAACCCTCTACACACATATATGAGGAAAAATAACTGCCATGCATACCAACATGAGTAACTATCAAGAGAAGAGAGTGAGGCCAAAGGGGGTAGTCGGTCATCCATCCTCCCACTAGGATATGCGGGAAAACACCCCCAGGGCTCAGAATCCCCAGGGTGTCAGTTCCCCTAACTGACAAGGTGTAGTAGCATATATAAACACAAAAAGTACATGATATAATATAGCTCACAACCAAACTATGGGCATAACCTAGTTTCAGACTCAATTGCAGCTAACATCTCTCAGACTTCTGACTACAACTGCTAAGACCAGATATCCTATAATCACACAACCATTTAAAGATCTACATTAAATTACTTTATTCCTTTTCAACAGCTGCACTTTACATTAATTAATTCTTTAACCATTAATTAACCGTTTACACCTCTACATTACATTCATTATCATTACATCAATGTTCCATGCCCTCCAAGCGTAAGAAAACTGAGTCCATGGCTTCTTAGAATTATAACCTCACCATTTCATCCCAGAAATCTCCAACCACATGGGTTAAATATTTATTCATTTATTAATAACATTAATTTTTATATTAACAGGTAATCTAGGAAAAATCCTAAGCTACCAAACAAGGTGTTGGATTGGTGTAGCCCGATCCGGTTGGGCCGAATGCTTGTGGCCTGCAACTGTAGAATCTTTGAAAACTGTAGAAGAGATGACCGACCAACACCAAAAGACACTATAGTAGTTCGGACTTCAGAGTCAACTGTACTATAGCACTTTTGAATTTCATCTGGTAGCCACTGTATCACCTTTGACAAATCTTGCCACCTTTCACTGTAGCGATGTGGACTTCCTGTGCAAACAGTGGATCGTCTTCTCTATTTTATAGCCCATTTTCAGGCTAGGGTTAATATTGTAAAAAGACTCTATAATTTTTTCTCATGATTATAGTAATAATTCTGCCTCTTCCTGGACATAGGGATTATTCCCGAACCATGTAAATTTGTGTGTTATGTGTGCTATCTTTTCTTCTATTTTCTCTTTCGTTTCTCATTTCTGCCATTGCAACTCTTGATGATTCCGCAACACAAGGTATACAACCAAGAACATCTATCTACCTCAAGCAGTGGGAAAAGGAAAACAAATAAACAAACAATATTATCGTCATCCAAACAACAAATTCAAACAAGTATCCAACTTTCATATCAATGGGTAGGCCCAGCTTCGACCCATTTCGTCATCCCTGGTGTCCTCCCCGACACCTACATGCATATCCTGATGCATCTCGCCAATCTAGGCGTCAACTTCTACCATAACAACCAGTCCTCCCCACCCCTTATAGAACAATAGATTCTAGGCTCAAACATCCCAATATCATGTCGTATGTGGGCCTCCCCTCCCCATATACTACAACATCCTTTCAGGCTAAGCCATCCCAGGTTCATGTCACATCATAAGCAGTAGACCACCAACATAGCAGCCAGGCTCTTGTCCCTAAACAAGGCATTCATCCTTCACACACAACGAGCTCTCATGACTCCAAACCACAAGCCACTTGGACCTTACAAGCAATTGAACCATTCAAGCCTCACATGACATTATCCTTTATCACACAACCCATTCTTATTTCATCTTGAATTAGTTAATTCATTATAATAGGTTCCAAATATGGGCAACCTAAACAACAATATATCACACCTATCACAAATTAATTAAACAACTAATTTAACATGTCTTCAATTATTTTATCAATAATAATTAACATGCTTCAAGTTCATTAAGCAATTCAAATAAATATGCATACTTGCATTAATTTGATTATCTTCAAATTATAACAACCAGGTTTTTTATAATTGTCTCATTAAACCTTAAGCTAATTAATTATCAATTAATTTAGACTTTACGTTCTTTACCAATTTGGATAAACTAACTATAACAAGCACAACATAAATACCACGCTATCTTACAAATCAAGAGGAAACCTCTTATCATGGTACAGACAACAACATCGCCATGCAATCAATACAAATTATTTAATCTTGTTCTTAGGCTAATTTCACTACGATCCAAAAGCTAAATCATGCTAGATCTATGATTGAACGTAAATATATAGAGAATAAATGAACCTACTACCTCAAAAAGGGTGTCAACGTTCTTTGTACAAGAATGAACCACACAACAGAGCTCCGATCACCCCTCCCGCAAGAACTGTATCCATCTGAGGATACTGTGACACCACTGCACCAACAACAACCAAGAGAAACCTCATTAGAAACATGGGTAAGCAAACGCCATATCACGATGAGAAGATACAAGAGGAAACGAGATCAAACCACGAGAAACTGCTAGAAAATGAAGGAAGAATTCACATTGGATCATCACAAATTGCCACATATCAAAGATATAAGACCAAGGATCGATCCCCCTCGAAGGGAATCCAAAATACCAAAGAGGGGGTTGTCGGGTTGCCAGGAACATGAGGGAGATATGTTGCAGCCGTAGGGTTATGAATAACCCGAGCGGCTAAAAATGATTAAAAGTGCAATGCAGCGGGGAATTACATGATGTGTAATCCCCTTTCACACCATGTAATCCTCAAGATTAGTTTCCTATCAAAAAACGCATCGTCTTTTCATTTTATTTATTTTTATAACCCTGATTTATTACATGTTGTGAAACCTAATTTCAATTCATGTAAAAAATTTACACAGTGTGAAATTTTGTTACTTCAAGCTATTGGCAGTCAGCTCCTCCGGACTTCCTCTGAGCCTCCTCTAAGCACCTCGGTCTTCGAAAACATGCATAGCAGATCCAAACCCTTAACTTAGATACCTCTCAAAACATTATCGTCCTCAAGAATCCAAAACCAACCCAGAGAGGAAACCAAAAAAGGGTCATCTGAACAACCACCCCATGATATACCTCTCAAAATCTCTCGCCACCACAAGAGCTCAACCACCTCTATCCAAGCACAAGGGGCTCGACATGATGAGTTGATGAACTACTCATCGAGTCCTTCCCACCTATAGTAGGAGAGTAGACCTATCTAACCTCAGGAAGCTAAACATAGAAATCATGTGGCATACCCTGCCCGTTTTCGCATCCCATAGAATGAGAGTAAGCCATAACAGGTAATAAGAGAGAGAGCCATCTCATAAAATAGAGAAGGTCTAAAACCACAAAATGAACAGAATTATAATAGAAGAGATAAAAATCATACAACTTGGCATATTGAGCACGTATCTGTGACTCACGTTCCGACGTACTCTCTTACATGCCACTATGCGAAGGTCACATCTTTGTCAACATCGATCTCACCCTAATCGATGAAGTGAGAGTCTTCATGAAGATAGTAATGGATCGATGACATGTGAAAAACATCGTGTATTTGACTTATCTATAGAGGAAGTGCTATCTGATACACCTTTTCTCCAACACGAGCCAACACCTCGAAAGTCCCAACAAACCGGAGAGAAAGCGTACTACCATGACCAAACCTTAGTTGCCCACAAGAGGGAGTCACCTTCAGGAACACATGATCCCCAACGTCGAACTCTAGAGGTCTCATCCTATGATTGAAATAGGATTTCTGATGATCCTACATTTCCTTCATCCTCTCGTGAATCTCTTGAACCATCTCTATCGTAATTTGTACCAGTTCCGGTTTGAGAATTGATGACTATCTGACCCCGGTATAGCATAATGGAGACGACAAGGTTGACCATACAATACTTCAAATGGCGCCATTCCAATAGTGGAGTGAAAAATATTTTTTTTAAGCCAACTCTACTAATGGTAGGTGCCTCATCCATGTACCTCCAATATTAGGACACAAGAACACAACATTTCTTCAAGAGTCTCGGCGGTCTGCTCTGTCTGACCATCCGTCTGCGGATGGAAAGCAGTGCTAAGTCATAACTGAAGACCAAAAACATGCTGAATACCTTTCCACAACCTAGAGGTAAAATTGGGATCTTTATCAGAAATGATCATCCTCAGGACTCTGTGGAGTCTCACCATCTCCTCCAGAAACTACCTCGACAAAATCTCCATTGAGCTTGACTAATTGATTGCTATAAAGTGGCTTAATTTTGTCCAACGATCCACTAAAACCCATATAGCATTATAGTCTTCCTGAGATAAAGGTAAACTGGTAACAAATTCAATCGACATGTCCTCTCACTTACAATGAGGAACATCGGGAACACAGTGTCGACCTTCACCTTATGGAAGACCAAACATCGAGACACAAACCCTGCAACCGGAGGCTTCAACCCATGCCACAAAAACTGACCCCTTAAGGCTCAGTACATCTTTTTCACACCAGGGTGTACCACCAAAGGCGAACTATGAAACTCTCTGAGAACTATCTCTCTCATTTCCAAAGGAATGAAATATCTTCCCTGAAACAACACTTGTTTCTATTCATCCTCAGACTAACCATCGGGGGTCTTTCCACAAACAACTCGGTCTCTCCAAACCTCCACCTCAAGATCCCTCAATTCAGACTCTTCCACCTACTAATCCAGAGATGACTGCACCATCATCTAAAAATGACAACCTTTTTCCCCCGACTTCTCCTATATGTAACTTCAATGTTGAAAGTTCTTCCATCACTTTCCAGGAATCACCAGATTCATGCACTGCACACGATTTTCTGCTCAGTGCATTGTCTACAACATTCCCCTTTCCAAATGTATATAAAATCTTGATGTTGTAATCCTGTAATAAATACATCCACCGACGCTGATGCAATTTCAAGTCATGCTAGGAGAAAACATACCTTAGGCTTTTGTGATTGGTGAAGACCACAAAATGCTCAATGTCTACATAACTTCAGGGTAAACACTACCACCGCCAACTCGAGATCATGTGTGTCATAGTTACGTTTTTGGGGAAGTAACTGTCGAGAACCATAAGAAATGATCGATCTCTACTGCATAAGAACACAACCCAACCCAAGATGCGGAGTGTCACAGAAAACCTCAAACTGAACTCTTTCTATTGGCAGAAAAATAACTGGAGCACTGACCAACTTATCTTTTAGATACTCAAAAGCTGCTCGAAACTAATCAGTTTACAAGAATGCTTGATCCTTTCTGGTCAACGCTGTCATAGGATTTACAGCCCGATAGAAATTAGGATATGAACCTCCTATAATATCCTGAAAGACAAAGGAAACTTCACACCTCTGCCACTGTCTTGGGGGATGCACGAGACACAACTGCTTCTATATTCGATGAATCCACAACCACTCCTTGCTGGGATACAACATGCCCCACAAAATGAACTTCTTGAGACCAAAACTCACACTTCAACAACATCCCAAACAACTTATCATGACGAAGAACTCCCAAAACAACACGCAGATGATCTCCATGCTCCTCCTCAGACGTGGAAGGTGTCGTCGATGAAAACCACCATGAACTTATCCAGGAACTCACGAAACACAGCGTTCATCAACCCCATGAACACAGCTAAAGAATTTTTAACACCGAACGACATCATAAAAAACTTGTAATGTCCATGAAGACAACAGAAATCAGTATATGGGATATCCTCATCATTTATACACATCTGATGACTGACCGAAAATAGATCATAGAGAACCAACTTTCACCCTTCAGTTGATAGAATAAATCATCAATATATGGAATAGGATAATGGTTCTTCACTTTCACTTGGTTCAAGAAACGATAATTGATACATAACAGCAAACTGCAATCGGCCTTCTTCAAGAAAAAAACTGGTGCACCCCACGGTGACACACTTGGCCGAACAAAACCACACTGCAACAGACCATCGAGTTGTATATGCAGCTCTTGCAACTCAGAAGGTGCTATATGGAGACATCAAGATAGGAGACATGTCTGATTATAGTTCGATATCGAACTATATCTCTCATCGAGGGGGTAACGCTACAACCTCTTCTCGAAATTCATCAGGGTACTTTTCTATGATCCTAGGAAATGTTGACTACTGAACCTTTGAAGAACTCAACATCAGCTTAGTAATCAATGTTGACATGGACTAAACACACCTCTGACCCTTCTGAGGGTCTCGCTCACCAACAAAAATGTTGGCTCTCCATCTGCATCGAAGAGCACAACCTGCCTCCTAAAACAATCCATGATAGTCTGCACCGAATTCAAACAATCCATGTTGATGATGATGTCATATGGTTGTATTCATAAACATAGAAAATCTCTTCAAGAGAGGTGCTTCCCCAACACTAGCTTACAATCTCTACATACATAACACCAATCAGCTCAACCTCCAATTGATTTGGTCAACGCTGAGGGAACTGGAAGTCTCTCTACCTCAAGTCCCCAAGAATGAACAATGGAAGGTGATATAAAGGAGTATGTCACTCCTGGATCAAACAAGACATGAAACCAAGTAGAAAACAAGAAAATGTCACCTCGAACGATGTCAGGCTCGCTTGGCGGTGACAACATTAAAGCATGATGTTGACCACAACCTACTCCATGATCTCTCTAACCATGATGATGACCACCTTCATGGCCACACTCTACTCTCTGAGGATGGGGAGCATCCCAGGGCTATCTTTTTCCTGCCCAACTACTCTCTAATGATCCCAAAATGGAGAAACCTACTCTTATTGTCTCGGTTGGAACTGCCACAATGGAGGAACCTGAAACAGAAAAATTGGCGCATACTGACTACTTAGAAAGGTCAGGCACTCTCCCTACTGATGACCTCGACCTCCACAATAAAAACATGCATCTGATCCCTTGGAAAGGCCTGAGAGCTGTTGTCCTCAGAGAAACGAGACTTTGAGGGCTGATACCTATCCCCTTCTGATCGGAAACTCTTCTTCCCTGACAACTAGGAACCTCGAAGCACAACTCTACTTTGTGAGTAATCCTGACAACTCCCCTATCATGACGATTTGGTTATGACTAACGTCCTCCTGATGGCCTTTGACTTTTCCAACACCTCTAGATACGTATTATGCATAAACATGGTGACCTGACATTGGATCTCTGGATACAAAGCCTTCTCAAAATGCCTCACCCTGGCCTCTTCGTCTGGCAGCAGGTCCAAAGCATATCACAGAAGGATCCTGAAATGGATCCTGAACTCTCGCACACTGGAGCTCCCCTGCCGAAGGGTAAGTAGCTCCTAGTGACTGGCCGCCTTTGGGGTCGAAGAAAGAAACTCATCTCTGAACTGGTCTCAGAACTTCTCCCATATTACTGTGGACTCCCTGCGATCCCCAAGGAATAAGAACCACCAATTCCTCACTGGCCCACGTACCATCGTCACATCCAATGATACACAGTGCTCCTTCCAAGCACGGATCGAACTGAAGGCTATCTTAACCTCCTACAACCATTCTTTCATGACTGCATCTAAAACAGAGCCCTCATACCTCAGTAGACTTTGCTACTGAAACTCTTGGAGTGTCCTCCAAGTGTCATCATTGTCAACCTCTACCCTGTGGCAATTTGCTGGTGCAACCAGCTGAACATCTTCTGCATGAAGTTGATGAGGACATCATCCTGGAGCCATGCCTACAAAAGAACAAATAGTTGGAGCTCCTAAACCTGGTATATAAAAAACTTTAACATTAATTAATTGTTTTCTTTTATTCATTTTAGGTTAACTATCCCAAGGACTACCCATTCAAAAACATATGCAAAGAAAAAGGATGCATGATGATACTTTCCTAGGTCTCTACCCTAAAACTAGTATCACCTTGTTTAGTAGCCACTATAAGCTTAAAGGTCCATGCATCATATCATAGGGGACCCTAAATACCCGTGTATAAGCCGATCTCCTGTGTTTACAACACTTTTTTAACTTAGCTGACACTGTTTCCCTACCAACCCCATGAAACTTCACCTGTGCCTAACTCCAAACTCTATCCTATCCGTCAACCATAGCTCTAATACCACTTTGTCACGACCCCCTCCCCACAAGGTGTAACCCTCCTGGGTCGAAAATGGGAGAAGAGAGATAGTGACACTCGAGTCCTGCCTCTAGTAGGCCCTGGGTTGGAGACTAGCACCGAAGGTATAGTAAACACACAGATGAGATATATCATCCTCTAAGAGAAAACATGCGAAAGAGAGATATAAGACAGACACTAACCAACTCCTGCTCATATTCCAATATAAAAGGAGACCCAAGTACACATATTTAATGTCGTGCAAGAACAACTAAAACTGAATGTAAAATGCAAGTACCCAAAGAAAGTAAAGACGACATCGACCATGAAGCCCAAACAGCTCCTGAAAAACCCCAAGCCTGTAGTAACCAACTTGATCTTCAACTCGATCCAACTGACTTGAAAAACAGTTTATATATACGTAGGGTGAGTATAACAGTATACTCAGTAGGATCATCCCTAGAGCCTCTCATATGAAAGATAAAGAAAACATGTGAAAGCATAGTGAACAATAAGTGAAACTAACTTGTCACCTAAATCTATATACTATGTTATCTTCCTCACCATGACTACTCTCACTAAGTTTCTCATACAAGAGCATATAATATAATAAATAATATCATGGTTACCCTACTATCTCTTCCACATTGGTTTGCCGCTTTGTCCTAACATCGCACGTCATAAGCATCTCTCTCCAAAAAGGCTAGCCTGCAGACATCTGGGCGAAGCACCACAACATGAAATTTGTGAAACATACCACCATGTACACATAACCAAAAGTATCCAGGTAGTTTTTGGGATCCACCACAACCTGTATAAAGTGTATCATACATTAGTTATTATACCTCAAGCCATCACAACCCCATACACTGAGTAAGGATCCTCATGCCATCACAAACTATACACGTTATACCTACAGTTTTCCTTAGGAAACTATATCCAGAATACATGTTTGAAATAACCACAAGACATTATAGCCCTCTACACACATATATGGGAAAAACTATCCATTTTTCATACCATCACAAGTAACTATCAAGAGAAGAGAGTGGGGCCAAAGGGGTAGTCAATCATCCATCCTCTCATCGAGATGTTGGCGAAAACACCCCCTAGGGATTAGAATCCCCGAGGTGTCAATTGTCCTAACCATCGGGATGGAGTAGCGTATGGAAACAAAAAAAGTAAATGATATAATATATCTATCTCACAACCACATTATGGGCATAACCTAGTCTCATACTAAACTGCAGCTAACATCTCTCGGACTCCCGACCACCACTGCTAAGACTAGATATACTATAAACACACAACCGTCTAAAGAGATACATTAAATTACTTTATTAATTTTCATCAGTTTCATTTTATGTTAATTAATTATTTAACAATTAATTAATCATTAAAATCTCCACATTACATTACAATAAAGTTCCACTCCCTCCAAACATAAGAAAATCAAGTCCATGACTTTTCATAATTATAACCTCAGCATTGCATCCCAGAAAGCTCTAATCTCATGGGTTAAACATTTATTCATTTATTAATAACATTACTTTCCATATTACCAGGTACTCTAGGAAAACATACTAAGATACTGAAAAAGGTATACAACCCAGCATATCTATCTGCCTTGGGGAAAGGAAAGAAGATAAACAAACAACCTAACCATCGACCGAAAGACATTTTCAAACAAGCATCCAACTTTCATATCAATGGGTCAACCCAGCTTCGACCCATTCCGTCATCCCTGGTGTTCTCCCTAACACCCACATGCATATCCCGATGCATCTCACTACTCTAGAAATCAACTGCTACCATAAAAACTAGTCCTCTACGCCCCTCATACCACAAAAACCCTCCAGGATCAGCCATCCTAGACTCACATCATCTTCGGGCCTCCCCACCCCATATACTACAACAGTCCTCCAGGCTCATCCCTCCAGGCTCAGCCATCCCAGACTCACGTCACATCATAAGAAATAGGCCACAAACATAGCAACCGGGCTGTTGGCCATAAACAAGAAATTCAACCTTTACACACAATGAGATCTCACGGCTCCAAAGCACAAGAAACTTATCCCTTACAAGCAAGTGGAATCAGGCCCTATAAGGAATTATCTTTTATCACGCAACTGATTCTTATTCCATCTTGAATTAATCATTTCATTGTCACAGGTTCCAAATATAGGCAACCTAAGCAACAAGCTATCACACCTATCACATATTAATTAAACAATTAACTTAACATGCTTTTAATTATTTTATCAATAATCATTAACATGCTTGAGGTTCATTAACCAATTCAATTAAACATTCATACTTGCATTAATTTTATTATTGTCAAATTACAACAACCAGATTCTTAAACATATCTCTTTAAACCTTTAGCCAATTAATTATCAATTAATTCTAGCTTTACATTATTTACTGATTTCACATTCTAAACCTAGAATAACAATCACAACATAGATACTACACTTTCTATCAAATAAAGAGGCAACATGTTATCTTGTTACAAACAACAACATTGACATGCGATCGATACCAATTCATTAATCCGATTCAATTAATTATTAGTTTAATTTCATTGTGATACAAAGGATAAATCATGTTAGGTATATGGCTGCACATAAATAAATAGAGAAACAATGGATCCCCTACCTCAAAAAGGGTGTCAATGTTCTTTGCACGAGAACGGACCACACAACGGATCTCTAATCACCCCTCCCGCAAGAACTGCATCCACCAAGGATGCCGCAGAACCAACTCACCAACAACAACTGAGAGAAACCACATTAGAAACATGGGTAAGCAAACACCATAGCACGATGAGAATATACAGGAGGAAATGAGATCAATCCAAGAGAAACCACTAGAAAATGAAGGAAGAACACACCTTGGATCACCACAGATCGCCACAGATCAAAGACAAATGCCCAAGGATTGATCCTCCTTGAAGGGAATCCAAAATGCTGAATAGGGGGTTGTCGGGTCTCCTAGAACGAGAGGGAGATCCAATATATCCATAGGGTTATGAATAACTCAAGTAGTTAAAAATGCTTAAAACACTACAGTGGGCAATTACACGATGTGTAATCCCCTTTCACATCATGTATTCCTCAGGATACAAGCCCTTACATCTAACATAGACTATATCTGGTTTTTTACCCTTACACTTTGTTTCTTCTATTCATAGATATATTTCTTAAGACACCTCAAAAGGATCTTGAATCCATTGGAAAGAAATTGGGTATTCACTATGAAATATGGCAACCTAGGTTGAGTGAATTTGTTGTTTTTTATTTTTGTTATCTCTTTCTTCACCATCAACTTGCCTATTGATTTTTTAACAGCATCACTATAAGTATAAGCTTCATCCTAATGTAGAGGATGTCAAGAAACTTTCTCAATCATGTTCCAAAAAGTGTCAAGAATGATATAGTCTTCTTTCAATATAATGGTCATGGTGTGCCAAATCCAACTGCCAATGGTGATATTTGGTTTTTCAATCAGGTTTTTTCATCCCTCTAAAGTTGCTTGTCTTAAGTTCTTTGTCATTATCATTCCAGTTATTGTTTTTTGTGGTTCAGAGCTATACACAATATATTACTTTCCTAATTAGTGACCTTGATTCTTGACCTAATACTCCTTCCTTATATGTATTTTATTTCTCTGCAGTTGGGATGACTTCCAATGCCTTCATGGTGGTATTTCCCAATGCCTTTATTGTTTGTCATTTATCATTATTTTGGAATTTAAATCTTTTTTTATAAGACCTGAAAAAAATAGCTTAATTTCCTGATAGCTTCATGACTGTAGTGCTTATAGCAGTGCTGGATCAACCAGGGACTTTATTTTGTTTTCATCTTGTGAAGCACATGAGACTCTTCCTCAAAGCGCTAAATTTCCTAATGGTGTTTTTACATCCTAGTTAACAACCTCAATCAAGATGGGAATTAAGATGGTGATGCTTTCCGTGTTTATTATTATTTTTGGAGAGCTGTAATTTCTATGCCCCTTTGACTGCACATTATTATGATCATTGTTTCATATTCCTTGCACATGGAATGTTTTCTCTTTGAGTTTCTAGCTTGTGACACATGCTTTATTTATATTTTTTGTTATATTCCATTTATATATCATGATGATGTTTTATCTAATTGAGTAGATACAATAATTTAACTCTCAAATGCTGGCCTATCTTGTTGCCATTATGTTGAATGAATCCCATGTTATTGTATTCTACATAATATGCTTTCTTGATGACAGTTGTAATTGAGATGTGTAACAGTTTAAGGCTTAGATTACATTTTCATTCTATCATTTTTCCACCAAAATTTTAATGAATTTCTTTACCCAAATATTGTTTAGTAGGAGGGAAGAAAAGTGTTCAAGATCTTAGTAATTTAATTCATCATTTCAATTTGACAAACCTCTTATACACACACACACAGTGAATAAATATGTTGGTCTTAAACAAAGTCCCTTTATTATTACTATTGTATATAAAATGATCTTAATTATATTACTTCAAAAATAAAATAAAATATACCAAACCCCCAAAATCCGATGTAATAATTGCATCACTAAATTCCTATATGTAGTCTTTAAGTTTGATTGGGCATTTTTTGTCACATAATTAGCCCTGAGGAGGTCAATGTCTGTTGGGTATCATAAATAAGACCCATGGATACATTTGTGCCAATGTGAAAATTAAAACACTTACAACATATATCACATGCTCAATGTGAAATGTTTTGGAGGGGGTAACCCTTGATCAAACACAATAGAAATAATCCACTAAATTCCATTTGTCATAAGAATTAACCATTTGTTTGAATTGAATATAACATTAATGAATAATGTACCTTTTCCCTAATGAAAATGACTCCTTCACTTTGGTTAATGAATAATGTACCCAAAATAATTCTTCATCCTAAGGTATCCATGGGCTATTATGAATCTCCTGATGCTTGGGAAATATTCCCTCTTTCCCATGGTCTGTTAGAACCTTATTTAAAGAGAGAGAGAGAGAGAGAGATCCAGCTCTTTGGAGTTTCATGAATCAAGTGTCTCACACCTCATACAACAATTTCACAAGGTTTTAATATCTTTATATAGGTCTCCAATGACATTTCAAGGACTCTTAACGTTTCATAAATGTTTGGCCATCATTGAAATGTTTCACAAAGGTCCCAAAACATTAAAACTCTTTTTTATGTGTAGTTCAATTATTCCATTGATGGTTTAATGTTTAAAAATTAATTTGGACATTCAAACTTCTCTGAATATCATCAGATAATATTCTATCAATCATGATAGTTTAGGTGGAAGAAAGTGGTTGAATCGTGTGTGATCATACAATGCATGCATTTCCATGCATAAAACTAGGACACAATGAAGGCGCAGTGACCTTCACTACGTCGTGGTTTACACCAACACAAACCACAAAATAGTTTATACCAGCATGTCGTGGTTTATCTTTAGTGAATGTTTCCATTAATCCCTCACTGGGTGGACTTTCACATTATGTTACATCATATGTAACAACTATTGAAATCATATCCAAATTTTTTTTGGATATATTTCAAACAACCTTTTGGAAAAACTATCATTTTCCCCACATTTTACATATATGTAACAAATTTTGAAAATCCATCCAATTATTTTGGATATCTTCCAAAACTCTTTTGGAGTTAGCTCTAAAATTTTTGTATGAATACTTTGTAACAAAACTTAATCCTTATTTTTCATAACCAAAAAGCGTGAATTCACAAGCCATTGTAGTGTTCACAACAATTATGAATTGTATAGTCCATAATTGTAAGCAAAGATTGACCTCTATTGAGACATCAATGCTATCCAAGCTGTAAAGTGATTGACTTGATCTCCATCAAACACATGTATCTCTATACCTGTGTCCACTAACTATATCATATATGTATAATGATAAGAGTGGTAGACCCGAATACACAAGGTACCTCTCTAAGGAAGGTCTTGAGATTATTTTTTAATGAATAATAAAGACCAAATCAGACCATAAGTTCGATGTGGGATGTGGACTCCAAAAATCTCCCGCAAGCTAGGTGTACCTAGCTTGAACATAAAAAAACTGATCAAAGAAAAGAAAAACAAAACAAACAACAGAAACTGCAAACACTCCCGCTCAAGCTGGACACACCTAGACTGATTACAAAATAAGACAAAACAAAGAAAAGATAAACCGCTGTGGTTGCTTCTCCCCCTCAATAAGTTGATGGATGATGCTGCTGAAAAAGATTGGTTTGTAAGTCTCACCAGCGGTGCCGGTCGAAGGAGATCTGGGAAAGCCGCATAGGCAGGCCGATCATCAGAGGTGCTGGGAATGCTACATAGGCAGTGCTGAATAAGGGAGCGCCTAGAATTCCGCACTGGTGGTGCCGGTCAATGGAGCGCCGGGAAAGCCGCACAGGGGGGCCGGTCGTCGGAGGTGTCGGGAAAGCCATAGTGGAGTGGTCCACTACCAAAGAAGAGGTTGTAAAAGCTGGACACAGATGAAACTAATGGGGAGGTCTGCCTTGTAGAGGAGTAGTGGACGAGGGAGATCCAGAGAGGAGATCTTGTCATGGGTGACCAGATCTAGCCAAATGGGAGGGAGAGGGGGATGCCAGCGATGGGAGGGTGGCTGAGAAGCTGGGTCGCACACAGTGTAGGGGAAACGTGGAAGTGTGGGCGGAGGCTACCACGTAGAGAGGTGTTGCGGGTGGGGGGTGGTGGTCGGTGGGGAGGCTGCTCAGTAGGAGGTTTTCCAACGTGGATTCGGCGGTGTGAGTGGGAGGGCTACGCGTAGGGGTCGTGCATAGTGAGAAGCGGGGAATCTCGCCCCGATCTGATCCCTCCAGATCCTCTCTTGTGGTGGACCTCATTAAAACCCCATTCTCCCGTAGGCAGGGGTTGAGGTGCGGTAGTATTCATTACACACGAGAGTCGTCGATGGCAGAGAGGGAGGGGCCATCATCAGGAAAATCATAGGAGTCGGAGGGGAGGAAGCCTGAATGAGGAACTAGAGATGGAAGTAGGGAATCCGCAGAGGATCCGCGTGCAGGGATAGAAACGGTCAAAGGTGTTGTCTGAGTGGTATGCACGTGGGATGGGAGGAGCTGATGCAGCGGATCTGGGGGAGAAAGGTTGTTGGGTGCCGTCGGAGATGGTGCACAGAGGGGGTGTACTGGAAGCACCATATCGGTGTGGGGGATGAGAGGCCTTTACATGAGAGTCACGTAGGAGCCGTGCAAGAATTCAGGAGTCATCGGGTGTCGTCGAGGACAGGTAGGGGACCGCGGATGGCCATCATGTACAAGGATGCAAAAACCGTAAACCCTCATTCCCAGAAAAACCTAAAACCTAATCCCAGAAAACCATAAACTCTCAACCCCAAAATACCCTAAACCCTCATCACAAGAAAACACTAAAATAGATGCCCTATAAAACCCAAAACCCACCACCCTAGAAAACCCTAAACCCACAGCCCCATAAAACCCTACACCCTCATCCCAATAAAACCTAAAAACCTAAACCCTAGAAAACCCAAAACCCTCATCCCCAAACAACCATAAATCCTATACCCCAGAATACCTTACACATACATACCCATAAAAACCCTAAAACTCCCACCCCAGAAATCCCAAACCCTCATCCCCAGAAAACCCTAAACCCCCCATCTGCATAAAAACCTTAACCCTCATCCCCAGAAAACAATATAACATATCCCTCAAAAACCCAAATTCCTTATCCCTAGAAATCACAAAATTCTCATCCTTAGAAAACCCTAAACCCTCATCCTTGGTAAAAAAAACCATAGGCTCGAGAAACCCTAAACCAACAGCCCCAAGAAACCCTAAACCCCAGGAGGGTTCCACCTGGAGGGATTCTCCAGGGGGAATGAGGGCAGCAGAAAAATTATTGGGATTTTTCCTTTGATGCCAGGTAGAATGATAAGAGTGGTAGACCTGAATACACATGGTACCTCTCTATGAGATTATTTTATAATGAATAATAAAGACCACATCAAACCAAGTCTGGTGTGTGATGCAGAATCCAACAATATACAATTTGCTTAATCATATAATTCTATTTTCCAAGACATCAAGTGATCACGAGATACATTACTCATCTGTTCTAGATTCTCCTAGTATAGTTTGACCATACAGATGAACACATCCCATGTCATTCACTCAGATGAACACATCACATTCCCCTCATCCAAATAGATAAATAGGTCACATGTATTTTATATAGGTATAATGATACAGTTACTCAGTCCATCTCAATCAAGAGCCCAATTGTCATGCTCATCATATGGGAGGAAAAATTCCTTCTTGTTTAATTCTCAACCGAAAACATGATCAATAACATACCCAACCATCCCTTGATTAGATCCACCTCAATGCTGACATAATAAAAGTATCAAAATATGATTATTCTCATGCAAGATATCTTTTCAATCTATTGCAATGCGGATTTAATATGAAACATGCACCCTTGGCATACCAAAAATAGTGTATGGAACATTGTGTGGTATTACATAGCAGCTCACCCAACACACAAAATTCCTTTTGTGCCTCATGAATGAAATCCATCTCTATACGAAACAGAACCCACGCTAATTATCACGTCATCACAACCTATAATACTTCATGATGACCATTAATTTTGGATGACTTAAAGTTATAATTTGAGAGATCAATTATCATTTCACTTCATGTAATATATGCAACCAACATGAAAGAATGATAAAGTGGAGATCATTTTTTGTATAAAATGATATTTTGTATATTCTTAATCTTCTTTAAGAATATTAAGAAGACCATTCATAAGTGTCAGTCTTACCATATTCCATATGAAAGATCGCGAGAGTGGTTTTATTTTTTCTACATTTTTAAGGTTTTTGTTAAGCTCGTTACATCACTATGCATAACATGATACATTTTTTATATTCTTGTAGAATAATAAGAGGTAGACCCAGAATCCAATGTACCTCTCTAAGGGAGGCCTTGAGGTTATTTTATAATGAATAATAAAAACCACATAGGACTATAAGTCTGATGTGGGATGTAGAATCCACTCCCCCTCATGCTAGGTGTACCTAGCTTGGACACATAATTAACGAAAAAAAGTAAAGAAAATAGAGAGCACTGCAAACACTACCCCTTAAGATTGACATACCCATCTTGATTACAAAATAAGAAAAAACAAAGAAAAGATAAAGCGCTCTGACTGCTGCTCCCCCTCAAGACGTTGATGGATGATGCTTCTGAAAAAGATTGGTTTCCAAGAATTTCCAGTCAACAGAGTGCTAGGAAATCCGCACATGCGGGCTAGTTGTTAGAGGCGTCGGGAATGCCACATAGGCGGTGTCAGATGAGGGAGCATCGAGAATGTCAGATGGTACCGATCGACGGATTGCAGGGAAAGCCACACAAGTGGGCCAGTCATGAGAGGCATTGAGAGTACCGCAGAGGGAGGGAGGGAGCCAAAAGAAGATGTAGGAGGTAGATGAAACTGGTAGGGAGGGCTGCCTCGCAGAGGAGCAGCAGATGGTCGGATCAGGACTCCTCAGTGTAGGGAGGGCCACAGTAGTGAGAGCCACCACTGCAGGATCCATCGCGCAGGAAGGTAGCGAGGAGGTGGTGCACAGATCTGGATGGAGTGGGGAGGATACTCGGACGTAGGGAGGTTTAGACCTGTAAGAGATAATGACACCGGTACTGGGAGGGATGGTGGCGGGGATGAGTGCGTTAGATCTGGGGGACGCTGCGAGAGCCAGTGCACACAGGAGAGTAGTGCAGCATAGGATCAGAAGGTGTGAAGGGAATGGGGCCGCCGACCGTCAGATGGGATAGGGATGCACGTGGGAGGTCCTATGATGGTGGATGCCTACTTGTTGGGAGGTGAGGCCGAGCGCAGTCGCGGGTGAGAGGCAACCACGGAGGAGCTAGCAGCGGACAAGATTCGGCCGAATCTGGCCAGATTTTATAGAGGGGAGGCCTCTGGCTATCGTGTAGGGAAGTAGACGGGAGGGATCACACAAGGATGTTGTTGGGAGTGGCCATCACGCACACAAGGAAGCGCTCCCTAAGGTGGCCGTCTCGCGCACAGGGAGGTGCCACCGGGAAGTCTGTGCAGGAGGAGGCCATTGGGGAGCTGGATCCGACGAGAATTCTGGGGTTTTTGTGCCCGGAGGATACCGTTGCATAGGGAGGGAGACGCATAGGTGGGACCCCACAAGGAGGGAGATGTTGACAGGGGGAAACGACGGGTGATGTATGGCTCCCCGCCATGGATGCCGCCACCCCCAAATGGGGGGAATCACTGGAAAACCTAGATGGGAAAAAAGGATGGAGGAATAAGGTTAGAATTAGAGATCATTTTATACCATGAAGAGAATAATAAAAGAGGTAGACCCAAAACCCAAGGTACCTCTCTAAGGGAGGTCGTGAGGTTATTTTATAATGAATAATAAAAACCACATATGACTACAAGTCTGATATGGGATGCAGACTCCAAGAATTCTTAAATTCATTTAGAATACTAACAAAACCATACATCAGTGATGTTAGGACTATGAGTGCTAGTGAGGGAAGATCATTCTCAAGGGAATGACCACTTTCGAAAAGCCTGGTGTAATCTCCCAAGGTTGACACCTCCAACAACTACCAAGAAAAAGTATGATTTTCTTCCACTACCTTTCTAACATCTCCCTTATTTGTCACTCAAAAAACAACTAATGACCCCCCTACCTACCTTTACTAACCTTAAAAACTAACAAATAGCCAAAATACAACACTTCCCCCATGCTAAAACACTCACTCCACATAGACAACCCTACTACGTAACATTTCCTCCCCCTTAACTTGTCCTTAAGGTGGACCACCAATAGCTTTGCTCAGCTATTTTTTCATTGGAATGGTATATCCACATACTCTTCTTAAGATTTGGAATGGAAACCCCTGGTTGTGGATTTGGCGGTGGCCTAGGTTCAAAAGCAATTATATTTTCTAAAACTAATTACATGCTGCCAATTCAGTGCCTGAAATCAGTCTATTCTACATGTGCAGTCAAGCCAACATCTTTGTTATCTTGATTGGTAGGAAATACCACCCAGCAACACCCACTCGACCACCACCCACAGCTGATGAGTGAAAAGTGTTGTGTCAAGCCTTGGGCTTCCATGAGCTGCCCTCACCCCTAACACCCTAGCTTATAACAGCAATGCTTCCTGCATCTGCGATGACTTCCTCTGCAAAACCATTTCTGGACCAAAAGTGATATTTTTCTCACACCTGACCTATAAACTTTTGGTTGAATATTCCAAAGAGAACTACCTATTTCTTTCTAAAATTGAAGTCTTTAAAAACCAAGTTTCCCCAACCAAAACTACATAAATAGGGTGTCTAAGGCTTTCCCAAGAGGGTGTCCACATCAATTTCCTTTTCAGCAAACTGGAGTCAGAGTGTAAAGGCCATTCTCTATGCCCAATCCAACCTACCTCAATATACCAACAATGAGACTCGAATTTTGGAATAACATTGGGTCTAGCAACACCATTAAGGAGTGAATAGTCTCATGCCTAATAATCTTTACTTGACAATCATTCCTTTTTCAATTTGTGCCTGTAGGTTAAAAAACATTCTAGGTATGCTGGAAACAACTAAAAACAAGTATAGGGTGACATTGAATTTGAAGTTGTTACAAAAAAGATTCAGACATAGGAAAAATTAGAGCGTTGGGGAAATAAAAATTGAACTTTCACCTCATCAAACCAATCCAACATGCAGTACCACTTAAGTTAATAGAACCAAAATTACCACTAAAATATAGGGCATTGGAAACTGGTGCTCCATCCTTGAACTTTCTTAGGGAAATAAGTTTTGTTGCAAAATGTTTCTCAATGAGTATTCCGATTTGTAGGTTTCCATTGATCGTAGGTGGATAACGTTTCTAGAATAAGTCTCCTTTGTAATCTTTAACAACAGTTACTATTGACTCGACGTCGTGTATGAGGACTCCCTCACTAAATATGGGAGGAACCATATACCGAAGCCTGAATTTTCAATGCCACTTCCAACAAGAGTTTTTAATAAATGTAACATTATCTAGCATTCCAACTCCCTCTTTTAACACAACTTGCAAGTGACCCGAAAAAAGTGGTGTTTTCCTTCATTGTTCTTTCACTTCTTGGTGTTTGAAAGTTTCTTGTAGCCATCCTTGAAAATCTTCTTTGTTAAAATGACCTTCGAGCACAACATCATCTAGCCTTATAGAAAAATACATGCCTGGTGATACATTATGGCCACGACCAATATCTACCAGCTTAACATGGATTTCAACTCCTAGATTCCCTTAAATGTATTTAGAGAAAAACCTACTAGAAAGTATAGTCGTAAGGGCTCAGATCTGTGTGGATCGACCCATTGCGATTTTTTGAAGACCAAGGTGCTTGTAGGATGTTCGGAGGAACTTGGTTGCTAGAAGTTGGAAGAAGGGAGCATTCATGTCATGAGAGGCTACTACACGACGTGAATTAGGGTTTCATGACATGTAGTATTTTGGGGTTTGAAAAATAAATAAAATGTTGAGGTGACTATTTTTTCAATAGAACCCTACCCCGAGGTATTACACGACGCGAATGGGAATTACACATCCTGTAATGCCCCACTGTTGTATGTTTTTAAAACATTTCAACTGCTCGGGTCTGTCAAACCCGATGAATATAGTTCCCTTCTCCCTCATGTAATTCCCCGCTATTGTATGTTTTTAAAACATTTTAGCTGCTCGGGTTTGTCAAACCCTATGGCTTTAGCTCCGTTCTCCCTCGTCCCAAGTGACCCAGCAGACCCCTCTATGGAATTTTAGAGATCCCTTTGATGAGGATCGATCGCAGGCTTCCATCTTTGATCTGTCTTTGATATAAGGTACGATCTACCTCCATTATTGTGATTTCTTCAATCCTTTTCCCTACCGTTTCTTTTTTCCACATGATGGAACTTTATCTCCATGTTTTTAATGGATATTTATTGGTTGTTGGTGCGATTGTGTCACGGCGGCGTCAGGTGGATGCAGTTGTTGCGGGAGAGGTGATCTATATTCATTGTATTGATCCATTCTCAGGAAAAGAACATTAAAGACCTTTTGAAGTAGGTGATTTGTTTATTCTCTATTTATTTACGTGCAGTTATAGATTTAGCATGATTTAGCCCTTTAGATCGCAATGAAAATTGACCTAACTAAATACTTTAACTGGGTTAAAGATTTGGTATCAATCGCATGGAGATGTTGTTGCTTTGTACCATGATAAAAGTTACCTCTTGATTTTCTAGACAGTGTGATATCTATGCTTTGCTTGGTAGCATATAGTTCTCAATGGAAATCAGTAAAGAACATTAAGCCGGAATCAACTATTAATTAATTGGATAAATGGTTAAAGAGGTGTGTTAATGGATCCGGTTGTTGTGTTGTAATTTGATGATAATAAAATTGATGCAGTAAGCATGTTTAATTGAATTGATTGATAAACTTGAAGCATGTTGATTCTTGTTGATTAAAGGCATGTTAAATCAATTGTATAATTAATTTGTGATGGCTTGTTGCTTAGGTTTCCCATAGTTGGAACCTGTGAATAATGAATTAGTTAATTTAAGAAGGAATAAATAAATAGTTGTGTGATAAAAATGACTTTGTGGGGTATTAGTTACCATTTTTCTTGTAAGGCTGAGTTCCTTGTGCTTTGGATCCATGACAGCTCATTGTGTGTGAAGGGTGAATGCCTTGTTTAGGGCCAAGAGCCCAATTTCTTTGTTTTCTATTTTTTGTGGTGTGATGTGAGCCTGGGATGGCTGAGCGTGGATGGATGTTGTAGTTGTGGGGGCAGGCAGTCCCAGATGTGTTGTGATCCTGGGATGTGGAGAGCTGTTGTGGTATGTGGAGCATGGATGCCTAGTGGTTGTGGCAGTAGTTGTCCCCTATAGTGGCTAAATGCATCGATTTATGCATGTGGGTGTCAGGGAGAACACTGGGGATGATGGAATAAATTGAATTTGTGCTTAATCGTTGATGTGAAAGTGGTTTCTTGTTGAATCTATTTGTTTATCTGCTTTACTTTCCTCACTGCTTTCTTGCTTACCCTCCTTCTAAAAGAGGAAAAGATGCACAGGGTATACCACATGCTTTTCCTGTTTAGCTTCTTGAGGATGGATGGGTCTACACTCTTGCTATAGGTGGAAAAGACTTGACTGGTAGTTCATCTACTCATCATGTTGATCCACTTGTGTTTGGTATCTTAGAGTGTTTTCTTAGAATACCCAGAAATATTGAAAATGGTAATGTTGTTAAATAAATTAATAAATGATGTTTAACTCATGGGGCTAGTTCTTGATGGGATGAAATGATGAGGTTATATTTTTGAGAAGTTGTGGACTCGGTTTGGTTATGCCTGGAGGGTACGGAACTTTGTTGTGGTGCTAATGAAATGTAACGTGGAATTTGATAATGATTAATTAATGGTTAAAGAATTAATTAGAGTAAAGTGGAACTAATAAAAAGGGATAAAGTAACTTATTATATCTCTTCAAATGGCAGTGTGCTTATAGGATATCTAGCCTTAACAATGGCAGATGGGAGTCCGAGTAACGTTAGCTGCAGTTGAGTCTGAGACTAGGTTTTTCCCATAGTGTGGTTGTGAACTATATTATATCATGTACTTTTTGTGTTTCTATATTCTACCCCACCCCATCGATTAGGGAGACTGAAAATCCGGGGATTCTAAGTAGTGGGAGGTGTTTTCCCCAACATCCCGATGGTAGGTTGGATGAGTGACTCCCACCTTTGTCCCTCGCTCTCTTTTTTTGGTAGTTACTTTTGACGGTATTCATGGCGGTTAGATTTCCCCATATATGTGTGTAGAGGGCTGTAATGACTTGTGGTTATTTCACACATATATTCTAGATATAGTTTCCTACGGACTATTATAGGTATAACTTGTATAGGCTATGATGGCTTGAAGATCCTTACTCAGTGTATGGGTTGTAATGGCTTGAGGTATAATACGCGATGTATGATACACATTATGCGGGCTGTTGTGGCTTTCAGAAACTACCTGATTACTTTTGGTTTTTTGGTTGTGGTGGTGAGTTTCACGAGGTGCATGTTGACTCATGAGGTGCGTGTTGTGGTGCTTTTCCCAAGTGTCTTCAGGCTAGCCTTTTTTGGAGAGAGATGCTCAGGACGTGCAACGTTGGGAAAAAGCGGAAAACTACTAGGGAAGTGGTGGTAGGATACCCTTGATATTATTTATTATATTATGTTGTGGTGGTGAGTTTCACGATGTGCATGTTGACGCACGAGGTGCGTGTTGTGGTTCTTTGCACAGGTGTCTTCAGGCTAGCCATTTTGGAGAAAGATGCTCAGGACGTGCGATCTTGGGGTAAAGTGGAAAACTAGTGGGGAAGTGGTGGCAGGGTACCCTTGATATTCTTTATTATATTATATAATCTTGTATGTGATATTTGGTGAGTAGCCATAGTGAGATTGAGAACTCAGTGTACCTGTTTAGGTGACGAGTTAGTTTCACTTGTTTAATGTGATTTACCATGATTTATTTACTTTTGCATGAGAGGCTACAAGGAGGATCCTAATGAGTATATTGTTATACTCACCCTACGTTATATAAACTGTTTTTAGGTCACTTGGAGTAGTTTGGAGATCAGTCTGGTTGCTACTAGTTTGGGATTTTCGGGAGCTATTTGGGCTTTGTGGTTGCTGTCGTCTTTACCTTTCTTTTGGTAATTGCAGTTTTTCCTATCAGTTTTAGTAGGTTTGCATGACATTAGATATATGTAATTGAGCTTTCTTTTATATTGTAGTCTGATCAAGAGTTGATTGGTGTCTATCATATCTCTCTCTTTCGCATGTGTTCTCTTAGAGGGTAATGCATTTTATTTGTGTGTTTACTATACCCTCGGTGCTAGTCGTCAACCCAGTGTCTATTGGAGGTGGGACTCGGGGGGTCACTATCACTCTCCTCCAATTACTCACCCAGGAGGGGTACACTTTGTGGGGAGGGGGTCGTGACACTAGTTGTTCCTATTTGGTCCAAAACTTGCTCAACACCTTGCTTGTAATGCTATAGTGTTGGACGAGAAGTAAAATGTTTAACCCATAATATCGATCGTCACCTCGGTGTATCTTCGGTCACTAAAGGTATCCAACCTACAGTCAGCTCGTAAGCAATCACGATAGATATAATTTTATTTGGTACTTCCTCTAATTTCCCCTTCCAGTCGGACAAAACTGGAGTCCTTATAAATACAGAACAACAAAAAAATGAAATAGAAGGGAATGAAAAATAAAAAAACAAAAAAAAGGGGGAAAGGGGTCGGGACGTGCCAGTGGCTGGGACGAGCTGGTGGCTAGGACATAACCCAAAGAAGGCCGCCTGTCTTGGATGAGCTGGTGGTTGGGATGCAGCGCTTGAAGTAAATCATGGAATATGTCTGCGCTCAAAGGGAATCCGTGGCTCTGGGACCCTGGTGTTGTCAAGTCGCTGTGATTTCAGGAAGACATTGAGGGTTTTCTACGTGCGTAGCTTCGAGAGAAAGGGAGTGCGTCATTGTTGGCTTCAAAACAGGTATGGTTGGCAGCTTAAAAATGTAAAAAAAGGCATAGCGGTGTGTGCTATAGCGCACCATCACGCACGCAACTTCCCAAATGCGCCATTGCAAAGTCATGGTGTGGTGCAACACTGTTTGGTGCTAATCATGGCGCACCATTAATTATTATGGTGCTGGGTGAGTCAACTACATTCTGTCCACTGCAAGATAACACGGGTTCAATAATGGCGAGAGCAATCACGTCTAGATCAGAAATTTAAGAAAAGGATATGCATGAACCATCAAAGGCGCCTGCAGAAATCTTGGAATGACGGCCTTTTCCCGAGAAAACGGCGCAATTGGATGACACCGATGATGAGACTTCTCCATCTCTGTCGATGGCACTGCTTGAAGTTCAACCCGCAACATTGGGAGCTATAGAGCCGAAGCAGTGCGAAGAAGCAGCATTGTCCGGATTGGCGTCGACGAAGGAAGCTATGACACGAGAAAAGAAAAACCAGACAGAACTCGGAAATTTTTTACAAGCATAGTGACATGATACCAACTATAATAAATATCCTTCCCAACTACAATCAATCTCCTCCCCACGGTCTTGAGGACAAGACTGTTTCTCAAGGTGGGGCGAGTTATAGATACCAAGATACCAGTTGGAAGGAACATTCCAGGAGGGGCAGAAGCAGTTTTGTGGGGGGAGCACCTGGCCATGTGGGGAAGAAAGTGGTAATTACAAGAGAGAAAATAAGGGGATATTCAGGGGCATAAATTTTGGGGCCCTTGGGGAGTTAGAAGAAGTGTAAAGAGGCTATAAAAGGGGAAGGAGGGGGGTACTGCACAGGGGTAAGGAATATTACATTATGTTTTAGGGATCACCCAATTGGCTTGGGCGAGAGGGCCTAGGGTCCCTCAAGGTTTCCTCCATTATTCCCTCTCTTCCCCTTACATACTATAATTTTGGTTACACCATATTTCTATACAAACTGCCTCTCGGTTTTTCTTTTAATGGAGTAGGGGTCTATCACAAAATAAGTGTTATTTCCTAAGACAAAGAAGTTTTGTGTTTTAGAAATATATTTTGGAGAAAATATAATCTTCAATAGGCTAGTGGTAGAATGTTTTGACTTAGAGAAGTTTAAAGTGTTACAAATAAATGATTATATTAGTCTAATTCAAAGTTAAATTCACTTTATATCCTAAAAAAGTTTAGGGTATGTTGGTAAATAATAATCTTAATGCAAAGAGTTGCATTTAGATTTATTCCCAAATGATATCAAAGAAAAATTTTAATGGAAATATTTTAAAGATAATGATGAACTTATGAAGTTCATCTTATGACAATAAAAGTTATTAACATCATAAAATTAGATGTTTTTAAGTAAATAATCTTGAATATTATGTTGAAATAGTAGAAACATGAGTATTGTGAATCCTAACCTCACCCTTATCCATAAAAGCTTTCTCCATAGATGTTAACTGATAAAGACCACACAGCAAGGTGACACCAAAAAATGGTTGCTTAATATAATGGGAGCATAAAATAGCAAGGGACGAATTACAGGAAAGAGGTAGAAGAAGAATGGAAAAGAAGAGGATTGAGAGACACTCAAGAGGTTCATTGTAGTCTTGCTCAAGCCCAGTGGTCAAGCTTCCTAATAGATTCCTCTATGTCTCACTCTCTCCCACTCGTTCCTTCTTAAAACAAACCCCCCTCCACGTGGGCCTAGATTCTCCCCTCTAACAAATTACAATATCTCCCAGATTCTCCTCCCACCACCCAACAGTCAAACCACCACATACACCTTTATCCTTTGCTAAAGAAAACCTCTGAATCTCAAGCTCTATCACTCGTCACCCCTTGAAAACAGTCTTGTCCTCAAGATTGGAGAAATAGAATTCGTTCCTCTTATTTATCGGTCTACTTCTTTGCCCCACTCAGCTCCTCCACCTTCAGCGCCATCATCATCTTCTCTCAACCACAACACCTGCAATTTTAGATTGGAACACTGGTACATGGGGCCATAGGGCAGCCCAAACCTGAAACACAAGCTCTTACTCTATTTGTCGTCCCATTCTCGGGTTGTCAGATACCCAACACCTCGCCCTTCGGGAGTTGTTTGATTTGGATCCTCCTTTCGAACTCTATTCCAAGCACCCTCCCTTCATTTGACTGGTTGAAGAGTGATATCATTGCGTAGGTGTGTCCTCAAATGGTTCGGTGGCTGCCATGGTTCATCTTCATGTATCCTGCTAACATTCTGCTACCTGCCTCCACGGAACAGAGTGCCCACACCGTTCGTGGAAGCGAGCTCCGCATGTCGAACCAGCCGCATCACTTGCAGTTGAATCGAAAGGTTGCGGATAAGAACCCTACTTCCAATATTGTGACTTAGGTTGGCGTGGTAGTAATGACATATATTTGAATTGTTCCATATACTAAAAAACTGATCCCTTCTGCTAGAGAGTTGCAAGTTCTTCATGTGGGTTTTTAATGTCCAATCCGCTGAAACATTACATGAACTCCTCTTTGAAAATTGGTCACGTTAAATTTTGGTGCACCTCGTCCATCGAGAGTTGTTTGATTTGGAGCCTCCTATCGAACTTCATTCCCTCCCCTCGTTTGATTGGATGAAGAGTGATATCGTTGCATAGGTGTTTCCTCGAACGGTTTGGTGTCTTCCATGGTTCAGCTTCACGTATCCTGCTGAAATTATGCTACCTGCATCCACAGAACTAAGTGCCCACGCCGCCCATGGAAGCGAGCACCACATGTCTAGTTAGCCGCATCACTTGCAATTGAGTCACAAGGTTGTGGATTCAAACCCTACTTCTAATATTGTGGCTCAGGTTGGAGTGGTAGAAACGACGTCAGATGTTAGAATTTTTCAATATACCGCAAAATTGGTCCCTTCTCCTAGAGAGATCCAAGTTCTTCATATGGATTTTGAATGTCCAGCCAGTTGAAATGTTCCATCAGCTCCTCTTTGAAAACTGGTGACGTTAAATTTTGGTTCACCTCAACAGGAACTGTAAACCAGTTAATAGTCTCGCCTTTCATACTAACCTGAGCCAGCGCCAGTTTCGAAGCCTCGAAAGTCTACTTTATCCAAAAGTACATCTCCGCTCGCGGGATCCGGCCCCATGGATCTGTGCCATCAAAGACTGGAAGCTCAATGCGTCTCGCTACAAGAATGTGGTCTTCGATACTAGTGGTGTCACTTGTCAGCCAAGTCGTGTGCTCTTCTGCCAACTCTTTAATGGTGACCCCACTCGAACGTGTGCCCAACACCCCTATTTCAACCGTCGAACGTTCGTCATCCGTCATCGGCTGCTTCTCCAACCGTTGGGCTGGACTGGCCATGGATTGTTATAGTTTCTCTAAATCTGCCATGTCATGTTTAATGTTACATGTCATCGATGTCCTGTTGGTTACCGTCTATTCCAATCGTTAAAGGTGATGGTCCATTCCGGCTTCAACGCGTCTGATGTGTTGCTCAATTCCTTTGAGTTGATCCTTGATCCTCGTCACCATCATCATATAGATCGATGAAGCACGTCCATGTGGATAGCTTTGTGAAACGGTGGGTTAGACCAATTGATAAAGAACTCACAGCAAGAAGACATCATAAAATGTTTGCTTATTATAATGGGAGCATAAAATAGTAAGGGAGCAGAAGAGAATTGAGAGACACTCGAGAGGCTCCTTGTGCATTCTCCCAAGCCCCGTGGACAAACAGTAAGGGACCAGAATCACAAGCTAGAGGCAGAAGAAGAATGGAGAAGAGAATTAAGAGATACTCGAGAGGCTCCTTGCACACTCGCCCAAGCCCCATTGCCGAACTTACTAACAAATTCCTTTGTCCCCCCACCCCCCCGCACCTTATAACAACTCTCCCCTCTATGTGGGCCCAACTTTTCCCCCTCTAACAGACTACAATATTCCTCAGATTCTCCCCTTTAACAGACTAACCCCCACTTAGACACTTTTACCCTTTACTAAAGAAATCCTTCGGGTCTTGGGCTCTATCATTAACTCATCAAAGGAGTTTAATGGGAGAATTTATTGGATAAATAAATTGAGATGTGTCGGGAATTACACAGTAATATAATGAGATTAACAAAACCTTAAAAATGTAGCAAACATAAATCCTCTGTCATAAGCTTTCATATGGGATGTGATAATACTAGCACTTGTTATGTAATAGGGTTGTCTATGTTGAGTGAGTGTTGTAGAATGGGTAGCAGTGTTAATTTTTGTTGTTTGGGCCAACTATCAAGAGGATGTTGTCAGGGTAGAGGGGCGGTTTTTTATTTTTTCTCTTTGTTAGTTGTTAGGGATGGTAAAGGCGGGTAAGGTGTTGTTATTTGTTGACTGTGTAATAAATAGGGGAGATGTTATAAAGGGAGGAGAACAAAATCATTCTTTTTCTTGGTAGCTGCAGGAGGCGTCAACCTTGGGAGCTTATGTCGGGCTTTTAGGAAGTGGTCATTCTGTTGATAATTCTCTTCCCTCATCTCTTTCAACTTCTTCCCCTACATCTTCTACTTCTACCAACTGTAATTCCTTTCATAGGAAATCTGTACATCAAACATCAGTACAATGTTACGGATTGTTTCTTCTACCTTTACTGCCTCTTTCTCTCTATAGCACTCATAGTCTTAACAATTTTGACAACTCCACTAGGGAATGTGAAGGATGATTGAGGGATGATTGTTGTGTGGGGGACACTCCCATTTTGGGAGTCTTTGGTCGGCAACGACCTCCTCCTTGGTTGGAATCCAACCCAACTGACAAAAGCCTTCATGGACCTATAGTAGGCGGCGGGAGGAAGATTCATGAGTAGATGATCTACCCCCCAACCGAAGGAGAAATCTTGTTTTCACATTCTTCTATTTAAATGGGATTTGAAACCCATGAACGTAGAGATGTGGGGTATTTGTGATTCTGTGTGTATTTGTGATCCTCTGATGAGAACCGAAGAGAAGAAATATTGAAACTGGCCCTCCTTCTCCTGTGGATGTAGCCAACTCGCCAAACCACGTTAAAATTTTTGTGTTGCTCTGTTTTTCTCATGTTCTATGTGTTTTAGGTACCACGCACCTCTGTTGTGCCCCAACAAGTGGTATCAGAGGCGAGTCGGAGCGAACAGAGGTGAGACGGCGAGCCCGCAGCGAATTTTCTGGTGGCCAAAAAATTGAAAGTGGTCGGGAAATTTTTCTGGGGCCAGATCCGTGAAGAGGGTGGCGAGACGATTCCAACGGCACAAGTGGCAATGAAAACAGAGTTGAAATGAGCCCGGTAGGCTCGGTCAGAGTTTGGTCAAACCCACGGGTGAACAGTAACTCGGGCTGGAGAAGACGGTACTGTTCATGCCACCGGAAAAAATTCCAACGATATTCCGGTGGAACTCCGGCGTGCCACGTCAGTGCCGCATCAGCGGGTGATCTGGACCGTTGAACATGTTTTGACCATATCTCGGTCAATTGGTATCCGATTTCAGTGATCTAGGAGTCAATTCCGACTATTTAGACTATTCCGGACACATCTGTATAGTTAGTTTTTCAAAATTATCAATATATCTGGTGGTTTCAAAAGGGTGCGACATCGACGGTGGTGATCGCGTTTTGCGACAACGACGATGACGGGTGGCGGAGCACTACCAAGATTTGATATCAAGAAGTTCAATGGTCGAAATAATTTTGGCTTGTGGCAAAGCACAATGAAGGATATCTTGGTGAAGCAGGGCATGATCAGACCGTTGATCGGAGAAAAGCCCGAGACAACTAGTGTCGATGATTGGGAAGAACTCGAGATGCGGGTCGTCAGCACAATTCGACTATGTCTGGCGAATGAGGTAAATTACTCGGTGTTGGATGAGACCTCACCGAAGTAGATCTGGAAAAAGTTGGAGCAGCGGTATATGGTGAAGTCGCTGACCAACAAGTTTTTCTTAAAGAAGAAACTGTACTAGTTGCGCATGGACGAGGGAGTGAATTTTTTGGATCGTACCAATGAATTCAACAAAATCCTGACATAGTTATTGGGGCTCGGTGTGAAGTTTGGAGAGCAAGACAAAATGATTTTTCTTTTCTCATTGCTACCAAGATCATTTGATGGGCTTGTGACTGCATTGCTCGTGGGGAAGGAGACATTGAAGCTGGACGAGGTGATGACGTCACTTCAAGATTCAGAGGCATTTCAAAGACCTACGACGCATTCAGGAGAGCAAATCATGGAGATGCGAGATGAAGTCAGAAGGTAAAGAATGGCGACCAAAATCCAGGGGATGTGATCCTAGTTAAATCACATGTTTCTGGTGCGAGAATAAGGGTCACTATAAAAGTGACTGTAGAGAGCGCAAAAGGTACGTTGCTGGGAAGAAGAAAGTTGAAGAGGAGGATATGAACATCACAGGATTATCAGTAGATGATGAAATCTGCGTGACAATGGGAATCATGCACTCAGATGAACGACTTGAACGAGGAGAAGTGCAGTGTCATTACTGCAAAAGATAAGGGACACATGAATCGGGAATGCCTATTTCTAAAGAGGAAGAACGAACGGGCTCAAAATCCAAAGGAAGACGGATGAGTTCTGGATTCGGGGAGCTCGGCACACATATGTATGATGAGAGGTACATTTAATACTTTTTAGTAGGTGCGGGACTCGGTGAGACTTGGTGATGGGTCAACATGCAAGGTTCGAGGTGTTGGGACGGTGAAATTGTAGACCCCCGATGGAGGAGTCCGTAAACTGGATGATGTGAAATTCGTTCCAAGGATGAGGCGGAACTTGATATCATTAAGCAGACTCAATGCGAAAGGGTTCAAGATTTCCATAGGAGGGGGAGTGTTGGATGTCTCACGTGGGGACGCAACGATGCTTACTGGGAAGGAGTCCCAAGGGTTGTATCATTTGATGGGGACTGCAGTCACCCCGAGATCGAGTGAAGATGGTGGAAGTAGCACATCATCTGACGTGAAGAAGCATGTTCGATTTGCTGATGAAGTTTTCAACACCTGCAAGGAGACTTCTGGTCCAGCTTCTACCCCAAATTGGTCGTGAGGGGGAGATTTGTGGGGGCCACTACCATTTTGGGAGTCTTTGGTCGGCAGCAGCCTCCTCCTTGGTTGGCAGCCAACCCAACCGACAGCAGCCTTCATGGACCTGCAGCAGGCGGCGGGAGGAAGATTCATGGGTAGATGAGCTACCCACCAACCGAAGGAGAAATCTTGTTTTCTCATTCTTCTATTTAAACCAGATTTGAAACCCATGAACGTAGAGATGTGGTGTATTTGTGATTCTATGTGTATTTTTGATCCTCCGACGAGAACCGGAGAGAAGAAATAGTGAAACCGGCCCTCCTTATCCGGTGGATGTAGGAAACTCGCCGAACCATGTTAAAATTCCCGGGTTGCTCCGTTTTTCTCCTGTTCTGTGTGTTTGAGGCACCACACACCTCCGCTGCGCCCCAACATGTTGTGAGTGTCACGCCGCAGCCGGTGACATGATTACAACTGATAACACAATCATTGGGGACCGCGTGTGAACTAGAGGACAGATAGAGCTGGCTGGTCACTGTGTAGAAGTTGGGAACTCCTTGTGAATAAGTGTGGACGATTAGAAATTGGGTACTATTGCCACGGGAAGTCGCGATCACCGCTGAGGAAGTCAGGGTTGGAACTGATTTCTCCCTCTACCTGATTTTTTGTTGGGAAACCGCTACCGAGAGGAGAGGGAAATCGCAGCAAGGCAATCGAGGATGAAGAACAAAGTACCTGTCGTCGGATCTACCTTAGATAGTATACAGTGAGCACTAATAACTATGCAGGAGAGTTTAGATAAGCTGGAATATGAACAAAATGAGTACTTACACTTGGGAAATGTATGGTTACGCCAAACTGAAGAAAGATCATCACTCTGGATGCGTGACAAAGGAGTGGTAGTTTGAAACCAAATCGGTACGTCTTGAAGAGGTGATATCTGATTTGTGTTTTAGCGAGGAAAAATGGGAAAGGAACACTAAGGAGAGCTAGCAACTTCCGCATTTACTGGATGATGGTATGGAGAAGCAGTTTAACCCATAATTGAGTTCGATGCTAGCAGAAGAGTGGAGATCGAGTGTTTTTTCAATTAAACAAGTGTTTTGTGCTACAGTCTGCATGTTGGATCCTATAGCATGGAAGCAGTGCAACCTCACCCACCTTTGGAGATGAAAGATGAGTATCCTTCTTATGCCGGCGACGAACCTATTTTTCTAGAAGTGCTCACTATCGATGCTGCCGAGGAAGCTAAAGTAGATACTGGTAGAGTTGCTGTTAGAAAGCTCCAAACTTCTACTATCGATGCCCAATTTGGCCTCAAGGTGAGATCAAAGAGCAAAGCTCACAGCAGAAGCAGAGGTAGCTTGGAAAATAAGCCTCGAATTTCTGCTAAATAATTTCTCAATGGACCCTGCTACTTCTCTGTTTCTTTTGTGGGAGTCTAGTTCAGAACTTGATGAATGTACTTAAGAGGAAGAGGGTCTTATTTTGGAGGGTGTAATTACGAATGATCTCAAGATTTTCCAAACTGGTCTGGACGGGGATAGTAGAAGTATGAGAAATGGTTAGGACTCTAGTTTTGTTCGGCCAGAAGTGGAAATTAGAGGAAGTCCCTAGTAAAATTATATCTGTCGTGATTGCTTACGAGCTGACAGTAGGTTGGAAACCTTTATTGAACGGAGATGAACTGAGGCAACGACTGATGTTATGGGTTAAACATGTTACTTCTCGTCTAACACTACAACATTACAAGCAAGGTGTTAGAAAGAAAACCTTTTTGGTTAGAAAGTGGAGCAAGTTTGGGCCCAAATAGGAACAACTAGACTTGCTAGTAGGTTTTCCTCTAAATACATTGAATGGAATCTAGGAGTTTCAATCCATGTTAAGCTGGTATATGTTGGTCGTGGCCATAATGTAACACTAGGCATGCATTTTTCTATAAGACTAGATGATGTTGTGCTCGAAGGTCATTTTAACAAAGGAGATTTTTAAGGATCGCCACAAGAAGATTTCAAACCCCAAGAAGTGAAATAACGATGAAGGAAAATACCACTTTTTTCGGGTCACATTCATGTTTTGTTAAAGGGGGGAGTTGAAACACTAGGTAAGGTTACATTTATTAAAAACTCTAGTTGGAAGTGGCGATGAAAATTCAGGCTTGGGTATATGGTTCCTCCCATATTTAGTGAGGGAGTCCTCATATGTGACGCCATGTCAATAGTCACTATTGTTAAAGCTTACAGAGGAGACTTATTCTAGAAACGTTATTCACCTATGTTCAATGAAAACCTACAAATCGTAATACTCATTGAGCACCATTTTGGGACAAATCGTATATCCCTGAGGAAGTTAAAGGATGGATCATTAGCTTCTAGTGCCCTATATTTTAGTGGAAATTTTGATTCTATTAACCGAAGTGGTATTGCAGGTTGTCTTGGTTCGATGAGGCTGCAAGTTCCAGTTTTATGTTCCCAACGCTCCAATTCCACCTATGTATAGAGATTTTTAGAAACTACATGAAATTCAATGCCACACCATACATGTTTTTAGTTGTTTCCAGCATACCTAGAAGGTTTTTGAACTTGCATGCACTAAATGGAAAAAGGAATGATTTTCAGGTAAAGCCTTGGACAACCCATTTATGTAGTTTTGGTTCGGAGCAAGCTGGTGTTTAAAGAGTATGGTTTTAGAAAAGAAGGAGGTAGTTCTCTTTGGACTGTTCAACCACAGTTTATAGGTCAGGTGTGAGAAAACTATCACTTTTGGGCTAGAAAAGGTTTTGCAGAGGAAGCTGTCGTAGATGCTGGAATCATTGCTATTATAAGATGGGGTGTTAGGGGTGAGGGCATCTTGTGGAAGCCCAAGGCTTGACACAAAACTTTGCGCTCATCAACTCTGGTGGTGGTCGAGTCAATGTTATTGGGTGGTATTTCCTACCAATCAATATAAGGAGGATGTTGGCTTGGATGCACATGCAGAACGGATGGATTTCAAGCAACGAATTGGCAGCATGTGATTAGTTTTAAAAAATATAATTCCTTTGGAACCTAGGCCACTGCCAAAGCCACTACCAGGGGTTTCCATTGTAAAGCATAAGAAGAGTCTGTAGAGATGCCATTCTCGTGCAAAAAATAGCAGTGTTGTAGCATGGGGGGGCAGTGTTGTATTTTGGTTGGTTGTTAGTTTTTAAGTTTAGTAAAGGAAGGTTGGGGGTCGTTAGTTTGTTGAGTAATAAATAGGGGGGATTTTAGAAAGGGAGGGGAAGGAAATCATTCTTTTTCTTGGTAGCTGCTGGAGGCATCAACCTTGAGATATTACACCAGGATTTTCAAAAGTGGTCCTTCCCTTGAGAATAATCTTCCCTCGTCTCCTACTTTCTCTTCCATCTTCTTTTTCAGCCAATTGTTATTCCTTTCAGAGGAAATCTCTACATCAAACATCAATACAGTGCTACGAATTGTTTATTCTACTTATACTGCCTTTCTCTCTCTCTCTCTCTCTCTCCAGCACTCAATAGTCATAATATCACTGATGTATGGTTTTGTTAGTACTCTAAAGGAATTTATGAATATACAAAATGTATCATGTAATACATAGTGATGTAATGAGCTTAACAAAAACCTTAAAAATGTAGCGAACATAAAACATCTCTCGTGATCTTTCATATGGAATATGATAAGACTGGATCATATGTATGGTCTTGTTAATATTCATAAAGGAGTTTATGAATATACAAAATATATCATGTTATACAAAAAAATGATCTCCACTTTATCATTATTTCATGTTGGTTGCATATATTACATGAAGTGAAATGATAATTGATCTCTCAAAGTATAACTTTAAGTCATCCATAATCAATGGTCACCATGGAGTATTATAGGGAGTGATCACGTGATAATTAACGTGGGTTGAGTTTTGTATAAATTAACAATATATATTGCTTGAGAATCTTCATACTTTGATACTTTTATTATATCAGCTTTGAGGTGGAGCTAATCAAGGGATAGTTGGGTATGTTGTTGATGATGTTTTCAGTTGAGGTTTAGCTAACAGGGGATTTTTACTCCCATATGATGAGTATGACAATTGGGATCTTGATTGAGATAAACTGAGAAAGTGTATCAGTATACCTATATAAGAGACTTGTGAAATATTTCTTTATTTGGATGAGGGGCATGTGATGTGTTCATCCGTCTGGTCAGACTATACTCATAGAATCGATAATATATGAGTAACATGTCTCGTGATCATTTGATGTCTTGGAGAAAAGAATTATATGATTATTCATATTTTATATGATACAATTAGTGGATATGGGTATGGAGATGCATGTGTTTGACGGAGATCAAGTAAATCTCTTTACAGCTTGGGTAGCACTGATGTCTGGATATAGGTCACTCTTTTCTTACAATTATGGATTATGAAATTCACAATTGTTGTGAACACTACAAAGGCTTGTGGAGTCACACTTTGTGGTTATGAAAAATAAGGATTAAGTTTTATTATAGAGTGTTCATACAAAACTTTGAGACTTAACTCCAAAAGAGTTTTGGAAGATGTCCAAAAGAATTGAATAGATTTTCAAAAGTTGTTACCTATATATATGTGGGGAAAATGATAGTTTTTCCTAAAGGAGATTTGAAAGATATCCAAAAAGATTTTTTGGTATGATTTCAATAGTTGTTACATATGATGTAACATAATGTGAAAGTGCACCAAGTGAGGGATTAATAAAAATATGCACTAAAGCTAAACCATGACGTGGTGGTATAAACCATGTCGTGGGTTGTGCTGGTGTAAACCACGACGTAGTGAAGGTCGTTAATCCTTCACTGCATCGTGGTTTTATGCTTGGAAATGCATGCATTGTATGATAACACATGATTCGACCACTTTCTTCCTCGTAAGCTATCATGATCGGTATAATATCATATGATGATATTTAGAGAAGTTTGAATGTCCAAATGATTGTTTAAATGTTAAACGATCAACGGAAGGAGTGAACTATGCCTTACAGAGTTGTAAGGTTTTGGTACATTTGTGAAATGTTTCAATGATGACTAAACAATATGATGCTAGTGAAATACCATCAATCATGCTTTGGGATCTTGACAAGGAACAACTTGTTCATACTATGAGTTCTTTATCAGATTGTGTAATCTCAGCTTTGGTGGGTTTTTCTTTGCTGGCACACATAAATACATTAATAATATATATACATATATTTATCTGTTTTCATTTTAGTGATTCTTGTCTTTTTTTCATTGTACATGGTTCCCATATTACTTGTTGTGTAGTCGTCGTATAGAAATTCATTTATGATATACAATTTGATAATGTAAAAAGTTGTATGTTTAAATTGACCAGTGGTAATTGTAAATTTTTTAGAGGTCAATATATCTATTAAAATGGTTTGGGGATGAGTATAGTATGCATGTGAAACTTTTTTAGAATAATCCGGGCCAGTTGACATTTTTACAGCATGCTTGAATTTAAAAAATCTGTTTATTAAGGATTAAAATCATCCTTGATATCGTACTTGATATTCACCATTTTTTATTTAGCTTGGAAAATTCTATCATGTCTCATGATTTCAAAAATGGATCTTATAATGACATGGACACCGACTCTACCAATAATGGGTTAAATAATGTTTCCATCCATGAATCATATCTAAGGATACGTTGAAAAAAGGAATGGTTGAGAGAACCATAAATCATGTTTTATATGTGGAAATGTCAATTCACGGAAGATGAATTCCTTTCATCCTAGGTGGAATGTCCATTTCATTCTTGGAAAATAAAATTTATGAACATAATTGTCATAGATTTTATGTATTATTGACAAGAATATCCTTTAAAAAAATTATTATTTTTAGATAATATTTTTTGTAGATAATTTTGAGTTTCTAATTCTTGTAATTTCATTATTAATTTTAGTCTGCTTCTCAAGCTCATAGGGGTCAGTTCACAGCTAGTTTTTCTGATGGCTATATCATTCCCTTCGACATTAGAATGCCAAATACGTAAGCTATAGCACAAATATGATTTTATAATTGTTGTCTTCTCCTTGTGATATTTAAAATCTTTGTTCAGTAGGGTTCACTCAATGCGGTCCCATACTCATAGAGTTGGAAGACTAGTAGGGATTGGATTTTAGCTTGTGTTTGATCCTCCGAAGGTATTGGTCATGTCTATGAACTCCTCTCCTTTGTGTGCAGACTCATTTTTTTTGTGGCTTGACAACTTGTGAGTGCGCCCTAAGCCGGGGGGGGGGGACATTGGGTTTCTGGATGTGAGAAATCCCACACAAATGTACCTTACAATTAATACTCATCGGGGCTCCCTGACCTCTCAAGTCTTCCACTGGTACACATCGTTGATCGCTAGCAAGTCATCCAAATAGATGATAAAGGTCTTCGACCTGGAGGGGTGGCAGCTCAACACGATTCGATACCATCCCACGTTCTTGGCCCAGAAGATCGACCCATCAGGTGACTCCCCTTCCATCCTAACCAGTTCCTCCTGGATGCTGGTTCTGCGGATGCCTTTGTCATGGTCTATTCCGACAACATTTTATCAAACTAGATGAATGATATTTCACATTTGTTCAGTAGGGTTCACTCAATGCGCCCCCACACTCAAGGAGTGGGAAGAGTGGTAAGGATTGGGTTTCATCCTGTGTTTGATCCGCCCAAGGTATTGGTCATGTCTAAGTAGGGCACCACTACCATTTGATATTTATATCCTCTAATTTCTTGGAAACCCAACACTCCATCAAGAGGAACCTAGGAGTTCCCTGCAAATCTCACCCTTTTAGTGACATAATTATCCACTCCCTTCATCTCAATGATCTCATCGTGTAGTAATTGACTACCAACACCCCTAATGACATAGTTTTGGGAAATACCTAACATTAAATTTGAATTATCCATGAAGTTCAAAGAAGTCCTTGGAACGATATTCAATAAAATCAAAATAATACATAAGAAAATTCTTAAATAATGACATAATTATATACTTTTCCGTTTTCAATCATTGAATAATACTAACCATGACTTTTCTTATAAAAAATTTCAACCCTTTTCCTCACAATTTCCAATCCATATTTAAAACAATAGTTATTTTAAATAAATCATTTTTATCCTCACACAGACACCCCCTTTCCAATCTCTCCAAATTCCATAGAAAAGAAACATCACATATGAAAACCGTATTATAAAGAACAAGATGAAAAAAAGGATCCCATGATTAGTAATCATTGAAAGATTTATTAAATCATCATAACGAAATCAAAAGCATGAATAAAATCCTAAGAATTTAAAATGCATATATCCCTAGAGAAAATGATTACTACAACGAGTTTGACAAAACATGGAATCAAAACTCTTCGAAGATGAAATTATATTTTGGTAAGTCTAGAATACCTCTATATATCCTTTTTTTGTTGATCGAAACCGGTAAGAGATTCATATTCCATGGGTTGTGACTTGATCCCAAAACAAGGATAGGATAATGAAATTAAAGAGTAAAATCATACCAAGTGAAGGGGAGACCTAGCCATGACCAAGGAGAGATGAGAGACCCCCCACTGAGGCAAAAATGGTTCATGAGTGGGGGAGAGAAATGATAGAAAATCACAATTAAAACACTACCATTTAAATAATCCTTCTCATGCCCCCTCTCTTTCCGACAAACCCAAATACATTCTTCATTTCCATTTTTTTTTTAAATCCTCAATATAACATTTTCCATAAACCCAAGCCCTTATTATAATCAAAATCCTAATTATTTATGTGATATTGTGTTGGGGGGAAATATTCATTGTAGAAAATGTGAAAAAATAAGTGATGGAAGTGAGAGAAATGAAAATTAAAAGAATTGTAAAGGAAATTAAAGGCGAATACGATGATCAATTAGGACCTCAAGGAGATTTGTGTAACATTCCATGTTTTTAAAATGAAATACTTTGTTCGATAATGTACACGATACCATGAACAGTATTAACTGAATTATGAAAATATGATGTACACATAAGTATTAACTGAATTATGTATATATAATTTTTTGACCAATTAATTATAAATGAACATAAACCACCTTTTAAAATAAAAAGAAATGTTTTTATGAAAAACTATTAAAATGTGCATAAGTGTGTTTTATACCAATAAATAATAAAATCATTTTTTGGGATTCTATTAATCACATATATATATATAATATTCAATTTAAGGCTTAAAATTCATCTTATGTTTTTTATGGACATGATATAAGAATAAATAAAATGTTAAGCATAAAAGAGGTATTTTTTAAAAAAGGACAATTTTGCCACCTTTTGATGACGTACGCATTTTAAATCTAGTTTTTGATATTTTGAAAAGAAGTATTTTTTCAAAAAGGACAATTTTTCCACCTTTTGATGAAGTACGCATTTTAAATCTTGTTTTTGATTTTTTTAATAAATTCTATTTGACAAAATAAACTTTTTCTTTGAAATTGGAGTATCAAAATTTACTTTGGTTGAATTTTTGGTATTTTTGGATACGATTCATTTTTTGATGAATAGTGAAAACAATATTTCATTTTTAATTGAAATAACTTTTTCATCGAAATAATTCAGGTCATTGGAATCAATTTCAAATTTAAATTTGATAGAAAAACTTTATAAACTTTTGAACGTTTTTACTTTAAAAACTCATTTTCTCATTCCGTCAACAAGATTAATTTTTAATTAATTTTTTTTTGGAATTTTGAAAAATTGATTCCATATTTGGAATCATAAGGTCCAAATTTAGTAAATAAGTCCCTTTTATTTTTGTACATTACTAATAATAACATTAGTAATTTTTTTATTATCGTGGTTATAGGTAAATCGAGTAATTAAAATTGTAAAGTCAAAGATGTCAAACTCATGTATCTCATAACTATAACAATTTTAATATAGGGTTATATAATTGACATGTTTGAATATAAATATTCATTGGATATATAAAAAAATTATCTACATAATGATATTTTATTTATATTTTTTTAGTTATAAAATAATTACCTTAAATGGAGACACAATGATAATACAGTAATTGTTTAATTAATAGAAGAATTGAATAAATGATATTAAAAATACTAAAATAAATAAAATTTGATATGATTAATGTAATACACGAACTTTTTAGATTAATTTGAAATGTTAGTGATGTTTTATAATTATTGGCTCGAATTTATCTTGTTGAACTGATATTTTAAAAAAAGTCAAATATTGAATAATGTCAAATTTGACATTATTGATATTTTAAAATAAATAATATTTTATGAAATGTTATAAAATTTATAAAATTCCCAATTTCAACCAATTTATTGGGATACATAATAAAATTTCATCAATGACTCATTTAGTGGTCTTTTGACATTTTATAGAAATTATATTAACTCAAAGTGTACATTATATATATCACGGTAAGAGTTTAAAGGATAAAATAAGGGTTAAAAAAAGATAAGCATTGAAAAAATAATCAAAAGATGTCTAATTTTTATTGGATGAATGGATTTCGACCCATAATCATCCTATCTTCAAAATAAATCGGTTTGGGACCATTTGTAATAGAAAATTAATTTATGTTAATTTAATATTTTGAAGATTTCCAAGAGTGCCCATCCCCTCTCCTATAAAAGGGAACTCATTCTTCTCTATTATTCACACATAAAAACCTATTTGGTTCAGTAAAGATCTGCTTGTATCCCTTCCTAAAATCTCTCCCCAATTTCTAGATGTCTTATTTTGGCAGAACACCCTTCTTTGAGGAGTTAAGGTATTAATCAAAGGTGATTGTCCGAAGAAGAGGTATCGTTTTTAATTTAAGTGTTTCAGTTTTATTTCTTCTTCAATTTCATTCAAATATTCTTAAACCATGATGAAATAATTAATATAGTATCCTCAATATATTTAGATGTTAATATGTTAATATCATCACCTAAATCTATCTCTAATTTCATCAAATGAGAAATGAATTATTCGTTCGTGTGTACGCGGACTACCACCTCACGAATCGATATAATTCATTTTCCATCACCATCTATCAAGACTAGTTATAATGATGGAATTAGTGTTTATATATTATATTCATGAAATATTTATCATTATGAAATAATAATATATATTTTATATTCTTACCTTTCCATACACATAAAAATGGTTACGTCGTTCATGCGTACGTGTGAACTATCACCTCCACGAAGCAATATGATTCATTTTTCATCACCACATCACATAGATGATATATATATGTATATTTAAATTACTAATATGATATTATTTATATTAATATCATTCTGGAAAGATAAAATAATACTTACCTTCTATCCATAATAATAATTGAAAAATATAAATGTTACTCATGCGTACATATGACCTACACTCTTTATGATTATAACGTTGTTCATTTTTCATAACCATACACAAATGGTTTTATTTAAAAGTATAATTGATATATAAAAATGATTATTATTGAATGTTATTATTAATATTATGGACTAATGAACACTTTTTCTATTGACATCTTACCAAAGTCATTTTGAACTCATGTACCAAATATCAACAAAATATTCGACATGAACTTAAATAATTAAGTAATATTTTTAACATGATAATAAGTTATATAAAAGGAATAATAAACATGAAAAATATTCTCAATCAAGTAAATAATTAACATATTTTTATTATTCAGGAAGATAAAGATTGTACGTGACGATTCGAACCTAGGATAATGGATTTCGTCTCAATCTCAATTCATTGAGACATATCTTGAAGTTATGCACTTTATTCTTTTATAAGGTGTATATATAGCCCCTTTGAAATTATATGTATATAGATTATCTATACTCATGTTATTTAATGATTTTTTAAATGTTAATCTTACATTGGGATTATGATTAAATATTTCAAAGTGGTATAGGACACTTTGAATGTTTAAATATTTAATTTAAAAATATTTTCTCCATGTCAATATTCTTGATGTTATTTTAAATATTTATTTATATAGATATAAAAGTGTTATAAATTAAATTTTATTTATATTTTTAATTCAATTGGTTTCAAAAGGAATATTTTTATGTGTTTTATATGGAACATTTTCACAAATGACAAAAGGAATGTTCTATTTTTAACGTGCAAGGTGATAATGACTTTTCTACCATTATGACCATTATTTTATTTTTTGGTTCCTTTGAAAGTATTAATATTTCATTAAATGAAAAAACCACTTTATCTTTTGAGTATTTTGTTATTGAAAATGGATTTTCAAAATAAATGTGTATTTTGTGTTAAAAATGGGCTTTTGAAAGATAATGGTATCTGAAAATGATTTTCATATGAGTTTAAAAGCGTTTTAACAAATGATGAGTTGTTTTATTACTTATTGTGGTTCATGGAAATTATAAATGATGGGTGTGTATATATAGAGTTAGGTGAGCTTTAAGGATGAGTGTATCCAGATAGCACTCCAATGCATTAGGTACTTCAGATACGGTAGTCGACCGTATGGTTATTCCATTTGTAAGGGTTCTGTAAGGGTTTTATGTGATGATGTCCCAAGGTGCCTATATTAATTTTCTATGCATGTTAATGATATTTTATGGGAATAATTTATTTAAAAAAGATAAAATAAATGATCTTTATAAAGTAATGATATTTACCTTGATGGGTAAAATGTTATATTTTCAAGGAAAGTGTTTTTCAAGGGTTTCCATGATTTTACTGAACTAATAGTTTCCTTCATTTTTATATACTTTACAGAACTTTTGGGTTCATATGAGGTTTTCAAATATTTTTCATAGGGTTTAAGGAAGAGTAGGGACAAGGTTGAGGTCAGGAAGAAAGTTATGAAGATGTGTCATGAAAATAAATCATGTTTTATTTTTTTAAAGGGATTCCTTTGGCGGCAAAAGTGTATACTATGCATAGGTGTCCACATGTAATGTATGGGTTTACCATGTAAGATTTTTCCCTAATTCTCTAAAACTCTAAAACTAAAATATCTTTGGGAAAACAATGTGATTTCTAGTTTTAAAATAATTGAAATAAGTTATGTTTAAGGCCGGGTCCTTACAAATTTCCCCTTAAAACCCTAATTATAAAGTGTCACATAGGCTGATCACTCTTTTGATAAGGTTTGCTTGAATTTATCCAAGAACATAAGAAACACAAGCATAATAATGTTATAAAATACTCAAGTTCATAATTAAACTTCAAGGAGTACAAATAAGTGGCTATTTATATAGTCAAATGAGATAAATGCATGTCAAACACATATCCCAGAAAAGTATCAATCCTAAAAAAAAGTTTTTTGACTTTATTTACACATATCCATGGCTTTAGGGGGAATGATTTTCCACTAGGAAGAATTCGTGGCAACACTCCAAAAACTTTGAATATTCCCACCATGATTTTAGAGACAAGAGGCCCACAACTTTTGACATTGAATATTTCCATCATGCAAGTGGATTTAAATTTGTGAGATAAATTGGGTGGTCCATTTTAGTTCATTTTTGGGCTATAATAAAAGTGATAACAATCCCATTTTCTCCTCCCATGCATGCATGTTGGGTCTCCCCTTATAATTTTAAAATTAGTCTATACAAATCCTCTTTCATCATTATCATTCATCCTCTCATCATCAGGCCTCCAATTTCATGCAATGGGTCATGTTCATTAATGTTCCTTCCGCCCTCCACATCATATTTGCCTTCAACTCCCCAATTCATATGCGTGTCATGATTCTCATTGATTACCAAATCATAAATAAAAAATTCCCAAATAATTTTCCACAAAGTTACCATTTACTGAAATATATATAATAATTTAAACTAACCCCTCTTCATAACATAACCTATCAAAATTATGGTTCTCCAAGAAATGTTGGATGAAACAATGATAATGGATATTAAATCAATGTTGACCAATTTTTACTATTAACCACACATATACCTTGTTTACTAGTTAGGGTGATTAGATCCTTTCAATCTACATGAATTGAAAGAAAACATGCACCATAAATACACAAGAATTTTACAAGCCTCTCCTCCTAGGGGTGGGTGACTACATGCTTGCTTTGATTGATATCATTCAGACCACAAATTAATTCACTCACATGTTAAATATAATTACAAAGAGTTTTCTGATACAGTATCATCATTTACCCATGGTTAATGAAATCCCACCAAATTACAAGAATCCCTACTACTTATAATGAAATAATGATGCATAATGAAAGACCTTCAATCATCTTCTATATGTACTCACATTAATCATAGATATTTTTCTTATTGTTTTGAGAATTTTAGAAGTAAGATTTAAGTAGTTAGATATTCCTTGGTTAATAACCTCTTAAGCACAGTTTCCTCTCAAGCCTTGAACTCTTCTTGATTAGACTATGATCCCTCCCTCTCTCTCATGGATTTCTCAAAACATCATTCTCGCTTGATCAATAATCTCTTAAAATTTTTTTTCTCTGAAGCCTTGAATTCTTAGTGATCATGATATTCTCTATCAATCTCTCTCATATATTTCTTAGAAGTTCAGACTCATATTCATTCCAAGAATAATTTTTATGTCTTTATTAATTGATTTCTCAATTCTAATTCCCTCCAAAACTAGATCTATAATGATCTTCATTAAAAATAATTGTGGAATAAACTTATTTCAATATATAAATATGTAAATATCCCATGAAATTCAATTAAAAATATATTTACATGAGGATTATATAAATATTATGATAGAAATGAATTTAATTCGATTTGAATATGAAAAACGTTATATCTATTTAAATTTGTATACATTTCAGCCAAGATATCTTCAAATTTTCATTCTCATCATTTAATGTTGATCCATCTCATGAAAATGTTTCGTGAGGAAAGTATTCTTTAGACATATGTTATGTGATCATATGTTTCATGACTCATACATTCTATGAAATCCTTTACCAAATTTACCAATAACCATCGATCACTTTATCATTATTCATGACCTATTAATTTTTCTTTATGATTACTTTCGTACTGTAATGAACTGGCCCAGGATTCCACTGAATCCGACACGCAACCCAGCCCACCACAAGTCCCAAAAAGGATTCCTGATCCCCACAGGATGACAACCAGGGCTTGGGAATCACAGGAATCCATTTTAGAATTATTTCACCCAAATCATAGATAAAAATAGAGAAGTAAATAAATACAAGAGCCAAAAAAATAAACATTCCAAACTGGTCATAACCAACTAAACTAATCCAACCCATTTCTATAAATATAAACATCATACATAAAAAAGATGATACAACAAGGTAAGAAGATACAACACTAACAAAAAATAAAATAACTACAAACCAACTCGATCTGTGCCTGAAACCATCTCCATGCAACCTTCGGTTGCCCACCCCCATCCAACTCACCCCACATCAGCCTCAAGAACGAAGGACAGATCCAATTGAAAATATAGAACATGAAATATATTGGCATGATCTAAAAATCCCATGTGTCACAACAATAGACAAAAACTATACAAATTGTTTCATAATGCAATTAATCAAATATTATTTAAACATAAACTAGAAAGTAATATTTTCACATATATCTCATGGAAAACCAAAACAATACCATAACCATCTTTAAAAATATTTATCATTTTTTTCAAAATGGAAAACAAAGGTTCAAAACATTTCCACCAGCCTATGTCGTTCCACAACCCTCATACCCATTAACATTTCTCTAAACAACCCATTTGTTTTATTTAAATGAAAAAGGTCATTTCAAAAAGTTAAACCAAATGAAGACACCTTTAAACTAAAACACCCATTTCTAAATTCACTTAAAAGATCCAAAAAAGAGTCATAAAATTTGAAACAATTTTTCCAATATCTTTGAAAACTCACTTTCCAAAGTAAACGACCCAACACATGCATGGGTCAATCACAACAAGCAAACACTATATATCACATGGAATGAAAAAAAATATAAACAAGGAATAGTTCTGTAACAATATGAGTAGGGGAAATGATACAAATAAGCACCAGATAAAACTCCCCTATATCAAAAACTAATTAGTCAATTGAATGTGTCATGGGCTCTATCATAGGATCCCTAACATGCAAAAAACCTGACCATATAAGAGTATACCAACTCATAAACTATCTACTATTATGCACTGATGTTCAAATCATAAGTCATAAAACATTCCCACACAAGCCTCATTACGATGAAAACACCCTCTTAGCCCATGTTCCTAGCATGACTGGAGGTCCACTAGCGGCATGTTAACCAAATAGAATAATAAATTAGATCTTCCACTTAATACCTGAATTCCCATGACCAAAAAGGAGGTGTGGCATAAGAATATGTTAACCAAGTATAACCAAAATGGCATAACCATAACTACCCTCACCCTTAACACCCAACAATGAAAAGTCCCATATAAAAATTCAACCACAACATAAACAACCACATTCCCAAAAAAGGGGATCAAAAAACATCTCATGATGATAAGGAATCCACACAAGGGGTAAACAAGTCAAGGGGGAAATCATTGGGGAATTTTCATAAAAACCATTTTAAAACCAAAGTGACAAATGATCCTTTAACACCAAAACATGGATCAAGATTCCAGGTCCCTTACATTTCATAAAACACCACTTAAGATATTTCTTAGAAAAGTATGGAAATCACACACACCATTTAAAAAAATTCAAAGATAGTACAAATTATATTTATGTGCATCGGGAATTTGGAAACATCACACATGATAATACCCTATTTATTTTTAATTAATTTATTATTCTATTTTTTATATAATAAACAATCAATTTCTCACAAATGGTGCATCGTGTGAGAAATATGAGACCACTGTTAAGTCCAGAACGTGGGGTTTACCCTATATGGGGTATAACATTTTTGAGCATCGAACGTTTGGTCAGATCGGACACAAGGATAAGATATTTAGTATATAAATATTTTTGTTGGACAATTAGGAATAATAATAATAAATTTATTATTATTATTATTATTTATGTAGATGACAAAAAAATGAAACTATATACGAGGAATTAATATTTGTGTTTTTGATTGGGAAAATATTTTTTGAGTGACTAAAATAATTAATGTGATATTATTAATGGTACCGATTAAATGAAAAATGTATGGTCAATATGAATTTATTAAGCATTACCCATTTTTAATTTTTGTTGTTTTTAAAATTTTAATGGTGATAATAATGAGAGATGTTTAATAATAATAATAGTTATTGTTGTTATTATTAATATTTTTAAATTGGGAAAATAATATGTTTATGATAATTTTTTATATATATGTATGTGTTATGGGTGTGTGTGTGTGTTTTCGGGTGAATATATATATATATACACATTTTTGTATATATAAATTTTTCCTAATATATATTTATTTAATGAAAGATTTATTAATTTAAGATGATGAAATAAATAAATAATTTTGAATTATGTGGGGGCTCACCACATGAAGCGTGGAGGAGGATTCCTTCCATCCACATGAATTAATTATTAAATATAATAAATGATATTTATTGAAATTAAGTAAAATAGGTTATGTTATTAATATAAATTGGATTTTGGGAGCACCCAAATGGTGCATGGAGGAGGCACACAAGAGATAACTCATGACACTCTTCTCCTCCCTCCCTCTACTCTTTATTCTTTTCATTTTATTTTTTATTTTTTCCCCAAATTTAAATAATTGATATATCCTGCAATATTGACCATATTAAAGCATCATCATTGTTATTGGGTTTGTCTCAACAAGAAGAATTTTGGACATATTTTTCTTTATGAATGAAATGAGGTTTCAGCGGTGCAGTTAAACTCGGATGTCAACCCTCATCATCAGCCATCATTGAACCTAATGTAAGAAGTCTTTAACTTTTACACATGTAATATATGGGTTATTGACATGATTTTTTGTGTGTTTGTGTAGCTGTAGGATCCCTATCATGTGTCCTTTAAAATTTTAAAAAAATGGATTAATTGTCTTCTTAATTCATCTTTTTTACTTTTCTTCACTTTATTGGTAGTTTATTCTAAAATGATTCCCTTGATAAATTGAATGAAATGATTAAATATGTTAAATGATTTGTTGGATAAAAAAATTATGGTTTTTAATAATAAAACCCCGCCAACAGAGGTACGATACCATCTAAACTAAAAAGTATTGATTAGATTTTTATGCTTTCTTGGGTTATTGCTTTGGTGTTTTTTTATGCCTTGAGGTTATGATTGATATATGGCATGTCTTTCTTGGATGTTTTAAATGAATTAATTTAAACGGGACTTATTATGGTGGCCCAACCACACCTATCATTATAATTAAATAATCACGTTTTATGTAAAAATTTTCAATGATATGAATTGAATATATTCAACGACATGTTTCATGGAATTTTCATGACTTAAAAGGAATTGATTTGGGTGGTTTAAACTAAATCCCTTTTTATCTGATACAGTTATATATAGTAATTGCAATATGTGCAATCACATCGGTATGTCGCGGGCATGACCAGATAAATTTAATAGTCCCTATTAATTTGTAATTATTCATTTTAAACTGTCCTTTGGATCCCATTGGGTCTATAGGCATGGAGAATTAGACCTTTGGCCACCCGATTGGTGTGATAGTTTGGAACTTATTAAGAATTTGTTTGTTTGACTTTAAAGCCTTATAATAAATTGGATAAAATGCTTGATTAATAGATTAGACTTTTTAATTGGCATAATACTAAATTGCGTGGTTTCTTATGGTAGAATCACCTTGTCTAAATTGGTTAATTAATATATTAACGACCTTGGGGACGAATTGATTTAATTAAACAGGTTTAATATAATTATGATGATAATTAGGAACCTGTATTAATAAAATGAATTGGTTTGATAGATGGTAATTTTTATAAATTGATCATTTTGTCTTATGGTGATAAATATGTTATGTTTGATACTAGAATTGTGGTTTTAATTGCTTATATTTTGACCTTATGTGATATCGATGTGATATATACCTGATGGTTTGATACTGATTATCATTTTGAGTTTGTCTAGATATGGATCATGTTTAATGTGGATGCCTGAGGGTTTAGTGCATGTTCTTTCATACTATCTAAGGGAAAGTTGCACAGGTGCTTGATGCCCGAGGTAAGAGTATATGATTATATGGGATGTTTGAGGACTTATGATTGGTGTTGACGCCTAAGGAATTAGTGTATGATTTCATACCACCTGAGGGTTAGGCGCACTGGTACTAAATGCATGAGGGTAGAGTATATGATTATGTCAGATGCCTGAGGGCTAGATGCATAGTCACATGATGCCTGAGGGCGAGATATTAGTTATGTCTGAGGGTGAGATTTTGGATAGTCTGAGGATGAGATTCTAGTTATGCGTTAGGGTGATGTTTTAGTTATCATGAGGAAAAATGACATATGTTTATGGTATATTCTAAGTGATTCTTCCTCAATAGGAGAATCTGCCACCGATTTGGGTGATCCTTCCTGATGTAGGAGGATCTACCCACATATATAGATATCTAGCTTAGGTCAGAACAGGTGGTATTGTACGAGTGTCCATTTAGGATCCTAGACCAAGTTGATATAATTTAATTTGTTATTACATTGTATTTATACTGCATGACACATTGTATTTTATTATTAATTGCACAAAATAGAGTGGGACAGACATCGTGGGTGTCAGCCTGCACATATTTACATCTCACACCCTACATGGGTTCCATTTCACACCTGAGTATATCTTCTTGCTCATAGTTCTTTAGATTCATTGCTTGTGTTGTGTCATGTACATGGGAGTTGGGGAGCACAAGACTGAGATATTTCTTAGCATTCTCAAAGAGTTGACCATTGGTTTTTTTTATTTTATTTTGTTATTTTGTACTACTTGTACCTTATAGTAACACCTGACATTAGATGCATCATTTTATGGAATTGGCATTGGCCATTTTATTTTTATTCAAATATCATATTATTCTTATGTTGTTATCCTTTAATTATTATTGATTCTACTATTTTTTTGTTTCATTATCTGATAACTGATATGTTACTCTGATCTAGAGGGTATAGTATCCCCATCGTACCATCAATAGACCCTTGCTGCTTGTCAGCAGCCTCTGGAATATGGGGAGGCGCGCTTAAGGCCATGTGGAAACCAATCTGACCACCATCTTAAAGGTGACCCATGTTGGGATGTTACAATTTATATTGTTTTATATAAATACTATAAAGGTAAATAAATATTGTATATACAATAACAAATACAAAGTGTTATGACTTCAGATACAACTTCTCTTAATCGTAATAGATTATCAACATATTCAAATTTGTTATTGTATGTTTATGAGATTCTAATGGAAGATGTAATTTGTGGGTGTGTAATGAATGTGATGATTTTTAAAAAATATATCATGGATCTTGTAACTAGAGATGAGTTGGGAATCAATATGATGCAAATTTTTTCCATGTAAGTCGATTAACATAAATATTTATTTTATTTTAATTTATTAAAAATTTATACTTATGTTTGTTTTGTATTAGGTATCTTTTTAAATTTTTTATTCAAAATAACATGACAAAAGTATATGGATTTATGGACCCACAATTTATTTCACCTATAGTGAAGAAAATGACTGATGAAGAAAGAATGGTTTATATTTTTGAAAGAATTAGAAAGAATGAAATTATTTAGTCCTTGATGCTTCCATATCTTCAAGAGTATGAAACATATATCTCATAAAGTGTTATATATATCTTAATAAAATATACACTCATATTAAATTTTCTTATATATCAGTGGCCATTGGATGTTGTGTATTTTTTATCTAAGGGATAAGACACTTTATGCTCTATCCATGGTGAAGTGCGCGAAATTTTTAAGACTGTATTGAACACATAAGTTTGAATATTTTAACACTTGTTTATATTATAATGAAATTTAAATTTATTTTATTCATATTATTTTCAAACAGGGCATGGGATTTATTTATACACAATAAGATAGAAGAGCACAAAGATCAAATATGTAAAAGAAAAGGTGGCTTTTCATTTACAATTACATCATTTTTTATGTAGTGCCTAAAATGCTATTTTGAAAAGAAAAATAAATTTAAATAGATATTTCATAAACAATAATTAGTAAATGAATGTGGATACCATGTTTTAAGATTTATGTATGAAATAATTTCAACTGTGACAGTTACAAAGTTCCAGAAGGTTAGATTTTTTTATAAAATTTTCATTTAATTTTTCATTCATTTTATTCAAAATATAGGTGACAATATTTCTTTTTAATTTTTATATTTTTGATGACCATTGACCTTATTTTGGACAAGAGTCGAGAAACTTACAAATTTAATGGTCAAATAATTTCACAGTTTTGATTGGATTTTAGTATATTTGTAATATACATTGTAAAATTGAAAATTCAATTTTTAAATGTTTGTGTTGATGTTGTGTTTCTTCTGCTGCTTATTTTATGTTGTAATGTTGGTAGGGGAATAAATATAAGAATTATATTAAATATAAAATTATCATTCATATCGGTTATAAAATAACTGACATGAAAAATTAAAAATAACATTTACCACACTCATTTTTTAGAATAACTAACGTGGAAAACACTTTTTCACATCGGTTATTTCATCATAGATGTGAAAAAATTCCACTAAAATGAATTTATAACATAATTTTTTATTAAAAGATGTTAAAATTTTATTTACAACTTCTCCTACAATAACATTGTGTACTAACCAATGTTAAAAACAAAAAAAAAACTAACGTGAAAAGGCTTGTTTTGCACTAGTGATGGGTCTCCCTCTTTGAAATCCAAAACATTCCCAAGGGAATACCATTTCTATCAAACCATTTTAAAGGATCTATTAATTCATTCTCACAATGGATAAACCACGCCCTCATTTCAAATCACCATTTAAAATCCATTAAGGAACCGCTTTATAAATCATTTTGAGGTCACAACCTCACTCTAAAAAAATCACTCTAAAACATATTTTTCACTCATTAAAAACTAAAACTGGGTTTATAATAAAACCATTACATTTAAAACCATTTCAAAATCAACATGGAATTTCCCAAAAATACTATCACCTGAAAAAATTCTATTTCAACCACAAAAACATGGAATTTATAAGAAAAAACTTTTATGCCAAGATCAAAACACAACAAAACGGTTTTAAAACACCGTAAATATATCACACATATTTATAATTTAAATAAAAAGAAATTTATAAAGAACAAGTACACTTTGAATTCCAAAATGAAACAATTATATAGAAACACCTACATGGAAGAAGAGGAAACCGATCCGAAATGTGTCGCCTTGAATGGAGAACACACCCATGGGGATAGTGACAACATCTATAAACCCTAGACACCAAAATCCCCAACATTAGACCCACCTGAAACCATAAAAAAACCACAAGAGATTTAGGGTTCCTGAATGAAACCAAATCTAATAGAAAATAGAGATAGAAGGAAATAATATAGATAAAGAGGAAAAAATACCTCAGATCCTCTTAGAAATCCCCAAAGAGTGGAAAGAATCAAAGGAGGAGAGTGGATCTCCTCTATGGATTCCCAAGGGTCTAATGATGTGAAAGGGGGAGAAGAGGGGTGAAACCCCTCTTAATTTGATATGTAATTTTTGGGAAATTCCCCAAAATTTAAACACCTAGACAAGTCACACGGTTTGGCAACATAGTTTTCCAAACTGTATGCTAACCATGTGCTGGCCACTACCTAGGCTAGAAAACCCTTACATGGATCACCATGGGCATTTCATAGTTGAAAAAATCATGCCCCAACCATGACATTCAATGATTTCAAAAACCAAAGCCAACCCGCATGCTTACTGCATGATTTACCAAATCATGCACAAGTCATGCACCACACCTCAAGCAGACCAGGGAACCCACATGGTTTCTCCTAAGGAGTCACACTTTTTGGACTCAACCATGCAAAACCCATGCTAAAAAACCCATTCATAGTGAAAAATGAACTAAAAAGTCCCCACGTGAAGGGAGGCCACATAGTTTCCCTATAACTGTGCACCTTAACTATGCACCAAAGTAAACCTCTCAAAATTTCCAAGCTCCAAGCCGAAACTCCATGGAAACTCAAGTCGAACCTCAACACCATAAAATAACACAAAATCAAAAATACTATGAAATGTGGGTGTCACAAACTACCCACCACACCACTTTCTATCCCAAAAAGTATATTGAAAACAAAAGGTGAGAAAAAAAAATATCCAAAGAGGACATGGAAAAAAAGAACCGCTCCACCTGATCCGATCTCAAAGATAATAATTAGAATTCTCAAAAACCATAAAACTGATCAATAATAAGGTTTACAAATGTCTCTAAGCACAACCAAAACGATAACCTTAAAAAAGAAGTCCTATAAAGCACAGGAGACTGAACATCGCCTCCCAACAATTTAGAATTCATCTAATATGAAGACACCAAAGAAAAAACTACCAAGAGACGCATCCTTGAACAACCCAAAAACAATAATAGAAACTCTCTCTCAAAATAATATCACTTACAAACCCAAAGGGAGTAATAATGACCACAAGAATCCTAAAAACAATGACATGATATCTCACCTTCAGTCATGATACATGGAGATAACCTAGGGTCAAAACTCAGATCAATCTCACATAGTGCATCTGAATGGCCACAACCAAACACTGACTAGTATGCCAAACTCAACTGGTAGATCAAAAAACCTAGTTACCCAATCTTGTTCTCAAGGCCTTCCTCATTTCCAAGAATTAGCACCTCAAAGGTTTAATAAAACTGCTGTGAAAACCCACTACCTACAAGAAAGGTTTTCCCAAACAGTGAGGTTTGAGAAAATGATACTCACAAACAACCAAATAGAATGAGGGAAAACATGAAAACAAGCTCAAAAATCACCCACGAGGGGGGTATTCCAAAATTAAAACCATACCAATCAGAAAATGGATCACAAGGCTATTCACAATAAACACCTCAAAAAGGATCTATCCACAAGATTTCAACAACCACAGCTAAAGCCCAAAAACCAAGATTACAACCACTAAAGGAAAGGTATCAAAAACAAAACATCCCAAAAAAGGTAAAACCTGAGATCTATTTTAAAAACTGAACTTACAAAACTTATGAAGATGTCCTAAATTACTACAGTGGAGGCATATCCTAAGAGACTTAAGATAGGAGGGCTTAACATGCCCTAGAACCCCACACCAGAAGCACGCGAGAGATTGTTTCTTCCCACAAGAAAGAAAAATTTCTCTAATATTTGGATCATTATAACATCATGAGATTTTATAAAATAATTACTATGTTTGATAGCATACAAGATATGCAACACTGAGCTTAAACGGATAAGGAAATATTATTATTTAAATGTGACTCTTAAAACCTAGTCATTAAATCGATGAGAATAAATAGAATCTACTAAATTATGAAATATATAATGATCCTACTCATTTATAATGTATTAATTAATTATTTTTAGTACTATATTTTTAGTAATATCATTTTATTCTTCAAAAAACACATTTTATTCAAAAATGATTTTTATTGCTTTTTATGGGTGATTATTATAATTAATTTTTGGAAATTTTATAAAATATATTTGAAAAAATTAAATTCATTTTAGAATTCATCATTTGAAAATTAAATTAAGATTAATTTTTTATATTTTTCAAAAAATATTTATTTTTCAAGTAATATTGAAAAATATAGATTTTTATTGAAAACTGTATTTTATTTTAAAGTATTTACAAAGTCAAATTATGTTTTGGATTAGATTTAAATTTTCATAATTAAAATTTGATTTAAAATAACCCAAGTATGGTTTTTTTAAATTAATTTTATACTTGAATTTAGTATAAAAATATTTTATTTTTTAAAAGTGCATTTTTCTGAAAAACTGCTTTTCGTTGCGTTTTTCCGGTTTAATTTTAAATTAAATTATGTCATTTCTATAATTTGAATTATGAAAAATGGATTCCATATTTAGATAAATTGTTTCCAAATTTATTAAATATTTCTATTTTATTTTTTAGTTAGTATGAATAGTAAATGTAGTAATTTTATTAAAACAACAAAGGGAAAATTGAGTAATTTTGGTTAAAAATGAAATAATAAGAACCATTAAATGACTCTAACACTTAACTAAATCTCATTTTATGAGTATATATAGAATATAATTATACAAATATTGAATTTAGGACCTTTTTTTGGTCACTTGGATGATATTATGTCCTTTATAATATTTTATTGAATGAAAAGTCAAACATGTCACACTCTTGTTTTTAATAAGTGTAATATTTTTAATATGGTGTTATTGAGATGATATATTTGAATGTAAATAATATTTTGAAATATAATATATTTATATTCACCTTGTTAATTTATTTTTATTTTTTAGTTAAGAAATAATCACTTTAAATGTTTTCACAACGCTGGTGCGGTAATTATTTAATTAATAGAAAAATAAAATAAGTGATATTAAAAATATTAAAGTAAATATAATTTGAGATAATTAATGTAATACATGAATTTTATAAATTACCTTTAGATTTTAAGGATATAATAAAATATTTGGGTTGGATTATAAGTGTCATCTTGATATTGTGAAAGTCAAAGTAATGAATAGTTTTAGAAATCAACATTATGGGTATTTTATAATAAAAAATATTTTAATAAATGATATAAAATTTATTAAAATCTAAAATTATTTCAAGTGATTTGTATAAGGTTTAAAATAACAACCATGCTCCAAATATTATTCGTTTTTCATTTTATAGTAAAAATACTGACCCTCAAAGAGTAAAAATCCATGTTGTAATGGTAAGAGTTAAAGGGGATAAATTGGGATTAAAACCAAAATATAAGAGTATAAATAGAGTCAAAACTTCTATAATTTTTATTATATGAATTTAATTAGACACATACTCATATTATATAGAAATATTTCACTTTAGAGGCTATTTTAATTAAAAGATAATTTATATTAATTTAATATTTTGAGAAATTCCCAGAGTGTCCCTCCATCTCTTATAAAAGGGTGCATATTCCTCTCATTTATTTACACTTCAGAACCAATTTATTTGGTCCAATAATTACCCAAATAACTTCTTAGAATACATACCCTCATTATAAAGGCCTTATTTTAGGCAGAATGTGTTCTATACTCCATGTTTTTTATCTTCAACATTACTTTAATAACTGTGATTTTCATCCCTTTCTCACCAGAGTAACCCAGACAACCATTCCATAACTTAGAAAAAGTTACTCATCTGACATGAATCACACCTTCTAATACATCTATTAGGTACAATGTTCCATCCTTCACCTCTTTGACCACCACCATGGAACCACATGTTACTTTCCATGATCTATTTACAAAGGTTGTACATAAACCAGCACCATCTAAATTTTCTACCGAGATCAATTTTTTCCTTAATCTTGGTATGTGTCATGTGATTTAAAATTGTAGCAAGATTTTGTTCCTTTTTTGGATGAAAAAATCACCCTTTCCCACATTTTTTATAAATCAATCATCCATAATATTAATCTTACTATATCTTTTGGAAGTATAATTTCTTATACACCCTCTCTTGGATATTGAGTGAAATGAAGCACTGGAGTATTTGATTTAAGTCACAAGTTTTCTTGAAACACTTAGCATTATACCACTAATATATTATGATATGGGATTTTCAGATACACATTTAGAAGTGTATCTTATTTATTTGAATCTTATTTTAATGCAATCTTTCTTTAGATAACCTTTCCCCCCATAATAACAACACATGAGGACACCTTCTGTTGAGCTACTATGGCTTAGACTTCTTCTTCCTTTTTCTTTTTTGTGAATTTTATATGTTAAATAATGTCCCCTACCTTCTACACTACATGTGTTTTCATTATATTCCTTGATATATTTTTAATGTATTTCTTCATTCAATATAAGATCTCTAACATCCATAAACACCAAGTATGACTTACCATAAGAGTTACTCACCATACTAACTATCACATGTTAAGATTTTGGGAGTGATTATAGTAACAACAACTCCTACTCTGGATCCCCAAAGCTCACCTACACTAATTATAACTAATTTCATATGATGTTGAATTTGTTGATGTGATCAGTCATAGGCTTACCTTTCACATCCTCAGGTTGAACAACTTCTTCAAGAGGAACACTTTTTTCATTATTCCCAGCTTCTATCTCTCTCTCTCTCAAAAACACAAATATATATATATATATATATATATATATATCAATAAGATTATTCATAAGTTCTTAAGTTGTATTCACATCTTGGATGTTATAAGCCACATTTCAGGCTAGTGATATCCAAATCAATGTGAGTTCTTTCTTGTCCAACCTCTCCCATTCTCCATTCTTCATCAATTTTGGATTGGTACCTATCAATGGAAGATAAATATCCTTATAAAGTTGATAATACTATATTTATATTTTTTAGAATCTAAAATATTTCTTGTTAAACTTATCCACATAGACCTTACCCTAACCCAACAACATTACTTTTGGAGATAATTAACTCCCACTAAATTCTAAAATATATAAGAGGGATCATGAACTCCTTATTGAAATTCACCTATAAGGAAAAGGTCAGAATGATTCTTTTAAATTGATCTTTGAAACACCCTATATAAGGTCTGGTTATCTGAATCTATGCAACCAAATATATGATACCACTTGTTGGGTCTGATGAAACATCAAATTAAACCACCAAGTATTATTTCTCCAGAACATAAAATATATAAAAAGTATCATAAAGAACCAACATAAAAAATGCACCAGAACTTAAAGACAAATCATTTCTAAGCCACTACATTGCAATTCACTCTTTCAAAACAACCTAGACAAGATATTTTCAAGAAAACAATTGAAGAAACAAATTCAAATAAGATCACAATATAATTAACATGGTTTAGACGTTAGTTTTAATAAATAGCGGGAACAATTCAATATCTTTTATTAAGGAAACAAAATATGATTATAATCAAACAATCAATATATCATAAGTAATTCCACCCTAATACTTAAAGTAGAGATCAATCGGGGCAATTAGTACCACTATCTTTTGATCTTCAAAGTGATCATGTTCAATTAGATCCTATCTTTTTGGGCATCCCTTTTCCAGGTCAAATAATACCACCTCCTTAAATCCTTCTTCTGGTGAATAAAAATCTCGTGAGTTTACTCTTAGTTTTTTTTCAAATCACTTTTATGTATTCCCTTTGCCACAAAATCATGGGGTAATTCTTCAGTAATACTCTTATGAATCCCATATTTACTTTATTACAATTCTTTTTTACCGCTACATTGATTTTTCTAGACCATATCAAGGGTACATTTTATTTTCTTTCTCCCGAATGATATCATCAAGTCACTAGCTTCTGGATTTTTAGGCATCAAATTTGTTACTCAACCATCTTCATCTAAGTTTTTAAAATTAGTCTACTAGAATTTATCCTTCTATTTGGTCAAGTTAAATTACTCAATAAATGGTTTTAAAACATGTTTGAAACCTAATAGGAATTGAGGTATCTCTTCAATAAAGTATCATTGGGTAGAGGGACTTTGGGTTGAACTGCTCACTATCCTAGATGCTTATTCCTTGTTAAGAAAATCAAGGGTTGATTATCTGTCTTTTAAAGCTAAAAATTGTGGGTATTATTGATTTTATATGATTCTAAGAATTTACATGAAATAATTTCACTAAAGTTATGAATGTAATGTATTTATATGTGTATAGATATGGTTTAATTTTTTATTTGGGTTAGGAACACAAGTTATGAGTTTTATAAAGTGTTACACCTCAATATTTCTTGAACGTATTGATTTGGTGGAAAAAATATTAGGACCAAGATAATAAGTAAGATTATCACTTTCAAGTACTATCTTTTGTTGTCAAGTAAGTTTGAAAAGAAAAGAAATTACTTCAGTTTGTAAAAGTGGATGGTCAGACTGATCATCATATTCAAGAAATCAGACTCACAATTCTTAAGAAAACCCATTTGATTAGGAAGGAAATATGTTGTTGGAAGATATGGAAGATACAATACTTTCCTTGGTAAATTTGACAATGCTAAAAGTGATCATTCAAAGGATATATATATCATGAAATATAAGGTTCATAATGAAATCAGTTGAGTGGTTTTGGAAAGAATTGGTTGATTGATGAACTTTTCATGATACTTTTGTTTCTCATGCCGAGTATGGCTCGTGTTGTCTTAGAGTATGTGTTGAGTAAAATCTTTGATCGCTATCTGATTCAAAAGAAGTTAATTTTGGTATAATATGTTTTAATCTTTAATGATGTATCAATTTTTGTTTGTTGACGAAGCTAGATGACCATAAATCGAAGGCTTTAAATTCATGGGAGGCTAACCATTCATGGGAGGATTGTCATTTGCAGTTGTGAGATAGTGATTTAGTCCACCAAAAAGTGTTTTCATTTTTGGATTACATCGACTACAGCAAAGGAGAAAGATGCTATGCGGACCACATAGTAGTTTGTGGTGAAGGTTGTACCACATCAGAGTTTAGGGTAAATTATATTAGTGGGTTTTATAGATCTTTTTTTCCTATATAAAGACCCATAATTATATCATTAAGAAGAGATAATTTTATTAGAAGAGATCTTTGTTTTTGGAAGAATTTGAGTAAGTATGAAAGAGTTCGTAAGGGAGAATTCTATGAGGGAGAAGAAGTTTTTGAGGGAGAATGCCCTGAAGGATAGTAGTTCATGGGAAATAAATTACATGAAGGAGATAGTTTTGGGGGACAATGCGTAGGAGATTTTTTTTTGGGTTCAATTTATTGCAAAGTAAAAGGTGCAGTAAAGCATCAACAGTTCACGAGGAATCAACCATTCATAGAGAAAAGGAAGTCCGTGAAAGAAGAAGTTTGTCCACAAATCACTCACTCCACACAGTGGAACTCAATACGTGGAGGATACATGATAGTTCGTGGTAGGTACAAGTATGTCCATGAATGGAATAAAATAGTATTTGAAAGAAATTTCTACAAACTAATAGCATGCAGAAAAGTGGGATTTCACTTGTGAGAAATCAGATGTGGAAATCAGACTGGTGTGTTGAACTGAGTATCGTTACGAAGTCCAGGAAGTTCTTACTAGCTTCTAGGTAAGAAAGTGAATAATTGTTTTCAAAGATCATATTTGTTAAAGTTGATCAAGAATCACAGTAACATGTTTTTTACAAATATTGTATTGCATATTTTGTGATAGAAGAAGCACACACACTATTGGATTGTTTGCATAGTGCTACAAAAGTGTGACGGAATATCCTACTCATTGTATTCCGCACAAAAGGATTGTTTTCTAGTGGATTTTGGGCTATTGTATTTTTTTCAAACCATACCAAGGATGTAAATACTCTTATTGAGTAGTGAACTTTGTAAATTCTCATGTTCCTATGGATGTGTGTTTGAATTGTTTTCAGTAGGGAAAAAATATTTAATAGGAGGATAAGGTTGTTTCATAAATAAGGAAACATAAAAGAAAAAGATATCACTGATTCACCCCCTCCCCCTCTTAGTAATACTTTAATCATGACTGGACAATTTCACAAAATAGGATTGAAAATTAAATCATTAGAAGAATAAATACTTTTAAAAGGTAATACATGAGATAATATGGTGATGTGAAACCCACTTTAAAACCAATAAGTGTTAGATTCCTTCTAAAGAAACACTTTTTAAGAACTCAACCATTTAGTTTGGGTGAACCTAATTGTATGGTTCCCATGAATTATATTGAGTGAGGAAAACATATAATGAGGTGACCCAAACTGTTTGATGCATTATCCTTGGTGTATGTTTTGGGTTATACTTAGTTGAGAAACACTGACCATTGGGATACTAGAGGAATAGAGTGTAGTTAATATATATGATGGATTAGGGTAAATATTTATCCACTCAACTATCCAAGAGTCATGTATGATATGATTGACATGAATTTAAAATGGGTCATTATTTTAATGGGATTACATTTAATAAAATTACTCATTAAATGGATATAAAATTTGACAATCATATGATAAAATATATTATTATAGATAAATAATATCATCATAATAAAACTTAATTTTGAGATCAGTCTTAAATAAATGAGAAGAATAATGTAAGTAACTCTTTAAGTAGGTATAAAATTTAAGAAAAGTTCTTAAAAAATAATATTTTATGTGTTAGTAAAACACCTCGTTGAGTAAAAAACTATTTAAGTTTTTCAATTATTGAATCTATATTATTATAATAATCATAGAATTATTCACTCAAGGTTTAAAAAACATTATATGATAAATGACATACGGAACTTTAATCTTCACTCATATACTCAATGTGATTGAGTGTGCTAATGACTTTGAGTGGATAAATGTATTCATTAAGGATTATTATAGCTAAGGAATTAATTTTTTATTCATAAATGGAAATTTTTTGATAATGTGAAAGAGCTTGGAAAATGTTTACCCAATTATCTCAAAGTGTTAAGAAATAATGAACTAGGGCCTGTGGTGTCCTTGTTCTGGTGTTGTATAGACAATACAACTGGGTAAAATTTTAAATCGAGAGAAGAAAAATTAGATCAATATTCCAAAAATGTTTCTTTATAATAGTTAGTCAAGGTTATTGAAACCTAAATCAGGTATCAAGAAGGAGGAGTAATGACTCCATAGAATGGGATTATTTGAAATGTATAAAGTAGTTTATAAAATGCCATGTAATGTCCATGTTAGGTATCAATGTTATTGAAGATCCTAAATGGATTTTGACAAGGAGTTTTATCTTTTTTTTCAATAAGAAGTAATGTCTATATGTATTGAGGGTGAAGAATATTAATGAATAAGAATATTATTCTATATAAGGGTGCTCTAGAAGTTAATACTATAAAAGTCAATACATCATTAAATAGGATATAAGTAGATGTTCGTTATTCTACCATAATATGACACCGATGGAGACCCAATGGATTACCCATATGATAAAATAGATAGTTTTAGGAAGTACTATAGTGGATCAAATATATGTTATGATTATTGGGATAAGATTTAATGTAAATCCATGGAAAGTAATGATGTTTTTCGAGAGAAATGTATACTTCACTTAGATGTTGGGTGGGGAATACATTTCATGTTTTCCTATAAGTTACATGGGGAGTAGAGTAAGATGAAACGATTAAATGAATTTAGAGGATAAAATCATGGAAGATACACTATCGAAAGATATGATAGCTGGAAGACACACCCAAAAATAATACAAGGTGAACTGCTAAAGGAAGAGTCATCAATACAAGTGGACGTGCTACTGAAAGTTACATGAAGTAGTGGAGATTGGATTCCTGGAAGGTAAGGTGAAAATTTATAATAAGTTGATCTAAGTATAAATTCAGTAAAGTCATGAAGACCCTTGAGAATCATAAGAGTAATTGGTATTTTATAATAGTATTTTTTGAGTTTGTAATAGTTAGCTAGAATAAACCGTAATATCCATTTATGATTATGAATGTGTTATTGACTGAAATATTAGATAATTCTTGAGACTCGCACTATTTTTTAAGAGTAACTTACTCTTATGAAAAGAGGTGACACTTGAAACGTAAGAGTCTTCAGTCGTTAAAATTTAATGATTTGAAGTATCCAAAAGGTTTACCACTAGAATATGAGTTTTGATTATTGATATATAATATAATCATAAGATGTGACATCCTTGATAACTATGCAGACCAAAATATATGAAAGGTTTTAGAAGATAAGACAGATAATGATACACTATAATTTCAAGCGATAAACATCACAATGATTCTAGAGGATATTGTGATTAAAGTTGAGTTATATTTGACAAAGGTAAAATAAATTAAATTTATAAAGGTAGGAACTAAACATCGGAAGTTTTACTATAGAGTCAACTAGAGGAAAATCATTTTTGGATATTGAGGAAGTTTGAGAGTTTAAAAAATTTCATGGAGACTTAACCTATATTTTACATTGCTTTGTAATGATAAAAAGGGTTTACAACATAAGATGTTTGAAGTGGTTGTAAACTAACAAATTCAAGATAATTAAAAGACAAATCCTTGAAATGTTTGGAAGATAAAGTTAGAGGTTGAAGCAAAAAAAATTAAGGATGCTTTTTGGTCATCATGGATCGAAAGATAGAAGAACATAGTGGTAGTCGAAACTAAGAAGGAGATTGTTGAGTAAAAAAAGTTTAAGCAACCAATTATACTAATAAATTTGGTTGGTACGAATCCAAAGTGTCATATTAATGTAAATTAAATCTATTGGTCTAAAAGATAAAGATTGATGAAGCTATGTAAGTCCATATGTATCGAAGTGGAGAACATAAGAAGCTGGAGGAAATTGGACACCATGAAGATAAGTTGAGCTGGAAGTTAAATATGATCTAAATATAGGTTTATGGTAAGATGAAGAAGATAGATTTCATCTGACAAAGTTCAAACATCTCATTAGATAAATAAAAGGTAAATTTGGGAGCTTAGGAGTTAAGTTAGAGAAAGTTCAAAGATGAAAATGTTGTGGGAGTTTGAGTGAATTTAAAGTAGAGTCAGAACCCAAAGATAAAGGACCATAAGTTAGAGTACCAAAATATGTTGAGTGATTTCACATAATATTTATAAGATTAAAACTTATTATGATTTTGCTGATATGGATTCCAAAGATACAAAAATCATGAGTTGCAATTCATGATTCTCATTGAGTTTTGAGGAAGTGGTGAACATTTCTGATTAGAAGTTAGTCTCTCATTTTTAATAACTCCACATTTTCCAACCAAATTCCATGATCTAGGGATACTCTCTATCTCTTACACTATTATATTTATAACTTTTTCAAATGCCTTGTGTGATATATATGCTTCCATTAATGTAATTTCTCACTCCTTTTTTACTTCTTTGCTGATGGGATAATCAAATCTTGTAAGAGTAGTGTCACAACTTTCATACAGATCCACTGCTTTTCTAGAAAGAGTTTTATAGGATGTTCTTGTTAGAGTCCAAATACTAATTTTTTCAATATATATCTATGTTATAAACATGGAAGAAGATAGTTAACTAGACTAATCACCAATAATTTTGGGAAGACCCTTATTGAAGACAATTAAGACCATAATTAGTGTGGATTAAGGAACAATCACCATGATGTTTGGAGATAAAATCATTAATTTTAATATTTTTGAACCCAAGAGGAAGCCATCAAAGGATCATTTAGTTCATACACTTTTCCACATTAGAGGAAGATATTTAGAAATCTAGAAAATTTGTTTTCATATTAGAGGAAGTGGAAACTTATTATTATTTTTTATTGATTTTATTTTTTATTAAAAAATGGGGCATCTTATATATCATATTGTTTATAGGGGATCCTAAGTTGTGGAAGTGAGGAGCCCAAATTTAATTTCATCTTTAGAGTATCTACCAAATCTGGAATTAAAATCCCTTCTATCTAATTGAAAATATGTATACCTAATGGAAGAAGAAAAGTTATCAGTGATTATTGTTAGTAACTTTTTCACAACCCAAGAATATAAATTGATTGAACTTTTGAAAGAAAATTTTTAATCAATAGGATGGATTTTATGTAATACCCAAGGAATAAATCCTAAAATATTCATGCATAGGATTCTACTTAAAATAAATTATATAGCCATTAAGTAGCCCCAAATAAGTTTGAATCCAACCATAGTGAAGTTAGTGAAAAATAAAATAGAAAGGATACTATAATATAGCATAATATACCCTATTTTAAACTCACAATGGGTCATCCCTATTCACAATGTTCCCAAAAAAACAAGACTGGCCATTATGAGGAATAACCAAGATGTGTTGATACCTATTAGAAATCAGAATAGTGGGAGAGTGAGTGTATAATATAATAAATTAAACCAAGTCACTAGGAAGGATCATTTTCACATCCCATTCATTGATCATATGTTAGAGTTATTATGAGGTAAACCTTTTTATTATTTCTTAGATGGATTATTAGGTTACTTCCAGGTGTCTATTACTCTAGAGGATCAGGAGAAGACCACCTTTACATATCCATTTGGTTCCTTTCCTTAAAAAATAATTCCATTCAGATTGTAAAATTCTCTAGGTATATTTCAGAGGTGTATATTGAGTATCTTTTATGATCATATTAAATATTTTTTGAGGTATTTTTAGATAACTTTACTATTTTTGGAGACTCATTTGATAATTTCTTGCAAATTATTGTTTTTTTTTGAAAACCTGTATTGAAAATAATCTTGTTTTAAACTTTTAAAAGTGTAACTTCATGGTAAAAAGAGTAATATTCATTGGGAATGTCATTTCACAATAAGGCATTGAGGTGTATAAATATAAAATTGAAGTGATAAATTCTCACCTTACCAAAATTGTTTGAAACATGTTAGATATTTTTTAGGACATGCAGGTTTCTATAAGATTTTTATCAAATATTTTAGTATGATTTCACTGCCCCTTTCTAGGTTACTTTTGAAGGATGTTGACTTTGATTTTTATGTTGAATGTAAGAAATATTTTGATCAATTGAATATTAGAACAATTAAACCACTGGTGATACATCCACCAAATTGGGAGAAACCCTTTAAGTTAATTTGTGATGATTTAAACCAAGTTAATATGGAATAAAAATATCAATCCATTCCATATGTATCAAGGACACTATATGTTTAATAACTAAAATAGATAAACACAAGAAAATTGTAGTTTTTTTATTTAGAAAAATTAAAAATCCTACTTTCTTGGGGTTAAAGATACAATATTATATAATCATATAGCACTTAGGTATTTAATTAATAAGGATAAATAAAAACTTAGGCTAGTCAGATGGATGTTTCTTCTATAAGATCTCAATTTGGATATTAAAGAAAATAATGGAACAGAGAACCAAGTAGATGACCACCTAAGTAGGATTCCTAAAATAGCATAAGTTGAGATTCCATCCAAGTACCCACTGAATGATCACATTATAGTAATTGTAATTAATTGAAGGGGTGGAACTTTGGTATATTGTAATGGTAAATTGCCTAGTAAATTTCTAGGTACCATCTCATTTAAATCCCCAACAAATTCAAAGTCTCATACATGAATCAAAATTTTACCTTTGGGAAGATCTATACATGTGGAAAATCTACAATGATTGAGTAATAAGAAGATATTTTCCTACAAGTGAAACACAATATGTTTTTAACCTTTCTCACACTATAAATTGTAGAAGAAACTTTGGAACTTAGAGGAATTCTAGGAAAGTTTCATAATTAGGGATTTATTTTGTTTAAATATGCATGTGAAAGCTATCAATTCACTGGAAATGTTTCAAAGAGACAGGAAATGTCCCAAAAACTAATAAGTTTTTGTAATGTTTTTGAAGTTTGGGGACTAGATTTTATGATACTCTTTACCTTTTTTTGAAATTCATATTCCTTTCTTGTTATATATTATCTCTCAAAATGGGTGGAATCTAAATCCACCAAAACTGATGATGCCAAAGTTGTTTGTGATTTTGACCGAAATAACATCTTTTGTAGGTTTGGAGTTCCATAACCATCATCAGTGATCAAGGGAATCAATTTTGAAATGGAATCATGGAGGCTTTGATGATAAATTATCTAGTAAATCATAAAAAATCAACACCTTATCACCCATAGCTAAATGGGAAAGCTAAAGTTTCATATAGAGAGATCAAAAGGATGTTGGATAAAAATATTAAACCAATTCAAAAATATTGAAATCAAAGGTTCGAATATGACTTATGGTATTATAGTACAACTTAAAAAACTTTTATATTAATGATCCTATATTGATTGATTTATGAAAAGATATTTCATCTACCTTTGGAGTAGGAAGATAAATCCTATAGGGAAGTGAGAGAGATAAATATAGACCTGAACAAGGAGGAAAATGAGAGAAAACTATAGCTGAGGGAGTGAGAATAAATTAGAATAGATACTTTTAAGAACATAATAATCTATAAAGAAAGTAAAATAGTATCTCCTAATGAGATTTTCCAGCACAAATAATTCCATCCAGGGCACCAAGTGCAGTTATACAACTCAAGACTTAAATTGATGTCAGGTAATATTCATTCTAGATGAGAAGGTCCATTTATAATTACTAATGTATATATCTTTGGTGTTGTTTGGGTCAATAAATAACGAAAAAAGAACCCATTAACTATCAATGGGAAGAAACTAAAAAGGTTATATGGAAATATACCTCGAGAACCAATGGAGTGGCTTATAATCCTCCAACTTGTTTATCACTGAAAACCATCAAGTTGTACCTCTCCTTGACATTTATTTGATTATTGTGATTCCATTTAAATGTTTATTTATATGGTAAATATGTTATAATGAATTGAGTACACTGCTCCATTTAAGTGTGGGGGGGACCTTTATATTTTAGTAATTTTCAAGCATTTTATTTTTCAAAATTTTTGTGGATTTTTCAATTGTTTATGTGTTTATTTTTCAATTTTTAGTGTGTTTTTGAAACATGTTGAGCTTAATTGGAATTTCCTTGCAACAATTGAATCTATTTCAATGATGAGAAATCAATTTAATCTATTTACTCACCTTATATTAATGATAAATTGAACTTTTTTTTTCAAATTCTAAGTGTGGTAAATTCATGAAAATCCCACCAAATTTGGAATGTCACACCATAAAACGTTGTTCGACATTTTAATCACTTACTCAAGAGTTTTTTGAACCAATTTTTACATTTTCTTTTCTATTCCCATTTTCATTTTATCTTTTAATTTATTTTAGTTCTATAATTCCTTATCCTTCATCACTAATATTTTTCCCCTTCAAATGGAGGTGTAAAACTTGATTTATCAGGTAAGGTAAAGGCATTAATTATAATGATTGATCCTTAAAATTAATTAATAAACTCTTTATTGTTGATTTATTTTGGTTTTTAGTGGTTATTTAATACCCTTAATACAACTGTGTTTAAGATTTTTTAACTTGTTTATTGTTACTATTGAGGTTGATAGTTTGTAATCTCCCTCCACTTAATGTAGTTTATCTTAAAGGAATGGGTTTCATTAGCTGGTGAGTGTCTAGAAATTTCTAGCATGTGCGTGGAGTCAGTGAGTTACTTTTGAATTTTCCAGAAACACAAAAACTTGATTGAGTATTTCCTTGGTATTTTAGGAGTGGTTTTCTAACTTTTCACACACATAGTATGGGGGGGGGGTAATTTAGTAGTAATATCTATTGGGTAAATCTACACAATAACCATCAACTAAGGGTGATTGATAAATCAATTGAGGAATTTATCAATTATCAATTAATAAAAAGAGAAGTAAAACTATTTTATAGACTATGATAACATTACAATCATAAATTGTACCTTTACCCCATACCTTTATTTATCATTTACTTTAAATATACTTGTTTTAGTATTTTATGTTAGTTATTAAACCAAAAAATTTCAAAAAACCCATTTTCCTTAAGTGATATCAAATTTTTAAGCACTCATTTTTTATGACAACCTAGGGTTACCCATGCTATTACATTTAAATTAGGAATTAATTCATTTCTTCACACCCAATGAATGGTTTCAGTTTTAGTATTATTATTAGAAGTAGTTATTTAAAAAACACTGCAATTTAAACCCTATTTTCAGAGTGGTTTCCCCTTTCATTCTTCCTCTATCATATGAACCTACCCTCCCCTTCTCAATCTTTCTCCACTATATAGTCTCTTTCTCGACCTTCCTTTATCACACAAATCACCCCTCCCTTTTCCTTCTCCCAATATAATATGAAGATCATTTTATCCTTATTAATATCCACATCTCCTTCTTCACGGTGGCTTCTCCTTCACCTTCTCGATCTCCTTCTATACCCATTAGTTGTGTGAACCTCTTCCTCTTCTCTATCCATTGATTCTGGGTACAAGGTAAGTTCCTAGAAGCTCTACTCTTATAGTATCTCTGTATTATTCTCTAATTTCAAAAAACTCCATGGGAATTGAATATGTATTTTAAATTAGGGATTTAGGGATTTGTCTTATCAGGAAATTAAAGTTTGTTTTTATTATGTTAGTGGGTCATCTTGTAAAACTGACCAACTGAGAATTGTTTAGTGATCTAAAGTTTGAAGTCCACCCTAGCATTCTCTATTTTCCCCTACAGTCTAACTTTGATGATATGATAATGTGTTTAAATTTTAAATTTATTGTTTATTTTATATATTATATAATATCCAGTTAATTTTTAGTTGATTATTAGGGTAAATATTTTGGGTTTGTTTTCTTTTACTTAATTGTTTTGTTTTAATGAATTCATGAATGATGTTTTTATTTTCATAATTTCATTGTTAATGTATTATCGAGTAATCATTATTTTATTATTTCATATTTTTGTTTAAATATGTTATATGATATATTTATATCATAAAATATGAAATCATAATATCAACTGATTGTAATTATATTGTATTTGATGATTTGTTCTCAATTAAAATTTTCAATTACTTATATGTTATTCCTAGTTATGTTTTATTTTTAACAAGATTTTATTTAATTAATATGAGTCATGTTTTTATATAGATATTAATTAATAGGGTATTAATAGATAAACATTATTTTACTCTAGAATACACCACAATATATTAATGTGTTGGAGGTTTTTTCAGATTTTACATTTAAAAATTGATCCAATGATGGAAGAATAAAATGTCCATGTTATAATTGTAATTTTAGATGATGATTGAAAATACATGAAGTTAATGAACACTTAAAATTGAAACAATAACTTACTAGATATTTTAGATGGATTTGGCGCATGGAATTGAAAATTATATAATGTTTAACGTGTGACCATCAGTAGAATGAACAACTTATTTCCCCAATGGTGGAGAATGAAATTTGGAACTTGATCAATGATGTTTCCAACACTAAAACACAACACGATGAATATTTTAATATATAAGTGGGGTATTTTTATGATTTTCTATAGATTAATACAATATAGAAACTAACTGATCAAACAAATGAGTTTTTTGAATTAGTGTATGATGGAAATCAAGAGTTGTGTGAATAATGTAGCAAATATACAAATTTTTCCTTTGTTTTGAAGTCATACCATATCATGTGATTATGTAGAATTATAGATAAAGAAATGTTAGTGATATTAGAGTTGTAACATGATACATTTTCTAAAGCTAAGATTACTAATCATTTTATGTGATGATGAAATTTATTAACAAACGTAGTCTCAATTATACAAATATTCATGAATATCCCAATGAAAACATGTTATATCAAGGAGAAGATTTAAATATAGAATATTTTTAAAAAAATCATACTTCTAGATGGAATTATTTGAATTCTGATGAAATTTTGAATCAATGTACTGTAAATAAGAATATAAATAAAATAGTTGTGAACGTTTTATGTTACTTTTTATGAAAACTATGACTGAAAATATTGTTCATGTCTTATAAAAATATAGAGAAAATGAAGTGGCATGTAATGGGAAACAAAAAACAATGGGTTTATACAAAAACCCATAGAATCAAAATCATATAAGTCCTTTTATTCTTTAAATCAAAATTTCTCTTCAGATCATAGGAATTTGATTTTGGGATTATTCACTAATGGATTTATCTATTCGGGACTCTAAGTAAAACTTATAGCATATGGTCAGTTACATTGATCCATTTCAATTTAACTCCATGGATGTTTATTCAATAAACTTCTTTCATTATTTAGATGATAATTCAAGCAAATAAAATGCTTGGAAATCAGATTCATGTATACCTTCAACCACTTATAGAAGAATTGAAAGAGTTATGATCCAATGGTGAAGATATATATATGAGGCATCAATAACTATAATATTCAAAATTCATGTTACTTTAATGTGGATGATTAGTGATTTCCCTATATTAGGAAATGTGTCTGGTTGTAACACTCACACTAGCCAGGCATGTCCAGTTTATAACTTTGTCTTAGAGCTAAGATTATACCATATAAAATAGTGGTGTTTCCTTCCCCATCATCGATTCATAGATGCATATCATAGATATCAGTTTAACAAGTCATGATTCCATGGAAAAAATTATTTGAGGTCACCACCAAAATTGTAATCAGTTTCAGGAATCATGTCACAATTATCAACTGTTGATGCATAATTTAGGAAATTGTATCTATTGAACATTTCTAGTAAAATGGTTTATATATCATTTTATACAGTTGATACACAACAATGGAAACAATAAATTATTTTTTTGAACTTCCTTTTTGGGAATTTCAATTGTCATTCTATAATATTAATGTTATACAGATTGAAAATAATGTATGTGACAATTTTTTTTACAATATTGAATGGGAAGGGAAATTAAAATATGATATTAATTTTTTTAAAGAACTGAAAGAAATGAAAATAAAGTGTGGTTTGTTGGAAAATGAAAATTGAAAGTACCCCACATTTATTTTTGCATTGAATGATTAATAAAAATATGTTTTATTTCAAATAATGAAAAATTTGAAAGTGTCTGATGGATATTCAAGTAACATTTCAAGGTGTGTGAGCTTAAAAATTTATAAGTTACATGGGATTAAAATTCATGACTCTCATGTTTTTATGGAGTAATTTCTACCTTTATAATTTTATAAATTATTACTTGATAAAATAAAAGTAGTTTTAATTTAGTTTTACACAATCTTCAAATACTAGTGTGTGAAAAGTTTAAACCCCATTGATCTTGAAAAACATCAAGAAATAATTGTAATGAAACTTTTTGATCTGAAGATTATATTTATCTCGTCATTTTTCACTGTGATGGTTCATCTAACTATGCATTTGAGTGAGGAAGTTAAAGTTGGAGAGCATTTACACTATTGATGGATGTATCCCATAAATATGTATTGTTATATTAATTATTTATCATTAGTAAATTAATATTTTCAAACTCATTGCACATATTGTTTATTCTACTATATTCCTTATTTTAATTAGGTATTTAGTTCATTTGAAGTCTTTTATGAGAGACAGATCTCAACCAAAAGACTCTATCATTGAAGGTTATATGGTTGAAGAGTGTATCACCTTTTGTTTGTGGTATTTGGATAATATTGAAACATGATTAAATTGAGTTTTACATGTTTATGATAATGAAAATCAAGTTCATTCCTATATTAAATCAACAAGCTTTCCAACATTAGGTCATCGAGTTGGGAAAATATCATTAGTATATGAATTGACACCCAAGAGCATCATTAATTCCTTAGGGCGTGAGTCAAATTAGAAATTTATATGTGTCTCAAACTTTACTAACTACTAGGGCATAGTAAAGAAGATGTTTGGGGTCGAGCCCACGAGGAGGATGTTGTTATATGGGTGACAGAAATACAGTCTTAAATCCTTTGAAGGAGTCCTTACTAGTTGACTAACATTTGGTAGTTTCTAACTAATTTTGGGTTTTACTTCAAGTAATGAAAGAGGGTTTGGGATCAAGTCTGAGTATCTAGATAAAGGTGATCCTAGTTCTAATCTTGGAAAGGTCCTAAGTGATTAGTCTATGAAGCAAGCGGTGGGTTCTAGTCAACCTTGGTCCAGTCTTCTAGATCTAACTAGGATGTAGCTATTCTATGGTCAGGAGGCTAGTAACAGTCCTATATTCATTACGTTCAGCTTCTATTGTAGAAAGTTCCCTAAACTAATGGTCATAATCGTAGTTTACTTTAATTCGGATAGGGTCGTTTTCTTGGCTGTTCAATAGTCACAGTATATTCGCACAAATGGGTTTTGACCATTGGTTTATATCCTAATTACTAATACATTTAGGTTTTTCAAGATTAGAACTAGATATTTAATTAAGCATCTAGATACATCGAATCTTTATCCCTACCCTAATTCATTTAGCTACTCATATTTAAACCACTAAAAGGGATAGAGGAAATCATTATAACAATGATAACGTAACTAAACATGTAATGATATGAAATGAACATGCAAGAATACTTTAAATAAAACCTTACTCGAAAGGAATGGGATTGAAACAATACGGGAATTGAAGGTGTTGAAGAAAAGTGAATCCAAGGATCTTTGATTTAAATTGTAAATAAATTACCAAAACTAAAGAGCTTTAATGAGGAAAAAGAGAACGTAATCTAGAAAGGGTTTTAAAAAGGAGAGAGATCTAATCCAAGCATGCCTTAAAAAGTGTTGTTGCACTGCTCCTTATATAGGTAGAAATGGTCACGACGTGTACTTGATCTTCACATTGTGACCCCTTAATCTGCATTTTTTTATGCTGATCTCCAATGTGGCATGTGAATATTCTGCAGATTAATGACATTTTACCATGGTCATGTTGTGCACAGGTGGTTCACAATGTGTACTCCATAGCCAGACAGCTTTTCACACTCAGTGTTCGGTTTGACTGGTGTCACAACGTGTAGGAGGGAGTCACGATGTGAAACGAAAATTCCTTCAGTAATCATGGTTGGTCACGACTTAAGCAACACAACTTTATGTAGGTTGTGATCATCAAGTACACGACGTTAACTTTTCCATCACGACGTGTACTTGTCCATTTTTGCATCTTTTCTGCCTTTCTTCCTTGGAATCTTGTGAATCCTTGTTTCCTGCAAAATTGGACATTTACCACATGCATTATCCAATATATGAATGAAAAAACATTGGAAAAGTTATAGAAATATATATAACAAATTTAGGCTTATCAAATACCCCCACACTTGAGTCATTGCTTGTCCTCAAGAAAAATATCTCAACAAAGATTTCAAAATGATAGAAAATTTTCAAAGCAAGAAATTAGTGTTATGTCCATGTAATTAAATTAAGTGTAAGAAAAAAATTAGTCAAGTTCCAGTTTTAATCATGCCTAGTAAAATAGTCATGCATCATAGTTCATATTTTCAAAACCAATTCTATTCTTTTAATCATAATATTTTAACCGTTCCTTAAGTTATACTCCCACTTGCAATTTACCTCACCATGATTTTCTCTCATCACTCGGGGTAAAATGTAAGTAAGGTATGCTAATACCCTAAGTACACATTCCTAACCATAGGCTTTCACTGGTTCTATCATCTCCACTGTGTAAAGACAAGTATAAAAATAATCTTGAGGGCTTTTATCAACAAGGTTCAGATGACTCTAAGGCTGTAGGTAGGTAGGTAAAATGTGTAAATCAGGATCAAAAGGAGGGTAATCTCAAAAGTAAAATTCATATGAAACAAGATAAGTGTGAAAAAATGCCTCCATCTAGCGAGTCAGGTCCATACTCTGTCAGCTCAGGTTGGATCCATATGTACCACAAGTAAGTAGATAAAGAAATGATTTTGTTCCTTTCCTTTTTATTTTGTATTTTTATTTTTTGAAAGTTATGCCTTTGATAGATTGAAAATCCATTACCTAACCAAATATGATCATTATAGGGATTCATCGATCTAGAAAATGGTGATTTTTGACCCTCCTAGTACACATCCCATACCAATTTTTTCTTTTCATTTAAATTTTACAAAGGAACAGAATAAGAATGAGATACAAAAAATGGCATATGGATCACAACTTTGTAGTCAGGTGAGCACACCATACATCTTTGGAGTGAAAGAATCCCATGCTATCTGAATGCCTCCCCCACACTTGTTCAAAAAATAATCTTCAAGCATTGTACAAAGAGCATGGTAGGAAGGGAAATAGGCTTGAAATATCTTTTCTTCTAACAGGTCATTCATGGAAAATATGGGCTAAATTAAATATAAATGTCAGGTGGGTATCAGGTAAAGTGGATATCAAAGGATCCCTCAATCATTTTAAAATTACAATTATCCAGTCATCATTTTGATAAGGTCTCAGTGCATTTTCTAGTAGGTTTACATACACTAGGTATCTCTCAAGAAATATGCTCAGAAAAGAATATGAGATTGAAGGCTTAGAATCTTCTTGGGTACTGATAATAAAATAAAAAATAGAAATTAAAAAGTTCATAAATCCTAAGTGGTGAGTCAATTAATCATGATTTCAAATATTTTGAATTTGAATTAAACTTCTAAGCTCAGCAACCATTTTAAATTCTAAGCAGGGGTGAAACATGGTTCTTAATTTTTTTCTTTTTAACTTTATTTTTAATTTAGATGGGAATAATGGTTTTAGAATTTTCAACATGCTTATTAGTTTGAAAAATGTCTCCTAGAACAATGAGAATAAACAAAAATCAAGTGTATCACTATGAAAATATGAGAAAGACCCCCCCCCCCCCCCCACTTAAAAGGAGACAGTGCCCCCGCTGTCTATCAAATAATGGGTTGGAGTGGTATGGAAATGATTTTTGATTTTTTGATCATTGAATTGACATGGAAGTGATTAAAAAATTTAAAAAGAGGGAATTGAGATCTCTCTGAGATGAATTGGTATGCCATGGTGGTGCCTGAGTTGTCTTCATTGAAGTTTTGATTCACATGAAAAATATATTAGTAGAAAAATCCTGCACTATAGAAAAAAAGCTAATCCACAGGTTTAAACATTGGAATAGATGAAAAATAGGCAGGTGTAAAAATAAGGAATAATAGTAACCATTTTATTTATTGAATGGAAGTTTGTGAAAAGTACTGTAATAAAACACTGAAAATTGCAAGACTCAAACCAAAATAAAAAACAACTATGGGATGCCTCCCATAAAGCGATAAATTGTCATCGTCAACCAGACATCCTTAAAGTTTAGTTGAACATGAGGTTGAGGAAATATCCCTCATGGAATGGTTCTTGAAAAATCTTCAACTATTGACCATTCAATTTGAATGGCAGCTCTCCATCTCATTGAATTTAAATTTCTCCATACGGAAAAACTTGGATAACATCATAAGGACCCGTCCATCTGGATTTTAGCTTTATTGGGAAAAGTTTCAATATTTAGTTGAATAGTAAAACCTTATTTCCTAGGATAAAGTTGTGTCTTTCAATCCATCGGTCATGCCATTCTTTTGTTTTTTCCTTATAAATTTTTGTGTTCTCGTAAGAATCTTTTATTAATTCTTCTAGCATGGTTAATTGTAATAACCGCTTCTCTCCAGCCTTTTCTAACTCAAAATTTACTTTTTTATGGCTCAAAATGATCGGTTATCTAGCAGCACTGGATGATGACATGGTTTTTCGTAAAGCAGTCGAAATGGGGTTATGTCGAGGGGTGTTTTATAATCCGTTCTATATGCCCATAATGCATCATCCATTTTCTAAATCCAATCAATTATGCTTGTATTGACTATTTTTTCTAGGATCTTCTTTACCTCCCTATTTTACAGTTCGACATTCCTGATCATTTTTGGGTGATAGGGGCTTCTAATATTGTAGCGGATCCCATATCGTTGAAGAATTTTTCTCACTGGTTGATTAGAGAAATGTGTTCCGCGATCGCTAATGAGCAGTCATGGAAATCCAAAACGTGCAAACACATTTTTCTGAAGGAAATGTATTACCACGTTGGAAGTGTCATGAGTCATTTCTTCAGCTTCAACCCATTTAGACACATAGTCCATTTCAATCAAAATATATTTCTTGATATGTGATGTGGGTAATGGTCCCATAAAGTAGATGCCCCAGACATCAAAGACTCCAACTTCCAGCATTGGGTTATGTGGAATTTCATTTCTTTTGCTGACATTCCTTGTCCTTTGGCATCTGTCAGAGTGGTGGTAGAATATCTTGGTGTCTTGATGTAATGAGGGATATAAAAATCCACTTTGTAGGATCTTATCCACTATGCACTCAGGCCCATTATGTTCGCCAGTTGGCGAAGTGTGGCACATTCTGATTACATTATGCGCCTCTTCTTCTGGATGAAATGTCTTAAAAGTCTATCAACACAATGCTTGAAAAGTAGAGGTTCATCCCAAAAGTAGTGCATGGCATCCCAAAGAAACTTTTTCCCTTTTTGATAAGATAAATATTGATATTGGCTATGTTGGAGAACCATGGATGGGTCTGGATATTAAATAGGGTCTCATTAATAAAATCTACCTTGATATCAGCATTGTTGTCTTTGATGATGGTAGGAGGTAGTCTAGATAGGTGATCTACAAAGACATTTTATGTTCCCTTTGTATCTTTAATTATTACGTTGAATTCTTGTAGCAAGAGGATCCAATGTATTAACCTTGGTTTCAAATCTTTCTTTTTTATCAAGTAACAAATGGTAGCATGATCCGTATGAACAATAACTTTTGATAGATAAGGTAAGAACAGAACTTTTCAAAGGCATACACGATGACTAGGAGATATTTATCCATTGTCGTGCAATTAATCTGAGATTTATTTATGTTGTGACTTGTATAATAGATTGGTTAGAAGATTTTATTTTTATGTTGTCCAAGAACAGCTCCTACAGCAAGGTCATTGGCATCGCACATAAGTTCAAAAATCTTTTTCCCAATTTGGTGTAATGATGATTGGAGATGTCATCAGGATATTTTTCAAAGGATCGAAAGATTTTCGGCATTTCTGATTGAATTCCAAAGGAATATATTTTTAAATATGTGTATCAAGGGACATTCAACTTTAGAAAAATCTTTTATGAAGTGTTTGTAGAATCTAGCATGACCAAGGAAACTTCTGATACCCTTAATAGTGGATGGCTCTGGTAGATCTTTGGTAACTTTGATTTTTGATGGATCTAATTTGATGCCTTCTTTGGAGATGATGTGGCTGAGTATGATTCTTCCTTTCACCATGAAGTGACATGTTTCCCAATTTAGCACCAAGCATTTTTCTTCACAACGTTGAAGAACTACTTTTAGATTGCTAAGACGGACATCAAATTATCTTCCATAAATTGAGAAATCATCCATGAAAATTTTGAGAAATTCTTCATCCATATCATGAAATATGTGTGTCATACATCTTTAGAAAGTTTCTAGAGCATTACACATACCGAATGACATGTTTCTGTATGCAAAAGTACCAAAAGGATAGGTGAAGGTGGTTTTTGGCCAGTTAGTGGGGTCGACCACAATTTTTTTATATCCTGAATATCCATCCAGGAAATAGTAGAAATCATGCCTCACTAGTTGTTATAACATTTGGTCCATAAAAGGTAAGTGAAAATGGTATTCTCTTGTGGCCGAGTTTTAACATTTTTTATCCACGAAAACTCTCCATCTAGTGATGGTGCGTGTTGAAATAATTTCATTGTCATTTGTTCTTGTTACTATAAGTCCTCCTTTATTAGGAATGAATTGGAGGGGGATCACCCATTCACTATCTAAGATAGTAAATATTATTCCTACATCCATGAGTTTCATCACCTCTTTCTTGACAACTTCTTTCATGGGTGGCGTGAGCCACCTCTGAGGTTGTTGTTTTGGTTTTTCATCCTTTTCAAGTAATATTCTGTGAGTGCATTCAGTGGGATTGATCCATTTAATGTCTACCACTCCCTAGGTGATGGACTACTTGTGTCATTTTAGGACATAAAATTTTTTTTTCTTGATCTCGGGATAGTTTGTAGGTCACTATAATAGGTTAGGAGGAATATTCCCCTAGAAATGAGTGCTTTAAAGTATTAGGTAGTGGTTTCAGGTCTAATTGAGAAGGATGGATGATGAATGGGGACAATGATGGAACCACATCTCTAGTGAGTGGTTCAATAAATTAGACCTCCTCGAAGTCATAGTCTCATTCTTCTTTTGTAAGAGAGCCTCCACTTTCTTCCTCGATGGCCATATATTCTTCTTCATTCCGGGTGAGAGAAATGGCGTGATAGTCTATAGTGTCATCTGAGTGTTGCACAACTCGAATCAGGTTGAACAGAACTTGTTCTTCTCCTACTCTGAATATGATACATCCTTGGTTCACATCAATTTGTGCCTTTTCTATAGCTAATAATGGTCTTCCAAGTATAATAGAAATGTCACCTTCTTCTTCCATGTCCAATACCAGGAAATCAGCTGGGAAAATGAACTTTCCAACCTTCACTAGTAGATATTCCAAAATTCCTCGAGGGTACTTGATCAAGCGATTAGGTAACTGTAAATCCACCCTTGTTTCTTTGAGCACTTTGAGTCTGAGATTTTGAAAAGTACACTTTGGCATGAGGTTAATGCTTGCTCCAAGATCACAGAGTGCTCTGCCAAATTTTCATGTGCCTATCTCACAAGGGATTGAGAAGCTGACGGGGTCTTTCATCTTTGGTGTAATTTTATGTTTTACAATAGTGGATCATTATTCATTTAAATATATGACTCCTAGGTCTTCTATTTTACTTTTATTTGATAATAGGACTTTCATTAATTTGGCATAAATGGGAATATGGTCAATATCTTCAACAAAAGGGATGTTGATATGTAATTGCTTGAACATATCCAAGAAATTTTTGTATTGTGTCTCCTTTCTAAGTTGTTTTTATCTCTTTGGATAGGGAAGAAGTGGATGATATGGAGTTGGGGAAATATAAATAGGTTCCTTCTATTTCTTGGGTATATGTTCCTTATCAGTTGGTACTTCTTCATAATGTAAGGTGAGATTCACTTCATCAGGTACTGGTTGCTTTCCTGAACCTTCTTCTTGTGGCCTTGATTCTTTAGGTTGTTGGAAGTCCATAATCTTTCCACTCCTTAGCACCACGGCCTTAGCTTCCTCTCGTGGGTAAGTATCAGTGTTACCAGGTAGTGTACCTAGTTATCTATCAGATAATGTCTTTGAGATTTGACCCATTTTTATTTCTAGGTTCCTTAGAGAAACTCTTTGTTTTTGCATATATGTCTCATGAGTCATCATTATTTGATCATATTTTTGCACAAATGATACCAAGATGTTTTCTAGATTGCTTTTTATAGTTTCTTACTGAGGTCTTAGCTAAGGTGGATGAAATTGTAGTGATCTTTGAGGGAATGGTTGATGTTGATATTGTGGTCTTGGTATAGGGTTCTTCAGAGGGTATCTTGGTGGTCCTTGAGCTATTAATTGCTTATGTCCTCCTCTCAATTGAAAATAACCACGATTTCTCTAAGGTTGCTACTGAGCAGGACTCTGCTGGTAATATTGTAGCTGCTGGAATGGCTGGTTTGGTTGATTGTAATTGATGTAATTAAAATCATGTTGTTTTTATTCATATCCAGCTTTTCAGTATTGATAGAGATGTGGGCCAGCACACATCTTTCATGATTGTAATTTCATTATAGGGGAAGGAGGGGGTTGAGTAGTTGGTATCTGAAATGATTCTAATTGTGAGCGCTTCCACTTGCGTTGTTATCCTTATGTTTCATTAATCCGGTCGATTCCACGCCGTGGTGGTCCATGATCACTCTTCCATAGACTGGAATTCTAAGATACTTCATTTAGAATGGCTATTCCAGCTTTGGGAGTCTTTAACATGAGACCTCCATTAGTGGATGCATCGATAATATTCCATGTCGCTGGATGGAGTCCTTGATAGAAAGTTTGGTGTTGTCTCCACATATCCAGTCCATGATGTGGAAACTTCATAATTAATTCTTTAATGTGGTCCCACACTTCACAAGATGATTCTACATCAATTTGGTTGAAATTTTGAATGTCTATTAGAAGCTTCTAGGTTCAAATGGGTGGGAAGTAATTGTCCAGAAATTTCTTGTCCAGTTCGTCCCAAGTCGTAATTGACTCAGTAGCTTGACATTTTAGCCATTCCTTGGCTCTATCTCATAAGGATAATGGGAAGATGCGAAGTCTTATTGCATAAGATGAAACTCCCGTTTTTCTAAAGGTATCACAAACCTCTAGGAAGTTGGCAATATGTTCATGTGGATCTTCACTCTAAAGACCACTAAATTGTCCCATGTTCTGGATCATATGAATGAGTCCAGGTTTTATCTCAAATGTGTGGACTTGGAAAGGGGGACAAACAATACTAGGAGTCACACCATGGATTGATGGAATGACATAGTGCATGATCGTTTTCTCCTGGTTCATTATTGGGTGCTCTCCCTAAATGATTTAATGGTTGGTGTTTGGCGGGTTAGGTCCTGTAGGGTGGAATTTCTTGACCGTTGCTGACTGGAGAATAAAAGAGAGATGCCTTTTGATCTCAAGATTTAATGAAAAAGGATATTTTGCTTCAAGAGTCCTTGAACGAGTCAAAGGACCTTGGTACATGCACAGGGTAAATGAAAAGAAAACAAAAATACACAAGGGCGTCTAGAAAATAAAGGAAAGGGGGAGAGGTAAAGGTAATCCTAGACCTATACCAGAGTCATAATCATGTAAAAATAGTGTTTACACCCCGTAAAAGGCACCAAAATTTGACCGAACACCCATAGTAATCGTTAATTCCTTATGGAGAAAGTCAAATTAGAAATTTATATGTGTCCCAAACATTACTGACTACTAGGGCGTAGTAAAGTAGAAGTTCAGGGTCGATCCCATGAGGAGATTTTTGTTCTATGGGTGAAAGAAATCTGGTCATAAATCCTTTGTAGAATTCCATACTAGTTGACTAAAATTTGGGAGTTTCTAACTAATTTTGGATTTGAATTTGAGTAATGAAAGATGGGTCGAGATCAAGTCCTAGTATCTAGATAATGGTGATCCTAGTTCTAATCTTGGTAAGGTCCTAAGTGATTAGTATGCAAAGAAAGCGGTAGGCACTAGTCAACCTTGGTCCAGTCTTCTAGTTCTACGAAGGATGTATCTATTCCATGGTCAGGAGGCAAGATACAGTTCTAGATTCATTACATTCAACTTATATTGCAGAAAGTTCCCTGAGCTAATTGTGATTGTCATAGTTTACTTAAATTAGGATAGGGTCATTTTCATGGTTGTCTGATGGTCACAGTACAGTCGTACAAATGGGGTTTGACCATTATTTTATATCCTAATTAATAATCCATTTAGGTTTCCCAATCTTATAACTAGAGATTTAATTAAGCCTCTAGATACATAGAATCTTGATCCCCACTCCGATGCATTTAGCTAGTCATATTTAAAGCAATAAAAGGGATAGAAGAAATCATGATAACAATGATAACAGAATTTAACATGTAATGATGTGAAATGAAAATGCAATAATACTTTAAATAAAACTTTAATTGAAAGGAATCACATTGAAACGACATGGGAATTGAAGGAATTGAAGAAAAGTGAATACACGGCTCTTTGATTGAAAATGTAAAGAAATTTCAAAAACTAAAGCGTTTTAAGGAGGAAAAAGAGAAGGAAATATTGAACATAGTCTAAAAAGAGATAGATCTAATCCAAGAATTCCTTTAAAAGTGATTCCACAATGCTCCTTATATAGGCGGAAATGGTCATGATGTGTACTTGATCGTCACGTCATGAACCCTTAATCTGTGTTATTTCGAAGAGTATCTCTAGCTTGGCATGCAGACATTCCATGTATTAATGATTTTTGAACCTGGTCACATCTTGTATAGGTGGTTCACGATGTGTACTCCACATCTAGATGAATTTTTTCATTGAATCCTCATGGATTTCTTGGCATTCAGTTTGACTGGTGTCACGTCGTGTAGGAGGGAGTCCCGAAGTGAACTGGAAATTCCTTCAGTCATCATGGTTGGTCATGACTTAAACTTCATGGATTTATGTAGGCTATGATCATCCTGTGCATGATGTGAACTTTTCCATCACGATGTGTACTTTTCCATTTTTTTAGCTTTTCTGCCTTTCTTCCTTGGAATCTTGTGAAGCCTTGTTTCCTGCAAAATTGGACATCTACCATGTGCATTATCCAGTATATGAATGAAAAACATTTGAAAAGTGATAGAAAAATATATATAACATTTAGAATTATCAATATCATTAACAAAAATAGAGTTTGGAAAATCACATAGATACATGTTACTCAACAGTGATATTTCATATCCTTTCATTGAACAATTTAAGATGAAAACAAATACATTTCTTCAAATTCAAACATAAAATGACAAAAATATGAAAAAATTCGTTAATAAAGAAATTATTGATTAGTTTTCACACCATGTAAGATCATAATCAATTTCATATTCATAATATTATTATATAATTATCTAATGTAACTAATCATATTTTATATTTATACATGTAGATCATGAAATTTGATAATCAAGATGTAGTTCCAGATGATTTGAAATATTAGGCTAAAGGACCTTTTAAGAAGTATAGGATATTTGATTCTTATAATATTAATATCTTCATGCTTCGTATAGTTTTGTGTGTAGAAGGTTTTAAAACATAAAATAGTGTCATATTTATAAAATTCATAGAGTTGGGATGCTATGGAAATTGATTGACATTATCAAATTAAATTATCATGGACAATTTTTAATTGTGTTATTCAAATGCATGTGGGTAGATATATATAGGGGAATAAGGAATTATTTATTATAATTTACTTATGTAAACTTATCTTTATTGATTTATACCATTAAGTGTGAAGAATATGATCCATATATTTTGGATTCACAAGATAAAATGGTCTATTTTGTGGATAAATGAGTTCATGAAGGGTGGAGTGTTATAATCCATGTCAAACCAAGATACTTGTATGATATGGGTGATAAATTTGAAGAATTGTTTTGTGATATTCAACCCCATCAACAAAAGGTGATTGATTTAATGGTATATAATGATATTGAAACAATTGGTCTTTCAATGGAGGTTTGAGAAGTTGAAATCATGTTAATAGTGGAGAATAATAATAATATGGCCAATGATTGTATACTTAGTCCTCATTTGACTTATTTATTATTATTTTATTTAGAATACATGAATTAAATCAATATATAAAAAAATGCAAACAATTTGATGGTTTTATATCATATATCATATTAAGAATCATTTTATATTATTTTTTGATGTAATAATTCTAAAAATAAAATTATTTTAAGATACGAGTCGATCTTATATAACTTTTAAGTTGTCAAAACCATCTTATACACTCCCACCTTCATCAAATATGATACTTACTTTTGGTATTACCCCTTTATGCAATTTTATACCATCTGATATGATTCCATATTCATTAGGTAAGCTCCATACTTCTAGTTAATCTCTTTTTACTTCAGGGATTTTAGGGGGATTAGATGGGGTGGTTGAGGATTTATCATCAACTGAGCATGTGGTGTCACAGTTACCACTAAGAGGGTATTAAGGGGTGACAAGATTGGTATATAATTGTTAATGTACAAAACTAATTTATTAAATATGTATAATATTCATTTAATATATTTATTAAACAAATTTAGATAATAGTAGGACAAAAATGAATATAAATACATCGAATGTTTATAGTTTGAAACAATTTAAATTAGTTATTCCATTTGGCATGTATGAGGTGCATAAAGATGATGTCAGGGGCTTATAAAGGAAGATATTAGGACATTTATAATGTGAGGTGACATCCATTCCCATCATGTATCATGACTGGAGGCACATTCTCATCTATTATAATAATGATATTTTTGATAAATAGGTAGTAAGTCGAAATAAATATTTCTACTTTATTTTTTTGATATTCGTATAAAATTTAAGTATTATTTTTTTATATATCTAATATGCATATTACTTCTTATTTTGAGGTGCGTTAAATTATTTTGATTCAATGTAAATTGAAAGGTTTAAGGGAAAAGTGGAACCACTTTAAGTATAGGTTGTAGTGTGAGTTCAATGGAACCTCCTTGAGTCTATTCTAGATGTATGAAAAGGTAATTGAATGGATACCATGAGATTAGTGGAATTCCATTGTTGATATGCATCATTCTGATCCATATAAGTTATTTCATATTTTATTAGTACATTGATATCAATCAATTAAAAATAATACAATTTTTATTAATATTGACCTTCTTTTTTAGAAATCTTCTCAAAAAAACTCACTAAGTAGAGAGAAATAGGCCATCCCACACACAAATGGTTCCAAAGGTTTTTTAGGAGAAGATCAAACAAGGTAATGTGATAACTATGATTAAATATACTCTTTTTCATCTAAATACCCTAAATTTTTTATAGTTATTAATTTTTTTCCTTTGATGATATTGGAAAAAGAAGTGAGTCATGAGGTCAGTCTAACCGTGTTGTGGTTTAATGTGTGTAAGAAACCCGATGAGAATTATGTAAATGAACTCCTTGAAAATATTAGGGCAAAAAATATTAATTACAATTTAGTTTTGATTAAGTGAGAGGTTATGAATTAAATAAATCATTATAAATAATTAGTCTATAATTTCATATTATAATATTATTTATCTTTTGGTTGTTTTTAATATCTTGATTTGATTTAGAAAATTATGATATATACTATATTAAATATTTAAAGTTTTATATATTAAAGGATAATTTGAGAATAGGAAAGATGTGATTGAAATAAGTAAATATATTATTATTGATGAGTAATTTTAGTGGCATCATTGCTGGTACATTTAACAATAGTTGTGTTGTTAATTTATCAAATGATTATTTTTATTTGAATGATAATTTTCATTATTTTATAAATTTTTTACTCTCATTATAAATGTGTTGAATTTATATATTTGATGTTATGATTTTATATTATCATTTTATATCCATCTTTAGTTTAGACCTAGAGAGTAAATAAAAAAAAGGATAATATTGATAATGAAATGTGAAATTTATATTGAATTTCAATGAGTCTAATTGATGAGTTAATTTAACAGTTGAATTAAATTTAATACTGTGAAAATGATTATTTATAATATGAGTTACATGAAATTTATGAGCTTTTCAATTTGTTAATATTGGTTGTATATATGTGATTAAATTTTGTTCTATTTTTACTAAAACTTTAAAGAGGCGGGGGATGAAAATGTCTCATAGTCATCTTCCATCTCTCATAGTGATGATGTTTCCCAAGTTTTAGGAAAGGAACATGTAGGTAATTTGTGGGTGTTGGGTATTGAAACCTCCCCCTCATGAATCTTTAAGAGGATCTCACCTTTATTTATGGTGGAACCTCCTCCTGTAGGTCTCAGTGATGTTACTAGTATTGAAAAATTAGAATCGTAAAAGAAAATTATGATGATTGAGAATAGAATATAGGAGTGGTAATGATAGATAGCTCAGGGTGAGTAGTTTGCAATTATAGAAAGTGTAGTGGATTCTCTATTTAAGAGAACAAATAGGATCATTCCACCAGACATTGGATCGCTGATACAATCAGTACCTAATATGTTACATTTATTTTAATATTGTCTTGAATATATTTTGTATAAGTAATATGTAATTAAAACTAATTTATATTGCAATTTTTGTTTAACATTGACATAATATGCACTAGAGGTTGTTAGTTGACATGTACATCAAGAGAATGGATCATTTGGGGGCAGTCAGACAAAATTATAGGGGTATGTTATTATTGGATCCCCTTGTTAATGTGTATTATATTTTTCATAAGAACTTACATATGTTGCATTTATAGCATATTACTAAAACAAGCATGTTTATGTATTTAAATTTTATCGTGGTTTTATCTATTAATTTGGTTTACACATAATAATACCACAATTTTCATTCATTTCTAATATGATGTAGGGGAGTGAGGGGTTATAAAGGAGTGATTAAGCATTATCAATTACCATGGGTAGGTGAAAGTAGTGTATCAAAAATCATTTTTTTCACTACCTAACCTAACACACTAAAGATAGGGTGAATGGATTGAGATCTTGGGTCATTCCAGGGTATTATTTATGGGGGTAAATTTAATTTATAAGATATTATTATATAATTAATGAGATAATTATATAAGGGAACCCTTCATTATATTCATCATTTTTAACTTTTATTTTATTTCATCCATGCACTTGTAGTTCCACTCCTTCATTATTTCATTATTTTAAAATTAATAGTGTTATATTAGTGTAGGTGTGAGGATAATGAATTATTATATCCTTCCATGAAATTGTTGTTCCCTATCACTTTTCACCATAAAATGTAGTATTTTTAATTTTCTATTGTATTACATTTTTATATTGGAGTTGCGATTTTGTGGAAATCATGTTTTGGATACCTATCTCTTTTCACCATAAAATGTAGTATTTTTAATTTTCTATTGTATTAAATTTCCATATTGGAGTTTTAAATTAGTGGAAATAATGTTTTTAGTTCTTAATCAGATCTACATATTGAATTAGAAATCACTTGTGTTTTGCATGATGCACATTGATCATCCTTTTTGGAATTATGCTTTTATTTAAGGAAATTCTTATTGAAGACTATATGTTAATTCCCATTTGATATAATGATTTAAATTTTTGTTTCATATAATCATGCTTAGTTGAATCTTCGTTAGATTAACTTGGATAGAGGGATAGAAAATGCTTATTTACTTTATTTTCAGGTTAGTCCAAGAGGAATATGAAGACTTTTTTGTTGATGAAGTGAAACACTTCTAATTATGGAAGAGCGGAAAAAGTGGATGTTGCAATAGGATTTTCTGTATGGAGTTTTGTTGCAATTTTTGGATCATATGGTGACTCCTTTTCCTCATTATATGAAGTTTTATTATAAGTCATGTTTATATCCTCTTTCAATTACTTGATGGTTCATGCTTATTGCACCTCATGTTTTCATTGTATCTTGAACCTTCAATTTTATTCCTGGGGTATGGGTTAGAAAACAAACTCATTCCTTTTTTCACTTTTGTAGTTCATTTGTTTTGCATTGAATATTTACCTATCAAAAATAGTGAGCTTAAAATGGGTGTTGTGCAGCCTGTGGTCTATGGTTTTTATTACTGGCATCAAAAGGGGAATTTCGACTTCTGATTGTCTACCTGTACAAGTTCAACTTTGTAATTAATATGTTGTTAAACCTAAACTAGGTTTGATGGAAAATGATGAGTTACCAATGATGAAAAAGAGGTGAAGAAGGGGAACGGAAACACCACTGAGGGTCCATGAGGTTAACATCTTTTCTTCTACTGTGTTTGGAGAAACATGGTTATGGTGATTATTTCTTTCCAATTCTATGAAGCAGATAAAAATATAAATGTACTTTTTATGATTTATTTACTTATTTATATTGATTGGTTTTGTTGATGATCACTTCTATTTGATCATTTTTTCTCATACTAATCATGATTTTTGATTTGGTGTTAATCAAATTGGTTATTTTATTTTATGTTCAGCATGTTAAGATACTATAATTTTTACATGAATCTATTCCTTGTAATGTCTTATTCTTGTGAGTTTATAATTTTGAATCAATATATATATTTCATTTTATTGTAATACATTTCGAGATTAGGGGGGGCTGGTGCAGGCTAGGGGGTGGGGTGGTGCAGGGTAGAGGATGGTTGTGGGGGGGGGGGAGATTGATACCAGGGGGAGGGGGGATAATTTAGGCTAGGGGCTGGGTGGTGGTGTGAGGGGGGGGGGGTGTGGGGGAGGGGAATGGTTTTGGGGTGGAGGGGGCTGGTTTGGGGGGAGGGGCTGGTCTGGGGGGGAGGCTAGTATAGGGGAAGGGGTGGGGGTGGTGCAGGGGGGGGGGGGGTTGGGGGGATAGTGCAGGCTAGGGGGCTGAGGATGGTGAAGTCTAGGGGGTTGGGGGTGGTGTGGGGGGGGGGTAGGGGAGGGGGGACTGGTTTTGGGGGGAGGGTACTGGTTTGGGGGGTGGGGGACTAGTTTTTGGGGAGGCTAGTATAGGGGAAGGGGTGGGGGTGTTGCAGGAGGGTTAGGGGGACTGGTGCATGCTAGGGGGTTGGGGGGCTGGTGCAGGCTAAGGGGATGGGGGAGGATAGTATAGGGTAAGGGGTGGGGGTGGTGCAGGGGGTTGGGGGGTGGTGTAGGGGTTGGGGCAGTGTAGGCTAGGGGGTTGGGGTCTAGTTCAGGCTAGGGGGATGGGGGTTAGGGGATGGTTGTGGGGGAGGGGACTTGTTTGGGGGGAGGCTAGTATAGGGGGAGATGGGTGGGGGTGCAGGGGGGTTAGGGGATGGTTGTGGGGGAGGGGACTAGTTTGGGGGGGGGGTTGGTTTAGGGGGAGGCTAGTACAAGGGGAAGGGGTTGACTTATACTTCATGTTTAGATTACACCTCCCTTATGGAATTCTATTTCTAACCCATGAACCTAGTTGATCATATATTCAATATATTTCATTAAAAACATGAAACTAATTCGTTGTTTGAAATCTAAATTTTTCAACCCCTTCCTCGCTATGATCCCATGGTAATAAGTTAACTTCACTTTTAGTGTCATCATAATCTTATTCAAACATCATTGAAAGATAACACATATTCTTAATCTTTAAAAATTTATTTTCATTTCCCTAAGAAGGTTACATATTATTACTGAATTATGAATTCTTCATCCAATAGAACATATTTGATGACATATATTCATATTCACTCTCCTATTCCTGTGACATTGGAAAATATATAGGAAATTGTCTAATTACTCAATAACTGAAACACTTCAAAGTAAATTTACTAGTATATCTACCTTTTCCCTTTTGGGAATTTCTTATGATAAGCGACATTGTCTTATCAGGCTACACCTAAACATCTCTATCTAAATATGAATCTTTACTTTCATCCTTAATCACATTAGAAGTCTTCCCATTAAAACCATGATCTTCAAAAGTTGAAACTTTAGCATCAAACTTGTTTAGAAAGATATGAAACAACTTCTCTATAATTATTTAATCCTATAGAGCTTCTAAAAAATCTATGATAGATCTCCCAATATCATTAAAATTGGTGAATAAATCATCTACTAATTCTCCTTGAATTAGTATAGATGAAAATAACGCCAATAATATTGAGTCACCATTATAATTATTCATCTAGAGAGTGGTGAATAGGTGAAAATTTATTTTTTATTATTCATAAATGGTGAATCCTTTTCCATATCCACACACAAAATAAGAACACAATGATGTGTAATGTTCTCTATTAAAAATGAATAGCTACGTCCACTGCATAGAATTGTATTTCCCATTACTACATGATCCCTTATAAGTAGATTATAATGAGCAATTTTTATACTTGAAACTCATGTGTATACAAATGATAATCAATAAGTATAATGTTCTCCTAAAGTACCCAATTTAATTATTGAAGATTTTTTGTTCAAATATAGAAACTACGTATCAATGGAAATTACCTAAGTCTGATTCCCAAATATTCATTTTCATACTAATGAGTGGTGATGTTTGTAATATTCATGAAGACCCATGAGGATCATAAGATTCATTTTAGCTCTGAAATATAGAATCATCCAAGGCTTAAAAATGTCATAAGAGTCATTGATATTGTGTTATTGTCATTTCAACTTTCCATGAGATTCATGTTGAAAACTATAAGAGTCATTGGACTCTTTATAGGAGTCATTGTTCAATCCATAAGATTCATCTAGGTTATATAAGGATTCTCATGGAAATAAATATTAGAAAAGGAATTAATGCTACGTATGTTATGTAAGGTTCATTTCTATTTAATAAGAGTCATTTGAAAAGATATTATTTAAAATGATTTATAACAGATTCCATAACAATAATAATAGTTAAAATATAAAAGAAAAGAAAAATTATCACATATTCAGAAATAGTTTCTACAAATAAGGAATACACAATCAAGAAGGAAGATCATGAACCAAAAGAATGTCTAATCATATTAGCAAACTAGTTGAAAAATACAAGCATATTGAGTAAGAATAAAAGAAGGAAAATTCTCTACTTTATAAAATTTATAAACCTATATAAAATAAGAATAAAGGTGAATTATAGAAGAAGAACATGCTAAAAATTGAGGTTTAAATCTAGAAAATCAAGAAGGATAGAGGAATGAAGAGTTTTAGGTATTTTATACATTCATGGAATGGATTTTTCTAGGTTAAGAAGAATGTATAATCTCTATTTCTCGCATTTAAGTGCTGATGGAAGTTTACTTTATTGCCATATTTTGGTGATTTTTAATTTTTGAATAGGAAATTGAATGTGATGTTTGAAAAACAAATAGTATTATTAATGATCATGTTATTTAGTATTGGGATGTACATATCAATCTGAATATTATTTGTTCATTGTTGGTTATGGATTCATGTATCATTTATCATGTATAGTTAACACAATGATCACATGTATATAAGAAGTCATTATATCTCATTTTCCCCTATTTTTTATAGGTGGTTTCTTATGATGATGCTGATTCTATCCACCACTTTTGATGAAAGTGATTTCAACATCGGATTTGGGTAAGGTTTATTCTGTTTTTATTATTTGACCCAATTTTAATTAGGGAATTTGTGATTTTTGGGTTCCTTGTATTTTTGTAGTGCATTTTGGATTTCATTGAGTTGGATTCGAGTTTTCATCATCAAATGAAATGCACCTTGAGGTTGAGGTAGGTTCCCTCTATCTAAACCTTTAATTTAAATTATATAATTTCCTGATTGTTTTAAAAACTTGTTTCTATAATTTCATTATTGTTTTAAAAAATGGTTTTCTAATAAACACTAGCTTTGTCAAGGAAGAATATGAATATAGCCCTTGAACTTATTTATATACCTTATTCAAATAGGTTAAAAGATGATAGTAGTTTCTAGATACTTTAAAAAGAGATCTAAAAACCATACATTGATCATTCTTAGAGACATTAATGATCTCATTAAACTCCCATAAAATTCATCATAAAAGACCACTACTTAATTTTACAGATCTATTAGTTCCAATACCATGATTCTTGACATCTTCTTTGGTATCATGGAACTCTCCCATAATATTCCTCTTGAAATCTTTCATAAAGAATGGTGTGAACATATAACACTATAGGGACTGAATCTATAAGGATACATAATTCAATTTTGAGAGAAATTGATCAAATCCACTCTAAAAAATTGGAACAACTAAAGGTTTTGAGGTGAATGTTATATAGGGTTGAAACCTTTTGATGAACTCAAACTAGCATAATAAAACACTTTATAAAGTGTGTAGGATTCCCTTTATTTTAGTCCTGAAAGACTTAACCTCATCAAGAACATCTTGAGACATTTCTAATTTCACAATTGAAAGATTTTGGAACATGTACCTTTGAGATAAAACTGTGACACCAAGATCATTGAACTCAGACTTGGTAGTATAAAAATCCTTCAAATATCTAACTAGACCATTCAAATCCTTAATCTCTTTGAAACATGCTTCAAAAACAACTTTTTGAATAGGAGGGAATGATTGGAGATTCCTAATCAACTTTTTTTGGGTAGTAGTTAAGCCAACCAACTTGTAAAAATAAACCATGGGAATAGAGGACTTATTAAGTTCTCTAATCTCATCATTGGTATATTTTAACTCCTGTTTCAGCTCATTAGAATCTCTTCAAATATTATCAAACTCATTTAGAATATCATAGGAAAAATATTATATTTTATAACTTTATGATATTTTAATAATAGTGGGTGATTCCTCATGCACAATAGGAGGTGGTGACGGTATAGTAGAGAACCCTAGAGCTGGTCCAAGTGAGATAAATCATATCCCTGGAGCAAGGGGGAGGGTATAGGGGGGTTTTCAGGGGGAGGGGGAGGGTGTAGATGGGGTGTAGGGGGGTGCAGGGGGGTCTGCAGGGAGAAGGGGTAGGGGGAGGGTGTAAGGGGTGTGCAGGGGTAGGAGGACGGTGCAAGGGGCGGGGGGGGGGGGGGGGGTTCAAGGGGAAGGGGTAGGGTGTAAGGGGAAGGGGAAGGGTGAAAGGGGTGTGTAGTGGGGTGCATGGGGTGTGCGGGGGGAGGGTACAGATGGGGTGCAAGGGGGGTGCAGGGGAAGGGGGAGGGTGCAGGGGCAGGGGTAGGGGGAGGGTACAAGGGGCTGGGGGAGGGTGCAAGGGGGGATCTGCAAGGGGCAGGGGGGGAGGAAGGGGTAGGGGAGAGTGCAAGGGGTGTGCAGGGGGTGCATGGGGTGTGCGGGAGGGGGGTAGTGTTAATCCCACATATTAGACTATATTATCATATCTTCTTTGATCACATAGTCAAACAAAGTCATATTTTAGATATTTGAATACTTTTAGGAAAGACTTATGCACAATATTTTCATATGAAATTATAAGTCATACGATTATCAATGCTATACAACTAACCAATATTTCCATATCATTTAGAGTGCTTTTTAGGACTTCAATCCCAATGAAATACCCTTCTTCTTGACATCGTAGCATTGAGTAGTTAATCATCAGGAAAAACAACCATCTCCATGGCCACATCATTATTTAGTAATCCACCTCTTAAACATATATTCTCATCTTTCACAACTCTAATATGTCCACCAAAACACCCGTAGAGGGCTTCTGGTTTCACAAAATTCTGGTACACTTTTTTATTCTAATGTTTATGGGTGTTTATATGAAGTTCATATCCAAATAACATGGTATCATTTCACAATGATTTTCAATGATTTGAACAAAACCTATGATGCATATGTGAAAGTTTTAGATTATTGTAAATATGCACCAAACTATATGACATGATGTAGTAAAAGCCATCATGTTGTGGTTTGTGTTATCTGGTGATTCATGATACCACACTCAGGCTTGATTCATGATACCACTCCTATGCCACCATGACTCCCTACACCTGAGGTCTCCATGTGTTAACTAGGATACCATCATTCCTGATTTAGTTCCATTCCAAAATTCCACTTGCAAGGGGGGTGGTGGAAGGGGTATGCATGGTTTTTGCAAGGGGTATGAGGGTTGTGCAGGGTTGTGCAGTGGGGTGTGTAGGTGTGCAGGGGGGCTATGTAGGGGGGTGTCTGTCGAGAGAGGGGAGGCTGTTTTCTGGGTGGGGTTTTCTGATGGGTCTGTCCAGGGGGAGGGGGTGTCCGGGGGGGGGGGGGGGGGTGGTGCTATCCAGGGGGCTGTCTGGGGGGAGGGGGGGTCTATTCGGGAGGGGGGGGGGGGCTGCTCTCTAAGGGATTATATACAGGGGGGTCTGTCTAGGGTGGTTTCTAGGAGGGAGGGGGTCTGTCCAGGGGGTTTCTGGATGGAGGGGGTCCAGGAGGGGGGTCTATCCAAGGGGGTGTCTATCAAGGGTGTGTGTCTGTCCAGGGGGTGTCCAGCAGGGGGGCTGCTGTCCGGGTGGGGTTGTCCAGGGGGGGGGTCTGTCCAGGTGGATTTTCAGGAGGGATGGGGGTCTGTCTGGGGGGGGGGGGGTCTGTCTAGGGGGTGGACGGGGCTACTATCCGGGGGGTTGGTATGTTTAGGGGTGGAGGGGGGGGGGGCTGTTTTCCAGGGGGGTCTGTCCATGGGGTGGAGGGGGGGGGGGCTGTTGTCCGGGGGGATCTGTCCAGGAGGGGGGGTCTGTCTAGGGGGTGTCCAGGAGGGGGGGGGGGTATGTCCAGGGGGTGAGTGGGGTCTGTCCATAGGGGGGGGGTCTGTCTAGGGTGGGAAGGGGGGCTGCAGGGGGAGGGGTGCATGGGTGGTTGTTAGGTGCAGGTGGGGTTCAAGGGGGAGAGCGGGGGGATTTTTAGGGGGTGGTGGGGAGAATGAAAGTGGCAATCCCCAGTTGAACGATGCTGGGTTTTTTAGGAAATGGGTAGGCCTATAGCCATGGTTTTGAACCGTAGATATAGGTCTATAGCCATGGTTCCTAACCGTGGCTATATGTCTATAACCACAGTTGCAACCATGGATATAGGCAATGTGTGACTTTATCCTATGCCACGGGTTGAAAACCATGGCTTTAGAGTTTTTTCCACGGTTGGAACTGTGGCTATAGGGCTATAGTCACATATCCAAATTATGGCTATAGGTTTTACCCTATAGCCACACCAATACCAACCATGATTGAGAGAACCGTGGCTATAACCTATAGCCATGGTTTTTGGGACTATATCCATGGTTTAGAACTGTGGCTATAGTCTGATTTTGTAGTAGTAGTATTATAGTTAAAAATACTGAATTTTGTATGATGTGAATGTAATTGTATTTTAAATTGCATATGGAAGCATGTTCTAATATCCCTTATTTCCTATTAAATTTTTCTGGTTTTTAGCAGTGGTTTAAACCAATGTTAAATTTAAAAACATTGTTTAATTAATTAATATTGGTTATACATTTTTAAACTACTTATAATTAATTAATGATGGTTTTAAGCACCGCTAAGTCACATAAAAAATACCATTGAACAAACTGCTACTAATTATTATAATAATACAAGATGTTAAACTACCACATTCATTATAATGGTGGTTTCAAAATAGCCACCAATGTTGGATTCATAGTGGTTCCATGGGGTTTTCACTAATAAAAAGTACCATCATTGATTAATACCTAACTAAGTAAAACACGACGGTTTGGGAAAATGTCACAAATCAACCCGCGATGGTGTAAACCATCGTGTAATTTTAAAAAATAATTATTATAATAATTTTTTCTTATATTGTTACTTAAAACTTTTCTAATTACACCATCATCATTCTTGGAACTATTTCCATAAAACATTTTCCTTAAAATATACTGGTATCTAATGTAACTCTATATTATATCTTTACTAATATATCCTAAACCTTTTAGGATGTCAAGTGAAATCCACTCTATTGTGATAACTAATATAACTTTTACATTTTTTCTTCACCATTGTATCCTGAACCTTTTAGGATTTCTAGTGAAATTCACTTAGAGATTTGACTGGTATAATATGTTATTTGTTAACTTTGAATGTTTGCCGACAGATACTTGTAATGGGGAAAGATGGTATTTTTTCCCCTGTAAAATGATCTTGAATAATTTTTCTGACCACTCTAATTGTCCTAGAATATGAAGTTTACTCTAGGAAATTAGTTTGGTGAAAATATGATCCGTTCTAATTTTAGTGGAATAAATAATAAATAATATTTAATAAATGAAATATTAATTTATTCATGCATGTTCGTTTGGCCATAACTTTTTCACGGAGAATTAGATCTAGATTTTGTCTTCACCATTGAATCTAGAATGAGAATTTTAGACCAATAGAGGAATAAACTTGAGTTGTACTAGGGCTACTATTTTCTTTTCCTTTTCTTTTCATCCTTTTCTTCCTTTTCTTTTTCTTTCCTTTACTTTCCTCCTAGTTTCTCACGTAAACCCCTGAGGGATTCCATTATCCATGAAAATATAGAGGAGAGGGAGAGGGGGGCAGAAGAGAGGTATCTTCTCGAATCCCTCGACGCATTGGATCGACATGAAACATTCATGGACCGTGAAATAAAACGAAGATCTGACGGTTTTTCCCAAAGGTAGGCCTGTTTATATTTCACTTCAAACCCCCCCCCCCCCCCCCTTAAAATCATCTTTTTCAAGTTTTTAAATCCTATTATGATTTTATGAGGACCCTAGTTCCAGATCTGTGGTTTTTGGGATGAAAACGGGAGATTTGGGAGGTCTGAAGGTTTTCAGTTCAGGAAAACCAGGTTACACAGCGTGTGGTTTAGGATAATGTTGTGTGTTCTTTCTGTTCAGGGAAGATGAAGTTTAAGGAGTACACACCACATACCGAGTTGTACATATCATGTATTGGTACTCGGCCGTGTAGCTGAGTACCCAGACCTGGCTACCCATGTAGGGGCCACATGGCCAGACCCCATGTGGGTAGTACACTGTGTAAAAGTACACATCCTGGCCAAGTAAACGACCATGCTGGTTGAGGGACACAAGAAGGTACCCTATGTTGGGGACATGCCATGTACCCACCTTAAACGTTGTGTACTTGGGGTGTTTACATTCCTAGGATGGCGGGATTACATGCCCATGTGGTCCATTGGGAGTACACACCATGTACCGAGGGTGACACGCCATGTACTACCCCTTTTTAACCCTTTGAATTTTTTTCATATTTTCATTCCCCGTAGTTGGAATTGGGCCTGATAGTAGTCCATTGTGAGTGGTTTTCCATGTAGATCATGATGGTGAAACCCGTGGAGAATTTTAAGCAATCCTAATGGGTTTTTGGGGCTACTATATAAATAGAGAGTCTCTTCCTCTATCTTTTTAGTTCATTTGTCTTGTGAGTGAGATAATTGATGTGAATGGTGAGGATCATGTTTATTAATATAAATTTCTTGGAGAAAGGTGATCACCAAGTGGAGTGGATTAGGTCTCATCTTGAGACTGAACCACCTGTTTTATATCTGCTGTGTTATTTAATTTAGTTTTCTCTATTTTACTGTATAATTCATAAATCACTAGATTTACTTTGATAGTTAATCTTGGACATAAGTTATAATTTTTTTCCTTATTGGAATTTCTTCAAAAGTAATATCAATAACTGATATTGAGATTACTAAGAATTAATCAATCATCTAAGAAGTTATTTAAACAGTCAAACTTTCATAACCATATTACTTTGATTAACTGGGCTGCATTTATTTTTATAGGGGAACCTTTTAAGAAAACATTTACAACAGAAATTTTTATAGATACTCAATTCACCCCATTCATGATTACTCTACTTGAACCAACATTTGGTATCAGAGGATTTTATTAAGACTCTGTTTTTGAAACTATTCAAATGTGATTTAGCTGTAATTTAACGATCTATAAATTTCTATTAATTCTAAATTTCTAGCTCTTTAAAAGTATTTATTAATTATGGATAATATATTGGAAGGTACTGCAACAAATAGACCACCATTCTTTAATTGAACCAATTATGCCCAATGGAAAATTAAAATGAAAATGCATTTATAAAGTATGGGTTTTGAAATTTGGTCTTCAATTATAGATGATTATAAGATTCTTTAAACAGATAGAATGTCTTGCGATGACCCAACCAAGACTTCCTACAATAGAAATTGCACATCCATTAATGCTTTATATTTCTCTTTAGGGGATGAGGAATTTAACAAAATTTATACATGTAAAAATGCCGATGAAATTTTGGATACTTTTTCTGTTTTAAATGAAGGAACTTATAGTGTGAAAAAATTAGACTCAATACTTATACTATTATATATGATAACTGTAAAATGAAACACGATGAGCCAATTTCTGACATGTATCTCAGGTTCAACGAAATTGTTAACAAAATGATTTCTCTTGGAAGAGAAGTCACTGCCAAAGAACAAATCTAGAGGATTCTCAGATGCCTACCTGATAGATGGAGAAGAACCTATGTCTCTATTAGGGAGTCATGTGACATTATCAAGTTACCTGTAAAATAGCTCACTGGGAAACTACTGATGTATGAAGAGGAGTTGAAAGTCAGCAAGGAAGAGGAGTATGAACCCAAAAGAAAATATGTTGCATTTAAGACCACCACCTCTAAACACAAAAAAAATGGGAAATTAGAAGTCTCTGTAGAATGTTCTAGCAGTGAAAAATCATCACCTGACAGTGATAAGGAGATGGATCAATTATATTGAAGGTTTAATAGATTTTTCAAGAAGAATTTTTTTTAGAAAGCCTAACTTCAAAGGAAGATATGATCAAAAAGGAAGCTAGAAGAAATATTGGAATGGAAGTGAAAAGTCTAATGAGATAGTATTCTATGAATGTAAGCAAAAGGGACATGTAAAGGCTGACTATCCCAAGATCAAGTACAAAAGTAAATATTAAGACAAGGATAGAAAGTATAAAAAGGCAACGAAAGCAACTTGGAGTGATTATGAGGACAGTTCAAGTGACTCAAAATCTTCAAATGATGAACAGGCTAACAAAGACAATATGTATTTTATGAAAAACACATCTAAGGTAACACTGGAATCTCCTCTACATAATTCCTATTACTCTGGAGATAAAAGTGATTCTGAAAATATGTATAAAGAAGAAATGTTTGAGTACTGTAATATTCTTTAATATACATGAAACAAACTAAAAGATAAATACAAGTCTTTAAAGAAATAGTATTCTCTTACCTCAACTGTTAAATCTGAACTTACTATCAAAAGGGATAAAAATTTTAAATTACTCAATGAAAACAATGAACTAAGTCTATCTAATGAGAAATTGAAAAAGTACCTTGAGAGGTTTACTAATGGTAAATATAATTTGGAACAAATTCTAGGTAAACATATTGATCCTAAATATACTACTGGTATTGGATATCAACTTGGTAAAATAAATTTTGGAAGAACCAATTTTGTTTCTAAATCTAGGATATAAAAATTTACTCATAGTTCAGGAAAATATTCAGCTAGATTAAATTATGATACACTCTCTACTGTTTCAAGCATTTATGGACCAAATAGAGTTTATTTTTCAAGCACTTTACATAATTCTTATAGGAAACCTATGAGGCAGATGTGGGTTCCTAAAGCACTAGTCACTAATATTACTGGACCTAAACAAATATGGGTACCCAAGTCTGTTTTTATCCAACTATTTTGTTGGAAAATTTCTTTAATAGATCCTGTAAAAGCTTGTGGTACTTGGATAGTGGATGTTTAAGACACATGATAGGAGATTATTCATGCTTCAAGAACTTAATAAAAATTGATGGTGGACATTTTACCTTTGGTGATAATTCCAAAAAAAAATCATTGTCCTTGGCCAAATTGGTAATGCTAACTCAGTTTTAATTTCCAAAGTAATTTTTGTTGATGGATTGAAATATAATCTGCATATTATTTCACAACTATGTGATGATATATTTCATGTTAAATTTGAAATTATTGAAATGTTTTTAATTCTAAAAATGAATTAGTGTTTTCTGCATTAAGAAATTAAAATTTATACTTTGTTAACTTAGAGTCTTTAGTTTCTCAAAATTCTTCATGTTTAAGTGTATTTCACAATGAGTCTTGGCTTTGGCATAGGAGACTAGGACACTGTAATATTCACTCTCTTAGAAAGCTAAATAGAAAAATCTTAGTCAAAGATCTACCCAAACTTGAGTTTCCAAATGATAAAGTGTGTAATCATTGTAAAAAGGGAAAACAACACAAAATAACCTTCAAACAAAAGAAATAAGTGTCAACTTCTCAACCTATTGAACTGGTTCACGTGGATTTGTTTGGACCATCCAGTGTTTCTATTTAAAATGGGAAGCACTATGTTTATGTTCTTGTAGATGACTTTTCGAGATATACTTGGACTTTATTTTTGGCTCACAAAAGTGAAGTATGCTCTCATTTCACCAAGTATTCTAAAACTATTGAAAATCTTAGTGGACTTAGAATTAAATCCTTAAGAAGTGATTGTGGCTTTGAGTTTGAAAATCAAGAGTTTAAATCATTTTTCTCACAAAATGTCTATAGTCATAATTTATCTTCCCCTAGAACACCCCCATAAAATGGAGTTATAGAAAGAAGAAATAGAACCTTGTAAGAGATTTCTAGAACCATGCTTAGTGAATGTGACTCACCTATATATTTTTGGACTGAATCTGTAAATACAACATGCTATATTATTAATAGAGTGTTGATTAGACCTATTCTTAAAAGAACTCCATATGAGTTATGGAATAATAGAAAACCCAAATTAAGCTACTTAAATGTTTTTGCTTTCAATGTTTATATCCTTAATACTAAGGACAATCTTGAAAAAATTTCATCCAAGAGTGATGAAGGAATATTTCTAGGATATTCAATCTCTAGTAAAGCCTATAGAGTGTTTAACAAAAGAACTAAGTGTGTGGAAGAGTTTGTCCATGTCAAATTTAATGAGACAGATCCACATGAGTCTAAGACCACTCTAGAGAACCTGGAGGATGATGTGTCAAATCTGGACATCACTTAAAAATCATCTAACCATCTTGTAAAGGAATATATGAAAACTTCTAGTTCTGGAAATTCTCCAGATTCAAGTCATTATGAACCCCAACCTATTGAATAACCTGAAGTCACAAGTCCTTCTTTTTCTAGAGCTGTTAGAACTCTTAAGAACCATCCTTAAGATTCTGTTGTAGGAGATTTAGATAAAGGAACTCAAACTAGATCTTCACTTAGAAATCAGGATGAACATAAAGTCTTCTTGTCACAACTTGAACCTAAAAACAGTAATGATACTATCAAGAAGAACTCAATCATTTTTAAAGGAACAAGGTTTTGAAACTTTTTGAAAAAACTAAAGACACATTTACCATAGGTACTAAGTGGGTTTCTAGAAATAAGGTAGATGAAACTGGTAACATAGTTAGAAACAAGGCTATATTGGTTGCACAAGGATATATTCAAGAAGATGCAACTGACTATGAAGATACCTTTTCACCAGTATCTAGACTTGAAGCCATCAGAATCCCACTTTCTTATACTGCCCATCTAAATTTCAAACTATATCAAATGGATGTTAAGGGTGAATTCCTAAATGGGTATATAGATGAGGATTTATTTGTTGAGAACCCCCGTGGTTTTACAAATCCTCATTTTCAAAATCATGTTTTTAAATTATCAAAAGCTTTATATGGTTTAAAACAAGCTCCAAGATCTTGGTATGATAGATTAATTACTTTTCATATTTCCAAAGGTTTTAAAAAAGGTATTGTTGATCCTACCCTTTTTATAAAACAAATTTCCAATGATGTTTTAGCCATTCAAATTTATGTAGATGATATTATGTCACGACTCGTCCTCGGGGCCCGTGTCGTGACTACCCCAAGCCCGCCTTCCATAGGCCAGGGGCTGGCGACTAGCACCAAAGGCGTAAATCCCATTAAAAGGGAAGGCATTGCCTTTATAGATGTAAAATAACACAACAGAGTACGCAAGATGAATTAAACAGTAAGTAAACTGATTACAAAAGTACGTGCTGGAAAGTAAATGAGCCGTTATACAAAACCAACTTAGAGTACAGTACAACCGAGAAAGAAAGTACAATAGCTAAAAAGTAAAGCAGCAACCACCAAGTAGTCCCCTGGAATTCCCACCTGAAGGGTGGGTACAGATAGTCTTGTCAGCTCCTCGGGTCCGGTCGTCCGCTCTGAGTACGTCCTGCCAAGTGGTCCACCTCCAGGTACCGTCCCGCTCCACAAAACTCCACCTCGATCAGTGTTGTCTGTCATCTGCATCCAACGCAACGTAGTGTGGGCATAGCCCATGCAGGGGTGAGTATACGATACTCAGTAGGGACCTCGAGACTTCCAAAGGTCTCCCAGAATCCAAAAAGGAATAAACTACAAAGAAATTATACAAACATGAAGTATCAACCAACACTACTTAGGTATATGACTATACATGTACCTAAGTCATCAATTCCAGTTCAGCTCCAACTCCTGAGCCCAAGTACAACCCAGTCCACACAGGAAAAAACAACCCAGTCCACATAGGAAAGCAAGTCAATCATATTGATGATAAATATTAAAAGTCAAGACTCAGCTCATATAGGTATACTACTCACGAAGAGGGGTGGAGATGATTAGATGTAGCCTCTGAATCATCTCCCCTGCCGAACCCATGTAGGATCCAAGTACATTAGTCGTTGCTGCCAAACCCACGTAGGATCCTAGTACAGTAACCATCACTTCCGAACCCATGTAGGATCCAAGTACAGTCATCCTTGCTGCCGAACCCACGTAGGATCCAAGTACAGTCATCATCATCGTCGCAGTCGCAGCCATATCTAGGGTTCCCGCACACAACACGCTCGATTACCGGAGGGTCCGCTCCTCGAGTAAAAGATCGATGCATCAACTATCATGAAATCTAGAGTTGATGTATCCCGTAGTTTTGTCCCAATACATAGGGGAAAAACCAAGAAAAACGTGCCCATGTCACGGAGAACAAGACAACCAAACAATTTCCCAAAAGTACACAACATGTAGGTAAGCAATACACGCCATGTCACCAAACACCAGGCAATGCCCGTGTGAAATGTCCCATGTCGCAGGGCTGGTCATGTAGATAAGTAAGTATATGGCGTGTGGTATAGTTACACGCCGTGTCCAAACCTCTAGGTTTGATTCCATGTGCGCTGGCCATGCCTGGCCATGTGATGGAGTACATGCCCATGTAATCCACCCTGTGTCTGTGTATTCTCAGAATACACGCCGAGTCATCATGAAGCCTCTTCTACAATGGTGAGGTAGTACACATCGTGCCCCTGGTCATGTGGTTCTTCCCATGTCCGTGTATCTTCCAGATTACACTCTGAGCCTCGCGAAGCCGCTTCTGCCTTTCTATGAAGTGAATACACACCGTGTTACTTGGTCGTGTATTGGTGTCCATGTCCGTGTATTTTCCCTGAATACACGCCATGTCCATCGAAGACTCCTCGGACAAACAGTGTGAAGAGTACATGCCATGTGTATAGAGTCACACGCCATGTGTTACTTTTCTAATATCCGAAACGGAAGCCACAGTACACTTGTACTACACGACGTGTGCTTCTGGAGGACACGCCATGTATTCTGGAATTTTTTTCTAGAAACGACGCCTCTGGCCAGCACACCTTCCGAGGTGTCAGTTCTTCATTTTGATAATCCTCTTTCCACAAAACTTTTGTTTCTAGGTCGCCCCGATGCTCTGAGGCCATTTACGATGTTTTTGGGCCTCCGATCGGCTCTGAAAACATAACTTTATTCATCGTTCAAGAACGCTTGAAGAACTCCACATATTCACAAGAACAGCGGAGGAATCGGTCCGTGTTAGTTTGGTCGGGTACCTTCCGCATTAGTCCGATAACAAGTGGTTTAAGAGGAACAACAACATGGAAGGAAAACCAATCATTACCCAATCCAAACACACCCCTACCTCGATAAAAGATGTTGTTTGCCGGTGTCGCGGAAGATGGCGTCGCAGGGTAAGTTTTCGAAGATGGTGTTGGCATGAGTCCAAGGAGGGGACGACATCTAAAACTAGATGGGGAGAGAAGAAGGAAAGGCACGTCATCTCTCCTTGTGGTTAAGACATTCTTCGTCGAAGAGGTGACGTTCTTCATGGGAGGATGATGTTATTCACGGAAGGATGATGTTCTTCAAATAAAGCTAGCGTTCTCCCAAATCTCCTCACAGAACAATTCTAACCAAAAATAAAATAAGGCTTCCTCTTATTTTATTTTATTTTTCCAAGCATTCAAAATTAAAAAATTTAAAATCGAAATCACTTAATTAATTAAACCATTAGTTGTTAAATTAATTGGGTGAAAGGTTGGAAACTTTTAATGAGGGAGAGAGAGAAGAGGAAAAGTCACTCCAATAAATACAAGGGGGTTGTCAACATTAAAAAAACAAGTATCCAATCCCGAGGATTGACGACCTCTTTGATCGGATCAAAGGAGCACGATGGTTCTCGATGATAGACCTTAGGCCAGGCTATCATCTGCTCAGAGTTCAAGATGATGATGTGAAGAAGACGACCTTCAGGTGTCGGTATGGCCATTATTAGTTCTTGGTAATGCCTTTAGGCATAAAAAATGCTCAAACAATGTTCATGAGTCTCATGAACTGGATATTCTAGCCTTAGCTCTATCGATTTGTCATAGTCTTCATCAACGACATACTGATTTACTCAACTATTGAGGAAGAGAACGCCTACCACTTGCGGGTTGTACTAGACACACTCCGAGAGCACTGTATTTATGGTAAGCTCTCTAAGTGTTAGTTTTGGATTTGAGAGGTCCACTTCTTGGGGCACGTTATCTCTGAGGCGGGAGTTACGGTGGATCCTGCAAATATGGAGGCAGTGATTGCTTGGGATCCACCCAGGAGTGTGACTGAGGTGCGGAGTTTCAAATGTTTGGATGGGTACTATCGGAGATTTGTTCTGGACTTCTCCAGAGTTGCATCACCACTTTCAGCTTTGATGAAGAAGGGGAAACACTTCGTGTGGTCAGATAGATGTCAGCATAGCTTCCAAGATCCGAGACAGAGATTGACCAGTGCACCCATCTTGAGGCTACCAGAGGAGGGTGTAGGGTACGTAGTTTACTGTGATGCATCAGGGACCGGACTCAGGTCTGTCCTGATGCAGGAGCAGGCAGTGATTGCCTATGGTTCACAATAGTTGAGGCAGCACGAGAATAACTATGCTACACATCGCCTAGAGTTAGCAGCAGTGGTCTTCGCCTTGAATATGTGGCGGCACTATCTGATGGGCGAGTGCTTTACAGTCTACTCTGACCACTAGAGTCTCAGGTACGTCTTCTCACAGAAGGACCTGAACTTGAGATAGCGGCGACGACTCTAGTTTCTCCAGGACTATAACTATGAGATAGTCTATACTTCTAGGAAGGGGAGTGTAGTAGCTGATGCTCTCAACAAAATATTAGGCATTCATCTACTTGAAGAGGCGACAGAGCAACTAGCCACATTGCAGATATCCTTCATGGATAAAGATGGGGCATCCTTCCTACAGTCACTCACAGTCACTCCTCCACTACCTCAGCGGGTTAGAGAGGCACAACGTGGGGATGTTGACTGTGAGACGTGACGTTCACAGATATCCACAAGATAGGCACCTGATGGATTTTCTGTAAGAGGAGAGCACTACATTCTTTACATGGTACGTACCATGGTACCAGCTGCATTACAGGAGGAGGTTCTGAGGGAGTTTCATACTTCCCCTTTGGCGGTACATCCAGGAGTGGTGAAGATGTACCAGGATCTCAGACGACAGCACTGGTGGCCGGGTATGAAGAAGGTTGTGGCAGAGTTTGTTTCTCGATGCCTCACCTAGCACCAAGTGAAGGCTGATCACCAGGTACTGACGGGTTTGGTATCTCCCCTAGAGTTCTCATAGTGGAAGTGGGATGGGATATCTATGGATTTCATGAAGGGACTTCCACGTACATCCAGAGGACATGACTCCATATGGGTGATTTTCGATTGACTCACCAAGTCGGCCCACTTCTTACCTATCAGAGAGTTGGGCTCAGTGGAGAGATTGGGCCGCCTCTACGTTCAGGAGATCGTATGACTTCATGGTGTTCCATCATCTATCGTCTTTGATTGTGACGCTTGCTTTACTTCCCGGCTTTGGAAGGGGTTGTAAGAGGCTTTTGGGACGCAACTATGCATGAGCAACACCTTTCACCCTCAGATGGAAGACCAGATAGAGAGGACCATTCAGACACTCGCAGACATGCTCCGTGCATGTGTCCTTGACTTTGGTCATAGCTGGGAGGACCACCTACCCTTGGTGGAGTTTGCGTACAACAACAGCTACCACTCCACCCTCGGGATGGCACCATATGAGGCATTGTACGACCAACCTTACAGATCACCTATGTGATGGACTGTCCCTGAGGAGTCAACACTCGTAGGACCAGAGATGGTTCAGGCTATGATAGAGAAGGTGCAGATCATCCAGGAGCAGATGAGGACTGCACAGAGGCGACAGAAGTCCTATGCTGATAGGAGACGAATACCACTAGAGTTCGAGGATGGCCACCACATTTTCTTATGGGTCTCACCTCGACGTGGATTATGGAGATTTTGCCAGGGCAACAAGTTATCTCCGCGCTTCATCGGACCATTCCAAGTTCTTAGCAGGGTAGGCGAGGTGGCTTATCGCCTGGCCCTTCCACCTCAGTTGCAACGAGTGCACGACATCTTCCACGTATCTCAGCTAAGGAGATACGTGCACTACCCGACGCATATCATCGACCACGGGGAGCTAGAAATTGGTGACGGGGTGACTTTTGCGGAGGTCTCGGTGGTGATCGAGGATCGATAGGAGCGGGTCCTACATGGACGGTCGATTCCTCTAGTGTGCATCAGGTGGCAGCACGGGAACCTCCAGGAGAGCACATGGGATCGGGGGGCTCATATGCGTGCACAATACCTTCTTTTGTTTACCTAGTTTATGATGTATCTTTATGGGGACGTAAATCCCTAAGGTGGGAGTAATTTAAAGAATCGTAAATTTCAAGGAAAAGTTTTTCTTAAATTCATTGGGATTTTATGAGTACGCAGTTTCTGACGACACCTGATTCTGAGGTCCGGTGTGCCCAAAATAAATTTCCGAAGTTTAGCTCAGGTACATTCAGTGAATAAACGAACGGGTTTTTCTATATTTTGAACCGGTGCTTAGAATTGAAATCTGAGGGCACTAATGAAACCGCAGCGCCGGTAATTGCTTAAGAGGACTTTTACCGTTGATGCTTTTGTACGGGAGGAGTTAAATTTTGTGGTTTAAATAAGAAGTGAATAAAAAAATTGTGGAACAATTTTTATTCTTTATCTTAAGTGGTTATATCCTACATGGGGTAGTTAGGATGGGACCCACAATCTCCTAACTACCCATGTGAGGATAATTGTGAGGTGGGGCCTACACGAGCCCCAACCATTCACATTCCATAAACCCCTTAAATATCCCATTAAACTCTTTCTCCCGTGCAAATGCATCTATGGTAAAAGTCCTCTTAAGCAATTACCAGCGCTGTGGATTCATCGGTGCCCTCAGATTTCAATTCTGAGCACCAGTTCAAAAGATAGAAAAACATGCTCGTTCGTTCACTGAACGTACCCGAGATAAACTTAGGAAATTGATTCCAGGCACACCGGTCCTCAGAATCAGGTGCCGTCAGAAACTACATACTCGTAAAATCCCAAAGAATGTAATAAAAATATTTACTTGAAATTTACAGGTCTTTACATATTATCTTTGGATATTCAAACAAATTTATGTATTGAATTTTCTAAAATGATGCAAAATGAATTTGAAATGAGTTTAATGGGTGAACGGAAATTTTTTCTTGGATTTCAAATCTTTCAAAATAATGATGGTATTATTTTAAATCAAAGAAAATATACTATAGATCTTATAAAATGTTCTGGATTGGATAACACTAAAAGTAATGACACTACAATGAGTACTGCTTGTAAGTTGGATCTTGATGAAGATGGAAAATATTTTGATTAAACCACTTATAGAGGAATGATCGGATGCTTAATCTACTTAACTGCTAGCCGGACTAATTTTATGTTTAGTGTATGTATGTGTGCTCATTTTCAAGAAAATCCTAAGGAATCTTACTTAAATGTTGTTAAGATAATTTATAAATATCTAAAGCATACTCCAAATCTATGACTGTTCTATCCTAGAGGACAATCATTTGAGTTGGTTATCTATTCTGATACTGATTTCGGTGGTTGTAAGTTAGATAGAAAAAACACCTCCGTAACATTTCACTTCTTAGGCAAGTCACTAGTATCATGGTGTAGTAAGAAACAAAACTATGTTGCATTATCTACTGTAGAAGCTGAGTACATAGCTTCTGGAAGTTGTTGTGCACAAATTTTGTGGATGAAACACACATTACTAGATTATGGATATCAATTTAGGAATGTACCTATAAATTGTGACAATACAAGTTCTATTAACATCTCAAAAAATATTTTTTCACACTCTAGGACAAAGCATATTGATGTAAGACATCACTTTTTGAGATACCATTATCAAAAAGGTGACATCATTTTAGAATTAATTGGAACCGAATATCATCTTGTTGATATATTCACCAAACCATTAAATTCCGAAAGAATATATTACATTATACATGAATTAGGAAGGATAAATATTAAGTAGTAAGTGTAATATTTCACAACTTATTGTTTCACAATTTATGGTTTCACAAGTCACTATCTTGAGATTATTGTCTAACTATTACGGTTCTATAGTTTACTGTCTTAAAAGTTTCTATTTCATGTTTACAGTTTCACAGTTACTATCTCTTGGTTATTATCTGGAATATACTGTTTCAAACATACGGTCGCACTTTTTTGAAGTCACACAATAAAGATGATACCATGAGAACCTTTTATGGTTTCACCGTGAAAACCTGTTATGATCTCACCGTGAACACCTGTTACGGTCTCACTGTGAAAGTCTGTTCCGGTCTCACCATAAAAACACTTTATCATTTTATCAATATATTATAATTTTTATCACTGTAATTGATTATTTTATTCTTTTACTTTCCCACACTTTTGAATTTGCGACGCTCGATATCCTTAAATGATAAAAACGAAAGAAGTTTCACTCTTTTCTTCACTCGAACTCTCTTCTCTCAAACCGTAAGCCCTCCTTCAACCCTTCAGTTATATTTATCTCTCTCAAACCATCTTTGAATTCCCATATTGAAACACTCATCCTCATCAGATTCTGAGAAGCATAGATCAAAGAAGAAGATGAAAATAGCACTGAAGATAGAGCCCAAAGGACCTTTGAATCTGAACCTTATTGACTGAATAGTGGTGCCAGAAAAGGAAATCGGCCCCAAGTGGTTGTCTTCAAGTAAGACTTTAGTATTGGAAGTGATAAAAGAGCAGAGATAGCTGGATTGGTTCACAAAGGAGACTAGGTCGATATACCCAAAGATAGTTGCTTAGTTTTATCAGTTCGTTCAATTCTCATTTGATACAGAAGATGGTTTTGTTGTGAGAAGCTGGATCAATAGTCAAAGATGTACCTTTTCTTCAAGGTTATGGGCTAATTTCCAAAGTATACCTCATGAGGGAATTTTTAAGGACTACCAAAGAGGTCCTACTCCTCTTAGTGATATCTTTGTTTTAGAAGAATCCTTGGGAAGCTTTACTGGCAATAAAACAAAGAGAAGATCTATTACTGCTGAGCTAAATGGTGAAACCAGATTATTGTTTAAGTTTTTTCAGAATATGATTAGTCCAAGAAAAGGAGATTTCGTGACACTCAATTATCAGGATGTATTTTTTATACATCTTATGGAAAATGGACAAAAGATTAACTTATGTAAGTATGTTATACATCATATGTGTGAGTTGAAAAATACAACTCAATGTCAACCTCCTTGTTCTGCTCAATCTTAATCTCTGCTATGCTTCATGCTAAAGGATTGGTTGGACTAGATGAAGAAGTCAATAAGGACTATGAATTTTGTATCTCAAAGGTTACAGTCAAAATAATGAAAATCAGTTGGAATCTGTGGAGAAAAGCATGGGTGGAGGATGATGATAGGTTTTATAAAAAGTTCAACCTGATTAAGAATTCTTCAAGACCTAAGGACATTTCTGATCCTGGTCTGGAACCAGATGAAATTGTTGACTATCTTGTTGAGGAGGAAGAAAAAGAGGTTGTTGCACCTATAGGGGAAACATTCTTGGATAAGGAATATAGTTGACATGTTCCTAAAGTCATAATTGAGAAGGAAGTACCTGTTCCCAAAGAAATTGTTGATTTGGAAGAAGAACCTACTTCTAAACAAGAATCTGTTGTTAATGTAAGGGAAAAGGATATTCTAGAAGATCATTTAGAAGAAGAATTTTCTCTGGAGAAAGAAGCTACTTCTAAGGAAAACTTAGAGAAACAAGTTGTTTCTGAGATTATCCCATATGCTGAGGATATAATAGAGGAAACCTTCCAATTGGCTAGAAAAGAAATGGGTGGGGATACTGGGGCTGAAATTTTGGAATTAAATCAAAGAACTAAATCTCTTAGTCTTACGAGATATGCAGTTGTTAATGGGGAGACGCACCCTAATCTGGAAAGTGTTGAAATTCCTAATCCATTTTATAAAAGCAATGTGGATACACGATATTAATTTCAAAGCTATTTTGATGTGAATGATTCCCAAGAATCCTTAGTTAAAGTTATAGATCTATCTATTGCGTTTCAATTGAAAATAGTCTCTGCTCTTAAAGTTATCTCTATAAAGGAACCTAAGACTTTCTCATATCTTATTTCAGAACCTTCACAAGAACCTTTTACCTTAGTGAGTAAGGATGATTTTAAATCCATTGGAGAAACATTATTAGCTGGAGTTGAAAAGACCATGAACACTCAACCTACTCCTATAACAAACCTAAGTGAAGGAGATGCTACCATTTTGTTAGAAAAAAATCATATGGAAGATTTAGCCAAAAATGCTTCATGAGATTCAAGATGTTAGAATTGAGAACAAACAGCTGAGTAATGAAGTGAAGTCTCTCAGAGATATGGTTGAAGATATGCAGAGAGTGTTGAAATCAAGACCAAATCCTATTGCTCATCATGTTGAGGATGTTAGTGGTCAGATTCTATAGGAAGTTGTATCTCTAATTCAACCTAATATAAGTTCCTCAACTGACAAGGTGGATAAAAGATACAAGAAAATAGTTCAATAAATGCGTGATCTTGTTATTGGTCTCAAATAATTGACTGATGAGTATAACAGTTGTCTCTAGAAAGTTTTGAATCAACTGAAGTCCCTTAATTTAGTTGTTACAGCTTCTAGTACCTTTGGAAAGTCATCTCAACCCTCCTTAGATAGTGATCTGCTCAGAACGGTTGTTAAAGAATAACTTCAATCAGTGCTCAGTGGCTTTGACAGAGAGTCTCTCTCTATGGTTGTCAAGAATAGTGATAGTGTTCTTGATTTGGTAAAAATTAATTCCAAGATTGAAACTAATGCTCAGGAAGAAATTACCAAGAAAGGGGATTTATACTTCAGTAGAATTTTCTCTAAGCATGATATGACAAACGATTTCAAGTTCCTTGTAGAGAATCTGAAAATCCCTCATGTCACTCAATATTTTAAAACTCAAGTTCAAAAGCTGAAAGATTTCACTCCTTTGTTGGACATGTTCATGGAGAACAAAGATAACTTTGAGAAAGCGATGCAGTATGGTGGTGAGATTATTGCTAACTTCGTCAAGTTGTTGAGGCCTTATCTTCATGTGTAGAGCACTGCTATTATGGCTCTTACAGCTGTACCCTTGCGGCCTGGTTTTCCAAGTGGCATTGTTTCCAGACAAACTGTGACACCATTCTTTAATCTGTTTTTTCATTTTCAATTTAATTTCTAACAGTCATATTTGAGTCCTTTCAATACATTGACATAATTAATGTTTCTTTGTAGACAAGTCACCTAAAAGTATGAGGTATGAGGTGTATAACACATGAATCCTATCATCTCCAATGCATGAACTCCAAGAATAAAAAGAAAAGTGTGTCCCTGGAACAAAAAGGTGGAAGAGCAGTAGAAGCGGGAGTATTCATGAGAAAAGAACCAAAACATGCAACAAGATACATATGAAGAACACACGAAGCATTCAAAAATCCAAAAAGCGGGGATACCATAGATCATAGTCAAGAATATATTCGCAATAAAAACTCCATGAAGAACATGATCCAGATCTAACTGGAAACCAGAGCACCAGACTTATGATACTCTATTTCTCGCAAGAGGACTTGATTCTTGCATCTGATTCATCCTAGAAGTCTAGATCTATATAGAATAACACTTAAAGCACTTCTAACCATATCTCATCATCTTTTCTCGGTTGTGTATTGTTTTTATCTTTTGATCAGTGTGTGTATGTCTATATTAAAACACACATTTTCTCATGCAATAAACTGAAGGATACAAGATATCCTTCCTCTCATATCTTTTTACACTTGTTTACTCCCACTAATAAGCATGGAATAGGTATCTGGGTGACGTGGTAGTTTATACCCATGAAGAACTCTGGAAGAGGTCGTGTGACCTAGAAAGTCCTATTCAATGTCGTTTACCCCAATCCAGGGTGTTCATCAAGTTTATTAATATAAACTGCTTGGTTGCAGGTGATCACCAAGGGGAGTGGATTAGGTCTCAGCCTGATTATAAACCACTTGTTTTATATCTGATGTGTTGTTTAATTTAGTTTTCTCTATTTTACTATATAATTCAAAAATCACTAGATTTACTTTGATAGTTAATCTTGGACAGAAGTTATAATTTTTTTGGATTATTTAAATAGCTTCAAAAGTAATATCAATAACTGATATTGAGATTAATGAGAATTAATCAGTCTTTTAAGAAGTTATTTGAACAGTCAAATTTCCATAACCGTATTACTTTGATTAACTAGGCTGTATTTATTTTTATTAGGGAAACTTTTAAGAAAACTTTTGAAACATAAATTTTTATAGATACTCAATTAACCCCCCTCTTGAGTACTCTACTCCAACCAACATGATTAATTTGGGAAACCGGTTGATCAAAATATCTTTAGAGGAATGATTGGTAGTTTACTATACTTAACAAATTTTTATATAGATTTAGTGTTTTCTATTTGATTGTGTGCAAGATATCAAGCTAATCCAAAGGAGTCTCATCTTAAGGATGTAAAAACATATTTTATCATCTTAAGGAAACTATGAATCTAGGATTATTTTACTCTTCTTGAAATGATTTCGAACTTAAAATTTTTTCAGATACTGACTTTGATGGATGTAAAATGGATAGCAAAAGTACTTCTGGAACTTTCCATATCTTAGGAGACACTTTAGTTTTTTGGTCTTTTAATAAGAAACATTCTGTAGCACTTTCCACTGCTAAAGTAGAATATGTGATTGCTAAAACTCGTTTTTCTCAAGTGTTGTGGATGCAACACTCGCTCAGTAACTTCATCTTGAGTTTTGGTAAAAATTAAATTTTGTGTGATAACAAAAGTGTCATATCATTGATTAAAAACCCAACACATAACTCATAAGCTAAGAACACATATATAAGACACCATTTCCTTTAGTACCACACACCAAAATGAGATATATTTTTACAATTCATCATAACTCAAGAACAACTTGTTGACATATTTACCAAACCCCTCATTTTAGATAGATTTGAATATATTAAATAGATGTTAGGAATGGTAAATGCTAAATTATCATTCATATCAACTTCTTGTTTTTTAATCTCTTTACAACAATAAATTTTTTTTTAAAAGGGGGAGTACATATGTCAGAGTTTTACAAAAATAAAAACTTTGACTTTTCTAATTTTATTTTCTAAATTATTTAGTTTTTCTAAAACTTTGGTTTTTTTTAAAATTTCAACTTTTCTAAAAAAATTAGTTTTTCTAAAAACATTGGTTTCCCTAAAAAATTTAAGTTTCTCTAAAAACTTTGGTTTTTCTAAATTTTTTAGTTTTTCTAAAAACTTTAGTTTTTCTACAAACTTTTATTTTTCTAATTTTTTCCTAAAATTTTTAGTTTTTCTAAAAACTTTTAATTTTCTAAACTCTTTATTTTTTCTCAAAACTTTTGATTTTCTAAATTTTTTTATTTTTTCTAAATTTTTGCTAATATTTTTAGTTTTTCTAAAAACTTTGGTTTTTATAAAGCTTTTGTTTCTCCTAAAAACATTTTTTTTCTAAAAACTTTCATTTCTCTAAAATACATAGTTTTCCTAAGAACTTTAGTTTTTATAAAAAATCCATTTGCCTAAATTTTTTGTTTTTTTCAAAAATAAGAAGAAAAATTTATGAGACAAAATTTCCCACAAAAAGTTTTAATTTTACTCTGAGAAGGTAATTTATAATATTTAGTCTTTTCTATATTTTGTTTAATTTTTTTGTTATTGATTACAATTTTCTATTTTATAATTTTTTTGCAAATTTTTTCGGAACAAGTTTCTTGTTCGATAAAAAAAATTTCTTAAAAAACCATTAAGAGTTCAGAATATATTTTAAAAATCTTTCAAGGGTTTATATCAACCGTGATATCTAATATGATATTTATTATGAACTGTCAGATCTTTGTAAGTTGAAAGGTCTCTCCTAAGCCTATAAGTATGGGGGTGGGTCACCACATTCCACATTGAAATTTTAAACTTTTCTCAACCCTCAAATCTCAAATTCTCTATGTTCCCGATCTTTTGGAATTCATCCAAACAAATTTTCTTAGTCTTATTAGATTTTTTAAAATTTCTACTACCGAATAAATTGATATTAGGGAAGTTGTGAAGGAAATATTGATTAAAAAATAGTGGTTTCATAAGACTGACTTGTTGGTGAAGGAAGTTATCATATTTCAAGGCCAAGAAAAGTTTTGTGTAGAAAAATAAGGCTTTAATCTTCATTATTCTATGATAGTGAAGGATTTATATTCCTAAGTTGTTGTCATTATAGAATATTATTTGGAGGTAATTACTTTTAATTTTTTTTATGAATTCCACAAGACGAATAATCAACCAGTTTTATATTTAGGAGAAGTTCTGATGGGAGGGGAAGCTTTTTTAGTTTTTCACAAGCTTCCATAAAAACTTGGATCTTATGAGAAGTCTAAGGTTGAGACTTCATTATTTCCTACTTATGATAAGTTAAGGAAAATATTTCATCTTAAACTTGATGCAAGAGTAATAGCTTTATGGATACAAGGATATCTCATCCTAAGAAAAGGAGATAGAGACACTTTGAAGGTGTCAGATATATTTGTTTTAGATTTCAATATGAATAATAGGAAATTAAGTTTAGTGAATTTTTTTTTCCTTTTGATTGAGACAATAAAGAAGAGTTTGATGAAATTGATAATTTTGTTATTTTCATGCTTCATCAACAAGATGTAAGTAAATTTCACGACAATGATGAAAATTAAGAATGAAGAATTTGTTGTCAGAGAAAAAGTATCTTTGATCAGTGAAGGAACAATTTCGAGAATGAAATTGGTTTTTGTAACATAGTTAAAAATATTTTTTGAAAAATCATACAAAGCAACGTCTGATGTAGAATTTCTATAACTAAAACAATAGATTCATGAAAAGAGAATGTCTGGTTTTTCTCCTCCAAGGAAAAAAAGAATGTAAAGGCTATGTCTGATGACGAATACAAAGAGTTGATAAAACTGAAGGTAGAAAAGAAATTTGGTGGTCTATATTTCATCCTTGATAAGGTTTCTTAGCCTTAAAAGAAAAAAGTTATGATGTTTTGAAAGCTGAAGAAAAGAAGAAGAAATATAATAAAATATTCGATGAATCGAAAATAGTTGAAAAAATTTTGAAAGGTGCAGAACAAACTCATGAATATTTCCATGTTGTTGATAAGTAAAGTGTTCTTTTGGTCTCTCCTTTATCAATCGTTCAACTGATTCCTCATATATTCCTGATGTTCCTCATTCTAATATTCCAAAACCAGAAAAAGTTGTAACTTCCAAAGTTCCTTCAACTGTTGATAAAGGTAAAGGAAAAGTTTTCAAGGTTAAGAAATATGTTTTGAAACAACCTCAAGTTAACATCCATAAAACTATAAAACCTAGAAAAGAAGATTTTAGAAGTGATGATAAATTATCATGATGTTTAGATAAATAATGAGAATAGGAGTCTAAAGAATATTCATAGGAAGAGGAAAACGAAAACGAAGAAGAAGAAGAAGAAGAAGAAGAAGAAAATTCTTTAGAGACGTCATCCTTTACCACCCAATCTGAGAAATGTGTAGAGTTAGTAGTTTCTGAGAAGGAGAAAAGTTCAGAGAAAAAAAATAAAAAATCAGTAATCTCATATGAAAGTATCGAACAAGGGTGAATATGATAAAAATGTTAATGTAATGGAAGTATTGGATGCTGGTAAAGTGAAAGAACAAGTGGAAGAAAAAGTGCATGTTGGATTTTCTAGAATAAATGTTTCTGATGTCTCATCAGATTCAACCAATTCTCTAACCAACCAATCCAATCAAAGTATAAAATCAAGATTTAATTATTTTAATGAGGTTTTGAAGAAGCTTGTGGATGTTATTTCATTTCTACCAAGTATTGAATCTCGTTAGAAACATATTTTGAGGAGGATAAATATTTTAGAACAATTTTATGATTTAAATCAGTTAGTATAAATAGTTATTAAAAAAGAAGTCGATTTCAAGTCTTACAAAGTTGATTCCAAAATAGAAAGAAGGGGAGTTAAATAAATTGCAAGATGGATAAAAGATATAGAAATAGATTTGATGTTTCATGATGATCAAATCAAAGATATCAATAATTCTTCCGTGGATATTTCTGATTATTTTTGGAAGTTATCTTCTGATGTTTCAGAAAAGTTTAATCTTTTTTATTATTTCAAGGATTTTTCGAAATCACAATTTCAAGAGATGTCAAAGTTAAAGAAAAAGAATATATCTCTCTAAGAAGAATTATTAAAGTTGAAATATTAGAATATCAAGATCCGATCTCTTGAAGAAGAAATTGATAGATTGAAGTAAGAGGTTTGAATGTTATGAGTTCTTGAAGAAAGATTTTCCAAGATGGAGTTAATGACACAAGAGGCAGAGAAGAACCTAGAAGATTTTAGAAAGATGGAAGTAATTGTAAAGAAGTTACAGATGAATTATTGATTTTCTTATTCATTCTGAACTCTTAATGTAAAAACCAAACTTTTGAATGAATATATGTTTGAATGAATTATTTTACATATATTCTATTTGGATTTTTTTCCAATAATATTTGTTAAATGTTCTTTCTATATTCATGGATGAATTTTTATTTAAACTAAAATTGTTTCATAGTATTGTTTTTTTAACATTTCAGGTACTTTCTACATCCCTTATTCTTTTTGAAAATAAAAAAAGAGGTAAAATTAATTAAAGAAGTTTTTTTGGGGGGATTATTGAAGGAAATTATTGGGGATAATTTTATTTAAGTAGTTATTATCTCTCTAATGTTTTGAAAAATTATACTGGACAAAGTTTATTAAATAAAAATGGGAGTTACAAAGATAGGGGAGATAAAAGAGATAGGGAGAGAAGTGTTATTAAAATAATAATGAGTGTTTAAGTTTTTCAAAGTTATTTTTTTCTCTTTAAGTGTTTTTTTTGTACTTTTCAAAAAGGGGGATATTATTTAGTCGAAAGTTTTAATTTCTAAAATTTTTATACTTGGTTTTGAAAATCACAACACACTTTCTTAAAAACTATGTTTTACAAACATTATATGTCCCAATAATTTTAGAATTTTTTTGTAGAAAATTTTTTATTCTACCGGTCATAAATTTTTTCATTAACTGATGATTAAAAATTTTCCATATAGTCTAGTTCACCGGACTGACTAAAGTCTAGTCCATCAGACTAAATAAATTTTACTCCATCAGATTGACTAAAGTCTAGTCCATCAAACTGAATAAAGTATAGTTCATCGAAATGAAAAAATCCAATCCATCAGAATGACAAAATTCAGTCTATCGGTGTGACCAAGTTTAGTCTATCGGTGTGATTGAGTTTAGTCTATCAGTATGGCTGAGTTCAGTCCATCAGACAAACCAAGTTTTTGATTCATCAGAATAAAAATAATTTGTTCTATATGAATAAAGTTTATAATAAAAATATTATAATTTTTTTATCAGATATAATACTTTTAACAACATTGTAATGGTGTTATCAAAATGACATCGGATGGAGATATACAGAATATTTTGATCTGTCAATTTGGATCTCATCTGAAGTCACTGAAACCAACTCTGAGAATTATAGAATATGATCATTGGAGGTGTTATTATAAATATAGATACATTCAATGAGATGGGAGCTGATGTTTTTTCAACGCAACCCGTATTAAGTTTTCTTTGTTATAATATCTTATTAATCGCGCTTTGTAAATTTTTAGAGAGTTTTTGTTCTAAAGAATTTGAGTGAGGATTGTAAAATTAATTATAAAATTTTACATTTATATTCGTTGATTCTGATTTGGGTTTAGATTGACGTATTATGAGGATAGGATGACTACTGATTTTGGTCTATATGATTGAGGGATTCTAAGGATATGAATACAAATTCAATTATAATCTTTATGATTAAGGGATTTCTTGCTATAGAAAGACATACCTTATGGTTATGTTGAAAAACATGGAAACCTAATGTTAGGGTTTGTGACTTCCTTAAATCTTAATGTTGAAGATTATAAAATATTTTATAAAGATTTTTAGTTAGTCATTCTTGCTTGTGTATTAAGCTACATTTTACTTGTTTCTATAGGTTATTATTTTTCGTTGTGCATTTGTTTATATAGTTTTACTTTTTTTAACTTTACTAAACTATGATATTAAGGATGAACTGTGTTTCTAATTAGTAAACTCTAATATCAAACAATATCTATTTATGATATATCGTAAATAACAGTTTTAAGATTTTAGTTAGTTTATGTTTTTAAAATTCAATTCACCCCCCACTCTTGTATCCATTATATACTCTTCAATCCTAAAAGTTAGATGTTAGGTTAGGTGAAAAAAACAAGTCTCATGTATAATAAGAATGAGACAAACCAACAATGTACATAGTTGAAAAAATAGTACATCCATGAGACATAAAACATCAAGCCAAAATGGGATAAACCCAAAACTAAAATAAGACAAGCTATAAGTTGAATCTCTATGTGACCATCTGTCACCACCAAATTGTAACACTAAGAAGACAACGAAACTCAAGGGAAGTCGACAAACTACATGATGCTCTTCCCTTTGTGTGTGTCCTTCAAAACAACGTCTATAAATTCTCAAAGAAAAAATTAGGGTGTGAGTAAAAAACCGTAGGATTTCACCAAGGAAACTATACAAAGTCTAATTTCATGAAAATGTTAGATCTAACTTAAAAAAATCCATTTTATAAAGAATTCTTGAAAGATAGAAATCTTGTAAAAAAGCCATTGATTTTTTAAAAAGCATTTCATAGTCACACATGCAAGGAATGTGACAAGTATATGGTAGAAACCATGAGATCATTAGTAAAACCGTACATTGATAAACCATAATATAAGCAAGTGAGAAACTAGCCATGGAATTTCCATCATGTGTAAAACCAATTATAAATAAAAAGCATGAGATTTGGGCTCTAGCCTATGGTAATATGTACTCAGACAAATAATTAAAATTCTAATCTAGGCATTACATGAATCCAACCAATATAAAGTATCATCATAGTTTGTCGATACCAAAACCTCTAGTGGTGTTACACACACTAAAGTGACATAATCCATTTCGCGACACACCAAAGGTTCTTAATGTTTCATGCTTTCCAAAAACCATTTTAAGACCATGATCAAAATTTTTAAAACATTTTCATAACAAATAATCACTACTTCTATACTTGAAAACCAATTTAGAATCAAAACCACCCTTGAGGCATTTCATCAAACACATAGTGTGCACAAATAAATTTTTAAAGTAAAACCCCCTTTAAAAACATTGATTTAATTAATAAAATCCACCTTGATATCAAGTACATCATTTTCATAAAACAAACCAAACAAATTCAAAAGAACATCAAGTAATTCATGAGTTATAACCTTTATATAGAAATGCCTACCTCGAGAATAGAGGTAAACTAGTCACCTTTGAAAATAGAGATTGTGAATGAGTAGATCAGGTCCTTGCATTTTGAGATCTATAAGAAACAAAATCAATACTCTTTAAAACCCCTTAGATCTAGTATCCACAACCCATTTGGGTTCTAATGAGATAAGAGGAGAAGAGATCTAGTGAGGATCCATGAATAAGAGATAAAACTAGATAAATAACGAGTCATACCTTGAAGAGATCCATCAAGAACGAAGGAATTTCATAAATGATACAAAGGGGGAGCCTATAAAGAACTAAGGAAGGTTTATTTTGAGCCGAATATGGATTAAGAGGTGATTAAAAATAAAAATTATCAAGGGAAAAGAGAAATTCCTAACTTTTTAGAGGTTCGGATTGGGGTACATAGTTAGACAAATCATGCGCCAATCATTCTTGGCCACTGTCCCTTGAAAAAAAAGGCATGCGGTCTCCTAGATAAGAGCCACATAGTTTGGTAAAACTATGCTCAAACCATGTGACACCCCTGGAAAACTCTCAAACACCCACACAGTCTCCTTGGCGAGCCACATGGTTTGTCTGATTCGTTCGTTCATCCAGTTGTGTCATCTTCTCTTGTAAGATTTTCCTGAGCTTCTGTTCATTGATCTTCATTGATACATCGATAGTAGCTTCGGTCGAGACCTTAGATCATCTTTTGATAATTCTAATGACTTCAATATGATCAAAATAATGATGCAACTTTGTTTGCATATTTGAACGAGGATCAAACCATAATTTTATCAGTGTGAAAAAAATTAATATTTTGAGACGGAGATTCTCAAAGCCACGGAATAGAGGAAGTGTTTGAATGAGATAATTAACAAGTAGTTTTTCCTTGATTTTATAATGTTCTAAGATGACTTTAATTTCTTATAAATACCCAATGGTAGGTTCATTTTTATCTATTATGGTTGAGAGGTATTGATTTTTAGTGAAAGAGAGAGCTACCGTAATCTCTCTAAATCATGAAGGTTGTCGTAATACTACTATTTTCACGAAGAAGAATAGAACCCTCAAGAATTTGACATGTTCATTGCATACTCAGATTGCTTCACGATGAAATTGGTTTCCGTGAAGCAATCAAGTTAGCACATAATGTGAAACTCATTTGTCTTGCGTGAAGAAACAGAGAAATCATATACTATTTTGCAAAGTCTTTGATAGTATTTTAATTCATTGGTTTTGAGTGCGTTAATGTTTGGGAAATAGTGTGTGAGTGAATTATTATACTCTACATATGTATTCACCTGGTTTGCGTGATATGTATGAGAAGTCCATATATGATTCATGATAAAAGAAATGTAGTGCATGGTATACATGCATGTGGTTTTCACGTAAGTTGTTCAATTGTTCTGTGTATGTGCACATAAGGCAACTCGTAAGAAGGAAGAAGGTATTCGCTTGAGCAGTAAACATACAAAAGTGAGCGTCCGGTTTTGTGTGTGTAAGTGCTTTAAATAGTGTGTGTACATGATCTATGCAAAAGGAATTGCATATCTATTGCACTACAGTTATGAATGCATGAAGACAGTAAGGGGGTTTATGAATGGTTTGATACATATGTGTTTATACACATATTGAGAAATAATCAGAGTGTGTGTGAAAATAACGAAAGAGGTAGTGTGCATGTACATGATTTAATGCATGCATTAATTATGAAGACTATTCAATGTATTTTATATATGCATGAAGTTTGAAAAATGCACATGCAGTATAAATTGAATAATTAGTGTGTATTACTTTGATACTGAAGTCGGGATAGTAATTCTATCAGTGTATCAAAAGATTTATGCACCCTAGTTTTCAGTGTTAAGTGAGGTTGGGTATTCAACGGAAGAAAGAATGTTTGTCCGACCAGTTTTGTACTGAGACAACTGATTATATTCAGGGATAATAATAATTTGATAAAGTCCAACATTAGTGCAAAGGAACTTGAATTGTACACGAGCCAGTGTGATCCTGCAAGATCATGGAGGAGATCAAATGATCATCCTATCTGTGGATCAGATATTTTGAAGAATAAGTCAGAGCTTATAATAGGGGGTATAACTAGTTAAGGAAGAGGCTCTAGAGACTGGGGGGGGGTCTAACCAATCAGACGATTGGGGGTCTAACCAACCGAGGTAGAAGAGTTGGATTTCTAGTTAGTATAACCAGAATCAACTGGAGGATCGATTACTAGGGTGCATAATAGTTACTTCCTAAACCATTGTAACTGATAAAAATATTATAGTGGATAATCCATGTTGGGGGGTCTAACTATCATGGAAAGGATGTAATTATTAGTATCAAACCTTGTAAAAATATTGTTTACTGTGTTTTATTTACTTTCTTCATTGCATGCATAATCCACTCCTCCTAAAAGGCTGTAGTGGTTTGAAATGAAATGTGAAAAGAATTCAGTAAAATTGGTCACACTTGATTCACCCCCTCTCAGTGTGACTGCGTGATCCTTGGACACTTCATTTCACACCATATTAATGTATAACTCTTTACAAGACCCACACTTTTTGTTACTCACCAAAAAATAGAAGGTAAAATATCCATACATATTCAAATGTGACACATGAATAGGGTATATAAACTTTTCAATTAAAGGATTAGAGTTACAAAAATATGATAATCTTCTCCCAAGTAAGCTTGAAGCCATAGATAACCAATCCCTAGCTTTTGAGAATAAGGCACAAGCCTTTAGGCTAGTGGTAAGTTTGATCCAAATTCTCTCTATCCAATGATACTCTACTCGTGATAGAGTCCAATTAATTGAATGCTGAATACCTAATATATATAAATTATGTTTACCAACCAAATTTAAGCTAAAAACTTTAATTACAAACCAATATTAGGGTAGATGAAAACTAAATATTATGTTGCAGTAATTAACATGAAATACAAATTTTATAAGAAGTAATTTATCTCATAAATTAAATCCATACAATATCCAAATTTTATAAAAAAATTATAAACATTAATATTAAAAAATAAACAAACAAACAAAAAAATATTTGTTTATTTTTACAATAAAAGACATACATCTATGAATAATTCATAAATTAACAATTATAAACACTTAATAATCCATTATGGACATTCCATTATTAGATAATATAAACACTCTCAGTACTGGAAATCTTCTCTATACCAATTCCCATATCCCAACAGTTTTCTCAAAACTATTGGGATAGGGTATAGATTATTATGCTTTCCCAACAGTTTTGAAAAACCATTGGAAAAAGGTTGTCTATGCCAACGATTTAGAATAACTGTTTGCATAGGGTTATACAAAAATATTATATTCCAATGGTTTTTATTAATCGTTGGTATAAAGTATATATCCCAATGGTTTTTAAAAACTATTGGTATAGTTTTCCCCCAAATACAGCAGCACTGAGTCCCCTCCCAATTCCAGATCCGATGGATTTTGGCCGTACAACAGCGCCTCTCTTCCCAACTAGCAGCCACTCTTCCAACATCCAATCCATCGGTCTATAATCTCTCACATTGGAAATATACTCATCCACTACACATTGAGAATTCTCTTCCTAGAGGTTTGTGTGCAATTGATTATGATGGTTTGATCACCAAGATAGTATACGGTCCTAGGTCGACCTAACCTTAATTTCTTACAATTTTTCATTTTATATTTATTGATTTAATGGTATCACTATTTATATCTGATAATTCATTTTCTTGTTCCTAATCTTCAGTTATTTCTGGTTATTTTCACTACATGTCGTGGTTATTTTTATATGGTGTGGTTGTGTATTTCTTAGCTATGAGATTCTTATATGTTTTTATTTTATGTCTTTAGTTTGATTATTTTTCAATAGATTTAAAACCAACGTTTATAAATATCTTTGAATATAAAAAAATAATGGATTTAAATTAAGTGGTTTCATTCTTTTTGGTTTTAGAGGCATTTTTGTGTTTTCTTTAAAAATGGGTTTAAGTGAATTTCTAAAACTGGTGGTTTTCCTTACTTAATGTTGTGTGATTTTTAAAAATGGTAGTTGAAATTTATTTATGTGTGTTGATTTTATCAAAATGTAAAAAATTATTAATTTAATAAAATATATTTCAAACTAACATTAGTGAAATGTCTTATGAAAGGAATTTCATAAAATATTTTTTTTGTGGAAACATACTAAGCACGTATAGCTCACTCCCTAAAATTAATCCATGGTGTGTGTATAGTTATTATATCTTCTAAATACTCACAAGTATGTTCTAATGTGGATAGTGGGTACTGTTTCATTGGTTGATTGATATCTTAGGATATAGTAGTGGTCTTGGGAAACTGTGTGATGTTCTCTGATAGCTCGAGCTTAGTGGTTTATCTTGAATGTTTGATGTAGAAACCACATTGAATTTTTTTATATTTTGTCTCTTCTGTACTTGTTTTATTTTTTTATATAATTTATTTTTCATATAAAGTGTGGGTTTTGTTGTTTATTTTGGTTATTCCATGTTTGGGTTCAATCTATATTTGAAACTACTTATTTCATTTACATAGCGGTCCAACTTACGAGTTGGTCATTCTAGATTTTTTATAGAACTCTGATATCTTTTTACTTATATTTGATTAAATCATTCCCAATCTATTATTTTTTATTCCCTTAGCACTTGTTCCTAGTCCATGGGGATATAGAACACCCTTCAGGCCTTATCGCAGGCCAATATGGGTGACATGTTAGGTTAACCCAGGTTGGTTCATGAAAAAATGGTATTAGAGTTCCCTTCATAATTTTGGGGAGTCTAGTAGATTGGATATATTTCCATTGGAACTTAAGATATAAGCCATCAGTGGGTGTTTGATCACCACCTTTCATGAAAAGACTTGAGTTTCCATGCGTAGTCAGGATGTCAGCCTTGAATCTGAGTTTCATTTTTTATTATTTTTTATATATTTTGATATTAATTGATGTTATATTAATCTATAATGAAGTTATATGGGTTATTTTGAGGTATTTTTAGTTTTGGGGTGAAAGTGGAGGAGGAATCAGAGCCACGAAGTCAGCTCTTGTAGTCTGTAAAACCATGTGGAGGCCGTGTGGAAGGCTCTATAACTTTTCTTATAAGGTGTTTCATGGTTAATGCACAGTTATTCAAAACATTTTGTTAAACCATGCACATTTATTCATTTACCATATATTTATTGATTTTCCTACCTTTCTTTTCCAACTTGGTTACAATGGTGTTTACCATTATTGTGGCGATAATAACGGGAGTTTTATTATAAATTAATGTTATTGTTATGATTCTCATATAGAGTAGTGTGTCAGTTATGGTTTTATATAAAGTGAATAATTCCCATTTACTTAAAATATATTTTCGATTACAATTCAATCTTATTAAAATGCCTGAAATGACTTATAAAATTTTTTTTATAGAATGGATAGAAGTTGGATGTATAAAACTAATCAGATCTCAAGTGATTTTCAAAACAATTTGGAGAGAGTTTTGGATTTTTCATTTGACAATGCTTCAAATTGTGGTCACATATAATTCTCATGTTATAATTGTGTTGTAAGACTTTGGTTGAGCTGTGAAGAAGTTAGCTACCATATAACCAAATATGGTTTGCAAAAAAACTACTATGTGTGGTATCACAATGGGGAGAAAATAGAATCTAAAAATGATGATGATCCAAGTGAGAGGACTGAATTGGAGAATTTGTTATATGACCAGTTTCCATTTATTCATCATCATAAGAAGGAAAGTATGTTGACACAAGAAGACATCGATACGAGCACACATGATGCATCCAATGAAAATTATGATGTTGAAAGGGTGAAAAAATTGAATGATGCTACCACAACACTAGTATATCAACAAAATGGTAAATGAAAAATCTGTAATTTTTAATCCAAATGTTTCATGGGAAAATCATGTATGGGATTTCTAATACTATCATCAATTACATTCTTACCTTCTCAGATGACTTACTTCCAGATGATGCAGATATTCCCTCAAACCACTATATGGCATGGAAGTTAGTTGAAGAACTTGGATTTTCAAAAAACAAAATTCATGCTTGCTCAAAATATTTTAGATTATTCTAGGAGGAAACTACTGAAAAAATGATTATATAAAATGTTGAACATCCTGATGGAAGCCAAAAGCTAATGGAACACCATCTTGTGTGCTGCATAAAGTAATGCGACACTTTCCATTGATCCCAAGACTCCGTAATCTTTTCATGTCTGATGAAATATCAATAAAAATGTGATGACGTGATACTGAGATAAAAAAGAATAATGAAGAGTTGGTTCACCCTATAGAAGTATTTTCATGGTAGAGATTTGATGCTCGATATCCTGATTTTTTAGCTGATGTGCATAATGTGAGGTTCAAACTTTCATAAGACAATTTTAATCTGTTTGGGAAGATGTATACTTCACACAACACATGGTTGGTTTTTATACACATTTATAACCTTTCCCCATGGTTGTGTATGAAAAAACCTTACACTTTCATGAGTATACTCATATCTGGACCTTCTGATCTCAGCATTTATATAGACATATACATGAAACCTTTAATAAAAGAGTTGAATCTTCTTTGGGATGTGGGTGTGTGCACATACGATGTATGTTTGAAAGATATATTTCAGATTTGTGTTGTGATTATGTGGATAATAAATGATTTTCCTGCTTATGCAATGATGTATGGATGGAGCACAAAGAGAAAACTATCATGTCCTATTTGTATAAAGAATACTCGATCCAAAAGACTAAAATATCATTGTATTTTTAGTTTTATGGGACATCGACGATTCCTTCCAATGGACCATCCATATAGAAATAATCGTTTAAGATTTGAAAATATCATAGAGACTGAAAATCCACCTCAGTATATGTTTGGAACTGATGTGCTTAATGAATTGCAATATTTTTGTTTTTCATTTGAGAAGGGTCAAATGAAATTTAGAAAGAGAAATAATATTTCCAATGATACCTATTACAATTGGAATAAGAGTAGTGTCTTCTTTGGGTTGTCTTATTGGTCAATCAATTTATTACATCATTACTTAGATGTAATGCACATTGAAAAGAATATAGGTGAAATGTTGCATTTGATTCTTCTAAATGTCAAAGGAAATACAAATAATGATTTATAATCTCGGTGTGAATTGGTGTATTGGGGAATCATAACAGAATTTCATCTTGGGTGTATCAGTGAAAATAAATAGCATGTTCCCTGTACTTCTTATGTGATGACACCAGCAAAAAAATAAATTTCTAGACGTACTACAGACTATTAAAGTTCATAATGGTTATTCAAGAAATATATCAAAACGGGTCAATGGAAGAGAGTTGAATTTGAATAATTTGAAGACTCATGATTATCACGTCCTTCTACATGAGTTGATTCCAATAGAAATCCATCATCTTTTGTCCAATAATGTAAGGGTGTCAGTTATTCAGTTGTGACATTTTTTTAGTGATCATTGTGTTACGAATTTTTCTAAGTCTTTCTTGAAAAAAGTGCTGACAGATACACCATTAATTTTTTGTGAGTTAGAGAAAATACTTCCTTCTTCATTTTTCACATATATGTTACAATTGACAGTCCATCTTCCAACCGAAATACTTATTCGAGGACCTACTGCTTTTCATTGGATGTATCCAACTGAAAGAGATATGTACACATTAAAATCTTATGTCCAGAATAGGAATCATCCATAAGGTTATATTGTGAATGGTTACTTGGATCAAGAATGTATGGATTTATAATCAATTTATTTTTTGATATTACTATCAGAATGAATAGATTAATGAGAAATAAATAAGAACAGTATGAGAAAATTAAACCTGGTTTTCTATCACTACCTTAAACAGGAGGAATTCCTAGATCATATACATTGACAACATTCAGCCTTAAATAGTGGGAGATGAAACATCACACAATGTTGTTCAACTATGATTTGTTTGATTACTACATCAAGTAAGTAAATCGAACATGTATATCTTATCTCATATCTTGTGATTTTACACATCCGTTAAACTATTTCTATTTTTATCTACAGCTAATATAAAGAAATGATAAATAGATAACATCATTGTTTATCTTTGATAAGGAGAGATACTTTTCATAGAAAATATTTTTATTCTTCATTGAAATTAAAGGTAGAAATATTATCCCTCTTTAGGTATCGATTATAGTACCAACGAGTTGGAAAAGGTTAAGGCCCGGGCAGAACGGACCGAAAAAAGGGTCGCACTGGTGGACGAACTGGTTGATAGAGAAAACACAGAATTTAAGAAACTGAATAATGTTTTTTGTTCATAACTTTTACCAGAGGCCAGCACCGCTTATGATGAATATGTTTCATTGATGCATTCATTATATAGTGCACCTGGTGGAAGTCCTAGTGATGTTCGTGATGATTTCATTTCTGGCGATGATGATGGTGAGGAAGAGACCCAGGACGAGGATGATGTCGAGACCGAGGCTGAGGCCGAGGTGGAGGACAAGGGTGAGGTGGAGGATGAGGGATAGGATGAGGCTAGGGATAAGGATGGAAATGAGGACAGGGATGAGGATAAGAATGAGTCTAATGATGACAATGATGATAGTGATAGTGATGAGGGACATATTGATCTGTTACATTTTTTACTGATATTTCTGACATTTGATGTTTGACGATATATTTTGACTGAATATATATGTGATTAGGTAGGTCACATTATGCTTGACTTGGGTAGCCTAAATACTATATAGTTTTAATCACGACACTTTTTACCAATGTATTATAATCTTTTTTTATAAATTAAATAGGATATTTAGATATCTAATATATGATTCTACATTAAAAGGTTTGATTAGGTCAGTGGTATTACTTGTATCTTTATTTCTTTATCTATAAATATTAAAACTTTACCAAACATGGAGGTATGGATTCTATGAATTCTCTTTTTTCATGATATTAAAGATATTTCAAAACCCTACCCATCCTTATCCATGAAACCCTCCCCAACGCACCACCCTCCCTGCCAAAACCACCCATATCTCTTGAGGGTATGGACCTTAATCATCATTTGGTGGTAAATCCTCCTCTTTTCTCTTATTCATGGGATAACTTCCAATTATGCAACCACTGTGATAGATATTCTAGAAAGTCCAACCGAAATCAACATCTCTTATTTCTATAATCATATTTTTGAGTCCAATATTATTTTGGATCCTGCTGTAGTTTCTCTATGATAGATCGTAGTGCCATGACATCTTTTCAAGGACATGGTGGTGTGCACTATTCCACTACTCATGGACTTACTTGTGGAAGTGTCCATAGACACAACATTTCACAACATTATAGAAAACAATTCCATCACATTGACGTCTATTAGACTCTCAATGGATTCCCAATGGCCCTTCACACTACCCAGGCAGCCTTCGGTGAGTCACAAGATCCACCAAAGAATACACTCAAACTCTTGGCTGAAGAACTTGAGCTTATTCATTATCGTTATACCACTTATTAGTCATATTCCCATGATTCATTGTCTTTTGATAATTTACATTATGGGACACCATTTTGATCTAGTTTTATTACCACTTTCCAAAGGTGATCGGTCTCTCACCATCGAGGTGATGATGATGGATCCCTTCATCCATAAATTCATCGATGGTTTCTTCAATATCTCTTTGAGTAAGTATTATACTCAATTTCATTACAACCCTTCATTTAAATAAATCTATAAAAATCAATACCTACCATCAAGAACTTATTCTAAAACATCATTCAAGTTGTATAAATACTAAACTCATCAATCAATAATAGCAACACAACAAGGATGGATTTCCATTTCTCAATCTATCCAGTGTTCTTTTTCCCTAGTGTTCACTTTGGTGTGGATATCATCCTTCTTTTGGTGCAGATACCATACCTATTTTTAGATATATTCAAGTGGCATGTTGTGATTTCAAATGTTTTCTTTTTCCCTATCATTGTATTGTATATTGTTTGTATTTTTAGGTGTATTTATAGTGTGATGTTTTTTCCAGTGCGGTGTTTTTTTACGTGTTGTATTAGTTTTGTTTTCAGTTTTTTTATTCATCATTATTTTATAGTGTTTTTAGATGATGTTTGTAGAGTATTTTTAGGTAAAGTTCTTTTCAGTATGGTATTCCGTATATTGTCAACATTAGTGTTATTTTCCATGTTATGTTCACACCTTTTCATTTATTTCACTGATGTAAGAATATAATGATCAAATGATTGAAATGAGGAATATTATGTTGTGGTGCATGCCATGTTGGGAATGAAAAATCCCTATCTAAAATGGTGAAGGGGAGTTATACTGTGACAGAAAGTGTAGTTATCTAGTGTTCAAACTAAAACAACATTTATTCATGTCATGATTTACTGGGTATTTTGAGAATAGTTTTAGAGTAGCTCAAAGACATTGAACCAAAAAATCTTAATACATTCTGTACTAAGGGGAATCTACTATTTTTATGTGATATTTTATGTGTTTTTTGTGATGTTTTAAGTGGTGTATGTAGGTGTATGCAAAAGAGGGGAGTCTGTTGGCTGTTGTGCATCTTTTTATAAATACCTTATACCAACAGTTTAAAACCGTTGGTATAGTGTTGAACAACATAGTTTTAACAAGAGTTTTAATAAACCATTGGTAAAACTATATACCAACGATTTATCAACCGTCGGTAAACTATTTAATACTGCTATATACAAATAGTTTAATAACCGTTGGTATAAATATATACCCACAGTTGTTCTAAAACTATTGGCATACTAAAATTTGCATAGCCCTATACCAACGGTTTAGGAATAACTATTGGTATAGGCCTATCCCAACACCAATCTACCCAACGGTTGGGAAAACCGTTGTTATATAGTATACCAATGGTTTTACTACCTATACAAACAGTTTGAAACCATTGGTATAGACTGCCTTTCCAACAATGTCTCAATATGAACTCCTTCATGCTATTCATTACATGACATTTACTTTAAATATATGGTATTTCATGAAATATAAACACTTCATATTGCAATTTCTATTATGTAAAAATTTTACATAATCTAAATATCATGTATTAATATTATTTAAACCATTGATCACATCATTTATCAAAACTATTTTGATAAGATTTAAATATTTCCCAAATAAGGTCCTTTTAAGTTGGACGATTCACATTAAACATTATGAACAATTCATAATTTTAAATATAAACACATCATATTTTGCCTTATTTTTGTAATTTATAAACCCTTGATAAATCATTCTTATAATTTTCATATAATCATTTTTTATTTAAATTATAAAGAAATCCTAATTGTATTTAAAAGGGTATTTAAATATTAATTCTTGATATTATGGAATATATAATAATAAATGTATCATAAATGTTTAATTATTTATTTATAAACACTTTATAATTAATTGAACTATAAACACCTTTATAGATTTTTAAATGTCTCCAAATACCTTTTATTATAATCTATAAACAAATTACATATTACATATTTCAATTCATAATTGAAAATAGAGAAAAGCAATTTTTCTTCACTAGTTGTATTTTACGATCCGAAGGGAGTCATGAAATACGATATATAAGGCTTATGAGCTTAAACAGTTTAGATGTTATCAGTCATACTTTATGACTGACAATTTTATCATCGAATGTGATTAGCATCATGCATAAGGGTTTACACTTACGCATCATGTCGTATTTTTTGATCCACAAAGATATCGTAAAATTGATATGATGCTTTGTTTCTCAAACTCGTGACAAAGAACTATCATTGAATACAGTTGTCGGATGTCCTGTGCTACGACTAATAAAAAATAAAGAGATTTATTCCGAGTTGTGGGTTATGATATCCCATATTGCAAGTCAAGAATTAATTGGTAAGAATGAAGCCTGAATCATATTTTACAATAAGGATTACAATTGGCGTTGAAATTTCAAAAACCATTATTTATCAAATGATTTCACGAATCAAAAAACATAGAAAGACTTTAATACCAATGATAAGATTACAAGGAATGATTAAATATTGATCAAAGTAGTAGAAATGTGAAGAAACCATGAAACCCAAGAACATTGTGCCATTAAAACTGGAATCATATGTAAACGGAAAATGAAGAACGTGTGCCTTGCACCGTTGAATGCTACTATTGTTGCCTTTATTCAATGTTTAACGAAGATCACAAAGGAACAACTAAACGGTTCTTCCATATGAGGTCTATCCATAGGTTGCATCAAATCACCCAAACTCTTTGAACCTTCAGGAACCTACACGAAGAAAGAAAGAAATACAAAGTTTCGAGAGAGGAGAGTTTCAGTAAGAGGCTGTTTGTGGATCACAAATATGTTGCCCGTGGATAAAACTCCTTTATTTAAGCTATGAGGACACTCCTCAAGCCATGCATTTTCATGTAAATTTGATAAATGTATGAGTAATGACTTCAGTTTCATCCCATGTAACTCTCGACCATCAAAACTCTCTCATTCGTTAAACTTAATTAATGACTTTCAGTGAGTAAAGGAGATTCAAATGATTGAATGAGGCGTGGAAATTCCAGATTAATTGAACTGTTTGATTCACTACGATTCAACCATGTCTCACAATGTGACATGTTCATGTAGTCGTCAAATGATATCTTTATATTATAAGATATGACATGACCCAAATATAAGCCTCATTTGGTCACATGGTGTGTCACACTCTATGAAACACCATATCGTGTTATACGATACATGACTTTAGGGAAAATTCCTTTCAAATTGACGGAGTGGGGAATCAGAAATCTCAAAAACCCTAGTCGATGTGAGGGAATTGGATGTCAATGCGAATAGACAAGAGTGTTAATGAAGTGGAGGAGGGTGGCACTAACATATTGTGGAGGTGAGGATTGGAGGCTATTCCAAATCCGAAGGAACCTAGACAAAACAACGAAGTTAGAAGACGACGCGAGGAGAGTGAGATGTCGATTCAAGAGGAGTTGAAGACACGAGAGAGGGGAATTGAGGGGGAGAACTGAAAATAGGATGTGTGGGTAAGAGAGGATAAACATGGGGAGGATTTTAGGGGGAAATAGACAAGGAAAAGTAAATGGGAAATGAAATGCTGATTGAGCGGCATTTGTTTATGAAGAAGTTAAAGTTTATTAGAAAGCACATAGATAGAATAAAAGGTGAAGTAACTTGCTGTGATGACATGAAAGGAGGGAGAGACACACTATTATTGAAGTATATATATAGCCATAAATGTCATCATGATGCAATTTTGTGGTAGGTACCTTTGTGGGTCTCGATGAGATCTCGAGTTTGAGCATTGGTGAGTTATTATCTGTATTTGTGTGGTATGATTTTATTAATGATGTATCCTACATAGCCATAAATATATTTTTAATGGATGATTTTATAAAAAACAAAAAGAAAAAGAAAAATAAAAACTGTGAGTGAGAAGATTCACTATTATTTGTTATTATTTTCCCAGTGTTGTTGCCAGGCGCTGCCCATCAGCTTCTTCTGACGTCAAGGGTTTCTAGGGTTTTCAGAATTTTTACAGAAATTCTGTCCGAGCATCACAGGATTCAAAGAGCTGGACTCACTGTCATTCATCCGGAGAACCTTCATGCGCCGCTGGGCCAGCGGCTTCATTGATTATCTTAGACCCCCCTTACATACAGGGTCAGAACCAGTCTTTTTGGAGTGCTATTATCTGTTCGTTTTTTTGCGTTGATGATATTATGTGGCAGTTGACGGTGCTAGATTAGGTGGCAGTGGTGGTGGCGGTGGCGGTGGCGGTGGTTTGGATTTTTCACTCTAATATTTTTTTTTTGAGTTTTATGTTTTTTTCAGAGGCGTAGGGATTCTGTGCTTATTTGAATGGCACCGGGAGATCTGTTGGCGTCTCGATTTTCTAAATTATCAGTGACGTTTTTGAACCATCTGGATGATTGTTCCAACCACGAAGATATGCATTTGTCAGCGCAGAGAGGGGGATCGAATGTTGCTAGTAGCAGTTATGGGAATGCTTACTATATCACAAACATAGCGTATTTACCTCAGACCGTGGTGTTGTGTGATCTTAGATGGTAAATTTGGGGAGAGGGGTGTTTTTAATGGGTTTAGGGTGAAAATAATTAGGGATATGGGATAGTTGAGTGCCACTTCATGTGGCGCTCAACATTTCTGGTGGCTAGCACCACTTCAAGTGGCGCTTTGCCACCCTTTTTTTCTGTTTTTTTATTTTGTTTTCTGTTTTTTTTGTTTTTTTTATTTTGCACCCCTCCCTATTATTGTTTTTTTTGTTTTGTTTTTTTTTGCACCCCATCCCTTTTTAATAAATAATTAAAAAAATAAATAATTAAAATTTTAAAAATAAACTTATAAATATGTATTTAAAAATGTTAAATTATTTATAATTATATTTATAAATATATTTATAATTATATTTATAAATATATTTATAATTATATAATTATAAATTTATATTTATATAGTTATAAAAATTATTTAATTATATAATAAAATAATGAAATAAACCTTATATATAATTATTTATATAAATTTATAAATTTATATAAAATTTTGTAAATAAAAAATATGTATTAAATAAAAAATATATGGTTTATTTATATTTATATAGTTATATTATATAAAATATAAGGGGTTTTTATTCTGATTTGTGTGTTTTATTTATATATTTACATATAAATATTATAAATATTATAATGATAAATATTTATATATATATCTGTGTATAAATATAATTATGTATATATATAATTAAAAATTAATATATATAAATATATATCTATTTATATATAATTTTTAAATAAAAAATAAATTTGTAATTATATAATTATAAACTAATTTTTATAAATAAATATTTATAATTATATAAATATGAAAATATTTATAAATATATAATTATGAAAATATTCTTACTTATATATTTAAAATTTATTTATAAATATATTTAATATTCATATATAAATAAATAAATAAATAAATATGTATGTATGTATGATTACATTTATAATTATATTTAGAATTATATTGTAATTATAGTTATACTTATATATTTATAATTATATATTTTTACATATATATATAATTTTAAATCTATAATTACTAATCTATTTTTACATAGTTATAAGTAATTATTTATAAATAAATTTGGAATATTGTTAAACATATAATAAATTGGTAATAACAATAGTATTATTAATGACTATAAAATTTAAACTATACGACAAATATAAATGAAACTTAAAAGATGGATTAAACATATACTAAATAGATGGAATTAAAAAAATTACTTAAACAATGTCGATAAAAAATAATTTATAGTCTTTCAATACCACCTACTTGAAACTTAAAAATGTTTCAAGTATGTGACTTTGAAAGCCTATAAAATATAATCTATATGAACAATATGAATGAAACTTAAAACATTGATTACAAATATACTAAATAGATTAAAATAAAAAAATTACGTAAAAAATGTCGATAAAAAATATTTTATAGGCTTTCAAAACCACCTAGTTTAAACATAAAAATGTTTCAAGTATGTGACTTTGAACGCCTATAAAATATAATCTATATAACCAATATGAATGAAACATAAAACATGGATTAAAAATATACTAAATAGATGAAAATAAAAAAATTACGTAAAAAATGTCGATAAAAAATATTTTATAGGCTTTGAAAACCACCTAGTTGAAACTTAAAAATGTTTCAAGTATGTGAATTGGAAAGCCTATAAAATATAATCTGTATGACCAATATGAATGAATCTTAAAACATGAATTAAACATATACTAAATAGATGAAAATGAAAAAATTACGTAAAAAATATCGATAAAAAATATTTTATAGTCTTTCAAAACCACCTACATGAAACTTAAAAATGTTTCAAGTATGTGACTTTGAAAGCCTATAAAATATTATTATTTAATATAAAATAATTAATTAGTTAGTAATATAATTTTTAATTATTATTCGTCATTATAATTATTAATTATTAATGGCTAATTATTAATTAATTAATTACTAATTAGTAATTTACATTTATAAATATATTTATTATTATATAATTTTAAATGTAAGGTTTTTAAATATTTAAGTAGTCATGTAAAATATATTTTTTACTATATGTATGTTTTTCTTTTCATTTTTCAAGAAATTATCAGATGTTTAGTCTGTGTGAAAATTTTTGTTTATATTGTACTTGTACTTTATAATTTTATAGTTAATTTAAATAATTTTGTATTTACTATATTTTTTATTTTCTTGTTATTTGTATTAAACAACAATTACATATCATAATAAATAAGTTTTTTAATATATACAATATGACATCCAAAAACATCAACGACGATGCCCCCCGGTACCACAACGCGACGTCTGAATCTCATGTCCTCTATGCGTCCGACATCCGTGTCACTCCGGTGTCCTCTCTGTGGGTTCCTCCTCTTCTGATGCTTCTGGTGCCTCCCCATGGTGGTGTGTAGAGGACTGACCAAAACCATGTGAGGAGGATGCCCCAAAATAATATGGGGTTCCATATGACCCTGAAGCTCCTATAAATGGTAGAAATGGGGTACTGAAGAAGGTCTCGTCAGGAGGAGAGGGGGCCGCCATAAGCTGTGTGACTACACCCAGATCGAAGTCCATAGTAGTCTGCGAAGACGCCATATGCGGTATATAAGTGTCTCCCTACTATGAAAAATCATCAGTCGGCTGGGCCAGATCGTTTCTTTGTGGTGCGACGACATCTGCAGGAGCCGCTCTCAGATGTCGATGTTGTTGCCTCTGCCCTTCCGGATGTGATCGTCTCTGTCGTCCAGCTGGCGGCGACGGTGGTGGTGCATCCTCCTTAGCAGGCATAGTAGGGACATCATCATCCTCAGGTGCTTCATCCTGAAGATATAGATCAGGATATATCTATGGCTCCTCATCAAAAAACTGTCACGTATCAACAGGAGATGATCGAATAGAGCCACCACATCCCGATGAACTACATCCCGCAGAATATATGCATGTTCTTGAGGCTGTGTGGAATGTGCAAGCTGACCAATGGCGTCTTCCTGAAAATGAAATAAGAATCAAATTAATATAAAAAATGAGTTAAACAAAAATAATAAATCTTAGTAAACGTACCAAAAGCTGAATGCCAATCCACTGATGTGTAAGGTGCATGATGGTGTGATGTCGATACCAGTGTGCGTAATCCCCATAATTAGATAACAGAGAGTGTGTTGTGGTATATCCATGTGGAAAGATACTGAATTAGGCACACCTGTCCCAAAGATCGATATAAGATGCATGATGCTTCCACCAGTATGTCGTCTGTCTACCTATAAGCACAATCAAATGTAACTCGATAGACTGTCGCAGTGCCATGGGGATATGCTGTATAAAACCGAACTGGCGCATGACCCGGTCTGGCTGGTGCCACTCAATGATGCGGAAGTGAATAAGTGGCACCACTGCAGCATGATCTCCAACCATAGCCATGTAGTATAGTGGAAGTGATAGATAGACATAACCAGTATAAGGATTCCATGAAACCTGAAACGTAAACTAAAAAAATAAGTCATATAGTTGCATGATAATTTTATTGAGATTATATTGAAATAACTTAAAATAGTGATAACAAAACAAATTTTCCTACAAAAAAGTATTGTTTAACTTACATCAGCTGGCACTATGGCGTCAAATATCTGTCATAGGTTGTGCACACTATGTCTCAGAGTATGTGAAAACTTCTGAGACTGACTCCACCTTGTGAAAAAAGAGTAATCTATGGTAAGTTTATAAAAAACAATAACAAACGTACTAAATAACTGAAAGTAATGATGTAGACATACCATCGTCCCTGAGGACAGTCCTGAAGTAGCTCCGGTGCAAGCAGTGTGACAACTCGAGGAGCGATGCGTGGAAAATGCTCCCAGGCCCACATCTGTACTTACACCATGAAACCTGAAATCTGATGTGAATCGGCCTGACAACTGGTGTAGAGAGATCTGTATAGATGTGCTAATACAGCGGACCCCCAACTGTATGTAGTCGTCTGATCCAGATCCTCAAGTAATGGGAGGTACACCATGTGTACCAAATCTGTGGTGTATTCGACGCACAACATGCCTCCGAGTAGCTGAAAAATGTATGAACGTGTGTGCTGAAGAAGGGTCTCTTTGTCTATATCATCAGGAATGACGTCGTAATGCTGATCAAGCCACCTCATGCACAAGAGCGAACCCTGGAGGACACCCCGTGTGCCGATGATGTCAATGCCTAGTAGCCTCTGTATGACTGCAGCCTAAATGCCAATACTGGCACCTGTAACTGCATGTCCATGGATAGTTAACCCCAGCATGTAGGTGACTTCCTCTAATTTAATAGTCATCTCCCTCTCTGGGAGATCAAATGTGTGTTTCTCTAGCCGCCATCTCTCGACCAACGTAGCTATCAAATGATGGTCAATGGTCTTGAAGTCGCACATAACGACTCCATAAAAGCCATCACGTCTAAGGTATGGACCAATAGCTGTCGGCAGTGCCTCATGATGGAAACGATGCGCTCTCCAAACATGAAGATGTCTAACAGGTCGTCGCTCCAACACATCACGCGACACATGCGTCTCCTGGCCAGATAAAAGTGGCTGCTTCATCTGAATGTGCAAATAGTAAAACATTAATTTCATGTAAGATATGAAATTTATCATGTATCATATGAAATTTATCAATTAATGATTGAAATGAGCATAAACACATTGAGTCAGTTGTTGTCTCCCGTGTTGGGGTGTTGGGGTGAAGATGTTCATAGTTTCCTCGTTTTTGTTTTGTGTCCATTGTAAGTTCATATTTTATTATAAAAGACTGATGACATTTTCATTTAATAGTTCAAATGGTTTTGTTTTTTTGAATGTGAACTTTTAAATTGTTATCACTGCATGAGTAGCTTTAAACATACAACACCAACTCAAAAAAAGAATGTACCTGTATAAGAAAACATGTATGTGTCGTGTAAAGGTGCATTTAAATGATGTATTATCGTTATTTCTATTGTTTTTTCTACTCATGTAATGTTGACAGTTCAACAAATAATGTCAAGTGAAACCGTGGAACATTTTCCAAAAGTTACCCTATATACATGTAAGTCAAATATGATTAAAAATGGTGATAATGATAAAAATGATTACATGTACAAAGTTTTACAGTAACTGATAGAGTACATGATTCATTTTAACCATTAGATGATTACCATATGTGTATAGGGTAATGTGTCTTTGTATGACCTTCCTGGCGGCATATGTTGCACCGCCATCCAGCTGTATATTCACTAGGTCAATCCATCTCATTCTGAATACAAGTCGACTTTGGCCTCCCTTTAGGTCGAAGTCTACTGTTGTTCAGTAGAAGCGTGGGTGCGCTATCAGGCAGCCAAAAATTATGATATTCCCCAATTGGCATCCACGGAGTACTGTAGCAGGAGTTGATGCTCTCGAGTCGATAAGCCGGATCAATGAAATGCTCCCAAGATATGTGTACGTAAGCACATGCTGTAATCACATGGCCACAGGGATATCTCAGTGCCTAAAAGTTACCACATTCATAATAACTCTTCTCTAGTAAAACAACTCTCACATGAACATTGCTACATGCCACAACATCACTGGGATCAGCAACTTCAAATCGTTGCTCTAGACGATTAAATGAAGTTACATAGTAAGTTGCATCCTCTTGAAGAACTGTATCTAGCTCGCGTTGGAAATGGTGTCCATAGCGCATCCCTCTGTTAAAGCCCCCTTCATCCTGCTTTCCTCGTTCCAGAAAGTACTTTGCACTAGGATATAAGGTTTCTTTTACCAACCCTGAAATTTAGATTTACAACATTATACAAATATTATATTATAATAGTAGCTCTTCTGAGTAACATATATTCAAATATTCATATTTACCTGTGATAGGTAGTTTTCAAACTCCCTTGAAAACTCCATTTATACATTCTACGATGTTGGTCTTCATATGACCATATCTCCTCATATCATCATATGACAACGACCATTTCTTCTTTGGAATTTGCATCATGTAATCATACACTTTCAGATTCACTCTGTGAATATCTTCAAGACACTCCTCCATACTTTGTTGTTGAGGCTCATATGATATTTTACAAGCAGTCTTCTAAAGAGTTATGAAAATAACTAGCAAAAAAAATTTAAAACAAAAAAGGATGTTCATACCAATTTTTAAGATTGCCTTCTTCATCGACTCATTCTTGAACTTCTTTCGTAAATTGCTGGCAATGTGTCGAATACAGTATCGATGATGGGAATAGGGTGGTATCCACAAAATACCCTTAGACTGTATCACCTCCTTGATTGCATGGTGGTGATCGGAAATAAGACAAATCCCTTCTGCATCCGTAACAAACTCTCGAAGACATGCTAGAAACCAGCTCCATGATGAGAAGTTCTCTTTCTCCACATTTGAAAATGCTATAGGTAGAGGGGCTCGATTTCCATCTTGTGTGGCGGAAATCAATAATGTTCCTGTATAATTTCCATATATAAATGTGCCATCAATCTGTATAAACTGTTTGTAATGTCTAAAAGCCTCCACACATGGTAAAAATGTCCAAAATAATCTATCAAACACAACCATTGAGCGGTCAAGTTGGTTCTATTGGTTAACATATTCAACAGTATGTAACCGATTGGATATTTGATTATTGTGGCATAAAATCTCCAAAAGTTGTGGTGAAACTCGATAAGAGTCATCCCAATCACCATACACTTTCACAATATCCTTTTGTCGTGCTGCCCATGCCTTCCAGTAAGAGATTTGATACCCAAAAAGTTGTTTGATTTGCTCAATGATTAGAACCACAAGAATGTCTAGACATGCTCTAATCATTTCAACAATAATAGTTGAAACAAACTCAACATCTAATGAAGAGTGTTCCTATGAAAAGCTTGGGTTCACACAGGTGTGTGGAGTAAATCTAGTGATGCGCCAGCTATGAAAAGTGTTATCAATAATAGCTCGCAGATGCATTTGACAGTTCGATTCATATTTTTCACAACGGATCAAATAGTAAGACCTCTTTGACTCTTCTAAAACATATGAGTAAAGTCATTCTGTGTGATATTGTTTTATCACATTTTTCATTGCTTCTTTCCTCTCAAACTCTCTGCCAATATATAGAACACTGTTATCTGACACTTGATTTGTGCCACCAATGATTCCTGGAAATTTTGAACTGGGAGTAATAACTGAATAATCAAATTCTAGCAAGTGATTCATGCCTTCAGTCGACCATGAAGCCAATAGTGGAGGATGGTTCAATGGTCGGTTGAAACTCACATGAGTTGGCACAGAATGATCTTCTGTATGCTCTTCTTCTTCTTCTTCAAATTCCTCTTAATATTCTTCTTCGAAATTGTCATCATCCTTAAATTCATCGACCAATGCATCTAAATTATGTGGAGGACTATCCATTGAAACTGTGGCTGATGGAAATGATGGAACAACTACCGATGCTGATGGAACTTCTTGATGTGAAGGAGCATATGACACAGTCTCATGAATTTGAGATGGGTCAACTTTCAATGTCGATGGAACCTCCATTGTAGCTATAGTGACATACAACTCCATCATTTGATTCTCAGGTATATACTTAACCAATGAAAGTATATATTCCCAATCATCATCATCATTTACTAGATAGGGAACATGCCAAAACCTATCTATAAATTGGATATGTCTGAATGTGATGGACTATATCACTTGATTCCTTGCCAGTTTTAACTTCCGATGAATTTTCCTTTGCACAACTTCCAAAGTAGTACATCCTCCAAGCATAACAACAACTTCTGGATGTATACTATAACTAAATCCTTGTTCTGTCTCAATTATTTTACCGTTGCAATAAATATAGGCGGCGACCATCTTTTTTATCTAAAAGAAACCATTGTTATTGATTAAATCTGATTAAAGAGTCAATTTATGTATGCATGCTTCTAGTAATTTAGGTTGGAATCCTAATCCCTCCACCAAATCAATATGTTCAAACCATATTGATGTGTAACTATTTACACAACCCACAAGTTTGGGTTACTTACCCAAAAATAGAAGTCAAACATATTTATACATATCCACATGCATTATATGATTGAGGTACATGAACACGTCATGTAAAAGCATAGAGTTATATGAAATTGAAAATCTCCACATGAGTAAGCCCAGAGCGACAGATAGCCAACCCCATTCACTTTCCTAGACAAGGAAAGCCTCCAGGAAAGTAGGTGGTCCGACCCAAAGCCCCTCTACCCGGGGATACTTTACTCAAAAGAGAAATCATTTCATGACAACTCTAACACTTAATATGCAAAAAATATATTCAACTACTAAATTCAAGTTCATAACTTCAATTACAAACTGAGGTCAAGGTAGATTGCAAACTAAAATCATTATCATAGATAGAATGTAATGCAAAGGTATATTCCAGAAACAATTTTCAACTACTTCGCTAATTAATATAACTACTTCGCTAATTAATATTACTACTTCGCGAATTAATATAACTACTTCACTGATTATTATAACTACTTCGCTGATTAATATAACTACTTCGCTGATTAATATAACTAATTATAATTAACTAATTACCTAATTAGAATTAATTAATTGCCTAATTAGAATTAATTAATTACCTAATTATAATTAATTAATTACCTAAATAAAATTAATTAATTACCTAATTAGAATTAATCAATTACCTAATTATAATTAATCAATTACCTAATTAGAATTAATTATTAAACTAATTAGAATTAATTATTAACCTAATTAGAATTAATTATTAACCTAATTAGAATTAATTAATTACCTAATTAGAGTTAATTAATTAGCTAATTAGAATTAATTATTAACTTAATTAGAATTAATTAATAACCTAATTAGAATTAATTAATTAGCTAATAATAATTAATTAATAACCTAAAAATAATTAATTAATAACCTAATTATAATTAATTAGTAACCTAATTATAATTAATTAGTTACTTAATTATAATTAATTAAATACCTAATTATAATTAATTAATTACCTAATTATAATTAATTAATTACATAATTATAATTAATTAACTACCTAATTATAATTAATTAATTACCTAATCAGAATTAATTAATTACCTATTAGAATTAGTTAATTACCTAATTAGAATTAATTAATTGCATAATTAGAATTAATTAATTACCTAATTAGAATTAATTAATTACCTAATTAGAATTAATTATTAACCTAATTAGAATTAATTAATGACCCGATTATAATTAATTAAGGACCTGATTATAATTAATTAATAACCTAATTATAATTAATTAATTACGTCATCAAAATTAATTAATTATCTAATCAGAATTAATTAATTAACTAATTAGAATTAATTAAGTACCTAATGAGAATTAATTAATTACCTAATTAGAATTAATTAATTACCAAACTAGAAATAATTAATTACTTAATTAGAATTAATTAATTACCTAATTAGAATTAATTATTAACCTAATTAGAAATAATTATTAACCTAATTAGAAATAATTATTAACCTATTTATAATTAATTAATTATCTAATCAAAATTAATTAATTACCTAATCCGAATTAATTAATTATCTAATTAGAATTAATTATTTACCTCATTAGAATTCATTAATTACCTAATTAGAATTAATTAATTACCTAATTAGAATTAATTATTAACCTAATTAGAATTAATTAATGACCTGATTATAATAAATTAATGACCTGATTATAATTAACTAATGACCTGATTATAATTAATTAATTACCACATCAGAATTAATTAATTATCTAATAAGAATTAATTAATTACCTAATCAGAATTAATTAATTACCTAATTAGAATTAATTAATTACCTAATTATAATTATTTATTAACCTAATTATAATTAATTAATTACCTAATTATAATAAATTAATTACCTAATTATAATTATTTAATTACCTAATTAGAATTAATTAATTACCTAATTAGGATTAATTAATTACCTAATTAGAACTAATTAATTACCTAATTAGAATTAAATAATTACCTAATTAGAATTAAATGATTACCTAATTAGAATTAATTAATGACCTGATTATAATAAATTAATTACCTCATTAGAATTAATTAATTTCCTAATTAGAATTAATTAATTACCTAATTAGAATTAATTAATTACCTAATTAGAATTAATTAATTACCTAATTAGAATTAATTATTAACCTAACTATAATTATTTATTAACCTAATTATAATTAATTATTAACCTAATTATAATTAATTATTAACCTAATTATAATTCATCAATTACCTAATTAGAATTAATTAATTAACTAATTAGAATTAATTATTAACCTTATTAGAATTAATTATTAACCTAATTAGAATTAATTAATAACCTAATTATAATTAATTAATTACCTAATTATAATTAATTAAAAACCTAATTTGAATTATTTAATTACCTAATTACCTAATTAGAATTAATTAATTATCTAATTAGAATTAATTCATTACCTAATTAGAATTAATTATAAACCTAATTAGAATTAATTATTAACCTAATTAGAATTAACTACTAACCTAATTTGAATTATTTAATTACCTAAAAAGAATTAAATAGTTACCTAATTATAATTAATTAATTACCTAATTATAATTACTTAATTAATTAACTAACTATAATCATTTCATTACCTAATTATGTTTTAAAAAAACTATTCTATTTATATAATACAAATATTATAAAATAATTCTATAAATTAAACAACTAAATTACTAAATAAAAATATTAAATAAATTTAAAGAAAGATTTATCTCAAATTTGTGGAGACGTAGTTACGCTGGCAGAGCAATCGGAGCGCAGAAAACACCGTAGAACTTTGAGAAAGGGGGGGGAGATGAGAAATGGGGAGGGCGAGGCCGCCTTATTTATAGGTAGGGGGAAGGTTTCGGCGCCACTTCAAGTGGCGCCGAATGGAGAGGGATTAAGTGGCGCTGAAGATATTTTTGCCCGAAATGGCCGAGTTCCACTTCTAGTGGCGCTCGGCCTCCTCACCCTTTGAGCACCACTTCATGTGGCACTCAATTGACCCATATCCCTAATTATTCCCACCCTCCACCCATTCAAATAAAAAAATAAAATAAAAACCCCCTCTCCCCAAATTTGCAAGCTCACAAGTCATTTGAAGTCTGCATGCCTTCCGGCCCATTTGATAATGGGTTACTCTCAAAACGGAGGCCTAGAGATTGGGTGAGCTTAATTTCATTTGACAACTGGTATTGAACTCTAGGGCGTTCGCTTGCATGCTCTGAAATCTTGGGTATATATGCTGGTTTTACAATGTAATCTTTGAATGTGTTTCTTATAGTGTTATTGATATGGTGTAAAAGTAGTCCTTACAGAGTAGTGTTTAATATCATACTGAATCTTTCGCTGTCTTTATGTTGCTTAAAAGGCAACCTATCAGGATTTCAGTTGTGCTTCTTAAACCGTTAAATTTCTTACGACATCTTTGTTTTTCTTCTTCATTCATTTAATAGAGCCGGGCAGCCTGCTGCAGAACTAAAATTCATAAAGTAGTTGGGGAACTGTTTTTTTCTAGCTATGTTGTTATGGCAGTGCCCTTTTCCTTTACAGGTGTGTTTTATGGAAAAATAATTTTAATGGTCCTTTCCCAATATTAACAAAATGGTTTTTTGTTTTGTTTTTAATGTTTTCTAATGATTTTCATGGATTAATTTATCCTTTCTATTTATGTTGCTCTTATTATGATTAAGCTGACAATTTTGCAGACCCTTTAAATCTGTTCTGAGGTGATAAGCCGAGTGAATTTTATGTTGTGGGATCTACCCCTATTTTTATCATGGGTGTGACATATGCATTTTAGTGGATTCTCGTACTCACTATCTGTTTTAAATCCGGGTTCTTTTAGTGCAGATGAAGACAGGATGCGTAGCTCTTGTTTTATGCTTAAACATTAGCGTTGGTCCACCTGATGTAATTAAAATTTCACCCTGTGCCAGAATGGAATGTTGGATAGGTATATGGTACTTCTGTTTTTTCTCAGTACATAAACTCTGCATACACGGAATTTGTATATTTTTAATGCTCTTGCAAGGATTTCTGTGGCAGCATATCTTTGTGTGTGGGCAGGCATTTATTTATTAGCGCACACTGATGGTAACTCTACAACTTGTTTTGTCATTTTTTTTCATTTTTTTTGCTGAGAAGCAATGGTTCTGTTAATAAAATATTTCCCTATCATATGTTCTTTGGTAACTAAACCATATAGCAATGGCACCCTGGTGTGTTGGTGTAGTACTGTTAATTCTTTTCCATTGCATTTATTTTAATTTGAAACCTTTTCTGTCTTGTTCATAATGTATCTATATTTATATTTTGAGCATGTATATATGGGTGTAAACTTGTTTGGCTGATGAAACCTGCTGAAACCAAACCAAATATTTGTTATACACTGGTTATCACTTCTTTTACCTAGATGGTTAATCTTTATTGAAGAATATTTTCATGCCCCTGACTCACCAGCCTCCCCCTCTATTTAACAGCCCCAGCCTCCCGATTTTCCTCTCACGTGGGGCCTAACAGCTTCTTGTTATCCACAGCTATATCCAGCTGTATTTATCACTTCTGGAAAATGCTCATGGATGATGAATGCTGCTATTCAAGGTATTGTTTCGGAACAAGACAGCGCCGCCGACGTCAGACCATGTTGATGCTGTCAACTATAAGGTTCCCTTTTAATAAAGGCACTCATAGAAATTTTCCATATGCTCTTTAGAGAGAAAATTATGCGAGTTGTAACATGCTCCTCTGCTATTTGTGGATGACATTTCTGCTGTTTTTTACCAGTATCAAACTCAAAAATAATGCATGGACCACCCCTATCGAGTGGGGGCCTAACCCATCCTCCTTCCCACAAACATTTTTGAGCAACTTGTCCCAGCAGCCAAATGTGGACTAATATGGACAGGTTGATAGCAGTAATAAATTCCAACAGTGACCAGGCTCGTCAAAGGAAAGCTGAGAAGGTGGAACTCGCAAACCAATGCGAGATCGAGGAATGATGACACACCGTGTTACACGAGCTTCACAAGTTGCGGGAACAATATAATCACCTATAGAAAAAACCGACTTCACAACGTGCATTGTTTGAAATGAGTTGCACACCCCCTTGCCTCTCTCAAAAGAAAAATTTCGATCTACTTCCAACATCCATTCAATATCCGACACGCCTTCCTGAGTCCATCTAGAATCCGACACCCTATCATTCCTAGAGTGTAGACCCGCCCAGAAACTCTGTGAGTAACTCACCCATAGGTGGCTTTGGTGGTTGTTGCGGAACCCGTAAAGTATTCTGCTAAATAGAACACCATCTGATCCACACTTGGCTTTAATTTTATTTGGAATTGAAGCTCCACTCCTTGCGTCTGCAATTTTTTCTATTGGTCATCGCTCTCAATCACAACCTTCGACTCCCCATTGTCGCTCCTGCCCAATTACATGTCGGTCTCCATATCCAAGGTCGGCCAACCCTCTTTCGCCCTACCAGCACCTTGATCGTCATAATTATGAGTGGCGGGCGAGGCACATGCTGTTATTGCACCGCCGTCACCTCTATGAAAACTGACGACCGCTCGTTGGCTTGCGGTAGACAAGGGGTGTATATGGCGCCTCTTCCCCCTTTGTATGTATTGCAGTATGGTAATCAGAATTACAGAGGAGATGAGTAGAAGGAGAAGAAGAAAGGAGATGCAAAGGGGGGAGAAGTATTGGAGTAGTATACTCGTGTGACTCTGCATGCGCTCCTGCCCAAACCATAGAACAAAATCCCCCTAACAGCTTATTGTTACCCACAACTGGATCCGACTTATTGATCTTTCTACAATGACTTATATGCTCCTTCTAGAATATCCTTTCCCAGATTGTCCAATTATGCCCTTGCACGACCTCTAATGTCACGACCCCCTCCCCACAAAGTGTACCCCTCCTGAGCAGGAAATGGGAGAAGAGAGATAGTAACACTCGAGTCCTGCCTTCATTAGGCTCCGGGTTGGAGACTAGCACCAAGGGTATAATAAACAGAAAGATGTGAGACATTACCCTCTAAAAGAACAAATTTGAAAGAGAGAGATAAGAAAGACACCGACCAACTCATGCTCAGATTCCAATATAAAAGGAAACCCGAATACACATATGTAATGTCATGCAAGAACTACTACAAGTGAAAGAAAACTACAATACCCAAAGAAAGTAAAGATGACATCAACCATGAAGCCCAAACAACTCCTTAAAAACCCCAAGCTAGTAGTAGCCGACCCAATCTCTAACCTGCTCCAACTAACCTGAAAAACAATTTATATACACGTTGGGTGAGTTTAACAGTATATGTTGTAGGATCCTTCCTGGAGCCTCTCACGCAAAAGATAAAGAAAGCATGTTAAAACAGATTGAACAAAAAGTGAAACTAACTCGTCACCTAAATAGGTATACTAAGTTCCCAACCTCATCATGGCTACTCACCAAGTATCGTGTACAAGAGCATATAATATAAAAAAAATATCAAGGTTACTCTGCTACTGCTTCCCCACAGGTTTTCCACTCTGCCCCATTGTCGCACATCGTGAGCATCTCTCTTCAAAAAGGTTAGCCTATAGACACCTAGACAAAGCACCACAACATGCACCTCGTGCAACATATCACCACGTTCACGTAACCAAAAGTAACCAGATAGTTTTTGGGCGCCATCACAACCCGTATAATGTGTATCATACATCTGGTATTATATCTCAAGCGATCACAACCCATACACCGAGTAATAATCCTCAAACCATCACAACCTATACACGTTATACCTACAGTAGTCCTTAGGAAACTACATCTAGAATACATGTGTGAAATAACCACAAGTCATTACAACCCTCTATATACATGGGGAAAACTAACCGTCGTGCATACCAACGCAAGTAACTACTAAGAGAAGAGAGCAAGGCCAAAGGTGGTAGTCAGCTATCCTCCCTCCCTCCGGGATGTTGGGGAAAACACCCCCAGGGCTTAGAATCCCCGGGGTGTCGGTTGCCCTAACTGATAGGGTGAAGTAGCATATAGATACAAAAAAATTACATGATATAATATAACTCACAACCACACTATGAGCATAACCTAGTATCAGACTCAACTGCAGCTAACATCTCTCGGACTCCCGGCTGCCACTGATAAGACCAGATATCCTATAAACACACAACCATTTAAAGAACTACATTAAATTACTTTATTCCTTTTCATAAGTTGCACTTTATGTTAATTAATTCTTTAACCATTAATTAACCATTAATATCTCCATATTACATTACCATTATAACAAAGTTCCATGCCCTCCAAGCAGAAGCAAACAGAGTCCATGAATTATCAAAATTATAACCTCAGCATTGCATCCCAGCAAGCTCCAACCCCATGGGTTAAACATTTATTCATTTATTAATAACATTACTTTCCATATTACCATGTACTCTAGGAAAACATCCTAAGCTACCGAACAAGGTATACAACCAAACACACCCATCTGTATCAAGCAGTGGGGAAATGAAAGCAGATAAACAAACAACCTGACCGTCAGCCAAACAACAGATTCAAACAAGCATCCAACTTTCACATCAAGGGGTAAGCCTAGCTTTGACCCGTTCCGTCATCCTCGACGTCCTCTCCGGCACCCACATGCATACCCCGATGCATCTCGCCACTCTAGGCGCCAACTGGTGCCATAACAATTAGGCCTCCCCACCCCTTGTACCACAACCCTTTAGGCTCCGCCATCCCAGGCTCACGTCACATCCGGGTCTCCCCGCCCCATATACCTCAGCAGCCCTCCAGGGTCATCCATCCTAGGCTCTCATCACATCACAAGTAGCAGAAAACAAACATAAAAACTGAGTTCTTGGCCCTAAACAAGACATTTTTCCTTCACATACAACGAGCTCGCACGGCTCTAAAGCACAATACATTGGCCCTTACAAGAAAGCAAACAACCCATTCCCTATAAGGCATTATATTTTAACACAAAATCGATTCTTATTTCATTTTGAATTAACAGATTCATTATCACAGGTTCTAACTATGAGCAATCTAATCAACAAGCTATCATAACTATCACCAATTAATTAAACAGTTAATTCAACATGCCTTTAATTCTTTTATCAACAAGCATTAACATGCTTCAGGTTTATTAACCAATTCAATTAAACATGCATACTTGCATTAATTTGATTATTGTCAAATTACAACAACCAGATTCATTAAACATGCCTCTTTAAATCTTTAGTTAATTAATTATCAATTAATTCTAGCTTTATGTTCTTGACCAATTTTACTAAACCAATCATAACAAGAACAATAAAGGCAAATCAAGAGGCAACCCGTTATCATGATACAAATAACATCGCCATGAGATCGATACCAATTCTTTAATTCGGTTTAAGTAATTATTAGGTTAATTTCATTGCAATCCAAATGCTAAATCATGCTAGCTCTACGATTGCACCTAAATAAATAGAGAAGCAACGAATCCTTTACCTAAAAAGGGTGTCAATGTTCTTCACACGAGAACGAACCACACAACGGATCTCCGATCACCCCTCCTGTAAGAACTGCATCCATCCGAAGACGCTGCGACACCACCACACCAACAACAACCCATTATAAACATGGGCAATCAAACACCATAGCACGATGAGAAGATACGGGAATAAACAAGATCAAACTGGGAGAAACCGCTGGAAAACCAAGGAAGAATGCATCTGGGATCACCACGGATCGAAGGCGAAAGCCCAAGGATCGATCCCATTCAATGGGAATCCAAAATACGGAAGAGGGGGATGTCGGGTTGCTTGGAACAAGAGGGAGAGCTGCTGCAGCTGCAGGGTTATGAATAACTCGAGTAGCTGAAAATGTTTAAAACAACACTGCAACAAGGAATTAAATGACCTGTAATCCCCTTTCACATTGTGTAATCCACAGGTTTCAGTTCCCGTCGAAAAATGTTTCGCCTTTTCATTTTACTTATTTTTTTAACCCCGATTTATTACATGTTGGGTAACCTACTTTCATGTCTTGTAAAATGTTTAAACGACGTGAAATCTCCTTGATTTTATCTATTTGCAGCCAGCTCCTCTAAACTTCCTTCGAGCCTCCTTTGAGGGCCTCGGTCTTCGGAAACACGTAAAGGGTTGGTATTCTCGGATCCATGTCCTTACATTAGATACCTCTCAATACATTCTCATCCTCGAGAATCCAAAACCAACCTAGAGAGGAAACAAAAAAGGGGTTGTTCGAACAACCACCCCATGAGATACCTCTCAAAAGCTCTCACCACCATCAGAGCTCAACTACCCCCATCCAAGCACAAGGGGTCTCGACACAGTGAGTAGATGAACTACTTTTCAAGTCTTCACCACCTATAGTGGGATATAGACCCATCTAACCTCAGGAAGCTAAACACGGAAAACACGTGACATACCCCGGGCCTCTTTGCCTCCCATGGAAATAGAGTACGCCAAAACAAGTGACAAGAGAGAGAGATATCTTATAAACCAGAAAAGGTCTACAGCCACAAAACGAACAATGTTATAAGAGAAGAGATAAACATCAAATAGCTTGGGGTACTGAGTGCGTATCTGCGATTCACGTTCCCAGGTACTCTCCTCCATGCCACCATGCCGCCACAAGACACTAACCAGGGGGATAACACGCCCGCACAACACTTCCTGACGGTCCTAGATATCTACAGGCCTCTCCTCGATGGTCACATCATCGTCAAAATTGATCTCGCCCCAATCGATGATGTGAGAGTCGTTATAACGATAATGACGGAGCCGCAACACGTGAAAGACATCGTGTATTCGGCTCATCTGTAGAAGAATTGCTATCTGATATGCCATGACTCTAACACGAGCCAACACCTCTAAAGAACCAACAAACTAGGGAGAAAATTTACTCCCATGACCAAACCTTCACTACTCATGACGGGGAGTCTCCTTCAAGAACACATGATCCCCAACGTCAAAGTCTAGAGGTCTCTTATGATCGAAATAGGATTTTTGACGATCCTGCATTGTCTTCATCTTCTTGCAAATCATCTGAACCATATCTGTCTTGTTCTATACCAGTTTCGGCTCGAGAATTGTTGACTCTTCGACCCCAGTCCAGCATAATGGAGAATGACAAGGTCAACCATACACGACATAAAAAGGCACCTTGCTGATGGTGGAGTGAAAGCTATTGTTGTAAGCAAACTCTACAAAGGGGAGGTACCTCATCCACAAACCTCCAAAATCTAGGACATAAGAGCACAAAATTTCTTCAAGAGTCTGAATGTCCGCTCTGTCTGACCATCTGTTTGCTGATGGAAAGCAGTGCTAAGGCATAACTGAGGACCAAAATCATGATGGAGGCCTCTCCACGCCCTGGAGGTAAAACAACGACCTCGATCGAAAATGATCATCCTCGGGACTCCGTGGAGTCTCACCACCTCCTTCAGATACTGCCTCAACAAAATGTCCACCGAGCATGACTCCTTGATCGCTATAAAGTTGGTTGATTTCGTCAAACGATACACTACCACTCATATAGCATCATAGCCTCCTTGAGCTCGAGGTAAACCGATAAAAAAGTCCATCGAGATGTTCTCTAAATTCTACTGAGGTACATCTAATGGCTGGAGCAAACCACCAGGAACACGGTGCTCGACCTTCACCTTATGGCAGACCAAACATTGAGACACAAACCCTACAGCTGCATGCTTCAACCCAGACCACCAAAACTGACCCCTAAATCTCAGAACATCTTTATCATGCCAGGATGTACTATCAAAGGCTAACTATGGAACTCTCTGAGAACCATCCCACGCTTCGTCAAAGGAACAAAAATCCTTCCCTGAAACAACACCCAGTGGTGTTTATCTTTAGACTAACCATTAGGGGCCTCACCACAAACAACTATGTATCTCCAGACCTCCACCTTTAGATCCCCCAACTGTGACTCTTCCACTTGCTGCACCAGAGATGACTGCACCGTCATCTGAAAAAGACCACCTCTGACCTCGACTTCTCCCATATCTAAATGCAATGCCGAAAGTTCACTGCATCACTACGCGGCTTTTGCTCAGCGCATCGGCTACAACATTCCCCTTTATAGGTGTATATAAAATCTCGAAGTCGTTATCCTATAAGAACTACACCCATCGATGCTGACGCAAGTTCAAGTCATGCTGGGGAAAACATACCTTAGACTTTTGTGATCAGTGAAGACCACAATACGATCGCTGGTGAGGTAATGTCTCCACAACTTCAAGACAAACACTACTTTCGCCAACTTGAGATCGTGGGTGACATAGTTACTCTCATGGGGATGTAACTGTCGAGACATATAAGAAATGACCGATCTCTACTGCATAAGAACACAACCCAACCTAAGATGTGAAGCGTCACAAAAAAACCTCAAACTGAACTTCTTCTGTTTGAAAACAAAGAACTGGAGAACTGACCAACTTCTCCTTTAGATACTCAAAAGCTGCCTGACACTGATCAGTCCACAAGAATGCCTAATCCTTTTTGGTCAACGCTCTCAGAGGATTCACAACATGAGAGAAATCAGTTCTGAACATCCTGTAATAGTCTGCAAGACCAAGGAGACTTTGCACCTTTGCCAATATCTCGGGGGCTGCCTAAGACACAACTACTTCTATCATTGACAGATCCACAACTACTCACTGTTGGAATACAACATGCCCCAAGAAACAGACTTCTTTAGAACAAAACTCACACTTCGGAAACTTCCAAACAACTTCTCACAATGGATAACTCCCAAAATGGTATGCAGATGTTCTTCATGATCCTCCTTAGATGCGGAGTACACAAGGATTTCGTCGATGGAAACCACCACGAACTTATCCAGGAGCTCACAGAACATAGTGTTCATTAACCCTATGAATACATCTGGAGCATTTGTCACAACGAATGACATCGCAACAAACTCGCAATGCCCCTGGTGACAACGAAAAGTAGTATTTGGGATATCTTTATCCTTTACACGCATTTAATGATATCCTGATCACAAATCAATTTTCAAGAACCAACTTGCACCCTTCAGTTGATCGAATAAATCATCAATCCATGGAAGAGGATAGCGGTTCTTTACTGTCACTTGATTCAAGCGACGATAATCGATACACAACCACAAACTGCCATAAGCCTTCATCACGAACAAAACTGGTGCACCACACTTGACACATTTGGTCGAACAAAACCACACTACAACATACTGGCGAGCTAGATAAGAAGCTCTTGAAACTCAGAAGGCGCCATCCTATATGGAGACATCAAGATAGGCGACACGCCTGACTGTAGTTCAATCCCGAACCCGATCTCTTGTCGAGGAGGTAACGCTAAAACCTCCTCTGGAAAGACATCATGGTACTCTTCTACAACCATGAGAAACGCCGATTGTTGAATCTTTGACGAACTCAACATCAGCTCAGTCATCAAGGATGACATGAACAAAATAGCCGACCCATGTCATCAAGGATGACATGGACGAAACACACATCTGAACCATTTGAGGGTCTCGCTCGTCATAAAACACTGCTGAATCTCCATCTGTATCGAGGAACACAACCTGTCTCTTGAATAAATCCACGATAGCCTGGACCGAATACAATCAATTCATGCTGAGGACGCTGTTATATGGTTATATTTGTAAACATAGGAAATATTCCCAAGAGAGGTGGTGCCCCAACACTAGCTCACAGTCTCTACATACATCACACAAGTCAGCTCGACCTCCAACTGGCATAGTCAATGCAAAGGGCACTAAAAGTCTCTCTACCTCAAGTCCTAAAGCATGAACAAAGGCAGGTGATATGAAAGGGTGTTCACTCCTAGATCAAATAAGGCATGAACCCAAGTAGAAAATAAGAAGATAGTACCTCGAACGACACTTGGCTCGCCTGGCGCTGATAATTCTAATGCATGAGGCTTACCATGACCTGCTTCACGACCTCTCTGACCATACTGATGACCACCTCCATGACCGCACTCTGATCTATAAGGATGGGGAGTGTCCCAGTGATTTCATCTTCCAGTCCTAAATACTCTCTATTGATCCCAAACCGGAGCAACCCTTTGCTGCTTTCTCGGCTGGAACTGCCTCAGCGGAAGAACTTGAATAGGAACAACTAGCGTACGTAGACTACTTAGAAATTTTGGGCACTCTCGCTTCTGATGACCTCGACCTACACAATAAAAACATGCGTCTAATCCCTTGGTATAGGCTTGAGAGACACTACCCTCGGAGAGATGAGACTTTGAGGGCTGGGACCTACCTCCGGCTGATCGGAAACTCTTCTGACCTGACAAATGGGAACCCTGAACCACAACTCTGCTTTGTGAGGAATCCTGACGACTCCCCTCTTGTGACCATTGGCTAACGTTCTCTCAATGACCTTGGCCTTTTCCAGAACCTCGAGATATATCTTCATCATAAACGGGGTGAACTAACACTGGATCTCTAGATGCAAAGCCTCGAAATGTCTCACCCTAACCTCTTCATCTGGTAACAGGTCAGAAGCATTTCACAGAAGGTTCCTGAAACAGATTCTTAACTCTTACACGCTGGAGCTCCCCTGCCGAAGGGTAAGCAGCTCTTGACGACTGGCCTCCTTGGTGATCAAAGAAAGAAACTTGACTTTGAATTGGTCTTGGAACTCCTCCCACAAGATTGCCGACTCCTCGCGATCCCTGAGGAACAAGAACCACCACTGCCTTGCTACCCCACACAACATCATAACAACCAATGATACCCAGTGCTCTTTCCGAGCACAGATCAAACCGAAGGCTATCTCAACCTGCTCCAACGAATCTTCTGTGACTGCATCTAAAACAAAGCCCTTATACTCATAATACCATGAATCTATGGAATGCGTGTGTTTTATCCTAATGAACTTTTCCCAAATAGAGATCCCTAAGACTACCTACTAAGAAAGCTTAGCATGTAAGAATGAAATGTTTTTAAAAATGTTGTGGAGGTTGATTCCCCCTTTATTAATATGATTGTATATCCAAGACCTGTTTTTCTAGTGATACATCCCCTCTTGAAAATAATACCATATAAAAGAGTTGAGGACATGTTCTGTATTGTTAATAATAGTCATTTTAGTCTTGAAGACTGCTATAATGCATTGGGATTGATGTTTTCACAATATTAACCGATGTGATTTTCCTACCAAATGAGGGGAATTTTATTTTCCAACTCAAATTTTTTTTGGTGATTCTTTTGAAAATACCATTTATGTGGTGAATTCAGACCTTCCATTGGAGAGCTGCGAACCACAATATTCCATTAGGAACTTTTTTGTAGTGATTCTAATCTTCTCCTTAATGATCTTGGTGTAACTACTTGATCATGATTTGGAAAATAATTCATTTCTCTAATTAGTGGTGAAAAGTTTACCACCCTTGTAGTTCTAAACACATAGAATCCTTTTGATGTTATGGATAGAGTTACTCATATCATTTATGAAGAAAAAAATTTCCTCTATAAAGAAAAGATGGGCGATACCCTTGATCCCATACTGACCTATATAGGTATGTATGAGACCATTAATGATGCTAGAATTCATATTACTACTGAGAACATCTTGAGTGATAATAAAAGGACGTAGTGAGAGAAGGTATCCTTACCGTAGGCCCAAAAATGATTTAATGAAACCAAAACAACTTCCTATTAATGAAAACATAAACCAAGGGGATGTGAAGAAATGGAAATGAATGTCACAAAACCACTATGAAAAGACACATCATCTTAGGACCATTAGGATGGAACAGTATTCTATTCAGTCATAGGCCTTCTCCATATCAATTTTAACAATGATATTGCATCCAACCACCCATCTATCAACATCATATATTACCTACCAAGCCATAATAATTTCCCTGGGATATTCCTACACTTGATGAAACCCTGTTGTTTTTTAAAAATGTGACACAAATACCTATAAATATTTTTTTAGGAATATAGGAGAGGTTCTAATAATAGAATATTCATAATATGATGGTTTAAAGTTGACCATAGCCACTTTGGTTTCTCACCTTGGGGATGTTAATAACAAAAATTATTGAGACAACTCTGGGGAGTGACTGTCCTTTAAAGAAATCATAGACAAAACTAATGAAATTATATATCACCATGTCCTAAGATTCTAAGTAGAAGGATCCCAAAAATCCATTAGGTCTTGGGGTACTATTAGGATGATAGATTTGATCACCTAAACATTATCCTCCCCATTTGTTAACATTTCTATTAAATGGTACTATTTCTCATTAATAGAACTTGGGATGTTCTTTAAAAAGGAATAAACTAGTTATAATACATTGGGGTACCCTCTTATGATCTGGCATGGACCTGTGAGTAGTTTTATGCAGTGAGATACCACAAGGGGGTTGATGAAATGGTCCTTAATAGAGTGGTAACCTTTCTCAATAATCATGTTTATTTTACCAACAATTGTTTTTTACCTTATGCATCCATATAAAGAAGTCATATTTATATCCCCTCCCACAGCATTTTTTCTCTTCATCTTTCACAATCTACATACCTTTCGTCGAATAGACCATCTTCCAATATTCTATGTTTCTTTAAAAGGAAAAAAGTTTCATCATATCATTCCTCGTACAGACATCTATCTACGTGGCCTATTTCCTCTTTAAGACTATGGAAAGATAGAGTTGTGGTTAGGATGGTTATTGGTATATATTAATATACCCCCTTCAACCATTAACGATTTGTTTAAATAATCACTCATGTATTCCCTTTAATAGATGATGACTAATAAGTGAGATCCATCTTTATGAAACTATTATTTTCTATCAATCAAAGTAAAATTAATGATTCTCCTCATCCATAGAGTAGATGACATGAAGAATTAGGTCTATGTTATTAGATATGGTATGTGGGAAGTGATATACATTATAGTTAGAGAAGGGTGTGATGGAATTATATTTGACCAACAATATGTCAATCATACTCCAAATTCTACCACTTCAATATTTATTGGTACACCAAGTTTAATTTTTTCCAATGAAACCCATGTTAAGAAGCCTATTTTGAGTTATCAAATTACAGAAATCCTCTGTAGTCTTGTTTGAATAGAGGATACCACTATTTTTTAGTCCAATCAATGATTATATTGAAATACCCCCATATAAACCATGTTGAAGGGATAATGTTGAAGGAGGGTAGGGTATGCTAGAGGGATTCTCATTCCACAACCTCAGATTTGGCATAAACAAACATAATGAAAAAAGAGGTTTTCTTCTTGCTGAATTTGATGGAAATGTACCATGGGGAGGCATAAATGAAATAATAGATGGAGTAGCCTTTGAAACCATGGTATGAGAGATCATACATACAAAATAGGGACCGAGCTTCAAGTATCCTAGAGATGAAGCCTCTAAATCATCTAAATTCTTGTTGAGCAACCATTTAGTGAGGGGATAATTGGGAGAAGTACATGGATTGACTGCATAAGGCTTTTCCTCTTGGTGAGAGAATAGATTTGGATCCTAAGTGACTAGGGCCATGAATTCAACTCCATCAGACCATCCCACTCATAGAACATGGTCCTCAGCCACCTAAGATAGGATGGAATCATATTCCTTCCCTAGTTAACATTGAGATGGGTTAAGAGAAGAGCCCCTTATTTGAGGATCTAGAGGAGGATATTGAACTGGATCCATGGAAGATGGTCCACCATCATGTTTCTTGCAAAAGGACTATAAGTGACATTGAAAATAGCATAAAGAAAAGAAACTAGGGGATATTGAGTAGAAATTTATCTACCATAATGATATGGTATTACCAACATTCAGTTTAATTCTTTGAGGGAGTGGATAAGAAAGATCCAACTCAACACAAATGTGAGCTAGCATAGTCTTCTCGATCTATATTGTGTCCTCATCGGCATATAGAAGCAGCTAAGAGAATTATTGATATCATTGTGGATAACTTATTTTTTGGAAGGGAATTGGAGGATCATTGAGTATACAGACATCCAAACACAATAAATGAAGGAGGAATCTATTCTGATCATAGATTCAACCCAAACTTTCCCAACCCATAATAGAAATCAAGATATAAAAATAGATGATTTTAAAACTATTTCTAACTCAAAATAGAGATATAGGATAGAGATAACATAGCCATTGGTGGTATTACTGACAAAAAATTATTGATCAGATACCATTGATGATATCGAAAATTCACAACAATCTATCCATCAGAAAGGGAGATAACCAGGTATCCTTCCACCGATTCCCGATAATTCATCTCCAAGGAGATCATAGGGACTGGGGAGAAACATGTATTAGAGAGTTTTAGAAGACACAACTAGAAATGTTGATATGAAGGAATAAGATGGAGGATCAAATGGATATGGAAACAGTAAGATTCCATGAGGGGGATCCATTATAGGCAACACCATAGAACCTTTTTATGACTGAAGTTATAGAAATGAGGTGTAAAATAAGTAAGAAAAATCAAAAAATTGTTACTGGTTTTTATACATATGATAGAGGTAGAGATAAAGTTGGAAAAATAATCTCTAAGGTGGCACCACAACCAATGGTCCATAGGCCTGAATCATTACGTGTTGTATTTTATATCCACTATTTTCATACGATGAATGTATTTAATGAGTTTATGTGAATATTAGGGCATGGAATTATTTATACCTTTGATACATCAATTAATCTGATGAGACAAGATATTATAACATAATGGGAGTGTCCTTACTCCTTATTTATGATGTCTTGACTCATGTCCTTGATAGATTGGATTTGCTGTTTGGAATTATGCATTCCACCATTATGATATCTATTATTGTTAACCATGTAATTATATATTCCCATTATTTAGGATATGTTATGAATATTTATTCATTTTTAAGGAATTTATTAATTTTTTTATTGATGAAATAATATATATGAAATGTTTATTCCATGATTAAATTACATTATAACCAACCCCTTGTTGACCATATAAGCTCACCCTTTATATTGTTTTCCTGATTTCCCTAAGAAACCATGAAGAATTCTACATATGGATTAAGATTATGAAATGGAGTAATAATTTATTTTTATGTATTTCTATGTATTATTATAAGTTTCTAACATAATTTAATAATCTATTATATATATAGTCTCATGAGACTACTCAATTCTAGACCATGTGTATTTTGATCTATGTATTCTATTTCCAATGTAATAAATAACCACCAACTCTAGGTCATTGGATTTGGGGTTTTTATAAATCAATTCGACAAAGATTCATGTTCAATTAGAAAAAACAAGGGCCCTGACCCTAGTAGCCCAAAGTCAATGGTTACTTTATTACATAGGTACTATATACAAGAAGTCTCATCCGAAGGACTGGATAGTTTAGTAGTCTTGGAAAACTAGATACATACATTAATTTCACATAACATTTGAAAAAATTAAAATAAAAGATAGTATTTTATTTTATTACATCAAAATCCCCTTTAAAATAACCCTGCATATCAATAATAATACACTTACCAGAATCCTAGGGAAGGGAACCATAATATTGGGGTGAGCTCATATGATCACTAAGGGTATACATATAGTTGATGCTAAATAAGACAATAACAATATGGGAAAAATAAATGATGATAAAATAATTTCATATCAATAATCTCATGAGTTAGAAAACTTTCCATGGATATCATAATAAAACAAAAAATCATATATACATCCATAAAATATTTCATAATAATGGAATGCATAATTCCAAACATCTATAATGTACCACCAGCGATGCCTTGTGCCAATAAATATGAAAATACAGGCAAGGATTTGTGCTAATACATCCACATAAATGGGAAAGGAATTGGTCCAAACCCAATCTAGTTTGTCTAATGAGACTTATCAATGCGTCAAAGCGATATAATAGGCTCCACCCATCACTTATTAAGTTCAATTCATTTATCATATGAATAAAAAATACAACATAATCAATATTCCTTAAAGATAAAAAATTTTATGTATAAGAAGAATTAGAATCAGAATGTTAATGATTTATCTGGTAAATATTATAATAAACCATCTAAATAAATATATTGTATTGTATTAAAATATTATAAAATCATTAAAGAATAAGATTAAACTAAGGATGTTGACATAGATGAAAATACTATCAAAAGTTCACTAAAACTGTTATTGTGGAAAATACCCATCTTAAGGAATATATATATATATATTTTGAAAATAACCTTGTAATATTTTAGAGTAAGCATAAAATAATTGATATTTCTTGATTACATGAAATTATGTTCATGCAGTATAAGTTAAAAAAATCCTTTCATAATTTTGATAAAATTTATAAAAGCACCTCATTAGGAAAATGACTAGAAGATTCCTTTTAAACTATTTGGTTAAAAAACCAAACATGGTTAAAAATGATTTCAAAAATCAAAATGGAATATAAAAAACATTCTTGAAAACATTTATGGAAGTCATGTACATGGATAGAAATTAATTTTTGACCAAAGAGAGATATAAAGTAATCTTTTCTTAAAAATATTTTCCAAATAATTTTAACCACCAAAGAGAGGGAAATGATAATATTAGTTTAAAACATCATGAATAGCCATAGGATATGAAAATAAATTTGGTTTAGGATATAAATATAAAATAATTACCCCAAGGGATACTTAAAAATAAACAATCCTGAATAATGATAATATTGTGAAATAAACCATTACCATAGGTTCGACTTTCTTCATATATATCCAAACCTTCTGAATAATAAATAAATATTTTTTATAAATATATTCAAGAACCATAATATTATATATCATACCATATATGTCTTACATATAGTATTTTATCACCCGTTAATTAAATTTTTTTTATGACAATCACTTTTCATGTAATAACTGTTTCATTATTCATGTATATTTTGGCTTGGTAGATTTAGAGATTTTAAATTGATCAACATTCCATTATATATATAAAGTAAATAATGATATTAATAGAATATATATTCATTATATATGTGTATAGATTAATCCATTAAAGGTTGATATGAAAAATTGAATTACACCATTCAAGGAGAAGGTAGGTCATACGTACACATGAACATTGTTTCTGATTGTTGATGTGTTGAAATAAATAAGGGTATGTAATTATTAACCATTCTAGAATAACTATTATATCATATAAATCATATATTTTCATCAAATCCAACCTAATTACCATCCATGTAAAATTTCACAGCTCTGGTTTTATTTTTAGGTATGGTTCTCTTTTATTTTTGTTTTACCATTATCTCTTATATTTCCTAGATTTTTTTTTGGAAAAAAATAATAGTTTTGTGTGGCATAGGTTGCGCATGGTTAGTGAATGGTTAGCATAAATCATGCTCCAGCCCTGTGGAAAATGTGTTCCATGGACAATGGAATTTTCCAGGTCACATGGCTTAGGACACGAGCATGTGGGATAACTGTGCACCTAGGAAAGTGGATTTGTTTGAGATGCATGGCTAGGTTCACATGCATGTTCCCCCATCCATGAAAACTATGCAGACTCTTTTACCTTTGGATAAAAGTGTCTCATGGTTGGTTCATAGTTTGGATAAACATCTAGCCTATCGATCTTTAAAAAGTTTGAAATTCCTCATTTCCCCTCCCACAATTTTACACTAAATCAACATTTAACATGCTCATTCAGCTTCCCCACCCCTAAGCATGCCTCCCCCTTCCTTATTTCATTCTTGGGATTCCATCCTTATGTTTTTTTGTTGTGGATTCATCCAGAAACCTTGAAGCTATCTTCTCATATTTTTCTCATTCTTCATGGTATCTACATATTTATTTCTGAGGTTCTATCTTCTCTAGTAGATTGGTTGACCTAAAGTGAATTTAACTATGAATATTTGGGGAAAATATTGACGGTTATGATGTTATGTTTCCTTTATTGGGTCTCTCCTTAGTGTAGTTAGTAGTTTCCATATGGTTTTGTGAAATATTAAAGAAAAATATAGGTTTTTACATAATTTGACATTGAATACTATTTTTTGTATGCTTTATTTTCATTTTAATTAGGTTCTATACTTTTTTGGTTGGTGAAAATCTTGTTTTCCAAATGCTTTGGTGTGTTTAGGGATTTAATATTGGTTGGCCTATTGAATTTTTTTTTTAAGTGTGTTTCAATTGTTAGAAGGGTTTTTCAATATAAGGTGGTTCATCTTTCATAGGAAGAGGAATTGAGCATGAGGGAACCCAAATTATCTAGGTGGGTAGACAAGGACTACTATTTTAGGAGATTTGGACAAGCCTAGGCCCAATATCCCTAATATGATTATGTGAAATCACTAACTAAACACGCCTGTGATGGGGATTGGAATCCCAAGAATGATCGGTGCATCTGTAATATAGTTTGATCATCAATTGTATGATAATACTAGGACCCCTCTAAACCTACTACCCTTGAGATTACTAATAATGATCATTATATATTTACCATTTGTCTTATTTCTATCTTTAATTTCCTTTTTATTTCAATACATGTTTTTCTTAAATTGTATCTTTATTTTTATTATAAATTGTATGTTAATTTTTCATTTAATGTTAATTAATGGAATCAATATTGGTCATATCCTACTAGAAATTTGGACTACACCCTATGTACACCCTCATGTGTATATAGACCATGTTATGTTTGACCTAGCCAATGAAAAGTTGTTTTGTGGTGGTGATGTTGGATATGGTTGCAAGTTGTTCCTATTTTGGGTAGGTGTTGGTGGATGTGGCGTGATGGTGTTGACCCTCTTATTTCATGGAGGCTAGTTGGTCCTTTTAGTTCACCTCATCCTTTTTGGAATTTTGGTTTTTTGTTTGTAAGTTGTAAAATGTATAACACTTATTGTAATGTTATATTATAGAACCTTATCCTTTTGTTATTTGTTATGATGTGATGTATGAATCAATTGGGTAGTTCGTGGTTGATCCACATTGGTGAAATCATTTAAAAAGGAGTTTTTTTATTATCAGAAACTAGATTCCAACCTGTGGGGATTGATAAATCCCATTGAGAGATGCCACGAGCTGGATCGTGTGTCGGGCTGCCTCCAAATCAACACCCGATCAGGCCCATGAAAAGGATTGAAGGGTGTTCTCAGTTAGTTTCATGGTTTGTGGTTTTATTATAAGGTATGTTTATCATTTATTTTGTCATTATCCTTATTCATTGGATTTCATGGGTGTTTTTGGAAACAATGATGGTTTTTGGACTAGATAGGAGTTGGTGCATGGATGGCCAACAGTTAGTAGAATTCATGCACCAGCCTAGTAAGAACCATGCGGCCTAGATAGTGGCACTGTGTAGGTTTCAAGACCTAGTGAATTAGTGTGTTGGATAACTATGTTCCTAGGATAGTGGAACTGTATTAGACTCACATATACGCACATGTGTGTATTCCCCCCTCTAGAAAAACATTGAGACCATGTTTCCCTTTATATAGTGGTACTACACCGTTGGAACATGGTTTGAAAACCCAGGAAGCCAAACAAAGAGACCTTATAGATCATTAAATTTTATGAAATTCCTCCTTTTCCACTCCTTGAATTTAACACCAAATCACCCATAAAGATCCTCATTTAGATTCCCCAACCATAGTAGTTCCCTCTTGCCCTTCCTCCTTTCTCCCATGGTCTTCTATCCACGGTTTTTTTGTTTTTATTCATCATGAAACACTCATGTAATCCGCTCATCTCTACTTTTCCACTTTATTCCTGGTATCTTCTTCATTATTTCTTAAGTTCTCTATTCTCCAGTGGATTTTTTTAACTAAAGTTGGTTAAAACATGAATATTTTTATTATATCATGATGGTTATGATGTGTTTTTTCTGTTATAAGGTCTTTCCTTAGTGCAGTTGGTGGAATCCACCCGTTTTATATAATATTCAAGAAAGTGGTGGGTGGTTCCATGTTTTGAAATTACTTGATGATTTTAGTTTCTTTGATTTTATTTTTAAATATGAACTCATGTTAAGTATAGAATGGAATAACATCCTCAAATGGAAGGATAGATGAAGTGGGAGAACTATGTTTTGGAAGACATTCTCCAAGGATGTGTGTTAGATTTCAGAGACTCGTGGGATAACCATTTTGAATTGGTTGAATTTTTATATAATAATAGGTACCTTTCATATATTAAAATGGATCCCTTTGAGGTTCTTTATGGATATCTATGCCAATCGCCTTTTTTCTAGACATAATTGGGTGAGACATCTCTACATGGACCAAGCCTTATTCAAGAAACATATGAAAAAGTATGGCTGATTAGACAATATTTGTTGACAGCACAATAGAACCAAAAGTATTATGCCCATCAGTGTTATTGGGCCTTGTAATTATTAATGGATGACCAGGTGTTTATATAAGTTTCCCCTCACTTGGGTTACTATATCCTTGGTAAGAAATGGAGGATGATGCAGAGGTATGTCCGACCTTTTGAGATTACCAAGAGAGTTGGTAACGTGGAATACTGGTTATCTTTTACAACCTATTTAACATCAATACATGATTTTTTCCATGTCTAACAATTAAGGAAGTATAATCTAGACCTTCCCCATATGCTGAACTAGGAATAATTGGAACTAGAATCTGATTTATCTGTGTTTGAGTGACCGACAAGGATTATGGACTCCCAAGAGAGAGTGATTTGGGGGAAATCCATACCATTGGTTAGGGTTATTTGGAAGCATGAGAATGATGATCATGATAAACGGGAGATGAATTCATGGGTGTAGGATCTATATCCATACATATTATCTGATCAAGTTTTGTATTGACTTTCAGAGGGAGGAACATTTTCATGATGGGGAGATTTTTCATATCCATGGTTTTATTTTGAGACATGTTTCTATTTTATTTTGATCTTATAATTATTTATTGGATTTCCTAGAAATATTTTAACAAAATTTTGATTTTTGGGTTCGACATGAGGTGGCGTACAGTTGGTGCACAGTTAGTAGAAGTCATGCACCCTGGACAGTGGCACTGTTTAAGGCGCATGACCTAGCGCATGGGCATGCATGCAAACCACATGCCTAGGACAATTAAACTATATTATATGAATGAATTGGTGAAAGAGAATGTTCCTCCATTAATTAAAAATGTGAGGTATCTTATTACCATTAGATAAAGGTGCCCTAAATTAGCATTAGGTTTGTAAAACCATGCGTCCAAAACTGTACAACCTGATGAATCATTAAAAAGATTGAAATTACTCTTCTTCCACTCCATGAATTTAATCCAAAATCACACCTAAACTACCAAATTCAATTTCTCCTGCCCTAGGTGCACCTCCAAGATCCTCCTTGATCCCTTGGGGTTCTATACTTAGGTGTTTCTTGAATGTATTCTTCAAGAAACCTTCAAGTAAGCATCTACTCTCCTCTTTTCATATTTCTTCATGATCTCTTCTTTCTACTATCTTGGGTCCTCCGTTATCCAAAATATTGGTTGACATAAAGTTCACTCAACCTTGAATATTAGGGTCTTATCATGATGGTTATGATGGTATTTTTCATTTATAGGGTCTCTACATGGTGTGTTTGGTTGTTTCCTCCAAGTTTTGGGAAATTATCGAGGAAAAGGTAAGTGGTTCCATGCTTCAAATTGACTAATTATTTTTAATGCATGATTATATTTATAAATGGGTTCTCCAAGTTGTGTGGGTGGTGAAAATTGTGTTTTCTAAATCTTTTGGTGTGCTTATGGAATTAATATTGGTTTTACTATTGAAAATTATTGTTTTTCATGTGTGTTTTAAATGTTGGAAGTGTTTTTGTGTAAGAGGTGGTTCATTTGACCTTCAAAGATAAATTGAGCATGAGGGAACCCAAGGTATCTAGGTAGTAAGACAAGGTCTTCTACATTTGGTGACTCGGTAGGGCTGAGGCCGAATCTCCCTAACTAGAATACATGATAATACTAACTAAACATATGTGTGATGGTGATTAAAGTCTCGAGCAGAACCATTGCATTTTGGAGATGGTTTGATCACTGAGAGTACGAGGATCCTAGGACCTTGCAAACCCTTGTTTCTTTTTGATTGAATGTGTTGATTGTTATATGCTAATAATTTTTTCATATTGTTGAAATTATAGTCATTTTTATTTCAAATCTTGTTTTATTTAAATTTCATATTTTTTATTCTTAAAACTAGAATGTTAATTTTGTATTTAAATTTAATGCATGGAATCTATTTTGGTGGTATCCTACTGGGATTTTGGATCACACCCTACATGAATCCCTAGGTGTATGTAGACCTTGTTATGTTTGACCCATGCAAAGGAATGTTGTTCCATGGTGGCGATGGAGGATCGAGTTGCAATTGGTTCCTCTTTCGGGTAGGTGTTGGTGGAGGTGGCATGAGGGTATTGACCATATTATTTCATAGAGGCTAGTTGGTCATTTTGGTTCCCCTCCCCCTTTTTGGTATTTTGGTTTTTTGTTGCTAATTTTAACATTTTCAACACTTTTTGTATTGTTATCTTATGTCATCATATTCAATGTCTATTTTCTATGATTTGGTGTATAGCACTTGTGGGTTTTTCATAGTTGATTCACAAGGGAGAAATCATTCCCAAAGGTGTTTCTTGATACCCAGGAACTAGTTGCCAGCCCATGGGGAGAAATAACACCCTTATTCCATTCCACGGTTTGGGTTATGTGTTAGGTTGGATTGCATCTTGGATAGGTTCGTGACATAATATATAATGAAAAAATTAATCACATCATTTCATGAAGGTGGTAGTCAACATGTATGGATGAGTAACATTATCATTTCCAAATGGTTTGGAAGGAAATATGGTATATAGGATATTATCATTCTAGAAGAATAATTATATAAACTCTAAATCCTTCATCATTAACATCCATAAAATATGGTGATGAAAAATGATTTGTATCACTACGTGGACACGGTGAGTCGTATGTACGCACAAATGATACAATCACTTCAAATTTGATAGGAAAGAGGGTGTGTAATTGTGGTGTTATGATAATGATAAAATTTTAGTTTATTTTGGATACTTAAATTATAATGTTATGATAAATACCATATATTTAAAGGTGTAAAATTAAGAATAAAAAATACATTGAGCGGTTATGGCGATTAACTATAATTGGAAGAACTTATTCGGATATCTGCTTAAGGATCATAGGGTTGTTATTTTGGGAAGAACATAACTTTTAGAATGTGGATGTGGATTTTGGTAAGATAAATGGATAGTTTTTTTGATACAGATGGTTCAATGAGGTGTAAAAATGGTAAATGATGAGTGTCCTTTTATAAGTGAGGTGAGAGGTACTTTTGGAATTTATTAACCTAATAAAATATAACATTGTAATTATTAAGGAAAATGCTTAAAAATTTATAGATAATATAAATATGTGTATTATGATATCGTAATCACATTAACCAATATAATTTGGATAGGATTAAGTGGTGATTTAAACATTATATTTTTCTTTATCCCCATAGTCAACCAAATTAATATTAACCCCAATAATGACTTTTTCAATCTTAAAGGCTTGTAATATCACAAATGAGTTAGATATTGACTCATAAATGGAAAAGGGATAATATTTTAGAAAATATATTATCCCCCTTTTTCTTTTTAAATATTTAAATTATTTTTAAATTAATTAATAATATATTATTTTCCTAATATATCATTATTTTCTGTTTTGACACTATTCATTTAATTTGACTTAAAAGATCTAAATACAAAGATGGAATTAGAATATAATCCATTAAAAAAACTAACATGTAATATTCATCTATAAATTTATTAGATCACTATAAATCACCCAAATTATAACACTTTTAATTTTTTGAAAACATTTGTTTTTTTAATTAATTGAATAAATACAGTGTTAACATTGTGTAAGAATTTAAGGTAGTTATATAATACCTAAAAAATTATAAATAAATTTAAATAATTAAAATAATTTCATTATTATAAATATATATATTTATATTCAATAATAAATTCAATTTTCCCTATATGAAAACAAAATATATATTTAAAACTAAGGTAGTGACATTTTGTGACTTTCCTTGATTTAAATATTTTATTGGTCATTTTCATGGAAAATTTCCCATCAAAAAAATTAATTTAGTGAATAAGGTGATAAATATATAAATTAATTAATTAAATAAGAATAAAAATAAAATATTATGACCTTATCACTTATTTTTTACCTATATTGCACTGATTTACCCTTTTCTAATGTGAGAAATTTTATAGAGGTTTTTATTCATATTAACTAAAAAAAGTTTTCTATTTACCAAATTTGAACCTGGTGGTTCGAAATGTGGAATCCATTTTATGAAATTCAATTTTTATAAGTAGTATAAATCAATTACAACATAAACTTGAAAAACACGATGAAAAATGTTTTTCAGGAAAAAATGGGTTTTATGTATAAGAATGTTTTGATACTAAATTAAATTAACAATTTGATTCCAATGAACTTAATTATATTATTACTAATATAATACATCTAATTTTTCAATAAATGTAGCTTTTCAAATTCTTGAAATAAAAATACAAATTTAAATAAAAAATGTTATTTTTCATTATTCAGTGGAAAATCAACCTTTTCAGAAAAATCTAAAAATTTCACCCTAATATTATTTTGATATGATGAAGTTAAAAATGATACTATTTTTATAAGATAAAATTTTATGTTTTCTATAAATTTATTAAAATATTTATCATAAAAAGTATAATTTTTTTTGGAAGAAAACATATTTCTGAAGCATAAAATACCTATACTTAAAATTGAGTACTTATTTCCAAAACATAAATCAATACACTTTTATTGAGTGGATACTTTATATATATTATTTAATCAGTTAAAAATATTCATTCCATATAATTCAATAGCTAAAACAATATTAAATAATAATATTCTCATAGTATATTTCGGTTCATTTAGACTTGATGTTGTGAGTTGTGTACACTATCAAGAAAATTGTTCTTTTAAAATATCAGTGTGTTATATTCTACCTCTAATAAATTGTATCCTCACAATTTGATCATGTGCTTAATAATCAAGGTATTTTAATATGAAATTTTTTTATGGAAAACCCAAATCAAAACTTCCTCTTAAAATTAGGTTATGGGAAGTATAAAGGTCACCCCAAAAACTAGGTTTCCAAATAGGATAACATAAGTGGAAAGTGAAAATATAGACATGGATGTTAACATTATTTCTCAAGGGTTAATAAATAGTGATAGAAAACATGGACATGATAAATTTAACCATCAAAAAAATATAAATCATTGAGGGGTTACAATATTATTGATTTCATGGATAGAAAACTAAAAAGGTAATGATTTTATTTCACATTACTTTTCCTAAAGTCGATGGATTTTTTACTATAATGGTAGAGCACATGAGGTAATTAACTTACTTGATTTATTTCCATGTCATAAGAATATTCTCATCTTTTTTTTTCTTTTATCAATTTCCACTTCATCTCTTACTCTAAGGAATAAATATTCCAGATGAATTTCTATTATCCCTGATCCATTAAAATTATCTTCTAACAGATCACATAATCCAAAAAGGATAATAATATATTCTTTATATCTTTATACATTAACCAAAGTTGAAATGGTTACCACAAGTTGTCCAATAATAAATTAATCTCAAAAACCTCAATAATTACTCCAATGTTCAACACAATCTATTTAGTAAATATTTACCCTTAAGACTCATCAAAAATATTTCCATTCATATTCAAAATCTAGAAATTTGATCAAACATTAATCCTTAGAAAACATAAATTAGTTCATAACTTCACATTAAAAACATGTTAATTCCTATATCGCATATAATAGTTACTTGAATCACCATTAACTTTATCCTTATTCCATATATCCCATAAATCGAAAAATTATGTAAAATCCATCCTAAATAACGTTGTCATTAAATAACCTACAATTTTTAGGGTCCCCAATAATAACCCATTTACATTCTCAATGAAAATATTCTCTTTATCCAAACTAATTATTATTAAATTAAAATTAGGAACACATTAAGTGTTATCTTTCAATTATTCATGCATTCTCCAAAAATATCACTTTACCATTAATAATTTTTTTTGGTTATCACTACCATTAGACATATGCTTTAAAATGTATATGAAAAAATTACTGCAATATAATAATTATTTATTTCATGGTATTTATAACCATAATATCGTTTATAAAACACATAAACAACAGAATCCATGAATCCAGAACATAATTCTTGATTCAAAATACACATTTACTTTAATCATTTGACATTGGATGCAGTAATATCATAGGCTTGACATTGATCAATTGTTTCTTCTAAGGTATGTTCCCTTGATTCTTGGGGAAATAATTTGTGTAGTTCCCCATTTACTTATAGTTAGATAACTGAAAATTAGAGTATTCCTTTTTAACCTTTCCTTCATGAGCATAGTGAAGTTTTTCTCCACATGTGAATAACACTCATATTCCTTTCAACCATGTACCAAGTTGTTTACTTCTAGAAGTATCACATGTTGTAAAATTTTCCTTTCTCTTCAACCCATTATAAATTTCTTTGATCATTTGTCCTCTTATTCTCTTACATTCTTTTGAAGCCATAAGACATGTAGAATTTTTTATCTTTCATGATATCTCTTCAAACTACATACATACATGATGATAATGTTTCAAGGACTAATGACCTTAAAAGGGTTGGCCTTAGCCCTTAAAAGTAACCATAGATCTTACTCTTTGGATTACATATGTATTCTATGGTATGTATTGATAACATTATAATATTGTCTTTATAATTTGAAACATTTTCCTCTAAAATTTTTCTTAGACTAAAGAATTGACTCTCCATATCCACTCATTGCTCGTGAGGAAAATATTTTCCTAAGAAGAGTACCTTAAATTCAATCCAATCCATGTTTTTTAATTCTTATTTATCCTCATGGATTTGAATTAATGGACACCATTGATCCGCATCCCCCAGGAGATGATAAAAGTCAATAAAATTTATCTCCTTTTCATTAAATCCCAAGGTGAGAAATATATTCTTTGAGGAAATTACCCATTGGTCAATGAAATATGGATTCATTGTTCCCCTGAATTATGGGGGTTGTTGATTCTTGATGTTTTCTACCATTGTTACAAAACATCTTGGATCATTATGATGCTCCTTATAGGTCGGGTTATTGGTCACAACCTATGTTATCTTCCCCAAAATAGTTATAACTTGTTCTTCACTACCTGTAGGTCAAACAATAGCTTTATTATCTTTCCTATAATGGAAATCCCAATATTGATTACATACATTGGTACTATTTCCTTTACTTCTACTATTAACCATTTCTAAAAAATGTAATAAAATATATTAGATCATAACATTACGAATCATAAAATATAATTTCAAGACTAGTTAAATTCATAAAATAAATTTAAAATTTATGTATATCTAATATCAAAATCATAATCTTTGTCTCTTTTGGAATATTCTCAAATTACTTCATAGGATTGTGTTCCCTAATCTATGTCTTCATAAATATAGTTACCATGGATTATAATAGACTCTCTCTAATACCAAATTTGAATACCCCAAACCCGGTATCCTTGAGACAAAGGTTACTTTATTACACTAGCACAATATATAAAGAATCACTTCCTAAATGACAAAATAGTATAGTAGTCTTGGAACAGATGACACATACTTGAATTACACATAATATTTGAAAACATTAACCATATAGAAAGTATTTTATCTGAGTACATAATAATAACATTTATTATAAACCTTCATATAAATCATAATAAACATCCTACAATCTCAAAGGAAACATAAGAATGTGGTGACTATAGATGCTCAGTAAGGGTATGCATACAATGGAAGCTAAGTAAGGGATGGATAATATGAAAAATAAATTATGATAAAATAACTCTATATAAATAATCTCCTAAGCTATAAACATATAAATGGATATCATAACAAGTAAAATAATCACATGGACATCAATAACTATTTTCATAATGAAGTAATTCATAATAAGAGACACCTGAAATTTACCTTCAAGGCCTTGTCCCAAGACATTTAAAAATATCATCAAGGACTGGTGCCAATACATCTACATAAATGTGTAAGGACTTATCTAAAACCAAATCAATTTTTTCTAATGAGACCTACTCATGCATTTAAGGGCTATTTTTTTCCCACCGATCACTTACTAAGTCCAATTCATTTATTCTATGAATAAAGAATACAAATTAATCCAAATGTATTAAAATTAATAACAGTCTGTATCAGATGAAAAATAATATCGAATATCAATACATTCCTTAGTAATGATAATCATAAAAAAAACAATTAAATATGGTTTCTGGTATCATAATAGTATAACCTCAATAAATAATAATATTAAAAAAATTATGTGTATATAGATAAAAATTCATTCAAATGTCCACTAAATGATTTCTTGAGGAAGATACAATTTTTCACTTTGAAAACACTTATTTAAAATCTAAAAATTTACCAAATTTTATTGAAATAATTTTCTTTAAAAATAAACTCATAAAATTATAAATAAATATTTAATGATATTAAAAGTCCTGAAATTTTAAATTTATGTTCATGTTGTATAAGTTTAAAAAAACTTCCTTTCACACTTTGATTAAAATGTTAAACAATAACTCATTGGGAAAATTACAAGAATATTACTTTTAACAAAAATAAAAAAATAAAAAATGGGTTTAAATGACTTTAAAAAATTATTTTATAATATTAAAAACATTCTTTAAAACAATTTTAGAATATATTATTATGGAAGAAAAAGGATTTTCAATCGAAGATATAAATAAAGTCATCTTTTATTAAAAATATTTTCTCAGTCATTTTAAGTACCAAAGAGAGTGAAATGGTACTATTACATGAAAATTTATTTAATAAACATATGAGAAGAAAATATATTGGGTTTAAGATATAAATATATATCAAATACACAAATATAGACTTCAGTATAATCAATGCTGAATAATGACGAGATTGTGAAATAAACCCTTACATTAGGTCTGAATTCCTTCGTATGTGTCTAAAACTAATGTATAATAATTACAAACTTATTATAAATATATTCTAGAACCATAATCATATATATCATACCATATAAGACTTATAATCTTTTATCACCGGTTTATTATCAATTATTTGTTAAAATCACTCTTTGAGGTTGTAAGTGCTTCTTTATCATATATATTTTTGTTGGATAGTTTCTATATTTCTAATTTTTTGAAGGTTAAATCATCTAAAAAAAGTTAATAATTATAAAAAAAATAAAATATATTAATTATATATATTTTTATTATAATCCATAAAGATTTTAGATGGAGAAATGAATTTCACTATTCATTGAGATGGTAGGTCATATGTATGCATGGACACTGTTTTCACTTTTCAACGGATAAAAATAAAGAAATAATGATAAATATTAACATTTATAGAATAATTATTACATAATATAAATCGTATATAGTGATCAAATCCATCCTCATTACCATAAAAATAAAATATAATGGAAAAGTGAATCATATCGTTTCGTGTAGGTGTAGTCCAAATGCATGCATGAGCGACGCTATTCTTTCGAAACGATTTAATAGGTAATAAGGTAGAAATTATATTATGATTAAAAAAGTATAATTATGTCATAAATATCATATATAAACATTAAAACCATCATATTTCCCATCCATAAAAGATGGAGATGAAAACAATATGTTGATATGTGGAGACAATAAGTCCTACGTATGAATGAGCAAAACCTTCACTTTCCATTTGATCCAAAAGAAGGTGGATAATGGTGGTTTAATAATACTCGTAAAATTTATATATATTGAGATTAATTTTTTTCCATTTATTAAAAATACCATTTATTAATATGAGGTAAAATAAGAAAAAAATGAAAGAGATCATTTAAGGCGATTACCTCTTCTTTGGAATCTCCTCCTAAAGACCCTAGGGCTGGTAATTTGGGAAGAATGATAATTCTATAATATGTATAAGGATGGGGGAAATAGAATTAGGTATGTGGTTTTAGAGATGAAAGGTTCAATGTGGTGTAAATATGTAAAACATGTGGTGTCCTTTTATAAGTGCAGTGATGGAAACTTTTGGAATTCATTAAAAGAATAAAATATAACAATGTCATTATCAAAAAATATTCATAAAAAAATATTTATATTTGAATTTGGGAAAGTATTAAGATTTCACCCCACTAATGAGTAAAATTTTGATAGGTTTAGTGGCGTTTTAAACCTTACCTTTTGGTTTTACCACATAGTTAACCCATTTTAATTTTAACCACGGTAACGACTTTTTCAATATTAAAGTGCTTTAGTATTAAATATAATGTAACTAATGGATCATAAATGGATAATAAATGGATAATAAATTATATTTTGATAATTTCTTATACCATAGTTCTCTTTAAATGTTCTTATTATTTTTAAATAATTTATTAAAATATTATTTTTATAATATATCCTTATGGTTGATTTTTGACACTATTCATTTAATTTAACATAAAAGTCATAAAGAAAACTTTTGAATTAAAATTTAATACATTAACACAATACTAATATTTCATATTCATATATATAATTTTTTGAACATTATAGTTCAATAAAATTATATAACGTTTAATATTTTTAAAATCATTTCATTTTTTTCAATTAATTAAATAAATATTGTGTCATCGGTGTGTAAAAATTTAAGGTAATTATATAATAAATAAAAATTATAAATAAATATCCATAATGAAAATAATTTAATTAAACTCAAAATAGACATTTATATTTGTTCATAAATTTATTTTCTCACTATATGAGCATATAATAGGCATTTAAAACTAAGAGTGTGACATTTTGTAACTTTCTTCTTTTGAAATATTATATTGGTCATTTTTATGGAAATATGTCCATTAAAAATTAATTTTGAGTATAAATTTAAAACGGTGTAATAATCTTCATACAATAAGAATTTAGATGAAATATTATGACTATTCGACTAGTAAATATCCATGTGAATGTTTAAATGGATTTTTTTATCACCATATTATGCTGATGATATTGTTTAAAAAGGCCTGTGTTTTAGTTTTGTACCTTTGTCACGACCCATCCCTCGGGGCCCATGCCATGACTACCCCAAGCCCGCCTTCCATAGGCTAGGGGCTGGCGACTAGCACCAAAGGCGTATTCCCTAAAACTGGGAAGGCATTGCCTTATAACCTACAAACTCACATAGCCATGACCACAACAAGATAAAAACACAAGAAAACTGTATATTAAACAAGTGAGTAAAGTAAGTAAAATGGGAAAGAATACAAGCCCAACTGGAAAGTACAAGTACAACTGAAGAAAGAGAAAGACAACAACAGGTTCATCCTCCGGGTTCCAACCTGAAGGGTAGGTATAGATCGCCTCCTCAGCACTCCATGTCTATCCATTTGCTCTGTGTACCAACACGCCGTATGGTCCACCTCTGAGAACCGTCCATTCCTAGTACTCTCAGCCTCAGTTAGCACTGTTCGTCCTCAGCATCCAACACAATAAGGTGCGGGCATAGCCCGTGTAGGGGTGAGTATAACGATACTCAGTAGGGACCCTGAGACCCTCAATGTCTCACAAATTCCACCAAGGATAAACCACAAGTATGAAATTAACAGATAACCCTACTTAGCTATATTCCCATACATATACCTAAGTTATCAAGTAATCCATCTCAATCAAGGGGAAAACACAGAAAAACTGACTCAGCTCAAACCAGGATTTTATTCTAGGGGTAGTATAAAGTAACATCCCCAGTCACATTGTCGAAACCTTGGATGTTGGAGAACTCCTCCTCTATCGAGTACAGTGGGCCTGCCATAAAACCAAGGCGCTTCCCACTAACCTTAGACTGCTGAGGTACTCCTCCTGTCGAGTACTGTGGGTCTTCCGGGTCACCAAGGTGCTCCCCCTCATAGCCTGCTGAGGTACTCCTCCTGTCGAGTACCGTGGGTCTGCTGTGACACCAAGGCGCTCTCCACTGTGGGTCTGTCGCAACACCAAGGCACTCCCCACCGGGCTAGTCTAGTCACTCCGAGTCAAAACAGTCAGCAGTCGTCAGGTCTCAGCTAGCTACTAGGTCTCTGCACTATGTTCGCTTGTCTCCGAGAGGATTCTCTCCACGAGCTACTGGTCGATACACCAACTTTCATGAAGTCCCACAAAGAAGTATCTCAAAGTATCGCCACGTCAAGGGGGTCTTAATGCAATAGACGGCGCGTCAATCGAACGCCCGGTCTGTGAGTTATTAGCCTTTTAGTTTTGGGGTCCCGTATGGATTCGTGCTCGATCCAACCTGACCGTACCTCAACTATACCCAAAAATCCATTAGGATTTACTCAAAGGGACCGTCTCGCTCCAAGATTTCCAGTTCTGCTGATGTTTCGTCAAACGGACGTCTGGTGCCAAAGATATGGACGAAGGAGCGTAAATGAGTCGTAGTGGGCAAGGGTTTGGTCCGACCCGGCCCGACCTGACAAGGGTCAACCCGGTTCCAGTTGACCCGGCCCAACCCGCTGGTTCAGGCCCGACTCGTGATGCAGCTTGGTCCGCTGGGGGCCCGGAAAGCCGTGAGGAACCGCAGAGCCCATGGGAACCGCAGAGCGGCTCATCCACAGTGGTGCCGTGAGAGCGTGAGGCTGGTTCGGCCGCAGGGGTGCTGTGAGGGCGCGATATGGTTCGACCAGAATAGTGTGAGGGCGCGGGGCTGGTTCGCCCAGGGCGCCGCGCGGGGCGCGGGTCAGTTCAGCTGAGGCGCCGCGGGGGGCGTGGGCCGGTTTGGCCGGGCGCCGCGAGGGGCGTCGGGCCGGTTTGACTGGGGCGCCACAGGGGGCGTGAAGGCGGCTCGGCTCGGGGTGGAAGCTCAGCTCGACGGCTCGACACAATGGAGGTTCGACGGCGGCGCGGAGAGGCGGAGGCCGCGGGTGGTGGAGTGCCATTGCCTTTGTCTCCTTCCTCCATTTCGAAGAACACACCCAAGAAGAACGACGGAGGGGTCGAGCCTTGTTAGTTTGGCCCGCACCCTCCACGTTTAGAGTGGTAGCAAGTGGTTCTCAAAGAACGAAGCAACAAACATCAAACCATAACCTTCCACAATGTTTGTTCCCAATCAACACAAGAAATGAAGGGAGTACATGGAAATAATTATAACGCAAAAATAAACCCCTAATTGTTCATTGATGATGGCGTGGGAAGAAGTATAAACGCCGATTCACCATAGATGAGGACGTTCCATGTCAGAAGAAGTCCCAAGGAAGAAGGTTGAAGAAGGTCGACGTTCTTCATTTAGAGAAGAAGATCTTCATTGGAGATCTTTTCTCTCAAATCTCCTCCTCTCCACAATTCCACCAAAATGAAAACTGTGCCAAAATAATAGATTATGAAATCTAGTATTTTGTTGGAAGAATTCAAAAATATTCATTAATTATAATGGGTGGCATAATTAAAGCATGAGGGTTGGCTCAATTTAATTATTAGGGAAGCCCAAGAGGCTTCAACACATTAATGAGGGAGTTGAGAGGTTTTCCTCTCCCCCCATTAATAGGGGTCAGGTGGTCCCCACCCTCAAATTCAAATTGGGAGGTTTTGAGATCTCGGGTGGTCCCCACCACAATAAATCTAGAAGAGGAGGTTTAGTTCCAGTGGACCCCAACCATGAACATCCACATGGGAGGGTGGATACAACAAAATTAAATAAAATGTGTGTTTATTTTATTTTATTATTTCCACGAATAACCCACAAATTATCTTTCACTCTCGACCCACTGTCATCGAGGTGAAAGTCTTCTTAAGCGAATAACGGCGCTACGAGTTCAACGGTGCACTCATATTTCAATTCCGATCACCGATTCAAAAGATTGAAAAACCCACTCACATGTTTACTTAACGTACCAGGACAAAAGTTCAGAAATTCATTCCGGGCACTCCGGGAATTGAAATCATGCACCGTTAATTTTAAAGGACTTCTAAATTTCTATTTATTATAAAAAAATTACATGGAAATTCTGGGTCTTTATAACCTTGTCATATAAGTTTATGGTTAATTGTGACAGCTTCTGCTATATTGTTTATCCATACTAAGAATCTGAGCTCACCCCTTTCTTATGTTTTATATTCCAAGGATGCCAAGAAATGTTTTATGATTGATATTAAGTGTTAGGATAGGATAATAATGGAGTTCTCAAATGATTATCTATGATGTGTTTTATGTTAGAAATTTTAATTTAAAGTTCATGTATGTAATCTATTTTCCAAGAATGCTAAACTGATTGGTCCTTCGGGACTTGATTCCTTGTAATAATACCAATATATTAAAATAATGCACTGAATATGGTCTTTTGAGGTTGGGGCATTACAGAATGGGTGGAACATTGTAATTAGTATGTGGGCTTACTTAAATGGTTAACTTAATTGATAATATTTTGGAATTTTGAAATGCCTAAGAGTCTATTGAAATGGTTTAAATGGAATGTTGTATATTATGATCCAGTTATGGTTTTAAATTAAGAACATGTTTTTTAATGTGGGAAATGTTTTAATGGGAGGCATGTACCTCAATGTGATTTAAAAAATGGGTTTCTTAATAGACTTAAAATGATAATTTGAAAGGAGGGTGTGACAACATTTTTTTGAAAGTGTGTTACTGATTGTTTGAAATGGATGGAAATGGAAATTAAATCCATGGGGATTGTTTTTTTTTCAATGAAGAAGAACCATTTTTAAAGGGTGCATTCAAGATTGCTTTAAATTAGTATTTTGTGTTTTATGTCATAGATTATTTTTGAGGTTCTATGGGAAACTTGGAAAATTAGATAAAAAAGTAGTAAATGTGTTAAATGGTTAATGATTCATATACACCTGAATAAGTGGAATGTGTGGTGCATTTGACTGAGGCACCTCTCCTTATGTTGGGATGGATTGAACCTTTAGTCCCACAGATGTATGGTGTGATTGGGATGTTAGACTGGGGCTCCTCTCCTTAGGTTGGGATAGAATAATCTCAATTCCCACCAATGTATGTAGTGATTAAGAGGTTTTACTGAGGCTCCTTTATTTGGGTTGGGTTGGAAATATTCTCTAAGTTTTCCGATGTATGGTATAACTAGGAGCTTGGACAGAGGATCTTGTCCTTGTGTTAGGATGGAATCATGCTCTATGCCACACTAGTGCATTGCGTGGATTGGTATTTCTAACCGAGGCTCTATGCTCCCAAGGTATGGATGTGACATGGGTACTTGGACTGATCCTCCAAGGTAAATGGTTAAATTTAATTGATGAGTGGACACCCATTCATGTCTGAAAGTGTGTGACCATTGTACAATATCCTAGTCTCATGACATGAACAAATCAAGTTGTTTGGTTGGTTGACACTTATATATTAAAGGATAAAATGGATGATTAGTAATTTCTTAAAAGTGAAACAAGTTTATTTTGTTTCCTTATACATTTATTGTTCCTTTATTTTTGTACATACACTGTTTTTTATACGAGATATTTCTTTAGATATTGTTGGTGGTGCCCTATTCAGTTTTCCTCACACCCTACTTGAGCCTCCATGGAACTTGGGTACCTAAGAAGAAGCAAATTGTTTTTTGTAAAAGGTTCATGATTGGGAAGCGATATTTGGTTTGTGAATGGGATGATGGTTTGGAGTATGGGATATTAGGATCAGGTTGGGATTCAATCCCATTCTTTTTATCTTTAAGTAGTTTTAGTTTTATACTTTCTTTGTATGACTACCTGACTTGTATTGTATCCATCACTTTGTTATAGAATGTGTTTCTTAGTTATTGTTGGATCATGAATTATGATGTCCATTTATTATTTCTCTTGGATATTTCATCTTTTTATGTTATTTATGTTTTGGTTTTACTCTGATATGTGGGTATATTCTCTTTATTATACCTTACTGACTCACGCTGCTATTCGACATCCTTTAGCATATGGGGAGGTGCGCCTGAGGTCTTATGATGACCCAAATCAAGGAACCAGATATAGTGTCTATCGAGGTAGCGAAATTATGAAGTGGTATTAGAGTGGTGTCTTTTGTCCTACTATTTATACTTGTTAGACTAGAGACTAGGATATTTTCAAGTCTCAAAAATGATCTCATGCATGTGTTCCTATATCCCCATGCATGGGGGGAAATACAAGTTTCCAAGGGTTGGAAATGATGTTTGATTTTGTACTTTTAGGTTTGGTTGATATTTCCACTTCAAGTGGTGCACATGGCTGTGATTTCATTGATTTATGAAGTTTTATATCTTATCCATGTATGGAAAGAGAGGGTGTGCGAGTCCATGCATCATGTGGGGAAAATAGAATTGACAGGTCTTCTATATTTTTCTTGTGATTTGTAGTTCCTTTGGATTCATATACTATTAGTGTACCTTTATTAGAGTAGTTCATTCCTGTTTATCCTTGAATTTTTTTTAATAAAAATATTTTAGAATGTGAATTTTCATAAAGTTGGGTTCTTTGAGAAGTGGGTTAATAAAAAGGATTTGGAAAGTGTAAATGCTCTGGGTTTCCAAATGGAATTCTTTTAAATGATGATTCTTGAGATTTTTAAAATGAAAATCTAGTTAAATAAGAATTTGAAATCAAAGAACATGTAGGTACACTGTAAATAGGCATCCCTAGTGTTTTGTTTTGGACCATGTGTATGAGTATTTTGGGAAATTATAGTTTCATAGTTTTTACCCTTTGTTATGGTTAATGAATCATTATTGGGTTTTAATGTGTGGTAAAATAGATTTACCTATTGTCCCCTTAGTACGGTTGTGGCCTTTGATCCGTGATAAGTTGTTTGGAAATGTGACTGTGGTAACCCTTTTGGTTTGTTTTTGTGTAGGTTGTATGTTGGAACATAAGGATGGTACCTTGGTCATTAGGACCCTTGGGGTTTGAGACCTTATGAGTTGAATTTTGGACCCCATATAGGGTGTTTGGTTACTAGTTCTAATGTATGTGTGTGATTATCATTGGTGTAAAATCCTAGAGTAAATTGATTCTTAGGTTCATGATACTACATTTGTTTCAAAACTAGGACATGAGTGCCACCTATGAGAAGCAAGTTGTTTGAGGTTTGTTGTGATTTTCTTAGAGAGATATCTAGTGGCTTTTTTATTTACATGGATAGAGTTAATGGAGTATGTATCATTTTACTTTCTTGGTGACCTATGAGAGAGGTCAACTAAGGTTTGCTATAACCTTTGGGTGTGTATGGAACAAGACGATGTTTTGGGATTTCGTAGTGGTGCACATTGAGTGCCACCTAGTGTTGGTTTAGCCTAGATGAGAAATAGAAAATGATTAATGGTTTTGAAGATACGCCTTGAGTTGTTTCTATGAGTTCATAGTCTTGGAAAATGAGGGTAGCCTAATGTGAGGTCAACCCTTCATTGTAGGTGCCTTGGAATGTGAATCATCAGTGGTTCCATCAGAGGCAGAATTGACACATGTATGGTGACATCATTTTTTGGTAAAAGCGTGTGGTTATGGCACAATTTCATTATCATAGTGAAATCTGAGTTCTTGTGGTTGTTTGTAAGGATGGTTTTGATGGGAAGATCATTAGGGTACCAAAACCGATAACATTGATAATGTTTAACAAAGGAATCATGTTGAGTTGAGCTGACAATACAAGGGTGACCAAAGCGTTGCTGGATTCTTTCAATATGGAAGTGACACTAGAGGTGAGGGGTGGTCATGTTTTTGATATTTCTCATGCAAAAGGATAGATTTTTGAAAATTAATTTTGATAATGCCTCGAGTCCAGTGAGGCTGAAAAAATAGGAGGTCTGGTCATATGAGTAAGATGGAGTTTGGTCCTAGCTCTAGAAATTTATGACTCATGTAATCTGGAGCGAGGTTCAGGGAGTGGTTATAGGAAAGTACAAGGCCTTGAGTGATTTTTTGAGGATTGGGAGTCGGGAATGTGTTAGGAGTGCATGATGCCATTTGGGATATGTAAATGGGTTGATCATGAGTAACACATATCATTTTCCATGAAACTAGTGGGAAGAACAGGTTATGTAAGAGACAAATTTGTTTTGGATCGGTGGGGTGGAATATTTTTTATCCAAGTAAATCACTAGGGTTGTGTTGGAAAAATACCAGTGGGGTGATATAAATGGTGATAAAGAAGAATGGTGGGTCACTACTACTTGAAAGAGGGTCATGGAGTAGTGATGTGTTTTGGTTGGAAACCTAATTTGAGTTGTGGTGATTTATTATTGATGAGAAATTGGTGGACTGGGAAGCTCAGTGATTTCAGAAGGTTAAGGTTCCCCCATGGGGGGGCGTGGCATAATAGATGGATATTTTTTAGTGGAATTCACTAAAAACTTCTTAAAATACTTTTATCTAGTGATCATCATTCCTAATATCTTGACACCATCTTAGGTATGCTAAGATATCTCTAGATTTTTGTCCTACTACCTATATGTGTTTTGATCGATATGGGTCCTACTGGAGGTTATGCTTATGGAGAAGTATATGTGGAGCTAGATGGTAGAACTTACACCATTGATCATTTTCAGGTGAAGACCTTGAGATGTAGTAGATGTTGAGGAATGTTGTGAGCACCATTCTCGGAAGCTGTGAACAACTAGTGGGTGATGTTTATTTTCTTGCTCTTGTGGAATCTATTTGGCCATATCCAGGTTTTGGGGTTCGGCTTGTGATCGATGCGTGATACACAATGGTTGAAATTTATTCAGGAAAATGGTGATAACAACACTCCTAATATGGGGAGTGGTTCCTTATTCATAGTTGTGTGGATCATACCATGTAGTGGATGTTATGATATCGAGATTCCAATGAGAAGCCCATGGGGTGCATATTTTTTATCATTCAAAAAGTCTAGGTGGTCCTTGGATTTTTTGGATGGCTAATCCATGTATTAGATTTAGGATCAAGGTGGTCATAAGAGAAATACAAGATTCCCATAATAGAATTATTTATGGGAATGATAATCCCTGAAAACATTTGATTATAATAGAGGTTGGTTGTTATAACCTCACAGGATGTCTGGCATGGAATTAGATAGGTGTGTTGGATGACTTCAAAATGTCTTCAAGATTGAATAAATCTTGTTCATGTGAAGTGGTGATGTGCTAAATGTGAAGCTGGGCATTTCTAGGGTAAGTCAACTGGGGAAATCTTGACTTGATTAGAGATAGGGGAAAAAGTTGTGATTTGTGAACTGCCCTTGATGGATGTTTTGGAGTGTTAAGTGAATTTCAAAAAAGTAATTGGGTATTGAGAAAGAAACATGTTTTTTATTATGGATGTATCGTCAGTATATGTGCTTGTGTTAGTAATGTGGATGGGTTTAGTGGAGAATGATAATGTATTAGAGAGTTTTGGATTCCTTGATAGTGGAGTTTTACTAAATGTCAGGGAATGACTCTGGTAGGTGTGACAGATAATAGTGGTATTCCATAAGTGATAATATTCCACTGGAAGGTGATAAGGGGTAGCATGTTAATAGTATAAGATGATTTTTTTGGGAAAATTCAGTCGGGGGTTGTCTGACATGTTATATTGAGAGGAAATGATATGGTAAGTTATAATCCACCTCCAGTTTGATGTTTTAATGGAATGTGTGTTTCAGAAATGAAGGTGAAATAGAGATAAGTCAAGTTTTGCTTAGCCATAAATGTATTTTTAATGCATGTCCCTTCCATTTGTTTTTCATGAAAAGGTTGGATGCCAATGTTAAATGGGATTCTTGTGGACATTGGGAATAGTGATTTGGGAAGTGTGTCGGGTATGTGGAAAAATTTGGGTTGAGGTTTTGGTGTTGTTTTCTATGGTGGTGGTTCCAACCACCGTAAGATGGTGTTGGTTAGATAAAACTATGGTGGGAAGAACCATTGCTTCGAAATGTAACTAGGAGATTATGTGATCAATGTTATTCATTAAATGGGCTTGGGTAAGATCCATCTTGGTTTTTTGGTTTTGATAATGAGAATTAGCTAGGATTGAGGCTGGTTGAAAACCATGATAGGATGTTTTACCTTGGCTTGTGATTTAAATATTTAGATGTGGAATGAGACCATGAGAATTGAGTTTTGGACTGACATAGGTCAGGGGTTTATGGATGGAAAACATTGTGTTCCTTTGTGTGATGATGTGCTTGGGTCACCAGTAAAACCCTGAGAAACTAGGTAAGATGGTGCCATGTGATTTGGGATATGAGTTGTGGATAGGATTAGACTGAATGTGTTCTTATTAACTCTCCTAGGGTAGATTAGTTATTTTTTTTACCCTCTTTTGTGATTTTTCAATGATGTTACTGTGAATTTATCTTATTTTTATGTTGTTAATGATGAGTTTGAGATAAATTCCTCCCTTGAGGAGCTTCAGGTTCATGATTTTAGATCATAATGGTAAATTTATTTAGGGTAGGACCGTTTATTTTCTGAGTATGGAGATTGAATGGATGTGTTTCAGAGGAAACCTAGGAGTTGAAAGTTGATATGTGGGCACCAAGGCCCGACCCATTCCCTTGATGGACTAAGGAGATAGTGTTACATAGACCCTCTTGAATAGAGGGAGATGCACAGTTTTCACACTATTTGGCCAACCATACGGACAAACTGTGTGTGTTATTTAATTTGGTTTTTTACCATCCCCCCTCATAACTTCATAGATCTAATGAATTCATTATTTATAGATTACCATGATCAGTTTTTGGAGGTGTTTATAAATGATATTCCCATATATTCCATGAGAAAGGAAGACCATGAAGATCATCAGGGAATTATGTTAATGAAATTAAGGATGATAAAATTGCATTCCAAATTTATAGAGTATGAATTATATCCATAGAAATTATCATTTTTGGTTCATATAAGTGAAATAAACAGTATATCAATGGATCATTAAAAGATAGAAGTTATTAAGTAATAGAAAAAACCAACCATGATGAATAACATCTATATTTTTATTAGATTGGATGGATACAATTGACATTTTCATAGAAATATTTCATGAATATAAAATCCAAAATAAAAGTTAATATAAAAGGGAGTCATGTTCCTTTGGTCAGATGAATGTGAATAAAATTTCATGGAGTGGAAGAGAAGGTTTCTTAGTTCACTTATTCTTACACAAACCTGAAATAGAGAAGGTTTCTAAATATTCACTTATCCATCAATGATGGGAATAAGTTATGTTCCCATGTAGTATGATGTGGATGTAGTGTATGACTTATTAAAATTTAAGGTACCTAATAAAATTTAATTGAATCCTGATTTGGAGTAGGAAATTGTAATCATCATATTTAAAATATGGAATCATTATATTTATTTAAAAAGTTTATATATATATACTTATAGTAAAATCCTGAAGTGTGTAATCACACCGAAATTTTTGAATATGTTCTGAAGGACAAGGTTGGAGTTGATTAATGATTTTGACTTATCATTTTATTACCACCCCAATAATGTTAAAAAGGTATCATATTCTTTTATTTGGAATGAACATTATAGTTTGTCCACAATGAGGATTGAAATAGATCCAATACTTATGGATTTGTAGAGGATGGAAAATGAAATCACAAGGAAAGTGAATAAATCCTATCTTACTCAAATGAATGTTAAACCATCCATTGATGTGAATATTAAAGAGTCATAGAAGGATGATTTGGAGCTATAAAGGTAGGTAATGAATTTTCTAGAGTCCCACTTTAACCATGATGGAATGATAAGTTTAAAGAACCATATATGTGTCCCTTCAGTATAAGAAATGAAGAAATAAAAGTTGGATGATTCACATAGCTCAACATTATATATATATCAAGGAAGTAAAAATATGTATAGAGATATCAAATTGGATTTATTACAGGGCAAAAAAAGTGACATTGAAAAGTATGTATCCCGATGCCTAGTTTGTCAATAAGTTAAGGATGAATGGTAGAAGTCAAAGGGGATGAGGAAACGATTACCCATTCCTATATAGAAATGGGAAAAAATTAATATAGATTTCATCATAGACCTCCCCTGAGACATATAAGGGTCATAACTTCATTTGGGTTATACTTGAACACCTTATGAATTCAATGAATTCCATAACTATCAGATAATATTTCTCTCTTAACCAACATTCAAGGATATAAATTAAAGAATTGGTAATGAATCATGGAGTATCACTCCAAATTTTATTTAATCAAGATCGAAGGGTCACCTTAATGTTTTTGATAAGTCATCATTAACACTTAAATATAGAGTTGAACATTATCATTTTAGATCATCATTAAATTAATGTTTATCCTAATAGGACCATTCAAACCATGGACAATATGTTGGGATCCTTCAATATAGATTTGAATGTTGGTTTGTAACAACAAATTAATTTGGTTAAACATTCTTATACCAAAATATTTCAATTGAGTATTTAGATGAATCCTTATAAATCTATATATGAGAAAAATTTGAATAACTCCATATTCTAGTAATAATTGGTGAAAATAAATCTATTGATACATATAAATGATGAGAAAATAGTAGAGAGAGTTATATCCATTCTACATAACATCAGAGAATCTTAGAGTCAATGGAAAAGTTATGTTAATAATCGACTGAGTGATAGAGAGTATGAATATGGTGACATGGTATTATTATATGTATCTCCATGGGATAATGTTATGAAATTTGGAAACATGGAGAAACTAATCCCTAGATATATTGGTCCCTACAATATTCTTAATCAATTAGGATTGTAGATTATTTTTTGGTGTTTCCAATAAACATCTCTGAAGTTAACAATGTGTTCCATGAATCAATTATTAGGAATTACATACAAAGTCCTTCATATATACTAATCTTAGAGGATATAAAGTTAGTGAATGATATTTTCGGTAAGAAAAAACTTGTAGATATTAGGGATCATATGGATAAATTGTTGTTGAACAAGACCACTCACCTAGTAAATGATTTATGTTAAAGCCAAAAAATTTAGAAATATACACAGGAACCTAAGAATGTTATGAATAAGATGTAATTTCATCTATTTATATTAAAATAATTAAATACCAAGGGAGAAATTATTTTACTAATGGAACAATTTAATAACACATGATTTTATAATATATTAATCTTTAATAAATTTAATATGTTTAACAGTATGTGAATCATAGAAAACCAAACATAAATGAATAATAATTTATTCAAATATAAAATGAAACACATTATTAGATACTAAAAACAAATTGATAAAATAAATCACTTTTTAAAAGGATGAAATTCAAAAAAATAAATAACATAAACTCTTGAGAAGCTGTTTTAAATTATTTTTTTAATTATGAATTTTTTAAAATTTAATAATTTTGGTGAATGATATATATAAACTTTATTGAATCAATTTATGTAATAATTAATATAATTAATTAAATAAATACATTAAATGTTAAATTAATTATAAGGAATAATATTCTAATAATTCATATTAATACATAATTTTTTTTAAAAGCATTGGATTATTTATATATGTTTTTTTAAAGATAATCTATCTTATTTTGAGGGTTAAACCTATGGAATGATATTTTTATACTTTCATAAAAATGAATTGTCCTTAATTGATTTATTATATGTCAATTATAAATGAAGTTAAAAAAATTTGATGAAAGTTTTCTAAAAATAATCTATTTTACCTTAATAGATTTATTATCTATCTATTATAAATTAAGATAAAATCATTTGAACGTAAAAAGATATATTTTTCAGAAAACTATTTTTCAATATGTGAAATTTATTTTATTTTAATAAATCAGACTAGCTGCTATTAATTTATTATTTTAATATAATTTTTACAATATATTCAATCAAATAAATTAAAATTCATATAATGGTTGTTATGAATAAAGTAATGTGTATAAATTCATTTTTATTCATAAAGATTCATTTTTTCTAAAAATGTATTTTATGTGTAGATATTTTAATTAATTTCTATAAATATGGGAAATTTATTATAATTAAATGTATTCCATATTTAGATTTGAAATTATCAAATATTTTTACAATTTCATTTTCATTTTTTTAATAAAAATAAGTGACCATGGTAAAATTTTGTCACCAAGGTAAGCGTTAAAAGGGTTCAAGTTGGGTTATCCTAAGAGATATGGCCACAATTATTACTAAAATATGTAATAATTTTATTGGTTGATTGAATTTAGACCTTAAATTATGCTAACATAAAACATAGTATGTATTGGTTCTACTTTCCCATAATAATTTCATTATAATATTTTAATGTTAAGGGTATTTATAAGAGATCCACTCTACTCATTTAGAGAAGGGAACCCTGTATCCTCGCTTCTACACACAAATTGAGCACCTTATCTATAGCAATATCTTACCATATAACATTAAAATTATCCTAAACACATCTTATAAGATATTTTATCACCAAAACACCAACCTAATATGTCTTAAGATGTAATCCAAAAGAGGACAGCCAAAGAGGTAATTGTATTAACTGGCTTATTTCATGTTTATTTACTATTCCACATCTTAAAAAGCCTCTTTCACCACATTAAAATAATAAAAATATTATAATTAGTATCAATAAATGAATTTATGTTTATGAAAAAATCATTATCTTCCTCTATTCCATCTAATGTAAAATGTAATCATCAATCATGAATACGTGGAGACTACCACCTCCATGAAGTGATACATTTCATATTTCATCACCAACTGACATGGATGGTTATATAGATAAATTTAATGAATATATATGATATTTAAAATATAATTATTATTTTTTAATGTAAAATAAATTTTTATCTTCCTTTAATTCCATCCATTGAAAAATTAATACATCACATGTGCGTACGTGTAGACTACTGCCTCCATTAAGTGATGTAATTAATTTTTCATCACTACCTCAAATAAATAAATATGAAATTGTATATAATGAATAAATATTATATTTATGAGATTATTTGAATTATATAGGTTATTAAACAATGACCAAGGCCTAAGGACCCTAATATCCATACTAAATCATAAATAGAAAACAGAATAGTTAACACAAAATATTATTTCTAATAAATAATTGTTAATAAATTCATAATTTGAAATTATAATGGAATGATATATAGTAGTATGTGTATGAATGTTTTTAGATGTAAAATAATATTTCATTTATTTTACAAGATGTTAGATCATGTTCAGAGCATGCCGAGACCTAAGGTAAGGGTTTATGCTATAATATCACATTTTATAAGGATTGTTTTTGTTTAAATTCACATTGTCTAAAATTTTGTGATATTTATCTTCTAAAACCCATATATTTTGTTCTAATTTTTTATTTAAGTATTTTCAATGTATTATTTCCATATTTCTCCTCTTTTATACTCCAATAATTGTAACAATGTTTTAAAGAAAATATGGCTTTATTTCTTTTTTGAATTGGGAAACATTTTTCTTCCATGCCAATATTATTTAAAACGATTCAATAATATTATTTTCTAGAATTATATAATGAAATTTTCATCTATATTTTACATTATTTTCACAGGGTTATAAAGTAATACTTACAATTTTTTCTATACAGGTTATATTTTTTTTTAATAGTGTGCATTTTTTTTAAAAATTACTAAATGAATGGATTTTTATACCATATAATAAATTATGTATTTTAAATAATAAATAAAATGTATCCATGGATTTAGAAATAATATCCTACTACCATATTTTGGTGAAGTTTTATTATCTCAAAGTTACCAGAGGAAAAAAAATACTCTCTCTTATTTTGCAAAGTATATTTCTAATACTTTTCAAAAAGTAGTTTTTATCATTGTGAATATATTTTATGGAATTGTATAATCTGCTATGGATATTATCTAATGATTCCATCCAAAATATTTCTATTGATGTCATGTGATGATGATGTTAAAAGGATGTCTTTATGAAACTCATTCCTTTCCCATGGGTTAATTATGTTATGATGAAATAATGAATGTTTTTATGATCTTGTGGAACACATAGTTACGATTTTCATTATGATATGGGTTGTTATGGAATTATATATACGTAAACGTTAATGTGTAAATATTTATATATGATGAGATAATATTAAATGGAATGATGAGTGAACCCAATCCACTATGGGACTATTTTTACTATGTTTATGGGATTTGGGAGTAAACTCAATCCACAATGTTACTATGTCCAGTATGAAAGTCATAGCAGTGATCCTTGTCTAACAAAATGATTTTATATTCTTATGTGTATGTAAAAAACTTATTTCCTATATTATAATAAGATCTCATAGAATATAAAGGATGATTTATGATTCTACACTCTTATGACTCATGTATTTTGTTATAGAGAATTATTCCATAAATCATGGTTCATCTTTTATGACTTGTAGGGTATGTTTACATAAGTTATAATAATGTTCTCATACCCTTATGTATATCTTATGGTCACTTATGATCATCCATTAATATTTATGATTTTACCCTTACTATGATTCTGATCTCACCGTTTATTATGTTTTCTCTTCCCCATGTTATTAATATTTTTTTTGAAAAGTATATGTCTCATAATGGTAATATGTCAGAAGAAATTTATAGGAGATGATAAAGGTATTACATGATATATATTTATTATGTATCGAGTGTCTAATAACACAAAACCTTAATGGTTATTGAGGATTTATTTTTATAATTAGCATTTAATATTCAAATAAAATTATGTAATATTTATTTATGTAATGATCAGGTCATCTTAGGGATGACCTGACATGTCACCGACCTGTGCTTGATATCTTGGTTAACACGCAACAAAAATCATTAAACAAACCTTGATATAGAGTTAAAATATTATGATTTAATGTAATATTTATCACCTATTATTTGGATTAGTGGGAATGAATATCGATAAATGCATTATAAAAAATATTTAATGTATTTAATAATAATAAATAAGTACTAATTTTTTAGAAAAATAATTTTTATAATTAAAAAATATGTTTTTCAATAAATGGTTTTTATTGAATTTTGTGTGTAGAAATTACAATTAATTTATAAAAAAAATTAGAAATTTAATTTTATAAATTAACTACTTTTTTAAAATCCAAATATAAATATTAACTTAGGGTGATGATTTGGTATTCTTGTAAAATAATGGATTTTTTAGAGAATAGTTTAAAATATCAATTTTCAAATACATTAATTTATTATCATTAAATAATGTAATTTTAAAATACCATTATATATTTTATTTTATATTATAGTGAAATATGATCTATTTTTATTATAATAATATAATTTTAATCAAAAAATTTTATGATTTTGATATAATTTATATTTTATTCTTAAAAACACAATTTTCGAAAAACTGTATTTTATTATGTTTTATGTATTTATATTAAAATTAATTTTTGACACTTATATAAAATGAATCATTAAAATGGATACAATATTTGGAATCAGGATGTTTAAATGTTTAAAATTGATCCCTTTTATTTTTTAGCATTATGAGTAGTAATTGTGGTAAAATTTATCACCTCAATAAAGGGTAAATCAAGTAATTAAGGTAAAAAATAACGAGATAAGGTAATAAAAATCATCACAAAACCTAATTTATTTTATTTTATTGAGTCTATTTCATCTATAATCACCCATACATCAAATATATGACCTTTTTTCAAATTTCAAATGATTTTCACCATTATAATATTTAAGTTAAAGATTAAGTCAAAAAGGTCACACTCTTTCCTTTCATATCTACAATAATTTTAGATAAGGATAAAAAGACTTATGATATATTTTATAGGTTTTTTGGAAATATGAATCAATTTTATTATCATGTTAATTTATTTTTAATTTTAATTGATGGAAAAATTACCTTCAATGCTTATGCAATGCCGACACAATGGTCATGCAAGCAGTAAAAAATCATGAAAATTATTTTCAAATTAGTAAAATTAAATTTTATTGATATATTTATAATTTAAAATGAATTTTATATGTAAATATAATATATTAGTTAGTTTATAATGATTTTTATTCCAATTCCTTTTCATTTGTGTAATTTTCAATGTCAAATTAAATGAATAGTTCTAAAAATGACATTAAGGATATTTTATAATAAATAACAATTTATTAAATTATTGAAAATTCAAAGAGGTCTAATATTAGGTAACATTAATGGTATATGACTTAAAAGCTCCATCATGGTCCATTTATTGATCATTTTTCATTTTATAGTAACATTCATGACTCTTAAAGTGTAGAAAAAATTAATATTATGGTAATTGTCAAAAGTGTAAATGGGTGTAAAAATAAAAGATAAGGGAGAAAAAATATTAAATACTTATCCGAAAAAATATTAAATACTTATCCAAATTTTATTTTATGAGAGGATATAGAATAATAATAATATTATCTTGTAATTATATCATTTTTGATCCATTTGGAGAAGAAAAATAATTTATATTAACTTAATATTTTAATAAATTCCAATAATTACCCTCCGCTCGTATATAAAAGGACAAAACTTCTCTCTTTTCATTAAAAAACATTGAAAAATATAACATAACCAAAACCTAAAAAATAACATTATAAACAATCATTGAAATTAATTATAGGTTTTGGTATTCCTAAATTACCATTTCAAAGGCCCTTAAGTAGGGATCTAAAGTAAGTCTGCTGAAAAAGAGGTAATCATCCTTATGGACACTTTCATGATTATTTATTCTTATATTTCCTCTAAATATATTGTACCCATAATAAAATAATAAATATAGTATCATAAATTTACTTATATGTCATTAAAAATTTGGGACAACCATATTCCATCACTTTTCCATCTTTGAAACACGAAAACTTTGTTCGTACATACGTAGCGATTACCATCTCTATATAGCAGCGAAATTTGGTTTTCATGGACACTTTAATTGGACGGTTATAAAGATGAAAATAATTTATAGATATATTTTTTCATATTTTTTATTATGAAATTATAACACCATATCTTCCTTCTTACCGTCCAATCCATTAGAAAATGATAACATCACTTATAGGTTTGTGTGGACTACCACCACCATGAAGTAGTGTGAACCGTTATTAATTTATTATTTACATAGATGGGAATAAGGATATAATTAATTAATATATCTGAAAAATATGATATAATAATGATTCTAGAAAGGTTTTATGTTTTTTCACTTTTTATTTCCATCTTTCAAAAAGTGAAAACAACGCTCATATATATGTACGTCCTACTATCTCTATTAACAGTGTAATTCACTTCTCTATCTCAACTTTTTATGAATGATTATATATACATATATATAATATGATATTTATATCTTGGATAAAAAAATTCAGGATGATGGAACCTAAATAGAGAATCAACGTTTGAAACTATCGAATCAAAACATACATGAAAAACAATGTAGTTAACACCTAAAATAATGATAATAATAAAATATTGTTAACAAAACAGTGATAAAATGTTATAAATGTATAATATATGATATTATATATATGTATATGGAACTATTATTTATAAAAAATAAATATAAATACACTATATATGAGTTTGAATGAACTTATGAGGTTAGTAGAACTTGGGGTATGGGGTTTCTTTACTCAATTTCAACTCATTGGGTTATAATTCTACTTCAATGACTATGCTATGACATAATTATTTGTGAAATTAAATATAGTTTTACCATTTCAAATATCCACTTGTTTTTATGTATATAAAATTTATACACATAATCACTTCATTTATTAATTCTCACTTCATTAATATGATCATTGTAAGTGATTTCATCTCAATTTCCACTCCATTGATACAATTTTTTTATTATATACCTAGTTACTTTTATTAGCTGTTCATAATGACACATTTATGTATTTAACATGAATATATATGTATTCATTATGATCTTTGAGTCAATACTGGTTACTCTTTCAAGGGGTTACAATTTATATGAGACCAAAGAGGTACATATTTATTTTAAAATCTTATTTTCTTTTGGGATTTCTTATATATTAATTGATGAAATTTTATAATACATCCATTATAAGATCCAATAATTATATTATTATATGGATATTTAAGGATTTTCCATATTTAATTCCATTTTTTACTCCCATTTTCCTTTGAATCATGAAAATAATTATTTAAAAGAAAATAATATCTTATTTCTCTTTTGATCAAGTATATTTTTCTTCCTTGTCCATATTTTTCAAGACTGTTTTACATAAATCCTTTTTATTTAATCCAATTATTTATTAAAAAAATTCAATTTATCGTTTTCTCATTAAAAATTTTCAAAGGAATATTTCTAATTTTTCACAAATGTTTCATTTTCAACTTTTATTATAAAATGTCAAAAGGAATGTTTTATTTTTAAGGTATATAGAGTTTAAGAAATTTCCCATCATCATAACCATTTTACACTATTTTGGTTCTTCTACAATTGATAAATGGTGTTAAAAATATATTATTTTAGGAATTGTTTTTAAATATCTCACATTCATTTTCTTCTATTCATTAAAAGACTCGGTTTTAGTATAATACCTACTTTTATTATAGTCATCACTCAACTAATGATTAATTTTTTTATCATGAACTTTCTCTTAAAACATTCACTTTCTTTTGATCATTAGACATTATATTTCCCCTAAATGAAATTTTTTTCAGTATCATGAATTATATTATTTCATATGTTTTATACAATTTATACATATTGTTTTTTACTATGAAAGTTATCTAATTGATAGGGGAAATAATGATATTTAATATTCTTCACTCAATATGGATATTTGTTGATAAGACAAGTTTTTTATCACCTAAATTGATCATTGTATATAAGAGGGCTGCATTGGACATACAACAATGGGTGGGGCCCATATTTATATATCCCACTCAGGAATTTACATGTTTCATGAGACAAACATGTTGTATATAATTATTAAATTGGTTTTTGGTGTATTTCTACCCATATTATAAATTTCCTTAGTGCAAGTCCTTTATGTTAGAGATATATTGATGTCTAGGATCATGACATATAATAGTATTCATTTCATTTAGATAGAATTAAGTTATTATTATCCATTAGAATACATCGTTGATATAATCCATGGATGAATTTCATGCATAGGTTATTGATTAAATGGCATGTGTTTTAGGTTAATTAACTTTCCATATTTATTATACCTTATAAACTAATTATATCTTCTATTGTATGTAACCCTTACTAAGAATTTTATCTCACCTTTTTTTTTACTTTTCACTGTGATATTAAGAAGAAATAATTACATGAGTTTTAAGGATTTTAAACATTTTATTTTGTTATGTTTTATATTTTATTTCCAATGTAACATAGAAATAATGTTAGAATATAGTTTTTAAAATCTACTGAACTAATCGATCATTAATGATGAGATCACTTGTCTCTTATTATAATGTAAAAAAATTATACACCGAATATGGGTTTCTAGAGTTTCGGTCGGTACATTTGGTATTAGAGGATGTTTAGTAGAATCCTTAGGAATAAGATTTAGGAAAACAATTGCTTATAAAACATAACCATATAACTGACTTTTTGGGTAAGTTAAAGCATAGGATGACATCCTAATGTTTTATTAAGTTGTATATTATGGTGTTATACTATAAATACATCAATTTTTGGACACTATATGTGAAAATGGTTTTGGAAAAGTGGTATCCAGTGGTAATATCCCCAAAAAGAGTTGGTAGAATAGATCTCAGCCATCATTCTTGTGCACGGTGAGTATTGCCTTGCTGCACATCTGGTTTGAAAAACTTAGGGGATATCCTAAGGTTAATTAACACTTTATTTATTAACCATTATGTTGAATGGTAGAATAGAACCTATGAAAACTTATGATATATTCCATAATGTAATGGGATAAGCATAAAGTGTTTTCGGTTTACATGTATATGGTTGATCAAAATATTAAATTCATAGATACCCACTTGGAGGATTATGTGATTCGAGTTTAACATGATCAAGGATATTTTTGGTGGCATTTATGGGAACAAAACCCTTTAGTTTATTATATGATTTAGTTAGAAGTTTATTTTTTGGAATAACGATTTAATATTTTTTAGGAATAAGTATATATTTTTTTGATAAACTTTAGGGTGAAAATGATAATTTATGTTAGGGTATTTATTGTTAATTAAAATTATTATATTTTGTGAAAAAATAAGTTTTATAGAAAACCATTGTGATTAAAAAGTTATTCAATGAATAATTTAATTTTATTTATTTTCATATTTTTTTGGATCATTATAGGAATTAAATTAATGTATTTTTACAAAAATGAAAAACCATAGGATGGGTGACAACCCGTCACATTTGGAAAGGCTTCAAGGCTTGAACCAACAACCAAATGGATAAAAGGGTTAAATACCTATAACTTACCTACATTATTGTGTGGTTATTATGATTGTTTTTAACTTAAACGGTTTTTTGGATTAGAATTATGTTGATTTTGAGAAAGATATTATAAGATCAACTCATTTTTATTTTTTAGGATTTTGTGGTCAATATTGATATTTTTGGAGGTGTTTTATTGGGTTGTGGTATATATATATATAACATTTAGATTTAATTTATTTGATTATTTTGGAATAATGTCATTGTGTATTTTGAATTGTAAGCTAAAAGGTATGAGATAAATATTTAGGATAAAAAATTCTTTAATGTTGAGTTTAGCTGGGATATAAGAATATTTAATGAAATTTATTTCCTTTAGTTTTATTATTGAATTTTAGAGATTAATTAATTATTTCCTCATATGAATTTTTATACATTTATGTTTTTATCTTATATTTTGTTGACTAGTTCATATTTGTAATGAAGACATGTGTAGATTTTTATTCTTTGTGGATTATGTGATCCCTTAGAAGTTGCTTTTAGTTCACTATACATGAAAAAAATCGTCTTCATTTCTCATTGTTTGGAGAAAAATATTTTGTTATAGCAGAAATTTATTAAAGGATGAAATTATAAATTTCAGTTAATTATATATTATTATTATGGTAAATGAGTTTCTAAACCATAGAAAAAGGATCTTGAATTAAAAATGTTATATCTTTACCTTTATTCCGGATTAATCAATGGACTTTTCACCCCACACTGATTTATGGTTTTGTGGTTGTTAGGTTTCTCATAAACACATTATCCATCACTATTTATTATCCTTGGAAGTTATTTTTCCCCTCCATGGCTATATTTTAGCTTCCCACCAATGTTCTCCCAATCTAGGAACCCAAATATGTTATATTTTTTGTAACCTTTATGTTTCCTACCTTCCCTTTTCGGAAAGGTTTTATTATCCCTCTCTATGATGTGGGTTTACAAAGAATATATTTTAAAATAATAAACCAATTATACCTAAGATAATTTTTTTGGGGAATAATTTATTTAAATGGGGTAGAATTTAACACAATGATAATTTAGAATATTGTTCTCAATATCTAGCTTAACACATAACACTGGGAATTAAGTGAACCATGATATACTATCAAAATATTATTATATAATGAAATGGTTAAAACCTTGAATTTGTATTATATAAAATGAATAGAGAAAACCACATTATAAAAAATATGAAATTTATTTATTAATAATAAATAATTATTAATTTTCAGTAAAATCATTTTTATACCTAAAAAATATGCTTTCTTCAAAACTGGGTTTTACTAAAATATAAATATAGAAATTATAATTATTATTTTACACTATAATAAATTTAATTTTATATAATTAACATTGTTCTTTTAAATCATCATATCAAAATTTACTTTTTGTGAAATTTTTGAATTTTTCTAAAATGATTGATTTTTCAGTTAATAGTAAAAAATACTGATATTTGAAATACTCACGTTTATTATAATTAAATAAAGTAATTTTAAAGTCCCATTATATTTTTCATTTTTTATTAAAGTGACATAAGATCTATCTTATTTTAAATAACATAATTTTTTTCAACAATTTTCATGTTTTTTATATAAGTTAAATTTTATTCTTAAAAAACAATTACCTAGAAATTGATTCATAGTTTCATTTTATGAATTCATATTAAAATTAATCTATTACACTTATAGAAAATGAATCATGAAAATTGGATAAAATATTCCGAATCAGGAGGTTCCAATTTGGCATATAGTTACCTTTTATTTTAAATAATTATGAATAATAAATGTGGTAAAATTTGTCACCTCAATAAATGGTAAATTAGGTTATTAAAGTTAAAAATAATTATATGAGGAATTAAAAATAATCCCAACACATGAATTAATTTCATTGGTTGGATTAAATTTCGCCTATAATCATATAATATTCTAATACATGACTTGTTTTCATTGGGTTATGAATTTAACCTTTATAATATTTAAGGGAAAGATAAAGTCAAAAATGTCAATTTCCTTCTTCTAATATTAATAATTTTTTATTTATAGAGATAAAAATCTTGTGTTAAATTTTAAAAGTTTATTTAAAATATTAATTACATATTTTAGTAATGGTAATTTATTTTTTGTTTTTAGTTTTGAAATAATGACCTTAAATTTTTATCCAACATAGACACAATGCTTGTGAAAGTAGTAAAAAAACTATTAAATTATTCCAGGAACTCTAAAATTAATTTCATTTTAGTGAGTTGTAGTACCCATTTAATTTAATATATATATATATATATAACATATTATGTATGTTTTAATGGTTTATATTAAAATTCCTTTTATTTCACATTGTCTTCAAAATCAAATTAAATGAGTAGTTCCAAAAATGACATTAATGACATTTTATCAAAAATAATATTTTATTAAATGATTTAAAATTCATAATAATATAATATTTATCCAAATGATTGATATATGGTTTAAAAAATCCATTTCATTCCATTTTAGGGTCATTTTTCCTTTTACGGTAGCATTTTTGACCCATAAAGGGTAAAAAACATTAATATTATAGTAATTGTCTAATGGGTTAATGGGGGTTAAAACAAAATGTTCATGATTAATACACAATAAAAAGTTACCAAAATTTTATTTTATGTGATTATTTAGACTCATACTCATATTATCTTCTAATTATATCATTTTGTTATGATTTTTATGTGAAAACAATTTATATTAATTTAATAATTTATGATATTCCAAGAATGCACCTCCCCTCACTTATAAAAGGACACTCCTAATATCTTTTCTTTACACCACATAATGAAATATAGATATAAAACCTAACCAAGCCCTTTTTAAAATTCCATATAAATTAATTATAGCTACAATAATTCTTAATAGACCATTTTAGGGATCGTGAAGATGGTAACAAAATGTAGTCTACTAAAGAAGGGGTAATCATCTTTACCGACTCCTCCAAATTTATTTCTTATTATAATTCCTCTAAAAATATTACACCCATACTAAATTAATAACTATATTATCGTATATATACATACATGTTATTATTATTTTGGAACACTCATATTCCAACTCTTTTTCTCCTTACAAAAATAAAAAACATCACTTGTACATACGTACAACTTACCATCTCCACGTTGCAAAGTAACTTGTTTTTCATCACCATGTTACATATAAATTAATAAATATTAAAAAAATAGATATTTATGATATTTATTAAATATTTATTATTACTAAATTATAATATCATATCCAATTTCTAACATTCTAATCAATTGAGAAACAATAACATCGCTTGTACGTATGTGTGGACTACCACCTCCATGAAGCAATGTGATGTTTTTTTAATATACAATTTAGATGGATGATAATAAGGATAGATTTAATTAATATATATAGTATATATGAAATAATAATGATTCTTCAAGTTTAAATTATTATTTAACTTTCTTTTATTACATCTTTTGAAATGTTAAAAATGGATTTCACGAATTCATACGGCCTACCGTCTCTATGAATTGTGTAATTCATTTCTCTATCACAATTTTGTAAGGATTAATATATATACATATATTATATATATATATATATATATAATTAATATTTATAATATTTATCTCATGAATAATATTCTATATTTTATGGAACCATGATGAATACCCATGTGTCGAAACAACTGAATCAAAACATATATGAAAAACAAAGTAGTTAAAACCTGAAATAATGATAATAATAAAATACTATTAACAAATAGATAAAAAAATATTATTAAATGAAAAAATATTATATTATTGATATGTATATGGTTCTAGGATGTGGCAATAATAAATCTAAATTTATTATACATGAGTAAAAATGAACTTGTGGGGAAAGTAAAAGTTGAGGTAAGGGATTTCTTAACTCAATTTTCGTTCATTGGGTTAAACTTATACTTCATTGAGTATGTAATGACATGATTATGTGTGAAATGACATTAGATTTCATTATATTTCCTTTCAAATTATTTTTTATGGATTTAAATTAATTAAAGAAAATCACTTCACCAATTAATTCTCACTTCAATGGTGTGATCTTTGTAAGGGATTTCATCTCAATTTACACTTTATTGATACATATTTGATATTAGGAACCTATTTACATTAATCTAGTATATATAAAATCATTTTTATGTATTTAAAATGAAAATATATTTATTCATAATGATTAATTATTCAATTCATGTAACTCTATCAAGGGGTTACAATTTAAAATTTACCAAAAAGGTAGGAATTTATTTTAAAATATCATTATATTTTGGGATTTCATTTATTTTCATCAAATGAATATTATAATATATAATTTATAAGATCCAATAATTTTCTTATACTCTAGATATTTATAGTGTTTCCATATTTTCATCCAACATTTCTTCTCATTGTAAGTTAAATAAAGGAAATAATAAAAAAGAAAATCCAATCATATTTCCCTTTTGATTAGGTATATTTACCTTTCATGTCTATATTTTTCAATTTTTTTATAAATGTAATATTTATTTATTCAAATGATTTATTAATGTAATTTTATGTTTTGATTGACTATTTAAATGGTTTGAAATAATATTTCAATATTTTAAAAAAAGATCAATTTCAACATTCGTTATAAAAGTCAAAAGGAAAGTTTTATTTTTAATGTTTATTGTGTTAACATATTTTCACTATGACACAACCATTTTATTATATTTTAATGAATCTAAATGTTTTCAATGATTTTACAAATAATTTTTTATGAAATATTATTCTAAATGTTTTACTACTATTTTATTAAATTCTTTAAATGACTGGATTTTACTGTAAAATCTAATTTTTTACTGTTCATATCTCATATCTTGATCGATTTTATGACCATTAAATTTCTCTAGAAACATTAACACTCACGTGATCACTATAAATTTAATTTATATTAAATATCTATACTCTTTGTATCATTCATATGATTATTTCCAAAACCATATACCATTTCTATATATACTGTTTTACTATGAATATTTGTTTGATTGATTGAGGAAATATTGATATTCCATGTTCTTTACTCATTTTAAAATATTTATTAACAATGAAATTTTTTTATGAATTAAATTATTCAGAAAATATATGAGGAATTAAATGGAAATTCAATGATGGGTGGGGCTTGAAATTATATACCCCCTAGATGCATCAACAAGTCTCATGATACATATCAGTTGTCTAAACTTATTAAATTGTTATTGGTTTATACCTAACCATAGATTAAACTACCTTTATGAAAGGCCATGATAGTATAGATATCATGATATCTGGGATCATGAAGTCCAATATTATTCATTTCCTTTAATGAGAAATGAGTTATTATTATCAATGAGATTACTAAATTGATATTTTCCATTGATTCAATATATTTCTAGTGATATACATTTCTATATTAATTATGACTTATTTATTCATTATATAATCTACTATATGTAACCCTTTCTATGAATTTAAACATACCATTTATTTTCATTCCTCTCCATAGGATTTTAAGAAGAAATCTTTTAATTAGTTTCAAGGATATAAAACATTTCATTTTTTTAAAAGTTTTATATTTTATTTATATTGTCATATGTAAATGAAATATGTATCTAATTCATCAAAACTACTAAAATAATCGATCCATCATGATGAGATCCATTGTATCTAATGAAACTGTAATAAAGTATTTATTGACATTGTGTTACTGGAGTTGGTTTTGTTACTTTAAGGGGTGTGAAAGGAGAGTCCATAAGGCATATAATTAGGGAATCATAATTTTGAAAAACCCAAAAACATGAAAATATGATATATTTTAGGGGTTTTACACACAATTCATGAAACCATGAACCAATCATGTTATAGAATACAACTAAATATCCACACTCTACATTTTCTTGTCTACATGATTTCTCCCAACTATTCTCCAAATGTTTGGGTTTCTCCCACAAACAAAAAAAGTTGTATTATCCCCTAGAGAAATATAAATTGTTTGGGGAACACTACACCAACTATGAAACATGATTTATAATAAAATTCAACACCCCTTGTATGCTTGTATCTCATAATTTACTAACCACGCACAATTCATTGGGTATATATAAACTACAAGAAAAATATTATAAAATCATAAAAAATTTTAAAATTAAAAAAACAAGAAAACATATAAAATAAATAGGAATATTGACACCATGGAATCACACTCCCCAACTTAATAGAAATCATAAAGTGCATCACTTAATAATATTTGGGAATGGAAAAGATTAAAATTAATGTCTCAAAAATGGACATATAACCCTTGAAAAAGAAGTGTAGTGCCCTCTTCCATCAATTGAAGGTATACAATGCATCCATATTCCACCAGTACCAACTGTAATGAGGGTAGATACTTAGAGGCCACATTTTTTAGTTGATCATCTTATTTCCAAATATAGTAATCAATGATAACAATTACATTCCTAAGAGTATAAATAATTTAATTTTTTTAATCCTACAAGAACTCTATCAATCATCTCCACCTCGGGTAGAGGTTTAGGGTAGAGAATATCTAGTCAACACTCTTATGCTAAATGTAGACTATAAATTTCTCACAAAGAAGGTAGTTTCTAGAAATATTCATGATAAACACGGCTTATATAATATATATGTCTTGGAATTCATAGTTTTTATTATGATTCATGAGGTTTAAAAACCCATAATCAATCACATTCTACCTCTATATTAGTACATAAATATGTATAGTTCCAAAGGAATCACAAAAACCACATACTTGACTCCTTCCTCATGTAGACATAGAACAACAACAAAATCAGCCAATATTTTAGCTCTATGAAATATATTTAATATCTCATATACATTGCAAAATATTACACTTTTAGGTAAGGTAATTTTTTGGGACATACAATCCTTAAGAAAATTTTCATGAATCTAAACTAATATCCTACTAAAAATAGAAATTTTGACAACAGAAAATAATTATTGGGTGAATCATAAGTGGTCCAAACCTCAAATTTTTAATTCCAAGTGCTACTCTAGCCTCCATGGAGATATTCCTTAAGAAATATACTTTTTTAATCTATAATTCATATTTTATGTGTTTTCCAGAAAAGTATTTCCCTTGGAGAAGTTATAGGACAATCCTCATATGACCAGAATGATATTCCTATAAACTATATTATATGAGGATTCTATCAGTGAATAATACCATTAACTAGTCAATAAATAGTTGTAAGATCAATTTCATGAGTCTTATTAATAGAATATGGGTTTTTTACACTAAAGGGAATCACTGGGAACTCTTAATTACCATTACAACACCTAAAAAACATATTCTAGATATCCATACTATTAACCCAAGTTACATGATATCTAATACAGAGAATGATATTCAAAAAACACTTTTATCTCTTAAAAAGGTTTAAGAGTTCATTAATTCTTGAGATAGGCAGTTTTTTTATTGATTGTTACCTGATTGAAGTACTGAGAGTCAATATAAATCCTTTGGATCTTTTATTCCATCTCAGAAAATAAAACATGGGATTCTATGGGAGACACACTCAGCCTAATAAAACCTTTCTTAAAAGGACTACTATTTACACCTTTATCTCCATGTACACTATAACCATAATATGATATGTCACTAATGATAAAAGTGTGGTCTTTGAATGAAAATAAAAATAGATGTTTATGTCTCAACAAGTGGAGAATCTTGTGACATCCTCTTAGAAAACAACATTATATTCCTCTACAATAGTATGATTCTAATCCTCTATACAATCCACAATTAAAAAATCCAATCTTGTCAATTTGTGTTTAATAAGATATAGATTCCTAAGGATTGGACTTCCTCATCTTTTCTGAAGGACCCACACACCAATAAAGGTGAATATCAACCTATATTATCGACTAAATATCACCCTTTAATAATATAAATAAACCCAATCCTTGAGTGTAGATAATCAATTTTTGAAAAGGATAGTGCAATGTGGTATCATATATTCTATTTTGAGAACTTAAGGAAACCTCTATCTTCTAAGAGATATGTCCCGCTGATAATATATGTGGGAGAGAGGTTGATCATCACTACTAGGATTCTGTTGTTAATATTGTTAAGATTAGGGATCCAATGGTATTCGTGACTCTCAGACTAATGATAATGATAAAAATGAATAGATTGTGGTGGTGTTGATATTTATTACCACCATAGTAATGTATACAAAAATAATAACTCAAACTAATTTGGGTGTTTTACGTATGAATACCTTCATAGAATGCATCTCTATTCAGACCTATACGCTAACTCTATGGGACTACTAAGGATTACATAATGGTGATGGTGGTGGATTTACATAAAATAGTCTTCTAACTTTATATCCTCCCCCTAAACTATAAATCCATTTACCTAAATAGACTTCTTAAAGGTTACATATCCATAGTGGTCAGGCCTTTCATCGTAACGTTTTAATTAACATGGAGGCCCATCCATTGTACCCCTCTAGATACCCTTAAATTTATGTCTTGTTTGTCATGATCAGGATATGTGGCCTCATTCTACAAAATAATAGAAAAGCCTATATCTCAACTAGATGGAACCTCTATGAGATCCCATATTATTGATACCTATGTATAGGATAACACATGCTTGTGTCTCTAATAATGGTATCATAATATATATCATCAACTGGATATTTATAATGAATATAGACTTAAAAAACTAGAGATATTACCTTATATTGATATATATAGCATGAGAAACTAACGATCACAAGGGATCTGCCACAAATTACAATATTGTTGGGGATTTACATAGGTGAAACACAAGATCAAATAAATATTTATTAGAATAAATTGAACATAAAAAAATGAAATACATCACACACCATGTATGGGAAACACCACATGAGGTTTGTAAACATAGAAAAGTACACAACTACAATCATTTTTACCAAATTAAGGTCTAGTAGATCCTAAACTCATGTCATAATTCGCATCACCTGATAGTATTCTACTCTAAACATATGCTCAAACTTCCACCAATTTAAGGTAACCAAATTGAATACTTTTATGATAAATATCCACCAACATCTCACCACATCATGTGGAGGTTTAATTTATGAATCCCTATTAGGTAAGTGTGTGTCCAAACTAAATATAATAAGTTTGTATCTGATTTAATTCAATCCTCTATAATTTTTGGAATAGTCTAACTTCAAAACCATCGAGTCCTTTGACACTAAAACTATTATAGCTTACATATACTATGAGTTTCATTATCCTAATTTGTAATGATTACCATCTAATCCATAAGTGGATGGTCAAAACTGAAAAAATGGTTTCATGATTTTTACTCTAGTTTGGGGGTAGTGATACCTATCAATCGAGTCCTTGAATCGTCACCTTAATTCTTGACTAATCAGTTACAAGATGGTGCATCGCATGAATGTGATTCTCACCACCCTACCTATAAATCTAATATTTTTTACTGTGGGGTGGCATAATGTATTCAAAAATACAAACCCATAATTATTAGAGCATATCTAGTTTATTAAAATGAAAATGGACCTAAAAAAATTACAACTAACATGATATAAGATACATGTAATATTTTATTTATACCATGAAAGTGATACCTTTGAGTTCAAGGTCAACTAATATATTATCATATTCTCCATGAAAGGATACATTGACCACCCACACCTATACTGAGTTACTTAGTTTGAAAACCAATCAAAAGACCCCTTGAAACCTTTACCCTATAATTATAAAACTAGGAAAAACAAGATTCCTATCTCCAAAACATATCATTGGGACTAAAAAAACAACTATGATACCACTTTAACATGAATCAATCTACTAGGATCCCACCTGATTTTATAAAAAGGATGAGTGTGCCACCACAAGACTACCCCCAATATGCCAGGGGCTAGTGACCGTGACTAAGAAGGCATATCATATATAAGGTGTCTTATCCTAAAGTATCCCATATATATATATATATATATATATATATATCCAAAACACAATATAATCAAGAAAAACAACAAAATATGATTTAAAAAACTATAGGAAAATATTTATTAGATAAAAAAATATATAACAATAATAAAAAATAAAAACCCAATAATAAAGGGAAACAAAACATCCCAATCCCAATGTATGATAGAACTATGATAAGGGAAAAAAATTTCTCACTTCAAAGACTCCTAACATGATCTCCAATATAAACTGACACCCTAAAAACACTGTTGATCACTACTAAGAACCATATCCACATCCATAGAGTTCACATCCAAATCTTTCATCATCTATAAAGACATAACATTTTGTGGAAAATAATTCTCATGTTGGGGTGAATATTAAAATACTCAGTAGAATAATATAAAAATAAGATAAATGGAATGAAAAACATATCCTTTAAAAATAGTGTTTAAAATGAGAGACAAATGTATGCTTTCAGGATTAAGAAAAGCAATTCCACAAAGAAGTCAAAATTTTATAGCCTAGAAATAACTCATATCTCAATGGAAACATGAATGAATGATATTTCATAAGACCAATAATTATTAAATTAGTCCATATCCATAGCATACATTCCACTTCTTTATAAATATAGTGGGATTCCCATACCATATCGAGAGAACCATTTATCAATCGGGGGAGTATAGACCCCTATGGAATACCCACTCCACATTGAATAAAATTTATGACTATCAAAGGATTACCTATTCCATTGATGGAGGAAACATACCCTATCACACAAGGGATTTATCAGAATTTATTAGTCATATGTGGGACCCATTCCCAATATTGAGTGAGTTTATTGGGGAGCATCCAATTCTATGTCATGTATAGAGGGTATGTGACACAACACAATGGGGGGGGGGGGGGGGTCACAAAGCTCTATATTTCATGCATGTGACCCATATCCTAATCTATATATGCCTCAAAGGGAGTACCTACCCAAAGCCTACTCCAAATACCTCAATCAAACCATATCATTTTATCAATAGGGATAAGATACTAAAAATACATGAATTTTTTTTAAATGTCCACTGATTTTAAAGAGTAACCTATCATGTTTATCTATATGAAAAAATAGTAAAAATAAACTATTCACTTTTATAATTTTTACATCTTGGTGAGAATAAAAAATAATATTGGGAAGAGAAAAGTACAAGGAATGTAATTCAGTGAACATGACATATGTGCCATGAGTAACATTTTACTATGTACTTTCATCACCCTTTCATGTCATATCATCCTATACAACATGTCCTTAAAGGGAAGTGGTGTATGGAACTCAATAGATGTTCTATCCATGTACTACTGAATCTCAAATCCTATAGTTTACCAAACATAGTGTGTGATAATATTTATATACCATGTATATCAAATTATAAAATCAAGAATGTACTTTCCAACTCAAAACCACAGTCGATGACTAAAATGGGACAAAAAATGGATGGTAAATCTTTGCATCATGTGATTTTGGAAATTTTTTATGGAAACCATAGTCATCACCCCCAATTTATGTCACTAATCTCAATGGTTTAACCATTTACCTCTTTGTACCACGACAATCATCTCATTTGATTCCACTTCTCATCATGGTTATTTTTCAAGCTCAACATCACACTGTCTCATACCCCATCATCAATTCACACAAATCCCAACTCTCGAGCCCCTGAATCACATGAATTAGTCACCATTGTTATATGCCATTTAAATTTCCAATCATCATCTTCCAAACCACCCTCTCCATTAAAAACATCATATTTATCCAATTTTTATACACCAAAAGCGCTAGAAACATCACCATTAGAACTCATGGTGAGAATGAAAAAGGGAGAGAGGGGACAATACACTAGCTGGGTATCCCAATGTCCATGAACCTTATAATAGAACTAACTTGAGGTCATCAAACCATGATGACATGGGTTTTGGTTGGGTAGGGGAAGAAGGGTGGTTGTTTTTTGATCATTGTCCTCCTGTTAATTGTTTGTATGTTATTTTTTTCATCCCTTATCCTAAAATAATGAAATCTAAAATCATAATTTACAAAAAATAAATAGAAATCGACAATAGTATAGAATGAATAATTCAAGAAAATTTTATAAGTGAATTTATAAAAAGAATGGAGTATAAAACAACCTCAAAGGAAGATCAATTATTCTTTTATTATTTAATATCGAACTCTGATTCTCCATTTTCTCCACTAATTACTCAAATATACAAATACTTTTATTCTTTTATTTTCATAATTATTCACAGATAATCTCCAAATTAAATATAATATTAAATATTTTATAATTTTAGATTTTTAATATCTAGGTATTTTAAAAATCTCATTAGACAATCCCAGTTCAGAGAAAAAAAGAATTATACCTCACTAAGGTGAAACAACATATATTATACCAATATATTGTTCTATATTTTTTATCTAGGGATATATTTAGGTGATATTTATTTTTTCCATCTTTCATGAACATGTGATATAAAAAAATTATAAATTAAAATGATAAATATTTATTTAATTCCAATAAACCCTCCAAAATTCATCTAACTACACAATAACTAAATAAAATATTAATGAAAACATTATAATGGATTTAATGAAAAAACCATGTCACTATAGATACACATTGTTAAGGATAATTAAAATAATTATGAAAGTATTCCACCAAATTAATGTGTTTATCTGGTAATATAAGTAGGATATGTGTTTCAAATAGTCAAAACTAAGAAAAAAACATGAATTTTCATTAAATTAAAAGAAAAAATAAATTAATTTTTGACATGTGGAAATGTGGAAACCACCAATCAAATCTGAGCTATTTCTAGAGCAGATGATGATACATTTTCTTAATTTTAATTGTTCTTTTAGTTAAAATATTTCATCACATGATTAAAACTAAAAAAATGACATTTATTTGTTATAAAATTATTATAAAATGATGGGTTTTAAAATTTTAATATATATATATAAATAATATATCAATTTGATGTGTGATGTGTTTATAGTAATAGATAATATATTCTTAGAAATATGTATCAAATGGTCAAAATCATGAAAAAAGATCAATGATTATCACATGATTATATAAAAATGGCTGATTTATGAAATTTTGGAAGAAACCACACATCAATCTAACATGCGGTGTGGTTGAAATAGATAATGGTATTCTTTAATAATTAGGTAAAATTGTTTTCTACGTAAAAAATAAATATAAAATAATAAAAAAACCACGTAATACATATAATATTATTATGAAATTATTATAAAATTAATGAAGATTAATTTTTGATATATATATATATATGAATCTCACATGAATCAATCTTATGGAATGTCCAAAATAATTGAAACTGAATTTTTTGAATTAAAATAGTTCTCTATGTGATAAACATGTGTTCAAAGGTTAAGACCAATAAAAATATATTGAATTATCATGAAATTATAGTAAATTGGACAATCATTTTGTATATATATAAATATAAATTAATCATTTATAAATATAAAATTTAGTATGGTAGGAATGTGTAAAAATAAATTTTAATAATTGACTAATAAAAAAATGAAATTTTATTATTATGAAAAAATCAGGAATAGTGTAATAGAGGGGTAGGAAATATCTACAATTCCCTAAATTGATGTATTATAGGGGAATCCACCTGGATGATACTAACGTAGTCTCCAGTTATGGAGCCTAAACTAAATAAAAATGTTCAAGACCACTAAATAGTCACCATTTGAATCCAGAAGATCCACCACCTTGTTCCACTCATTCTAAGCATATAGGATATCTACTTCTGAAGTGAGAATACTCTGACATTTCTGGATAGTGTAAGTGATGCTCTAGTGAATTGGATGGTGGCCCAAAGGAGATCTAAGAATCATGGAAAAGTCATATTTTATAAAGGATAAATTTTTAACGACCCATACTTTTTAAATGATAATTGGTTCTTAAAAAACTTTGTCTAATATAAGTACTATACACATAGAAAACAGAATGAAATCAATAACACTTTAATTACACTAATGAAAATTATTTCATTATTTAATTATTAAACCCATTAAAATTACAAATAATACAAGGGGATGTAAAATAGAAAATATAAAAACTATAATGGGAATATTTGGATTACCCTGATAGGCTAGAATCACCCCTCCCACAAACAAAAATATGGAAAAGAAAAAAAATATTATTAAACCAATGGAAAATATAGAAAATTGAAATGTATATCCTTGAGTGTAATTGAGATGAATAATGAATGAAAGAATTAAGAAGTATTTATAGGTAGTAATTTGACTATTGGAATAGTAATTTGACCATTGGAATAGTTAGTTGATCGTTGGAATAGTAATTTAACCTCAAAATAACAAAATTGTGATATAAATAATATTTATCATGATTAATTGAAGTAAATATAAATATTATTATTCCAAAAAATTAATATCACGATTATGAAAAAAATTCATAGAAAATATAACAATATTTTTATAAACTGTATTTAAAAGTATTTTGTATAATAAAAATTTATTTATATTAAAAATCAATATTCGCTATGTTAGAAATTTTTTTATAAAATAAATATAATTTTTGAAATCATCACATATAAATTTTTCAAGGGTGGTATTTTGGTGATTTACTAAAATACTTCAATTTTTAGGTGAATAGTAAAAGTACCATTTTTTCATAACTGGTGTATCTTAAAAGACATCATTCATGATGTAATAAATACATAATATTTCAAGAAATTGAGGTTCTAAAAAACATATTTAATTTGATAATTTTTTTACTGAAATATAGTAATCCTGATTTTCAATACTAAAACGGACTTCCTAATGTGTAAAATAAAAAGTATTACATTAAAATAATATTTTTTTCATTTCTTCCAATTTCTATTTAATTAAAATATTTAATTAAAATTATAAAGTTATTAAAAGTATTAAAATAATGTTTCATAATTATAATATAGTTTATAATGTAAAAAATTTCATTATTACCAGGTTTACCTTAGATAGAGTATTTTATTTAATAATTTCCACTAAAAATACCCATCCCCTCAGGTATAAATAACCCCCAAGAAAAAAACTACTCCCTCACATTCTAAATCCAAATATCTACCAAAATATTATCTATTAAGGCGCTTATAATACCTAGGGACTTTATGAATCCATCTAAATCCAATCATCAAAGGTGTTTAGTTCCATAGAGAAGAAGCAACATAGAGAAGAGGGTATGTTCTCATTAATTCTTCCTCTCATTTTCCTATCATCTTTCACTTTTTATCCAACCATTTAAAAATATAATAATAAAAGGATAATTAAATAGTATATTAAAAGTATATTAATCATTTTATACAATTATAAGTATTATATATATGAAATATTAAATTTTCATACTTCTCATTCTCGTTATTTTTACATTATCTCATTAAAGGTAATTAATTGTCAATAAGGATGTTTCCAATTATTTTCTTATCACCAATCCTATGGATGGTTATAAGGCCCTAGCCTTAAAACTTACATAATCTTTATTTTTCACCAAGAATTTTCTTTCATTCAAATTGAGGATCTTTTCAAGTTTACATTTTTAGAGATATGGCCATAACTATTACATTACATCTCAAAAATTACAAGGTACACACTTCTACTCTATCCAACTTTTTTTACAATAATAAAACTACTTAAATAAAACAAAAAAACATTTTCTTGATAAAAATCTTCTTTAATCCTTCCTTTCTCTTATCCTTCCTTATATCATGTGAAAAAACATTTCAAAAACATGGGATTAGCATAAAAATCTCAGTAAGTATTATAAAATATGGAATAAAACCATTAACCCATGAATATTTAAAAACCATGAAAACATTTTCACAAAATCGAACTTTTCACCCATAAAACATAAACTAATTAGATTAAATAATGTATTCATAATATTCCAACAAAACTTCATTGAAATTAGAAATGATAAAGATAACATGTGGAATTCATAACATACATACATTGTAGCGTTCATGGCTACATAGGGAGTAACCTTCAAGGTTACGTTTGGAATAGCCATCACAGTGTATTACCTAAATCTCTTAGGAGAAACTTTGTCATTTTCCTCTGTCATGTTACCCAATGCATTGAAGAGCTATCATGGGCCCACCCACCCTAGGTTTATCATGGAACCACCAGTATTTGGTTTATCATGTAACCACCCATCAAATATCCAAGTACCATTACATAATCATAATGAATAAAAGATTGAAATTATAAACATTTCACTCATCAATCAGAAGATATAAATTTAAGATATTGAAATATTCAATCCATTTCCAAAACCATTTAAAACATTTTATAAAGATATTTTGGAATCAAAGTGTATCATACCAATTTTTAACTTTTAAAGTAATTAAAATTTTTAAAACATTAATTTTCGAATAAATAAATCCTTAAAAACATTTTGAAAACATGGACATTAATGAGAAATATTTAGAATATTAAATCTTTAAAACATTTAAAACAATGTTTTAGTTAAATAGTCTATTACCACTTGAGAAAACACTTGAATAAAAATAATTAAAGAATAAAAATAAATTAAACCTATAATATCATGAGAATAAAGATATTAATGATATAATATTTCACAGGGCAGTATATACACCATATAAAGGTTAATTAGTGATTAACAACAATTAATTCTCAATGGACTGTAATTTGAGATGAAATCCATTACAAGGATCATATCATAAGATTATGGATAAATAAAAGACATAATTATGTGTGATAAATATGAAAACACCAAATATAATTGGATATAAACTGTAAAACTATCAGAGGTCATTCCCATATATTCTTGTAAAAACAAAACCATTGACATGGATATTTAACTCAATGTAATGAGATTGAGTTAATATTTCCCTTAAAAAGACCATTTTGTTAATAAAATAGATCAATTATATGAATTAACTATAAATAAACATAAATAAAGTATAAATACGATATATTATATCAAAATTTATTTCTCACATAATCATATATTGACAAAATCAATAAGTAGAAGATTAACCCAATGAATGTAAATTGGGTTAAGAAGTTCCCTTACCTTAAATCTGACTTGTACCGTTCGTTCTTTAATTTCCTGAATAATAAAATTAGGTTAATTTATACTTTATTTAAAACCTTTTTAAATATTATTATTCATTTTATATCACTTATTACATTTTTATAGCAATTAGTTTATTATTTGAGTTTATATCGGACATTTTGTCGATTTTCGGTACTTGAGTCAAAAATAAACTTGTTTTGATGAAAATTATCCATGGGGTAAAAATTACATCATCTATGAAATATTATTCATGATTTAATATCATATATATCAAGTATATATGTATTTATAATTTTCATAACATTTGGATATAAGAAATGAAATGCACCGTTCATGGAGACGGTATGTCGTACGTACGCATGAACACTACATTCATTTCTATGTCATATTAAAATAAAAATAATAAAATGATACAAATGTATATTATAATACCAGTATTATATTAATTTCATTTATGTCTCATAGTTTTAATAAAACCATCCTTTATACATTCCATGTATAGCATGAATGAGTCATATCACTTTGAGGGGACGGTTGTCCACACTTCCTCAAATGAAATTAACGTATTTACACATCATGGAATGAATAAAGGTATATTGTAAATAATAATTATATAATCATATATACAATAAAAATATAATATATATAATATATAAATATAGTTCCATAATAATGGCCTCCATGAGAGGTGGTAGGAGAAAATTGAACAATCATCATTTCGTGAGGCAGTAGTTCATCATTCACAGAAACAATATGTTTTGTATCTATTAGATGGGGGTGTGTGTAATTGTAGTTATAATACTTATCATAACAGATTACTATTATATTTAGTATGCTGGTTTTTTATGTAATGATATAATAAGAAGAGCATAGGGAGTGAAGAAGGAAAATAAAAGAAATGAACTTGAGAGAAGACATTACCTCTAAATCGAGTAAGTTATTTTGATTTGAGCCAAAAAGCCTTATTAAATTTCATTTTTCCCAATTTAAGTATTCTAGGGGTAAGGGAGGGATTTTGGGAGAATATTTGAGCATAATTTGTATAATAAAAGGGTATTTAGTGATGTCAGTAAGTGGGTAGAGGTGGTGGCCTTTTATAAGAGAGAGGATGGGCACTTTAGGAAAGTCTGGAAATATTAATTTATTATAAATTCAATTTTGATTACAATTGGTCCAAAACTCATTTACATAGAATCTAAGTTGATTTTGGTTTGAATACACATAATATAATAATTTTTATACATGTTTTGAATATTTTTTGTATCCTTATCCTTTTGGTTTAACCCTTAGTTAAAAACATTAACTCTTTCCATATCTTCTTATATTTTCATAATATATGATTACTATAGTCACTATAGAATTCCAAGAAAGCCATAAGTGAATTATTAATGACATTTGAAACATTATATAAGTCATTTAGACAAATATTATATTTTTATGACTATTATATCATTTAATAATATAGTATTTTTTTTAAAACCCCATTTATGTCAATTTTGACACTATTCACACTTGACTTTTTCAAAAATTCATAAAAACATTATTACTTCAATAAAAATGCATCAAAACATACCTAACATTTCAATTTCATCCAAAAAATTCGTTTATGGTATCCAAATGTTCATATTATATTTATTTTTATATTTATAATATCATATATTTGAATATTTTATTAACAAGGTAATCACAACATCATCATTGTGTCATAAATAAATTTACTTATTTAATTAAAAAAATTATAAATAAAATATCATGATGTATAAAATATTTTTATCTTTATAATTAATATTTATATTCAAAGATATAAATTATATAATAATATATTAAAATTGTTTTAGTAAAAGAGACATGTTTGGGTTATATTTCTCTTTATTTTAAAAATAATTATTATAACATGTCATTATCACATCCAAGTGGTTCCATGGGGTCCCCAAATCGATCCAAGGATTCCCAGGGTCGACCATATCTCATCCAATACTATTATAACAAATGTTAGGGTAGTTTTATGTTATTATAATAATAATTTTTACCGTAATTTACCTAATTTACCCATTAATCATGGTAAATAAAAATTCTTAGTGAAGTTACTATTCATAATGTCCAAATATAAAATCTACCTATTTACACAATTCGGAACTTATTATTAAAAATATGGAATCCATTTTTCCAAATTCAAAACATAGAATTGGTAGAAATTAATTTAAAATCAATCCCCGTTTTCAAAACCAGAAAGTGTGTTTTTAAGAAATAAAAACTAACAAAAGATTGTCATGTGTTTATTTCCAATTTCAGTGTAAAATTTATTCTAATTACCAACATTGAATTAAATGATAAAAATATATTCCATTTATAATTTAAAACCATTTAATAAACTGATTCAACCATACAAGTTATCTCAATGTAAAAAAGTTGTTTTCAATTAAAATTCAGCTTATTTTTACTATTCATCAAAACATGATAATTATCAGAAAAATATAAAAAATTCATCCAAATTAAATTTTGACACCCCTATTATAAATAAAAAGTTTATTTTTTCAAATATATCATATAATGGTGTCAAAAAATAAATTTAAAAAGGGTTCACCATCAAAAGGCGGTAAAACTGCATTTTTATAAAAATACCTCTTTAATCTGAAAAATTTAATTTTTTCTTATATCATATCTTGAAAACATATAAGATGAATTTAAAACATTACATTGAATATATAACAGATATTTTTCCATAAATAAAAATCCATAAAGAGTTATATGATTTTATAAACATGATTATTCTCTTTTTAATTTTGCTTTCATAAAAACACATCCTTTATATTCAATTGGTTTTTATTTCAATTTCAAAAAAAATTTGGAAACCAATGAATAATGATTTAAACATGTGTAAACCATATTTTCATAATTCAGTGGATAATATTAATTCCATCCATTCCAATGGCTAGGTTATAAAGGTAACATTTAAATAATAATATTTAGTTGTCCGTTTAAGCTCAGTGTAGCTTATCATGTATGCTATTGAACATAATGTTTCTTTCTTAAAACTTGTGATGTTACATAATTACCCCCTTTTGAAAATTTCATCCTCACAATTTTAAAATTTGGCTAAGAAACTTCCTTGAAAATCCCACACTGGAAAAAGATTCAATAAAACTATCACTTCAAATGAATGAAAGAGAAGTACAAAGGTCACCTGAGATAACACATACTAGGTTTCAATGTAGAAAAACATGAACATAGAAGAGAAAATAAGTGTCAAGTTTAGATGGAGGGTGATATAAAACATTATCAGAAGAATGTTAACAACCAGAAAACCACAAACTTGTGATTGGTTAAACGGTCATTGATTCCCCAATAGGAAAAGTAAACTGACAACGATTTTGTTTTCAGGTCCTTTTCCTGAAGTTGAGGAATTTATTTATGATATTGAATAAGAATTTAGGGAAACATACTTACTTGTCCATAATAGTTTCATACTTTAATATATATCTACCACAAACTCAACGTTTCTCTAAATGACGAGTATTCAAGATGACTTGGGCACACCTAAAGTGCTAGAATCAACTTCTAGAGAATCACATAATCCAGAAAAGATGAACTATATATTTCCCCTATCTTTAGATAAAAACAAAAACCAAAATTATAACTCCCCAAACCCTGAATCCCAGAGCTAGTGTATTATTTTAATACATTGGTATGATTACAAGGAATCAAGTCTTGAAGGACCAATCAATTTAGCTGTCTTGGAAAATAGATTACATACATTAACGTTACATTACACTTTATAACATAAAACAAAACATAAATAATCCTTTTATAATTCCATTATTCCCCTACCTTAACCATTCATATAAATCATAATACATTTATTGGCATCCTGGGAAAATAAAAAATAAGAAAGGGGTGAGATCAAATGCTCAGTAAGGGTAAATAATTCAGCAGAATCTATAAACATTTAAGGCAATATGTATAATAAAAACAAAATCCTTTTAAACATAAACTTAAACATAATATGGAAAAAATAAATCAAACATTACCATATAAACCTAAACATGGATATTATACTAGTTGAATAATCACATGTAATAACTAATCTCATAACAATGGAATGCATAATGCCGGACATAATAACTAATACATCAAGGCCTTGCGCCAAGACCATTCACAAATATTCTATTAAGGCCCCGTTCCAAGAAACTATCTTGTCTCATGAGACCTACCGATGAATCTAGGGGCTATAGGGGGCCATTCCCGCCACTTACTAAGTCCAATGCATTCTTCATATGAAAAGGGTGAAACAAAACATAATCATTCTTATGAATACTAGCATATGAAATTTCAATAATTTAACCATAAATCATGAATGGTATAGAAATACCACATCCAAAGTTAAACATATCATAACCCAATCAATAAAATATGGAAGATTTTATTATAATAAATCAACCCCAGTTAAAAATAATATCCAGTAAAGGATGTTTATATAGTTGAAAATGATCAGTAAAACTATTTGATAGAAATATCCATTTTTCTTGAAATAATTTAAAAGTCACACAATTTATAAAGGAATTTATTTAAAAGATATTTATATATCAAAGTGTCCCATAACACTTTGAAACTTTTGAGAATAATTAACATTTTAAAACAATTATGTCCATATAAATAAATCCATAAAATCATTTTGAAAACATGGACATTAATTAAATAGATTTAGAAAAATAAATATTTAAAACCTTTAAAATGATGATCTAGTTAAATATAACCTTCCATTAAACCTTAAAATATTCCTTTTGAAAACTTTTTTATGAAACATGGACATGGCTGATAAATATGTCCCAAAAAATACTTACACATAAATAATCTTAGATAATAATGAGATTGAGGAATTAACCCTTACCATAGATCCGATACTCTCCGTACGTGTCTGAAACTCATGTATAATGTTTTTAAACATATTATTAACATATATCAGAATAATAATAATATTTATGATACCATATATGATTCTTTTATGACTTTATATTACCTATTTAGTAACAATTACAAGTTAATGCAACATTTCGGGTAATATCGCTTTGTTTATCGTACATGTTTTGACTTGTTATTATTGATCATATTACTTAGATCCTTATTTAATTACTTAAATAATGTATAATATAATTTATATATCATATATATTCATAATATACATATTTATAATAGAAAGATATATAAAATTAAATACACTGTTCCTGTAGACGGTAGTCCGTATGTACGAATAAACGTTGTTTCTGTTTTCTTATCGTATTGAATGGAAGTAGTTGAATGACATATATGTATATATATATATATATATATATCATTCCAATAGACTTATTATTTCATATATTTCATAATTATGAATAATATATATATTTCTATAATCATTCTTGGACGGTTAAAGTGGAGAATGAATCTCATCGCGTCGTGGAGACGGTTGGCCGTACGTATGCAAGAGCAACGATATCATTCATTTAATGATTAAATGATATGGAACTGGATATTATATTAATTATATATAATCATAATCATATAATATTAATTATTTATGTCTATTATACTCATTATTATACGCATTCAAATAAAGTAATGTGGAATAACAAATTATACCACTGTGTGAAGACGGTAAGCCGTACGTACGCACGCATAGTGATATTATTATTCGTATGATGGATAAAATTATTAATATAGTTATACCATGATTATATTAAAATATAAATATATATATTATACTGAATTTATTACTTTGTTATGGAAATAATATAGAAAGAATAAGTAGAAGAAGAAAAGAACTTTGAAGGAAGGGATAAAACGATTACCTCTTCTTCGGGTGTTTCCTTTTGATTTGAATAAGGGATCCTTAGGATGGATGTATTATCAATTTTAGGCCTCTAGGATGAAGTGAGATATTTTTTTAGGAGAAATGGGTGGGGTTTGGCTGAACCAAAATGATTTAGAGGTGTGAGTTAAAGAGAAAGGGAGGTGACCTTTTATAAGTTTGGTGAGGGGCACTGTAGGAAAAATCTTGAAATATTAATTTATTATTAAACAATTTTTAGTTTATAATAGATCCAAATTGAATTATTTAGATGATAAGATGAGTATAGGTATAAATCCTCTCAAATAATAGGTTTTAGACATGTTTAGGTCATAAAATTAACCTTATCTTTTAGATTTAACCCTTTGTAAAATAAGTTAACTCTTACTATGTCCTCTTGTATTTTTATACAACATGGTTAATATATTTACTATAAAATGACAAGATAACCTAAAGTGTATCATTTTTGAAATTTTTATCAATATCCAAGTTATTTTTCTTAACTTTATATTTTAAGGATTTTTATATCATTTAATAAAATAATATTTATTTTAAAATCTCATTTATGTCAATTTTGAAACTATTTAGTAATTGTTTTTTTAAGTCATAAAAACATTATTACTTTGAACAAAATGCATTAAATTATCCCTCATATGTTAGTGTCATCAAAAATACTTGTGGATGGCATCAAAATATTGAAATTAAATTTATTTTAATATTTATAAATTCATTTTTTTGAATCTTTCATTAATGAGGTAATAACTACATCATAATTGTGTCATAAATAAATATATTTATCTAATGTATAAATTTTTTAAATAAAATACCATGATGTAGGAAATCTTTTAAAATTTATAATTTCTATTTATATACTTATAGTCCCATTATATAACCCTATATTAAAATTGATTTAGTAAAAGATATATGTTTATGTTATAATTATGTTTACTTTAAATTAGTTCTTATAAAATGTCATTATCACTCCCAAGTGGTCCCCTGGGGTCCTAATATCATCCTAATGATGACTTGGTCGGAAATAAATCATAAAATAGGATTATTACATATGTTCGGGTAGTTTAATATTATTATAATATTATTTTTTTACCCTTATTCACCTGATTTACCATTTAACCATGGTAAATAAAAAAAAATTACTGAAGTTACTGTTCATAATGTCAAAAAATAATAGGTAACTATTTACACAATTTGGGCCTTATGATTCTAAATATGGAATCTATTTTTCCAAATTCAAAACATAGAGTTTTCAGAAATTAATTTAAAATTAATTCTCATTGTCAAAACTAGAAAGCAGATTAAAAAAAGCTATCAAAAGATAGACATGTGTTTATGTTCAATTTAAATGTGAAATTACTTAAAATGAACTAAATTATATTAAATTAGAAAAATATAATCTGATTATTATTTAAAACCACTCAAATTTATAATTTAACACTATAATTTATTTCGACTAAAAAAGTTGTTTTCAATTAAAATTTAGTATTTTCACTGTTCATCAAAATATGAAAGTTATCAGAAAAGTACCAAAAATTTATACAGACTAAATTTTTATGTCCATATTCTAAATAATAATTTAATTTCATCAAATTTAATATATAAAAGTGTAAAATATTTTATTTAAAAAGGGTTCACCATTAATAGGCAGAAAAAAATGCATTTTTTGAAAAATATTATTTTATCTAAAAAATTGAATTTGTCTTCATATTATGTCTAAGAAACAAAAATGATAAATGTTAAAATTATATGGGATATATAAAATTAAAAATGTTTTTAATACTATTCATATCTTCTTTTTAAATGGCTAGTTTGATAACTCATGGTGCGCTTGAACTCAGTATTGCGTACATCACACACTATTGAATTATTTAAAAAGGAACCATACCATGAAATATTGGGGTGCAAATTATCCCCTCCTTAAATAAATTGTTTCCTCAGAATTTAAACTCCAGATTAATGTCAAGGGGTTTGATATTTTAAAATATCTTATTTGAAATCTCACATCAAATAATGGATTAATGATACCTATATTTTAAAATAAAGAAAGGTAGGTATGAAGGTTACCAGAAATAACACATACTAGGGTTCCATGTAAGAAAACATGGATATGGAAGAGAAAACTAACCATCAAGTTCTGATGGAGAGTGATAGAGAATATTATTTGGAGACATTTAACAATCAGAAAGCCATAAATCTACGATGATCCAAGGGACCATTTGATTCATTTCATAAAGAAAGTACTAAGAAAACATTTATGATATTTTCAATAGAGTTTAAGAATTACTTAATAGACTAAGAAAATAAGGAACCATACTTCATTTATATGTAATGTTTCATTTGTTAATTAATTCATACCATAAACTCTTCATTCACTTCAAAAGATAATAAAACTGAAAAAAAATATTCTATTTATCTTAATCATATAAGGATACAAATATAAACTTCTATCATTTAAATAAATAAAAATATGTTATTCTAACTAGGGACTTCTTTTAGACCAATGGTAGGTGATGAAGCCTTGTCACACTTCAGTTGTGGGTTCGATTCCCACAGCCTTGTCCGACACGATGGGTTATCGCCTGACCTACAAGTTTTCCTTTTTCTAAAACTATAGTATTATAAAAATCCAAAAATAATATTAAGAAATGTTTTGTCCTTAAAAAATACAATACAAAGTTCAACTTAATCCATTCCATCTTTTAGAGTTATCCAAAATACTTCTCTCCAAACTCTCTCTAAAAGGTCTCTAAATTTTCAAAATCAACTGTAACATAAAATTCCCCAAACAACATAATGTTGATCTTATTGTCACATAAATAAAATGTTATTACCTTCATCATATTAAAACCTTACTGAAAACAAAAAGTACTACAATAAAATCCTTATTTATATCACATTATTCTTATAACCGGAATATAATTCTTGAATCCTAAAAAATACAAATACATTAATTATTCCACTTTGATCATTGTAACATCATAAGCTTGACCTTGATCCATTTGATTATTTTAAGATATATTTCATTGATGATTTAGAAAATCGTTTTCATAATGTCCCATATCTTTACAATTATAACATTGAACAAATTCTTTACTTCCATTACAATCATGAGACTAGTGACCTTTTTCTCTACATTTATAATAAACTCCCATTCATTTTAGGTAAGTACTAGGGTGTTTCCTCACACAATTATCACATAATGGAAAATCTTTCTTTCCTTTTTCCCTTTATTTGTATCTTTTCCACCATTCGTTTCCTATATTTCTTTACGTTAATGTCATAAGACTTAGAGAATTCATTTTCTGTCTTTATAGCACACTAGAACATATCTTTTTATGATGAGAAAGAGTGTGAGACCAAATACCTTTAAAGGAAAGGTTTTAACCCATCAAAGAATTGATCAATATTACTTCTTGGGATATATATATAGTCTGTAGCATTCCTTTCTAGTCTTATACGTTACAACATTATCATCCTCCTTTTTCCTCAGGCTCATAAATTGACTTTCCATATCATCTCGTTGTTCATGAGGAAATTATTTATGTTGGAAAAGCAATTTAAACTCTTTCCATTCCATATTTTCTTCTTCTTCATCATCCTTAATGTTTTGAATTAATGGACACCATTTATCCACATCTCTAGAGAGATGATAAACTACCATGAAAATATTTCCCCTTTCAATACTTCCCAAAGAAAGAAATATTTTCTCTAATGAATTTATTCATTTCTCAACCAAAAATTGATTTATAGTTACATTTAATGTTTGAGGTTGTTGTCTCATGAAGCAGTCAAACATTGATCCTCCACATTGTGGATTAGGATGCTTCATACGGGTAAGGTTATTATTCATAACCTGGGTCAACTGTCCCAGTATGGTTACAAGCTGTTCAGCACCAGTTGTGTCACCAAATACACTATCATTATATTTCATAGGAGGGAAATACCTACATGGATTACGTGCATTGATATGATTTCCATTCCTTCCACTAGGTTCCATTTTTAAACAATAGTATACACTAGATTAGGTTAGGAATCATAATTCATAAATCCAAACTAGTAAAATACTTAACATAAATTGAAAATTTTATGTATATCTAATCCATAATCATAAATATGGTTACTTTGAGGACATATTTACTCATAAATTATTCACAATTTTTTGTAAATAAAATATGAATTATCCTAATAATATCTCCTAGTAGTTTCAAACTAGGTGTGTAGTGAGGCTTATTGTCTTGTATCAGATTACCCCGAGTCATGCCTAGAACACCATGTCATAGTTTTCACCCCAAGGTATATCTATCCCAAAACCACTTACACATATAGTATCCAAATAGGAATGTACTGATTGGAATATCCATGTAATCCCCACATTACCAAAATTATAGGGGGTTCTTTTATACTTATCCTCATAGTCTATCTTAGTATTATGATTACTAATCTAAGTTTACTAAATCTATTTCTAAGGTTGTTGTTAAACTTCATCTGATACCATCTGTAACGTACCGACCCAAAAATCCTGGATCCGGTGCATTATTTTAATACATTGGCATGATTACAAGGAATCAAGTTCCAAAGGAATGATCATTTTAACAGTCTTGAAAATATATTACATACAGGAATGTCACATTACAATTTCTAACATAAAAAAAACATAAATAATCCTTTGAGAATGACATTATTTCCCTAGATTATCCATTCATATAAATAATAATACACTTCTTGACATCCTGGGAAAATAAAACATAATAAAGGGGTGATCTCAGATGCTCAGTAAGGGTAAATAATTCAGCAGAAACTATAAACTTTTAAGGCAAGATGTATAATAAAAACAAGACCATTTTAAACATATACTTTAACAAAATATGGAAAAAAATAAATCAAAAATTACAATAAAAACATGCACATGGATATTCAACTATTTGAATAGTAACATGTAATAACTAATCTCATAACGAGGGAATGCATAATGTCATACATAATAAATACTACATCAAGGCCTTGTGCCAAGACCATTCACAAATATTCTATCAAGGCCTTATTACAAGACACTGTTTTGTCTCATGAGACCTACCGATGCATCGAGGGGCTATAGCAGGCCCCAACTGTCACTTACCAAGTCTAATGACTTCTTTATATAAAAAGGGTGAAACATAACACAATCATTTATATTAAAACTAGCATATTAAATGTCAATAATTTAACCATAATTAATAAATGGTATAAAAATAGCACATCTATAGTAAAAAATATCCTAACTCATTCAATACAATATGGAAGATTGTATTATAATAAATCAACTTCAATCAAGAATAATATCTAGTAAAGGATGTTGACATAGTTGAAAATTATTAGTAAAACTATTTAAGAGAAATATCACTTTTTCATGAAGTAATTTAAGTCACACAAATTAAAAAGGAAGTCAATTAAAAGAGATTTTTAAATCAAAGTTTACCATACCACTTTTAAACTTTTGAAAGGAATTGACATTTTAAAACAATCATGTCTATTTAAATAAACCCTTAAAATCATTTTAAAAACATGGATATTAATTAAATATATTTAGAAAAAGAAATCTTTAAAATATTTAAAATGATGATATTGTTAACTATACCCTTATATAAAACCTTAAAATCTTGCTTTTGAAAACATTTTTACGAAACATGGACATGGATGATAAATATTTCCAAATAAATTCTTACACATAAACAATCTTTAAAAATAATGAGATTGAGGAATTAACCCTTAACTTAGATTTGATACTCTCCATACATGTCTGAAACTCCAATATAATGTTTTTTTAACATATTACTAACTTATATAAGAATCATAATAATATCTATGATATATTTTATTATTCTTTTATGACTTTATATTACACATTTATTAACAATTCCAAGTTAATGTAACATTTCATGTAATATTGCTTTGTTTATCGTACGTGTTTTGACATGTAATTCTTGATCATATTACTTAGATCATGATTTAATTACTTCTAGTATGTATAATATGATTTATGTATCATAAAAATTCATAATATAAATATATATAATAGATATATATATAAAATGGAATACACCGTTCATGGAGACGGTAGGCCGTATGTACGCATGAACGTTGTTTCCGTTTTCTTATCGTATTGAATAAAAGTAAGTGAATGAAATATATGTACACACACAAACACACAAATATATATAATTATATTAGACTTATTATTTAAAATATTTCATAATTATGAATAATATATATATTTTATAATCATTCTTGGATGGTTAAAGTGGAGAATGAATCTTATCTCGTCGTGGAGCCGATAGGCCGTACGTACGCACGATTGATGATATCGTTACTTTAATGATTAAATGATATGGAAATATATGTTATATTAATTATAAATAATCATAATAATTTTATATTTATTATTTATTTCTGTTATACTCATCATCATACCCATTCAAATAAAGTAATGTGTAATAAAAAATTACACCACGACGTAGAGATGGTAAGTCATACGTACACACGAATGATGATATTATTATTCATAGGATGGATAAAATAATTAATATAGTTTTACCGTGATTATATTATCATCTCAGTATATGGATGATACTATTTTTATTACTTTGGTATGTAAACAATGTAGAAAGAAGAAGTAGAAGAAGAAATGAATTTTGAAAGAAGGGATAAAACAATTACATCTTCTTCGGGTGTTTTCTTTTGATTTGAACAAAAAGGATCCATAGGATGGATCTATAATAAAAGTTAGGTCTATAGGATTAATTTAGGGAGGTTGGGAGGAGAAAAGGGCAGGGTATGACCGAACTAAAAGGCTTTTGTGGTGTGAGTTAAAGAGAAAGGGTGGTTCCCTTTTATAAGAGAGGTGAGGGGCACTTTAGGAAAAATCTTGAAATATTAATTTATTATAAAAATATATTCAGTTTATAATAGATCAAAGTTGATTTATTTGGAGTATAATATGAGGATGGGTAGAAATACTCTCAAACAATAGGTTTTAGACATGTTCAGGTCATAAAATTAACCTTATCTTTTAGATTTAACCTTTTGTAAAATATGTTAACTCCTACCATGTCCTCTTGTATTTTTATACGACATGGTTAATATCTTTACTATAAAATGACAAGATAACCTAAAGTGGATCATTTATGAAATTTTTATCAATATCGAAGTTATTTTTCCAAAATTTATATTTTTATGATTTTTATTTCATTTAATAAAATAATATTTTTTAAATATCATTTATGTCAATTTTGACACAAATTAGTAATTGTTTTTTTGTTAAAGTCGTAAGAACTTGATTTCATAAAAAAAGGCCTTAAATAATCCCTAGTATGTCAATGTTATCCATGAAATTTTTAGGATGGCAGAAAAATGTTCAAATTAAATTTATTTTAATATTTATAAATTTATTTATTTGGATCTTTCATTAATGAGGTAATAACTACATCATAATTGTGTCATAAACAAATATATCTATCTAATGTCTAAAAATTATAAATAAAATACCATGTTATATGAAATACTTTTATATTTATAATGAATATTTATAGACATAGATATCAGTTATATAACCCTATAGTAAAATTGATTTAGTAAAGGATATATGTTTATGTTATAATTATCTTTACTTTAAAGTAATTCTTATAATATGTCAATATGACACCCAAGTGGTCCCATGGGGTCTTAAAATCATCATAAGGATGAATTTGGTCAGAAATATCTCATCCAATAGTATTATGACATGTGTTAGGGTAGTTTAATATTATTATAATGTTATTTTGTTACCCTTATTTACCTGATTTTCCATGGTAAATTAAAATAATTACTAAAGTGACTATTCATAATGTCAAAAAATGAAAGGTAGATATTTACACAATTTAGAAAATATGATTCTAAATATGGAATCCATATTTCAAAATTCAAAACACGGAGTTGTCAGGAATTAATTTAAAATTAATTCCTATTGTTAAAACTAGAGAGCGGGTTTTTAATAAGTAAAAACTATCAAAAGATTGACATATTTTTATGTTCAATTTAAATGTGAAATTATGTCCAATGTCCTAAATTATATTAAATTATAAAAATATAATCTAATTATACTTTAAAACCACTCAAATTTATAATTTAACACTATAATTTGTTTTATTAAAAAAGCAGTTTTCAATTAAAATTTAGTGTTTTTCATTATTCATCAAAATATGAAAGTTATCAGAAAAGTACCAAAAATTTATCCAAACTAAATTTTTATGTCCCGCTTCTAAATAATAATTTAATTTATTCAAATTGAATATATAAAAGTGTCAAATATTTGATTTAAAAAGGGTTCTCCATTAGAAGGTGGAAAAACTCCATTTCTTGAAAAAATACTTCTTTTATCTAAAAAATTGAATTTGTCCTTATATTATGTCTAATAAACACATAATATGAATTTTAAAATTATATGGGATGTATAAAATTAAAAATGTGTTTAATAATATTCATAACCACTTTTAAAATGGCTAGTTTGATAGGTTGTGGTGCACTTGAACTCCGTGTTGCGTACATCGCACATTATTGAATAATTTAAAAAGGAAGCGTACCATGGAAGCTTGGAGTATTAAAAAAATGGTTAGTATAAGATCAAATAATCCCCCAAAAATAATAATCCTTTATAAAAAGAAATACTACTCTTAATCTCCAAAATTTAACAAACAGTACCCAAAGCTCAACCAAGACCATTCAATAAAAAATTGTCCTTAAAATTCTTCAAAATAATCCAAACTAAAACTGAAACCCCAAAATTTAGAAGGATTTGATCACAAAGTCTTCCACGATAAATCTTAACATTAATCTCTAAATATCATCAACTCCTCTTAAAGTCTGATATTTAAAAGTAATTAACCTAATTGAATATTCTCCATTATATGTTAATCATTTCCATAAATAACCTAAATCGCCATATTTCCACAATAACAACATAGATTATTCCAAAATAAAATTCAACCATTACTCCTCAAATGAAAACCTATAATATTCTATTTTCCTTAGGCATATAGTGTTCCCAAAATAGTGAATGTCTTCTAAAAAAATACCATTTTCACCTTAATATTTTAGATCATAAAACCTTAAAAGGGGTTTCTAAGACATTGAACTTAAGATCTTTATTAAAATTAAAAACCCATGATGAAATCCATATCTCTTAAGAAAACACCCTAATCTACAATGTTCTATAATCCTTTCCTCTAATACCAATTATAAGGCCCTACCCTTAAACTATACATAATCTGGAGTTTTGATCAAGAATTTACTTTATTTCACATTGAGGATCTTTTCAGGTTTAGTGTTTTATAGAATTAGGCCACAACTATTACATTACATCTCAAAAATTAAAAATTATACATTTCTACTCTATCTTATTTTTTCACAATAATAAAACTCCTTAAATAAAACAATATTTATTTTCCTGATAAAAATCTTCTTGAATTCATCCTTTCTCTTATCCTTCCTTATACCCTGTGAAAAAACATTCCAAAAACACGGGATGAGCATAAAAATCTTAGTAATGAATATAAAGTAAGGAATAAAATAGTCAGTCCATGAATATTTAAAACCCATGAAAACATTTTCACAAAAACATAATTTTCACCCATAAAACACAAACTAATTCCTTTACATCTTGTTATCATATAATTACAACAAAACTTCATCGAAATCATAAATCATAAAGGTAACTTGTGGCATTCATAACATAATTACATTGTTGCTTTCATAGATACATAGGGAATAACCATCAAGGTTACATTAGGAAAACCCATCACAATATATTCCCTAAATCTCTTAGGAGAGACTTTATCATTTACCTCGGTCATCTTACCCAATACATTTGAGAGATATCGCAGGCTCACCCACCCTAGGTTTATCACTGAGCCACTCGTATATGGTTTATCATGTAACCAACCTTCAAATGTAATAGTACCATTAAATAATCATAACACATAAAAGATTGAAATTATCAACATTTCACTCCTCAATAAGAAGAAATCAATTCAATATATTGAAATATTCAATCCATTTTTAAAACCATTTAAAACATTTTATAAAGAGATTTTTGAATCAAAGTGTCCCATACCACTTTGAAACTTTTAATGGAATTAACATTTTAAATCATTAATTTCCATATAAATAAATCCTTAAAACCATTTTGAAAAAATGGACTTTAATGAGAAAGATTTATAAGATTAACTCTTTAATAGATTTAAAACAATGTTTTAGTCAAAGAGTCCCTTACCACATGAGAAAATATATGAATAAAAATAATTAAATAATAACATTAAAGGAAACCTATAATATAATGAGAATAATTATATTCATGATATAACAATTCAAAGTTAAGTAATACACCATATAAAAGTGAATTGGTGAATAACAACAAATAAGTCTCAATAGAATGTAATTTGTGATGAAATACCTTAAAAAGATCATATCATTACATTAAGGATAAATAAATGACATAATTTTTTGTTAACAATATGAATAAACCCAATATAATTGGATATTCATAGTAAAATAATCAGAGTTCATTCACACATATTCTTGGAAAAAAACCAAGTACATGGATATTTAACTCAATGAAAGAGATTGAGTTAAGATTTCCATTACAAAGATCATTTTGTTAATAAAATAGATAGATTATGTGTATTAACTATAAATAAACATAAATAAATTATAAATAAAAGATAGGATATCTAAATTTATTTCTCACATAATCAAATCAAGACATAATAAGGACGTAGAAAATTAACTCAAAGAATGGAAATTGAGTTAAGAAGTTCCATTACCTTAAATCCGACTTGTCCCATTCATTAATTAATTTCCTAAATTATAAACTTAGGTTAATTTTTTTACTTTATTTAGAACCTTATTAATTTTTATTATTAATATTATGTCACTTATTACATTGTTATAGAAATTAGTTAATTATTTGAGTTCATGTTGAACATTTTGTCGATGTTTGGTACTTGGGTAAAAAATGAACTTGGTTTGATGAAAATTATACATGTGGTAAAAAGTAAATCATATCTAGAATATTATTCATGATATAAATATCATAAATATCTAGTATATATGTATTAATAATTTCCATAATATTTGGAGATATGAAATGAAATGTACTGTTCATGGAGACGATAGGTCGTACGTACACATGAATGCTACTTTCATTTCTTTATAATATTAAAAGATTAATAATATAATGATATAAATGTATATTATAATACTATTATTATATTTATGTCATTTATGTCTCATAGGTTTAGTAAAATCATCCTTTATACGTTCCATGTATATCATGAACGAGTCATATCACTTTGAGGGGGCAGTAGTCCACACTTCCTCAAATGAAATTATCGTATTTACAGATCATGGAAAGCATAAATGTATTTTGTAAATAAAAATTACAGAATAATGTAGAAAATATAAATATAATATATATAATATATAAATACAGTTCCATCATAGTTTCCCCCATGAGAGTTGGTAGGGGAAAATTGAATAATCATCATTTTGTGAGGCAATAGTACACTGTACACAGAAACAATATGTTCATATAAATTAGATGGAGGTGTGTGTAAGTGTAGTTAAAATACTTACCATAAAACAACCTAGTATATTTATGATACTGCTTTTTTTATGTAATCATATAATAAGAATATCATAGGGTGTAATGAAGGAAAATAAAGGAAAATAACTTGAGAGAAGAAGTTACCTCTAAATCAGGTAACTTCTTTTGATTTGAGCCAAAATAATTTCTTGAATTGTCTTATGCCCAAGGTAAGGATTCTAGTATAAAGGAAGGTATTTTGGGAGCTTATATGAGCCAAATTAGAATGATCCAAAGGGCATCATAGGCGTGAATAAATGGGTGGATTTGGTGACATTTTATAAGTGGGTGGAGGGGCACTTTAGGAAAGTCATAAAATATTAATTTATTATAAATTCAACTTTGATTACAAATGGTCCAAAACTCATTTAATTAAAATATAATATGTTTTTGGTTAGATTAAAAATACTATAATAAAATTCATACAATTTTTTAAATACTTTTTAATCCTTATCTTTTTGGTTTGACCCTTAGTTAAAAACATTACATCTTACCACGTCTTCTTGTATTTTCATAATATATGGTCACTATAGTTACTATAAAATGATAATAATTATATAAGTAGATAATTAATGACATTTTAAACATTGTATAAGTCATTTGGTGGAATATTATATTATTAGGACTGTTATATCATTTAATAAAATAGTATTTGTTTTTAAAAACTCATTTATGTCAACTTTGACACTATTCATACTTGACTTTTTCAAAAATTCATAAAAAAATTATTACCAAATGCATTAAAGAATCCATAAAATATAAATTTAATCCAAAAAATTCATGGCTGGCATCTAAATATTATAATTAAATTTATTTTAATATTTATAATATCATTTTTTTACATATTTCATTAATAACGTAATCATAGTATCATCATTGTGTCATAGATAAATTTACATATTTATTGTCTAAAAATTAAAAATAAAATACCATTATGTATTAAATATTTTAATATTTCTAATTACTATTTAGAGTCAAATATATCAGTTATATAACCTTATAAAAAATTGTTTTAGTAAAAGACACATGTTTATGTTATATTTCTCTTTACATCAAAAATAATTATTATAACATGTCATTATCACATCCAAGTGGCTCCATGGGGTCCCAATATAGACCCAAGGATTAACATGGTCAGAAATATAATCCAATAGGATTAGGACACGTGTTAGGGTTGTTTTATATTATTATAATATTATTTTTTACATAAATTTACCTAATTTACCCTTTAACCATGATAAATAAAAATAATTATTGAAGTTACTAATCATAATGTCCAAAATAAAAGGCACCTATTTAAAAAAATTGTACCATATGATTCCAAATATGGTATCCATTTACCAAATTCAAAACACAAAATTGGAAAAAAAATAATTTAAAATCAATTCCCGTTGTCAAAACTAGAAAGCGCGTTTTTTAGAAGTAAAAACTACAAATAGATTGACATGTGTTTATGTCCAATTTCAATGTGAAATTTCTTATAATGACCAAAATTGGATTAAATTATCAAAATATATTCCATATATACATTAAAACCATTAAATAATATGTTCTAACCATATAAATTATCTCAATGGAAAAATTTGTTTTCAATTAAAATGTAGCGTATTTTTACTATTCATCGAAACATGATAATTATCAGAAAAATATAAAAAATTCATCCAAATTAAATTGTGATGTCCCAATTCTAAAAAATAAGTTTATTTTTTCAAATAGAACATATAAAGGTGTCAAAAACTAAATTTAAAAAGGGTTCTCCATCAAATGGTGTTAAAACTACATTTTTAGAAAAATATATCTTTTATATAAAAAACTGAATTTGTTCTTATATCATATCTAGAAAACATATAAGAATAATTTAAAACATTACATTGAATATATAACATATGTTTTTCATTAAATAAAAATCCATAAAATGTTATATGATTTTATAAACACAATTATTCTCTTTTTAAATAGGTTTTCATAAAAACACATCCTTTATATTCAATTAGTTTTGATTTACTTTTCTAAAAAACTTTGTTAACCAATGAATCATTATTTAAAAATGTTTAAACCATATTTTCATAATTAATTTGATAATATTCATTCATACCATTCTAATGGCTAGGTTATTAGGGTGGCTTTTAAATAATAATATTTAGTTGTTGGTTTAAGCTCGATGTAGCGTATCATGTATGCTATTGAACATAGTATTTCTTTCAAAAAATATGAGATGTTACATCATTCCACCCTTTTGGATATTGCATACTCGCAATTTTAAAATTGGTCTCAGAAACATCATTGAAAATCCCACATCATAAAAAGAGTCAATAAAACTGTCACTTTAAAAGAATGAAATATAAGTACAAAGGTCACCCGAGATAACACATACTAGGTTTCCATGTAGGAAAAAATTGATATGGAAGAGAAAATAAGTGTTATGTTCTGATGGAGGGAGATAGAAAAACATTATCAGGAGAAAGTTAAAAACCAAAAAACCACAAACTTGTGATGGATTAAACAGTATTTGATTACACAATAGGAAAAGTAAATGGACTATGTTTTTGTTTGATGGTACTTTTCATAAATTTGAGGAATTTAATTATGATATTAAAGAGGAACATAAGTAAAAATACTTACTTTTTGAGTAGAGTATCATACATTAAAAACTATCTACCAGAAAACCATCTTTTCTCCAAACAATGAGTATTCAAAATGACTTGGTCACACCAGAAGTGCTAGAATCAACTTCTATAGAATCACATAATCCACAAAAGATGAACTATATATTTCCCTAGTCTTTAGAAATTAACCAAAACCAAAATGGTTAGTACAAGATTATATAATACCCTAAAAATAATAATCCTTCATAAAAATAAATTCTACTCTTAATCTCCAAAATTCAATAGACAATAACCAAAGTTCAATAAAGACCATTCAATAAAAAAATTTCCTTATAATTCTTAAAAATAATCCAAACTGAAATTAGAACCCAAAATTTGTAAGGATTTGATCATAATGTCTTCCATGATAAATCTTAACATTTATCTCCAAATAACATTGACTACTCTTGAAGTCTCATATTTAAAATTAATTAACATAATCACATATTATCCATTATATATTAATAAATTCCATAAATAAACTAAATCGCCAGATGTCCATAATAAAAACATATATTCTTCCAAAATAAAATTCAAACATTACTACTGAAAATAAAAACCATGGTATTTTATTTTCATTATGCATATAGTGTTCCCAAAAGAGTGGAAGTTTTCCAAAAAAAATCAATTAGTCACCTCAATATTTAAAATCACAAATCCTCAAAAGGGGTTTCTAAAACATTGAACATATGATCTTTCTTAAAATAATAAACCCATGACGATATACCCAACTCTTAAGAAAACATACTAAGCTCCAAATTTGTCTAAAAATTTCCTCTAATACCAACTATAAGTCCATAACCTTAAACCTTACATAATCTGACGTTTTGATCAAGAATTTACTGTTATTTACATTTTGGATATTTTTAGGTTTAGAGTTTTAGATAATTATGCCATAACTATTACATTACATCTCAAAAATTAAAAAGTTTACACTTATACACTATCCAATGTTTTTAAAACTAATAAAATTCTATAAATAAAACAAGAATGATTTTCTTGATAAAAATATTCATGAATTATTAATTTCTCTTTTTCCTTCATTATACCCTGTGAAAAAACATTTCAAAAACTTGGGATGAGCATAAAAAGCTCAGTAAGGAATATAGAATAACGAATAAAACTGTTATTACATGAATATTTAAAACCCTTGTTTTTTTTCACAAAAGTAATACTTTTCACTCATAAAACATAAAATACTTAGCTTACATAATGTAATCATAAGATTCAATAAAAAAACTTCAAAAAAATAAGAAATCATAAAGGTTACTTATGGAATTCATAACATACTTGCATTGTATCTTTCATAGCTACATAGGGAGTAAACATAAAGGTTATTTTCGGAATACCCATCATAGTATATTTCCTAAATCTATTAGGAGAAATGTTATCATTTACATCTATCACGTTACCCAATGCATTGGAGAGATATCATGGGATCACCAACCCTAGGTTTATCACGGAACCACTCATATTTGTTTTATCATGTAACCACCTATCAAATTTCCAAGTACCATTACATAATCATGACATATAAAAGATTAAAATTATAAATATTTCACTCATCAATCATAAGAGATAAATTCAATATATTGAAATATTCAACCCATTTCCAAAACCATTTAAAAAATTTTATAAAGAGATTTTTGAATCAAAGTGTCCCATACCACTTTCAAATTTTTAATGGAATTAACATTTTAAAAAATAAATGTTCATATAAATAAACCCTTGAAACAATTTTTAAAACAAGTACATTAATGCAAAAGATTTATAATATTAGATCTTTACAATATTTAAATCAATTTTTTTGTTAAAGAGTCCCTTACCAATTGAGAAAATACTTGAATAAAAATAATAATAGAATAAAATTAAATGAAACCTATAATATCATGAGAATAAGGAAATTCATGATATAATATGTCAATGGGAGTTATATACACTATATAAAAATGAATTGTTGCATAAAAACAAATAAGTCTCAATGGAATGTAATTTGAGATGAAATCCCTTACAAAGATCATAAAATAAGATTAAGGATAAATCAACTATATATTTATGTGTGAAAAATATTAATACACCCAATAAAATTGGATATTTAGTGTAAAAAATCATCGTTCATTCACATATATTCTTGGAAAAACAAAACCAATGACATGGATATTTAACTCAATGAAATGATATTGAGTTAGTATTTCCCTTGCAAAGATCATTTTTTAATAAAATAGATTCATTATATGTATTCACTATAAATACAAATAAAGAAAGTATAAATAAAATAATTTATATCAAAATTTATTTCCCACATAATAATAGCACAACATAATCAAGAAGTAGAAGATTAATCCAAAGAATAGAAATTGGGTAAGAAGTTCCATTACCTTAAATCAGACTTTTCTTGTTCATTATTTAATTTCCTGAATAATAATCTTATGTTAATTTATAATTTATTTAAAACCTTTTTTAAATTTTATTATTTATTTTATATCACTTATTACATCGTTATAGAAATTAGTTAATTATTTGAGTTCATATCGGAAATTTTGTCGATGTTTGGTACTTGAGTCAAAAATGAACCTATTTTGATGAAAATTATCCACGTGGTAAAAAGTAAATCATCTCGAGAATATTTTTCATGATTTCAATATCATATATATTAATTGTATATGTATTTATAATTTCCATAATATTTGGTGATAAGAAATGAAATGCACCATTCTTAGAGACGGTAGGGCGTACGTACGCATGAACGCTACTTTCATTTTATTGTTATATTAAAAGAATAATAATAAAATGATATAAATTTATATTATTATACCAGTATTATATTTATTTCATGTATGTATAATAGGTTTAATAAAACCATCATTTATACATTTCATGTATAGCATGAACGAGTCATATCACTTTGAGGGAGCGGTAGTCTACACTTCCTCAAATGAAATTATCATATTTACACATCATGAAAAGCATAAAGGTATGTCATAAATAAAAATTACAGAATCATATAGAAAATATAAATATAATATATATCATATATAAATATAGTTCCATTATAATTCCACCATGAGAGGTGGTAGGGGAAAATTTAATAATCACAGTTTCGTGTGGTAGTAGTTCTCCATACAGAGAAACAATATGTTGGTATCCATTAGATGGAGGTGTGTGTAAGTGTAGTTATAATACTTCTCATAAAAAAATCCTTGTATATTGAGGATACTGGTGTGGTTAAGTAATAATATAATAATAATATCATAGGGAGTAAAAAAGGAAAATAAAGGAAAGGAACTTGAGGGAGGATGTTACCTTTAAATAGGGTAACTTCTTTTTGATTTGAGCCAAAAGGCATTCTTGAATTTTCTTCTGCCCAAGGTAAGGCTTCTAGGAGGAAGGTAAGGATTTTAGTAGCTTATTAGACAAGATTTTGGATATTCTAATGGGATTTATAGGTGTGAGTAATTTGGTAGAGGTGGTGGCCTTTTATAAGAGGGGGGGGGGGACTTTAGTAAAGTATTGAAATATTAATTTATTATAAATTCAATTTCGATTAAGAATGGTCCAAAACTAATTTAATTCGAAGATAATATTATTTTGGATCGAATATCATTGATCCGATAGTTTTTATACAAGTTTTGAATATTTTTCATCCTTATCTTTTGGGTTTAATCCTTAGTTAAAAACATTATGTCTTACCATGCCTTGTTGTATTTTCATAATATATGGTTACTATATTTAGTATAAAATTCCACGAAATCCATAGGTAGACCATTAATGATTTTTGCAACATTATATAAGTCATTTTTCATAATATTATTTTTTTAGGACTATTATATCATCTAATAAAATAATTTTTTTTTTAAAAAATCATTTTTGTCAATTTTGACACCATTCATACTTGACTTTTTGAAAAATTAATAAAGAATTTATTACTTAGAACCAAATGAATTAACCCATCCCTATATGTAAATTTAATAAAAAAATCATTTATGTCATCAAAATGTTCAAATTATATTTATTTTAATATTTACACTATCATTTATTTGGATATTTCATAAATAAGGTAATCACGACATCATCATTGTGTCATAAATAAATTTACCTATTTAATGTATAAAAATTATATATAAAATACCATGATGAAGGAAATATTTTTATCTTTATAATTAATATTTATAGTCGAATATATCAGTTATATAACCCTATATTAAAATCATTTTAGTAAAGGATACTAGTTTATATTATATTTCTCTTTACTTTAAAAATAAATTTTATAACATGTCATTATCACATCCAAGTGGATCCATGGGGTCCAAAAATATACCCAAGGATGCCCATGGTCGACCATATCTAATAAAATAGGATTAACACACGTGTTAGGATAGTTTTATATTATTATAATATTATTTTTTACACAAATTTACAAAATTGACCCTTTAACCATGGTAAATAATAATAATTACTGAAGTTACCATTCATAATGTCCAAAAATAAAAGGTAAATATTTAAAAAATTTGTACCTTTTTATTCCTAATATGAAATCCATTTTTCCAAATTCAAAACACATAATTGTCTGAAATTAATTTAAAATCAATTCCCCTTGTCAAAACTAGAAAGTGTGTTTTTAAGAAGTAAAAACTACCAAAATATTGACATGTGTTTATGTCTAATTGTAATGTAAAAATTTATTCTAATGACCAAAATTGGATTAAATGATAAAAATATATTATATTTTTACTTTAAACCTATTATATAATATGATTTATCTATATAAATTATCTAAATGAAAAAAAAAATTTCAACTAAAATTTTGTGTATTTTTACTATTCAGAAAAACATGATAATTATTAGAAAAATGTCAAAAAGTCATCCAAAGTAAATTTTTATGTCCCTATTCTAAAGAATAATTTTTTTAAAAAATATAACATATAAAGGTGTCAAAAACTAAATTTAAAATGGATTCTCCATCAAAAGGTGGTAAAACTGCATTTTTAGAAAAATACATCTTTAATCCGAAAAAATTGAATTTGTTCTTATATAATATCTAGAAAACATATTATATTAATTTAAAATCATTTCATTGAATTTATAACATATATTTTTCATTAAATAAAAATCCACATAGAGTGATATGATTTTATAAACTCAATTATTATCTTTTTAAAGAGGTTTTCATAAAAAAAAATCCTTTATATTTAATTGGTTTTTATTTCGACTTCAAAAAAAATTTGGTAACCAATGAATCAATATTTAAACTTTTTTAAACCATATTTTCATAATTCAGTTGATACTATTCATTACTTCCATTGCAACAGCTAGGATATAATGGTAACATTTAAATAATAATATTTAGTAGTTCGTTTAAGCTCGATGTAGCATATCATATATTCGATTGAACATAGAGATTCTTTAATAAAACATGGGATGTTACATCATTCCACCATTTTGTGAATTTCATCCTCCCAATTTTAAAATTGGGCTCTAAAACTTTATTCAAAATCCCACATTGGAAAAAGAGTCAACAAAACTATCACTATAAAAGAAAGAAAGAGAAGTACAAAGGTCACCTGAGATAACACATTCTAGGTATACAAATAAGAAAATAGTGATATGGAAGAGAAGCTAAGTGTCATGTTCTGATGGAGAGAAATAGAAAACATGATCAAAAGAAAGTTAACAACCAAAAAACCATAAACTTGCGATGGGTTAAATGGTCTTTGATTCCCCAATAGTAAAAGAAAACGGACAATGTTTTTTTAAGGTCCCTTTCATAAAGATGAGGAATTTATTTATGAGCTTGACTAAGAAAATAAGGAAACATACTTACTTTTCAATTACAGTTTCATCCTTTAATAAATATTAACCACAAACTAATTTTTCTTCAAATGATGAATATTCAATATGGCTAAAATTAGAACCCAAAATTCGGAAGGATTTGATCAAAAAGTCTTCCACGATAAATCATAACATTCATATCTAAATAACATCAACTACTATTAAAGTCTCATATTTAAAATTAATTATCCTAATCACATATTATCCATTATATGATAATCATTTCTATAAATAACCTAAATCTACATATATCCATAATAGAAACATAGATTCTTATAAAATAAAATTCAACCATTACTCATCAAATGAAAACCCATAGTATTCTATTTTCCTTAGGCATATAGTGTTCCCAAAAGAGTGAATTTATTCCAAAAAAATACCATTATTCACCTAAATATTTCAGATCATAAATCCTCAAAAAGGGTTTCTAAGACATCGAACATAAGATCTTTCTTGAAATAATAAACCCATGATGAAATCCCTAACTCTTAAGAAAACATAATATCCTCAAAATTTTCCTAAACATTTCCTCTAATACAAACTATAAGGCCATATCCTTAAACATTACATAATATTGAGTTTTGATTAGGAATTTACTTTCTTTCACATTGAGGATCTCTTCAGGTTTTGAGTTTTAGAGAATTGGGCCATAACTATTAAATTAAATCTACAAAATTACAAAGTACACACTTCTACTATATCCAATTATTTTCACAATAATAAAAATACTTAAATATAAAAAGAATTATTTTCTAGACAAAAATATTCTTGAATTACTCCATTCTCTTATCCTTCCTTATACCCTGGGAAAAAACATTTCAAAAACTTGGTAAGATCATAATGATATCTTTAAGGAATATAAAATAAGGAATAAAATCGTTAGTCCATGCATATTTAAAACCCATGAAAACATTTTCACTAGATCATACTTTTCAACCATAAAACACAAACTACTTAGCTTATATCATATAATCATGAGAATCCAACAAAACCTCATATAAATTGGAAATCATAAAGGTAACATGTGATATTAATAACACATTTACATTGTAGCATTCATAAATACCTAGGTAGTAACCATCATGGTTACATTTGGAATACTCATTACAGCATATTCCATAAATATATTTGGAGAGACTTTATCATTTACCTCCGTCAAGTTGCCCAATGCATTGGAGAGCTATCACGGGCTCACCCACCCTAAGTTTATCACGAAACCACCTGAATTTGATTTATCACGTAACCAGCCATTAAATGTATATGTAACATTATATAATAATGACACATAAACGATTTAAATTATCAACATTTCACTCATCAATCATAATAAACCAATTCAAGATATTTAAATATTCAATCCATTTGGAAAACCATTTAAAACATTTTATAAAGAGATTTTTGAATCAAAGTGTCTCATTACACTTTGTAAATTTTAAAGGAATTAAAATTTTAAAACATTAATGTCCATATAAATAAATATTTAAAACCATTTTGAAAACATGTACATTAATGAGAATGATTTAGAATATTAGATATCCAAAACATTTAAAAAAATGTTTTAGTTAAAGTGTCCCTTACCATTTGAGATAATACATGAAAAAATAATAATTAAATAATAACATTATAGGAAACCTATAATATCATGAGAATAAGTATATTCATGATATAATATGTAAAAGCGCGGTATATACACCATATAAAAGTGAATTGGTGCTTAACAATAAATAAGTCTCAATAGAATGTAATTTGAGATGAAATCCCTTAAAAAGATCGTATCATTAGATTACGGATAAATCAAAGACATAGTTATGTTTGAAAAATATGAATACATCCAATATAATTGGATATTCAGTTTAAAATAATCATAGGTCATTCACACATATTCTTGGAAAAACAAAACTAATGACATGGATATTTATCTCAATGAAATGAGATTGAGTTATGATTTCCATTAAAAAGATCATTTTTTTAATAAAATAGATCGATTATGTGTATTAAATATAAATACACATAAATAAAGTATAAATACATGATAAAATATCAAAATTTATTTCTCAAATAATCATAGCATGACATAATCAATACATTGAAGATTAATCCAAAGAATGGAAATTTGGTTAAGAAGTTCCATTCCCTTAAATCCGACTTGTCTTTTTTGTTCATTAATTTATTAAATAATAAAAATAGGTTAATTTATACTTTATTTATAACCAGTTTAATGTTTATTATTCATTTTAGATCATTTATTACATTGTTATAGTAATTAGTTAATTATTTGAGATTATATTATAGATTTGGTCGATGTTCAGTACTTGAGTCAAAAATGAACTTGTTTTGATGAAAATTATCCATGTGGTCAAAAGTACATCATCTACAGAATATTTTTCATGATTTAAATATCATATATATATATATATTATATGTATTTATAATTTCTATAATAATTGGATATAATAAATTGAATGAACCATTAATGGAGACTGTAGGTTGTACGTACGCATTAACGCTACTTTCATTTCATTTTCATATTTAAAAAATAATAATGAATTGATATAAAAGTATATTATAAAACCAGTATTATATTTATTTCATTTATGTATCATTTTTTTAATAAAACCATAATTTATACATTCCATGTATAGCATGAATGAGTCATGTCACTTTGAGGGGGTGGTAGTCCACACTTCCTCAAATAAAATTATTATATTTACACATCATGGAAAGCATAAAGGTATGTTGTAAATAAAAATTACAGAATAATATAGAAAATATAAATATAATATATATCATATATAAATATAGTGTCATCATAATTCCACCATGATATGTGGTAGTGGAAAATTGAATAATAATCGTTTCGTGAGGCATTAGTCCGTCGTACATAGAAATAGTATGTTCGTATCCATTAGATGGAGGTGTGTGTAAGTGTAGTTAAAATAATTATCATAAAAAAATTATAGTATATTTAGGATAATTTTTTCATGTAATAATAGAATGAGAAGAGAATAGGGAGTGAATAAGTAAAATAAAGGAAATGAACTTGAGAGAAGATTTTACCTCTAAATCCGGTAACTTATTTTGATTTCAGACAAAAGGATTTCTTGAATTGCATCCTTCCTAATGTAAGGATTCTAGAAGGAAGTTAGGGATTTGGGGAGATTATTATATACAAATTTGGACAATCCCAGGGGCTTTAGAGGTGTGAGTAAGTGGGTAGAGGTGGTGACCTTTTATAAGAGGGGATGGGGAACTTTAGGAAAGTCTTGAAATATTAATTTATTATAAATTAAATTTTGATAAAAAATTGTCCAAAAATAATTTAATATGAAGATAAGATGGTTTTGGTTTGAATACACATCATCCAATATTTTTTATACAGGTTTTGAATATTTTTTATGTATATCTTTTTCAATTAACCCTTAGTTAAAAACATCAACTCTTACCATGTCTTATTGTATTTTCATAATATATGGTTACTATATTTACTATAAAATTACAAGAAATAAATACATGGATCATTAATGAAATTTTTAACATTATATAATTAATTTGGAAAAATATTAGATTTTTTGGACTATAATATTATTTAATAAAATATTATTATTTTTAAAAACTTATTTATGTCAATTTTGACACTATTCATACTTTATTTTTTCAAAAATTCATAACAACTTGATTACTTAGAAAAAAATGCATTAACGCATCCCTAACATGCCAATGTCATCCAAAAAATTTGTGGATGGCATAAAAATGTTCAAATTATATTTATTTTAATATTTATAATATCATTTATTTGAATATTTCATTAATAAGGTAATCACAACATCATCATTGTGTCATAAATACATTTATTTATATAATGTCTACAAATTATACATAAAATACCATGGTTTAGGAAATAATTTTATATTTATAATGACTATGTAAAGTTGAATTTATTAGTTATATAACCCTATATTAATAGTTTTTTTGTAAAAGATACATGTTTATGTTATATTTCTCTTTACTTTAAAAATAATTATTACAACATTTTATTATCACATCCAAGTGAATAATTATTACAACATTTGATTATCACATCCAAGTGGCTCCATGGGATCCCAAAATCGACCCAAGGATTCCCATGGTCAGCCATATCTCATCCAATAGGATTGGGACATGTGTTAGTGTAGACTTATATTATTATATTATTATTTTTTACCCTAACTTACCTAATTTAACCTTTAACCCTAGAAAATAAAAATAATTACTAAATTTACTATTCATAATGTCCAAAAATATAAGGTATCTATTTATATAATTTCAACTTTCTAATTCCAAATATGGAATCCATTTTTCTGATTCAAAACACAGAATTGGCATAAATTAATTTAAAATTAATTCTCATTGTCAAAACCAGAAAGCGTGTTTTTAAGAAGTAAATACTATCAAAATATTGACATGTGTTTATGTCCAATTTCAATGTGAAATTTCTTCTAATGACCAAAATTGGATTAAATGATAAAAAAATATTCCATTTATAATTTAAACCCATTAAATAATATGTTTTAACCATATAAATTATCTCAATGAAAAAAATTTGTTTTCAATTAAAATTTAGCATATTTTTATTATTCATCAAAACATGATAATTATCAGAAAAAATATCAAAAATTGATCCAAAGTAAATTTTGATGCCCCAATTCTAAATAAGAAGTTTATTTTTTCCAATAGAACATATACATGTGTGAAAAACTAAATTTAAAAAGGGTTCTCCATCAAAATGTGATAAAAAAAACATTTTTAGAAAAAACATCTTTTAATCAAAAAATTGAATTTGTTATCATATCATATCTAAAAAACATATAAGATGAATTTAAAACATTACATTGAATATATAAAATATATTTTTCATTAAATAAAAATCCATAAAGAGTGATATGATTTTATAAACACAATTATTCTCTTTTTAAATGGGTTTTCATAAAAACACATCTTTTATATTCAATTAGTTTTTATTTTCATTTCTAAAAAAATTGGAAACCAATGAATAATTATTTAAACATGTTTGAAGTATATTTTCTCAATTAAGTTGATAATATTCATTCCCACCATTCAAAGGGTTATTTTATAATGGTAACATTTAAATAATAATATTTATTTGTTCATTTAAACTCAATGTATCGTATCATGTATGCTTTTGAACATTGTGTTCCTTTCTTAAAACTCAGGATGGTATATCATTCCCCTATTTTGGAAGTTTCATCCTCACAATTTTAAAATTGGGATCAGAAAATTCATTGAAAATCCCACATAGGAAAAAGGGTCAATAAAACTATCACTTTAAAAGAATGAAAGAAAAGGAAAAAGGTCACCTGAGATAACACATACTAGGATTCCATAGAGGAAAACATGGATATGAAAGAGAAACTAATTGCCAAGTTCTTATGGTGAGTGATATAAAACATTATCAAGAGAAAGTTAACAACTAGAAAACCACAAACCTATTATGGGTAAAAAAGTATTTGATTCCCCTATAGGAAAAGTAAACGGACAACGTTTTTGTTTTAAGGTCCCTTTCATAAATTTGAGGACTTTATTTATGAGATTGAGTTAGAACATAAGGAAACATACTTAATTTCAAGTACAGTTTCATCATTAAATTAATATATACCAAAAAATCATCTTTTCTCCAAATGATGAGTATTCAATATGAATTGGGCACACATGAAGTAATAGAATCAACTTCTAGAGAATCACATAATCCATAAAAGATAAACTATATCTCGAATGGCCCGAAGGCCTTCATTTTTATTGATTTTTGATAACCCCCTTTCAAGAGATAAGGGGGAACCCTTATAAGTCCCGTAGGATCAAATATTACATGGACCATAGGTTTAAGAGATTACCTAACCTGAAGGTCTTAGGGAATTCAACCAGACAATCTACAAGGAACTACCCCTCCCCATCATCTGCATCATGATAGTAGCTCTCCCCATTCACATTGTTTTCTAGCTAGGCTTCATGTGCAGAATAGGCTGGTCCCAATGGCATAGCCATACCCTCTCATTTTGAAAAATCCATTTGGCTCTGCTTTGGTGAGTGCACCTGTTCTGAATCCTCATCTAGGGCTTCTCCTTTTTTGTAGAGTATGTCTGGGGAAACTGAATGTGGCCCGAAGGCCTTGAGGTGGCCCGAAATACCTACTGACCCGAAGGCCTGGGTGGCTCGAAAGCCTTAAGGACTCCAAGACCAAACTGGTGGCCCAAGGTGAATAGTTCCAACTGCTACAGTACAGAACAATACCTTCTATAATAACTGCTACAGTACCTGCTACAATCCCGCACAGTGTACAGTCCTGCTACAGTACCTGCACAGTGTATAGTCTGCTATAGTACTGCTACAGGGCCTGCTACAGTAATGCTACAGTACTGTTACAGTACATCTGAAAAATATGCCTCTGCTTGGTTTTGAACCTGGATCTCATGGATTCACTTAAGGATACCTCACCAACTGGCCTGAGGCTCATGAGAAAATATAAACTATATATTTCCCTTGTCTTTAAAAACTAACCAAAACCAAAATGGTTAGTAGAAGATCAGATAATCCCTCAAAAAGATTAATCCTTTATAAAAATAAATACTACTATAAATCTCCAAAACTCAACAAACAATACCCAAAGTTCAAAAAAGACCATTCAATAAAAAAATTCCCTTAAAATTATTCAATATAATCCAAACTAAAATTGAAACCAAAAATTCAGAAGGATTTTATCACAAAGCCTTCTACGATAAATCTTAACATTTATCTCCAAATAACATTAACTACTCTTAAAGTATCATAATTTAAATTAATTTAAATAATCTCATATTAACCATTATAAGTTAATCATTTCTATAAATAACCTAAATCACCATATGTTCATAATAAAAACATAGATTCTTCCAAACTAAATTTCATCCACTACTCCTCAAATGAAAACCCATAGTATTCTATTTTCCTTAGGCATATAGTGTTCCCACAATAGTGAATGTATTCCAAAAAATACCATTATTCAACTTCATATTTTAGATTATAAAGCCTCAAAGGGGGTTTCTAAAACATTGAACTTAAGATATTTCTTAAAATTATAAACCCATGATGATATCCTTATCTCTTAAGAAAACATCCTAATCTCCAAATTTTTCTAAACATTTCCTATTATAACAACTATAAGGGACTAGCATTAAAACTTACATAATCTTATGTTTTGATCAAGAATTTACTTCCTTTCACATTGATGATCTTTTCAGGTTTAGAGTTTTAGAGAATTAGGCCATAACTATTACAATACATCTCAAAAATTAAAAATTATACACTTCTACTCTATCCATTTTTTCACAATAATAATACTACTTAAATAAAATAATATGTATTTTAATGATAAAATTCTTCTTGAATTCTTCCTTTCTCCTATCCTTCCTTATACCCAATGAAAAAACATTTCAAAAACATGGGATGAGCATAAAGAGATTAGTAATGAATATAAAATAAGGAATAAAACCATTAGTCCATGAATATTTGAAACCCATGAAAACATTTTCACAAAATCATACTTTTTACCCATAAAGCAAAAACTACTTAGCTTACATCATGTAATCATGATATTCCAACAAAACATTATAGAAATTAGAAATCATAAAGGTAACTTGTAAAATTCAAAACATACTTACATTATATATTTCATGGCTACATATGGAGTAACTATCAAGGTTATGTTTGGAATACCCATCACAGTATATTCCCTAAATCTATCAAGAGAAACCTTATCGTTTACCTCAGTCAGGTTACCCAATGCATTGGAGAGATATCACGGGCTCAACTACCCTTGGTTTATCTTAGAACCACCCTAATTTTATTTATCATGTAACCACCTATCAAATTTCCAACTACCATTACATAATAATAACATATAAAATATTGAAATTATCAACATTTCAATCATCAATTAGAATAAATCAATTAAAGATATTTAAATATTCAGTCCATTTCCAAAATAATTTAAAATTTTTTATAAAGATAATTTTGAATAAAAGTGTCCCATACCACTTTGAAACTTTTAAAGTAATTAAAACTTTATAACATTAATATCCATATAAATAAATCCTTAAAAATATTTTGAAAACATGGACATTAATGAGAAATATTTAGTTGATTAATTATTTAAAACATTTAAAATAATGTTTTAGTTAAAGATTCCCTTAACACTTGAAAAAATACGTGAATAAAAATAATTAAAGAATAATATTAAAGGAAACATATAATATCATGAGAATAAGGAGATTCATGATATACTATGGAATAGGGTATTACATACACAATATAAAAGTGAAGTGGGGCATAATAACAAATAAGTCTCAATGGAATGTAATTTGAGATGAAATCCCTTACAAAGATCATATCATTAGATTAAGGATAAGTAAAATAAATAATTATGTGTGAAAAATATGAATAGACCCAATATAATTGGATATTCAGTGTAAAACAATCAGATACTATTCACTAATATTCTTCAAAAAATGAAACCAATGACATGGATATAGGACTCAATGAAATGAGATGGAGTTAATATTTGTCTTAAAAAGAAAATTTTGTTTATAAAATATATTGATTATATGTATTCACTATAAATACACATAATTAAAGTACAAATACAAGATTATATATCAAAAAAAATATCACATAATCATAGAACGATATAATTAAGATGTAGAAGATTAATCCAAAGAATAGAAATTGGGTTAAGAAGTTCTCTTACCTTAAATTCAAATTGTCCCGTTTGTTATTTAATTTATCGAATAATAAAATTAGAATAATTTATTCTTGATTTAGAACCTTTTTTAATTTTATTATTCATGTTATATCACTTATTACATTGTTATATCAATTAGTTAATTATTTGAGTTCATATCAGACATTTTGTTGATATTCGGTACTTGAGTCAAAAATGAACTTGTTTTGATGGAAAATATCCATGTGAAAAAAAGTAAATCATCTCTAGAATATTATTCATGATTTAAATATCATATATATCCATTATACATGTATTTATAATTTCCATAATATTTGGAGATAAGAAATGAAATGCACCGTTCAGGGAGACGGTATGCCATACGTATGCATGAACGCTACTTTCATTTCTTTGTTATATTAAAAGAAGAATAATAAAATGATATAAATTTATATAGTAATACCAGTATTATATTTATTTTATTTATGTCTCATAGTATTATTAAAACCATTCTTTATACGTTTCATGTATAGTATGACCGAGTCATTTCACTTTGAGGGGGCGGCAGTCCACACTTCCTCAAATGAAATTATCATATTTACATATCATGGAAAACATAATGTTATGTTGTAACTTAAAATTAAAGAATCATATAGACAATATAAATATAATATATATAATATATAATTATAGTTCCATCATAATGGCCACCATGCGAGTTGGTAGGAGAAAATTGAACAATCATTATTTCGTGAGGCAGTAGTTCATCGTACACAGAATCAATATTTTCGTATCCATTAGATGGAGGTGTGTGTAATTTTAGTTCTAATAATTCTCATAAAAAAATCCAAGTATATTTATGATAATTATTTTGTTATGTAATCATCTAATAGGAAGATCACATGGATCGAACAATGAAAATAAAGGAATGGAACTTGAGAGAAGATGTTACCTCTAAATCGGGCAACTTCTTTTGATTTGAGCCAAAAGGATTTCTTGAATTTCCTTATGCCCAATTAATGGATTATAAGATGATGGGAGGAATTTTGGGAGATTATTTGAATATAATTTGGATGAGGCATGGGTATTTAGAGGCGTGAGTAAGTTGGTAGAGGTGGTGGCCTTTTATAAGATAGAGGAGGGGCACTTTAAGAATGTCTTAAAATATTAATTTATCAAAATTTTAATCTCAATTAAAAATGGTCCAAAATTAATTTAATTATAAGATAAGATTATTTTTGTTCAAATAACCATCATAAAATAATTTTTATACAAGTTTTGAATTTGTTTTATCCTTAACTTTTTGGTTTAACCCTTAGTTAAAAACATTAACTCTTACCATGTCTTCTTGTATTTTCATAATATATGGTTACTATAGTTACAATAAAATGGAAATAGTTGCATAAGTGAATAATTAATGACATTTGTAACATTATATAAGTCAGTTGGTAGAATCATTGATTTTTAGGATGATTATATCATTTAATAGAATAGTATTTATTTTAAAACCCATTTATGTCAATTTTGACACTATTCATAATTGGCTTTTTCAAAAAATCATAACAACTTTATTAATTCTGAAAAAATACATTAAATCATCCCTAACATTCCTATTTCATCCGAAATTTTTTTATGGAATAAAAATATTCAAATTATATTTATTTTAATATTTATAATACCATTTATTTGAATATATCATTAATAAGGCAATCACAACGTCACCATTGTTTCATAAATAAATTTATTTATTTAATTTGTAAAAATCATAAATAAAATACCTCAATTTAGGGATTTATTTCTTTATAATTAATATTTAAAGTCTAATATATCATTTATATAACCCTATATGATTTTTTAGTAAAACATACATTCTTATGTTATATTTGTCTTTAAAAATAATTATTATAACATGTCTTTATCACATCTAAGTGGATCCATGGGGTCCCAAAATCAACCCAAGGATACCCATGCTCGTCCATATCTCATAAAATAGGATTTTAATACGTTTTAGGGTATTTTTATGTTATTATAATATAATTTGTTACCCTAATTTACCTAATTTATCCTTTAACCATGGTAAATAAAAATAATTTCTGACGTTACTATTCATAATGTCCAAAAATAAAAGGTAGGTATTTACAAAATTTATACATTTTGATTCCAAATATGGAATCCATTTTTCCAAATTCAAAATACAGAATTGGAATAAATTAAATCAAAATCTATTCATGTTGTCAAAACCAGAAAGCGTGTTTTTAAGAAGTAAAAACTTCCAAAAGATTGTCTTGTGCTTATGTCTAATTTAAAAGTGAAATTTATTATAATGACCAATATTGGATAAAATGGTAAAATAATGTTCCATTTATACATTAAAACCATTAAATAATATGATTTAACCATATAAGTTATCTCAGTGGAAAATATTGTTTTCAATTAAAATTTAGCGTATTTTTACTATTCATCAAAACATTATAGTTATCAGAAAAATATCAAAAATTCATCCAAAGTAAATTATGATGACCCTATTATAAAGAAGGAGTTTATTTTATCAAATATAACATATAATGGTGTCAAAAACTAAATTTAAAAAGGTTTCTCCATTAAAAGGCGATAAAACTGCATTTTTAGAGAAATACTTCTTTTATTTGAAAAAATTGATTTTTAAGGAAAACATGATATATAAATGCTTCAACATCAGCAACGGAAATGTACGAAATATAATATGTTTTTTATAATTTATAAATAGTGACATATATTATAATAATTCACATTTGGTTCAATGTTTTGAAAATTCTAATATTCATATTCATGATGAATAAATGGAAATAAATAATGAGTGACTTATGGTAAGGGGATTCTTGAAACGAACTCATTTTCTTTGGGATATCCATCCTTCTTATCATTTTTAGTATGGTTATTCTGATAATATTCCATAATTATTATTTCAGTATTCTTCCCTTTTATTTGTAGGGATATACATGTTTTCTACCTTTCCAAAATGATTTTTAAGTCAAATATATTGATTTTTCAAAAAGGATTTCCAAAACACATAGTTAACTCACATTCAGTTGTATCTTCCTAACTAAAGAATGATTAATTTTATGACAAATATTATTTCCATTATTCATTTGGGAACCATAATGTTTATTCATTAATGTATGCTTTATGAAATCCTTACAAAACCAATTCTTCTACAAGGGTAATTTAATTACTACAATTGTTATACTTTCTATGTGGCATTCATGATTATGTGAATGTTATGATGTGATGGGTGGGACAAGAATTATATATTCTTACAATACATTATGTAATGTGATATATCTAAAAATATTATTTGTAATATTCATGAACATGAAGCTATATTTTTTCACAATGATTATGTTATTATTTATTCACATATGTTATGTGTGGACATTATTCTAGATTTATTAAAAATTATATGTTGTATTTTACCACTATGAATTGATGTTTCATTTTTATGCATCATGAAATTATAAGAATTTTTAAAATATATTCCTCAAGATTATGATAATTATCCAATTATTATGACATGATTATAGTGATTATTCTCACTCATGTACTATTGATTCATGTATCCTATTACTTCTATGGTATCCTGAACCTTAATTGGGTTTTATCTCACCCATTTCATTGATGTATATCTTCTGGTGACTACATGTACTAAGGAGAAAATGTGAGATTCTAACTCGATAAGTAAGAAAGATCTTAATAAGTTTAATGTTTTATTATGTATAAGTGATTTATGATCCTAATTTACCCATGATACTAAATATTTTAATCCTTGAATGTACAAATATTATGTTTTTTATCTTTAAAATGATGTAATTGTAATTTAAGAAAAATTCATATCACTATAAAATTAATGTTGATAGACCTGCATAAGTTGGTACTATTGACCATAACTTGATCTTCCCCATGACATAAATTTCATTCTATGAAGTAATAAAAGAAATCCATGAAGAATTAACCTCTCACATGTTAGACCAATCCTCTTATAAACACAATTCCTTAGTTACATGAACCATTAGTATTGATTTCATGAACCTTCCATGGAGCCTTCCAACATAACCAGACATCTCTAGAACTTGACTTATCTGCATCACCATATAAAACATTATGGTGGAGGGGGGGGGGGGGGGTTGGATATTTATCATGTGAGGAATATTGGCCTCATTCACATGGTTATAATATAGTATACTTCAAATAAGATTTACGATTTTAGATATGTTTTTACTGGGGGTGATACCTTCATATTAAACAACATTTTGAGTGTCCCATTTAACTTTATAACCTATGACATAAAAAATTCATTAGCCTTGATAATTAATATTGATACTATAATTAATAATAAAATTGTATAAAAGAATGTAATTTGTAGAGATTATGATTTCATAAATTTACTTGAGATAAGACCATATGAATTCGGCCTAATATCCTTCCACGATTATGTGAAACACTGATTTGATAATTACATTAATGAAAAAGATACATATTCCGTTGAGTTGTATGCCTTTTATTAGGAAATTATAATCAATAGGTTGAGAGAATGTTTGGAGACACCAAACCAAGAATTTTATTTTTTTAGCGATGTGCTTACATCGAAGGTTTCTATCTAGTGAGTCTTTTATGTGAAAATCATGGATCAACACATGGAAGGATGAGGATGTAAAGGTTTCCATGGGTAATGGATTTAAAATTTGGTAGTCATGGTTATATAATGGTTAGATTATATTATATAAGTATTTCAATCCATCATTGGGGACCATTTCCATGAGTGAAGAGAAATATATAACCTTCCCAATCTTAAGGTCCAAATTAGGGAATCTAGGGAAAAAAAGAGAGAGACTAGCCCAATTATCCTTCCAAAAGGAAATTAAACCTATTATATTAATCTTTTAGGATTTAACATAAATTGTTATAATATTATCATGATGGCCACAACAAATATGGGATCCTAAGGAACCCCCAATCCATTGAATTGGGGAACTCCCATATTTCTTCCTGATGAACTTATACTAGAGGGAGTGGCCTAAATTCACATCCCAAAAAATATTTTCCTATTAAAACTCAATTTTTTGAGATATTATTTTAAGAAAAATTATAACCTCAACAAAATGTTTTCATGTCCATGAACATCTAGTCCAACAAAGTCGCACCTCATGGTGAGAATTCCAAAATAAAAGAGTTTAGAATGTGTTCAATATTGTTTATAATAGTATTTGGAGTCCTTCAAACTAAGAGTACATGAATTGAGTAAGGAGACAATAAACTATTAAAAAAATTAATACACAATATATGTGATAGGAATATGACCTTTCAATTTTTAATCCTTCCTATTATTTTTTTTAAATTTAAAAAAAAAATTGAATCCTTCAATTGGAGACTCGAGTACCAAGATATTCAACAGGGAATTATTTCTTATTGCTGCCTCGATTTTCCTTAATGAGATTGGAGAACCTTCAAGAATATGTTTTGTAAATGAATAATTTTTTTTTATTTTAATTGATATATTGACCACTTAACGTATAGTAATAATTTAAGATAAATATGAAGTTGTGGATTGAATTACTATTTTGTTTGATGAAGAAGAGCATGTCATAAAAAAAGGATAGATGAGATATGCCTTTGAAATTAGAGTTTTCAAAGTAAAATATTTACATAATTTATTTGAAACATTAAAAAAATAAAAAATATTAAAAAGTTAATGAAATTAATTTGTGACATATTGGTTTAATTTATACAATAATATAATGTGTGGTGTGATTAGAGTTAATTAATGTATGTGTAAATGCCCAAAAATTAATAATATTTTAAATTGTGATATTTAGAAGAATTGGAAAATGAATAAGTGAATTTATAATATAAATAAAGAATAAAAATTGAAATTTTGGTTTTGAGAGAACAAAAATTATGCTTCCTTTCTCATTTTATCTTTGATTCCATGATTCATCATGGTCTATGGTTTAAATAAGATAATTGGAGGAGATACCTGTCACCAAAAGAATTTAAACTAAATAATGGTTTTTTATAGTTTGTGAAAAACTATTATATTCTATATCGTGGGTTATAGATATATTTTGTGGGTGGTACTACCCACAAAAAATAAGAAACCACATTTTATTTTACAATCATGATGGGAAAAAATTTGGTTGAGTGAAAGAAAATATTGTTTTCACTCGTATATTTAGTGTTATTAAAAGAAAAGAAATGTTTTTTAATTAGGATACAATAATTTTTAAGTCAACCTATGAAATTAAAATATAAATATTCAATGAAATTTTAGTAAATGAAAATTTTAATCTCCATGGTATACAAATAATCCTTCAACGACCTACAATATATCAATATTTAGAGCTTAAGGCCATTTGTGGATCTATCTATATTAAATTTAAAATTTAAATTAAATTATCATCTATCATTCATTTCCCAATAATCCTCAATAACCAATGGAAATATATATATTTTTCTTATGAGGGTTTAGGAATTCCTCTTGAATTCCTTTGATCATCATATCAAACCTACATGAGCTAAAGTGCTATTATTATTTTTTCTCCCACATTTCTCTTATTATTTAATATATAAGACTCATTAATATTAAATTTTTATTTCATATTATTAATTATTTTTTATGGTTTACGGATTCTAGAGTCTATAGAGGATCTTAACAATATTATATTATTTTTAAAACCATACATTATCCTTTGATGAAGTGATGATTCAAGTAATGGATCAAGATAGAACGTTCCAGAACTCTTCTTATTTTTTATATTATCTAATTTTAATTATCATAAATTATTCCATTTGATTACATTTTTTAGACTTATTATTCATATGAAATTAGCTAAATCCTTTGAGGTTTTTGATTAACTTCGAATATATTATTTTTTAGTATTATTTTAATTTTGTTCACTTATAAACTTATACTAATTAATCATGTGAATTGAGATTGAGGTAGTATGATATATTTATGGTAATGTTATGATGTTATTAAATTTATGAGGATACATTTAACTTAAATATAGATAATTAAGGATGAATTAAAAACAAAAGTAAAATTAATATATAAGAAAAATGGTGTGAAATTAATTGAGAGGGTGCTAAAATTACATCATCTATTAACCTTATAAATTTATTTGAAAAGATGATAATGTATTATTTCTAAATTATTAAATAATTATGATATGGGATAAATGACATAGAAAATTGTTAAACTAAATGTTTTTGGTTTAAATGTTGACATTTATATGGTCAGAGGTATGGGTAGTTGTATTGTGGTTATAATGTAGTTGATGGGATCACCATAGAAATGACTTTGATATGATGTGGATCATAGAATTGTATTTTTTATCTATTAAATATCATTTTATATTTTTTTATTGAGAACCTAACCAACACCTATATAAAGTTATGGTTATTGATTAAACCCCCCAACATTTAGGATGTATTGGGAATGGGAAATTTCGAACCCCTATTTTCATACTATCCCTTGAATCTACTTATGTTGTTATCATTATAGTTATAATTTTGGTATGCGGTAGATGTGGAGTTTTTATATGGTATGCAGTTATATTATTATTTTAAATTTATGGAATAATTTGGTATGTGAAATGAGAATTTATGGGTGTGATAAGATATATGTCATTATGATATGAGGTTGATTAGTTTAGTAGGGGTGAAGGTGCAAGATACCTTAATTTCTATATTTTATAAATTAACTATACTTATATAACATGAGATTTTTTATTGTGTTCATATTATGAGAATAAATTTTATAGACAAATTATGTTGGGACTTATGTTGGTTTCACTTTTTATTTACTAAAGCTTCAGATGCTTCCTCTAAACTCAACTGGGAGTTTCTAGAGAAGCTAATATTTAGTAAATTTATATGCACACCGCTACTAGTATACATTATTTTTTACTAAAAAAATGGATTGTTTCATACATCAGGTTGGACCTCACTTTACCATGACTCTAGGTGATTAAATTATGTTAAAATAGTTCCTTGTGGTTTTCTATAAGATTTTTTTAGTATTGCCTTTTCAGTAATTATTATTACATTTTCTTAAAGTAATTTGATATTATTGTCACTATATAGGGTTTTATTTCCTATAGGAATTTAATATTATTAATGGAATTTATATTAATTACTAGGGTCAATTATGTAAATTACTCTAATATTTTATTCATATACCCACTACTATAGGAATTAACCCATGCCATATTAGAGGTGGGATTTTGGGTTCACACTCAACCACACTCTAAATTAATTCATCTTACGAATTAGTGATTTTATATCCATGTTTTCTTTTAGGCTGGTGAATATGGTAGGAATTATAGAGTTTACATTTATTTGGTATGGAAATAGGTTCATTTGATCTTAGTATATAATGTACGCAAGGGAGAGAAACTAAGATAAAGAAGATCCCTTATGATCTATCATAATGATTCTAATTATATACAGATCATGCCAAATAAAGAGTGCATAAATTATAGGGTAGGAATGTAGGAATGGATTCATCCAATGCAACATGACTTCTTGAAATATTTCGTGTAGTTTAAAAATAAGGCTACGGGTGTATTCTTGTTTTATTAGAACATGTTTACTGAACATTATGATGGTTTGGATCCTCTACCCACTCCTAATGATTTATGACATTTTCAATAAATTATATGGATCTAGATAATTCTAAAAGATTAATTTTTAGTAAAATTATCACTATATTTTTGTGAAGAAGAGGATATTGATACACATACCAACATAAAATAGGAAATAACTTAGAAACCATGTTAAATTATCATGTGATATGTTCAGGGGAATCCATTTGAAAAATAAGTAAAAAGTGTTATAGATGGTGGAAAAGAGGGATAATTATTTTTTTGTCAAGGTAGAACCTGATGATAATATGTCTCTTACAAATCTATCTATAATATGCTATAACAGATGGCCAATAGAATTTAAGTGTCATAGTTTATAAAAGGATAGTGGTGTTCTTACCATCCTCTCTCCTTCTCTCCCATGATGATCCCTTATGGATCCAGGGTTCCATCCCCTTTTTCTTTTATTATTCATTATTTTCCCAATAATTTTCCCCTTCGGGTTTTCCTCCTCTATACACATGATTATTTCACTTTGGTGATTCATTGATATTGTTTTGGAATAATTTTCTTCCTTATGGTTTGTACAAGTTATTTTTATTGTTTTTTTGGGTGGTTTTTTAAATATTTGTCTAGAATTCACCTTTTCCCTGCTCTTTTTGACTCACATATCATTCCAGAACCGTTTTATGGTATGTAGTGATGGAGTTTGTGGTGGATTGGGATGTGATGGTGGGGTATGTGATCAATTTTCTCTGTTGCTTTGGTTTTTTGGTTTTAACTATAGTGGTTTTGTTCCAATGGTTATAGATGACTATTTAGGCCTTAGATCACTTCTTCTTTCACATTATTCATGATCTAATGTATTGGACCTCATTATTATTTTCTATGAGGTCTCTAATGGTGGTTGGGTATGTGTTTTTTCAACATCTAAGGGTGGTCCAATAGCCATAAATTTTGTTGGATACATATCTTTCCCTAGTTTTTTTATTCTTCCATGGTAGAAGTGGTTTTTTGGTTTGTTCATTCTCACTTTTTTGTGTCAGTATACACATATTTAAGGGTGATTCTAGTTTTGGTTTTCATAGGTTATTTGTTTTTTTGGTTTGGTGGTATCAACCCATCTCTTAATTTTCTAGTGTCTATTATCCCCCATATCTCCTTTTATTTAAGGATTTTGTTTCTTCTAGGGTTTTTGTGTAGTGATTTAGTCCTTCAATCCTAAACTTATATTTGGTAGTTTTTAGAATATATCTCCATAATTACCTTTTTGGTTTATTTTGGGTTCTATCTGGGTGGAGGCCTTTTATGGAAGAGGGTGATGTGAGTTCGGTGTCAGATTAAGTTGTGATCTTCCAAATGTTAGCTTAAATATTTAGGTGGGATAGTCATATATAGTTGTTATCTTGATGAGTATTTTCGAAGATGGTGGTTTGAATGTACATAACATTTTTCTTTTCAGGTTTTGTGATTATTATCAATATTTTATTTTATTTGTGGATTTCCTATATTCGTTGATGAAAAATATTAATCAAGCGAAGATGGTTCTGGAATAGTATTGTTAGTTATTATTTTCATAGTAGTGCTAATGGTAATGGATACTTCATCAATGATAATTAGTCAATAGAAATCGATAACAATGGTTTAAAGGAAAAATGCACCTATCAACCTTGATTACTATTCTCTATAAACCTGAGAACTTATAGCACATGTTTTTTAATTTTTAATTTTACATTTTTAAATTTTACATTATATTATCCTTTTTTATTTCTTGTAGTTTTGGGTTTTGGATGGTGGATTTCCTAATTTCATGATTCTACTTGTATAATTTCCATTAAACAATAGAATTGGGTTTTTATTAAATAAAAAAATTAATTGTTGATTTAATTAATAACATAAAGGATACATGGTAAACTCACCATAATAATACTAAAATTCATCAGTTAATTCTATATAAATATAGTAATTGTTTATGGAAAAGTAGTAATAAAACAATTTAATACCAAGTTTACATAAGTTTTAAAATCCTGAAAAATACATTTAAAATCTTTGGCAAATGCCTATGACTTTAAGAGAAAATTATCATACCCCATTAGAATTAATTCACTTAACAAATAATTTAATATAACTAGTCCACCACCTTTTAAATTTAATTCTCAAAAATTTACACTGTTGTTTCAATGGGATAGATAGGCTTAAAATTTGTTTCACACAATGGGTTTCACTTTTAAAATCATTTTAAATACTTAATTATATTAGTTATATTCTTTAATTATTCTTCTAAAAAGTGTTTTGGGGATTTTTATTAAATCCATTTATTAATCCATGTAATTCCCCTTTCATTCTCTTTGAAATCTCTCTTTCCATTGGGCCCCCAATTCCTTGTAATGGGCCTTGTAAATTTACATGCTTATGTATTGAGGATTATTCCCAATAACATCTACACCATAATATTCATTATTTAATTCATAACATAATTCTCATCATACCCTACCTCCTCAAATAGATTCATCCTCAAATCACTACATCCAAAGGTCAAAACATCAATAATAATAAATTCTGAATTGATATTACAACAACTATTAGGTAATTCAATATTATAGGAATATTCATTATTTTTCTCTAAAATTTGGAAAGTGTAATCTCTTCAAATCATGTAATTTAACATTAATTCATCTTTAAATAATAATTTTTTAGTTATATTCCTACCAAACCACTGGGATTTAATGTAACCTATTTCCAGGCCTTTCTTTCATAATAATATGACCAATTAGGATTTTTTCCACCAATATGGAAGTCAATATGATGCTCAAAATCCCATATGGGTGGTAATAAATAAGGTATTTACTCAAAAAAATATCTCTAAATTCCATCCAAAGTAAGAAAATATTAGAAATAATTAATGGGTTAGGAAAATTCGTGGTTAAACATTCTCCGTTGTATAAAATCATGAGGATTTTCTCTTAAAAAACTCTCTATATCTCTCTATACTTAAAATTAAAACTCAATTTTTCCTCAACATACATGTTTTAAAATAATTATCTCTACCCATTTCATTAATATCACTCACCACTTCTTTTTCATTCATAGTTTTCCAACTCTTTTTCACCCAATTTTTTCTTCTTTTTTACTCATTTCAAATTCTCTCTCAATCCTAGATTGATCTCTATAAGATTTAAAAGGCTTATAGGGTGTAAGTATAACCATACTCCCATTATTCCAAAAATAATTTTTTTTGTATCTATCATGTCTAACCCTCCTATAATATTTCAATGAAAATCCAAAAAATATATGACTATAATCCATGGGAACAATATCACATATCCACTTGTCTTGATACTTCCAAATGAGAAATAGATCATTTACTTTCTTAGACACATTAAAAAACTTGTTACTTTTAAACCATGGAAATATATAAGGATTAAGATGTTAGGTCATATCAAACCAAAATTTATCAACCATTAAACCACTTGTTACATTTTCACAATGGCCACCACCAAAATTCATAATACATAAATAATATTTAATGAGACACCTAGTATAAGAAATTTGATCCCTTTTCTATGGATCATATTCTCCTTTGGGTTGGGTACTCAAAGCATGTATTTCCATAATAATTTCTCCATGTATTGGTATTTTTATTTCCATATATGGACATTATGTAAGGGGTGAAATTTCATTTTCATTAACACTATGAGCATCACCATAATCCAAAAATGATCATGGTTATCCTATTTGGACATTCTGTTGAAAACGTTCTAAATCCTTGATATTTAGAACATTTCATATCATGTGATTTGGAAACAAAAATACCCTCTATTTTAATTTTTGGATTAAAAAATAATGGTTTTAGATTACGAACCTCTTTTGAATATGTTCTATGTTACCTTTCTTATTCTTGTGATATGGAATCCTTAGAGTTGAAATAAAATCTAGTGTCCTTACTATTTGAAGTGGAACACATCCTTATTTACCTCACTTTCCACTCTACTTTTTTATCCATTTTAATTAATTCCTCAATATCCAAAAAGTTATGGATTCCCACTATATCCTGATTTCCATGGTTGGGGCCATTCATAAACCATCCTTGGTGTCCTCTCACTCCAAATCAATATTAACATAAATAATAATGATATTTATCTCTTTGTGACACTCTATAACACCTATAAATCCTTTTTTAAAACCCCAATAATTGATGAAAAAATCGTGGTAATAGTATATAGAATTGAATATGTTCTACATTACAAATTTAATTTCCTCCCAAGTGTGGATGGGTGTTTCTCAATATCACAAAATATTAGCATTGTATATTAATTAAATAACCATAAACTTCAAATTATTCTTCATTAAGTAGGTATAGAAACCAAAAAAATGACCATCCTTTTATTCCCATTAATTTTTGGAGATAAATCCTACCATTTAATGAATGTTACCTCAACTTTACAACTCCGTGATCATTAGTTTTCATCAATGGTGGTTGATTTACCTGAATTAGTGACTCATAAAAATTATAGGACTACTATTCTTCAATTTCATATCTCCTTTATGGAACATTATAATTTTAAGGGGATTTCAATTAATCAATCCTCACATCTAACCTTTGAAACAATCCTTAAAGATACCCCATGAACATCTTAATATCTATTTTTTGGTGTCATATACATCTTCTATTTAAGAATACAATAAAATATTTTAATATAAATAAATATGGACCTCACACACTCCCTCTCATGTTTAAAATAAAATATAGTATTTTTACACATTTTTCAATCAATTTTTGGTTTTTTTAATGAAATGAAACACTCATTAATTTTACCCCTCTGTTTTTCTCCGATAGTGTTATTAAAAAATTCAATAAACTACAAAATATAATTGGAATGTGTTAATACTAAACTAAAATTCAGTGATAAAATTCATAATTGATTCAAGTGGAGGAATGGTAAAATAATAATGAAAATAGATGAATAAAAAATTTACAGAATATAGGATTCATGATATTCTAAGAATAGAGAGAGGGGGAGCCCTTTTATTTTTAATTTTTAAATTTTTAGCTCTCTTTTTTCAAATAATTGTAGTGATATAAAACTAAATCCCCCTATGTATAAGCGGGGTAATTAATAATTTGAAACTTCAAATGAAATCAATGTGAGAGTCACAATGATTTTAAAATTTTAAACTCCTTGAGATAATTTAATATTCAACATGTCAGGATTTATAACTTAGATTTTTGTGATTATAGGTGGAGGGGAATTATTATCTTCTCAAATATATTAATGATATGTTATACACCAAAAATATTATAGAAATTAAGTTTATAGACCATGAAAATATGGGACCATAATTAATGTTTTCCGGATTCAAAGAGAAATTTAGCTAGAATAAGAGATATGAAGCTTATAAATTTATTTCTTGGATATGAGTTTTGATACTAAATGATACATGACCCATGAAACATTATTAATTTTCCAAGGAACCTTATTCATTTATTATGCATTGAGATGAAATATCACAACAATAAAAAACAAGAAAGAAGTTTTATGGGTGGTGGAAATAAGGAATAATGAAGCATTGATTAAGTTAGAACCCAAAGAGAACTAGTCTCTTAGAACTATTTAAAAAAGACACCACAATGAGTAAAAAATACATTGATTATTAAAATAATTAAGTTTTACAACAAATTTTTCAAGAAAAATAACCATAGTAATACTAAAACTCATCAGTAAATTTCATACAATGAGAGTGTATATTTATATAAAAAGTGTGATACAAATGTAAAACACCTAGCTTAATCAAGTCAAAAAAACTTAAATAATACTTTTGAGATTTTTTCACATGACCATGAATTTAGGAGACAACTGTCACACTCCATTGGAATTTAATACACACACTATAGAAATTAAGAAAAATATCCTAGTTCCTTTGAATTTAATGCTTGAACATTGACTTTGAATATTCCATAGTAGAATCAGTATTTGAATGCCTATGTTTTGAATTTTAAAAGCATATATGGGACTTAATTAGAGAAATTATAGGATATAATTCTTCCTCTAAGAACTAGTGTTGGGCCTCTTCATTTAATACCATTATTAATACATGTAATAGGTATTTTATTATCCTGGTCATCTCCGTTACCATTAATCCTCCAATTACTCAAAATGGTTATTATGAATTTATATTCCTTGATTCTTTAAACTATTTTACAATAACATAAACCTAATAATCTTCATAACTAATATACACAACATTATCCATATAAAACATTTGGATGATTATTTTCATGTGCCTATATGGGAATTTAAAATTTATAGTGACTCACTTTTGAGTTAAGGATACACAAGAAGTCTTCTTTGGGATAATTAATTCAACTTTGAATGAGCACTATTATTAGTTTATAGTTTTTTTCATTAATTTAATCCTATTGTATTTAATATTAGAGGAGGATCATACTATGTGTGTGAGGATTGTCTTATATATCCTTTAACAATGTCAATTGTTTGATAAGTTATATAACTGAAATATATGTATGTGTGAGGTGTATTTTGTTAGACATGTCTTGTCTTATAAGGTTATAAATATTGTTCTATAAAAGCCTATGGTAGTCATTTATTTGGAATAACCAATGGGTGTAATGGAGGTTTGTAGATTTTTTTTTGTTTTAGGAGGATACAACTGGTGGTTTATGTTTTATTTCACATTAATTGAAACACCTGTGATTTATTTAATAATAAATCATACTGATTTCTTATGGATAGATCAATGTCATGTGTTATTTCATTATGTACAAGTGAAGTTTATTGGAACATATATCCTTCACTTACTCAAGAAAGGTTCTATGATCAAGGTTGTTTTATACTTCCCACCTTGTTCTAGGGTTTGTGATAATTCCATAGTATATAGTGATTTTTTAAGAATATTAGTAGTTATAAACACATAAGAAAAACTATTTCACTTTTGATATTTTTCTTATGGTAGTGGTGTTTTCTCTAAATCTATGGTAGAGTTATCTCATAAAATAGATCTTTGTGGTCTTCACATATCACAAGATCATGTGTTATATCTTTTATTAGTGAGACCTAAAATTTTGAAAGTGGTAATGAGTATATTTATTTTCTGACTATATATTATATGTCTCTTATAATATAGAGAAATATAATGAGGTAATTGAATAACGTGATATAAAAATGTTTTACAATATTTCTTCTGAGTATAGTAATGAAAGTTAGGTAGTGGAGGAGAATGCATCAATGAATCTAGAAATGGAAGAGTTTAGTAGTATATTTGTATATACCTAATGATTATGAACTCTACTTTGTTTCATTAGGTGGTTGAATTTTAACTAAGATATACTATGGTAATTATATAGAGAGATCATATCACTCAAGGGGTTTTAATATGGTTAGATACATGTTAACCAACATCATGTTTTATTCTATGGGAAATCATGTGATCAATAGGTGATATGATAGGTGGTTCTATGTGAGTTTTATAGGTCACCTATAATAGTTAATATAGTAATTAATGTGGTCATCTTTGGTTTCTTGGTATGAAAAATTTGGTGGAAGAGTCTACATATCGATTCCTTGTCTATTAATGGGCTAAATCTAATCATTGGGTTCTATATGGTCTATTATTACCTTTGGATGTACCTTAATATAAATAAGATGAAATATACATGGGCCTCATCATGGGTTTTCTTCAATATTTGGATAGATATTACTATATCTAGGTTATATTGGAACATCTACCATTTTTGGATCATTTACATTCACATAAGTAATCTAATGTAGGGTATGAATTGATAAGGATTTATATCATATATATATTATGGATCCATGGGTTTATAATAGTGATCATCTTAAATCATACCCTCTATTTACCATGGGAGTGTATAAATTATTTTTTTCATTATTTTATATCTATAATTTTCCTTATCATGGAATTTCATGCTCAGAAAAATAAGAAAACATAGCAGATGAACAAAACATTAGAGGACATATTGTAAGTATGCGTCCAAAATTTTAGAGTTTCTTGGTTAAAGCATATGTATTCTATTGTGTTCTATTTTAATAATATCTTTCACTCATCCATTTTAATGGACCCATTTTATGTATTTTGTGAACATCCATATAGAGAAACATTATGCAGGACTAGTGTTGCAGAGTCCACTATCATTAGATCAGATTTGGTTTTGATATGAGGGTGAGGGTGTGTGTGATTTAAGAGAGGATAAAATATACACATGATTACTAGAAAGCGTACATCTATTAAAGGAGTTGACACATATAATTTTAGGTTGGTGGACATATACTATTATATTTCTCTTCATCATGAATAGTATAGGTTTTATAGAGGTTCAAACACTATTTTTAGTTTATTGTACCATTTTATGAATTGGAACAAATTGATGAAGTGGTGTATATCTAGATTCATTCACTCAAGACAGATCTAGTTCAAGACATCTTCAATATATCATGTCATTGGAGGTGTATTCATAATAACTCTCATGTTATTTATTGGGGTTAGAAAGATATATATGGGGATTAGATATGCATGGAGATTCCTAGAGAGATTATGGAATGTAAAGAGAATATCCTATATGAAAATGAATGTATTATATGTGTAATTAATTCACAAATAAGTTTTTAACCTTAGTCATTATAGTAATGTTTTATTCTATACTATATTCATTGATATTTTTTTCTCCTTTTTTGGTTATACTATAATGATTGAATCATTTAACTTGGTTAATTTATTGTTTGAGAGGTATCTCAAGTTGATTTTACATTTCATGAATTTATTTTTACATGAGATATTTTTTTATTATTGAGGATAAGGGTTTCTAGATAGGTAGATAATGTGGATTTTTATAAATATTGGCTCATTAATTTGTGAGTTGGAGTGGTTTTGTATAAGGAAAAGTTGGATATAAGAGTAAAATATGGAATAAAATATATTATTTGTGTTATAAGAGAAACAACATCAGGCTTTCATACTCTCTATGTAGTGGTTCCCTTGACTATTCATGGTTTGTGGAATTCATCATGGAAAGAAGTTATGGTTTGAATAAAAGGATTATATTAGCTATTTAATAAGAAAATCAGTGAAATTATATTATGGTTTGTTAATGTCACGACCCATCCTCGAGGCCCGTGCCGTGACTACCCCAAGCCCGCCTTCCATAGGCCAGGGGCTGGCGACTAGCACCAAAGGCATAAAATCCCGATAACTGGGAAGGCATTGCCTTTATAAAAGAAAACAAGCACCACAGAGCACAAGCGGAAGCAAAACACTAAGTACAAAAGAAATGCTGAAAATTAAATGGGCCAGAATACAAACCCAAAAGAAAGTACAACTACAACTGAACAAGGTACAACAGAAAAAAGGCAAATAGATGGAAGAAGGAAGCAGCTCCTGGGTCGTCCTCCTCGGATCCTACCTGAAGGGTAGGTATAGATAGCGCAGCTCCTGGATCGTTTGCCACGGATCCTACCTAAAGGGTAGGTACAGATAGCCTCCTCAACGCTCTGGCCCATCAACCACCTCTGTGTGTTGTCTCGCCATGATGTCCTCCTCCAGATACTGACTCGTCGTGTGGTCCACCTCCGGGTACGGTCCAGTCCTCGAACACTCGGCCTCTGTCAGCACTGCCTGTCGTCTACAACCAACACAACGAGGTGCGGGCATAGCCCGTGTAGGGGTGAGTATAACGATACTCAGTAGGTACCCCAAGACCCTCAAGGTCTCACTAAACCAACAAGGATAACCACAAAAAGATCTCAACAGATAACCTCTACTTAGGTATATGCCCATACATATGCCTATGTTATCAAGTAACCCATCTCAAACATGAGGAAACACAAGGATCATGAAATCAACAGATAACCACTACCCAGGTATATGCCCATACATATACCTAAGTTAACAAGTGACCCATCTAAATCATGAGGTAAACACAAAGGTCAAAAGTCTCAGCTCAAACCAGGATTTTTCATTATCGAAACCGTAACTGCTGAAGAGCTCCGTCTCTGGAGTGTATAGTGGTCCTGTCACGACTCCGAGGTACTGCTCACTAACCTAAGACTGCTGAGGTACTCCTCCTGTCGAGTACTGCGGGTCTGCGGCCAACTACCGGGCGCTCCGTCCGCTGTGGGTCTGTCACCAAATACCGGGCACTCCCCCCAATAGCCTACAGAGGTACTCCTCTTGTCATGTACCGAGGGTCTGCGGCCAACTACCGGGTGCTCCGTCCGCCGTGGGTCTGTCGCCAAATACCGGGCGCTCCGTCCACTGGGCTAGTCGACTCACTCCAAGTCAAGTCGGTCAAGAAGTCGTCAAGTCTCAGCCGGCTACACGGTCACCGTACTCCGCACGCTCGTCTCTGGGAGGGTCCACCCCACGAGCTACTGGTCGATACTCCAAGTATCAAAAAGTCCCACAAAGAAGTATCTCAAAGGACCGCCTCGTCATAGGGGTCTCAACGCAACAGACGACGCATCAATCGGACGCCCGGTCTGTGAGTTATTAGCCTTTTCGTCCAAGGGGCCCGGTTGGTTTCGTGAGCGAACCAAATCCGGGCGTATCTCAACTGTACCCCGAGCTCTCATAGGGTATAATCACAGGGACCGTTTCTCAACGAGATCACCAACGCCGCTGATGGTTTGTCAAACAGACGTTCTGTCAGAAAGCTATCAGCTTTTCTGTTCCAGGGGCCCGGTTGGATTTTGGGTACAATCCAACCCGGCTATAACCCAACTGCATCCAAAACTCGGGTTGAGGATGCCAAAAGTTCCGTATCGTCAACAGGAACGCAACGCAACAGACGGTGCGTCAATCAGACGCCCGGTCTGGAAGTTATTGGCTTTTTCGTTCTAGGGGCCCGGTTGGTTTCGTGAACGAACCAACCTGACCGCACTCCGACGGTATCCAAACCTCGAGCGGAGTAAGCCAAAAGATCCGTCTCACTTAGAGGAATCTATCAAAGTCGACGGCACGTCAATCGGACGTCCGGAGCTTAAGATATGAGCGTTTCCGCTCCGAGGGCCCGGTTGGTTTCGTGTACGAACCAACCCGGCCGTACCCAAAGTATTCCGAAACCTTGATTGCGATATACCGAAACGACCGTCTCGATCCAAGGATTGCGTTCCCGCTGACGGCGCGTCGTTCGGAGGCCCGTAGCTCAAGTTACGGGCATTTGACCGAAAATGGTCTGAAGACGGGGGGTCCGGGCCCGGGCCGACCCGGCCCGACCCCCCCGGGGTCGGCCGAACCGGGTTAACCCGACCCGGTCCATCCCGGCTGGCCCGGTCTGGTCTGGCCAGGGCGCGGCCGGTCCGGCTCGGCTCGGCCAAGCGGCCGAGCGCGGAAGCCGCGGGGGCGCGCTGCCCCCGCGTGAGGAACCCGCGGCCCCTGCTGGGGCCGCCTTGCCCGCGGACGCGGCGGCCGGGCCGCGTCCCTCCACCGGTTCCGTGCGGCCGCAGAACCGCGTCGCCGCCGCGCCTTCATCCGCGGCGGGGCGCGCCGACGGGAGATTCCGCGGGCCACCGGACGCGCTCTGGTGGTCCGTTTTGTGTGCGGTCTTCGCCAGTGGTCCTCCCGGGACCCGATCTTCACTGCGAGGCCCTCAAAATCACCTTGCGGCCTCGCTTCACCATCGATCGTCGATCCGCACTTCGACAGCAAACCGCGGGGTCTTCAAAATGCCTTCGCGGCCCCGACTCCGCCCGCGGTTTCGCTCGGCTTCAACGGCGCGGCGCGACGGCGCCGCGCTCCTTCGCCGCGTTCTTCCTCGTGTCCGCACGGTGTCGTTGCACTGTTCCTCCTTTGTTCGTGTCGCAACGATCTCAAACAATAAGAGGGGAAGGAGGGTCGGCCGTGTTCGTGCGGTCCGACCTTCCCCCGTTAGTTTGATAACAGGCAGCCCAAAAAAAATAAAGAAGAAAGGTGACAGATGAGATCACGATCAAAAATAAAATTAATCCCCCATAACTTCCTGCAACAGAAATTCCCAACCCACAAGGAAAACGTTCGCGGATAAACTAGGTAATTAGTTGATCCGTGTTCATTGTTTTCTTGAGAATGAAGAAAGAAAGAAAGAAAGAATTTAAGGGAATAAAATTATTCTCAACATGACAATCCCCTACCTCGTCAAAGTCGTCGAGTGAGGGTTCGTTGCGTATTTTCTCGTCACGGAAGAAACGTCGCGGAAGGAGAGTCATCGGCATCACATAGTCGATCTCCGGGGGTTTGGCGTTCTTCGTCGGAGGTCGGAGCGTTCTTCGCGTTCTTCGCGTTCTTCGTCGAAGAACGAAGAATTCTCTCTCTGCTCTCCCGAAGGATTAACACAACACAAACCCCCTCAACAAAAATAAAATAAGTCCTAAACTTATTTTATTATCCACTTAAGAATTGAAAAACAAAAGATAAGAAACGAACAATTAAATTCGAAGATTTAATTGTAAAACTTAACTGCCCAATTAATTGGGGTGTTTCATAACCAGAAAAACGCACGGTTGACTTTCATTAATGAAGAGGTTTTTGCGGGTGCGTTACTTAGTGGAAAAGAAACAGTGGGGCTCGTGCGGGCCCCACCTCACAAATATCCTACCAAGAGGGTAGGATATTTTTGGATAGTACCCTATCCGTTCAACTCAGGTTAAGCGGATTTCAAGTGGCTTCAAAGTGTCTTAAGTGAAATAAAATAAAGTTTGTCGTACAATTATTTTATTTCTTAACATTAAGCCCGAAAATTAAAAACCACACCCGAGCAAACGCAACTCCGGAAGAGGCGTTTCTAAGCAATTACCGGCGCTGCGATTCCATCGGTGCCCTCAGAATTCGATTCCAAGCACTAGTTCAAAAGTTAGAAAAACCCGCTCATTCGTTCATTGAACGTACCTGAGCCAAACTTCGGAAAATGATTCCGGGCACACAGGGCCTCGGAATCAGGCGCTGTCAAAAACCCCATTCTTGTAAAATTCCAAAGAAAATTAAGAAAAAAAAATTTCCTTTGAATTTACGGGTCTTTACATTACTCCCACCACAGGGCTTTATGTCCCCGTAAAGCTTCACCACAAAGAGGTACTGAGCATGCATCTAAGCCTTCCGCTCCCATGTGCTCACCTGAAGGTTCCCGTGCTGCCCAAGAAAGTGTACCAGAGGAATCGATCATCCCCGTAGGATCCGATCCCGTCGATCCTTGATCCTCACTAGAACCTCCATGGAAGTAACCCCATCACCATTGTCCTGCTCCCCATGGTCGATGATATGCGGAGGGTCGAGCACGTATCTCCTCAGTTGGGATACGTGGAAAACGTCGTGCACCTAGTGCAACTAAAGTGGATGGGTCAAGCGGTAAACCACCTCGCCTACCCAGCTGAGGACCTAGAAAGGTCCGTTGAACCTTGGAGATAACTTTCCACTTTGACCACATCTCCGTAAACCTCGTCGAGGTGAGACTCGTAAGAAGACGTGGTCGTCATCCTTGAACTCCAGAGGTCTCCATTTTCTGATAGAACTGAAAGTCAAAACGACTACTGCTACGAGAGTAAGTTTGACCGACTCAAAAGTGATCGGTCGCACCCTCCTGTGCAAGAGTTACCCTGCGCTGCCTGGGGTTTACTTTTTTTGCTGACCAAGGAAAAACCCATCCCGATATCGTAGTTAAACTACAACCTTTTTGACTAATATCGTCAATTTGTGTATGAACTGTGATTGCCCAGTCCATACTCAAACCAACGTCGTAAGGCCTCGACACTGCCACCAAGTGATTCTAACCGAAACTCTCGCCTCGAGGGTCTGACCACACCATCGGCATAAGTGTGAGTATCGAGTCTCCTCCCAAGGTATCTACAGACGTGAGGGTTAAGTCCACGGCTTACCAGAAACTCTAGGTCTGGAACATGATTTGTGAAAGCAAGGAATGATTCATATCGACGTCCGTTACTACAACAGCTAGTTGTGGACACAGACTGTTCCTTGAATCATTTCTAGAGCCATTGGGTCACACTACTTGACCGCAAGCAGCCGCACTCTTCCACCGCCCTTCAGCTCCCTGAGCCTGGCAGGGATAACTAGGGCAGGTGGTTATAACATGTTAAGATGTACACCACATCATACTGCTCTCCAAGCTCTGCCTCCACGTCCGCTCCTTCGCAGACTCATCTATCCTTAAAGCTTCCACTTCTTGAAACATTTAATACACATGAGTCTCTAAGACTGGCACTAGTTCCCTGTTTCTTACTGCACTGTGCAGTCTTCATCCGCTCTTGGATGACCTGGACCTCCTTTAGTCTCACAAGAGCTGCTATGATTTCTTCTTTGCCGATAAGAGAAACCCGGTCTCATCCCCTGGATGAACCACATTCGTTGCCTAATACAGTCAATCCTGACATGAATGATGCATTCATGCCATGGATGATGTCGTAAGGCCTCCACGTAACTACCAAGAGATCCAACTGTCACTCTCGCCTCCAAGGGTCGAGTCACACTGTCGGCATCAGTGCGAGGTCACTGGGTCTCCTCCAGTAGAAATGTCGAAAGTGAGGGTCAAGTCATCAGTTTAACCGGGACCATTTAGTATCAACCAAACAAAAGGACAGGAAAGAAAACAAAGATAAGTGTATTTTTATTATTTCTGCTCATAGTACAAAGACACGAATTCAAAAGCAACATGGAACTAGAAACGTATCCACTAGTTCCTCTCCTGCCCACCTGCTCTCGGAGCTCTACTTCCTTGTCCACTGATCGGCTGTTGCACAAGCACCAGCCGCTGCTTCTGTCTCTGTGGCTCCTCCAACACCCGCTGATCAACCATACCTGGATTCGGACAGTCACGTGCCAGGTGACCCTTTCTGCCGCATGAGTAACACAACCTGCTTCTGGCACGCCTAGCTCTATTCCCACCCCGGGTGCCCCGCACCACCGGTCCTAAAACCAGAGATCGTCCAACTGCCGGTCTGTTCCTCCTGGACCTCTGCATCATCTGTCTACTACCCACAGATGACTCAGCATCTGATCGAAAACCCTGCGGCAAAGGCAGAAGCTTCTGTACACGCTCGGGGTGTAGAGCTACTAGCACAAACTCCACCCTGAAGAAGGTCTCGAAGTCTTCCCATGCGAAGGTCATCCCGTCGTAAAACTGGAACAAGTTCCTCCACCACCTGTCTGCTGCTGCCTGAAGGAGCTTGGCAGCAAAGATCACAACGAAGTCTGTCGGCGTCCCTACTAGCCTGAAGACTCTCACCACAGCCTCCAGCCAATCCTCAGCCGCCTGCGGGTCCGTCTCTCCCCGGAACCTGGGTGGCCTCTAGCGCTGGAACTCGTGCAACGCACTCAAGTAGCGGGCATCGCCTACTGCTGGGGCTGGTGGCATCGGTGGCCCAACGTATGGTAGTACCGGTGGTGCCTCCGCCGGTGCCTCAATTGCAAGAGGGCCCTGTACCGAAGCCTCATCACTCGACAGGCTGTCAGCATGCACATCCTTCCGGGCTCTAGCTGGTCGTCCTAGAAAAGGCATCCTGAAAGAAACAACGTAACACAGTCAAACGATTATACCTAGTGAGCAGGCCTGGTTTGAGCTGTTTTAAGGGGAAACCTTTCAAAACACACACACAATCAGTGTTTTCATGCACAAAGTCGGAAATTAGTTGTCAGGGTCCTGGTTTATGGATACGTCGGCCGCCCGCACCAACACTGGACTCCCTGAACTGAAAACCACACTCGGTACTCTTAACAATATTGCTTCAAAGAAAGAAACATCAGAGTTATAAGTTCTGCGGTAGAACCGAACTCCTCTGATACCAATTTGTCACGACCCGTCCTCGGGGCCCGTGTCGTGACTACCCCAAGCCCGCCTTCCATAGGCCAGGGGCTGGCGACTAGCACCAAAGGCGTAAAATCCCGATAACTGGGAAAACATTTCCTTTATAAAAGAAAACAAGCACCACAGAGTACAAGTGGAAGCAAAACACTAAGTACAAAAGAAATGATGAAAAGTAAATGGGCTAGAATACAAACCCAAAATAAAGTACAACTACAACTGAAAAAGGTACAACTGAAAAAAGACAAACAGCTAGAAGAAGGAAGCAGCTCCGGGGTCGTCCTCCTCAGATCCTACCTGAAGGGTAGGTACAGATAGCGCAGCTCCTGGATCGTCTGCCACGGATCCTACCTGAAGGGTAGGTATAGATAGCCTCCTCAGCGCTCTTGCCCGTCAACCACCTCTGTGTGTTGTCTCACCGTGAAGTCCTCCTCCAGATACTGACTCGTCGTGTGGTCCACCTCCGGGTACCGTCCAGTCCTCGAACACTCGGCCTCTGTCAGCACTGCCTGTCGTCTGCAACCAACACAACGAGGTGCGGGCATAGCCCGTGCAGGGGTGAGTATAACGATACTCAGTAGGGACCCCGAGACCCTCAAGGTCTCACTAAACCAACAAGGATAACCACAAGAAGATCTCAATAGATAACCTCTACTTAGGTATATGCCCATATATATGCCTAAGTTATCAAGTAACCCATCTCAAACATGAGGAAACACAAGGATCATGAAATCAACAGATAACCACTACCCAGGTATATGCCCTTACATATACCTAAGTTAACAAGTGACCCATCTAAATCATGAGGTAAACACAAAGGTCAAAAGTCTCAGCTCAAACCAGGATTTTTCATTATCAAAACCGTAACTGATGAAGAGCTCCGTCTCTGGAGTGTACAGTGGTCCTGTCACGACTCCGAGGTACTGCTCACTAACCTAATACTGCTGAGGTACTCCTCCTGTCGAGTACCGCGGGTCTGCGGCCAACTACCGGGTGCTCCGTCCGCTGTGGGTCTGTCGCCAAATACCGGTTGCTCCCCCCAATAGCCTACAGAGGTACTCTTCCTGTCGAGTATCGCGGGTCTGCGGCCAACTACCGGGAGCTCCGTCCGCCATGGGTCTGTCTCCAAATACCGGGCGCTCCGTCCACTGGGCTAGTCGACTCACTCCAAGTCGAGTCGGTCAAGCAGTCGTCAGGTCTCAGCCGGCTACACGGTCTTCGTACTCCGCACGCTCGTCTCCGGGAGGGTCCACCCCATGAGCTACTGGTCGATACTCCAAGTATCACAAAGTCCCACAAAGAAGTATCTCAAAGGACCGCCTCGTCATAGGGGTCTCAACGCAACAGACGGCGCGTCAATCGGACGCCCGGTCTGTGAGTTATTAGCCTTTTCGTCCCAGGGGCCCGGTTGGTTTTGTGAGCGAACCAAATCCGGCCGTATCTCAACTGTACCCCGAGCTCTCATAGTGTATAATCATAGGGACCGTTTCTCAACGATATCACCAACGCCGCTGAGGGTTCGTCAAACGGACGTTCTGTCAGAATGGTATCAGCTTTTCTGTTCCAGGGGCCCGGTTGGATTTCGGGTACAATCCAACCCGGATATAACCCAACTGCATCCAAAACTCGGGCGGAGGATTCCAAAAGTTCCGTATCGTCAACAGGAACGCAACGCAATAGACAGCGCGTCAATCGGACGCCCGGTCTGGAAGTTATTGGCTTTTTCGTTCCAGGGGCCCGGTTGGTTTCGTGAGCGAACCAACCCGACCGCACTCCGACAGTATCCAAACCTCGAGCGGAGTAAGCCAAAAGATCCGTCTCACTTAGAGGAATCTATCAAAGTCGACGGCATGTCAATCGGACGTCCGGAGCTTAAGATATGAGCGTTTCCGCTCCGAGGGCCCGGTTGGTTTCGTGTACGAACCAACCCGGCCGAACCCAAAGTATTCTGAAACCTTGAGTGCAATATACCGAAACGACCGTCTCGATCCAAGGATCGCGTTTCCGTTGACGACACGTCGTTCAGAGGCCCGTAGCTCAAGTTACGGGCATTTTACCGTAAATGGTCCGAAGACGGGGGGTCCGGGCCCGGGCCGACCCCCCGGGGTCGGCCGAACCAGGTTGACCCGACCCGACCCGGTCCCACCCGGCTGGCCCGGGCCGGTCCGACCAGGGTGCGGCCTAGCTCGGACGGCCGGTCCAGCTCGGCACAGCCGAGCGACCGAGCGCGGAAGCCGTGGGGGCGCGCTGCCCCCGCGTGAGGAACTCGCGGCCCCGGCTGGGGCCGCCTTGCCAGCGGACGCGGCGGCCAGGCCGCGGTCCTCCACTGGTTCCGCTCGGCCGCGGAACTGCGTCGCTCCCGCGGCTTCAGCCGCAGCGGGTTTTTCCGGCGGTGCGGCGGGCGTCGCCGCCACCTTTGACCGCCAGCGCCGCCGCGCCGGCGTGGCGCGCCAGCGGGAGTTTCCGCGGGCCACCGGACACGCTCTGGTGGTCCGTTTTGTGTGCGGTCTTCGCCAGTGGTCCTCCCGGGACCCGATCTTCACTGTGAGGCCCTCAAAATCACCTTGCGGCCTCGCTTCACCATCGATCGTCAATCCGAACTTCGACAGCAAACCGTAGGGTCTTCAAAATGCCCCCGCGGCCCCGACTCCGCCCGCGGTTTCGCTCGGCTTCAACGGCGCGGCGCGACGGCGCGACGCTCCTTCGCCGCATTCTTCCTCGTGTCCGCATGGTGTCATTGCACTATTCCTCCTTTGTTCGTGTCGCAACGATCTCAAACAACAAGAGGGGAAGGAGCGTCGGCCGTGTTCATGCGGTCTGACCTTCCCCCGTTAGTTTGATAACAGGCGGCCCAAAAAAAAGATGGAAGAAAGGTGACAGATGAGATCACGATCAAAAATAAAAATAATCCCCCATAACTTCCTGCAACAGAAATTCCCAACCCACAAGGAAAACGTTCGTGGATCAACTAGGTAATACGTTGATCAGTGTTCATTGTTTTCTTGAGAATGAAGAAAGAAGAAAGAAAGAATTTAAGGGAATAAAATTATTCTCAACATGACAATCCCCTACCTCGTCGAAGTCATCGAGTGAGGGTTCATCGCGGATTTTCTCGTCGTGGAAGAAACGTCTTGGAAGGAAAGTCATCGGCGTCACGTCGTCAATCTCCAGGGGTATGGCGTTCTTCATCGGAGGTCGGAGCGTTCTTCGCGTTCTTCGCGTTCTTCGCGTTCTTCGCATTCTTCGTCGAAGAACGAAGAATTTTCTCTCTGCTCTCCCGTAGGTTTAACACAACACAAACCCCCTCAACAAAAATAAAATATGTCCTCAACTTATTTTATTATCAACTTAAGAATTGAAAACAAAAGATAAGAAACGAACAATTAAATTCAAAGAATTAATTGTAAAACTTAACTGCCCAATTAATTGGGGCGTTTCTTAACCAGAAAAACGCACGGTTGACTTTCATTAAGGAAGAGGTTTTTGCGGGTGCGTTACTTAGCGGAAAAGAAATGGCGGGGCTCGTGCGGGCCCCACCTCACAAATATCCTACCAAGAGGGTAGGATATTTTTGGATAGTACCCTATCCGTTCAACTCAGGTTAAGCGGCTTTCAAGTGGCTTCAAAGTGGCATAAGTGAAATAAAATAAAGTTTGTCGTACAATTATTTTATTTCTTAACTTTAAGCCCGAAAATTAAAAACCACACCCGAGCAAACGCAACTCCGGAAGAGGAGTTTCTAAGAAATTACCGGCGCTGCAATTCCATCGGTGCCCTCAAAATTCGATTCCGAGCACCAGTTCAAAAGTTAGAAAAATCCGCTCGTCCGTTCACTGAACGTACCCGAGCCAAACTTCGGAAAATGATTCCAGGCACACCGGGCCTCAGAATCAGGCACCGTCAGAAACTGCGTTCTTGTAAAATTCTAAAGAAAATTAAGAAAAAAAATTCCCGTGGAATTTACGGGTCTATACAGTTAAAAATGTTCATAGTCCATGGGGTGTCTGTATATGTATTTTAGAGAAGAAACTATTAAAAATTGGATGAATTTGCATCATGGTTATCATTACGGTTAAGAAAATTACATGGTTGAGTAGAATACATAATGGTTTCATCTCCTAGTTTTGGTTGGATTCTAGAAAAAAAGTCATGGTTTGACTAAGATACATTATAGTTTTTGAAAAAAAATAATTTTAAAAGAAAACTGTATATGAAGTATTAGGGAATTGGGATTTTTCATTACATTGTGTCTATATTATCCTTGACTAGCCCAAATCACATCATTTTTAGGTCAAAACACCATGGTTTGGTCTATCTTCATTTATTTTTAAATTTAAAATCCATCAATTATATATTTATATTTTTAATCTTCCATGATGACACATTGAAACATATATAGTCAATTATGGTTTTTAATAATCCATTGGTGTAATTTTTAGTTCCTTATATCATTATATATAAACCACACAATCTATGTCACTCTTCATATAATTTATCCCCCTTTTATCTTATTTTATAATCTTAAGGATCCAAAAATAGCTGATGGGGTATTATGATGATTGATAATTAATACTAGGTTTATTTATTCTTGATACATTTTAGAATATTTATATAAGGATATAATTTTGATAATCAAGATTCATTATTTAATGAATTAACAATTTAGAAAATAAACTTTATTAGGTTGAAAATTTTATCTTTTTTTGAGTACCACTAAGAGGGGATTATTTTTTACCAATTATATAAATTCCTCTCAAATTAAACCTTTTTGATATATTATAGTATTGATACACTCAATATAGACAGAACCATACATCATATGAAACTTAATAATGAAATACACAACACATAATGAGTTTTAAAAGGCTAAGACTCAATGTTGGGGTTTAATAGTTCAATGTTGGGGTTGAGTTTTGAGTCCTATATTAACATTCCAAAAAGAGTTATTTATATGACAAGGTCATGGTACATAATTTAATCTTTCTAGGCTATACAAGGATAGTAAACAATTAGGTAAGTGAACATCAATGAATTTTTACAGCAGTACTAATGGCATAGGGTGTTTTTTTAATTATCCCACCATCCTTAAGAAACTATCCACACTCTTGTTGGAATAAGATCTTCAAAATGTATTGAAGTTATTTAAAAAAAATATAATATCCTATTATAAAAAGAAATTTTCAACCTATATAGTTCCAATACATATTCTTCTCTCCTCACAATTCCTTGGGATATTTATTGATGCACTAGAGATTTCATAAATGAACAAAAAATCCCCACTTATAACTATCATGTTCCTTGATGGTAATACAAAATACTGATATTTCCTCAACATATTCATAGAAATAAAAAATCCACCAATGTATGATATCAATTAGTTTATCTATTTTATATAAATAGATTCCCAATAGCATAGGAAATTGGTTGCCACTCACAATTCCTGAGAAAATTCTTTCACTACATTTCAAAATTTTATATCTTTCATCACTATCTAACAATATTTCAATAATTATTATAGAAATTAATCATAAATTTGTGTTAAATTTAATTTACCTAAAAATTAGCAGTTTTAATTAGAAATATTAATTTCAAACATTCTAGTTTTATCTCCTATAATGAATTTGAATTTTCAATTATAATTCTTAAAATAAATTTTCTTGATATTCCCATTATTTAGTCTCCCTTAAAATATCCATAAATTAAAGATTTATTCACTAATATTAATAGATCTAGTGATATTTCAAGATCTTAAGTACAGTGAAGCATCATCTGATAATATTCTAAATTTTATTATTTTCTTAAATGTAATGATCCCTACATAACCCAAAAATTATCCATACCAATCCCATCCCTTTTCAATGTGGAGGAGAAATATGTAATATAAAATTCATCCTTATGTAAAAATCATATGATCTTTAAAAAGTCAAAAAATCATTAATATACAAGAATCATTATTATAAAGTTCTTTATGATTATTATGAAGGTGAACTTGAGCTTACAAAGCCTCAATGAATTCATTTTTTTCATTTGATAATGATAAATGGACCTTAAGAAAACTATAATACTTAAAAAAAATTACAACACTTTGGAGGAAATAATCATTATAAATTACCAATCATACAAAAAAAACTCTTGATTAATTCTATTCAAATACTTTTTCCTCTGAAATAACTATTTTTCAACACTCAGAAAAACTATTACATAGTGTATAGAACTTAGCCAAATTTTCAGCCTCAACACCTAAATTCCAAAATTCACTAACAGTTCTTATACCCATTTAAATTCATTTCCATCCATTAAAAAAACTAAAAATCATTTCACTCACCCAAGAATAATACTCACTAATGTTTGACAAAAATGATTGCTTATCCCAAAATTAAACGGGCAATTCAATCTCCCCCTTTGGGTTTTTCTTCACCATTTATTCAACTCTTTAAAAAATTGAAAAAAACTCAAGAGATATCCAATCACATCCAACCTTAAAAGAGATTTCTCTTAACACGGAACCTTATAATCATTTACTATTCTTGATATAATTCTATCCCTATATGGAATCAAAATTTTAGATAAGTAAAAAAATATATCCCATGAACAATTTTGGCACTCACTTTTGATTTTTCTCCCCCTTTTCACAATAAAATGAGATCTTATATTTTCAATATATGTATAAAAAAAATATCTTCTTCTCCCCCTTTTTGAAAAAATAGTTTTCCCTTCTTCTACCACTTTGAAAACATAATACAATGATTTGTGGGGGGGGGGGGGGTCATCCAAGGAATCCAACTTGTCTCAGGTAAAAATAAATTATATTTTCATATCTCTATTATCCACCCACTATTTCATGAAATGAAACGTGATATCATTTTTGTTGGAAATTGATTGTTTTTATACATTTTTAGAAATCATAATGGAACATTAATTATCTCAAAAAATAAATAAATGGATGTTTAACTTGTACCCTGAAATAATCAAGATGTTCTCTCATCAATATCATTTTTCTATGTTGGCACTAGAAGAAGATTCATACTTGTACTATGTACTATTTTATGGCATTGAGTTATTTATATTACAACTCAAACTCAAAAAAAAATCTCCCAAGAAGAAAATTACAATGTAATTAGATCTTGTATCAATGCAACCATCCACCGAGTTAGCATGTGTGAAAAATGATACATTCAAATTCATTTCACTCCTACACATTATCCCATAAAATATTGTACCTTTAATGTATTTAATATTTTTTTCCATCCATAATATGTGAATCTTTCAAGTCACTCTAATATCTATCATATAGAATTATAATATAGAAAATGTATAGTATAGATATTATGAGATAAATCAAGCTACCAAAATGTTTTTATAATTATATTTGATTAAAAGTTACACCATCGACATATTAAAAAAAATTAGTCCCACTTGAATGGGTTTAAAAAAATAGTCCTCCTTCTCAATATTATTAAAAAATTATTTTTATACATCTATTTAGATTGAAAAACTAAAATTTTCTTCTATAATTAGTTATAAAACCATGATATATCTCAACTCACCTAATATAGACATCTTAAATAGATTCTTAATTGTCATGGTAAATTACTTTTCAGATCTTTTTTGATAATCTGTAAAGATGATGCTATCAACACTTACAATAATAATAAGTGTATCTATATACATTTACATAGTATATAGGTTGTTTTCTACTTATCCTAAATTTTTTTCATATTTTTAATGCATCTATACAACATTGAATACCTATTTCTTTGGGAATATTTTAAAAAAATCCTTATTTAGTCTGAATAGTTTTATCCATTTTTATTAAGAATAAAACATTCCGGATACTCAATATATACCAATTTTTCCAATAAACCATTTCATAAGGAATATTTGACATTTTTTTGTAAATTTTTTACTACCAATGTGATGAAACTACTAGAAACATAGTGGTATATTTGAACATTTCAACTAGAGAAAAGGTCTCTTATCATAGCCTTAATAATGAGAGTATGCATATAAATCACAGAATTCTTTATTCCTTGTGAAATTTGTTTTATCATTTAATGTGTTCTTGAACACCCAATTACATCCAAAAAAATTATTATCATTTGGTCTATGAACAAGATACCAAGTGGAATTTTTTAAAATTTAGTCCACCCCCATTTAAAAAATCAATCCATTTTCCATTATTAACAGCTTCTTGCATACATTTTGATTATATTTGAGATATTATATCTATTTGGTTATCACTCGTCATATTTATTCTAGGTTATAATGGTGAAGACTTGTTGGGGATGCAAGAGGTTCTTTTCCAAACATCAGTTATTCAACATTATGGTGACATTTTGAAATGGAACTATAAAAACTGAATGTTTTTATATGTTTTTATCATACAACCCCCACAAATTTAATGAATTTAACTAGGAATTCTAGGCATGCTAGCCAACATATCATGTAATCATCTATATTTTGGTTTTGGTCACCTCACAATCCTCCTTTGGAGGAGCGTAAAAGTTAACATGTACATAGAAAACACCCACATAATAAATCACATTACAAAATATAATTCACAAAAGTATTACATTATTTGTAAATTTTTTCCAACATTTATGGGATAAGAGAAGAAACTTTTCCATTTAAAACCATAAGAACATACAACTGAGTTACAAGGGATATCTCCTTATGAAACCCCTTTATTTTCTACTAGAAGAAGTCTAACAAATGAATATTGGCTATTTCATATTTTGGTGCTCCCCATTTTGGTCTTATAACTTCATAACATAACCCCTCATCACCTAGATGTGGCTAGGTGCACTCCATCCAGATCCATGTTATCTTTTAGTGGGATTTGTTTTTCATTCTATGATCGAGTTAGTGCATACTAAACTGGTGGACTAGTAACACTCTTTACAATTGTCCAGGTTGATCATCTAGTTGGGAACACCATCAAACATGTGCAGGTGACCCTCCATTGGACTAGGGAACCTCTAATATCTAGTATATTTTCTTTAATTAACTTCCAACACATTGTAAATAGTGCATGAAAACCTTCTAATCCACATGGAAGTCTTTGAAAATAATTTTCTTTGATGAAAATATAAGGAATTATTCCACATTCTATCATTAGTGAATTTACAAAGTTTATAGACCTTCATACATAGTTCACCATTTATATACTTCCATTCCTCCTTTAAACACTTTCCCTTATTTTTTACTTTATATCATTCTTCTGTAACCATGATTGATTAAACGAATACTTATATCATAACACTCCTCATATTTAACACACTCAGACTCCCCTATGAACTATTCAATGAATTGAATCTGTCTAGATATTTCCACAACTTTTAATGAACTCACGCCATGTAGCATTCTTCCACTAACCTAAAGCCTGAGGTCCCTATCAAACTATTGTCCAAAAAATATTACTTCATCTAAAAAACTAACTTTTGTTTCCAAAATCTAGAAATATATAGTATTGGTGTATTATATTCATCTAAGTTATCTCATGTGTTACTTATAGGTAAGGAATATTCATTACATTGACACTTTATGAAGAAAAATTCTCTCACATAAAACCCAAAAATAAATCATTTGATAATTTTATTTTTATGTTGAGTCCAAAAATATCTCAATTGATGACCATTCCCATGATCATGAAAAATTCCCACTAGAAACCTTCCATTCACCTTTATTCTGTAGGATCCACAAAGTTCTCTATGTCAAGAATCCTTCTATCATCCATGATCCCCTAGGAAGAATACCTCTCCAATTCTCTATAACCAAAATCTATAATTCTATTATACTTATGAAAAAATCTTTTTCCTCCCTCCAAAGAATTTATCTATTGATATTCAAGCACCATGTTTCCATCATCCATCTTTTTTAAAATCCCATCATAATTCATTATTGTGAACCACATCTATGGTCCTGATTTATTTGATATATTAACATCCGAATATTAACCATCTGTGATTTTTTAAAACCTATAGATTACTAGGAAACTGAATTCCAGTGAAAACTTTACAACCAACCTCCATTAAATACTATTAGAAATTCTGCCACTATTGGCATTGTTAAATCTCTCTGAACTTCCATTTTATGAAACCAATGCATATGTTGTTCTTGGTTTCCACTTATCTAACATAGTCCCAATATTAATAAGGATTCCAGCTCCATAAATGTGGTACTTATATTATACTAATAAATATTCCAATGATTATTATAAAAATTTAGAAACTTTTTAAAGAAATTCATACCATATCGTCTGGTTTTCCTTTCTTCAGATTCAAGATGACCTATGTCTAAAACATTTATAGACTTTAAAAATGATATAAAAAACCATACTACTTCAAAATATATTTCAAATTCTTTATAACATCACCCTCTGGAACTCCATCCTTATTCCACACCACTCATATTTCTAAAGAAATTATATTCCGTCAGCATTATGGTTCATCACATTCATTAATGTTACTTTCATACAGTGGATTCCTAAAGAGAATCCATGGGAACATTAACATGAAGTATTGCCACAAAGAATTTAATTATTTAACATTGAGTATCAAAAATACTTTACATGATATAGAACCCCCATTATTCCTCCTCCCTCACTCCCATGTGCTCACATTAACCATTCCTTAGACTTCATCAACCAATCATCGTATCCCTAGTATTCTGCTCCAAAACATTTCTTCCATATCTGGTAACATGTCCATATGTACTATAATCATGACCCCACCAAATGAATCACATTACATTACTTGTTTTTATTTCATTAATTTGACCATATTCCAATGAATCAAGACTATTATATACCCCACCTACTTTTCAAGATGGGATAAATTGAGAATATAGTAACAATATAGTCAAACCCTATTTGGAATATGTTTGAATGACCTATAAAAATAGATATTTTCAAGAATAGACCTTGGGATATAATCAACATTATTTTATTTTAATAGAAAAATTAATTCGAATATAACAACTACTTCTTGATACATGATTCATCATTCGCCTGAATTTGAAATTCTGTTACAATCCATGTTCTTTTTTATCATGGATTTCCATTTTGCTAACATTTCTTCTAAATAAAATCTCCATACAAAAGAACATAAAAAATATCTAGGAGTACCAAGAATAAAATTCACTAATTTGTTTAGTCTCCATAATAATATTATAATGATTTTCATAGACTATCTACTGATTTCCTCTAGAAACTTATACTCTGAATGAATCTGATTAGAATAAGGGATCATCAACTCTATTTAATATTTAATGTATTTTTTTACAATGATTTGAATGAAAACAAGTAAACAAAACACTCCCCCTAACAACTATTAGTCAATTGGACTTTTGATATACCAAAAATAATATTCTTACTTCAATAATCATTCTGGGAATTTATTCTAGTTACCTGAAAGGACACATTATCATGAAGAAACTGATAGTCTTTTATCTGGTTCTGATGGTCTCCAATATATTAAATATATATAAAGACACATTTTGGCCGATAGAACTTTTGATATCCCTTATTCCCTCTAGAAATGACATTTTTCATTGGATAACATCCTTCCCATTCCTTGAATAACTAATCAACTAAACACCATGAAACTATGCTCTACCCCAAAGAACTAAAAAAATATCTAATACCACTTTTTGGGGATGTGTGAGGTTATTTTAAAATATCCATATGTTCTCTATTCTAATGACCCTATATAGAATAACTTCAAAAATATAAATTAGACACAAATTATGATCATCTATTCCCCATGACTTTGACGGTTAAAACTGGGAATCCCACAAAACCCTTCCACCACATCGAGTAACCCTCCATCGCATAGTCCTAGTCACCTAACAAACCTCCTTACAATGAATGTAAAAATGAAAATTTACCCGATGAACACACACAAATATAAGGACAATGAAAAATAAAATGCACACAATAATTACATGGTTTAGGAATTGTTTCCTATAACCATTTCATAATTATAGAATCTTTTTCATTCAAAACCATTAGAATATAAAAATTATTTACAAGATATATCAACTTCTAAAAACCCCAATAAATATATTAGAATAATTCTTATCAATTCATGGTATTCATTTCGTCTTCTGGTGGTCCCCCTTTTGTCTTTTTCCTTCAACACTCCAGACTTTGGAACCTAGATGTTCCATGATGAAATACTCCTAGATCCACTGCATCCTTTCTAAGATTAGTCAATAATTGCTAGATCATGATAGTTTATATAGAATATATCGTCCAATACCACTCTTTATATTTGTCCTAGTTGGTCATTCAGTTAGCACCACCATCTGACATGTGTTGGTGACCCTATGTTGGACTGTGCAACTTTAGATCGATAGTATATTTAATTATATTAAATACCAATACTCATGGAACATTTTACTATAAACTTATGCTCCACTCAGACAACTTTGATAAAATTTTACTTTTCCACATCTTTAGGAATAGCTTACGAATCCCTAGATCTGTGACATAATGAATGTCATTAACCTCTATAGTCACTTCACCAACCCAGAACTTCCATTAAGATACAAGAAGAATCCTATTTCATAAACCTCACTACATTACTCAAGAAATATGACAGACTCCCTAAGTAAATGCATTAAAAGAAACTACTAAGAGTTTCCACACATAGACTCCACTATACACCATCTTCTGAAATGAACCTATCCAGCTATTACTGCCACTTCTTGTGAACACACACTATGAAATGTTCTTCCACTTACCTGACACCTAAGGACACCATCAAACGTACATTCAACTGATATGGCTACACATGGTGAACTAACTTAATATTCTTAAATCCATAATTCCAGGGTGTTGTTGTACTATCTTCATCCCGGATTCCCCATGTCTTATTTCTAGTGAATGAATATCAAGAGTTTTAAAACATTACCCTGAAAATAATTCTAAAACAAAACAAAAAAAATTCTCCCACTTGAGAATTATTTTTTGATCAACTGATATTCACCATTTTGTGATCTTAATTATTATAACTTCAACAATATAATGAAGCTAAAACTTATGATCATCCATCCCCTATGAAATAATATTATGGAACTGGGATGTCTAAGATAATGACCTGCTGTATCAAGTCATCCTCTACCATTTAGCTCTGGTCATGTCATAAACCTCCTTATGATGAGAGAATAGGAAATCATACACATTTTGAACAAAAAAACATGTAAAAAAAATGAAAAACCCAATTCATATAGGGATTATGTGGTTTGGAAATTTTATCCCACATTCATGTGATAATGGAAACATCTCTTCAATTAAAAAATAGGAAGATAAAACTAAAATACAAGGTATATCACTATCCAAACAACCTACTTAGTATACTAGAATAATTATAAACAATTTATATTGGACATTACATCATCCATTTCACATCTCTTTAGTCTTACTTCATCGGAACATCAACCTCCGATATCTGGATGCACTCAGGTGAGTTACTTCAGGAACCACTTTATCCTTTTTGAGTCTTCATCGGTTATTATTAGATTTTGTCAGTGTATATTTCATAATAAGACCATTCCCACATTTTTATAATGGTCCTAACCAATGATATAATAAGTTCCACCATAAAAAATGTGTGGGAAACCATTTGGTGTATTGTTAAAATTATGATCATTAGTATATTTTATTACATTAAATTCCAAACCCCATTGAATATTTCATAAAAACATTATTCTCTACCATAATTTCATGGATAAACATTTCCAATTTTTTATATGTAAGGAAATATTCCACATCCCACCATAAATAACATAATACAAATTTTGAACCTCTATATTTAGTTCACCCTCTCCCAAATTCCATTTGGCTTATAGAAGTTTCCCCTTCCATCCACCATAATTAATTTCTCTATAACCCTAATTGAGCACCCCAACCTCCACATATAGACTCCATCGTACATAATATTCTAAAATAAACATGTCTAGATAATATAACTACTTCTGGGGAACTCAATTTTTTTGTTATTACACTAACATAATGCATGATGCCCCCATTCAACTGACATTAATGCATTTGGCGAACTAAATTCAGCTACCTAAATACTGAATTCTATATTTCTAGTATACCTTTTTCATCCAGACACTCATAATTGTTACCTTTAGTGAATGATCATCAGAATATTTGAAACATTACTTTGAAAATAGTTCTCACACCAAAACCAATGATCCCTGATATAAGAATGTTTTTCCAATAACTAGATGTTATCTATTTTTATGACACTATTCAATGGAACCTCTACTATGAGAAATAGCTATATCTTTTAATCATCCATCCTTAGTGATTTTCAAGATCAGAACTGGGATGTCCAGGAACCCCAATCACCACATCAAGTCTAAATCTATCTTCTAGCTTCATTATCCTCACAAAACTTCTTCTGATGAGCATATAAAAAACTTGAATATGAAAATAAACAAAAATTAAATCACAACACAAAACAAAAACCATGAAAAAATTATGTAGTTCATAAATTGTATCCTTCATCCTTATGTGAATTATAACATATCTTCCATTAAGAAATATCAAAACATACAATTGAGTTACAAGTTATATCACCTTTTAGAAAACCTAATATGTCTACTGGAGTAAGTATCACTAATTAAAGTTAGACACTACATCATTTTGGGCTCCTCCCTTCACTCATCCACTATTGGACCTTTAGCTTCCAAAACCTAGATGTGATAATGTACACTTTTTTAAGATCCACCTTATCCTTTCTCTGGCATCATTAGTTATTGTCAGATCAAGTAATTTTTTATTGAATATGTGTACCAATCCCACTCCTTATTTTAACCCTAGTCATTCATCAATTCATCACCACCATCCAAAATGTGTGGGAATCCCTTTTTTGGACTATGAAACTTCAAATTGAATGTATCTTTCATTGTATTTATTGTCAACACCTAGTTAATAGTGAATGGAAACATTACACTATTCATTAATGTCTTTTTTGATAATTTCATTTTCCACATCCATGTGAGATGATTCCTTGTCCTTTAATTAGTGACATTTTCCATGTCTTTAACCTTTACTCTCACTTCACATACTCGAAACATCTATTCGACTTCTGAATGTTTTCCCTTCCATACACCTCATGTAATTATTCTAAAACCATGAATGATTCTCTATGTATTTTCATCAAAATAAAATCTATATAATTATCATAATTAGACTCCAAAATATAGTATTTGATGAATAAAATCATTTAATATATTTTCTTTTCATTTTGTGAAATAAAAACATGTAGAAAGATTCAAAAAACTTGATGTTTGAGACCCCATCAAACATCCATTCATCTGAAATTTATATGCGGTGAATAGAATTCTGCTTCCTAAATTAGGACTTACATGGTGCTAGTGTAATGTATTCATCTATATTCACCTAAGCAACACTTCTAGTGATTTAACATATAGATCATTAACACTAAACAAAGAAAATATTTCTCACAAAAAACCTAAAATACTATCTCCCAAAGTTATTTTCATCTTCCACATACTTCTTTATTCTCAGGTACTTCTATATCTCATTCATAGTATCCACTTATTCATCAAAAATTATTTATAAGAAAATTTTATCTTATTTATATTCATTTCCAAGAAATAAAACATTATCCTTTTCTGAAATATTCTCATTGTCTTCAGATGTATATTAAAAATATGTTACTTCCAAAGGATTAATTTTGGGATTATTTTAAATAATTTTCAAATAATAACAATAAAGCACTTTTGAATCATTTAGATCCAATATATGTACCGCTTTCCACTTAATAGGTATCCTAAAAATATACCTTCATTATAATTTTAATCAAACTTCCCTAGATTTTAATTTTTAATCATTATAAGTAAAGAACTACTAGACACCCCCAATTAGTCCACAATGGTCTTCCTATTATACGAAATCTACTAAGAAGTCATATTATAGTTTGTTATCAATATTAAAATATTTTTATAATTAATAGCCATGGAAACAACTTCCCTCTAATAATTTTTTAGTTTATTTTTTTCTAAGACAGTTCTCCTCATATCTACTAAGTGCTCATTTTTTCTATAAAATAATCCATTTTTTATGGTGTATATGGAGTGTTTTAATAATTTTTCATACCATATTTTTTTAATATAAGATTCAAATGATCTAGTTTTTAAATATTTCCCATCATAAAATATAAAATTCTCAATGTATATTCATAACTCTTTCTAAACAATTTTCTTGAAAATTTTATGCATGTACACTAAATGTTATTTGTTCTTGTAAACACAATATTAGTCATTCATGTAATGTAATCAGTAAATTTGATAAAATAAAGATCATGTTGTGTCTCATGGGTCCACAAAAATTACAACGTATCCAATCAAGAGGCTAATGGATGGGATTTTAACCCTTTTATGACATCCTTGAGTGATTTTCCCATTTTCTCATATCTCAAAACGTTATTCATATTCTATTTTTAGGTGAAAAAATATATCAACACATATTACTTGGATATTTTTATCAAATTACTAAAAAAAATATGACCCAACCTTTTATTCCATAAATTATTTTCATTTATGGAACATAGATTGAAGGAATTAGTTTAATCACTAATTTAAAAGATATTTCTATATGTACTCTCTCCTATAGAATTAAAATTTCCAACATTAATTCTCTTGATGAGGTACATGTTTTTCCTAAAATGAAATCACTTTCATCACCAAATAGCTCACTCAAACTCAAAAGATAATTTATTATCACATCAACAAATCAAACCTTTTGTATTTTAGTTTTTGGGTTTAAATGTCATCTATCAAAACTACATTAATATTTATAGATAATTCGTTAGAAAAATTTATTACACTACAATAATTTACTTTAAATTTTTTAGGATAATTCTATCCCCATTAATGTGGGATGAGCATCCAATATTAAGGATTTAGAGATTTCCCCTATTTCTTTAATTGAGATCCAACTCAATAATAATTAACTTCTCAAACTTTATTTTATTTTTTAAATTATTTATATTAGTATTATATTGTTTCTTTTCTAAAATCATAATTTAAAACTCCTCTACATGGTGAAAAATTTTTTCACATCGTCCATAGTTCTCTTCAATTCGATCAACCCAGTTCTAAAATAAAAACATTGAAAATATTTCACCGACATTCTATTTACTCATAATTTTGTTATATTTTATTTCATAGTATATCCACCCTAATTATAGATTTATTTGATTCCATGGTAGAGATATATTGTGTCATTAAGAATAATTTTTATTCCTATAACCACCAGAACACCGTTAAGTTCCTCTAAAATTGGTTACTACCTGAACTGAAAAAATATAACTTTGAAAATTGGGTTTTTATCATAGTGTAATATCAAACTCCTTCTATATAGGTTTCAATGAAACTTGATTATTCTCATCATTATTAATTAAATTTGTTTTTGATTTCATGTTTTGATGAGTTTTCTCAACTCTTTTTATCCCAAAAATGTTTTTGCAATCTACACTATGAAGATTTTTTTTGATGTTTTCAAATATGACATGTACAAATTTCACCTAAACTAATGCAAAAAATTTATTAATAAATTTTGATGACTCATCTTTAACTTGAAATTATATTGTATTCATCATTCATTTTTTGGTCTTTTCAAACTTAAGGAACCTTGACTCATCCTCTCTATGTTATGACTTTAGAAAAATATAACTTTGATGGAAAATATTGAAAATGGTGAAGGGAGTTAAAGTATTAAAGAAAGAGGAGGGGACAGAAATATAAGGTTCACATGTTGAGGAGTGAACATGAAGTGTTTCTTATGAAAAAAACTCAAATAAACATTTAAATTAAATCTATTTTAACTCTTTTTCACCAATCATCAAATTTATTATTCTTTTTCGGGGACCCACTAATTGATGGATTTTGAGTCTTATCTTATATATCTTCCTCATTATAATACACACAGTTTTTCTTTTAGAAAAATATAAAAAAAGCCTTATTCCTCCACACTAAATTCATTTGTGTGGTAGATTACCCTTAAAATTATATTTACCACTATATATATATATATATTTTTCTGATAAATTTCATAACCATTTTATGATTATAATTACTCTAATAATCCCTATATAAAATTTTAGATGATTCAAAATAATCCTCTTTATTGTTAAAATAATTCATGGCTTTTAATACTATCTCATCTTTATCTTTTTTCAAAAAAATTGTGGATTTTCTCATCTCATAATTGAGAATAGTGTCATGTATCGCATATGATGAAATATCTCATATCTTTGAGATATTAATATCAAAATAGTCTATAAACTGTCTCATTAACATATTTAAAACGTTATAATGTTCCAAATTATCCCCAAATACTCTAATATGAAAAATAATATAATCAACTCGAGTACAGAAATCATCCATTGTTTCATCGTCATGCATTAAAATTTCATCAAATTTATCTCACCAAATAATTATTTTTTCTTCCATGATATTGACATTCCCCTTATACATATTTTTTAGTATTTCAAACATTAATTTAGCAATCAAAAGTATCTCCACCTTTTTCTGTACTCTATCATATAAGTAATTTAATATTACATTTTAATCCATCTCATCTACCTCTAAATTATTTTTTTTCATAGTGTTCATAGAAACAAACCATTATATTGTTAGAAAACTAAATGATATAGCATTTCAAACCTCCATACCTTATGAAAATAGAAAATGTATCGTTCTATCATTCCATCCATGAAATTTATTTTCATAAAAAAATGAACTCCTCTAATTTTTACTAGATCTATAATTTATAGAATCCTTTATAAGGATAATATATTAGTGGGAACTTTGTTTCCTATGATACAAATTGAAAAAACCATATTAGTTTGTGTACCACTGAGAGATGATGAACCATTCGTACCATTTTACAAATTCATTTCAAATTATACCTTTGTAACCTTTCACAATTTTGATCTAATAAATGTATACTCTAAATTATATTTTATGAAAAATAATAAATAAATAAAAATAATAAATGAATTTTTACATAGTTAAACATCAATATGTTAGCCTAGTATTTTCTAGGTTTAATTAAAATTTGAAAACCTACATTAACACTATAATAAAAGAATTTCACAAGATAAGGGAATGGTATATCCTTTACTATTATTAAGTTATCCATGTATAGTAAATATTTATGTGAGGGAGAATAGTTTATCTATTAAAAAAAATAATAGATTAAGGTTTTGTTTATCCTAGTAGAACCAACATTCAGAAAATATCCATTATCTTGTTTGAATCATATCTTAAAATTTTATCCGGATGCTATGTAATCAAATTTAAGACCCTATTCTGAAGTAAAATCATCCACTAGTACAGTACCAATGAATAAAATTCACTTCCCACACTTCCTATGGATGATTTAATCATTCAAGGTAGCTTTCATGCATAATAAAAATATCCATTTTAAATATAAATAATTTTTATGATCAAAATATACTTAGCCTTCCTTAACCACTTTATAAAATTTTAATTCCACCACTAATCGATATCCTATAATTTTTCTCTTTAATATATCTGAGTCTTCAATGCTGAATGTTATCAAGTTCCAGTAATAATTATCAAACACACACATTCACTTCATTAATCAATTTTATATTCTCTATTATGATCGAATAATATCTACATAATTATTATTGGAATTATATATAAATTTCTATCACACTGAATTCCCTGAAAAAAAGAACTTCTTTATGGTCATATTATTTTAAAACATTCTTGTTTTATCATTTATAATCATTTTGAATTTTGAATTCAAATTCTTTTAAGTATTTCACATAATATTCCCCTAATTTAATATATTTTTAAAAAACTAAAAATTAGTTCTTAAATGACTAATTTTTACTAATCTCATGATATTTATAGAAAAAATTTATAATGTAGCATTATATGATAATATTATCAATTTTCATATTTTCCACAAAATAAAGATCCTTATGTAAACCAAAAAACATCCTTTATAAATCATCTAACATCCTTCTAAAACTTGATTTTATTCATATAGAAATCATCCTTACATAATAATAAATTAATCCTTATAAAATATTCATATGATTCTGTTTATGTCAAAAACTCATTTTAATATATAATTTATTCTTGTAAAGTTTTCTATGATCATTTTACAGATGAAATCATTATTATGGAACCTAAATTCCATTATATTTTTTAGTTTGTAATGATAAATTATCCTTATATAAACTTTAATACTTTTCCAAATTTACCTCACTAGTTTAAAATAACAATTACATATATCCAATGATTCTTTCAAAGTTATTGTAGGATTATTATGTATATTCATTTCCCAATGAAATTATTTTCACATATCACTAATAGTGTTTATTATATAGTTATTATGATATAAAAACATTTCATCCTTAACACCCAAATTTTAGAATTCAGTAATAGTTTATAGATCCTTTTAATTTTTTACCTATTACCAAATATATCTAAAAAACTTCATACTCAACCCAATATAATAATCATTAACTTTTAAAAATAAAGAAGACAACTTATCTAACAATTCCAAGGGAACCGTATAGGTGATTAGAGAACATTCCATCTTTTTATTGGTGTTGATGTGGAATTATCTTAATTATTTTATTTAACTATATTTTTTTATTAAAAAATATAAACATATCACAATTTTACATCCTTTTTATAAGTTATAAATTCCAACTCACAAATAATATCACACTCACAATAATGGAAAGATTAGTGTCATTGATTACTAAAAATATATGATATTTATTCAATAACACTTGTGAATACACCTATATAATTGAGACACAATATAATCCCTTTTAGACTTCTCATAAGTTATAATCATCATAATAACCTTTGGAATGTAATTATAATAATTTGGTGAGATCAAATGCTCAGTAATGGAAGACTTTTCAATTTTCATCAAGGGTTAAATCATAATAACAAGATAAAACATGAACATGAGAGATATATCATTTTAAAATAAAATGTTACAATAACATTTTCTCATATGTCATGATATAAGGAAATGTAATCACAATTGAAAATACATATACCATGGAAAATAGCATGGGATCATGATATAATAAACATTATCCATGGAGTATAATCATAGTAATATATCATGGAAATGTAACATGACATTCGAACATATTATAACAAATAACATTGGAATTAATATAATAATGGTGTATCGTCATATTGTTATTATATCCAATATTTTTAACCCTTTAGTTTGTGATAATATTCAAGAAGGATCACCCTTTAATTTGACAGAATATATAAGAAAAATGATGTTACATTATCTCATGAGATATAAAACACTAACCATTACATTGGATGGATTTATAGGAACCTACAAGTCCTTATCCATATATATACTTTCCATAAGATATCAATCATTCAATATATCATAGAAACACATGGGATAAAAATTGAGTATCATATAATTTTGAAAAGGTATTGAATAACATGATATTGAATTTGATTGGTTGACACCAAAATTTCCATTACCCAAATTGAGTAGTTCATTAAGGATTTTAGAAGTTGATTAATAAAATATAACACTATAAGAGTTAGATATTTAAAGATGAAAATGGATGTAATATCATGGAAAATAATTTTTCAGAAACATTTATTAATATTTTTGTAATGAGGGGAAATTAAGAATAAATTTCAAAAATTATTTTTCAAAAAGTTAACATGAATGTTTTAAAAAATTAAAATAAATAAAAATAACGGAGCCATGAAAAATAATTAAACATTTTATGTAGTAAGTATGAGGTGGATGATAAAAATATAAACTTGAATGGGAAATACTTTTCATTGATTTGAAAATACCTTTATTGAAACCCACATAGTTTAGATAATGATAAATAATTCATTTGAGAATAGGTAAATATAAATTTAAATATTACCATGAAAAATAATATTTATAAATTAAAATAATAAATGAATAAATTAGTAGGAAGATGGAATATGGATACTAAAGGAAAATATATCTTTAGAAAGAATGTGAATTATTATTAACATCATTAACCTGTATAAAGAAATAAATTCATCAAAACAATTATCCATGAATGAAGGATTAAATTAATTATAATATCAACACATAACTGAATAAAACCATATTGTAATAACAATAGTTAAAAATGAATCATTATTACTCATGATAGGGAATTCAGTCATGAAACCCACTTACCATAAATCTTATATAGCTAAACATTCTATAAAGTTCTATATAGAAAAAATATTTATCCTAATCACTTATTTAAGAAAATTATCTATACCTATAACCTTTTATAAACTTTTAATCATTTATTTCAAATACATTTAGTAGTTTTATATTATATCAACCATTGGATTTGACAAACTTTAATGAATTTTTTAGTACTAGTTTCATAATTGTAATATTAATTATTGTTTATATATTCAAATTTCATCATTATGATATCATTAGAAGTAGATTAATAAATGTTTTATAATTATTTATATTGTTTTAATTTCATTTTCGAATAATCGTTTTTAGGATTGGCAATGATGATGTTGGTGATAAGCTTATTTCGGTAATTTTAACAAAAAAATGTATTATAATAATAATAAGTTTAATAATTGTTAAATATTTCTATATCCATGATCCATGAAATATTTTCTTATTAATTTATAATTACATAATTATTTATCTTTCCATAGTCATCCATGATCGAAAATTATATCATTTTTTATGTAGGTGGATAAACCAAATCAAACAAGGAAAATCTATAATATATGGATTAATATGGTTAAAAAAGAGATTACTTTTTAATAATATCCTTATTATCAAAGATTAATTATATTATTTATATTCATTAATAAATTTAAATTGATTTTAATATACATTTATAAATATTAAAAGACTAGATGAGAAAACCAAATATGCAACTTTTATGGAGGTGGTTGTATGCACGTAGACACCTGTGACATATTCATTTACATAGAAAATAAAGGATATAGGAATTGGTATATATTTTTATAATATTAGTAATGTTTTATTAATAAAATTTATTCATTAAATACTCCCTTTGAACCAGACTTCTAGTGAGGTTATGAAAAATGAATCACATTGCTTATGGAAGTAGTTGTTCACACATATCACAAGAGATATTTTCATTTTATTACGATTTGGAGGAAGGTAAAAAATGTATATTCCATTAGTATAATATAATATAATAATATTATTAATAACTATGTTATCATAATTTCATGGATATCATGGGTTTTGGGTGGTAGAAAAAGAAATGAAATAATAGTGCTTGGCTGAGAACATTACCTCTCCCTTTGGATCTTCTCCCTTAAGTAACCCCTTAATCCTCTATATAATGGTCATCTAGAAAGAAAAAGGATCAAAATACATGGGTAGAGAGTTTTTGAGATAATAGTTTAGAGTTTTTATTGAGCTAATTATTTTTAAATGGTGGATAAATGTGGTGAACTTTATCCCCGCTTTAGGTGAATAAAATTAAATTTTTGTAAATACCCATTATATTTTAAATTATGACATGAAAAAAATTCAATATTAAATAGATCCAAATGGGAAAATAATTAATTTTTGGGTGATATAAGGTTTATATATCCTATTTAATTAATTTTAATTCATTATATAAATATGTTTTATGTCTTCTACAACTATTTTTTCATTTTACCAAGCTATTTTTTACCTTGGTACCTAGTTTATACCCAAGTAATTTATATTTTACATAAAATATATGATAAAACATGTTGAAAAAAATTATGTTCTGAAGATAATATCCATATAATCAAATTTAATCTCAAAATAATTCCTAATTGACTTGTAAATTTAAACATTTATTATATAAAAAACTATTTTAAAGAATAATTTTTTTTACGAATATGTATTATTAATATTATTTATCATTTATTATGTATTTAATGGGATATTATATTTATAATTTAGTTTAAAAAATATACTTGAGTCATTCTTTAAAATATATATATTTATTTGACCAGATAAAAATTACCCTAATGTAAATAAAAAAATTATTTGAAAATGATATTTTTACCATTATCATGGTGATCAAATTTGTTCATAATAATTTTAAATTTATGAATAAAATGAAATTGGGTTTTATATAAATTTCTCTAATTGATTCCAAATATAAAAAAAATTCAATTTTTTTTCTATGGCTGAAAAAATAAAATTTCAAATTATTTCCCATAATGCATAAAAACCTTTTAAAAAAAGTATATTTTGAAGAAAAATATGACCTTTTTGTTATAAAATTTTACACCATTTTCATAATTTGGTTACTTATTAGTTATACCATCAAAATTTACATTAATAATATAAAGATCATATTTAATAATTTTATTTTATTAATTTATAATTGTTTTATTTTTAGTTTATTTTTGAAAATAAGACATGGCACTATACTTAATTTAAGGAAAATTATTCCCTAAAATCATTGATCATTATATTTGGCCTAATGAGGTAGAGGGACTCTTTCCCCACCATAAATTTTTTTTGATGTGATTAAAACCATGTAGGTGAGTCATATCCTCCCAAATATGGTAGTGTCATGGTGTGGTGAACGAGTTCCTTACACTTGTGTTTTCAGGGAGAGGTCCCTCACTAGAGTTTCAGAGTAGGTCCTGATATTTCTAGTGGAGTTCTTATAATTAACAATTATGCTTGGATGCCCTAGTGGAGGGAGAGCCTTTCTTAAAACCATTTCATAGTGGTAGAGTTAGACCCTATGATGTTTCCATAGCATATATTACTTTCCTAACATCCATAATTAGCTTGAATTACACTAGTGTGTGTGGAGATGTTTCTTGTTTTGTGAGTGGTGTTATCGTTGGAGGTTCAAAGATGAAGTGCCTAGTAAGATCCAGTTTTTGCACTTGGATATCCCAATTTTTTTCATTGTTACCCTTTCATGATCAGTATCAACATGGAACATAAAAATCTTAAGGAGGATGTGGGGTTTTTCATCTAGAGGTGGATGATAATTGTGGGGTTATGTCAGTATTTGTGTTAGATTAGTGAGTTAGTGTATTTCTATACCCTATAACTATAAACGGACTGTGGTGCTCATTGTTTTTTCTCCTGTTGTATATGAGGTGATATTTTCCACTTATTACATGATGTTTACCTATATATAGATGGAAATGGGTGTGGATTTTCCTTGGTGGTTCCCCTGAGTGCATTATTGTAAGTGGAACATGATCCTTTGGTGATCTTGTTGGCATCACAGTTCTAGTGGAAAGCATAGTTTTATTCAATTTTTCTTATGCATTAACTTTTTGGGGGAAAATCCTTTAGGATTTGATAATTTAAGGACTCGAGTTCTGGTCTATAAAACTTTAGAATATTTTTATAAATAATTCTAATGTAATGTGCTAAGATGGAACAAGATTCCGGGTCCCAAAGATCCTCAACATGGAGAAACTGAAAATATTAAATAAATTATTTCAATCAAATATAGTTTCTATAGAATCATGGAATAAATCTGGTCTAGAGTCTAATATCTCTAATTTGTGTCTGTGGTTTAGTACTAAATGTCGTGTTAACCCTAGGAAATATATAAAGTTTGTCCATTCCTAGAATTCGGTTAGAGGAGAGTTGGATACGAGGTGTTAAAAGAAAGTTAATTTATTTAATTTAATTTAATCAAGTATAACCCCTCCCTACCCTAGGGTAAACCGACACCCAAAACTTTTGTTTTTCATCCCAGAGGTAGGTGGATTTGAGTTTTAGTCTCTATTATATTTTTTATACATTTTTCTATGGTTTTAGAGCCTGATTACATTTGTTAGAGGTCCCTTCTTGGTTGATTTGAAGGTTTCGTGGGAAACCTTGGTCAATCACGAGATTATGAGGGAAATTTCTGTTGTAATTCCCATCCACTAGGTCTATAATCTAGTGATACATATCGTATGTTCATCCCATTTGGGGAAGGTATCATTTGGTGACTACATGTTGTGTACCGGGGTTACACATCATGTAGTGACCCCATGTCATATGGTCAGAGGACATGGCCATGGTAGCCATGTTATAGTTCACGGTCGTGTATGACCACACCACCTAAGTAAACAAGCATGGGAAAATAACACATTCCATTTTTTGTTTATCCTAGACACACCATGTACCTGATGGTATGTGCAATGTGGTAGACACGATTGGTTGAGTCATGTGGAGGAAGAAAATGGCCAAGGGTCAAATGAGGAAATACATGCTATGTATGTCCTTTACATGTCATGTATGCCTACATGGATAGGTTCTTGGGTATGTACATATTCCATGTGTACCCTAGTGGATGGAATTTAAATTAATTTAGATCTTCATGAGATCCTATGATTTTCATATCTACTTCTCCAAAACTCATATTCAAGCTAGTGAGTGACCTATCCTAAGATTCTTTCCACATAGAATGCACTATTGGCCTCCATAATATATTATAAGATATGATGTGGCCTGATTTGAGCATAAAACTAAAATAGTGGTGATTATCATTGGATACTGATCATAGTGGATCATCTGGTTGACATCAGGGTTGGATGCCTTACCCATCACTTTAATGATGTAGGTCCCATAGACTATTTATGTCGGTAGAGTGGTGCTCCCCTGTATTATTTTGGAATAAGTCCCCTTCCCATGGTAGTGTTGGGATGCGAGGTATGAAAAGAGTGAATCTACTTTTAGTGGTGCTTGAATGATTATGTAGATCGATGTGGGTATTAAAGATAGATGCTCAGATCAGTACTCCTTTGTGGAATCTGGGTGTGGGTTTCCCTTACCTCTCTACTTTGGTAGATATGGGACTCCCCATGTTGTCAGTGTGGGTTCTATAAACATGTTGTAACTCTATTGGGGACGGACTCCCCTATAGGACTAGAGTGCATGTTCCCCATATCATTCTTGTATTTGGACACAATGCTCCCCTAATGTGACATGATGCAGGCCTTCTATACTCATTAACTAGATAGATTTGGTAATCCTCTATTGGAATAGGGTGCAGGTCCTCTATCCAATCGGTCGGTACACCACTATCGTGTTAGGGAACACCTCATATATATATAACATATAAATCAAGTGGGTACTCTACTATCATGTTATGCTATGGGTCCCCTATCCTTGGATCCAGAACTCCCCTATCGTTATAGGGTGTGTGTCCTCCATACCTATTATTATGAAAGAGTTGGTACTCCCCTATCATACAAGGGAGTAGTTCCTCTAGTCTAGGGTCAGTACTCTCCTATCATGTCTATGTGTGGGTTCCCCATTGTGATAGTACTGGTATAGTGGTACTCCCTTTTCTTACCAGGGTGTAGGTCCTCAAGCCATAGAGTGGTACTCCCCTTTTATTCTAGGGTGTTCATCCTCTATCCATAGAGTTTACCACCCCTATTGTCTCAGAGTGAGGGTATTCTATCTATTAAGGGGTACTCATCTATCATGCCATTGTATGGGTCTACATCTATGGACTAGTACTCCCCTATATTTTAATAGAGATAAAGAGTGTTTCCTCCATTGGAGTGGGAGATCCCCCAGTTCTAGAGAATATTTACGAGGTGTGGTCCCCTCCACGAGTTACATGTGATACTTGTTAGGAGCTACTGCCCCCTAGACAGATTGAGGTGTGGGAAACTCTATACAGCAGTGAAAGAGGTTTTTTTGGGATTGATAGAAGATAAAACTCCATCAACTACAGGGTAGTGGAGAGGTGCAAGACCCTATATTCTCTCTCATAAGAGAGGATTCACATTATGCATGGTTTGGAATATTTCTCCTTAAACTGTGTGCAGTGGTGAGGGGAAAGCCTCTCCACTTGGGTTCTTACGACCTTGTGTGGGGAACATGTTAATACTGGAAAGACCTATGGGGATGAGAAAAATAGTTTTATCTAGTGAGATGTTCCTGATGAAGTGTATCTCATAGAGAGGTTCTATATGTGATGTAAAATATTTTGGACTATGATCTACTGGTTCTGTGTTACCATGAGTGACTCAAGTAGAATCCTAGAGATGGTTTTGAGGGTATAACCTCATGAGACATGGAGTCTAATAAAAGTATGTTTGGGTGATCTAGGAGTCCTTGCACTATTATCACATGTTTGGGTTAACACCCCATGTGGACTGATCTAGATAGTCATGTACAATCAAGGATGTATTGAGATGGAGTTTCTCTTTTGATTGGGTTCCCTATTGCTAGGTCGAGTGGATGATTAACTTTTACTTTCTCCATTTTCTTTTTGGTTTTTTGTACGCCTACTTCATATTTTTATACTCAACCCTACGAGAGCATTTTAGGAAAGTGTTGTATCTTGTGCAGACCACAAACCTTTCGATGGAGTCCCCAGAGAACCCAAGGAAGGTGAAGTTTAGTGAGGTTGACCAACTGAGGTGTTTACCAGAGCTAGATCAAGGATATTTCCAGAAGTTTCATTTTACTGTGATCGCCTCCTTTTAAGAAGTTGGATGCATTTATAATTTTTGGTGGGCATGTGTTTTTCCTTTTCCACATTCAATACATCTGGTGTAATCTGATTTTTGATAGCTATATGCATTCATTTTAGTTTCCATCTTTTTATGTGTCTACACTGTTTCATAGAGGTTTTTATGGGTGTGTGTGTGTGGGTAATTTATGAAAAGGTAATTCATCTATGTGATATGTCTAATCAGAGTTAGTTTCTAGTCCCTAGCCTATTGTAGGTGGGCTAGGGTAGTTTTGGCTCGATCTCTGTCGGTTCTTGTCAGGACACAGCTAATGTGATGTTTTTAATAAACAAAAAATTTGAGGATAAGATGATGTTTCATATGGAGTTTGAGTGTTTGAATTAAGAGTGAGATGGATTTGATGTGATTTGAGTATGAACCATATCATAGGTATGTTGATTCTTGATGTGAGAGAATGGAAACAAGATTGGTTGGTTGGTTATCCAACTATGGAATTATATTGACAGAGAGTTTTGGACACTGGTGTGAGTATATAAACAACCTTGATGATGAATTTAGGAATTGAGGACTTATTATTTAGTGATATAATAACATTTCGTTGACTAGAAATGTTTTTTGCTAGGTGATTCCTATGATGGGGAGAAACATGGGTTGAGAATCAGCCTTTATTTATTGATTCTTATAGTAGGGAGCACCATAAACTTAGGGATGAATTTATTTTTTATACCATAATGTATTGTGATTCATGGATGTGGTTGATAATTGTCTCAATGTTTGTAGATAATGAACCTAGTATTTAGAGTTTTTCAATGGAAGCTCAATTAGTATCCTGGATGGAACATGGTGAATTTAGAAGGAAATTATTACTATGGTAAGTCAAGATTGATGTTTGGAGGACCATTAATAGTTATTGGGGATTATATGGATTATTATGGGGTGTTTGTAATGACCACTATCATTACGAGTTTTGAATCACTTGAGAAATTTGTGTTTTTAGCCTCAGGTTCTTATAAAGGCTAAAATGAAAGTTTCCTCTAGTTAATTCCCTTAGAATAATATTTTGATGGTTCTGTTAATCATCATTTGTGGTGTTTACCATTGGTATGAAATTTGATGATATTCTAAGCTCGTTTTATTTTCCAGAATATTTTAATATTTATTATGAAAATAATAATTATTCAGTATGAAAAAAATGTTTATTTCTCCCAAATAAAGTCCCAAATTGAAATTATTACTTCATGATTGAGTATAGAAAATATTGCTTTACCTAGACGAGGTGTATTTTTTTCCTGGGTTTTGGGTCCTCAGTTTGGCCTTTAAACAAGTTTTTTTATTTTATTTATTCATTTTTTTTATTCCACCCCTCCCAAAATTCTTTCACATGTAAACCAAGAGGAATGGTTTTATTGATTGTTGTGTAACACCAATTTGAGATGGAATGATGGAGAATTAGTCATCAAGCTTCATTTACTGTATCAATTCGAACCAAATAGGGATACAGACTTGGAGTGAGGATTAGGACTCAATGCTTCCACATTTTCACCATGAGGTAGGATGTTATTTACTTTTTCATTATATCCCCATTTTAATAGTATTATTTTATATTTATTTTATAATATGGATGTTTTGGAAGAATTTTGGCCTTTGGTTGCATGATTTGGCGAGAAATAGGTCTTTATTGTGATTCAAAAGGGGATTTTCATTCTGAAACCCAGATCACATGGTGTGTAGTTCAAGAACACACATTAGGTGTTCTTCAATGAGATGAAGGTGGAATATAGTGACTATATGTTGTGAAGATCATAATTGAATACCCTTTATTACTATTGGTACATGAAAAAGGAGTGGTTGAGTACTCATCCAAAACCCCTTTGTAGGGGACATGAAGTGTAAAGTACACAGCCATACCCCACATGGTACGTAGACAAACTCCATGTGATATACTCAATAAAATACCTTGTGAGGTACATGTTTAGATAACCTATGTGGAATAATTTTTTTTTATTTTATAAATACACTACATAAGGTGTTGATTTACATTCCCAGAGTATGCCATTGGAAATACAAACCTTGTATTTGAGGTACACGAAATCTACAATTCCCATATAGGGGTTTTTACTATTTTTTATTTGAAGTAGAAATTGGATAAATAAGGAGTATCATTTGAGTTTTTTTCATATAGATCATGATGGTGAAGTCCCCATTTTTATTATATTCCATTGGTGAGATGATTCAATGCTGATAAGATGACAAATAGGATTTTCCTCCAGGTTATTGATTGAGATATATCATAGAGGGATAGTTTAAATAAGACCTTTTTTTTGGGTTATGAGGATGATTGGATGACCTATTCTAGGATTACTAAGGTCCATTACATAGATAACTTTATTGGGACTTAGATATGAAATGATAAATCAGATAAGGATTTCAACAAACCACTTAAGGCTTGGGTAGTATATAACCTACAGGTTCAGAGAACACCTTGGCTGTCGAATACAACTTATTAGATATATGTTGATACTGAGATTAGTTTGAAGGATCCATGTGGATACCCTTTTGGTAATGATGTGAATTGTGATGGATTTGACATGATGTGAGTGTACGACCAAGATAGTTTTTAAGAGACTATCTTGATTGGATTGATGAATGTCATGGTGTGGTTTGATATGTGGGGATAGGTATTGAGTGACTAGAATCCATGAGAAGAGATTATGCGCTCATAGGATGGGCTATGGTGCTCTATTTTCCCTATATTATTATGCCCAGTTATGTATATCATATGATGAGATAGATGTTGAGTCAATCTATAGTGAGATGGTTTGTCTCAAGGATGAGCACATGTGACCTCTTTGGAAAGATGTTCTCTTGGGGACCTATGATTGGGCACCCCTAAGTAGAAGGTATATTCTATATGAGATCCCTATAGAGACAATTCTCTTAAGTGGATAATTATATGTGATTAATGTGAAATTAATAGTAGGAAACTAATCCTCAATTTTTATATGAGATATAACTAGGTGGACACCAGACCAAATGTAATTTGATTCGAGTGTGGGGTGTTAATTACCTAATAAGTGAAATGTTTTATAGAGGGAAGGATTCAGTCCTCTGAGTAAAAATATGGTATGATATATGAGATATTATGAGTGGGAATACATTTCATCTGATTATGTTTGGGAGATATAAAATTTGGGGTTCATGATCTCCCTATTCCACTAATCCGATTATGAGATACTATGGGTGGGGTTCCATCCCCTTAAATATGATATTTGTTATTCCATAGAGGGATTCCATTCCCCCTAATGTGATAAGAGATATTCTAGGTGGGACTTCATTCCCATCAATTTTGATTTTTGAGGTATTGTGGGTGGGGAACCATTCCCCCATCAGTGGGGTGCCATTACCTTGGATACGATATATGTGATTCTAGAGAGGAGAATCATTCTCCCTTGATGTGATTAGATATAATATGGGTGGGAAATAATTCACACTAATTATGATTATTGAGATATTACATGTGGGGTTCCATACCCCTCGCCACACACACCTCGATATGAAATATGCGATTACAAAGAGGGGTGCCCACTCCCCCCCCCGATATGATAATAGATATCAAGGGTGGGGAAAAATTTCCCCAATTAGGATTTATGAGATATTATAGGGGGAACATCTAACCCAATCATATGAGAAATGTGAATCTAGGGTGGGGTTCCTTTCCCATTAATGTGATATGAGATACATAGGGTGTGCTCCATTTCATTCCAAGCATTGTATATAAAAAATGATCAAGGTGAGCTGCATTTCCCTTTAGGTGATTCTATATTACTATATATTTATTTATTAGATTTTAGGGTAGGACATGTATCTCCCCTGTGTTTATTCTTCAAATATGAAAACATCTACCTTTAGGAGAAGTAGATATGGAAAATATCAAGTGGAACTTTAGAACCCACAGCTCGATGGTGATTTATTTATTTGTTTATTTTGTTATAGTTATTATACCACTGGGATGAGATTATCATTTATGCATGAACTTTTATTTAATAGTAGATGATAAAGACACCATTGGGGGTAACCTACTAATAATAAAACTCAAAATCCTTGTACATGGACCATTGTGTGTGTGTAAAACTTATATATGATTTTATGTGAACAGTAGGATGTGTTGTGGATAGAGTAAAGGCTCATTGTTTCATGGTCATTTTGGGGAATCTCGACATGGATTTGGAGACTCATATTGACATGTTTTCAAGGATGAAAGTATATCCTCTTTTAAAATTTATTTTTTTGTTTATATCAATATTTTATCACACCATGTGGTTATTATTTAATGTTTTCTTGAATTATTTAATTTTATTTAAAATAATATGTTTATTTTTTATTGATTCAACATACTATGATTTTGTTATGGATTTTTCTTATTTAATTTCCACTATTTTCTACTATGATATTAGGGTATAGTCTCACTACAGTAATATCGTAGATCATCACTGCTATTTGGAGACCTCTTTCATATGAAGAGGTATTCCTGAGATCACCTAAAATAACATGTTTAGACACTATAGTGTGGTTTCATGTAAGGTATGTTACTATTTGGATTTATTAATTAGGTATGTTTGGAATTGATTAGAGGTTTTTTATTTTATTTTATGGGATTAAAGTGCATAATGCATCCCATATTTCATTCCTATATAGTAATCACTAGTATCTAACCTACATACTATTAAATGTATTCTTTAAAGATCAAAAATGGATTCTAACCTCTCTTAGGAGGGTTAGAGTGGATTTGGGTCAATATAGTATATTTTTATAATTTAAAGCGTTCTTTAGGTAAATCAATATACTTTAAAAACTGAATAAATGATATCAAATCATAATAAAATTATAATACTAAAATGGTAAATTAATTAATGGAATGTATTAATAAACATAATTTCAATCCTATAAATGATATGGTTATAATGGTTGAAAGTGAATTTTTAGAATTAAAAATTTTCTTTATGGTAAACACCTTCTTCAAATGGTAAAATTCAAGAAATCAATATTGGATTATCATTAAATTAATGAAAAAATTTTATTGACTAATTTTTTACTTTTATGAATGAACCATACATAAATATTATTTGAGTTGTGGATGGAAAGATCAAAAGTGTGTTTTTAAAATTTATATTGTCCATTGAGTTACAAACATGTATCAAGAGGTAAAATCAATCAAATGAAAATGGATTATAATAATGTAATTAGATAACAATGAATTACTAATTTATAAAATTTATAAATAAAACATACATCAATTCAATGAAAAGTGTGGTCTGAATTGAAAAAAGATGTTTTTAGAACTAAAATCACTTCAAATTTAAAAATAGGTGTCAAAGAGTCAAAACTAACCAATTGAGTTCAGATTATCATGAAATTTTATGACAATGATCCTAGATAAATTTATAACATATAGTAATAAACCAAACATAAAAAATATTAATGGTGTGAAAAAAGTTCTAAATTTATTTTTTAAAATTAAATAAATATTTTTAATGTAGAAATTATCATAAAAGATTCTAATTTTTAAAAAATATTTAATTCATAAAAATTAACAGAAAATGATCATTATTTAATTTTTTATATGTTTAAATAAACATGAAATAAATAAGATATTTAGAATTGTGGTAATGGTAAATATTTTATTTTCAAAACATAAATTTATTTACAAGTTAAAAACATGTATTATAGTGGAAAAATAATGCTAATGTCATTAGATTGTCATGAAATTATAAGAAAATGGTGGTTAACTAATTTATAACATGGATAAATGATATACATGTCAATTTGACATGTGGTGATTTTAGAATAAAAAAAATTTTGTTTTTAAAACTAAGGTAGTTATCTAACTCACAATGTGCATCAAATAGTCAAACTGAACAAATGAACTTATATTTTCATGAAGTTTTAATATAATGACCATTGATTAATTTGTGACATTTAATAATGAATCAAACAACAATTAGGTATATGGTAATCTATAAAAGGATGAATATTAACTATTTTATTAACATAATTCTTTTCTAACTATAAAGAATGTGAAAAATGGTAAAAATAGAGAAAATTTTCTTAGATTACTACTAAATTATTTGAATATGATGGTTCATTAATTGGTGAAGTTTGGGAATTAATTATAAACCAATAATTTTTTAATGTATTTGGAATAAAAAAGTTGTTCTTTATCAATTAATATAGTTCTCAATGATATAAACATACATCAAACAGTTATCACTAAAAAAATGAACTCAAATTATAATGAAATTTAGGATAAAAATCACTGATTAATTTTGACCTGTTGCAATAGTGCATTTCAATATGACATGAAGTGTTTCTAGAATTACCAAAAATGAATTTTTACATTTTTAAAAAATTGGGTAAAAACATGCACTTAATGATCATAATAGAGAAAATATACTCATAATTTCGTGAAATTATTTGAATATTTTAATTAATTAATTTATAAAATATATAAATTAATCAGTAGCCAATATGACTTGTGGTGTGGTTAGAATGATCAAATGTATAATTTTAAAAATTAAATTATCCTCTAAATTAATAATTTTCATTCCATGATCAAAATCATGAAAATTTAATTAAATTTTTATGGAATTATAGGATATTAATAGATAATTATTTTTTTGATAAATAGGTTTAAACCATATATAAATAAAAAATGATGTGCATTCAGAATTGTTGAAAGTGTGTTTTTATCATTGAAATTAATTTTTTTAGTTTAAAACATGAGTAATATTATTAAATTTGAATTTTTTTTGATTTTCATGAAATTATATGAAAATAATGGGGTATTAATTTTTCATATATAAAAATGGAAAAAATATCAATTCAATTTATAGTGTGTTCAGAATGATTAAAAGTGTAATTTTTAAAATAAAATTATTTTTGAAAGATAAGTTTTTCATGTAAAATTAAAAGAATATAATTGATTATTGATTTTAATTTTCAATATATTTTTATTGTCTTAACTTTAATTTAAATTTAATTGTATTTCTGATTATAAGAATAAAAGTATATATGAATAGACAAAATATTCAATCTTTGTTATTTATATTTTTATTATATAATTATATATAGTATGAATCTTTCATAATATATATAACTTTTGAAAGATTGAAATTATGATTGAAATATATAATTTTTTTATTTTTGGTTTTTAGAGAAATTGATACGTATTATAATATAAAAAAGTTCATATATATCACGAATTGAAAACTTCTATATGGATCGAATAATTTTTACAAATTTGATAGTTTTTTTAAATTGATGGTCCACTACACCAAAAAAGTAAAAAGATATGGGTACCTTTCTTCTTGCTTCTAAAAACGTCTAACATGGGACTTTATTATTTATATCTTAACATGGCGTTCATCTCCCGCCTACTTCCTACATGATCTATAGGGACAATTCTCTTAAATTTCATTCAACCTTTATGTATATCAATTTTTTACAACCAAATGGTTATCATATCATTGGAATGTTCATTAGTCATAATTAATTTTCATTTTTTGCAATTAATCAGGATTATTTATTTTTATTTTTATTTTATAATTTTATGTGTGTATAAGGAAATAACCTTAAAATATTATATAATATTTAATTTTTAGACAACAATTCACTTTATTAAATAAAAAATATTTTTGAATTTTATAATTTTAGAGAATTAGGTCGTTACTATTTCATAACAAACACAGTTATTACAAAGCGTACCCTTCCACATAGTATCTATTTTTTCAAAAATATAAAACATTTAAACAGAAACATGTTTTATTTTCATTGAAAATCTTCATGAAATTCAACTTGACCTTTTCATTATTCAACTCATTATTAAATCATATGGAAAACCTTTAAAATATGGGATGAGAAAAAAATATTATAAATTGATATAATGAGATCAAAGCCATTAGTAAAGGAAAAAACATGAAAACCAATAATATGTTTACATTTTTCCGAATATTCTATCAGATTATAAAATAAATCATATATATCTGGAAAACATAGTTTTTGATCAAATACAATTATTAAAACCCCAAAAAATAAAATAAAAAACCTCATAGGAATTTTAGAGAATTATATTGATAATCTCTTTTCACTCATGTTAGAAATAACCAGATCCTATAAAATTTGTAGTAGAAGCCCCATTAATTAACTCACTATTTATTTCCTTTGAATAAAATGAACATTACACAATGAATTAGGGTTATATATCAAGCTCACCCATTATATAAGCTGTATCGGCCTCTCCCATTGGATAAGTTCTTTTGGGATCACTCGTAATGATCTATAATTATTATATACCATATAATGAAATAAATATTTCAAATATTTCAAATTTTCGTCATAAATACCTCAAAAAACTCTTTAGAACTTTTAAGAAAATCCATTTCCTTTATCATATAAAAATTGGGAGAATTTCACTTTCTTTTGAAAACTCTATAAAATGAAAAATTCCAAAAATATTATGGAAATGATTTTATTTTAATATAAACATGGAAAATTATAAATAAATCTTCAAAAAAATTAAAATTCATGATAGTGATAAATTTAATTCATTCCGTAAAACCTAAAACAATTATTCCTTTAAAAACTTAGGTAAAAGTACCTCATTCGAATAATGAGAAGAAGATTTATTTTTAAACCTTGTAAAGGAATTGAGAGGTAGTTGAAAATAATGCTTTATGGTCTTGTATGTTTAAATAAGATCAATCTTGAAACATTTAAATGATCATCGATACGGTGAAAAAATAGAATAAAAACCTTAAAACATTTAAAATAAGGTTTTAAAGAAAAATACCTTATGACTTGATAAGTTTTGAACCAATAAAAAATTGAAGGAAATAAATTTTAATGGTTTTGTAAACACATTAAATTATATATAAGAATCTTTAAATGCATCCATAATATTGTTTATACACTATAAAAATAAAGACATATCTTTGGTCTCAAAGAAAGATAATTGAGACTAGAAAACCCTTACCGTAAATATTTTCTAATAATATACGTTCTTTAACACCAGGAAAGTAAAATTAATTAGTTATGTAATTTAATAAATTTTTTCACTATAATTATATTATTATTATAACTTTTATTTGATCTAGGACCATGTTGTATATTTTTCCTTAATTATTTAAGTTACATTGGATGTTTTGAGTATGTTCAATTTATAATCCCAAAAACATCTTTGGTAGGATGAAAGTGATCGAAGGGATCATTATTAAATCACATATAGAATATTAATCATGAAATTGTTATAATTTTTATTCATTAAATAAATTTTTTTATCCATCCTTTAAATTATTAATTAAAAAGGAAATCACATTGCTTCGCGGACGGGGTAGTCCACACGTACTCTCAAACGATGTTTTCATTTTTCAATGGATTCAAATGTAAGAAAATAGGTAATATCATATAATTACATAATGACAATTATATCATCATTATAACATAGATTAATTAATTATATCATTATAACCACCATTTTGAGGTGGCGATGAAAAAAAACATCACTTTATGGAGGTGGTAATCCACACATATGCATCAGCGATGATTTTCATTCCCAGAGGAAGGAAAAGGAGATGAAAATGGGATGTAAAATAACAATAATACAATTTAAGTATATTGAAGATAGAGAATTTATTATTTCATAAAGGTTAAGGAACATTTTAAGGAATTATAGGAAGAAATAAACTTTAAATGGGTCGGTTAGGACTTACAACTTCTCCTCAGAAAAAATCTTTGGCTTATACCTTAAGCCTTCTTGATTTGGTCTTTTGGTAAGAATATGTACTCTAGGAAATGGTAATATATTTTGGGGAGAGATTTTGGAATTTTTTTTTCAGAACTACTATTCTCAAAATTAGAAAGGAATAGAGGATAGGAGGTTCCCTTTAATTATTTAGGGGTGGGGAACCCTTGGAATTTCTTAAAGTATTAAATTAATATAAATTAATTTTCATTTTCAAGTGGAATAAAATCGAAATATTTTTGAATCTAGGATGATTATGATTTAAAATATTTTCAACTCATTGAATTTGGACAATTTTAGGTGAATTATTTACCCATATATCATAGTTTTAACCCCTAACTATTCTTTTTTATAGTTACCATGATATCAGAGTTTTTTACTCTATATGAGTCAAGAAAGTCACTATAATAGAAAAGATGGTCCATACATGACAAAAGGATGATATTATCAACCATATATCATTAAATAGACAATATATAAAATTTTAATTAATTTTCAATCGTAAAATAAAATATTATTCAACATAATATACCATTAACATCATTTTCAAGACTATTCATATATTTTCACTTTAATGACTTCAAAATAGTTGTGGAATTTGACAATAAGTTTATAAAAAATAAATAATAAGATATTATTATCTAAAAATTTTATAGAACACAGTAAATAATCCAAATTTTATTACCTTTATTATTTTTAAAAATCATTTACCTGATTTAAAAAAATGAGTAGGAATTGTGTAAGAGTTGCGTAAGAATGTCAGCTAATTATTCCATCACTAAATATTAAAAATAAATTATCAAGATAAAATAAATTCATTAAAATTTAAAATAACCATTTATGACTGAATATATCCTTGTTTTATCCCCATTAATAATATTATAGTTTTTAAAACAAAGAGAGTGACTTTTTTGTTCTTATTATTTACTTAAATTCATTTTGAGGTCCTTGTCAAATGAAAGTAGAAATAAATTTCCACATTTTCAAAGAATATATGGCTATGGTCAATAAAAACATATCCAATAAATATAATACAAGTGTTAGTAAAACATTTAGGTCATATCTCATAGTTTTAACTCATTTTAACTTGTTTTAACCTTAATTAAATGATAAATATTTACTGTAGTTACTATTTATAATGACCCAAAATAAAAGTGAAATATTTACAAAATCTTAACCTCCTAATTTCATATATTGAATAAATTTTTTCCTGATTCAATTCATATAAGTGTATTAAATTAATTTTAATTGTTATTTTTAAAAAATAATAAAAAAGTTTTTAGAAAAGTGTGTCTTAATCACACAAATTAACTTGTACCAAAAGAAGACATAATACTGATTCCATTGCAATTAATTATATTATTTATAACTAAATGAGACTTATTTTACTTTTATATAATTTTTTTAATTAGTTTATTTAATTTAAATAAAATACTGCTTTAAAAATTGTTATATTTCACAATTCATTTAAAAATAAATATTTTCAGAACAAAATCCCAAAATTTCATCTTATGAAATTTTTTACTTCAAAATATCATAAATGAAGTTCGTTTTGACAATTAAAAATTAAAAATTTATAAATTAAGATTTTAAATTAAACCATATAACTCAAGAAAATGAATTTAGCAATAATAAATCTATTTCCTTTATGATTAAAAATTTACATAGTATTATCCTAATGAATATAAATATATAAAAATTTATTTAATGAATATTAATAATGATTTAAATTTGAATACAATTACCTAGGTTGTAATAATCTTTCCCCTTTTGGTAATTTCATCCTCACGATTTTATTCTCTATTAAAAAGTGGGGATGTTTTTATTTCATAGAATTCTATGATTCTCATGTTGCTTCTACAATCATATGGGTTTTCAAAAATATATTAACTTGGTCATTTGAATTATTTGAAAATACCTACTCTCTATGATTAGGAATTTTAACTGGATGTTCTTTATATGAAATATTCTATTATAACTATACTACCTTAGGGTTCAAAAATATAGATGCATCCGGTATATATTTTCATAATAATAAAACATGAAAGAAATTATATGTCTAAGATAAACTTAGAGGTGAGGCCACTTGATAAGTAACTGTTCTAAATTTCTCTATAACTTCATATCGTTCAATGAACCATGGAGATGAATTTCCTTTTTTGAAACCACATAACACTTTTCCTGGGATGTAGTTTAGGAAAAACATTATCATCCACCTCAAATGAATGATCTTTTATCTAGTTATTTACATAATTATTTTTTCGACTATGAGATTCCCTCATATGTTATTGAATCAACTATAACTTTTTACCCATATATTCTTCAATTTCAAGTTATAATAACATATTTTGACCTACTTGGTCCCAATAAGCATTATTCTAACATAGATTTTAATATAATGCCTCAAAATGTGCTATCTATATACTGGAATAAAAAACATCATTATAATAAAATTTAAATGATAAAATATATTGATCCAAACATCCTTGCTAATCCATTGTACAAGTTAGAAGAATATTATACAATTTCTGAATCGTTAACTCTAATTGTTCATCATATTGAGGATGGAAATATATAATGAAATTTAATTTTGTACCAAATGAATTCTTGAACCCTTTTTAAAAATTAGAGGTAAACATGAGATCATGGTTATATACAATGGAAAGAGGAACTCCATATAATCTGATCGTCTCCTTGAGATACAGTCTAGGAAGATGATCTAAACATATAGTATCTATAATATAAAGGAAATTTTTGGATTTAGTTAATTGATCAATAACTACCCAAATTTCATTATTACCTCGAGATGTATTTGGAATTCACACCATGAAATCCATGGATATATTTTTCCATTTCAAATCATGGACTAGAAAATGGTGAAGTATCCCTTTTGGAAATTTTAACTCATCTGAAACCTATTGAAAAGTAAAATATTTCATTTTGTTCACTAAAATATATTTCTATACTCCATTCCACCATTAACACTCCCATAGGTCTATATTAATCTTAGTTCTTGTTCGATGAACAGAAAAGGGAGAACTATGAGATTAAACCAAATATTCTTTTTTCAACTGGGAAATAGTTGAAAAAAACAACCTTTTTCCAAATCAAAAAACACTAAACTTGTTATTGTTAAATTCAGATAACTCACCATTATTTACCAATTCTACACTTCCTTGAAAATCATGGGTCCTTCTTCTGATCATTCAAAATACTTTATGAAAATGGTGACTCTAGTGAAGCCTAAAAAATAGTGGAAGTTCATGAATTCACAATTTCTAGGGAACCATTAATTAAATAATTAAATAATTATTTTTCTTCAAAAGATTCATGGTTAATTAAACATTGTCGTTTTCTGTCAAAAAAATAGCTAAATTATTTTATTTCCTAGGATGGTCATTAATCGTGCAATCGTAATCTTGGATTAGTTCAAGTAATATTTTTTTTGTTTTATGTTAAAAATCCTTATAAGTGAATATATATATGTCAAACCTTTATGATTAGTACATATTTTCTACTTTAATGAATATAAATTCTGTCCCTATAATTTTAAATAAAAAAACCATTAGAGTTAGTTCCAGATTATGTGTAGAATAATATAGATAATGAGGTTTCAATTGATGTGAATCATAAGAAATTACCTTATCATTATTCATTATAAAATTTCCTAATCTATTTAATGAAGACTCAATAAAGATGAAATATTAAACATTTCTTGAGGGAATGTATAAAACTATAGAATTCATAAATATTCATTTGATTTATTAGAAACATATGAAACCCTATTTCATACAAATGAATTTAACTCCTTTTCAATTAAACATAGTTATTTGGATGGATAATCGTGCATAGTTTTTAAAAACTTATTGCTAATAACACACTAATACAACACAACTGGGAATATCTATGAAATTTATTAGGCATGGTCATTATTCAACCACTTTAGGATTACGGTTGTAAATAGTTATTCAATCTTTAAAAAAAGATGTCTGATAAGTGAAATCTATTGTAACAAAAAAATTGCATTTACAAATTTTTCTATATAAATTATTTTTTCAAGGTTTTCAAAATACTAATTAGGTTTCCTTCATGATTATTATGACTTATAAAATACACCAAAAATAATCAATTAACAAAACTACCAACATATCTAAATCATCGTAGAAAAAATTATTCAAAATATCCACGAATACAACTCACGCATTATACAACCCAAAGAAAATAACTATAAATTTGTAATGCCCAGATCTATTATTAGACACAATCATTGGAATATCTTCCTCCTTCACCTTCAACTGATGATACCTTTACCAAATATAAATCTTAAAAAATTATTTCCCTCCCTAAATATGATAAAAAAATCATCGATATATGGATAATGATACTTCTCCTTAATAGTGATGTTATTTACAGTTCTATAATCAATACAAAGCCTCATTGAACCATCATTCAATTTAGAAAATAAAATTTGATCACCCTAATGTATGGTTAATAGATGAATAAAACCTTTATGAATTAACTCTTGTAACTTCTTTTTATATTCTAAAATTTATACTTATTCCATTAAATAAGGTGGTTTTGAAATTTGTTTAGCTTCTGACACTAAGTTAATAGTGAATCCAACATCTAGATCCTAAATAGTTCTGCTGAAATCATCATGAAATACATGCATATATTCATTTACAACTTCCATATAACTAATCTAAACAATTTCATTTTTACAAAAAAATGTGAAAGGTAAATTTCACTACCATTACTAATCAATTTTTCACATTACTGATATTTTATCAAAGGTATGTAATCATAGAATATAAATTTTTTACATGTTAAATATATCATATCATGATAAAATGAAAGCTAATCCATACCCAAAATACTATCAGACTCTATTTTTCAATGTTAAAAAAAAAAAGAAAACCTATCCCACTAATAACAATATAAATATTCCTATAAATATTTGTTACTTTAATACATTAACCATAATTTTTCACCAAATGTTCAATCTTCCTTTCATATGATGATAATACCATTTTACTTACAAATTTATTCTAAATGAATGAATGAAATGTTTCAGATTTGGATGAGTAATTGTTATATTTCAAAGAAATATGTAATTTACTTATCATCACTTTATTAGATGTCCCATCATTAACCATTTTAATAGAAAATGATTTTCAAGTCCTTTTTTCTATTAATGTTGATGATTTACTCCCTATGTAACTAAAATTTGGCCCACCTTAGAAAATTTACCCATATCATTACTATTAAAACATCAAACCATTAGTTGAATATCTATTACCCCTTTTTTGATTAATAATGACTCTTTTCTTTGTAGTCATGAGACATATGACCAAACTTTTGACATTTGTAACAAATTTCGGATCCTATCAATCATTCCCTAAAATTATTTTATATCACTTGGAATATATTGGGGGATTTCATATATATTTATTAGTGTTCTTATTCTCTATTTGTTTCCACCTTGAATTATTCTTACTCTTTTCATCATAAGACACATAAGTGTCAGCAAACTGCATCTCATTTTTCTCAGCACAACAATATTTTTCATAACATTTAAATTATCATGAGGCTAATGCTCTTAATAAAAGTGTTTTCAATCCTAAGTAAAATATATAAATTTTCTTATCATAGAATAAAATAGAAATTATTGTCTACCCAAACAATAATATAGATTTTTCTTCTTTCATGGCTAATGAATCCTCCCCCTCTTTCAAAAATTCCATGACTTTTTTATCAATTATATACTAAACTACATTAGAGAAAAATGTATCTAGGGTAATATTTATAAATGTATCCCATTCCATGGAAACAATATATTCTCCCTATTTTTTATTCTTAACTAATTACCACCATCAATTAGTTTCACCTTATAGATAATAAATAATAAGTGTTTCCTTGTGAAATTCCAAACATCCCATGATGTCAAATATTATTTCCATATCATTGATATATCATTCATCTACCACTAGATCTAAGGTTCATATAAAATATGGAGGGTTCTGTTTCATGATTTTCTCAACTATCAATATATTCCTCTATGGTAAATCTGTTTGCTCACTAACATGGATGCCACCACCATTTATAGTTTGTCAAACAGAGCAATCACTATAATGATCTAATTTGTTCTAATTACAACAATTCCATGCTACTTATTTAGAATAATATTTTAATCTTTAAACCCTATAACTTCAACATCCCTATTTCCTATAATGAAAAATAGTCATAATAGACATGGATTAGATAAAGAAACATAGTAATATTCAAATGTTATATCATTTCAACATAACCATAAGTTATAATCTCTCAAGGGTACTATAAAAATATGAAATTAAACACTGAATTTATCAAAATAATTCCTTGGATACCAACTATAGGGACCTATCCTAAAAACAATACCTAATATTGAGTTTTTAGGTAAGAATTCACTTTATTGCATTCGAGGATCTTTACAGTTTATATTTTTATAGAATTATGTTATAAATATTATATAAAAATCCATATATAAACACATAGAAATAGCCACTCATAATAATTATAGTGAGACCAAAATTACACACTTAAATATTGTATCTTATTAGATGATTATTCATTATTTATCATTATGATTTACTCAAAAAATGTAAAGGTTTAGTGTCTTTGGAAATTTGGATACATAAAAAATTGGTTCCGAAAAATCTACATCTTATCCCACTATTTTTTTTATTTCTAGTTACCTTCGTAGAAATTACATACCTAAAAAAATTCTTCGTATCCAAGGGAATATAAAACATAAGAATGTGTAAGATAAAATACTATGTAAGGGTAATCATGGGAGATATTAGTCAATGATCATTTTTAATCATAATATGATAATAATGGCAGGATAACATTAGTATTAAAATAGAAACCCATACACCAAAATTGATTGATCATAATCATGAATCATGGAATAAATCTTTGAAGTTCATAATATATAAATCATAAGAAAATCAAAATTCAGAACTCTTTAAAAAATATCATAAGAATGTGATCATTTCATAAATGAGTAGCCTAAAGTGTGGAATAATCATAATCATGTAAATAATATGTCAAGGATCATATACAATAACGTCATTTATTATTATAAATAAACAAATTATTTAAAACCTTACATGGTTAATTCCAGTATTCTCTTAGGAGTAACATCCAGCTACATAACTATGTCAGCATAACCAAATGAATTAGAGTGTGGCATAATTCCAATCCCACACATCACATAATAATAATCAACTAATATATATGCAATAAGACCATAAAAAATTCATCATATAAATATAGAATAACTCATGTAAAATAATTAGGTTTCTTAAACATCTCATCACTAAAATCATAAAAGTATTTATCATTGATAAATTAACATGTGGAAAGAAAATGAGCTTCATGTCATTAAACAAATTCTAATAAACCATAAAGAGAAATAATATTTATTCTATCATATGAAAATATACCCATTAGAGAATAAAAAATATACAAATATGTTGTCTTGGAGGAAAAATTCCTTTAAATGAACATTTAAAACATTTATTGAAAAATATAGAAAATAATATTTTATTTAAATAACTATATAAATAAAAATTCACAGAATATTGAGAAAATAATTTAATTTAAAATAAACCACGGAAACTATTAAATTAACACTAAAATAAAATAAACTCTATAGTGTTGGGAAGATATTCTCATTTTGTTTATGTTAAAAAACATTTTTTTACACTTTGGTAAAAACTAAAAAAGTTCCTTATTTATAAAAGAGTTTAAGATTCCCCTTAAAAAATGAAAAAAAATTAAAACATAGGATAAAATAACATGAAACAGTTATTGGATCATACAAAATAACTTTTATTAAAAATTATTCAAAAATATGGTCGTGGAAGAAAATGATTCTTAATAATAAGGAGAAATAAGGTATATTTCCATTAAAAACATTCTTTTGATTCTCTTTGAGTACCAAAGAGAGTAAAATGAGATGAAGACATAAAAAAAATCAATATTAAAAATATTATAAGAATATTCATGTAATTTTACAATATTTGTGCAATTCAATTCTCCCAAATTAAATTTAAATAAAAATAATCCCAATTAAAAGTGAGATAAAAAAATTAAACCTTACCGCATTGGTATCTTTTGAATCATAATCCACCTAAAAGTATAAATTTAAATAAAAAATTAAACACATTAATAATATAAGGATATCACTGATATAAAATGTAAAATGGTCAGTATTTACCCCTCATTAAAGAATATAGGGCCCTAACATAATATATGTCCCGAAGAAGATGATTTTAGATGATAAATCCTTACCACATTGGTAACATCTTAATAAAAAACCCCTTTGATGAAATAAAATCAATTATTAATTGAAAAACAATTATTTAATCATGATACAATATATATGTTGGTCTAAGTGGATACTCAAGAGGGGGGTGAATTGAGTTCCAATTAAAATTACTGTTAAAAACCTTATGATTAAAATCCCCCAATTCAAAACAGCCCAGTCAATTAAGGTAGTAGAGATATAAATGTTTAATTTCTCAATAAGTTTATCTAAGATTGATTAGTCCTCAGTTGAATCAATGTAATCACTAATTCATCTTTTTAAATAGGTTTACTGAATTAAGCACATATACACACTAACCAAAAATAACTATCAGAGTGAATGTAAAAATAGTTTTCTGTCTTTTGAAAAATATAAGCAGTGGATAAAATAAAATAGAGTACTTAAAGATTAGCACAAAAATGTAAATAAGAGGTTCTGTCTCAAGACAAGACATAATCCTCTCCACTTGGTGATCACCTGTCACCAAGAAGTTTATATAAATAAACTTGATACACAACCTGTATCGGGATTTACAACAGTTTTTACAAAATGTTCTGGTTCTACAACCTCTACCACAGTTCTACATGAGAAAACAAGAAACCAAGCCACATAAGGATTCTTCCATAGTTTTGTTTGGGAAACAAGAGTTGAGAGTGTTTTGAGTGGGTATTTTTAGTATCCCCCAGTTAAAGCACATGAGACAGTGTGTGTAACAAACACGTACTGCTCAAAAATGTAAAATAAGGAACACAGTATAGCTAAAGAAATTAGGGATGAGTTAAGAGTTCTCTATGTGTTTTAAGATCAGCTATGGACTTCTTGGGGTTGGGGAAATCAAGTTTTTGTTCTTCTCTGCAAGTTGCCTCAAAAAATAGACTATTGTAACTTTCAGGTACTATCTTCTAGGTACTGAGATGTTCAACTTCTTAGTACAAGGGTTCCTTGAACCACAACAGTACATCCTTGAATATGTTTTTCAAAAAGAACTTTGTGAAGCTCTTGTATTTTTAGTATAAGAACTGTTCTTCTTCTTGTTCTTCATTGTTGTCGGATATGGTCTGGGTTTTCCAGCGCGCACTTACTACCGACACTTTCTTTTAGCTCGGTCTCCCTTTTTAATTCTATAGAGCCAACAAAGGGAATCATCGAACCATTTGTGCTATTTCTCATACCTCATATGGTTTCCCGACATGTATGCAAACAATATTAATTGATATCAGATTCATTAAATCAATCAAATATGACTATTATGATAATATTAATAAAAAATGATAAAGTATAGAATATATTATTTGTAGACTGGTAACAGTAGCCTGTTAATCGATAGAATCTTTAACAACAAGCTTAATTAGCAGTATAATTCCAATAGTAGTCTTATATAGCGTTAGACTTCACCAACGGTAGACTTTTATAGCAGTAGACTTCACCAATGGTAGACTTGTATAGCGGTAGAATTTACCAACAATAGACTTGTCCCGCGGTAGAATTTACCAACAATAGACTTGTCCAGCGGTAGACATTACCAATGGTAGACTTGTCCAACGATAGAATACTTAATAGTATACTTACAGTAATAAGTCTGACATTGGACTTCTAACAAAAACTATTATAATTGCCACCTTGTCACAATAGTGACCTATCACATTGACTCAACATCTGTATACTTCGATAAGTACTCCAATGGTAGGATTTACAATAGTGACCTTGTACTGGTGACTTCCAACATTAACTTTATAACTATATCTCTTATAATGGTAACATTCATTAGTAAGGTCTTCAACGACGACTTTTTCACCAATGACTTCAAGTGGTAAGGTTCAGCTGTAGGTTTGTCAATGGTGACCATGACAGTGGCCTAAAACAGTGACCTCTTACCAGTAACCTTTAATAATGACCTTTATCTTAGAGACTTTTTATATTGTAAACTGATTTTAGAAAAGTCATGATATTAAAATATATTAAAATAGATTTTCAAATAACCAACCCATTATATAATTAAACATGATTTGGGATTATCAAAAGAGTTGATTCCAACAATATACCTCCTTTTGATAATCACAAATTATGCAATTAAACATTAGAATAATTATAAGATTATCATAGATAATTAAAATCATAGGTAAGTTAATAAAATAAATAGGTGTTACAGATAATCATATCGCACATCTATCACACATTTAGTAGCAGAGATTAATGTGATATTGATATTGACTTAATTTTTTTGTATTTTCTCCCCCTTTGTGATTAGAAAAAAGAATAACAATAAGAGAAAAAATATAATATTTTTATTAATGAAATAGCATTACATGATTCAAAGAGAATTATAAAATCCCTATCAAAAGATAAAACCACACTCTATCCACATACGAAATAGTTAATGAATCCTTCCTTTTGGAAGAGGAAGAGGGAGGGTCTGCAAGTGGTGGAAGAGATAATATGAGGAACAGAAACAGAGGCTTCTGTGTTCTTGTAATGAGTGGGTCTTTGAGGGATCCTTGGGGTTAGGCTTCTGATGGCCTGAGCAGGAGGCATCATAGAAGGTGCACTGGTGGAGCCTGAAGCTGCAGAGGAAGAAGGTAAGGAAGGAGGAGCAATAATTGGAGTGTAGTCCACATGAAGGAAGGGTAGGATAAGGTTTCTGAAATCCTTGATAATACTTCCACCTCTCTCCATGGATGATACAATGTCATCTTTATTCTCCATGATTTTTTCCAAAGTAGGGGTTAACTTACCTAACTTGCTAACCTGGTCCTTAAAGGCTCTGGTAACTGGAGGTATTCTGAGGTTTTCCAACAATAGATTAAAGTGAACATGCATTTGATACTTGGTGTAGACCCTCTTGTAGTAGTAATCAATCTGTTCCTTAATGCTATTCTAGTTCTGGGAAGCTTCCTTGATGAAGTCACTCACAAACTTTTTAATGTCTCTAGTAGTGATGACAATATGAGTCAAGGATTGAGGGTCAGGTGCACTGGCACCAGACACCTTGGCCACTTCTTCACTGACCACTGACCAGAATGCTGATAGATCCACTAGTGGTGATATTGAGGATGAAGCAGAAGCACTAAGAGGTGCCACAGTGAATGCTATTGTCTCCTTGAAGGACTTGGTCTGACCACTGATCAACCTATTCACATCATCATCTTGGTTCTTCATATAAGCTTCCAGGGACTCCTTAGAGTCCTCAAAGACAACAACCATCTCCTGCACTAAACCTTTGACATAATGAATATCCTTGTCCACCTAAGACCTAAAGGTCATGAAAGAATTCAAACTCACCAATGATTGTTTCAGAAGCTCCACAGACTCTGACAATTCACTAATTTGACTATGATACTTCTTTACTTCCTAAAGTATATTAGATTGAATATTGGAGTGTATTTTGGATGACTCAGATGTTGAATTCTCCTGAACTAGAGAAACAGCCCTGTCCATCTCAGAGGAACTATCCTTAGAAATTTCATGCAAGTCAGATTTCAAAGATTCAATATCAGCTTTACTGATATAGTCTTGAGGGAAAGAGATTATGATAGTTACGAAAATAAAGTCTAAAACAGAAGGCACTGAAGGTCTTCTGGTGGGAAATTCATCGTATGAGTCATTATAGTCTAGAACCAACACCAGAAACCCATGGTCCTCAGCCCAACCCTCAATGTCTTGCACAACAGATACTAATCCTTGGGAAAAAGGAGGCTCCCCCTCACGTGGAGCTATCTCCTGGTCAACTATATCAGCCTCTTCCAGTATAGCCCCCTCAGCTGCTGAACCTGCTTGATCAACTGACTCATCAGTAGAGAAAGTCACTGCTTCTATTGAGTCATACACAATTTCTATTGCATCAGCAACAGACACAACCTCTTCTTCTTGATCACTTACTACCCTTTATGTAATGCCTATGAGAGGACTAAGACTGAGATCCTCTCCTTCACTATCATCAGTGGTTTTCCCATATTCCTCATGGCCAGAATGACCAGATTCAGCAACTTCTTCCTCTTATGAGTTATCTCTAACAGTAATATGAGCCTCATCAAAAGATTCTTCACTAGTTTCTTCATCCGCATTGTCTCTTAGGACAATTTCTCTCCTCAGTAAATCTCTTGGAGGACTAGGGTTTCCAAAATCTACTATTATAACTAGAGGACTGGCTGGTAAATCAGGATCACTCCTATCATCTATAGGAGTACCCTCTTTCTCAAGTTCCACAACCTCTTCTACTTCTTCATCAGAATATATAGGTTATACCTCATTAGGATTCAGACCTTGATCCCTCTTATCCTTTATCCTAGAAGGATTATTTACAAGGCCAAACTTCTCATAAAGCTTCCCTTCATCATTTACCCATTCTTTTCTCCAGGTATTCCAGATGATCTTCACGAACTTGCAGATTATCTTAGAGATACAAAAATTGTTCTTGGATACAATTGTTTCCTCTTTATCTCCAGTAATTCCCTTAACCATCAGCATCACATAAATCAGTTTGGCATGAAATAAATCATTTGATTTAGAACTTGGTTTAGTTATGTCTTCCAACTAAGCCATCAACAACCTTCACAGGTTGATCTTATATCCATGATTCAGAAAATACAATATGAATATATCCTGATACTTCAACACAACGAAGTCCCATCTCTTGGGACTTATCACATATTGGATAAACTTGAACAAAAGTCTATCCTCTCTATTCATTTCAACAGCAATAATCTTCCTTGAGGTCCCATTTCATGTCAGATCTTCCAATTCTTTCCCATACCCAAAAAATCTCACAAGGAATCACTCCAGAGTAGTAGTCACACATACCCTCATGAGGTACCCTTAGACATTCAGCCCACTCAACAGATGAAAATATTACCTCAGTTCCATTTACTCTTGAAACCAGTGGGTTCTCATCATATGACTTTTCAAATTTCAGATAATCATAAAATTCTTTGACTAGCCTCAGGTAATATGGCCCATTATTGTTTGAAAATCACTCCACCCAGCCCTGAGTCTCTAGTGCCTCCATAACTAAGGATTTTCTCAAGATAAAACAATTTTTTCTTAACTCCTTTTCAGCCACAACCGTTCTCTTTAATATATGCAGGTTAACATGCTCTTTTGATATATTACTTCCACCACTGGACTCGGCTCGGGGTCTCTTAGGCCTTGGCATGTCTCCATCATCAGCTGAAGGTATTTTGACTCTTTCCATTGAGGTTCGAAGCGATTTGAGGGTTTGGTGGAAAGTTAGGGTTTATGGATTTTGATAGCAGGGGTTCGAGAGTGAGGAAGATAGTGGATTGAAATGTGTTTGTGATCTAATTATATCATTTAGGTATCAAAACAAAAACAAATCAAAAAGAGAATACTAATAAAATGGTTCAGATTACCACATTAAATATGAAGTAACAGTAATGTCCAATAGTGAGGTACCCAACTGTGAGGTTCTAATGGTGAGGTCTTAATGATGAGGTTCTAACGGTGATGTTCTAATAGTGATGTGGAATGGTAAAAGTGAGGTGAAACAGTGAGGTTCAATGGTGAGGTGCAACGGTGAGGTTCAACAGTGAGGTGAAATGGTATGGAGCAACAGTGAGGTTCATCAGTGAGGTTCAACAGTGAGGTTATAACGGTGAGGTTCAATAGTGAGGTTCAATGGCGAGGAGAAATGGTGAGGTTCAACAGTGAGGTTCTAACAGTGAGGTTATAACAGTGAGGTTCAACTGTGAGGTTCCCTATACTGAAATTAATCATCCCTAACTCATGTTTCATGTAGTTTAACCTCTCATAGTTCTAGGGATTTGTGAATATATCATCCAATTGATGTTCAGTGCCAATGAATTCAAGAGTGATATCACCTTTTTGAAAAAGATCTCTCAAAAAGTTATGTATCACATCAATATGCTTTATCCTAGCATGAGATACTAGATTATTAGAAATGTTAATAGAACTTGTATTATCAAAATTTATTGAGACATGTTTGAATTGATATACATAGTCTAGTAAAGTGTGTTTCATCCACAGAATTTGAGCACAACAACTACCCACATATATATATATTCATCTTCAGTAGTAGATAATACAATAGAATTCTGTTTCTTACTACACCATGATACTAGTGACTTTCCTAAAAGGTGACATGTTCCAGAGGTTCTTTTTCTATCTAACTTGCAACCACAAAACTTAGAATCAGAATAACATATCAGATCAAATGATTGTCTTCATGGATAAAATAGTCCTAAGTTGGGAGTATATTTGAGATATTTGAAAATATTTTTAACATCAGATAAATGAGATTATTTTAGATTAGCTTGAAAGAAAGAAAACATACATACACTGAACATAATGTCAGGTATAATAGATCTAAGGTAGAGCAGACTCCCTATCATACCTCTGTAGTTGGTTTGATCCACTGGTTCTCTAGCTTCATCTGCATCCAACTTACAAGTGGTACTCATAGGTGTATCACTACCTTTACTACCATCCAAAGAAAAAAGTTTTAAAAGATCCTTAACATATTTACTCTGATTTAAAATAATACCATCTTCATTTTGAAAAATATGAAATCCAAGGAAAAATTTAAGTTCTCCCATTAAACTCATTTCAAATTCATTTTGTATTATTTTTGAAAAATCATCACATAAAGAATTTTTAGAAGATCCAAAAATGATGTCATCTGCATAAATATGTACTATCAAAACATCTTTGGAAATTATTTTAATGAAGAGAGTAGGATAAACTATTCATTTGGTAAAACATTTTGAAATAATAAAAGAGCTGAGCCTATCATACCAAGCTCCTGGAGCATGCTTTAAACCATATAAAGCTTTAGAAAATTTAAAAACATGTTTTAAAAAATGTGGATTTTTAAAACCAGGGGTGGTTCAACAAACACATCCTCAACTATATGCCCATTTAAAAAAGCACATTTAACATCAATTTGAAAAAGTTTAACATTAAGATGAGACGCATAAGCAAGTAGTATCCTAATGGAATCTAACCTAGATGAAAGTGAAAAGGTCTCCTCATAGGCTATTCCTTCATCTTGACTATACCCTTGTGAAACTATCCTAGCTTTTTTTCTAACTATATTTTCAGACTCATCAACATTGTTCCTAAATACCCATTTAGTGACTATTGTCAAAGTGTACTTAGGTTATTCAACAAGTTCTCAGATGTTGTTTATTTAAAATTGATTTAATTCTTCTTGCATATCCATCGTCTAAAATTCATCATTGATAGCATCATTAATATTTTTGGGTTCAAGCTGTGAAATAAAATTTTGTTGTTTAACCTAGTTTCTTAGAGAAACTCTCGTTTGTGTTCTAATATTCAGATCACCTACAAAAAAATCTAAGGGATGATTCTTGAGAGTCCTAATCCCACTATAAAGGGTCTAACTAGATTCCTCAATATTATCTGTTGGTTCAGACTCAACAGATGTGGATTCTGAAAAATTTCCAAAACTGGTCACTTTCACAGGGGGTTCACTATTTTTATCATTAAGGTCCAGAATTGACATATCTTCCTCAATATATTCAAGATAGGTTTTAGGTTCATGTGGATCAGTCTCATCGAATTGGACATGAACAGACTCTTCCACACATTTTGTTTTCTTATTGAATACTATATAGGCTTTACTTGATATTGAGTAACCTAGGAAAATTCCATCGTCACTTTTGGGAGAAAATTTGTCAATATTATCTTTAGTGTTAAGGATAAAGACATTGCAACCAAAAACACTAAAGTAATTAACCACATGATTCCTATTGTTCCAAATCTCATAAGGGGTATTCTTAAGAAAAGGTCTAATCAAGACTCTATTGTTGGTATAACAAGCTGTATTTACAGCTTCAGCCTAAAAATAAATTGGTAAATAATACTTTTTGGGCGTTTTCCTAACAATTTTTTGAAGGGTCCGATTTCTTCTTTCCATGACTTTATTATGTTGAGGTGTTCTATGAGCATATAAATTGCGACTATTTCCATTGTATGAGCAATAATATTCAAACTCACAACTATGATCATTTATCAAGGACTTAATTCTAAGTCCACTATGATTTTCTATAGACTTGGAATACATAATAAAGTCAGAACAAGCATCACTTTTGTGAGCTAGAAAGTATACCCAAGTATATCTAGAAAAATCATCTACAAGAACATAAACATATTGTTTCCTATTTAAACTTGGAACTTTTTATGGTCCAAAAAAATCCATGTGATCCAACTCAAGTGGTTGAGAAGTATAGACCTCTTTCTTTGGTTTGAAAGAAACTTTGTGTTTTTTACCTTTTAACAGGGATTACACACTTTGTCATGTGGGAATTCCAATTTAGGTAAGTCTCTAACTAAACCTTTCTTAGATAGTTTCCTAAGTGAGTTCAAATTATAGTGTCATAATCTTATGTGCCATAACCAAGATTCCTTATTAAACTAATTTAAGCAAGATACATTTTTCTTGGCTAAGGAATTTAAATAAAAAACAAACACGTTTTCATTTTTATAGAGAGTGAATACTAAATAATTTTTGGAATTAAAAACATTGCATGCATCATTTTAAAACTTGACATTAAAACCATCATCACACAACGGAGAGATGCTAAGTAAATTGTAATTTAATCCATAAACAAAGAGTACTTTGGAAATTAATATTGTATTAGGGTTACCAATCTGGCTGAAGCTGATGATTCTCCCCTTTGCATTGTCACCAAAAGTTACATGTACACCATAAAATTTTATTAGGCTCTTGAAGAAAGAATAATCTCCTATCATATGTATTGAACATCCACTATCCAAGTACCACAAGGTCTTACACGAACTCTTTAGGCAACTTCCCTACAAAACATATCAGGCATGGGGTAACTTTGGTACCCAGATTTTCTTGGGTCCAGAGACGTTAGCAAGAAAAACTTTGGGAACCCATATTTTATTTATAAGTTTCCTAACATCAAAATACATATTCGGAGGCATAAATACTTTGTTAGGTCCTTTAGAAAATTGTCTCTCAAAAGATGGTCCAGAACTGGAACTAGCATCGAACTGTCCGGATTTTGGAATTTCACAACCACCATTTCTATTTATTTTATTTTTATTATTTCTTGGTTCTGAGTGTCCGCGCTACGGTCCGGGCTGCACCCTGGATTAAAATATTTGTCGTTTGATGCTTTTTCTGGGTTTCGGACTCATGCGCGGCCGCCGCGCAGTTGGCGGTCGTCGTGTATTTGGCCCAGGTGTCGGGCACGCGCTCTCCTTTTTTCTAAATTTTTTTATTATTATTTCAATCTGGTTTGGCTCGTGTTATTATTAAATGGTTATTTTTATTAATTTTGATTATTGTTATATTATTATTACTATTTATATAATTATTATTATTATGGTTATTATTTCATGGTATTATTGTTATTAATATTGTTATTCATTTTATTATTATTATTATTATTATTATTATTCTAGTTTTATTTTTATTAATATTATTAATATTATTAATATTACTAATTCTATTTTTATTAATGTATTTGAAAAAAAATACTAACCCTAACCCTAGCTCCGAGCCCCCCCTCTCTTTCCCTCTTGCGCCATATGCCGCCCCTCATGCTTCCCTTCCTCGTCGCCCAGCCCCGACACCCGGTTCCCCGTTGCCGACACCTGGCCTCCGCCGCACCACTGGCCTTCGCCCCAGGCGTGCCGCCGCCCGCGCCCACCTTTGTCCGGCATCCCCCACTCCTACACCGGCCCTGCTGCCGCACCCCCTGGCCTCCGTGCGACCCAGACCTCCGCGCGACCCCGACCTCCGCGCGACCTCTGAATCCTGGTCTCGGTCCCGCTCCGGCCTCCGGCGCCCCTCCTTCTGCTCTGCGCCGGCCTCCCACCTCTGGCGACCCCACATGTCACCTGGCCTCATTCCGCCCCGAAGCCCGGCCACGCCGCCATGCCCCTCCAGTGCCTCGCCACTGCCCGCCTCGTCGGATAGAACTTCCGGCGAGCCCCCACCACCGGCCATCGACTCCCGGCCTCTTCAGCGCCCCCTGCTGGCCCTTCCCGTGGGCCCCACCACCGGCCAGCGGCCTCCGGCCCCCTCCAGCGACCTCCGGCCAAGCTCCGGCAAGCCCCGCCTCCGGTCAGTAGCCCTCCAGCCGCCGTTTCGGCATCCCGGGCACTCTCGGCCTTTTTCCTGGCGCTCCGGCGCGCCCTCCATCTCTCCTTCCAGTGTTCCGGCTTCCTCCGGCGTGCCCGCACTGCGTTTTCCGACCCCCGCACCTTCAATCGGCCACGTACCGGCTTTCAGAAGTCCAGCCAGCCGCCGCCGTCTTGCACCGGGCAACGGCGTACCCGGTAATCAGCACGCGACCTACGGTTGTCGCCCTGCCAGTGCGCGCCGCCCCTTTGACTGGCACGCGACCCCAGCGGTCGAGCGTGTCTGCGCCAAGGTAGTCTTCTGTGGTTGATTGTTGTTTGAGTTTATTTTTATATCCAAGGTTTGCTGTTTTGCTGTTTTGGTGTTTTTTACAGCGCGTTGGTGGAATAATTCCGCAACGCAAAGGTCTTCGACTAGCACGTGCGTACGCGCCTGGGTGAGGAGTGTTGCGTCGTTAGGTTCGGTTTGAGAATCGAGGTAGGTCTCCCACTGCACTTGCTTTTAAATTTAGAAATTTATTTATTCCTTTTCAGTTCATTATTTTTCAATAAATTTATAGTAGCACTGGATAGCTATTACTAGAGTCGTGACTTGTTGAAATTGAAAACTGTTTACTCCTTGCATCGCACTGAAAATATTTTCATGGTTTTAATTGTGTGACTTTCTTGTGATGTTTCTAAATGAGTACTTTATGAAATGTGTAAGTCTTGTTGAATAGTGTTTTGAAATGGTTGGTGTGTGTGAAATGGCAGGTGTATCGTTTATGGAAATTGGTGATTTCTTGAAAACTTGGATAGAAGAAATTCCCATTTGGCCTTTAAATTGGATTTTGTAACTTTTCAGTGGTGGTTTGGTTTTCGTTAAATGAGTTTCAAAGTAAGATTTTTTGGTTTTCAACGTGATGGTGTGTGTCATATCTTTTGGAAACGCTTTGTTACTAAATGGTCTAAACGTAATTGATGTGGCGGCCCGGTTGGCACTTTATTGATTGTGAACTGATTACACACACACACACACACACACACACACACATATATATATATATACACGTACTTAAGGGGCACCTCTACAGGGGGACTTCCCTTCAAGGATTGTCATGTAGCGGTGTCTGTGTAAGGGGATGGCAAGTGCGGTGAGGTGAGTCACGCGTGCGAGGGCCTCCCACTTACATAATATTTTTTTATAACCACCATGGGTTCCAGGGTGTCTTTTAGAGAATCGAGTGACAGTTGCTGGCTAATCCCGATTAGACGGGTTAGTCCCCCCTTGGTTGGTAGGCCTTGTGGGGTGTGCTACTGGTTGTCTGTTAGGGCGGCCAGTTGGTTATTGACTGTGGAGTACCATGCCAGCAGGTAGTCTGAACCCAAGTACGTCTAGGGGATTTCTAGGGATGTTTAGGATCACCCATGGTTACATGGTTTTCCTTGCTTGTTTACTTTCAGTTGTTCTTTACAGCTTATACTATTATACTTTGTGAAAATGGTTTTCAAATGAAAATGCGTTATTCTCTTTGTGTAAAGTTTGAAAATGTAACACTTATTTCTCTTTTAGAATGAATTTGTCACTAATGAAAGGAATTCAACTTAAAAAAATAAGGGTAATGTCTCCTGTTTTGATTTTCAAGTGAAACATTATGAAAGCTTACTTTTATACATTTTAGTTCAAACATGAAATTTGTATATTCTTTATTTACTGGCAGTGCTTTGGGTTTTGTTGTTAGGCTCACCTACTAAGTAATTGTTGTGCTCACGCCTATATTTTACCATTTCAGTTGCAGGTTCCTTGTGTTTCGGTTTTCCTAGTTTGAATTGCTCAGTGATGGAGCGATGCAGGTGTTTAGTTGGGTGGTGATCACGAGGTCACGTGGAGGTGTGGTTGTTGTGTAGTTTTTTTATTTCTGTTGTTAGTGTTGTCTATTTTTTTTTTGTTTTTATTTTACAGATCCTGGTTTGTTTGGGAAAAATCGTTCCCAAGAATTAAAACATGATGCCCGGCACTAGTTGCCATCCCGGGGGGATCTGGAACGCCCCTCGAGAATTGCCACGGACCAGCTCGGGTGACCGGTTCAGGGTCGACCCGGGCTGGTTCGTGACAAAATGGTATCAGAGCCATGACCTTTTTATTTTGGGGTGTCTGGTAGATGGAGATTAAGTGTGTCGGGACTCGAGTGGTAGGTACGGGAAGGACGTCATGAACCCTCGCTCGTTCCACACCTCGAGTCGCCAGGGATAGTTTAGAAATTTAGTCTTTGTTTCATTTTGGTTTGTTTTGGATTGAGGGATGACAACAGAGATAAACTGAGGTTACATCGTGATCTAACATGGAGTAGTGACCCATGTGGAGTCTGGGTACACGGTTTGAATCCCTCCTAGTTGTTGACGCTTACTTGGGGCATGACCCACTACCATGTTGTCTGGTTAAGTGTGACCGCTAGTCCCTCACTCCGGTGGTCTGATTCAAGTTGAGTGTCATTTTCATTTTGGTTGGTGTAGGTGTGTTTTTGAAAATGAAAAAAGGGGGTTTTGAAAATGGGACTGATTTATTTTAAATGACTTTAAATTTATGAAATGGGTTTTAAAACTGAAAGCCTTCGGTTTTGAAAACCGTTGTTTGCATGGAAAGTGTTTGAGAATGGTTTGGGGTGAAACCTCAGGTACTCATTATGAACGTTTTCACATGTGAGAGGATGCATGGAAAGTGCATGTCGGTGCGTATGAATGAAAGTGGATGTAGACATGCACAACGGTTCATGGGATTACCTGGGTGTGTTTGAAATTAAAGGCTTTACCTTGTTTTCTAAATTGGATTTTAAAGAGGAAAATGGTTTTGGAATGCGGTTTTGGTTTGAAAAGTTGATTTGGTATTTGGAAAGTATCCTTGAAAGAAGGTGGTTTTGAAATATAAAGTGAAAAGCGGTTTTTGGGTTGTGGTTGTGGTTGTTTGGTTTCTTTTGAGCTGGTTGTTTTTGGATGAGGGTGCTTTATTGATGTTGCTTCGATTGATATCGGTTTCGGCTTGGTGTTATATATGTTTTTCAGAAATGCCACCCAGAAAGGTCCCTAGAGTTTTGATGAGTCATGCCCAGTTTTTGATCTTTCTTAGACACTCTCAGTCCTTCATTGTGATTGGAGTCTGTTAGAGACATTGGAGTGGATTGAAGAGGACGAGAACGTCTTCACGGTATTGGGAACTCCCAAAGCTGTTAGAGTGCATGTTGTCTTGGGTCTGTTCGAAGGTCCAGCTCTGGACGAGTAAGAGTTGTTCGCCCCGCCATTACTGCAAGTTGGGATGATGTGGTATGTCTTAAAAGACATCTTCGTTCAATGGTTTATACTTCTGGAGGTGAGGATGAAGGAAATGGAAGAGCTCATGCATGTTCAACATGGCCAGTAGACAGTGCAAGCGTATGTTGACCATTTCAAGGATCTTGTGCCTCCTTTTCTGGGGGTAGTGTTGTAGGACTGGATGAAGACTTCTCACTTCATCAGGGTTCTTCGTACAGAGATCAAGGAGCGAGTCCTCCCTTTTTGAGAGCATCACTTTTTTAGAAGTTGGTGCATGAGGTGTTCTTAGTTGAGTTGGTCTCTAGAGCGCAAACGGTTGGCAATCCACTGTATCCAGTTGCTCGTGAAGGTCCCCCATCTGACGAGCAGAGTGTGTTAGGTAAATTTGATTCTCAGAGTTCTCTGCAGTGGCTCTAACTTCCATTTCGTCGGATCGTTTAATGGTGTACCGTCAGTATGGACGTTTAGGGAATACGAGCCATCATGTCACACCCCTACGAAGACCTGCCATCATTGCAAGTGTATAGGCCATCTAGAGAAGTTTTGCAGGAAGCGTCGCCTGAGGAAGACACTATGACCAGATGATTATAGTGCCAGATTGTGAGGCAGAAGATTCTTCAACCATCAGAGCCCCAACTACAGGTCTTGGGGTGAAGCTCGCGCGTAGTCAGGAGTTGCCATGGGTGTGAAGCCTCGGTTTAGGTTTTGTGTCCCGTGTTGGCAGTGGGACATTTAAAGTCCTTCTGTTCTTGTTTTTCCATTGTTGGAGTTTTGACGCTGCTGAATGTTCATTGTTTTGCCGTGCAGTTATACCGGACATGTTCTTTTGTTATCCTAGCAGTCTCGTTTGTCTGATTTTGGTGTTCTGGATCGTGCGTTTTCCTTAAAAGTGAGTTTGACCCTTGCGTTGGTTAATTTTGGTTTATCTGTGTTTGTTTGGAGATGTAAGTGCCTATGAAAGAGCCGATGTTTGTGGTTGTGATCGGGTTCACTGCTTGGGGTATGTTCCACTCGAAGGTTTTCCCCTAGTGTTGGGAGTGTTTGGTCTTGTTCAAGAGTTATAGGTTTTAGTGGAGGTGTTTTTTAATCGTGCTATGGAACTTAGTCTGGTTTGGTTGGGAGTTCCCATGTCGCCCCCTCCCGGGGTGGTATGTTTGGGTGTTAAATTATCCACACTAGTTGAGTTCTTGTGGTGGGGAGAACCCTCTCATGTTCTCCTATTCTCTTATGCGGTGGTTTCTTCTAGTTTTTTTTGGGCATGGATTCTTGTTTGGTCCATCGTTCGGCTGGGTGACTTTATGGGGGAAGAAAGTGTCTGTGGTGGGGAGAATTGTCACAACTGCCGTTTCTATTTAATTTATTTTTATTATTTCTTAGTTCCGAGTGTCCGATCCGCGGTCTGGGCTGCGACCCGGATTAAAATATTTGTCGTTTGATGCTTTTTTTGGGGTTTCAGACCTCTGAGCGGCCGCCGCGCGGTAGGCGGTCGCCGCGTAGTTGGTACGGGTCTCGGGAAAGTGCTCTCCTTTTTATATATATATATTTTTATTATTATTATTTTAATTTGGTTTGGCTAACGTTATTATTAAATGGTTATTTTTATTAATTTTCATTATTGTTATATTATTATTACTATTTATATAATTATTATTATTATGGTTATTATTTTATGGTATTATTATTATTAATATTGTTATTCATTTTATTATTATTTTATTATTATTATAATTCTAGTTTTCTTTTTATTAATATTATTAATATTATTAATATTAATAATTCTATTTTTATTAATGTATTTGAAAAAAAATACTAACCCTAACCCTAGCGCCGAGCCCCCCCCCCCCTCTTTCCCTCTTGCGCCGCATGCCCCCCCTTCTACTTACCTTCCCCGTCACCCTGCCCCGACCCCTGGTTCCCCGCTGCCTGCACCCGGCCTCCGCCGCACCACCAACCTTCACCCCAGGCGCGCCGCCGCCCACGCCCACCTTCGTCCGGCGTCCCCCGCTCCCGCACCGACCCTACTGCCGCACCCCCCGGCCACCGCGCGACCCCGACCTCCGCGCGACCCTGACCTCCGCGCGACCTCCGACTCCTGGTCCAGTTCCTGCTCCGGCCTCCGGCGCCACTCCTTCTGCTCTGCGCCGGCCTCCCCCCTCCGGCGACCCCACCTGTCACCCGACCTTGTTCCTCCCCGAAGCCCGACCGCACCGCCATGCCCTTCCGGTGCCTTGCTGCTACCCGCCTCGCCGGTCAGCACTTCCGGCGAGCCCCTGTCGCCGGCCAGTGAGTCCCAGCCCCTTCGGCGCCCCCTGTCGGCCCTTCCCGCGAGCCCCGCCACCGGCCAGCGGCCTCCGGCCCCCTCCAGCGACCTTCGGCGAAGCTCTAGAAAGCCCCACCACCAGCCAGTAGCCCTCTGGCCACCGTTCCGTCATCCCGGGAACTCCTGGCCTTTTTCCCGGTGCTCCGGCATGCCCTACAGCTCTCCTTCCGGTGTTCCGGCTTCCTCCGGCACACCTGCACTGCGTTTTCCGACCCCCGCACCTTCAGTTGGCCGTGTACCGGCTTTCCGCGGTCCAACCAGCTACCACCGTCTTGCGCCAGGCACAGGCGTACCCGGTAATCGGCACACGACCTCCGACGGTCTCCCTACCAGTGCGTGCCACCCCTTTGACTGGGGCGCGACCCCGGCGGTCGAGCGCGTCTGCGCCGAGGTAGTATTTTGTGGCTATTTGTTGTTTGAGTTTATTTTTATATCTATGGTTTGTTGTTTTGCTATTTTGGTGTTTGTTACAGCGCATTGGTGGAATAATTCCACAACGCAGAGGTCTTCGGCTTGCGCGTGCGTACACGCCTGTGTGAGGAGTGTTGCGTCGTCGGGTTCGGTTTGCGAATCGAGGTAGGTCTCCCACTGCACTTGCTTTTAAATTTAGAAATTTATTTATTCCTTTTCATTTCATTATTTTTCAATAAATTTATAGTAGCACTGGATAGATATTACTAAAGTCGTGACTTGTTGAAATTGAAAACTGTTTACTCCTTGCATCGCACTGAAAATATTTTCATGGTTTTAATTGTTTGACTTTCTTGTGATGTTTCTAAATGAGTACTTTAGGAAATGTGTAAGTCTTATTGAATAGTGTTTTGAAATGGTTGGTGTGTGTGAAATGGAGGGTGTATTGTTTATGGAAAGTGGTGATTTCTTGAAAACATTAATAGAAGAAATGCTCATTTGGCCTTTAAATTGGATTTTAGAACTTTTCAGGGGTGGTTTGGTTTTCCTTAAATGAGTTTCAAAGTATGTTTTTTTGGTTTTCAATGTGATGGTGTGGGTCATATATTTTGGAAACACTTTGGTACTAAATGGTCTAAACGTAATTGATATGGCGGCCCGGTTGGCACTTTATTGATTGTGAACTGATTACACACACACACACACAGATATATATATATATACATACTTATGGGGAACCTCTATAGGGGGACTTCTCTTCGAGGATTGTCATGTAGCGGTGTCCGTGTAAGGGGATGGCAAGTACGGTGAGGTGAGTCATGCATGCGAGGGCCTCCCACTTACACAATATTTTTTTTAAAACCACCCTGGGTTCCTGGGCGTCTTTTAGAGAATCGAGTAACAGTTGCTGGCTAACCCCGATTAGATGGGTTAGTACCCCCTTGGTAGGTAGGCCTTGTGGGGCGTGCTACTGGTTGGCTGTTAGGGAGGCCAGTTGGTTATTGACTGTGGAGTACCATGCCGGCAGGTAGTCTGAACCCGAGTACGTCCAGTGGTTTTCTAGGGATGTTTAGAATCACCCATGGTTACTTGGTTTTCCTTGCTTGTTTACTTTTAGTTGTTCTTTACAGCTTATACTGTTATACTTTGTGAAAATTGTTTTCAAATGAAAACGTGTTATTCTCTTTGTGTAAAGTTTGAAAATGTAACACGTATTTCTCTTTTAGAATGAATTTGGCACTAATGAAAGGAATTAAACTTTAAAAAAAATAAGGGTGATGTCTCGTGTTTTGATTTTCAAGCGAAACATTATGAAATCTTACTTTTATACATTGTAGTTCAAACCTGGAATTTGTATATTCTTTATTTACTGGCTGTGCTTTGGGTTTTGTTGTTGGGCTCACCTACTGAGTACTTTTTGTGCTCACGCCTGTATTTTACCATTTCAGTTGCAGGTTCATTGTGTTCAGGTTTTCCTGGTTTGAGTCACTCAGTGATGGAGCAACGCTGGTGTTTAGTTGGGTGGTGATCGCGAGGTCACGTGGAGGTACGGTTGTTGTGTAGTTTTTTTATTTCTGTTGTTAGTGTTGTCTGTTTTGTTTGTTTGTTTTTATTTTACAGATGCAGGTTTGTTTGGGCCAAATCATTCTCAATGATTAAAACTTTATGCCTGGCACTAGTGCCCATCCTGTGGGGATCGGGAACACCCCTCGTGAATTGCTACAGACCGGCTCGAGTGACCGGTTCAGGGTCGACCCGGGCTGGTTCGTGACATGGAAAAAATTTGGTTTTGCTAATTTTTCTCTGTCTTGGTTGATATCCAAGACCAGTTGAATATTTTGGGGCAATCTGTTTTCCTAGAAACTGAGTCAAGGTATCCTTACCAACAGTAAACTTCTCAAGATCTTTTCATAATTTCTCATTGGATAAATTTATTCTGTATTTTCTTTTAACAGATGGGAGAATTTCTCTTTTTCAATATCCATATTTGACTTATAATTTTCATTTAAAGCATGCTATCTCTTTAATGATTTATGTTTGTCCTTGAGCTCATTAAACGTATCCTAAAGCATTTCAGAGTATTCAAATAATTCATCCTTAGTTATATCTTCATCATTATGTGACTCACTCTTATTCCCAAAATAATAGGCATTACATATAGGAGAATTAAGTGTGAACTCAAATGTTTCTGTCATGAAACATAAGTTGGAATGATTTTTCAATTCACTATCAGAAGCATCAGATCCACTAGAGTTGTCTTCTGAAGCACTCCACGTAGTTTTCATAGCCTTTTTATAACCCTCTCCCTTATCTTCATATTTCTTCTTAAATTTCAGCTTGGGGAAGTCTTCCTTCACATGGAATTTTCGTTTGCGCTCATAGCAGATTATTTAATTTGAGTTATCATACGATTTTCTATCTTTCTTCCATTATCCTTTACTATCATAATTTTTTTCATAGTTTGAATTCCTATAGAATTTATTCTTTTGGTAGAACTTTTTGAACCTTCTATCAAGATGAGCCATCTCCTCATCATTGTCTGAATCTGACTCTTCACTAGTGGAACTTTAAATAGTAACTTAAACTTTTTCTTTGTCTTTGCTCTTTGAGGTTGAAGTCTTGAATGATACTGACTTCTTCCTAGGTTCTTCTCCTACTTCTTGATTCACCTTAACCTCTTCTTCATACATCATAAGTTTTCCAATTATCTCCTTTACTGGTATCTTTCTTATGTCACATGATTCTTGGATGGAAACAGAAGTTCCCCTCCATCTATCAGGTAGGCATCGAAGAAGTCTCGTGATTTGGTCCTTGTTGTCCACTAGTTTCCCAAGTAGACTCACGGTGTTCACTATTTCATTGAACCTAAGATACATTTCATAGATAGGTTCATCATGATTCATTTTAAAATTATCATATTTAATAGTGTATGTATTTAATATCTTTTCTTTAATATTGGTTGTTATCTCATGAGAATTATCTAAAGTATCCCAAATTTCATATGCAGTTTTACAAGAAGGTATTCTACTGAATTTCTCATCGCCTAGAGAACAATAAAAAGCATTCATTTCTTTACAGTTATTATTATATGTTGTTTTATTCAACTGAGACCATGTGTCTCTAGTAGTAACAAGCAATATATGTTGTTCTTCAATAATGTCCCAGATATCAGGTCCCATGCTCTCTAGATACATTTTCATTTTTAATTTCCACTAAGCATAGTTATTACTATTAATGAAAGGTGGCCTGTTAGTAGCAACACCCTCAACTCTAGTTTCCATAGTTACTTATAATTTAAAGAACATGAAAATTTAGATATGACAGAAATTTTAAGATATTTAAGATACAACTAAAATCACAGTTGAAAAGAATTTGAACACTTTAAAATAAAATCCTCTGATACCAAATGTTGGTCAGAGTGGATACTCAAGAGGTGGGTGAATTGAGTTCCAATTAAAATTACTGTGAAAATCCTTATTATTAAAATCCCCCAATTAAAAACATCCCAGTCAATTAACGTAGTAGAGATATAAATGATTAATTGATCAAAAAGTTTCTCTAATTTTGATTAGTCCTTAGTTGAATTAATATAATAACTAATTCAACTTTGGAAACAATTTTATTGAATTAATAAAATATACACAGTAACCAAAACTAACTATCAGAGTGCATGTAAAAACAATTTTCTGTCTTTAGAAAAATATAAATAGTGGATTAAATAAAATAGAGTACTCGAAGATAGAACAACAATATAAACAAGAGGTTTAGTCTCAAGCTGAGACCTAATCCTCTCCACTTGGTGAAAATATATCACCAAGAATTTTATATAAAAAAACATGATACACAACCTGTATCAGGATTTAAAATAGTTTTTACAAACTTTCCAGGTTCTACAACCTGTATCACAGTTCTATGTGGGAAAACAAGCAACCAAGCCACACAAGGCTTCTTCCACAGTTTTTCATGGGAAACAAGAGTTGAGATAGTTTTGAGTGGGGATTTTCAGTATCCCCCAGTTAAATCACAGGAGACAGTATGTGTGTAACAAACACACACTTCTCATAAATGTAAAATAAGGAACATAGTAGAGCTAAAGAATTTAGGGTTGAGTTTAGAGTGCTCTATGTGTTTGAATATTAGCTCTGGACTTCTTGGAGTTGAGGAAATAAAGGTTCTGTTCTTCTCTGTAAGTTGCCTCAAAAAACAGAGTGTTGCAACTTTCAGGTACTGTCTTCCAGGTACTGAGATGTTCAACTTCTTGGTACAAGGGTTCCTTGAACCATAGTAGTACAACCTTGAATATGTTCTTCAAAAAGATCTTCATGAAGCTCTTGTATTTTTAGTATAAGCACTATTCTTCTTCTTGATCTTCAGTGCAATCGGATATGGTCTGGGTTTTCCAACTCGCATTTACTACCCAAACTTTCTTTGAGTTCGGTCTCCCTTTTTAATTCCACAGAGCCAACAAAGGGAATGATCGAACCATGTGCGGTCTTCCTCATTCCTCCTACGGTTTCCCGACATGTTTGCAAACAATATTAATTGTTGTCATATGCATTAAATAAATAAAATATGATGGTTATGATAATATTAAGAAAAATTTATAAAGTGTAGAATATGTTATCAGTAGACTAGTAAAAATATCCTATTAATTGGTAGCATCTTCAACAGTAAGATTAATCATTAGTAGACTTCCAATATTAGGCTTATCCAGCGGTATACTTCACCAAAGGTAGAATTTTCTAGCGGTAGACTTCACCAATGGTAGACTTGTCCAGTGGTAGACTTTACCAATAGAAGACTTGTCCAGTGGTAGACTTTACCAATGGCAGACTTTTCCATCAGTAGACTACTTAACAGTAGACTTCCAGTAATAAGTCTGAAAGTGGACATCTAACAGAAACTCTTTGTAACAACAACCTTGTTACAATAGTGACCCATCACATTGACACAACATATGTAAGCATCGGTAAGTACTCCAATGGTAGGATTTACAACAGTTACCAGACTTCCAAAAATAACTTTATAATTTTAGCTCTTATAATGGTAACCTTAATTAATAAGGTCTTCTACCGTGAACTTTTCACCAATGACTTCAAGAGGTAAGTTTCAGTTGTAGGTTTGTCAATGGTGACCGTGACAGTGGCCTAAAACAATGACCTCTTACCAGTAACCTTCAACAATGACCTTTGACTTAGAAAAATCTTATACTGTAAACTGATTTTAGCAAAGTCATGAGATTAAAATAGATTGAAATAGATTTTCAAATAACTAACCCATTATAGAATTAAACATGATTTGGGATTACCAAAATAGGTGAGTCCAAAAATATAATTTTTAAATTGGGAAGTATATACAACTCATAATCATATATAGGATCATAAAAGAATACTTTACTCAATGAAACAATGTTGAGATAAAGAGCCCTTACAATTTAGGTACTATATAAATAAAACCCTCATGAAAGAGGCAACCTTATATGAAATTATAATTCACCATAATTTTCAATAAATTATCAAAAAATTTCTTCATGGGAATTATATACGCAACATAAAGGAAATAAGTTGTGAATATAGCATATGTTTCACAAAAATAAAAATGAGATGATAAACCATTACCTCACGTATGACTTGCATAAAAAGTTCTATAGGATCATGTATGACAAATTTAAATATATTATAATTATATAATAGAGACATATACATATTTGTAATATCATATATTATCTATTTATAATATTTCAAAACCCATTTATTAATAATTTATTATTAAAATCATTATTTCTGGGTATTAATTGTCTTGTTTTTCATGTAAGTTTTATTTCGGCAGTTCAAGTACGTATACATTGATCATGATTAAAAAATATAATTTTTTAATAATGTCATGAGTATCATATTTAATCATTATATAAACTTAAAATAACTATTCATATATGTAAGTGTTAAAAATGAATTAAATCACTTCATAGAGATGGTTTTCCATACGTACGCATGAGTGATTAATCCATTTTTTGATGGATAAAATGAAAAATAGGAAAATAATATTTCAAAATTAAAAAACTATAATAATATCATAAATATAACATATATTTATTAAATCTATCAATATAATCATCCATGTGAGGCAGTGTTGGAAAATGAATCGTATGTTTGGTGTAGGTGGTAGTTCACGTGTACACACGAGCGATATATATTTTTCCTATTTGATAGAAAAGGGATATGAATAGGGTTATTAAATTAACATAATAACATCTTATTATACTAAATATATGGATTATATTATATTGGGATGGTTAGAAACGAATTGAAGGATGTTTAAAAAAATTAAATGAAAATGCCCAATTAAGACTATTACATCCTCTTTGAAGAACATCATTTTGATCTCTCCTTATGAACCATAGGGATGGTATTTTATGATAAAAATCACTCTATAATGTATATAAGGATTTTAAGAATAACTTTTTAATTTTTAGTCTACCTAAGTGGCTCAAAAAGTCTGCAGAAGAGAGGATGGTTTTTTTGTCATATAAGAGAGGAGTGGGTCTCCCTTTGAATTATTTAAAATATTAATTTAATATAACTTAATTTTAATATTATAGTAGATAAAAATTGATATATTTAGAATAAATGAAGAATATAATTCTAAATTACATCATCAAAAATATTTAGACAATTTTAGGTGATGTTTTAATACTTAACTCTTAGTTTTAACAACTACATAACCCTTTTGATGATTACCATGATATCAAAGATGTTTACTCTTTAGGGGTCAATATTGTTACTATAAAAGAAAATGTGACCATAAATGGGCTATTAGTGATATGATAGAACATATACAATTAAAGCCTCTAAATATAAGTTTTTTATTAATTTTAATTCATTTAATTATATATTCATTAACATAAGATTCCATTAAAGTCATTTTTGAGACTATTCACATAGTTCTATTTTAAAAAATATAGATAGTATAGTAATTAAAATATAATAAATTTAATACATAACTGATACAATATTTTTTTTCTAAAAAATTTATGTAACACCATAAAAAATACAAAACATATTATTTTTTAAGGTTTTAATGTCATTTAGTTGATTTTTTATGGGTTGCGCAAGCACTATGTCAGTGTTGTGTATGAATTTAAGGTAATAATTCCATAAAAAAATATTAAAAATAAATTACCATGATAGAAAAAATCCTTCATATTTCAATAAAAAATTTAAAATGAAGCATAATCACTTTTTACCCCTATGAAAAATATTGTAGATATTAAATTAAAGAAAGTGATATTTTTTATTTTTTGTTTTCTTAAAAATGTATTACAATCATTATAAAAGAAAATGAAACCATGTTTCCATATAATGTAGTATTGGGTGATTATGGTTAAAATAAAAACATCCATTAGAAATAATTTAGTATTTAAATATATTTCCAATACCTTATCACCTTATTTTTAACATTAGTTACTTGATATACCCTTTCAAATGTGATAAATAATTTACATAGTTACTATTAATTATGACCAAGAAAATGTTGAAATTTTTAATAAATTTAGAAATTATAAATATAAATATGATATCCATTTTAATAAATCAAATAAATATATTATTCATAAATTACATTTAAAATAAACCCATAAAACGCGTTGAAAATCTATTTTTCCCTAAAAAATGCATTTTCAAGTATAAACATGTTTTTATACCATAATTAAGAATAAAGTATATTAAAATTAAATTAATTGTACTATGTTTCATAAAAATTAACTTATAAAAATTTAAAACCATTTCAAAACAAAATGGGTTAATGTAAATATATTACAAGAATATATATTTTTATGAATTTTCACTATACACAAAAAAATAAATCATTTTAGAAAAAATCCCCAAATTTCACCCTATGATAATTTTTATATGATAATTTTAAAAATGATATCTTTTCAAAAATGAAATTTATAAAATTTTCAGAAATTAATTATAATATTTTTTCATAATAATAAATAAAAACTAATTTTTGAAGAAAATATATTTTTGATAAAAAAAATATCATTACTAAATATTCAGTGATTATTTATGAAGAATTAATAAATAAATTTCTTTTTATGCTTCACCATTATAAATATAATTCATACCATTATTACACTTATTCATACCCACCAATTAAAGGGCTATGTTATAAAAGTCATTTTTATATAATCATATTATTATAACATATTGTAATTCGTATAAATCTTAGTGTTGCGTTTTAAGAAATTTATTGAGCTATTATTCTTTTAAAATAAATTATCCGGTTGTTAAAATAAATTTTTACCATAATATAAAACTTTCAAAATGGATGACTTTTTCTTTTTATCATAAATATTCATGACTTTAAACATGACTTCTTTTTTTTACTCATCCTTAATCCTTGTAAAAACATTTAAAAATGGGAGATGAGAATAAAAAGATATGTAAGGAATATAAATGAAATAAATATGTTAGTTTAGTAAAAATATTAAAACCCATGGATTTTTACTTTTTCCCATTATTATTTTTTTGTATAAAACAAATCATATCCACATGGAAAAATCAATTTTTTATCAAAGAAAACCATTAAAACTCATAGAAAGATAATAAAAATACTGATAGGAAATTTACATAATTATATTCATAACTTGTGATCACTCGAGTTAGATATAACTGGACCCTAGTTAAATCCCTAGGAGAAACCTCCCTAGTTAACTCCCTCATTCTCTCTATTGAATACAATTAATATTACCTAATGCATTGGAGCTTTATATGGGTCTCACCCATCGTATAAGCTATATCTGGATCACTTATCATATAATATACAACATATTCACTCATAATAATATATAATTATCAGGTACCATATCATAAACATAAAAAATTTAATCTTTTACCTTTTCATCATATATCCTATGAAAAACTCTTTTGAAGCCATAAACAAAACCCTTTCCATTTGCACATAAAAATAGTGATAAGTTTCCCTTTATTTTTAAAACACTAAAAAATTAAAACTTCCAAAAATATTATATAAATGATATATTATAAAATAACCATATAAATATTTAATGGAATAATTTTAAAAAATAAAATTCATGAAGGTGGTAAAATACGTTCATGTTGCAAAAGATAAAATAATGATTCCTTTTACAACTTCGGTAAAATTAAATCATTTCGAAATCGATAAGTATGATCATTTTTAAAACATATAAATAAAGTAAAAGGTTTTTTAAAGTGATATTTAATAATATTTTATGTTTAATTAATATCATTCATGAAACATTTAAATGAACATTTATTGGGAGGAAAATGAAAATAAAAAAACTTTTAAACTTATAAAATAATGTTTTAAAGAAAAAACCCTTATGACTTGATAACTTCTGAAATAATAAAAAATCAAATGAATGAAAATTAAATGTACTTATAAAAAAATATTTCTTACACAATTATCAGGAAATAAATCCATAAGATATTATATACACCACAAAAAATAAAATATAGATAAAGTATCAAAGAAAGGTAATTGAGACTAGAAATCCATTACCTTAAATATCATCAAGCATCTTATATTATTTAAATACAGAATAATAAAATTATATTATTTATTTAAATTATTAAGAAATATTTTAATTTTACTTTTATTAATATTATACTTTTTTGAAATTTATAACTACATTTTATTTAGTTACGTAATCGTTTAAGTTTATATTGGACAATTAAAAAATGTTCAGTTCAAAACACATTAAAAACTTTGGTAGGATGAATGTGATTAAATATTTCCCCCTTCCATAATATACATAATATATATCATGATATTTTAATAATTTTTATACATTTAATACAATTTTAAAACCATCCAGGGAATGTTTACATGAAAAATGAATCACATCTCTTCATGGTGGTGGTAGTCCACATGTATGAACGGATGAAATTATCAATTTTCAATGGATGGAATGGTGATAAAATAGACAATAATTTATCTTAAAAAAATGATAATTATGTCATGAATATCATATATATTAATTAAATAAATCATAAAAACTTTCATTGTGATGTAGTGATGAAAAACATAACGCATCACTTCGTGGAGGTGGAAATCCACACATACACACGAGAAAAGTTTTCATTTATCATATAATAGAAATGTTCTTGAAAAATGTTTGTACCATAATAATAATATGATTTAAGTATATATAAGATACTTATTCTATTATTTCAAAATGGATAAAGAATATTTGAAGGTGGTATAAGGAGAAATAAACATGGAATATATCGGTTAGGATGTATACCTTCTCCTCAGATAACATATTTGACTTTCTCCTTAATTCATATAAGTTTGGTATTATTGTAACCAAACTGAATATTGTAACCTATATCCAATGTATTACATTATTTCATTGGATTAATATTATATGAATAAAATTTAAAATGAACAAATAGTTTAGTAGTTTTGGTAAACTTGATACATACATGATTTCCATATTATATTTGAAATCTAAAATTAAACTTTTTTTGAGAATAACTCTATTACATCTAGAATATCCTTACATAATAATCATAGTACACTTCATGGATTCCTAGGAAAGGAAGAAAACAAGGGTATTCTCAAAAATATTAGTAAGGGTTAAGTACAATAGAATTTATCATGAATCAATAAGAGTAATAAACATGTAAAGGTAAATAATTGAACACATGTTCCATTTAAATAGTATCATGACTATCATAACTGGATTATGCCTAATCAATATAGCAAGGTAAATAACTGATAACACATTACATTTATTCAATAAAAAGATAGTAAAATGCATCCATATATAATATGATTGAGAAAATATCACTGATAATAATAACTAAATTCCCAATAAAGTAACTGATTAATTTTTTTATTTCATTTTCAAAAAGATCATGAAAACCTCTACTATCAAGACCATCCTCAAGACTATTTAAAACTGATTGGTAGGTATACACAAGAAACCCATTTAACTAAGGCTAGATAACTGATTCTTCTTATGAGATTATTGATGCATATATAGGATATCTATAACTATGCCTCACCCAAATCCTCATATCTAATCATTTCTCATATGTCTAATAATCAATTTAAATCCTGAACAATACATCGTACCATTAAATAACCATATCGTGTAATAATATAGATTACCAATATTTCCACAGTCGATCAAATAAATTCTAAAGTAAAACACCGCATGTAGAAATGATATATTATTTAAATAATAATAAAATAAATGACAAATAATATGGATATTTATGGTAAATTTAAATTCTTATGATTAGAGGGAAATGAAAAATTTAAGGAAGTGTTAATGATTATAAAAATAAACCAATGATGTGAATTTCAATATATCCTTATTCAAAATAATCATAAACCATACAAGGGATGAATAAAGATGATATCAATATAGAATATAAACATTTGACCACATGTAAAATAAAGGGTTGTTTTCCTTAATAAATACAAATAAGATAAAAATATCATTAAACACATTATTGAGGGAAATATCATTTTAATTTCTAAAATCAAATTTTAAAAATAAAAGTTTACAATACCATATAAAATAATTTTCATTGAAAAAATCCTTTTAAAAATATAAATTATGCTTCGAAACATTTTGTGTTCACGATGAAAAGAAATTATGAACATTTTGTACATATTAAAATAATAATTCCTTTCACTTTTTCAATAAAATACAAATTGGATTTTTTTGGAGAATTACATGAATATTTCTTTATAAAAATTTTGTAAAAAAATAAAACGTTGGTAAGAATGTAATTAATAAATAATTTCTAATAATTTTTGAGTCATTTATGATATTTTTTAATGAAAATGGTTTTCGAAGGAAAATGATTTTCAAAAGAAGGGGAAATGAAGAAGGATTTTACTAAGAATAACTTCTTCAATAATTTAATATACCAAAGAGTGTAAAATTATACTATTACATGATATACTCATGAATAAATGTAGGGAAATTAAATTAAAGTTATTTTTTAGGTCATGGTCAAATAATTTCCTTTAATGGAAACTCAAGTATAAACAATCCCCATTAAAACGAGATAGTGAAATAAACCATTACAAATATCATAACGTTGATGTGAGAATTAATTAATGAATCAATTATGTGTGTCAAATTTAAATAAACCTAAAAAAGTGTAAATAAAAAATAATATATTCAAAATTAATTAAACACATCTAATAATATCAAAAAAAAGCAATAGTTTAATATAACCCAATTAAAATAAATTGAGTTATTAAATTCATTACCACTTGGTAACTATCAAGTCAAATATCCTTGGATAAAATATTTAAAATTGAAACACAGAATAACAAAAAAGATGATTTATTCAGTATATTAGATATAAAATGTAATTTATAAACACCATATAAAATATATTTGGTTTAATAACATTACAACATTCCTCAATGAAGGGAAATTGAGATAGAATCACTTACTACTTGGTAATGTTTAGTTAAAATAATGTTGGATGACATAATTCAAATTAAAACATAAAATACCCTGATGTATGAATTATTAATGATATTACATATAAAATGGGTACTATTTACACTATAAAAAATTTATTAGGTTCATAATAATAAAATATTCCTCAATGTGGGGAAATTGAGACGAAGTCCCTTACCACTTGGCAAAGTTCAAGTAAAATAACCTTGAAATAAATAATTAATATTGAAACATAGAATATAGTGAATTATGATGTATTAATTATATTACATGTAAAAGGGGTATAATGTACACCATATAAAATAAATTAGGTTTATAATAATAAAATATTCCTCAATGTAGGGAAATTGAGGCGAAGTCCCTTACTACTTGGAACATTCAAGTAAAGTCCACATGGATGAAATAATTCAAAATTAACTAATAAATTACCATGAACTATGAATTTTTTATGATATTACATGTAAAATGGGAATTTTTTACACTATATAAAGTAAATCACTTACACAGCAATAAAATATGCATTGATGTAGGGAAATTGAGATGGAGTTCCTTACCACTTGGTAAAGTTCAAGTAAAATCACCTTGGATGAATAATTCAAAGTTAAACCTAAAATAATTTTAAATTTTAATTATTTTTGATATTTCATGTGAAATGGAATTTATTTACGCTATATAAACGAAATTAGGTTCTCGACAAAAAATATGCCTCAATATATGGAAATTGAGATGAAGTCCCTTACCTTACACTTTCCTTTAATTGAGAAGGTTTTAACATCTTTTATAATGGTTTTAAGAAAGATATTAATTTATATAAGAACCATATTAATATTTATAATATAATATATGGTCCTATTATAACATTTTACCACCTTTTTTAATAACATTTCATTATTTTCATTTTTTTGGGTGTTAATTGCCTTGTTTTATCTTTCAGTATTTCCCATCAATGTTTTGGTTTTTATATATTTTGTATAATAACATCATATACAAAATTATAATAATGTTTTAAATATTATTTTTTCATTATATACATTTTTATTATCATTATTGAAATTTGAGCATGGAGAATGGAACACCTCGCTTCATGGAGATGAGAGGTCATACGTACGCACAAGTGACATTATCATTTCATTAATGGTTGAAAGGGTAATAAATTTAGTGATATATTAATCATAAAAAATAAATATCACATAATATATATCACATGTATTCATTAAATTTATCCTTGTTACTTTCCATGTAAAGTGTAAGTGAAAAATGATTCACATCACTTTGCGAGGTGATAGTCCTCCGTACACACGAGTGTGTTATCATACTTTAAAATGAATGAAATGTAAGAAGTTATATGGGATATTATATTTAATAAAGTATTAAAATATCATAAATATCATATATATTCATTAAATCTATCATTATATCTAGACATGAAAGGTGGTGATGGGAAATGAATTTAATCAGCCCGTGAGGCAGTGATCCACCACACACACAATCCATGATTTCATTTTCCCATTTGATGAAGGATGAGATGAATAAAAATTATTCCATTAATATAATAATATCTTATTATATGTTAGATATTGGGTTTATTATATTTTCAAGTTTCTGGACATAATTGGAGGAGGAAAAATAAGAATTAAACAGAAAGAGCCCAGTTAAGACAATTACCTTCCCTAAGAGAAACCTCATTTGGTTATCTTCTTAAGTATCGTAGGGATGGTCTTATAGGAATACCATTAGATCTGAAATAGTTATAAAGATGTGTGAGGGTAATTTTTGTAGGTTTTTTTGATCCAAAGGGCATGGTAGGTGTGAATATATTAAGGGAGGGAGTACCCTTTTATAATTGGGGAACGAGAACCCAATTGGAAATTAGTTGGATGTTTATGAAAAGAATCCAAAATGATAGAGTAATTCACATGAAAAAAGCTTCCAAATAACCTTAGGATCTATTTTTTTAATATTATAAGTTGAAATATGTCTATAAAAATAAGATTTAAACAATTTGGTAGGTTATTTTTAACCTTATCTTGAGCAAATACAATATGAATATATCATGATACTTCAACACAGTGAATTCCCCTCTCTTGGGACTTATCACATATTGGATAAACTTGAACAAAAGTCTATCCTCTCTATTCATTTCAACAGCAATAATCTTCCTTTAGGTCCCATTTCCTATCAGATCTTCCAATGATTTACTCTACCTAAAAATCTCCCAAGGAATCACTCCAGAGTAGTAGTTACAGATAACCTCATGAGGTACCCTTAGACATTAATCCCACTCAATAGATGAAAATATTACCTCATTTCCATTTACTCTTGACAACAGTGGATTCTCATCATCTGAATTTTCAAATTTCATATAATCGTAAAATTCTTTGACTAGAATTGGGTAATACAGCTCATAATTGTTTTGCAAATCACTCCACCCAGACTTGAGTCTCTAGTGCCTCCAGCACTAAGGATTTTCTTAAGAGAAACCAATCTTTTCTTAACTCCTTTTCAGCCAAAATCGTTCTCTTTGACAGATGTGGGTTAACAGGTTGTGTTGATATATTACTACCACCGCTGGACTCAACTCGGGGTCTCTAAGGCCTTGGCGCATCTCCATCATTAGCTGAAGGCCTCTTGACTCTTTCCATTGATGTTCGAAGGTATTTGAGGTTTTGGTGCAAAGTTAGGGTTTAAGGATTTTTAGAGAAGGGGTTCGAGAGTGAGGAAGAGAGTGGATCAAAATGTGTTTGTGATCTAATTTTATCATTTAGGGATAAAAAAACAAATCAATAAAAATAATAATAATAAAACGGTTTATATTCCCGCATAAAATATGAAGTAACGGTAAAGTCCAATAGTGAGGTACCCAACAATGAGGTTCTAATGGTGAGGTCTTAACGGTGAGGTTCTAACGGTGATGTTCTAATAGTGAGGTGCAATGGTGAGGTTCTAACAGTGAGGTGAAATAGTGAGGTTCAATGGTGAGGTGCAACGGTGAGGTTCAACAGTGAGGTGCAATGGTGAGGAGCAACGGTGAGGATCATCAGTGAGGTTCAACAGTGAGGTTCTAACGGTGAGGTTCAACAGTGAGGTGCAATGGTGAGGAGCAACAGTAAGGTTCATCAGTGAGGTTCAACAGTGAGGTTCTAATAGTGAGGTTCAACAGTGAGGTTCCATATACTGAAATTAATCATCCCTAACTCATTTTTGATGTAGTTTAACCTCTTAGAGTTCAAGGGGTTTGTGAATATATCATCCAATTGATGTTCAGTTCCAATGAATTCAAGAGTGATATCACCTTTCTGACAAAGATCTCTCAAAAATTGATGTATCACATCAATGTGCTTTATCCTAGCATGAGATACTAGATTTTTAGAAATTTTAATAGAACTTGTATTATCAAAATTTATTAAGACATGTTTGAATTGATATCCATAGTCTAGTAAAGTGTGTTTCATCCACAAAATTTGAGCACAACAACTACCAGCATATATATATTCAGCTTCAGTAGTAGATAATGCAATCGAATTATATTTCTTACTACACCATGATACTAGTGACTTGCCTAAAAGGTGACATGTTTCAGAGGTGCTTTTTCTATCTAAATTGCAACTGGAAAAGTCATCATTAGAATAACATATCAGATCAAATGATTATCTTCTTGGATAAAATAATCCTAAGTTGGGAGTATATTTTAGATATTTGAAAATCCTTTTAACGTCAGATAAATGAGATTCTTTTAGATTATCTTGAAAGTGAAAAAACATACGTACACTGAACATAATGTCAGGTATACTAGCTGTAAGGTAGAGAAGACTCCCTATCATACCTCTGTAGTTGGTTTGATCCACTGATTCTTCAGCTTCATCTGCATCCAACTTACAAGTGGTACTCATAGGTGTATCACTACCTTTACTACCATCCATAGCAAAATGTTTTAAAAGATCCTTAACATATTTACTCTGATTTAAAATAATACCATCTTTATTTGGAAAAATCTGAAATCCAAGGAAAAATTTAAGGTCTCCCATTAAACTCATTTCAAATTCATTTTGCATTAATTTTGAAAAATCAGTACATAAATAATTTTTAGAAGATCCAAAAATGACGTCATCTGTATAATTTTGTACTATCAAAACATCTGTGGAAATTATTCTAATGAAGAGAGTAGGATAAACTATTCCTTTGGTAAAATCTTTTGAAATAAGAAAAGAGTTGAGCCTATCATACCAAGCTCTTGGAGCTTGCTTTAAACCATATAAAGATTTAGAAAATTTAAAAACATGTTTTAAAAAACGAGGATTTGTAAAACTACGGGTTGTTCAACAAACACATCCTCAACTATATACCCATTTAGAAAAGCACTTTTAATATACATTTTATAATGTTTAAAATTCAGATGAGCGACATAAGAAGGTAGTATCCTAATGTAATCTAACCTAGCTACAGGTGAAAAGGTCTACTCATAGTCTATTCCTTCCTCTTGACTAAACCCTTGTGCAACTAACCCAGCTTTGTTTCTAACTATACTTCCAGACTCATCAACTTTGTTCCTAAATACCCATTTAGTGACTATTGTCAAAGTATAATTAGGTCATTCAACAAGTTCCCATACATTGTTTCTTTCAAATTGATTAAATTCTTCTTGTATAGCCATCATCCAAAATTCATCATTAATAGCATCATTAATATTTTTGGGTTCAAACTGTGAAATAAAATCTTTATGTTTAACCTGGTTTCTCCGAGAAGCTCTCGTTTGTGTTCCTATATTCAGATCACCTACAACAGCATCTGAAAGATGATTCTTGAGTGTCATAATGCCTCTAGAAATGGTCGAACTAGTTTCCTCAAGTTTGTTTGTTGGTTCAAACTCAACAGATGAGGATTCTCAAAAATTTCAAAAACTGGTCACTTTCCCAGGGGTTCACTATTTTAATCATTATGGTCTAGAATTGGAATATCTTCCTCAAGATATTCAAGATAGGTTTTAGGTTCATGTGGATCATTCTCATCAAATTTGACATGAACTGACTCTTTCACACATTGGGTTTTCTTATTGAATACTCTATATGCTTTACATGAGATTGAGTAACCTAGGAAAATTCCCCCATCACTTTTGGGAGAAAATTTGTCAAGATTTTCTTTAGGGTTAAGGATAAAGACTTTGCAACCAAAAACTCTAAAGTAATTAACCTCATCCTTCCTATTGTTCCAAATCTCATAAGGGATCTTCTTAAGAAAATGTCTAATAAAGAATCTATTGATGGTATAACAAGCTGTATTTACAACTTCAGCCCAAAAATAAATTGTTAAATCATACTCATTGAGAATTGTCCTAGAAATTTCTTAAATGGACCTATTTCTTCGTTCCATGACTCCATTCGGTTGCGATGTTCTAGGAGTAGAGAAATTTTGACTATAACCATTGTATGAGCAATAAGATTCAAACTCCTGATTTTCAAACTCACAACCATGATCATTTATCAAGGTCTTAATTCTTTGTCTACTAAGATTTCTCACAGACTTGGAATACTTAATAATGTTTGAACAAGCTTCACTTTTGTGAGCTATAAAGTATACCCAAGTATATCTAGAAAAGTCATCTACAAGAACATAAACATAGTGTTTCCCATTTAAACTTGAAACTCTTTATTGTCCAAAAAAATCCATGTGAACCAACTCAAGTGGTTGAGAAGTAGAGACCTCTTTCTTTGGTTGGAAAGAAATTTGTGTTTTTACATTTTGACAGGGATTACACACTTTGTCAAGTGGGAATTACAATTTAGGTAAGTCACTAACTAAACCTTTCTTAGATAGTTTCCTAAGATAGTGCACATTATAGTGTCATAATCTTCTATTCCATAACCAAGATTCCTTATGAAAAGCATTTAAGCAAGATACATTTTTCTTGGCTAAGGAATTTAAATAAAAAACATACACGTTTTCATTTCTATATGTAGTGAATACTAAATCATTTTTGGAATTAAAAACATTTCATGCATCATTTACAAAATTGAAATTAAAACCATCATCACAAAACTGAGAGATTCTATGTAAATTGTAATTTAATACATCAACAAAGAGTACTTTGGAAATTAATATTGTATTAGGGTTACCAATCTAGCCGAAGCCTATGATTTTTTCCTTTGCATTGTCACCAAAAGTTATATGTACACCATCAACATTGATTAGTCTCTTGAAGCAAGAATAATCTCCTATCATATTTATTGAACATCTGCTGTCCAAGTACCACAAGGTCTTACACAAAATCTTTAGGTAACTTCCCTATAAAACAAATTAGGTAGGGGGTAACCTTGGTACCCAGATTTTCTTGGGTCTAGAGAGGTTAGCAAGTAAAAAATTGGGAACCCATATTTTATTTATAGGTTTCCTAACATCAACATACATATTCGGAGGCATAAATTTTGTGTTAGGTCCTTTAGAAAATTGTCTCCCAAAAGATGGTCCAGAACTGGAACTAGCATTGAACTGTCCAGATTTTGGAACAAATTTGGTTTTGCTAATTTTTCTCTATCTTGGTTGATACACTAGACCAGTTTTATATTTTGGGGCATTCTATTTTCCTAGAAAATGAGTCAAGGTATCCTTACCGGTAGTAAACTTCTCACGATATTTTCTTAATTTCTCATTAGATAATTTTAATTCTTTATTTTCTTTTAACAGATGGGAGAGTTTCTCTTTTTCAATATCCATATTTGACTTATAGTTTTTATTTAAAGCATGAAATATCTTTAATGATTTATATTTGTCCTTGAGCTCATTAAATGTATCCTCAATCATTTCACAGTATTCAAATAATTCATCCTTAGTCATATATTCATCATTATGTGACTCACTCTTATTCATAGAATAATAGGAATTACGTATAGGGGAATTAAGTGTTACCTCAGATGTTTCTGTCATAAAACCTAAGTTGGCATGATTATTCTGTTCACTATAAGAAGATTCAGATCCACTAGAGATGTCTTCTGAAGCACTTCAAGTAGCTTTCATATCCTTTTTATAACCCTCTCCCTTATCTTCATATTTCTTCTTAAATTTTAGCTTGAGGGCAGTCTTCCTTCACATGAACTTTTCATTTTCACTCATAGGAGATTATTTCCTTTGAGTTTTCAATCCATTTTCTATATTTCTTCCATTGTCCTTTACTATCATAATTTCCCTCATAGTTTGACTTCTTAAATAATTTCTTCTTTCGGTAGAACTTTTTGAACCTTCTAGCAAGATGAGCCATCTCCTCATCACTGTCTGAATCTGACTCTTCACTAGTGGAACTATATATAGAAACTTAAACATTTTCTTTGTCTTTAATCATTGAGGTTGAAGTCTTGAATGCTAGTGACTTCTTCCTTGGTTATTCTCCTACTTCTTGATTCACCTTAAGCTCTTCTTCATACATCATAAGTTTCCAATTAGCTCCTTTACTGGTAGCTTGCTTATGTCACATGATTCTCGGATAGAAACCGAAGTTCCCCTCCATCTGTTAGGTAGGAATCTAAGAAGTCTCATGATTTGGTCCTTTCTTTCCGCTAGTTTCCCAAGTAGACTCATGGTGTTCACTATTTCATTGAACCTGAGATACATTTTAGAGATAGGTTCATCAGGATTCATTTTAAAATTATCATATTTAATAGTGTACGTATTTAATATCATTTCTTTAATATTGGTTGTTATCTCATGAGAAATATATGAAGTATCCCAAATTTCATATGAATTTTTACAAGAAGATGTTCTACTAAATTTATCATCGCCTAGAGAACAGTAAATAGCATTAATTGCTTTATAGTTATTATTATATGTTTCTTTATTCAACTGAGACCATGTGTCTCTAGTATTAACATGAAAAATATGTTGTTCTTCAATTATGTCCCAGATTTCAAGTCTCATGCTCTATAGATACATTTTCATTTTTAATTTTCACTGAGCATAGTTATTACCATTAAAGAAAGGTGGCATGTTATTAGCAACACCCTCAACTCTAGTTTCCATAGTTACTTATAATTTAAAGAACTTGAAAATTTTGATATGACATAAATTTTAAGATTTTTAAGATACAACTAAAATCACAGATGAAAAGAATTTTAACACTTTAAAATAAAATCCACGGATACCAAATATTGGTCGGAGTGGATACTCAAGAGGGGGTGAATTGAGTTCCAATTAAAATTACTGTTAAAAACCTTATGATTAAAATCCCCCAATTCAAAACATCCCAGTCAACTAACGTAGTATAGATATAAATTTTTAATTGATCAGCCTGTTTCTATAATGTTGATTAGTCCTCAGTTGAACCAATGTAATCACTAATTCAACTTTTGAAACAGGTTTATTGAATTTAGAACATATACACAGTAACCAAAAATAACTATCAGAGTGAATGTAGAAACAATTTTCTATCTTTTAAAAAACATAAGTAATGGATAAAATAAAACAGATTACTTGAAGATTAGAAAAACAATGTAAAAAAGAGGTTGAGTCTCAAGACAAGACCTAATCCTCTTCAATTGGTGATCATCTACCACCAAGAAGTTTATATAAATAAACTTGACACGCAACATGTATTAGGATTTACAATAGTTTTTACAAACTGTCCAGGTTCTACAACCTATATCACAGTTCTACGTGGGAAAACAAGAAACCAGGCCACACAAGGCTTCTTCCAGAGTTAATCATGGGAAACAAGGGTTGAGATAGTTTTGAGGGGGGGATTTTCAGTATCCCCAAGTTAAATTACAGGAGACAGTATGTGTGTAACAAACACACACTGATCAGAAATGTAAAACAAGGAACATAATAGAGCTAAAGAAATTAGCGTTGAGTTTAGAGTGATTTATGTGTTTGAAGATCAGCTCGGGACTTCTTAGAGTTGATGAAATGAAGTTTTTTTTATTATCTGTAATTTTCCTCCAAAAAACAGAGTGTCGCAACTTTCAGGTACTGGATTACAGGTACTGAGATGTTCAACTTCTTGGTACAAGGGTTCCTTGAACCACAGTAGTAAAACCTTGAATGTGTTCTTCCAAAAGATCTTCGTGAAGCTCTTGTATTTTCAGTATAAGCACTATTCTTCTTCTTGTTCTTTAGTTCTGTCGGATATGGTCTGGGATTTCCAACTCGCATTTACTACCCACACTTTCTTTTATTTCGGTCTCCCTTTTTAATTTCACAGAGCCAATAAAGGGAATGATCGAACCATGTGTGGTCTTCCTCGTACCTCGTATGGTTTCCCGATATGTCTGCAAACAATATTAATTGATGTGAGATGCATTAAATCAATAAAATATGACCGTAATGATAATATTAAGAAAAATTTATAAAGTGTATAATATGTTATCAGTAGACTAGTAACAATATCCTGTCAATCGGAAGCATCTTCAACAGCAAGCTTAATCAATAGTAGACTTCCAATATTAGGCTTATCCAGTGGTATACTTCACCAACTATAGACTTGTACAGTGGTAGACTTTAGAAATAGTAGACTTGTGCAATGGTAGACATTACCAATAGTAGACTTTTCAAGTGGTAGACTTTACCAATGACAGACTTTTCCATCGGTAGACTACTTAACAGTAGACTTCCAGTAATAGTTCTGGAAGTGGACATCTAACAGAAACTCTTTGTAACAACAAAATTGTCACAATAGTGACCTATCACATTGACACAACATATGTATGCTTCGGTAAGTACTCTAATGGTAGGCTTTACAACATGGACCTTGTACTGGTGACTTTCAACAATAACTTTATAATTTTATCTCTTATAACGGTAACCTTAATCAGTAAGGTCTTCAACAGTGACCTTTTCACCAATGACTTCAAGAGGTAAGGTTCTGTTGTAGGTTTTTCAATGGTGACCGTGACTGTGGCCTAAAATAGTGACCTCTTACCAGTAACCTTCAACAATGACCTTTGACTTAGAGACATTTTATACTGTAAACTGATTTTAGCCAAGTCATGAGATTAAAATAGATTGAAATAGATTGTCAAATAACTAACCCATTATAGAAATAAACATGATTTGGGATTATCAAAATAGGTGAGTCCAACAATATAATTTTTAAATTGGTAAGTATATACAACTCATAATCATATGTAGGATCATAAAACAAAACTTGTCTCAATGAAACAATGTTGAGATGGAGAGCCCTTACAATTTAGGTAATATATAAATAAAACCCTCATGAAAGAGAGAACCATATATGAAATTATAATCCACCATAATTTTCAATAAATTATCATAAAATTTCTTCATAGGAATTATATACACAACATAATGGAAATAATTTGTTAATATAGCATATGTTTCTCAAAAATAAAAATGAGATGATAAACCATTACCTCACATATGAATTTCATAAAAAGTTCTTTAGGATCCTGTATGATAAATTTAAATTTATTAGAATTATATAATTGAGACATATACATATTTATAACATCATATATTATCCATTTATAATATTTCAAAACCCATTTATTAATAATTTTTTATTAAAATCATTATTTTTGGGTATTAATTGTCTTGTTTTTCATGTAAGTTTCATTTTGGCAGTTCAAGTATGTATACATTAATCATGATTAAAATATATAATTTTTTTAATAATGTCATGAGTATCATATTTAATCCTTATACAAAATTAAAATAACTATTCATATATATAAGTGTTAAAAATTAATTAAATCACTTCATAGAGATGGTTTTCCATACGTACGCATGAGTGATGATTCCATTTTTTGATGGATAAAATGAAAAATAGGATAATAATATTTAAAAATTAAAAAACTATAATAATATCATAAATATAATATAGATTTATTAAATTTATCAATATAATCATCCATGTGAGGCGGTGTTGGAAAATGAATCATATGTTCGGTGTAGGTGGTAGTCCACGTGTACACATGAGCGATATATTCATTTCCTATTTGATAGAAAAGGGATATGAATAGGGTTATTACATTAACATAATAACATCTTATTATACTAAATATATGGATTATATTATATTGGGATGGTTAGCAATGAATTGAAGGATGTTTGAAAAGAAATAAAATGAAAACACCCAATTAAGACTATTACATCCTCTTTGAAGAACATCTTTTGGATCTCTTCTTATGAACTATAGGGATGGTATTTTAAGATAAAAATCACTCTATAATGTATATAAGAAATTTAAGAATATTTATTTAGTGTTTAGTCTACCTAAGTGGCTCAAAAAGTGTGCAAAAGAGAGGAAAATTTTTGTTGTCACATAAGAGAGGAGTGGGCCACCCTTTGAATTATTTAAAATATTAATTTAATATAACTTAATTTTCGTATTATAGTGGATAAAAATTGATATATTTAGAATAGAGGAAGAATATAATTCTAAATTACATTATAAAAAATATTTAGACAATTTTAGGTGATGTTTTGACACTTAACTCTTAGTTTTAACAACTACTTAACCCTTTTGATGATTACCACGATATCAAATATGTTTACTATTTAGAGGTAAATATTGTTACTATAAAAGGAAATGTGACCATAAATGGGATATTAGTGATATGATAGAACATATCCAATTAAATCCTCAAAATTTAAGTTTTTTATGAATTATAATTCATTTAATTATATATTCATTAAAATAAGATTCCATTAAAGTCATTTTTGAGACTATTCACATAGTTGTATTTTAAAAAATATAGATAGTATAGTAATTAAAATATAAAAAATTTAACATATAACTGATACAATATTTTTCTTTCTAAAAAATTCATTTAACACCATAAAAAATACAAAACATATTATTTTTTAAGGTTTTAATGTCATTTACTTGATTTTTTTATGGGTTGCGCAAGCACTATGTCAGTGTTGTGTAAGAATTTATGGTAATAATTCCATAAATAAATATTCAAAATAAATTACCGTGATAGAAAAAATCATTCATATTTCAATTAATAATTTAAAATGAAGCATAAACAATTTTTACCCCTATGAAAAATATTTTAGATATTAAATTAAAGAAAGTGATAATTTTTATTTATTCTTTTCTTAAAAATGTATTACAATCATTATAAAAGAAAATGAAACCATTTTTCGATATAATATAATATTGGGTGATTATGGTTAAAATAAACACATCCATTAGAAATAATGTAGGATATAAATATATTTACAATACCTTATCACCTTATTTTTAACATTTGTTACTTGATTTACCCTTTCAATTGTGATAAATAATTTACATAGTTACTATTCATTATGTCCAAAAAAATACTTGAAATTTTTAATAAATTTATAAATTATAAATATAAATATGGAATCCATTTTAATAAATCAAATACCTATATTATTCATAAATTACATTTAAAATAAACCCATAAAATGTGTTGAAAATCTATTTTTCCCTAAAAATGCATTTTAAAGAATAGAAGTGTTTTTATACCAAAATTAAGAATGAATTATATTAAAATTAAATTAATTGTGTTATGGTTAATAAAAATTAACTTATAAAAATTTAAAACCATTTCAAAACCAAATGGGTTAATGTAAATATATGAAAAGAATATATATTTTTATGAATGTTCACTATACACAAACAAATCAATCATTTTAGAAAAAATCCCTAAATGTCAACCTAAGATAATTTTGATATGATAATTTGAAAAATGATATATTTTCAAAAATAAAATTTATAAAATTTTCAGAAATTAATTATAATATGTTTTCATAAAAATAAATAAAAACCAATTTTTGAAGAAAATGTATTTTTGATATATAAAATATCATTACTAAATATTCAGTGCTTATTTATGAAGAATTAATAAATAAATTTCTTTTATGTTTCACCATTATAAATATAATTCATAACATTATTACTCTTATTCATACACACCAATTAAAGGGCTATGTTATAAGAGTAATAATTAAATAATCATATTATTATAGTATATTGTAATTCGTATAAATCTTGGTGTTGTGTTTTAAGAAATTTATTGAGCTATTATTCTTTTAAAATAAATTCTCAGGTTGTTACAATAAATTTTTACCATAATATAAACCTTTCAAAATGGATCACTTTTTCTGTTTATCATAAATCTTCATGACTTTAAACATCACTTCTTTTTTTACTCATCCTTAAACCTTGTAAAAACATTAAAAAATGGGTGATGAGTATAAAAAGATATGTAAGGGATATAAATGAAATAAATATGTTAGTTTAGTAAAAAGATTAATACCCATGAATTTTTACCTTTTCCCATTATTATTTTTGTGTATAAAACAAATCATATCCACATGGAAAAATCACTTTCTTATCAAAGAAATCCATTAAAACTCATAGAAATATAATAAAAATACTGATAGGAATTTTATATAATTATATTCATAACTTGTGATCACTCGTGTTAGATATAACAGGATCCTAGTTAAATCCCTAGGAGAAACCTCCCTAGTTAACTCCCTCATTCTCTCTATTGAAGACAATTAATATTACCTAATGCATTGGAGTTTTATATGGGTCTCACCCATCATATAAGCTGTATCTGGATCACTTATCATATAATATATAACATATTCACTCATCATCATATATAATTATCAGGTACCATATAATTAACATAAAATTTTTATTCTTTTACCTTTTCATCATATATCCTATGAAAAACTCTTTTGAACCCATAAACAAAACCCTTTCCATTTGCACATAAAAATAGTGGGAAGTTTCCCTTTATTTTTAAAACACTACAAAATTAAAAACTCCCAAAATATTATATAAATGATTTATTTTAAAATAACCATATAAAATTTTAAAGGAGTAATTTTAAAAAATAAAATTCATGAAGGTGGGAAAATATGTTCATTTTGTAAAAGATAAAATAACGATTAATTTTAAACCTTTGGTAAAATTGCATCATTTAGAAATCGATAAGTATGATCCTTTTTAAAACATGTAAATAAAGTAAAAGGGATATAAAGTGATATTTAATAATATTTTATATTTAAGTAATATCATTCATGTAACATTTAAATGAACATTTATTGGGAGGAAAATTAAAATAAAAAACTTTTAAACTTATAAAGTAACATTTTAAAGGAAAAACCCTTACGACTTGATAACTTCTGAAATAATAAAAAATTTACTGAATTAAAATTTTATTTACTTATAAAAAAAATATTTCTTATATAATTATCATGAAATAAATCCATAATAAATTCTATACACCACAAAAAATAAAATATAGACAACGTATCAAGGAAAGGTAACTGAGACTAGAAATCAATTACCTTAAATATCATCAAACATCCTATATTATTTAAATCCAGAACAATAAAATTATATTATTTATTTAAATTATTAAGAAATATTTTAATTTTACGTTGATTAATATTATATATTTTTTGAAATTTATAACTATATTTTATTTAGTTATGTAATGGGTTATGTTTATATTGGACATTTAAAAAATGTTCGGTTCAAAATCCGTTAACAGCTTTGGTAGGATGAATGTGATTAAATATTTCACTCTTCCATAATATACATAATATATATCATGAAATTTTAATAATTTTTATACGTTTAATACAGTTTTAAAGCAATCTAGGGAATGTTTACATGAAAATGAATCACATCTCTTCATGGTGGTGGTAGTCCACATGTATGAATGAACGACATTATCAATTTTAAATGGATGGAAAGGTGATAAAATAGATAATAATTTATCTTAAGAAAATGATAATTATGTCATGAATATCATATATATTAATTAAATACATCATAAAAACTTTCATTGTGATGTAGTGATGAAAAACATAACGCATCACTTCGTGGAGGTGGTAAGCCACACATACACATGAGCAATGTTTTAATTTATCATATAATAGAAATGTTATTGAAAAATATTGGTACCATAATAATAATATAATTTAAGTACATATAAGATACTTATTCTATTATTTCAAAATGGATAAAGAATATTTGAAGGTGGTATAAGGAGAAATAAACATGGAATATATCGGTTTGGACGTATACCTTCTCCTCAGATAACATATTTGAATTTCTCCTTAATCCATATAAGTTTGGTATTATTGTAACCAACCTGAATCTATTAACCTAGATTCAATGAATTAAATTATTTCATTGGATTAATATTCTATGAATCACATTCAGAATGACCAAATACTCTAGTAGTTTTGGTAAACTTGATACATACATGATTTCCATATTACATTTGAAATCTAAAAGTAAACATTTTTTTGAGAGTAACACTATTACATCTAGAATATCCTTACATAATAATCATAGTACACTTCATGGATTCTTATTAAAGGAAAAAAACAAGGGTATGCTCAAAAATATTAGTAAGGGTTAAGTACAATAGAATTTATCATGAATCAATAAGAGTAATAAACATGTAAAGGAAAATAATTGAACACATGTTCCATTTAAATAAACTGACAATCATTATCAATATAAAAAGGTAAAGAACATTAAACATGTTCCATTTAATTAGTATCATCACTATTATAACTAGATGATGCATAATCAATATAGAAAGGTAAATAACTGATAACACATTACATTTATTCAATAAACAGATAGTAAAATGCATCCAAATAAAATATGACTGAGAAAATATCATTGATAACAATAATTAAATTCCCAATAAAGTAACTGATTAATTTTTTTATTTCATTTTCTTATATATCATGAAAACCTCTACTATCCAGACCATCCTCAAGACTATTTAAAATTGATCAGTAGGTATACACAAGAAACCCATTTAACTAGGGCTAGATAACTGATTCTTCTTATGAGATTATTGATGCATTTAGAGGATATCTGTAACTATGCCTCACCCATATCTTCATATATAATCATTTCTCATATGTCTAATAATCAATTTAAATCCTGAACAATACATCGTACCATTAAATATCCATATGGAAGAAATAATTTAGATTACCAATATTTCCATAGTCATTCAAATAAATTTCAATGTAAAACACCACATGTAGAAATGATATATAATTTAAATAATAATAAAATACATGATAAATAATATAGATATTTATGGTAAATTTAAATTCTTATGATCATAGGGAAATGAAAAATTTAAGGAAGTGTTAATGATTACAAAAATAAACCAATGAAGTGAATTTCAATACTATCCTTATTCAAAAAAATCATAAACCATAAAAGGGAAGAATAAGGTTGATATCAATATAGAATATATACATTGGACTACATGTAAAATAAAGGGTTGTTTTTCATAAAAAATACACATATGATAAAAATATCATTAAACACATTATTGAGGAAAATATCATTTTAATTTTTAAAATCAAATTTTAAAAATAAAAGTTCACAAAACCATATAAAATAATTTTCATTGAAAAAAACCATTTAAACATATTAATTATGAATTTAAACTTTTTTTTTCATGATGAAAAGAAATTCTGATCATTTTGTACACATTAAAATAATAATTGCTTTCACTTTTTCTGTAAAATACAAATTGGATTTTTTTGGAGAATTACATGAATATTCCTTTAGAAACATTTTTTTTAAAATTAAAATATTGGTAAGAATGTATTTAATAAATAATTTCTAATAATTTTTGAGTCATTTATGATTTTTTTAATGAAAATGGTTTTCGAAGGAAAATGATTTCAAAATAAGGGGAAATGAAGAAGGATTTTACTAAGAACAAATTCTCAATAATTTTATTTACCAAAGACTGTAAAATTATACTATTACATGATATAATCATGAATAAAGTTAGGGTAGTTAAATTAATGTTATTTTGTAGGTCAAGGTCAAATAATTTCCATCAATGGAAACTCAAGTATAAACAATCCCTATTAAAACGAGATAGGGAAATAAACCATTACAAATATCATAATGTTGATGTGAGAATTAATTAATGAATTAACTATGTGTGTAAAATTTAAACAAACCTAAAAAAGTGTAAATACAAAATAAGATATTCATAATTAATTAAACACATCTAATAATATCAAACAAAACAATGGTTTAATATAACCCAATTAAAATAAATTGAGTTATTATGTCACGACCCGCCCTCGGGGTCCGTGTCGTGACTACCCCAAGCCCGCCTTCCATAGGCCAGGGGCTGGCGACTAGCACCAAGGCGTAAATCCCAGAAAAAGGGAAGGCATTGCCTTTGTAAAGTAAACAAACACCACAGAGTAAGCAAGCGGAAGTAAAACACTAAGTACAAAAAGAAGAGCTGAAAAGTAAAAAGGGGCCGGAAATACAAGCCCAACTGTAAAGTACAACTCGAAAGGGAAAACAGCGACTGAAAAGTAAAGCTGCTACGCTGAGATGTCCACTGGAAATCCCACCTGAAGGGTGGGTACAGATAGCTCCTCTGCTCCTCGGGTCCCGCCATCCGCTCCGAGTATGTCCCGCCCAGTGGTCCACCTCCGGGTACCGCCTCGTCGTATAGTCCACCTCCAGGTACCGTCAAGTCCTCGAACCTTCGGCTTCTGTCAGCACTGTCCGTCGTCTGCAACCAACACAACGAGGTGCGGGCATAGCCCGTGCAGGGGTGAGTATAACGATACTCAGTAGGGACCCCGAGACCCTCAAGGTCTCACTAAAACCAACAAGGATAAACACAAGAAGATCTCAACAGATAAACTCTACTTAGGTATATGCCCATACATATACCTAAGTTATCAAGTAACCCATCTCAATCATGAGGAAACACAAGAATTGTGAAAACGACGGATAACCACTACCCGGGTATATGCCCATACATATACCAAAGTTAGCAAGTGACCCATCTCAATCATAAAGTAACACAAGGTCAAAAGTCTCAGCTCAAACTAGGATTTTCATTATCGAAACCGTAACTGCTGAAGAGCTCCGTCTCTGGAGTGTGAAGTGGTCCTGTCACGACTCCGATGTACTTCTCACTAACCTAAGACTGCTGAAGTACTCCTCCTGTCGAGTACTGCGGGCCAGCCACCCAAACACAGTAGTGCTTCCCGCCGAGGTATGTCACCCAAACACCGTAGTGCACACCCCCTAGTAGCCTGCTGAGGTACTCTCCGGACGAGCACCGCGGGTCTGCACTGTCACACAGGTAGTGCTCCGTCCGCCATGGGTCTGCACCTCAGAAAGTAGTGCTCCGTCCACTGGGCTAGTCGACTCACTCCAAGTCGAGTCGGTCAAGCAGTCGTCAGGTCTCAGCCAGCTACACGGTCTCCGTACATCGCATGCTCGTCACTGGGAGGGTCCGCTCCACGAGCTACAGGTCGATACTCCAAGTATCTCAAAGTCCCACGAAGAAGTGTCTCAAAGGTCCGTCTCGTCACAGGGGTCTCAACGCAACAGACGGCGCGTCGATCGCACGCCCGATCTGTGAGTTATTAGCCTAATCGTCCCAGGGGCCCGGTTGGTTTCGTGAGCGAAACCAATCCCGGCCGTATGTCAACTGTACCCCGAACTCTCATAGGGTATATTCGAAGGGACCGTTACTCAACTTAACTACCAACGCCGCTGACGGCTCGTCAAGCGGACGTCCTGTCTGAAAGATATCAGCTTTCCCGTTCCAGGGGCCCGATTGGATTTCGGGTACAATCCAACCCGGCCATACTCCGACTGCATCCAAAACTCGGGCGGAGTATGTCAAAAGTTCCGTCTCATCAAGAGGAAGTCAACGAAACAGACGGTGCGTCAATCGGACGCCCGGTCTGTGAGTTATTGGCTTTTTCGTCTCCGGGGCCCGGTTGGTTTTTAAGGCAAAACCAACCCGACCGTACTCTACCTGCGTCCAAACCTCGGGCGGAGTATGCCAAAAGATCCGTCTCATTAAGAGTAACGCAACGCGACTGACGGCGCGTCAATCGGACGTTCGTGGCTCAAGATATGAGCGTTTCCGCTCCGAAGGCCCGGTTGGTTTTGTGAACGAACCAACCCGGCCGAACTCAAAGTAATCCGAAACCTTGAGTGCGATATACCGAAACGACCGCCTCGATCCAAGGATCGCGTTTCCGTAGGCGGTTCGTCATTCGGAGGTCCGAGGCTCATGTTATGGGCCAAAAACCAAATCTGGTACGAAACGGGGGGGTCCGGGTCCGGGCCGACCCGGCCCGACCCCCCCCCCCCCTGGGGCGGCGCGGCGGCGGCGGCGGGCCGCGGCGGCGGCGCCTGGCGCCGCACGTGGATGGCACGCGGGGGCTAAGCCCCCGCTTCTTGGGTGTCGGCGCGGCATATAGCCGCGCCCCTTTGATTGAAACCGCCCCCCACGTGGGGGCCGGTTTATTTAAGAGAACCAGGGGGGCCGGCTGCCCCCCTCCTTCAAGAACCGCCCCACCCTCTTTAAGAGGGGGGTTTTTATGGGATGGCCGGGGGATTAATTCCCCCGGTTTTTAAGACATCCGGCCGGCCAGCTGGCCGGCCGGTTTTCTCAAACGGGACCGCAATTTCCGGTCCCCTTCTTCGGCTTCCGACGCCGGCGGCCCGGGCGCCGGTCTTCACATCCCGCCGCGGCCCGGATCCGGCCGCGGTCTCCTCGTCCCGCCGCGGCCCGGAACCGGCCGCGGTGTTCGTCGTCCGGCGCGGTGCGACGGCACCGCGCCCCTTTCGCCGCACTTTAAGTTCTTTCAACGCGGCGCGACGGCGTCGCGTTCTTGATGTTTCTTCCATGGTGTGCGCGCGACGGCGTTGCGTAAAATAAACGAACAATCATCCGCGTGGTGCGACGGCACCACGCCACTTGCTTCCATCCGCAAAAATAATCAAGAACGATGGAGGGGGGTTCGGCCGTGTTCGTGCGGTCCGGCCCCCCTCGCGTTAACAACAACACTTATATAAAATATTCAAAAGCCTCACGTAGACATGCAATCCACGAGCAAGAAATGGGATAAATTAACAATATTCAACAACCCCTACCTCGGGTATAAGTTTGAGGATTTGACTATGTCCGCGGAAGACGACGTCGCGGTGGTCGGGCGACGCGGTCGTCGTTCGTCAAATTCAACGACGAAGAGGCGCGTCCGAAGAGGCACGTCGTTGGCGAATCCTTGTACGCCGACGAAGGTTGTCCGAGGAAGGTGCAGTGTTCTCTCTCGTTGACACCGAAGACGAAGAAGAGCGGAGCGGCGTTATTCGTCGGAACTTGAGCGTTCTACGTCAAGTCTCGAGGAAAGTCAAATAAAAAGGAAACAACGAACTCAAGAACCCCTACCTCGATAGTCGCACGTTGACGGAGTCGTGGAATATCGGTGTCGATTCCTTTGACGTCGGAGGAAGAGTCGTTGTCGATGGCGTTCGTCGCGGAAAACCGTCGCGGAAGAGATGACGCAGAAGAAGTACGTCGCGTCGCGGATACGGCGTCGCGGACGGATCGTGTTCTTCGGCGGAGAAGTTCTTCGTTGAAGAACGACGTTCTTCGCGTTCTTCGTTGAGTTTGAAGAAGAAGAAGAGGAGCTCTCCACCTCTCAAGAAGACAAACGATCAACCCAAAATAAAATAAGCTACACCTTATTTTATTTTCACTTTGCCAACCTTTCAAAAATTCAAAAGTTGAATTCAATTCATTAATTAAATCTAGAGTTGACAAAATTAAATGAAGAGATAGGTTGGCAAGAAATAAAGTAGGGAAGAGTTACGTAATTAAGAGGGGGTTTAGAGGGGTTAGGGAATTTGAAAAGAAAAAGGGGTTTGTGTGGGCCCCACCACACTTAATCCTCCCAAGGGAGGTTAAGTGGGTGTGGGTCCCACTTCCAACCACCTTTGGTAGGTTTTTAATAAGTTAAATTAAAATTTGTCTTACACAAATTTTATTTAACTCAATTGAAAACCCCAAAACTAATTTTCAACTCGCAACAAACGCAACTCCCGAAAAGGTTTCTTTAAGCGAATATCGGCGTTGTGAGTTCATCGGTGCCCTCGGATTTCAATTCCGAGCACCGGATCAAAAGTTAGGAATTCCCGCTCGTTCGTTCACTGAACGTACCCGAGCCAAACTTCGGAAATTAATTCCGGGCACTCCGGGCCTCGGAATCAGGTGCCGTCTGAAACCGCGCTCTTGTAAAATTCTAAAGAAAATTAAGAAAAAATTTCCCTTGAATTTTACGGGTCTTTACATATTAAATTCATTACTACTTGGTAACTATCAAGTTAAATAGTCGTGGATAAAATAATTAAAATTGAAACACATAATAAAAAAAGAGGATTTATTCAGTATATTAGACATTAAATTTAATTTATAGACACTATATAAATTATATTAGGTTTAATAACATTACAACATTCCTCAATGAAGGGAAATTGAGACAAAATCACTTACTACTTGGTAATTTTTAGTTAAAATAACCTTGGTTAATATAATTAAAATTAAAACATAAAATACCCTGAAGTATGAATTATTAATGATATTACATATAAAATGGGTAATATTTACACTATAAAAAATAGATTAGGTTCATAATAATAAAATATTCCTCAATGTAAGGAAATTGAGACGAAGTCCCTTACCACATGGCAACATTCAAGTAAAATATCCTTGGATTAAATAATTAATATTGAAACATAGAATATAGTGAATTATGATGTATTAATTATATTACATGTAAAATGGGTATAATTTACACCATATAAAATAAATTAGGTTTATAATAATAAAATATTCCTCAATGTAGGGAAATTGAGGCGAAGTCCCTTACTACTTGGAACGTTCAAGTAAAATCCACATGGATGAAATAATTCAATATTAATAAATAAATTACCATGAATTATGAATTTTGTATGATATTACATGTAAAATGGTAATTTTGTACACTATATAAAGTAAATCACCTACACAACAATAAAATATGCCTCGATGTAGGGAAATTGAGATGAAACCCCTTACCACTTGGTAACGCTCAAGTAAAATCACCTTGGATGAAATAATTCAAATTTAACCCTAAAATAATTTTAATTGTGAATGATTATTGATATTTCATTTAAATGGAATTTATTAACACTATATAAATGAAATTTGGTTCTCAATAAAAAATATGCCTCAACATAAGGAAATTGAGACGAAGTCCCTTACCTTACACTTTCCTTTAGTTGAAAAAGTTTTAACCTCTTGTATAATGGTTTTAAGAAAGAAATTAATTTATATAAGAACCATATTAATATTTATAATATAATATATGGTCCTATTATAAAATTTTACCACCTTTTTTCTAATAATATTTCATTATTTTCATTATTTTGGGTGTTAATTGCCTTGTTTATATTTCAGTATTTCTCATGAATGTTTTGGTTATTATATATTTTGTATAATAACATCATATACAGAATTATATTAATGTTATAAATATTATTTTTTCATTATATACATATTTATAATCATTATTGAAATTTGAGCATGGAGAATGGAAGACATCGCTTCATGGAGATGAGAGGTCGTACGTTCGCACAAGTGACGTTATCATTTCATTAATGGGTTAAAGGGTAATAAATTTAGTGATATATTAATCATAAAAAATAAATATCATATCATATATATCACATGTATTCATTAAATTGATCCTTGTTACTTTCTTTGAAAAGTGTAATTGAAAAATGATTCACATCGCTTTGCGAGGTGATAGTCCTCCATACAGATGAGTGTGTTATCATACATTAAACTGAATGAAAAGTAAGAATTTATATGTGATATTATATTTAATAAAGTATTAAAATATCATAAATATCATATATATTCATTAAATATATCATTATATCTATACATGAAAGGTGGTGATGTAAAATTAATTTAATCATTCCGTGAGGCAGTGATCCACCACACACACAATCCATGATTTCATTTTCCCATTTGATGAAGGATGAGATGAATAAAAATTATTCCATCAATATAATAACATATTATTATATGTTAGATATTGTGTTTATTATATTTTGAATTTACTGGACACAATTGGAGGAGGAAAAATAAGAATTAAACATAAAGAGCCCAATTAATACAATTACCTTCCCTAAGAGAAACCTCATTTGGATATCTTCTTAAGTATCCAAGGGATGGTCTTTTAGGAATACCATTAGATCTAAAATAATTATAAAGATGTGTGGGGGTAATTTTTGTAGGTTTTTTTCATCCAAAGTGCATGATAGGTTTGAATATATTAAGGGATGGAGTGCCCTTTTATAAGTGGGGAATGAGAACCCACTTGGAAATTAGTTGGATGTTTCTGAAAAGAATCCAAAATGATAGAGTTATTCACATGAAAAAAAGATTCCAAATAACCTTAGGATCTATTTTTTTAATATTATAAGTTTAAATATGTCTATAAAAATAAGATTTTAACAAGTTGGTAGGTCATTTTTACCCTTATCTTCTTAGTTTAACCCCCACTGGTAAACCCATTTTTACCTTAACGATAATAATTAATTTTTATTTTTTTCACACTTAATTTTGGTAAAAAATAAATTATAGATTATTATAGAATATTAATTTTTATTTTTTAAAATATATTATCAATTTTTCCAAATTCAATTAACTGAATTGGTAGAATTCAATTTAAAATTATAACCACAGGCACAACGGAAAATATGATTTCCAAAGAGAAACCTATCATATTTATAGAAGGATTTAATATCAAAATTAAAAATGAAACAGATTAAAATTACCTAAATTATAGAAATAAAAATATAATTTAACTAATTTTACTTTTAAACCAATTTAATATTTAATTTAACCATGTAAATTATTTAAACAAAAAGGTAGTTTTCAATAAAAATCAAAATTTTCACTATTCATTAAAATTGATATTTTTCATAAAAATTACCAAAAATTCACCCTAAGATAATTTTTATAGTTGGATTTTAAAAATTATGTTCAAATTATCAAATAAATTCTATTTAATAGTTAAAAATTCATTCTAAATTATTTGTTCAAAGTGCATCTAAACCGTATTTTGAAAAAACCACAATTTTTCAGAAAACATTTCTTTTTTATTTTAAATGATTCTTATTATATTTATAATCAATAGATAACCAATGAATTTGTTTTTAAAATTTTAGACCGTGTTAGTTTCATTATTTTTTTAGTATGTTTCTTGGTTTTTATAACCAAAATAAAATTAGTAAAAAAATACTTCAATTTAGTTATTGAATCATAATACATAAATACTTCATACATTTTATATCAAAATATTAATTTCCTTGGTCTATGTGTTAAACTTTAGAAAAGGTAATTGACTCAAATAATTCATATTTTCCCCACATTTATGTTAACGAACTATAAATGGATCCCTATGAGGAGATTTATTTAATTCAATCACACTCTTCATTTTTATTTCAAAATTCATTTATTTATTCCATTAATTTCCAAACATAATTAATTTTACCATTCCTTTGAGAAACATTATTGGGATTAAATATCCATACTTACCCCACATGATAGAAATCAAGCCTTGATTCCTCTATGGTCTTCACCACTCGAGCTCTTAGAAAACTTCATCCTTCTCTTTTATACAGAGTCTGAGATTTGGTTAATATATAGGATATTAATCATATTTTAGGATAAATTATTATGAATAATCACAATATATTTCAATCCTTTCATAATTTCATTTTTTTCATAGTAAACACATTTTCCTTCACATTCAATTTTAACATGATTCTTTTAGGTTTCATCCATTAACTAAAACCAAAATGAATTGTGTGGGGAAAAATAATCATAGTGGGAAAACCATAATACTCATTTATATGATAGTTAAATCCTGAAATTTTTTAATACAATTCAGCTTATGTTTAATATAAGTTATTAATTTTCATCATATATTTAAATCATCCATTTTGGTTTGTAAAGAAAAGTTTAATTTCTCAAAGAATATCCCCTGGGAGTTTCGAATCAGGTGCACAGTATGTCCTGTTATACTGCACCAAATGGATGATTAGGTCAGGACCAATGTACCATTTTGGAGTTAATAATCTTTGGTACAACTGTTTCAGAACCACATCTACTAGTATTATCCAAATAGGGATTTAGTCCTAGGAGGGCCACACAATATATTCCTTACCAAAACATTAAAATGTTCTTTTATACTTATCCTCAAATTCTACCATTGGGATATTTTTCCTATACTGTGGTTTCTCAAATATAGTTCCCAAGGGTTCCGTGGATACCAAATATAATTACCCTAACTTTATTAACCTAGAGTTGTGTCTTACTTTATTAAATTATCATAATATACACAGAATTTCATCCTGAAGGACTGAACATTTTTTTGTAGTCTCGGTAAACTAGTTACATATATAATTCCAATATTACATTTGAAAACATAAATTGTAACATTTTTTTTCAAGCATAACATTATTAACTTTAGCATATCCTTGCATATCAATCACTATATAATTCATGGATTCCATGGAAAGGAAACAAAATAATGTCGAGATTAAATGGTTGGTAAGGGTTAAACATAAAAAAGTTATCATTAACCAATATGCATAATCAATATGGAAAGAAAAATATTAAAACACACATTCCATTTAAATAAATTCACTATTATAATCTATATGGAAAGGAAAATAACTGAAAAAATGTTCCATTTAATAAATATCATGGCTATCATAACCAGATAAGGTATAATCAATATTGAAAGGTAAATAACTAAAAACACAAGCAATTTAATCAATAAGATGGGATTGAAACTTGTTCAAAGATAATATCACTACAAATAATCTCATTGATAATAATAGTTGGATTATCAATTAATGAAATTCTTAGTCATTTTATGTCATAATATTAGGCATCATGAAAACCAACACTATCAAGACCTTCATCAAGACATTTTAAAACTGATAGGTAGGTATGCACCAAAATGAAATTTAACCGAGTTTAGCCAATTGATTTGTTTCATATGCCTAAAAATGCATCTAGGGGATATATATAACCAAAAACCACTTGTATCTCTATGTACAAAGCACTCTACTTAGATAAAATAATACATTTAATTCAAAAAAAATTCCTTTCTATTAAATATTCATATTTAATAAAGAATACGAGTTATCAATATTTCTCTAGTAATTAAAATAACTTTAAATGTGAAATACCTTATTTATAAATGAGATTTAATTTAAGAAATAATAATATCTATGATAAATAATATGGATATTTATGGGACATTTAATTTTCAATGATCATAGGAAAGTGACTAATTCAAGGGAAAGTCAAACTATTCAAAAACCATCTAAAGGAAGAATAAGGAATATATCAATTCAATATATCTGCAACTGAGTATATATTCACTAAAGGGTTTTTATCATTGACGAATAGAAATGTCACAAAATTTTGTTTAAAACATTCTTAAGGAAAATATAATTTTCATTATTGAAATCATATTTTAAAAATAAATGTTTAGAAAAAATTTCAATGAAATATTTCATTGATAATAACTACTAAAACATATAACATAAGAATTAAAACATCGACTGGTCATGGTAGCAGGAAATTCCATACATGGAATACTTGTTAAAACAAAGAATCCTTTCATTTTTTTAGTAAAATCCAAAAGTCCATTGTTTTAAAAATGAAATGAATATTCCTTTAATAAAATTTGCAATAAAATTAAAAAAGTGTAAAAAAGTATTGAATAAATTATTTTGAATAATGTTAAAGACATTTTGGAAAAAAAATTAAAATAACATGGTTTTGGAAGAAAAAGTATTTATGACCGAAGCGAGAAATGAAGTTGAATTTTTCTAAAAGTATTTTCGTAATCATTTTAAGTACTAAGTAGTATAAAAATTTTACTATTACTTTCAAAATTCAGGAATAACTATAGGAGAGTAAAATTAAATTGTTTTTAGGCAATTATAAAATAATTTACTTCAATGAAATATTAATTAAAGATAATCCTAATTAAAATCATATTGTGAAATAGACCCTAATAAAGATCATACCTAAAATATCCTAGGTTTTTTGGAGGTATGGATCCTATTAATTTCCTATTAAATGATTTTTTGACCAAATTGGAATATATAATAACGTCATGGGAGTTTTGGTATAGTCTGGGGCTTGTTCGGAGCCCATAGCCTTACTTCTGGACAAAAACAGCTGGGCCACATGGTTAGTTTTAATCTTGCAACCCAGACCACACAGTTTGGAGTTACCACTTAGGGATGAAAAAGGGTCATAGGTGGCTACATGGTTTGGGGAAACCATGCAACTAGGGGTGAAAACACATGCGAGCCACTTCAAATTTTTAGCATAAGTGTTTGGCACAATTTTCACATGGTTTTCCAAAATATTCAAGGTCCCCCTTAAGGAATATAAGGGAACATGGTTAGCTCATGGTTTTACTAATCATGTTTCTAAACTGTGAAACCTAGTTAAAATATGGGAAATGATAATTTTTCCCTTATTCCCCTATTTTATATTTTTAATCTACCACAGATCCTCCTCCCATTTGAGAGGATTTTCAAGCCTAAGCTATTCTTTGATCCTAATTCTCTATTTGGTCTCATAATTGTACAATATATTTCTTGTTGGATCCTAACTAGTATGTTCTTCAACAATCTTGTGTAGTTTTTTTTCATATCAATATATGTATTTTGGGGTAAGATAATATGCCCTACTTCCATGTATTTTGTCTATTTATCCATTTTATTTCGATGTGGAAGTGTATATGGTGGGTGGTATACACCATTCACTTTAATGATGTTGTTTTATATACCTTTTGATTCCTCATCTCAAAAAGGGATGCACTTGTAAGGGGCTCTCCGCTAGGGTTTTCCCCCTACCGCCACCTTCCACTCCCCCGTTGTATTTTGGCTCGGATCCTCTCATCGATGCTTCAGCTCGACGTGATTTTGGAGTGTAGTCATGTGGCGGGGTCATGGCTCGATCATCTCAGCGTTCTCACCATCAGCCTATCTTTTTATGCCTTGGCCATCGATCTAGACAGGGTTTCAAATTGTGGTGCAGTGAGGATTGAGTTTCCAACTGCTACGGTGATGGTTGCCGCTTCACATTTTAGTCGACTGGGGTTGTGCGGGGAGGATCTGGTCACCCTGTGTGGTCTTGAAGGTGGCGACTGTATTTTCGGTTCAGGATTGTGGCAAGTCTTCTTCAGGTGTTCCTTTTCTTCCCTTGCAAGTCTAGCTCCACCAGTCTTCGTGGTAAGAGGTATCGTTTTGTTTCTTTGATGTTAGATTTTCTTTTGGGCGCATGGCAGTGTTGACATCGTCATAGGTTCCCCTTTATTCACTCCCGTTTTGAGAGATTTGGACTCCAGTGAGATTTCTGGCATCCGTAGCCGGTAGGGGTTTGGATGGATGTGGGGTTCTGACCTTTATTCCAGTGACTGTTGATGGTTTTATTGTACATGGGGTCTTGTTTCGGGTTGATCAGCGGCGATCTAGGATTTGGGATGTTAGATCATTGGATTAAAATGGAGTAATGTTGTTTTTTCAAAGTGTTTTGGTTTAGAATTTGTGATTCGGTGGAATGGTGGAATGTTTGTGTTGATTTTCTGATTTTGTTGGTATTTTGAATCGGGACTCGACTACTTGGAAATGGCCCAGAGGTGGTTTTAGAGCTGGTAGTTCACCTTTGTAGAGCTTTTCAGATCTGGATGTTTGAGAGGGTATGGCATCAAGCCATCGATCAGGCCTGTGCTTTTACATAGGACACTTGCTTGTCGATAGCCATGCAACGGTGAAGTGTTTCATTATGATTTTATGCTGGAAGGGGTAGATCTATGTTATCAGTCTGGTTTTACTCTCTTAGACCTTCGGGTCGTGGTTTATTTTTTTCCATGGAGTTAGTATGGGTTTCCCCCTTCTTCCCTCAAAATGGGGTTATATTATATTATAATAAAATAAAAATTTATGGCCTTCGGGCTGTTGGATGGATATACCTTTTGTTTTTGTTCCAAAGATCATACCGTCTGGTGTTTCCCCTAAAATTAATTAAATTTATTGGATAGATTATGTGGAAGCTATTTAGGTTTCCCTTGAGTACAATTAAATGGTTAGTGGTTGTTCACATCATCATGTTCCACCTTTGAGGTTTATTTACATTTTATCCATGTAATAACACCTTGTTGGGTGCATGTGATCGCTCTAATTTTAGAGTGATCCTCAATAATAATTTTATTAATTTTTTAGGTTGTGAGAGACATATTTTAAATATTAATTTTTTAATAAAATAAATTATTTTAATTGAATTAACAGGAGAAGGTTGTTTCCTCCCTTTCATGTGAGTGCGTATGATTAAAATTGATAAATTGTTTATATGGAAAAATTTTAATGGTTTGGAAGAACTATTCGGTTATAATTGATAATTATTGATAAATTAATAATGATAGTGGATGCATTGGACGAGCTCCTTGGATCCTAATTTCATTGGATTCGATGGACATATCTACTATATGGATTCATATTGATTATGGAAGTGGATTCCTTAGGCAGTTATACTCTTTGGATTATGATTTTGTATAATGCCAATGACTTTTCTACCAATCAGATACAACTTTCTTGGATTCACATTGTACATGCTCTGTTGACATGATCTTGTGTCAAGAACTATCCCGGTTCAACCAAAAACTGGTCGCCCAAGACGATCTATGACATGGCGTGAAGGGAACTCCAGATCCCCACGAGCTGGAAACAAGTGTTGGGAATTAATAGAATGGAAATGGAACAATTTATCCCAAAATAAAAAAATAAAACAAACAACATGATGATATAAAAAAGAAGACCCAATAATATGAAAATATCCACATTAAACATCCTTTACAACAAAATTGAAAATACCAGAAACTATACAACAAACTCAAACACCACCTGATAAACACACATATCCATGTGACCCCAAGGTTTACTCTCTAATTATAAAACCAACCATCACCCATGGAGATCGAACCAAGATGAAACCTATACTAAAAGCTAAAAACAAGAAGAAACTATCTGTGTGAGTATTAAAACTCTGTAGGTGTGCCCATAAAAATCTATTCCCAACGCAATTAATTTAATATAAAATAAACATCAACCTCATGTTTTAAATGAAATATATAAAAGTAATACTTTCTACCCATTTTTCACTATAAAATAAATCACGATCCATTTCCAATTTTTTAGTTAAAACCTAAATTCTTTTTCAGGGAGAAATCATATGAATTTTTAAAAGAGACTGGTAAAATCTCAATTATAAAGGAGGAAAAGAGTGAAAAATATTTCTAAAACCATTTTCACAAAAACACTTGAAATCATTTCATAAATTTTGGAAAGAAGCCACAATGTTTTATGGAACAATTATACAACAAGGGAAATGTAAAATATCACATAAGAGTAGCCAACCAATCATATATCTCAATCTTCCACCATAAGCAACTAAGTGCTAATAAACATGGGAGGAACCTAATAGGTCATGAATAATCCACAACATATTAATACATGTTGACTCATCCCATAAATCATGCCTAACTCAATGACATAAAATATGTCTATCAGGCTCATCCATCCCACACATGGTGTAGAGTGAGGGGCACTATCCCATAGCAGTAAAACTCAATATTTCCCCATGTTATGGGCCACCAGCTAGTGCATAACCTAACTAGTGTAGAAATCATTCCAAGAAAATTCAATAGTTATATCAGGTTCTCCATGTCATGAATTATATAAGAGGGTTATCTAACCGATGTCATCCAAGCATCCAATCACATATTAATATTTCACATAACATGCATTATCTATGTCACCCAAAGGATCAATCTCTTGTCATAAAACACATAAATCTCAAAGCAGTCCACACCGAGGATATTCTTTTCCACACAATGTAAATGGGTCAATATAATTCCATAGCGGTGACATCCCACCCATTAAATATATATATAAACATGGAAATATTATTTTCTAAGGATAGGTTTCATCATAAACACTTTCATCAAAGTACAAAATAGGCCACAAGATATTTTCACAAAACTATTATTTATCAAAGAATCCAAATCGCCTTTAAAAAGTGTTTTAAATATGTCATTTTCCATTTAAAAATAATTTTAAAATTATATTTTAGACATTCATGTCACACTTTCATAAAAAAACATTTTTTTTAAAAAATTCCAAATATTCCATTAATCATCATCACATTCCATTTCATTTTCAAACAACTGAATATACACAATTTTTAAGTCCAAAAATTTTATAGATTCATTTAAGTAACCTAAAACCACTATCAAGAGGTCACAATAATGTTTACAAAGATAAATTATTCTTAACAATCAACAAATCACATGTGAAATCCAACTAGGAATTTTATCAAACACTTGGTCTGCACATTTACAACAAAACAATGCCATTTATCACAAAAAAAGGTTGATTCACCATTTTTCAATATAATAAAATATTCCAATGATCCCACATATTTAACATACAAGGGAGGTTTGAAAAAAATGAAACCAATGATTCATAAATTTAAAAGTCTTGTGCAATGGGAAACCTTTATCAATATTATGGTACTTTGACAATGCTCACCCAAAACACCCAATAAAAGTTCCAGGATCTAAGATCTATCAATAGAAACACTATAAAATAAAACACCCCAACATAAATCAAGGGTAACATGAACCCTTCATCTACATGACCTAGGAATGAGAATATATGAAGAGGAAATGAATTAACATGGAAGAGGGAGAGGATATGAGAGGGTTACCTTGAGAAATATGGCCCAAACATGAAAATTCACAATAGATCTAACATGGAATGGGGAGTGGGGTATTGGAGAAGGAGTTAGGATCCTCCTTTAGAACGTACGAAATAGGGGGAGTGTTAGATTGGTGTTTTGGTTAAAAAATACCTGCAGGTTAGAGTGATAATTTCATAATTTTTATGATCTAGTAAGCTCGCACTGTTTGGGTGCATGGTTTACCAAACTATGTGCCAATCATGAACCCCTTGAGTGACACACCTGTGCACCTTCATGGTCTAGCTGCATAGTTCCCAAACCATGCCAAAAACTATTTTCCATAAACAAAACCTCACCACACACTTTCCAAATGGTTTGGAAGACTGTGCACAAGTCATGTTTTATTCCTTTTCCACAAACACATAAGTCATACATTAAACTAGATACAGTTGCACTATTTTTCTTACCCTGCACCAACTAGGTGTAGGCTACTTCTGTTCTTAGAAACTAATCTTTTCTATACGAACCCATGGGAAAAATGAATAAAAACTATAGGGTCAAAACTAAACAAATAAATATCTCAAAGTTTATACCACATCGCACCCAAAACTCAAGAGAAAACTGATATACAAAAATGAACCAGAACAAAGGGTGAAAAGAAAAAACTATGTGTGGAAATTCTCCCCACCATTAATGATTTCCACCCCCATAAATCCAAAACATCATGCAGTTGATCGGTCAATGACTAAGGATTTCCATATCACATGATCCAACCTCTCAAGTAAAGGATATCAAACACTATAAAACAGAACTTATGAATCTTTCCTAAAACAAAATGGAAAACCAAAGACACTTCTTGAGAAACAATGTGAAACTTGAGCCACAACCTTTACAACCATTCCTCAAACAATATTGTTGATCACACTCCCAAAAACCAAATGTTCAACCAAATTAAAAAGGGATCAAGATCAAAAAAACATTGTAAAGATACTACTTCTTACCTGGCCACAAACGAAACCAAACTACATTCTCAACATAATAGGTTGTAACTGAATCCCCCCATTAGAAAGTGATTGTAATTGATTATCTCCAGAAGAAACCACTTTAAGATCTGACATGGGCATCACAACCATTAAGAACCAACTAGAGTGAACTGGTAATGCAGGATAACTCATGAACATTCCAACACTATCCAATAACCCCCACCACAAGGCCCCCCCCAAAAGAAAATCACGATAATTAGAAATTAAACCGTGATAAGGAAAACTATGATAGAGAACCATAATCTATATCCATTCATGCACTAAAGACAAAACAAGACCAAGCCCCCCTATAACCCTGGGCTTTCTGACTGTATGTGAGGTTCACTCTGGGGCCTATAGTTAGAGCCCTAATGTTTGAATCATTTCCCACCTCACATACAGAAGCTAATAAACATTGATCACCATGATAATTATTCAAATGGTAAAAAGGTAAAGTCCTCCATTTTTAAAGGAGAAAATATCAAAATTTCAAAAACAATGACACACATTCAATAAAATAGGAGTTCTCAGGAGATCTACAACATCCCCTTACATCACAAACAAAATTTAACACCACTGTGAACAACTTACATAGCAGAAGGAAACATTACAATAGAAATAAACTTTAATCTAATACCAAAACATCAATCTACTCCTATGAACTAGCCCCATCTCTCTTCTTGGAAACACCATGACAGAACCATTACATGTGGACTAGGTTCCCACATGAAAGACAATTTTTTGGTGCACTTGGACATGAATAATTCATATGATATTTCTTTCAATGATAATGAAACAATACAATTCCATGCCTAGAAGATGATGTCAAATGATCTCAAGGCCTTTTAATCCCACAACTATCTCAAATAGATTCTGTCTTCTTCACCACATCCTTACTAGAATTACCTTCACTCCTTATAGGAACTAAAGGAGGGAATACTTCCTCAAGAACCCCAACCATCATAGCGTCAACATGAATAGCATGCCTTACCACATCAGAAAAAGAAGTTAAATTGAACTTTGAAACCTTTGACTTCAGATCAGGATGAATCCCACACTCAAAATCTTGAACCTTCGATGAATTATCCAAAACATACCATAGATCATATGGACCTAGGTCAAAATACTGAATATAGAACTCCAATAATGATCTGTCACCCTGCAAGAGACAACCCTTATATATTCCCCTCCTTAACCTCGTCATCTCAAAGAATTATTGTCTGATCAATGAAGCCTTGAAGAACTCCCAGTAAGAACTTTCCAAGGATTGTTCTTAGATACCTATTTCCACCAATTCTAGGGTAAACCCTCAAGCATAATGGTAGAAAATATTACCTTCCATGAATCAAGAAACATAATGAGGATAAAGTTCTTTTATATCTTCTACAACCACTCTTCTACTTTGATATTATCTGATTAACCATAAAACTGGGGGGATTTAACTTTCAAAACTCAAGAATGAAATCCATAGGTTTATTAACTAGAGAGCCTTCTAACGGGGAACAAATCGTAGCTACAACTTGAATATCCATCAAATAATTGTAAAGGAAACCACTAGGAAACATAAATCCAAGAACTAAATCAAAACCAACCCATCAACAAGAGTTTTTAATTTCAAACAATGCATAAAAATCACTTATAAATCACTATAAAACACCACATAACCATTTTTTATAAAGGAATAACAAATTTCTAATTGTAAACATTTTTGAAATAAACCAACTTGGTGAGTTCACACACTCACCAGTGGTATTCCTTAGAGTCTCACTCACATACACCTATTATTTCCACCCCAAGAACTATAAACACATTTAATAATGATAAATCATATTCCCACATCATTATCCAACCACATTCCCCACATACCCATGCATGTGATTACCTAAGGAAATACAAAACACAAAAAAAAACATTTTTTTCACATTCCAAAATGATATTTTCCACCCACAATTTCACACTTCCAATCCACTTCCAATTCAAAGTTCATAAAAAATTTCAGAATCCCAATGACTAACAAGTAAAATACCATTTTTTAATTCCACTTTTCAATCAATTCCATAATGTTCAAGCTCAAAGTATAAAGAAAATGATTACTTGAAAGGTCACATGACAAGCACATGAATACCATAATTTATCCCTCATATATCATAAGATATATATTGTTGGTCACATTCCAAACATGTGAATACCTTAATCATGTATTCTTTTGAAACATGAATTACTATAGAGCCTTGCTGAAAACATGAATGTTGTAAAATGTTAACTCATTCCACATACCAAAATCCCCAAATTTCTATATACTCAAACCATGATATCACATTGTCCTTAAATTAGTCATGATCTCATGAATACTTTCAAACATATTATTTTCTCCTTATCCATTCATTATGCACATATCATCTACTTTCCAAAAATATTTTAATCACTTTTAAGGGTTACCTGTACCATATAATTATCAAAAACCACAATAAACCATTACATAGATATTCCAATGTTCCACAATACTATAAATGAGATTCCACAACATTATTTTAGAATCCCTTTACATAAACACATAATCATTACACCACATCATTTTCATACTCAACATTGCTAATATTGATCACATGTGACTTCCCTTTGTCCTTTGCCTTAAGAGGTTGCTCATGTTGATCATGATTAACCCTTGGATTAGGGAATTTTTTTATCATAATGCCCCATTTCCTTGCACTTGAAGCATTGAAGTGTTGGTGGAGTGTTCTTTGTAGTCTATTATCTATTAACGTCATTAGAAACCTTTTTCCCATTACATCGGCACTCAGCTGGTCGATGACCTTCTTTTCCACACTCGAAACATTTTCTAGTACCTTTTAGACAATCTCCGCCATGCTTATTTCTACACTTTGAGAATAAAGAAACATTCACCTTCTTTTCAACATTTTTCTGAGATTTTTCGTTGAACTCCATCTTTCGTTTCTTTTCAAAACCATGAGATGGATATGTAACACCAACTTCCAGTTCTACCTTGATAGCACAACGCACAATTTCTTCATAGCTACTGAAGTCTCTTATCACTAATTACTTTCGAAGAGTTGGTTTTATTCCACTAAAGAATCGATCAACATTACTTTCAGGTTGGATGATAAATCCAGATGCATACCTTGCAAGCCATGTAAAATTTGCTTCATATATACCAACAAATTCATCATCCTTTTTCTTAAGATTAAGGAAATCCTTCTCCATCTTTGTTCGAAGAATACTAGGGAAGTACTTATTGAAAAACATGTTCTTGAACTCGTTCCATTCCATGGATTCAATTTCATCTTAGGGCCTTGTATTTTTAACTATATTCCACCACTGGTCTGCTTCACCTTCTAACTAGTAAATAGCCAAAATGAATTTTTCATGCTCTGAACATCGAATTATTGAAAATATCTTTTCAATGGTACTAATCCATTGTTCAGCAACAAGTGGATCAGAAGACCCACTGAAAGGAGGTGGACGTTGCCTCATGAAGGACTCAATAGAATATTGTTCCTTTATCTGCTCATTTGGAAGTCCAAAATGATTCATAGCTTGTGTAAGTATAGAAAAAATATTTTTCCCTCCATCTCACACAACATTGGTTTATTCAGGAGGACTATCATTGCATTGTCCATTACATTGATCAACATGGTTCCTTCGGGTTCCAACCATCTTCTAAAACCCAAAAAGAATAGTGTGAGTCAAAAATTGTGATAGGGAAAACAACATAATAAAGGGGGAGTACCATCAATATATAACATCTTATGTTTAATTATAATATCATTACCATAATTCTAGGACTATTACCTATACGTATACTTAACCTTAGATACATCCCTAGACATACATTAGAAATATCTCTAGGGATCTCAAAAAGTTTTTGCATCCAAGTTTCCAAAGGTTAACAAAACCTTTTCTCTGATACCAACTTTAGAGACCCAATTCATGATGTACATGGACATTAAATTACTTTTTCAGAATACTTAATACATAACAAAAACCAACACTCAAGGATCGTAATATTTTAGTGTCTTTGGAAACTCAGAACATAATCTTCTAATCATGGTGAATGATCTTCAACATCTCCCATAAAGATCTTCCCCTTTTGTTTTCTTACCTAAAACCTTTCATTAAATCCTAGGGAAATGAAAACATAAAAAGGGTGAGCTAAAATGATCAGTAAGGGTAAACATAGAGAACATAAAACAATCCATAAACATTTGAATGCAAAAACATGAACATAAAACAAAACATCAAAATCTTGAGCAAAGACATAAATCATGGAAGTACGTAAGACATATATCACAAAGGAACATAAATCATGATAAAATTTCATGAGAATAAAACATGTAATTGTGGAAAACCATTAAGCATATGATATGATTTCCATAGTATCCAAGACATTACTGCCAAGACCATCTTAGTGGACAAAGTCCCTTTATGAATCGAGTTCACTCCTCGTTCCAGTCCAGTGACACTAAACCGGATTAACTTACCATTCCAACCATGTCTATATCATTAGATATAAATCTTTACCCAATGAATTTAAGGGAGATATATGTCTCATCCATCTCATACTGAAATCATTCCTACTTGTTCCACAACATGAACATAAATCATTTATCATTACCCAAAGTATAAAATGGGTTTCATAAACATCATACCATCATAACATAATCCATACAAAAAATGGATATCATTTCATCATAAGAAAAGGGAAACCATGTAAATCATAGAGACATTATACTTAAAACATGAATATACTGAATAATTTCATCTTAGATGGAAAATAGTTTTGATAAAACACTTGAAATGAATTATTGAGGAAAATATCCTTTCTTATTCAAAATCATTTTCTTTTCACAAAAATTCCATTAAATTTTAAAAGAAAAGGATTTTTTTGAAAATATTCATGAAATATTGTAGAGTAATATTCATGAAAATAAGGTGTTACGAAACTGTAAAAATCCCTTCATGCCATATAATTTAAAAAAACATTCTCCTTGTACTTTTGTCGGAAAAGTTAAAAAGTTCCTTGTATGGTAAACAAAAGAAATATTCCTTTAATAACATGTGGTAAAAGTAAAAAATGGGTAAAAAGGAGTTTAAACACACATGAAACCATTTTTAGAAAATAGGGACATGGATAATAAATACAACCATAGTATATACTTACAAATAAACAATCTCAGATAAAAATGAGATTGGAAAAGTTATCCCTTACCTTAGGTCTGATATGCTTCATACGTATCCGAAACTTCTGTATAATGGTTTAAATAATTTCATTGACTTATTAAATAATCGTATTAATTTTTATGATATCATATATGATTCACTTATAACTTTATATTACCCGTTCTTTTGTAAATTCCATGTTAAAGCAGCGTTTTGGGTAAAATCGTTTTATTTATTGTACGTGTTTGGACTTGTTGTTCTTGATATTATTATTACTTATATCATGATTTAATTACTTCCAAAATGTAAATCATTATTTATATATCATATATATTCAGTAAATATATATATAATAGATAGATAAATGAAATGAAACACACCGTTCATGGAGACGGTAGGCCATACGTACGCATGAACGCTGTTTTCCTTTCCTTATTGACTTAAATGGAAGTAAGTAGATGAAATATATATATAAATAAATCCCATAGCTTTATATTGTCATATATTTAATTATTATTCATTATATATACTTTATAATCATTCTTGAGTGGTTAACATGGAGAATGAATCTCATCGCGTCGTGGAGACTGTAATCCGTACGTATGCATGAGCGATGATATCACTCCCATAATTATTGAATTGAAATGGAGTGGATGATATAATATCTAATAATCATTATGATGTTATAATAACTATATATAGTTATTCTTTACACCATTATAGCAATCCAAGTAAGGTGGTGGTGGAAAAACTGATTACACCACGACGTGGAGATGGTATTCTGTATGTATGCACGCGCGGTGATTTAATTTTCCGTAGGATGGATAGAAGATGAAATAGGGTTTTTTAATTTTTATAATAACATATAAGTATATTATTGATACTGATGTTATTAATTTATGATGAAAAAAATAAATATGAATAAGTATAAGAAGAAATAAATTGGAAAGAATCGGTAAATGATATTACCTCTTCTTTGACGCGCCTCTTCTTAACCTCCTCTTAAGGCACTAGAGTTGGTCTTTTGAGGAGACCAGAACCTCTATAATTTTTCTAGGGAAGTTAAGAAGGTAAATTTTAAGGGTTTGTCCGAGCTTGAAGGCTCCAAATTGTTTAATGAGAAGAGGTAGGAGGTTCCCTTTTATAAGGTAGGAGAGAGGAACCTTAGAAAAAACGTAAAATATTATTTTATAACAATGTCATATTCGGTTTATAATAGCTCCAAATTAAATTATTTAGAAGCTAAAGTGGGGATGGGTCTCAAACCTCTCAACCAATAGGTTTAATACAAGTTTAGGTAACTATTTTAACCTTATCATTTTGATTTAACACTAAGTTAGATAATTTAACTTTTACCGTGTCTTCTTTTTTTCTTACACTATAGGTTACGAAACTTACTATAACAAGCCAAAAGAACCCCAAGTGGTTAATTATTAATATGTATAATATTATTTAAGTCCTTTGGCGGAACCTTAGATTTTTAGGAATAAAATAACAATTATTAATATAATATTTGTTTTAAAAACTATTTTATGTCAATTTTGACACTATTTGGTAATTGATTTTTATGAAAATAATAACAACATGATTAGTTCGAACAAAGTTAATTAAATCGATAATAACATGTCATATTAACCTAAAAAATTATTGTAATTTATAAAAAGTCTCAAATTACATTTATTTGGGTATTTATAATATCAATTATGTTAATATTTCATTAATAAGGTAATTACTGCAACATCATTTTGTCATAAATAAATTAAATTATTTAATTTCTAAATATTATAAATAAAATACCATTATGTAGGAAATATTTTTATATTTATAATTAATATTTATAGTCGAATTTATCTTATGTATAACCCTATATTAAAAATGGTTTAGTTATTAAACATTGATTTTAACTCTTTTAACTCTTCTTTGAATTAAATAATAATAAATGTCCTAATCTAATCCAAGTGGACATAAATGATACATTATATTCCTAATTTTGTTTTTGGCCAAATTATACTTATTCAATAGAATTAGGACATGTTTTAGGGTAATAATAATATCATTTTTACCCTTAATTACCCTATTTACTTTTAAACGTGGTAAATAAAAGTAAAAAGTTCTTATTCACCAAAAATTATTTTCATCTTATTGAACCACATTTTACTCATTGATATTGACCATGTCTCTCGGATTTTCAAAATTCCACTCACAGAAGACAGTAAAATTATGTTTTTTGTAAATTTTCAAATTCTACTAGGAGGTGGTTAAAAGACGGTGAAAAGTTCAATAAAATTTTTATATATGTAAAATTATTATAAAATTACTAAAATGAATTACATTGAACTTATATAGCTATTATGTATAAATTTTTACCTAAAATAAATTTAAATAAAATAAATAATTATTTAAATAAAAAGTCGGTTTTTAACCAATAACTTAGTGTTTTCACTATTCATAAAAATTGAATGCTTATAGAAAAATATAGAAAAAATTCACCCTAGGATAATTTCGATATGTCGAATCCAAAAATGAAGTCCATTTTGAAAGATAAAATTTATAAAATTTCAAAAAGTGGATATTACTATTCCTAACTGCTAGTTCATAATAATATTATAATAATATCTCGTTTAGTGAAACTCGGTATTGCGTTCTACACATGCTATCGAGGAAGGTATTGATTGCATGTAATGAAAGAAAAGTAAGGGATGCGTGTAGTGAAAGCTCTGTTTCGTGTTGCGTATAACATAATCAAAACTTATTTCATTTATACATTAAAAAAATCTATACTTAATGTTTCGTAGAATAATTTTCACAAAACGAACATGAAATTGTGTGTAAAACGAGCCAGGAATAGTGTTGCGTATACTGCAAGATAATACAGTGTTGTGTATAGTACAAGCTAATCATGGTGTAGTGTATAATAGAAGACATAAAAGAAATTAAAAATAATATATCTCATAAAATTTTGGGGTGTTACAATGACAAAACTATGCACCACTTATGAGACACAAACAGGAACCTGTACAGGCTGGTCTCATGGTTTCCAAACCATGTTCCAACTACGCTAAATTCCACTATCCGTAAGGATAACCTCAATTTATGCTCGTAGAATTGTTTGATAGACCATGTGCAAGTCATGAGACATGCCTCTAGCACCAACAACTATGTCACATGATTACCTGGAGAAGTCTGCACGATTTCCCTAATTGTGTGCCAACTATGTGCATTCTACTACCAAGATGAAAAAGTCAATTTTTCACCAAGAACCAATGGGAAAACCTAGTAACCACCACATGGTGAACATTAAACAAAGAAGCATCTCAATGTTTTAACCCTTTCACACTTAGAACTCAAGGAAAAAATGAGATCCAAAAATGAACTGGAATAAAGGGTAAAAAGAAAAATTGATGTGTGACACCTTGGAAACCACCAAACTATTTACTGAGTTTCCACCGTGATGCTCTATGGACTTGATGAGGATTCATTTTTCTTTTATACCTTGGATTATTCCTATAACAACCCTACTCTTTATTAAACACTTAAACATAATTTATTACATAAAATTTAACTTAAGACAACTCTGAGGACTGATAGGTTTAGTTTCTTGCGAAATTAGGGACATTACATGATAACTTAAGACATAAAAATACACATCTTTACTGAAAACTTCCTTTACATGACCACAACATTTCCTCATACCAAGCATTGCATGGGATAACTTGAGGAAAAAAATGTGAAAAGGGTGAGCTATAAAGCTCATTAAGCGAGTAAAAAAGGAATAACATGAAGAATAAAATACATGTTAGGAAATAGTCATATCAATGGAGCATAAGAAAAAAATGAACATAAATTCAAGATATATCATGATTATCATAACATAGAAATGTGGCATCAAAATTTATCAAGATATTATCATGGGCCAAGGAACATTGCACATGGATCATGATTAAACACTCATTGAACCTAAATTAGAATGAGTAAACCCTTATATCACTTGACGTATCATGATATTAATATTTACCCAATGCATTGGAATGTTATCAAGGTGCACCATTCTTAATCCTTTCATTTCATGCATAAGTGTGCCACATGGATCATATAACATGGATTCACTAAAAATAATAATTTATTACCTGATAAAGGAATGTAGAATTCATACATGAAACTCTATACTCAATAAGTAAACATGCATAAAGGTGACTACCCTTGATAGAGAAATGGGCATGGTATTCACTGCACAATGACTTTTGCTTGGAAAATCGTGGTGCAATTTCGGCAGCATAACGACGTGTCATAAGAATTCATAAAAATGGTTTATTAGAGATAAAGGGTTGTATCATCATATTTAAATGAAATGAAAAATAAGGGGGGGGGTCACATATATACATTTCCCAAAATAATTAATGGAATTTAGATTCATAATAAAAAAGAATTACTTGAATGTAAATGAGAAGAGAGAAATACGCAATTTTGGCATGGTAACAAGTGTACATGGGAGGAGTTAATGAGATATAAAGGGGTATACGATCATTAAAACATAAGTAGGGATGTATGGGGGAGGTTATAAATCATACCTGACATTTTTAATTGAAAACAATGGCATAACAACATAATGAATTTTGGACAAAAATGAGAAATGAAGAAATCTCTTACTTAGAAGTGTGATCCCAAAGGATTGGGGGAGGCTTTAGAGGGGATTATTGTGATCTTGGGGAACATTTGGAGGTTTATATAGAGATTTTGTCAGGGGTTGGTCAATCTCTAAAGTCTTTGAGTGAAGAGGAAGTGGGAGCTTGGGTGGGTTTATATAGGAAGAGAGAGGGAATTCTTTATCATTTAGGTTTTGGACCCCACACATTAAACTAATCAAAACCAAAAACCAACCCATGGTTTTTGTCCATTGTTTTCTCCAAAGTGGAGTGGGAAACATTATTTTATAAGGCAAATGGCTGATATTATTAAAATATTAGGCTTACTTATGTGGAGGTGAGTCACACTCTCAGTGAAATCATTTTAAATGTTAAAATGCTTTATAAGTCTTAGAGGGTCCAGTAAGGCACCATAAAATTAATCAAACAAATATAAAATCACATTATTTTAATGGTAAAAAATATATTCTCTGAACATACAATTTATAGTATTTTATTACATCTCTATTGGGTCATTTTGATGTCATAAAACACATTATATATTCAAACGGTATTTAATTTTTACCCAAAAATTTGACTATCTTAGAAAATTTTGAAAAATTCACCATTGGATAATTTCTAAATCATGATTCAAAAAATAATATTCATTTTATAAAAATAATTTTATAAATATTTGAATTTTTACTTGTAAAATAAAAACCGATATTTATCGAAAATTCATGGGTTTTGACAAAAACGAATTTCAAACCTTAACAAACATCACAATTGTATTCATAAAAATTATATGATTATTTATATTTAATATAAAAGTAATTTAGTAATAATATTTTATTAAATTATTAAAAAATGCATTAATTCATCAAAATAGATTTCTTAATTGAATATTAACTAAAAATACTATCTGTGCTTTAGAAACTATTTACAAGGCAATAGTAATAAAATGAATGTATATTCATTATAAAACAATAATGTACATAATAATAGTGATAGGGTATTGTTACATAACCCCTTATAACACCCACATAATACATAAGGGTAAGGTGTATGATGGTGAAAGACTCTTGGGGTGGCTCGGATAACATCACCCGGGTGGTAATCTCTTTCAACTTCCACTTCTCCCATAGGCTGTTCCGTTCGAGATTTATGTGTTGAAGCTCAGATTGGGCTGAGTCAAGAGTGAAGCCCAATGATACCACCTTCTTTCCAAGATCTGACAAATGGGATTTTTATTGATCAATTTTATAGGATGCGGCCATCACTTCCTTTGTCTGAGTAAATTGGATTTGTTAAGGCCCTATATGTATACTAATGATGTTATCATTGTTCAATGGCTATATTAGAGACAGTAAAAATTATTAACTGTATTTGAAATACAAAATCATAAAACAAAAAAATTACATATTTTATATAACCATTTTACATAATAAGATATTTAATTAGATCAAGAGGAATTTTCATCAATAAAAAGTTGGGTCATTACAATATTCCCCCTTAATAAATTTCACCCTCAAAATTTCATTTTCCCATACTAAAATAGTTGAGGGTAACTATGATTCATCACTTCCTTTGATTCCCACATTGCCTCTTCAAACTTGTGGTTTCACCACAACACCTTGACGAGGGGCATTTTCTTATTTCGCAGAACTTTTTCCCTATGATCTAAGATATTCACCGTCATCTCTTCATAGGAAATGTGATTATCCAATGGTACCAACTCTAGATTGAGTACATGTGATGGTCCGGGTATGTACTTCCTCAAGAGTGATACATGTAATACATCATGTACTTGATATAGGTTCGGTGAGAGTTCTAGTCAATATGCCACTGCTCCAATGTAATCAAGGATCTCAAAAGGGCCGATGTACCTTGAACTAAGATTTCCCTTCTTCCCAAATCTCATAACTCTCTTCCAAAGTGATATGAGAATGAATACTGTTTCTCCAACATCAAGCTCTAGGTCTCGTCGAAGATTATCAACATAGCTCTTTTGTTGACTCTGAGCAGCTTTAATGTGATAATGGACGGTCTTAACCTTCTCCACTATTTCTTCAACCATTAATGGACCTAGGAGTTTTAACTCCCCAAAATCATCCCAACATGTCGGTGTTTTGCACCTATTCCCATAAAGGGCTTCATAAGGAGACATTTGGTTGCTTAAGTGGAAAATATTGTTGTAGGAGAACTCAACTATGAAATATGTTGATCCCACCCTCCTTTGAAGTCCATTGAAAATGCTCTCAACATGTTCTCAAGTGTTTGGATAGTCCGCTTAGATTGGCCATCATTTTGAGGATGATAAGCCATACTGAAGTTCAGCTCAGTATTCAGAGCTTGTTGAAGACTCTTCCGAAACATAGAGGTGAATCATGGATCTCGATCGGATACAATATATAGTGGTCATCCATGCAGCCTTACCACTTATCTAATGTATATGTGTGCTATTTGATCTAATGATAAATCCTTATGAATTGCAATGAAGAGTGCATTATTTTTTATATGATCCATAACAACCCAGATAGCATTGTTTCCATTGGATGTCTTCGGGAGTCCGGTGACAAAGTACATGGTAATGTTATCCCATTTCCATGTTAGTACGGGTAATGGATGCATTATCCCCTTAGACTTCTACATCTCAATCTTCACTTACTGACATACCAAGAACTTTGATGTATTCTCATTGATCTCCTTCTTCATGTTATCCCACTAATAATGATCTTGGAGATCTCGGTACATATTTTCATTTCCTGGGTGAATAGAGATATTCGAACTATGTGCATCATCCAAAATTTCTTTTTTTTCTATGGATTTGATGGAACACATAGCCTTGACCCAAATATCACAATTCCTTTTTCATTGACATTGAACTCTGAGGATTTCCCTTTTATGATAGTTTCCACCTTTTTCTGAATTCCCACATCATCTTTTTGAGCATCCTTTAACCTTTCCAAAAGGGACAGTTGAACAATCATTTGTTAAAGGATTGATGATGTTCCCTTCTTTATGATTCCAATGTCCATATTCATCAAATATAAAAAGATTGGATCTTTTTCAATTCTAATCAATGATATAATTACTGGGTCCTTTCTAATTAGAGAATCTTCCACCTTGTTCACTTTCCCAGGGTGGGAATAGATTGAACAATCATAGTCATTGATCAGATCTAACCATCTTCATTGGTGCATGTTCAAATATTTCTATGTGAATATATACTTGAAGATTTTGTGGTCCGTGTATATTTCAAACTTCTCCCCAAAGAGGTAATTTCGCTAAATTTATAAAGTTAATATTACTACAAGAAACTCCAGATCATGTGTTGGATAGTTTTTCTCTTGAACTTTCAATTTCCTTTAAGAATAGGCAACAACTTCATCATTTTTCATCAACACACATCCTATGCCCTTCTTTGAGGCATCACTGAATACAAAAAAAAGTTTTCCACTTTTGGGTAGTGTGAGAACAGGCTTAGTGATAATCATCCTTTTTATCTCCTTGAAGATATCTTCGCATTTATCACTCCAAGAAAACTTTAATCCCTTCTGAGTTAACTTGGTATGTGGGTTGGAAAATCGTGAGGAATTTCTCACAAATCGGCGATAATATCTAGCTAATCCCAGGAAGCTACAGATATTCATTACTAATGTTGGCCTTAGCCATTCATCAATTCCATCTATCTTTAAGGGATCCACATATATCCCATTACTTGTGATGATATGACCCAAGAATGATACCTCCTTCAACCTGAACTCACACTTATTGTAATTGAAATAGATCTTCTCCTTTTGCAAGGTCTCTAGTATAGTTCTTAGATTCTCCTCATGCTACTCCTTGGTTTTGGAGTATATTATAATATCGTCTATAAATACTACCATAAATTTGTCGAGGTAATCTCTAAAGACTCTATTCATCAAGTCCATGAAGGTTTATGGAGCATTAGTGAGTCCTAAAGGTATCACTATGAATTCATATTGCCCGTACGTTGTTTGAAAATCAGTCTTAGGGATATCCTCCTTCTTCACCCTTACATGGTAATATCCCGACCACAAATCCAACTTGGAGATGTATTGTGGTCCACGTAGCTGATTGAACAAGTCATCAATTTGTTGAAGAGGATACTTTTTCTTTATTGTAATTTTGTTGAAGTCACGATAATCAATGCAAAGGCACATTGACCCATCCTTCTTCTTTTCAAAGTGGACTGGTTGACCCAATAGTGAAGTAATGGGGCATATAAACCCTTTATCCAGATGATCATGTAGTTGTTTCTTCAGCTCCTCAAGCTCCACAATAGCCATTCAATATGGAGTCTTGGATATTGGAAACTCTCCAGTTATAAGATCAATTGAGAATTCAACATCTCTTATAGAAGAAATACCAAGAAATTCCATGGAAAACACTTCACCAAATTCACTCACAATAGGCATGTCTTCAAGGATAGTTGATTCCTTAGAATCAATCATCTGAGCAAGATACATATGCTCATAGGGCAGTAATATCCATTCTTGAGATGATGGTGCTAAATAAGATTCTTCCTCCTCCTTTCACTTGTACAGAATCAGGGGTTGATTCTCCATATGGAGAGTGTTTTCCCTCTCATAGAAATTTATGTTGGATCTATTTAGGTAAAGACCATACATGATAAGAATTTCATCAAATTCTACTAGAGGGAGTATTACAAGGTTCACCAAGAAGTTCAATCCACAAATTATGACATGGGAGGAGTTATATTCATGGGATGAAATGATTGACCTATTTTTTGTTCTCACTAACATCTTTAATTCCATGATTTTTGGTGGTGTTGGGATTGTTCTACTAAACATTCAGGATATAAAAGAATGCGTAGAACCAGAATCAAAAAGTACATATTCTATTCTTGAATGAATAACTAGCGTACCTATCATCACTTCATTTTTAGGGTTCACTTCAGTTGTAGTGATGGAACAAGCTCGCGGTTGCAACCTTGGAGGTCGTTGGTTTCCTCTGAAAACCCTTGGATTAGGGAACTAGTTTGTAATGTTCCCTAGTTCTTTGTAGTTGAAGAAATTAACAATGCGTTGAGGGTCAAATGGAGAGTTCCTCTCCTCTTTCGTAGCTACGGGTTTATCTTGTCGGTAGTTAATGACCAGGTGTTATTCTCTTCCACACCTAGAGCATTTCCTCTCCCCCTTCAGGAAATTTCTGGAGTTCTTTTTCCCACACCTTTGGCAAGTGGGGTGTTGGATTTTCTTAACACCATTGGATTTATCCATCAGACCTCCATAATTAAAGTCCACCTTATGCTTCTTATCCCCATGATACCCCTGGGATTCTCCGATCTCCATTTTGACTTTGAGGGAACATCGAACAATTTCCTCATAACTCTCAAAGTCACAGATCACTAGGGATTTCCATAGGCTAGGTTTCATACCAACAAAGAAGTAGTTAACATTGAATTCAGGGGTAATGAAAAAGTCGGAGGTGTATCATGAAATCCTTGTGATGTTTTCCTCATATACTCCGATGGATTGGTCATATCTTTTCTTGATGGAAAGTAATTACCTTTCCATCATAAGTTAGAGGGTACGAGGAACATATTTATCGAACAAGATTTTCCAAAAATCCTTCCATTCCAACGCCATGATATCTTTCTCAGGATTCGTATTTTTGATCAATGTCCACCATTGATAAGTTTCACCCTCCATATGATAAGCATCCATAAGAACATTCTCTTGTTTGGAACATTGAAGGATGGAGAATATATTTTCAATGGATTTGTTCCATTGTTTGAAAATTGAGGGATCAGATGATCCATTAAAAGTAGGAGGCCTTTGTCTCAGGAAGATATCGGTTGCAACATTTTCTTTCTTAGGGGGGTTGAATGTTCCTCTTGACTCATGTTTCTATTAAAAACAATAGTTAACTGAGAGATTATCGTGACAAAGTTCGCAATTCCCACCCTCTGGATTGAGAATTTCATTAGAACAGTCATCACATTGATCTTCGCATTGGTTGTTAGACCAAATCCTCCTATTACCGACCATTAGCTGGAATAAAAGAAAATTTAGGGGTAACACAAAAAGGGTAATCCAAAGACAAAAATGGATGACATATAAATTAATTCTATTTCAATAACCTATGAATTTATAGGATTCAATCTATGTTATTGAGGATCTAATTCCAAACATATATTCTTAGGGTAATTTTTTTATTCCCTTAATAATGGTTTGTACTATGCTTATGAATTTACCAAATCATATCCCCTGGGAGTGTCATAACCAAGATTGAAGCAAGGGCCATTGTCATGCACTGGTTCCTGTTCGAGTCTTGCTCAAAGTGGTGTTTTCGGGTTTTACCCCTAGATATATCTGTTCCAGAGCCACCTCTACCTACTCGTATCCAAAGAGGGATGTATTTCCTTGATAAATCACATACTAAATACTCACCAAAATTTAGGGATATTTTTTTTATACTTATTCTTATGCCTATGTATTTCACTAGGGTTTTCTAATCCTAATCCAAAAAATAACTAAACTTATCCTCTGATACCAACTATAACAATCCTACTCTTTATTACACACTAAAACATGATTTATTAAATAAAATTGCACTTAAAACAACTTTTAGGATCAATAGGTCTAGTTTCTTGGGAAATTAGGGACATTAAATGACAACTTAAGACATAAAAATACAACATATTTACTGAAAACTTCATTTACGTGACCACAACATTCCCTCATACCTAGCATTTCATGGGATAACTTGAGGACATACATGTGAAAAGGGTGAGCTATAGAGCTCAGTAAGGGAGTAAATAAGTCATAACATGAAGAATACAGTACATGTTAGGAAATAGGAATATCATTGGAGTATAAGAAAAACATGAACATAAAGGCAATATATAGCAGGATTATCATAACATGGAAATGTGGCATCAATATTTATCATGATATTAGCATGGGAAAAGGCTAATTGCACATGAATCATAAGTAAAAACTCATTTATCCTGAATTATCATGAGTAAAAACTCATTTCACTTTACGTATCATGATACTAATATTTACCCAATGCATTGGAGCGCTATCAGGTGTACCCTTCTTAATCATTTTATTTCATGCATAAGTGTGGAACATGGATCATATAATATGGATTAATTAAACATCTTCATTTATTCCATGATAATGGAATGTGGAATTAATACATGAAACTCTATACTCAATAAGTAAATGTGCATAAAGGTGAATACCCTTGATATAGAAATGGGCATGGTATTCACTACACAATGACTTTGTCTTGGAAAATCACGATGCAATTTCGGCATCATAACGACGTGTCATAAGAATTCATAAAAATGGTTGATAAGAGAGAAAGGGGTGTCTCATAATATGTAAATGAAATGGATAGTAACAAGGGTCATATAGATACATGTCCCAATATAAGTAATAGAATTTAGATTCATAATACGAAATAATTTCTTGAATGTAAATGAGGAGAGAGAAATTCCTTACGGTATTTCAGCAAGGTAACAGGTGTACATGAGAGGAATTAATGAGAGATAAATAGGTATGTGATCATTAAAAAATAAGGAGGGAATTATGGGGGAGGTGATAAATCATACCCCAACATTTTTAATTGAAAAAATTGTATAACAACATATTGAAATGTGGACAAAAATGAGAAAGGAAGAAATCTATTACTTAGAAGTGTGATCCCACAGGATTGGGAGAGGATTGAGGCTTCTTGGGAGATTTGGGAACTTTTTTAGGATTATAGAGAGAGGAGGTCATGTTTTGGTCGAGCTCCAAAGGCATTGAGTTAAGAGGAAGTGCGATCTTGGGTGGGTTTATATAGGAAAATAGAGGGAATTATTTATTATTTAGGTTTGGGACACCGCACATTAAACTAATAAAAACAAAAAAACAACCCATGGGGTTTTTGAAAAAGTGGAGTGGAAAAAATTATTTTGTAAGGCCAATGTCGGAACTTATTAAAATATCAGGCTTGCTTATGTGGAGGTGATTCACACTCTCAAGGAAATCATTTTGAAAGATAAAATGTTTTACAAGTCTTGGAGGGTCCACTAAGTCACCATAAAATTAATAAAACAAATATAAAATCAAATTATTTTAATTTTAAAACATATATTGGCCTAAAATACCATTTATTGTATTTTATTACATCACTATTGGGTCATTATGATGTCATAAAACGCATTATATATTTAAACGGTATTTGATTTTTACCAAAAAATTTGAGTGTCTTAGAAAATTATAAAAATTTAACCATTGGATAATTTCAACGTCCTGATACAAAAAATAATATTAATTTTATATAAATAATTTTTTAAATATGTAAATGTTTACTTTTAAAATAAAAACTGTCATTTATCAAAAATTGATGGGTTTTGACAAAAACGGCTTTCAAACCTTAATAAAAATCACAGTTTTATTCATAAAAAATATATGATAATTTTTATTGAATAAAAATTAATTTAGTAACAATATTTTATTTAAATATTCAAAAATCCATTAATTCATAAAAATATATTTCTTAAATAAATATTAACTAAAAATACTATTTGTGCTTTAAAAGCTATTTACAGGGTAACAGTAATAAAATGAATGTATATTCTTTATACAAAAGTAATGTACATAATCATAGTTCTAGGGTCTTATTACATAACCCCTTATAACACTCACATAATACCTAATGGTATTGTGTGCGTTGGTTATAACCTAGATTTCTAGTTTATATCTGGATGATCATAGAATGTGATAGGCTGAATTTAATTTAGTGGTTAATTGTATTAGTGATGTTTTTCTGGATAATAATTCTATATTAACTCCTAATATGTAGGTATAATTTTCCACAAAGATAGTTCCAAGAGTGACACCTATATAAAATCTTCATTACAATATGGTTATTATGAAGTTGTAGGAGCTCAATAGGTGGATAGATGACTTGGATGAAAAGGGGTTTACATGAACAATAACTTCTCCATCGGGTTCAACAGTCCTGTCTGTGAAAAATGTTGATGTGAACCTCAGGTTTTTTATGGATTATGGGAAATTGATCCCATTGATGGTTAATAAATGATATCATTTTCCACAAAAAGATGATCTCTTTATCCAAATCAGAGGATTTCGAGTTTTCTTGATGATATATTTAAGGACAGAATATCACATTGTACAAGTTCGATAAGAAGACATACCTCATACAACTTTTCAAAGTAAGTATGGTCTATATGAGTATTTTTTTTTATTTTGTTCATTCTTATTAATGCTCCAACAGTTTTCATGGTACTGACGAACTATGCTTTCTATCCTTATCAGGATTAGTTTGTGGTGGTATTGATAGATGATATATTAGGGGTATTCTCACAATCTAAATGACTATTCTAAACTTCTTGGGGTCATTTTTGAAAGACTAAGAGATCATTAGTTATATTCTATGATCAAAAAGTTCAACTTTAGGATAGACAAGATTTATTTATTGGGTCATATTATCTCAGATACAGGAGTATCAGTTGACCTAAAGAAGGTGAGAGCTAAAGTTTCCTAGGGTCATACTAAGAACATCTTTGACATATGAAGATTATTGGGGATGTGTAAATGTTACAGGAATTTCATATTGGAATTATCACACATATAAGCACCTATTAAAGGATTTTATAAGAATGGTTTTAATTTTGTATAGAGAGATTTCCACTGGATATTCTTTCAATAGATGAAAGGGAGACAGTCTTCAGTGCCAGTCCAGATTCTTACAGAGTTGGGTAGATGTTATACCGTGTACTATGATTCATAAGATATCTAGATATGAGAATTTTAGATCTAAGAGAAGTGATTCATGGAATACTAGTATTGTCTGTGAATACAACCCAAGATGAATTACCAGATGTACAATCTGGTGTTAGCCACAGTTGTTCTTACCTTGCATTGTTGAAGGCACTATTTACTGGAAGATCATTTTGTGTGGTACACAGACCAAAAAGTCCTCAAGTATATATTTACATGGTGTGATATGAATCTGAGGCAATTAATATGCGTTTAATAACAAATTTATTTTTACCCTATTATTTCTAATATGCCAGGTAGAAAAAATGAAGTGACTGATGAACTGAGTAGGAGGACATAGATAAAAGAAATTCGAGAGATCAGTAGTGAGTGAAAGCTTATGGACTTGATTTTAGATATTCACTTGGAGGTTCATGATGGAAAATGGAATAAATTTCTCTCACACATAGCAGTGAAATTCACTCTTATATATAGAGTGAGGATGAGATATTTATCTAATGTTGAGGGCATAGTCCTATGTGAGAGTTTAGTAGGCGAGGGCTTGCCTCATGGTTAGAATATTAGTGAGGATTTAATTATGTGTGTTCATGGTCACATTTGGGTTCTAATAAAAAAAACATGAGGAGATGTTGTAATATTTTCATGACTCAGTTTGGGGAGTATATCCCATCATTACGTGGATGTATCCTGATTTACTCCACAAGTATTGGTGTTCAGGGATGAAATGTGAGGTAGCTAGTTTTTTGATGATGAGTTCCACATGTAAGTAGGTGAAAGCGGAACACAAGTGAACATATAGGGTTTTACAGTAGTTACCTATTACTAATTGAAAATGGTATGATGTATTTCATGATTAGGTTACTGAGTTTGCCTCAAGGTAGTGATGTTGTGTGGGTTATTGTGGACAGGTTCATGAAGGTCACTCATTTCATGAAAATTAGGGTGACCTTCTTAGTAGATGAGTTCGGATGAATATATATTCAAAAGATTGTGTTCTTTCACAAGTTTCCTCATACCATTGTATCAGATAGAAATTCCCAGTTTATAGCATTTTTTGGAATATATTACAAAAGGTAATAGGGTACATGGGTGATCTTGAGCATGGAATACCACCCTCAGACTGATGGCTAGTCATAGAACATGATTTAAGTTCTTGGGGACATGATTATAACATAGATTCTTTATTTTTGTGGCTCTTGGGAGAGGTGTATACCCCTGGGTGAGTTCTCCAACAACAATAGCTATTAGGAAATGATAAAAATTTCACCATATAAGGATTTTAATGGTAGGCCATTCCAATCACCTCTATGAAGGCTAGAGGCTAGAGACACAATATTTCTTTGAGGTCATCTTATTCAAGAGACTTCAGAGTTGGTTCAATTGATTAGGAATTGGATGGATTATATTCTATCAAGATAGAAATATTATGTATATCACCATAGATTACCTATAGAGTTGAATGATGGATATTAGATCTTTTTATGTATCTTAATAAGGCTGGAAAAAACATGGATTAGGGGATAGGGAAATCTTTCATTGTAGTATGTTGAGCTATTAAATATTCTGGAGAGTGTTGGGCCAGTAGCTTATCGATTGTAATTACATATGAGGTACGGAGACACACACGATTTATTCCATACATCATAGTTTATTCTTTACCACTCATACCCATCTCACAATCTATAGCCTTATGAGGTTGAGTTATAGGTAGATGTGTCTTTTGAGAAGCATCCTATCTGCATCGTTGATAAGATCATGAAGGCTCTCTGTGGCCAGTCAATTCCTATAGTATAGTTTTTATAGAATAAAATCTATTTCCATGATGATACTTGAGAGAGGGAGGCTGATGTATATGCTTAATGGATTTAGTTATTCTAAGGAAATTCCTAACAACCCATGGAAGTGAAATTCGTGGAAGAATTTCTTTATGGTGGGGGGGGGGGGGGGTAATATTCAAAGATCTTGGGTTTTTTGGAGGTATAGATCCTTTTAATTTCAGTTTAAATGATTTTTTTAACTAATGTGAATTCCTAATGAGGTCACAGGATTTTGAGGGGGTTCATGAGGTTTTTTAGAGCATGTAGCCAGAATTTTAGAGAAAAATAAGTGGGCAGAATGGTTAGGAGAAACCATGCAACCCATGCTACATGGTTTGGACTAACCGTGCGGGGTTAGAAAGAGTGCAGTAGCAGACCAAAAATTTTAGGAAATCATGCATTTATGTCTCCACACCTGTGCAAGACACCTATATTTTGTAGTAGATGTTTTTTTAATGGTTTTTGAATGGTTTTCCAAATTTTGTGCTTGAACTGTGCATGCTCCCCATTGAGGTAGAGAAGGAAATACAGTAGGTGCATGTTTTGGAAAATAATACAGCCAAATCATGAGACCCAGTTAAAATATTTGTAATGACCATTTTTACCTTACATAAATTTAAACTCAATCCCCTCTTTTATATTTTCATTCTCAAGAAGATTATCCACCCATTTTAGAGATTTTTCAATATAAATCTTAGCTTATATCCAAATTCATCATCCAAACTTAGAATCGAACACTATATGGTTTCGTTGGATCAACCATGATATGTTATTCAATCATTTTATGTCATTATTCAGTGATTTTTTATTGATGGAGTTATTTTGTTGTACAAAAATATGCCCAATTTATAATATTTTCATCCATTCTTCTTTTTTTATCTATCAACACCGAATTGGAGGTTGATATTAGATGAGTGTTCTACCACATGTATATGTAAGATGGTATATATATTTCCCATTATATTTGGTATTTTATATACCTTATTTCCATTTTGTCACATTAAGAAGCTTCCAGAGTTTCCCAAAAAATTAATAGAATACCTTGAATTGATTATTTAAAACCTGGTTAGGTTTCCCATGAGTACTGTTATATGGTTGGAGGTTGTTCTCCTCAACCTGTTCCACCTTCGAGGTGTATTTACATTTTTCCATTGTTATACCATCCTGTTGGGTGATCATGAGATCACAAATTTTAGTGAGAGCCTTAATAAGAATTTAATGAATTGTTTAAGGTTGTGAGAATGTTTTTTTTACCTATTTATCTTTGAATGAAAGGAATGATTTTAATTTAATTGAAAAGAGAAGGTTGTTTCCTAATTTTTATGTGATTGTGATTGATAAAAATGGATAAATGGTTTATATGGAAAATATTAAATGGGTTGGAAGAACTCAATTGTTTTAAATGATAATGATTCAGGAATTGATAGTGGTAGTATATTCCTTGAATGATCTCCTTGGATTCTGATTCCATAGGTTACCATAAAAATTTATAATCCATAGATCTGTATTGATAACAGTAGTGAATGCCTTAGATAATTCTACTCCTTAGGTCTTGATTCTGTAGGCTTATAAGAATATTGTTTCCCCTTGGATTTGATTTCATGGAATCTCATTGGACATTCTCTATTAATATGCTCCTCGGAATCCAGCCAAGTCTTTACCGAGTTTCCATTGAGATTCTCCATGGACTTGATTGGGATACATTTTTATTCTACAAAATGGATCCATCCCATCATGGTCTGACACTGAATTACATGACATAGGCCATAGTGTATGTTTTACACTAGATTACATAGTGTGGATATTGGGGATATTTTATATTCTTTATAAATATCCCTTGTATGGGTATTCATTAGGGTTTATAGACTTAACGAATTTACACCTTCTTATTTGTTCTTATAGCAAACCTTGTTTATGGGAGATAATTATTGTTCATAGGGAGAAAAATTTGTCTAGACAGGATTACAAATACATTTGAACCTTACATTCTATTACTATTATACTTGTGATATATTGCGCACTGCTTCACTATTTATACATAGACTGGGCATGTTATAGACCCCGTTGGTTGGGACCCATTGAGTGTTATCTCAAACCCTATTTGGGATACCATTGAGTACCTATATATACTTCATGGATGTAGGTAGGGACTATGGAAAACACCTGATTTTTTATATTGGATATGATCATTTCATAATATTAAGGATTATAGGATAGATCTAGGTTCATGGTTTCATTTTGAGATAGACCGTTTTGGTTTTTTTTAACTTTTATATATGTATTGTATTAGTTTCATGTTGTCATTAATTTCCTAATTTTTTAATTGATGAATGAAATGATCGTCACGTTGTATATGAATCTTCTTTTTTCTTAATTATTTTTACATTCTTCTAGACGTATTCTTTTTTTCTACTGATCAAATATTCATATGATTCCAATATTGATTAATATTATTATTCCACTACGATACACTTTGATATTGAGGGTATAATATCCCCATTATTCAACCTTGAACCCTCACTACTAGTCAGTTGCATGTGGAATACTAGGAGGCACACTTGAGGCTACGGGGACCATCGACTCAGGGCACCATTTATTGCCTCCCAGTTCGGGACGTTAAAATACTGTTAAAGTTATAATTAATAAATGATTCAATTATTTGTGTTAAATGTAAATCCAACTAGAAAATTTTATATACAACATAAGATAATAAAAATTAATTTCACACATAATCTTAGAATACAAAATAAAATAAACATGTTATATAATCCAATGAAAAGAAATTGAGTTATGAAATTCATTACCACTTGGTAATTACCAAGTCAAATCCCCTTGGATGAATTAGTAAAAATGAATCACAAAATACCATGATTTGTGAAGGATTGATGATGTTAGATGTAAAAGGGAAAGTGTAAAAACCATATAAATAGAATTTGGTTCTTAACATCAGAATATGGCTCAATGAATGGAAATTGAGACGAAGTCCCTTACAACTTGGTAACATTAAGGTAAAATCTCTATGAATGAAATAATTAAAATTGAAACTAAAAATACCATAAAGTATGAAGGATTAATAATATTACATGTAAAATTTTCAGTATTTACACCATATAATTGAAATTAATTGTAAGAAAATAAAAGATTCTATAATGTAGAGAAATTTAGATGAAGACTGTTACCAATTTGTAACATTCAAGTAAATTCCCCTTGGATGAAATAATTCAAATTGAAACTTAAAATAACCTAAAGTATGAAGGATTCGTGATATTAAATTTTAAAGGGTATTTATTTAAACCATATAAAATAAATTAGGTTCTCCATAATAAAATATTCCTCAATGTAGGGAAATTGAGACTAAGTCCCTTACCACTTGGTAGCATTTAAATAAAACACCCTTCGATGAAATAATTAAACATAAAAATTACAATTCCATGAATTATAAAGGATTCATGATATTATAAATAAAATTTTATGTATGTACACTATGTAAAATATATTAGGTAAAAAATAATAAAATATTCCATAATGTATGGAAACTGAGATAAAGTCCCTTACCACTTGGAAACATTCAACTAAAATCCACTTGGATGAAATAATTCATATTGAAAACTAAAATAAAAGTAAGTATGAATTATAAATTATATTACATGTAGTGGGAATATATGTACACTATATAAAACAAATTATTTTCACAATAATAAAATATGCCTCAATGTAGAGAAATTGAGACAAAGTACTTCACCTCACACTTTTCTTTAATTGAACATGATTTAAACTCCTGTATAATGGTTTTAAGAATATTATTAAATTTTAAATAGAAACATATTTATATTCTAAATATCATATATGATTCTATTATAACATTTTACCTTCTATTTTCTAATAATATTTCATTATTGTCATTGTTTTGGGTGTTAACTGTCTTGTTTTCTCATTTTTCATTTTTCATGAAAGTTCTCATTCTTGGGAATATTTTATTGTTAAATAATCTCTAGAATTATATTAAAATTATAAATATAATTTTATTAATTATTTACATATTAAAAATCATTATTTAAATTTGAACATAGAGAATGGGTTTCATTGCTTCAGGGAGACGGTTGGTCGTACTTACGCACATGTGACTTTAACATTTCCTTAATGGATAAAAGGGAAAAGAAGTGGGTTATATATTAATATTTAAGAGTAAATATAATATCATATATATTAAATTTATTCATTAAATATATCCTTATTACTTTCCATATAAATCATAATTCAAAAATGATTCAAATCACTTCACGAGGCTATAGTGCATTGTACACACAAGTGACATTATTGTATTTTATATATATATGAAGGTAAGAAGGTGTATATATATATATATATATATATGATATTATCATATCATAGGTATAATAATATAATAAATATTATATAAATTTTTTAAATCAATCATTATATCAATCCTTGAAATTTAGTTATGGAAAATGATTTATATCGGTTCGTGAGGCGGTAGTCTGCCGTACACATGATCAATGATTTTTTTTCAATTTTTTAGAGGATATGGATAAATATTATTCCATAAAAATAATACCATATAATTATATGTGATATAATGTTTTTATTATATTTTTATGTTTTAAGACAAAATTTAAGGTGGTAAAAGAAAAAATAAAATAGATGATCTTTGTTAAGAAAAGTACATTCTCTAAGAGAAAACTCATTTTGACCTCCTCTTAAGGACCCAAGTGTTGGTCTTTTAAAAATACCAGAATCATTGAAATGTTTCTAAGGATTTTAGGGAGTGAATTTGGTATGTTTTGGTCAATAAAATCGTCTTTGGATGTGTCAAAAGAGGAAGGGATGGATTTCCCTTTTATAAGTGGGGAAAGGGAACCCTCTTTGAAATTACATGGAAATTTCCCAAAGAGTCCACAATGATAAAGTAATTCACATGAGAAAGTATTTCAAATTTTATTTGGTAATATTTTTGGTAAGAATAAGGTATAAATATGTAAATAAAAAAAGAATTTGAATATTTGGTAGGTCATTGTAACTATTAACTTGATAGATTAACCCCTGGTAAACCGATGTTTACCTTAACCACAATAATTATTTTTTATTGTTTTCACCATTCATTTAGGTAAAAACTTAAGTTGATTTTGTTAGATAATATAAATAATTATTATTAAAAATATGGAATCCATTTTTCAAAATTAAATTTAATGATGTTTTAGATTTCAATTTAAAAATATACTCGAAGTTGTTGTGAAAAAGTTGGTTTCCAAAGAGAAAATTAACATAAGTATTGAAGGTTTTAATATCAAAATTCAATATCAAATTGACTTTAATGAATTAAATCAGTAAAAAAATATGAATGAAATAATTGTACATTAAATAAAAATAAAAATATAATTTATCTTTGATAATTATTTAAACAAAAATGCAATTTTAAGAAAAATCCATATTTTAAATATTCATTAGAAAATTAACCATTTTAAGAGAAATCCCAAAAATTCACCCTAAGATAATTTTTATTTGAATATTTAATAATTGAAGTAAATTTTATAAAATAATTTTTTTTAAATTATTATACAATAATTATAAATTATTTTTTCAAACCATGACCAAACCATATTTTAGAAAGAATACATTTTTTAATAAAATACTTCTTTTTATTTTAAATGATAATTATTTTTTTATAACCAATAGATAAAAAATGGATTTGTTTTTACATGTTTAAACCATATAATTTTCATAAATTAGTTTTTAATATTCTTACCCACTAATTTAACATCTAGGTTATAAAGATATACTATATTATGGTTCATTCAGACTCAGGGATGCATGTTCTGCATGTTATCTAAGATATTAAATTTGATGAAATAAACTTCCTAGTTTGTTTAATATTAGTGTTTCATGGTGAATATTATATAAAATATAATGTTATTATTTTATAATTTTATAGTGTTAAACTTTTTTTGAGGCCAATACCTCTAGTTTGTGGGGAGGGATGTGGGACAGATAATTGTGTATGTATTTTCTGAACTAGAGTACTCAACAGTTCCGAGGAAGATAAGAGAGGAGGTTCCATTTTATAAGAAAGGGAAGGTAACCCGAATAATTACCTAATGTTATAAATTAATATAAATTAATTTTCATTTTTCAATTGCCCATAATTGAAATACATAGAATATGGGATGTGGATAAATAAAAATATTTTCTTATAATAAACTTTTGACAATTTTAGGTGATATTTTAACACTTATATTTTATTTTTAACCCCTGTTAACCCTTTTAATGATTACCATGATATAATTTTTTTTAACACTATTGTATTTGAGGATTTTACTATAAAAGTAAAATTGACCCATAATTGGACAATAACTGATATTATAGACTATATCCTATTCACATGGTTGAAGATAATTTTTTTTATGAATTTCAAATTATTAAATAAAATATTATTTAACATAATATACCATTAAAGTAATTTTCCAGAATATTCTCATAGTTTAACGTTAATAAAATGAATATAGTAATTGAATTTTAATTTAAAATTTTAACACATCACTAATATGTCATATTTATCCAAAACATTAATGTAACTTAACAATTGATCCAAAATATATTACTTTTAATATTTTTAAACATAATTTTATTGATTTTTATATTACCAGAAGAAGAACATTGTAATCATTTCATAAGAACCTATGGTAATTCTAAAATCACTAAAAATTTAAAATACATTAACATGAAGAAAAAATAATTCATATTTCAAATAACCATTTCTAAGAGAACAAAAAATATTGTTATCCTAATGAAAAATATTAGATATATCATAACAAATAGAGTGAATTTTTATTATTATATTCTAAAAATCATATTAAGGCCATTATAAAATAAATATGTCCTGAAATTGACATACTATAACACCTAAATATTTTTTAAACATTAAGTGAAAGTGAAGAACACTTTCAGACATAAGGTAATGGATTCTCCTTGAACCTTCATATTTCATTCAAGATACTCTTTCTTTATATTTACCCCAATGTAATTTTTAATAATTAATATGTAATCCTCATAAATTTTGTCTTTATGTTCCAAAAAAAGTTCATAGATCAATTCTTCATCCTTTTATGGGAAAATTTATGTTTTTCATGGTTCATTTTTTAACTCCTAGTGATAACCTAGCTCGATTAAATGGAACATCCCAATTTCATACAGATTTTAATGTACCATCCATAATCTATTTTAAGATACACATATTTTTATAAAATAACTCAATTTATCATTAAAAAATCTTTTTACATTTATGGTTTTATAAAATCAATGATTCTATTTTCATTTTAAAGTCTCTTTAATTTTTTCCTTAAACCACACAAAAGAGGCTCATTTCTAAAGTTTATTAAACACTCTTTTTACAATTTTCACTTTAGTTGGACATAATTTATCATGATCAATGCCTATTTACCCTTATGAATGTCCAAGTATGATTGAAATCCATTATTTCATGGATACCATAATAGAATTCCCTTTAGTTATGAGTCATTCACCAATTATTCATTATGTGTGGTGTATGTATACTTACCTTTTATTTATAACAATAATTCAATTAAATTGTCATTAAATATCCATATTTCTTGGATAATATTATTATCTTAACCGTATTACATTTTTTATATATGAGTTTCTCATGGAATTGTTTTATTAAATTAAATATATTTATGAAGAATGCTTTGAAATTACATAGATGTGTGGTCGTAGTTATAGATATCCCCTCAATGCATTAGTTGGTCTCATGAGACAAAAAAGTTTGTGACAAACTCTTTGTGTTTGTTTACAAAAAGAGTTAGATGGGTTTTTACCCATAGAATTAATCCATCTCAATGATATAATGGTTCATGTTCCATATACTTTACATCCAATGAATAATCATTTTCTACATTCAGTATTTAGTTATAACTTTCATTGATTTTTTCACTGTGAAAAAATCTATGGCTGCATTTTTATTCTTAGTGTACTGATGGCATGTATTTTTTGGATTATTTATCTTTCCATAATTTATATTCCTTATTTAAAATATATCATTTATTATTGTCTCATAGAACCCATACTAATCATTTAATCTCACCCTTTTATTTGTTTTAATTCCTAAAATTGTGAAGATGAAATCATTGAATAAGTGACAAGAAGTAGTTTATTTTTTTTATGTACTATGTTTTGATACCCCTATAATAAGGGAACCACTTATTTATCTAGTTCTTCATAAATACTAAAATAATTGATCATCAATGATGTTATCTCTTATATCTATGAAATGTTAATAAAATGACCACCTAATCTGGGCTACCGGGGTTAGGGTTTTATAGCTGGTATCAAATCATGTTTAGTAGAAACCTTGGGAACTATATGTTAAATAAACATGAGAATTATAATAACTCCTTGTAGTCAATTTTGGCTCAATACTCCTGATTATTATGAGATAACTTAGTGTTTATTCTTATTTAGTGATGACACCAAATATAAGAAAAGGAATCAGTACTCACAGAAAATATAGGGATTTACCCACTAAGAAAATCAACACCATTAGTGTTAGAGATGAGCAGATCATGTCCATATTATGATACCTTGCGCATGTTATGATGAATAACCATACTAAAACTATGTCGGATCATTTCATGCGGTATAAGACCCCATATTTTATTGGGACTAGTAATCAAGTTGTAGCTGAGTAGTAGATAAAATACCTTGAAAATATATTCATATCATTGGGATGGAATGAAAATGAAATGGTAGTATTAGAAGTATATTTTCTCAAGGGAGATTCAAATAAATGGTGGTATTTGACCCGAAATACTAAAGAGAAAAATGAAATTGAATAAATTTAATGGAGAACTTTTAAAAAAAATTCTTTAAAAAATATTTCCCATTGGAGAAATTAATTGAAACGATGATAAAATTCCTTAGATTAAAGAAAAGGGTAGAAGAGAGTGTTTCAGAGTATGATTCTACCTTCAAAATACTACCCAACCATGTTTTAGATTACAAACGTGATTTAGAAGACAAGATCGATCTTTTCTTTGTAGGTCTTACAACAATTCTTTGTAGTGCACTATCTTCTCAATTTTATTTATAAAACGATGAAATAGTTTTAAGTTCCATCAAAATATAGAATGAATTTTTGAGATATTATTTGTTCAAGAGAAATAAAGAGAAAAAGAATAATCATTCTGTGAAATTCTTGAAAGGCAAGGTAGTTTGTTATAAGTGTGGAGAAAAGGGACATAGAGCCAATGAATTCAAGGGGAATAAACAAAATAAATGATTTTAAATGCTTAAATTGTAATTAAATGGGCCATTATTCAAATAAATGTCCCATTTGTAAAGAGAATTTACCATATAATTGGCTAGAGGGAGATGTCCAAGACTATGTGATCACCACATATGAAGTAGAAGTATACAATGATGTATTATAAGCTAAATTAATCCTATATTAAAATATATTCAATTATTTATTTGATTTTTTATTATCACAGTCTTTTATATCAACTCAATTTTCAATGAAAATTAGATTTTTCCCATTCCATTTATTAAGTGAGTTGTCAGTAAAATATCCTAAGGGAATCCTCATTGCAATTTTTTGGGAATTTATGATTTGTGAGGAAGATATAGAATCACATATCATTAGAGAACAAACATAATCATCTGATTCTAATTTATATCCACCCCTAGTAGATCAACTAAATGAAATTCTTTTTAGAGGAGGATCAAAAAACTTCAGTGGAAGATGAAATTAATCTTCAAATTGTGGATGTACAAATTGTGATATAATACATTGATGCGTTTAATGAGGAATTAAATGGTAACCCACTATAGTGTGAAGTTGAATTTACCATTGACCTAATCCCTAATGCAAGACCAATATGAATGACTCCCTATATAATGGAAAATATGGAATTAGTGGAGTTGAAGAAAAAACTAGAGGATTTGAGTAAAAAGGAATTTATTCTCCCTAGTGTTTCTCCATGGGGTTCCCACATTCTATTTGTCAAGAAAAAAGATAGATCCTTGAGGTTCTGCATTGATTTTATAGAAATCCATTATATTACAATAAATATCAAGTATTATCTACCTCACATTGATGATTTTTTGATCAACTTCACAGAGCTAAATATTTCTGAAAGAATGATCTTCATTCTCGATATCTTCAGTAGCATGTAAAGAAGGATGATATTCCAAAGATAACTTTTTGGACAAGGTATGAACATTATGAGTTTATAGTAAGTTTATTTGGATTGACTAATTAACCCTCTATTTTTATGGATTTAATTAATATAATTTTCAAGGAATATCTTGAAGATTTTTATAGTATTAATTTATAAAATTATTGTATATTATGAAACATATTAAGACCATGAGAATCACTAGCACAATATTCTTGAGACTCTCAGAAGGAAATATTTATATGGTAAATTTAGTAAGTGTGAATTCTGGCTTCAAGAAATTTCCCATTTTGGCCATATTGTCACTAAGTGTGGAATCTCAATTGATCCTATACAGAAAAAGGAAATCCATGAATGGCCTATACCAATGCACACAAATAAGGTACATATTTTTATTGGTTTAATAGGTCACTATCTGCCTTTTGTTTATAATTTTTCCCAATTGGATAACCTATTAACCAATCTCACATGTAAGGGGTTTATGTTCGTATGGATAAAAAAATTTCAGAATATTTTGAAGAATTGAAGAGAAGATTACTCAATAATCCAATTTTGAATCTAACATTAGGAAATGATGGGTTTATGATGTTGAGTGACGCATCATAAAGAACATGGTTGTGTACATATGAAAACTGATAAAGTTATTGTATATGAATCATGGAAATTGAAGAATCATGAAAAAAATTATCCAACTCATGACCTTGAGTTAGCAGTAGTAATATTTTCTCTGAAGTTATGGGGACACTATCTCTATGGTGTAATATGTGAGATCTATACATATAACATGAGTATGAAATATATATTTACATAGAAATAAATCAACATGTCTCAAAGATTATGGATCAATTTACTCAATTATTATGATTTTTCAATACAATACTTCCCAGGATAAGAAAATAAGGTAGAAGATGCATTAAGTAAGAAAGATCATGTAATTATATCCAAAATTATAGTTGATAAAGAACCTATGATCATGTATTTTGTAATTATGGATATGGTATTTTTAAGGAATAGGATAATTCACTCCTTTTTAAAATTATTTCCAAACCATCTTTACTAGAGAAGTTAAAAATCTATCATTCTAATGATGATAATTTTCAAAAGAAAATTAAATCCCTTAAGGATATAGGATTGGTAGACTTCATGTTTGGGGATTGAATTATGATATTTGGAAATATGTTATGTGTTACATGAATAAATGATCTAAAAAGGGAACTATTAAATGATTCTCATATCACAAATTTCTATATACACCATGGTAGTACTAATATATATAGAGATCTGAATGAACATTTTTTGTGGGATAATATGAAGTGGGAAATTTTGTACTATGTGTCAAGGTGCCTTGTTTTTCAACAAGTGGAAGTTGAGAGACAATATCCAAGATGACTTATGAAACATATACCTATTACCATGTGGAATTGGGATGACATTACTTTGTATTTGTCACTTGACTACTAAGGATACCTAGAAGGAATAATACAATATGGGTTAATGTTGATCTTCTCATAAAAATGGAATATTTTCTTGATATAATATAATTTTTACTTCCTTATCACCAATAAAGTCACTATATTAATCAAGTGGTAAGACTTCATGGTGAACCTCTATCAATTATCTCTGATCAAGATCCCAGATTTACATCAAAATTTTGGAAGAGTCTTCTGAATTATTTTGATACTGAGCTTCATATGAGTACTACATATCATCCTCAAACTGATAGAAAATATGAAATAAATATTCAAATATTGGAAGACATGTTGATATCATGTTCACTTTACTCTCAGGGTATATGGATTTAGTATTTACCTTTTGTGAAATTTTCCTATAATAATAGTTTCCATTATAGTATTCAAATGGCACCATATGAAGCATTATATGGAAAAATATGTAGAACTCCAACTTGTTGGGATGAAGTTAGTGAGAGGAAAATTATAAGCATAGAACATATTTTAGTGGAAAATAAAAAGATAAATACTATTTAGGATAATATTAAAGTAGCTCAAAGTAGACAAAGGAGTTATGATGACAACCGGTGAAAGGATTTTGAATTTCAAGTGGGAGATAATTTCTTTCTAAAATTATCTCCATGGAAGGGTTTATAAAGGTTTGGTAATGAAGGGATACTAATCCAATAGTATATCAAACTATTTCAAATTCAAGAAAAATTGGAGTTGTAGCTTACCGATTAGAAATACTGGGAAGTATCTCCAAAGTTCATGATGTATTCCGCATATCATTGTTAAAAAATTACATGACAGACCTAACACATGTACCCATCTATGAAGACGTATAAATGTAGAATTATTTATCTTAATATGAATATCATATTAATATTATTTACATAAGAGAGAAAGTATTGAGAAATATTAGGAATCAACTAGTAAACGTTTTTTCGAGAAAGCATAAAATTGATGAAGCAATGTGGGAACCTAAGGATGTTCTAAAGAAAAGCCACCCACATAAATTTAAAGGTAAATATACATAAAAAAATTTAAGGATGAAATTTCTGATGGAGGGAAGAATATAACACCAAAATAACATATTGACATTAAGTGAAAGTGAAGAACAGTTTGAGACAAAAGGTAATATATTATCCTTAAACCTTAATTTTTCATTCGGGTTACCCTATATATCTCTTTATCCCATTATAATTCTTAATTATTCTTATGAAATCCTCCCAATTTGTTTGTATGTTCCAAATATATTTTCCTAGCTCAATTATTTTCCCTTTAATGGGTAAATTCATGTTTGATAAGGTTTATTTTTCAACTCCTCTAGATATGTAAGCCTGATTAAAGGGAACTTCCTAATTACATTCCCATTTTAAGTACGATACATAATTGGTTTTGAGATACCAATTTTTTTCTCAAGATAAATTAATTTATCATGAAAAACTATATTAGTAAATTTATGTTTTTATACAAACAATTATTCCTTTTCCGTTTTAAAGTCTCTTTAATATGTTCCTTAAACCGAACTAAAGAGGCGCATTTTTATAGTTTCTTAAAAACTATTTTTACATGTTTTCACATTATTTGTTCATAATTTATCATTATCTATAATTATTTTCCCTTATGAATGTCCAAGTTTGGTTTAAATCCATTATTTCATGGAACCCATTTTTATATTCTCTTTAGTTATGGCTCATTTACCATATATTCTTTTTGTGTGGGGTATATATACTTCAATTTTATTTAGAAGCTTCATTAATTGAGCATTTCATTAAATATCTGTATTTCAAGGATATAATTAGTCTTAACCATATACCCTTTTTTATATTCATTATTCTCTTTGAATTTTGTTATCAAATTGAATCTAATAACGAAAAATTATTTAGACATTTAGTGATAGGTGGGACTCAGTTAGGGATTGCCCCTTGATGCATCAACGGGTCTCATGCGAAAAAATAGTTGGTAAAAACCCCTTTTTCCATTAAACAAAATCAGATGTTTTTTTACCCACAAACTTAAATTGTCTAGATGGTATAATGGTTCATGTTCCAGATACACGACAACCAATAAATAGGTATTTTCTCTATTAAATATTTAGTTATTACTTTCCATGAGGTTTTCTCTATGAAAAAATATATGGATGCATTTTCATTATCAGTGTACATATGGACTATGTTTTTCATATTATTTACCTTTTCATAATTTCTCTTCCTTATTGACTTTTATTAATTTATTATTGTCTCGAATAACCCTTATTGATCATGAGATCACCCTTTTATTTTTTTTATTCCCCAGGTTATGAATATGAAATATTTGAATAAGTGAAAAGAAGTAATTTAATTTATTTTTTTATGTTATGCGTTTTATAACCAAAGTAATCAGATAAAAATGTTGGTATATATGTCTTCAAGACTACTTAACTAATCGATCCTCCGTGATGTGATCTGTTGTATCCATTCCATTGTAATAAAACGACCACTGACTCTAGGCTACTAGGGTGAGGGTTGTTACACAAAATTTTTATTCTTATAAGTTTATAGTAGAGAAACACTTATACAATATAATTAAAACAAGTTTTATGGAGATTATTAGGACTTTTATCATAATTTTAACCATTTTTTTACATGTTTTACACTTGCCAAGATGAAAAATATTTACAATGGTTATTATTCATAATAACCAAAAATAAAAGGGACATATTTACAAAATTTGATCCTCTGGATTCCAAAATATGGAATTTAATTTTTGTGATTCAATTTATATATGTTTCATAAACTAATTTTAATATAAATGAGTAAAATGTAACACTATGAATTTTTTTGGAAGAAGGTGTTTTATGCCCAATAATTATCTTATTACAAATCATGTACAAAAATTTATTTCAATTTTTCAATTCAAATTCTAAATTTTAGAAATTATTATTTTAAAAATACATATATTATGTGAAGAAAAAATGTACAGAAAAAACTATTTTCTTTTTGAGTGGAAATTTACCTAATAGTCTCATAATGAATATAACTATAAAAAATCTTATTCATGATTAATATTTGTTAATAAAATTGAATTTATATTTCTTGCGTTTTCACAATGTGTGCATTTTGATATATACACACACATACACATTAAATCTATATATTTATGTTAATATATATATAAAAAAATATTCATATATACCCGTATGCATATAATTACACACACACACACACAAACACATACATAGTTGCATATATATATTCATATAAATATATATTTTTTGTTTGTTTTATATTTATAGTATGTATATATATTTAGTATTTTTATGTATGTTGTATATGTTTTGTTTATTATTTTTTGTGTGTGTTTGTTTTTATATGGTTTATATAAATATAAATGATATTATATATATATACATAGACAAACATGTTGTTTATGTTTATAAATTATCAATATTTTATTTTTTATGGTGTGTATGTTTTTTTTTGTGTGTTTGTGTTTTATAATATATATATATATATAAATATGTTGTTATTTTTATATATATTCATTTATATTATTAGTGTATATAAGTTTCCTATATAATATTTTTTATATATGATGTGTGATTGTGTCATTTATACAATTTATACATTATTAAATCAAGTTATATAGATATGAATTGAAAATGGATGGATATTAATCATATGACCAAAGAGTCTTAGGATGGTGTCAAAGTGTTCATCAAATTTGTAATAAACCAAGTGAATAACCCTGATTGAATTAGGTTTATATTTCTATAGTGTTTAATTAAATGTGAATCGGTCTAGTTAGATTTTAAGAACATTTTATCTATTACTAAATTGATTGAAGTTATAAATTTTGGATGAACGCTGATGAAAATAAAGTAAATTTATCTAGCGAGTGGGATGAAAATGTTTGTTATGGATCATTTAATACTGGTAATATTATATTTGATGATATATATGTATTCATGAAATGAAATTGATGGTGTAAAGTGAACAAAAATATACATTAATAATGTTTGATAGATTTATAAAATTTTTATATATGTCATTTTTCATGGATGTATGAAATATACAAAATGATTAGTAGTACTAAAACTATATACCCTGAAAGTCAGAAGTAAATTGAGTGTAAATAGTCTCATAGAGCCACTATATCTATTTCAGGATATGTTTTTAGGTAAAAATTATCTTCCATTTAAAATATAAAAAGATAAATTAATGTTATATTACATGGGTATTAGCTTTGAAAAAACACATACTTTCCCTATCAATAATATTTTTTTGAAAAGATTATGATTATCTATAGAAATTCTCCATGTGTTATGCATCTAAATATAAGAAAAATAAATCAAATCTATTAAAAAATAAATGAAAATTCTTAATCATAATTATATTTTTATGCCTATATAGAATTTTTTAAACTAGAAATCAATTTACGTGGTATAACTATTGAAAAACATAATATGGAAAAAATTAACACCCAACAGATTCTACTTCATGGTTAAAAATTGACAATGAGTATCCTAAAGTTTGGAACAAGTGATGAATATTTTTCTTGCCTTATATTTTTATGCAATTAATCTTCTTGTAATACAAAGAAAAACTCACAAACCATGGTTGATTAAATTTTTAAATCAAATTTACCACAATACATATAGATGAATTAAAGGATATTATATTCTCATTTCTTATTTTATGATCAAAATGGCTTTATAATTGTATTGAAATTTATTTGGCCCTATTAAGCATGAATATGAAATTATTTTTGGATGTAGGTTTTATGGTGTATGAATATTTTAAAAATAAATTTTTAAATTGAGATACATGTTATTCAGTATGATAAATTACTTTCTATCTTGTGGTAATTGTCCAAGGAAAAATATTAAAGGAAGCTTAGATTATCTTTTTTTAGAATAAGAAACACACTCGGTTTAGTTTTTAAATATTATGAAAAATATTTTACTTAAACATCAATTGTTTTCACTTTAATAACATCGATACTGATTTTTGTTGAAAACATTTGTTGAAAACATGTAAGAGATAAATTTTATTCAACCTAGATTATGAAAAGTTTATTCATGATAGACGTTTTTGGACTTTATGCATATCAAGAAAAAAATCACAGTGTAATCGACACATTAATAAATAAAAAATGGAAGACCAAATATGGGATCAAGGTAAATTTATACATGATCAAGATGGAGTTAAAAGAATATTTGGTTCCAATGAAGGAGGTTATGTGAAATTTCATTCATCCAGTGACTCACACTCATTCTAGGAAACATAAATTTCTATTTTATGACATATTAAATAGTATAACCATATTTTAAGGGTATTCATCGTATATAAATCATACTGTATTTATTAATTTCATGAATTTAAAATGATTATAATAAAATGAATATCATATTTTGATTTTTGATTTTATGTTTTCGGAAATACATTGTACGTTGCAGGAAAATCTTTTAAATGTCATAACTATTCTATATTTCATTCTCAAATTAAAATCCACTAAAATTATTAACCTGACAAAGTCTTAGAGAATTGAAAAATAAATTATTATGAATTTATAGAAATTATAAATATTTATACCACAGTAATTCTTTGATTTATGGTATATATGAAGTAAGATATTTAACATTATATTCATAAAAGTTTTACATGGAATTACCTTATTGAAAACTATATAAAGATATAAAAAACATATGTGAAAAATCTAAACTCATCATATGGTTTAATTGTAAAGTGATTATGGTGGGAAAATCCACTGAATTATACAATAAATACTTACATGATATGAATATTATTAGTCTTATAAAATAACATCACGATGGGTATATCGAAGTTAACATAATTTTAGGAAGATATTTTATACAATACCCGTAACATATTGGGAACAATATCCATTTTTCTATTTTTCATAATAGTATGGAGTTTTTTCTATCTGTTCAAACTCATAAGGGTATTCAGTAGAATTTAATCCAATAAGGGAAAAAAGTTTGATATCAAATACACATAACAAATTTTTTTTAAAACATGTTTATAAAGGGTTATCCCTAAATCTTGAATCCATCTCTAGAAAATTATGATGATTATCCAAAGGACCATGTTTATATGTATTATCTTATATCGGCTTCATAGATAGAAGTTATACATCATATACAAAGGAACATGATAAATATAGTACAATGAAAAATAGTGGAGTCACTTTTAACTAATGAAACAATTTTATCTGGTATCATGTATATAAATCATATTAATTTGAGTATATATTAATTTGGGATCAATGAAAAAATATGGTAGATAGACTATATGAAATTTTACATTCTAATTTTCCCATAATGATTTATTAGTAATAATATTTTAGTAAAATTTTATGAATTGGGATTTGTAAAAGTGAATTTTTGTAAGTAATGATATAAACATGATCCCTTAAAAATTGCATCATAAGAAGTGGAAATTTTTTATGCACGTGATTTTCAAAATAAAAATTAACCCATTATTTATTTGATAAAAAATTAAGTGTAGAGTCTAGTCTTAATTCCTAGAAATATGATCCTTTACTTTTTAAATCACAAATATTTCATGTTTGACCAAATGAAGATGATGTTTTATATGTTATAGTAGAGTATAGATAGTGAATCTGGATAATCCATATAAGGGAGAAAACTTTAACTAATAAATAATAAAAGATTAAACAATTAATTTATGTTCTCATGGTGTTGTTTTATATATAATATATGTTTTATTGATATGATTTGTATTTAATATGATGTTTATGTATTCTAATTTATTTTCTTATATTTTCTTAAAAAAATTATTCATTGAGTCATAATTCTACTCATCCTAAAGAGAAATATTTTAGTGATCCTATAGGTGAAAAAAATTACACAAAGTGGAAAATAACAGAAACATAAAAATTTTATTATTGAACTGTTAGACAAAGTAATTAAAATAGGTTGTTGAATTCAAAAATTTATTTTTTGTTAAATAAGTATGGTCAACTAACTAACCTTAAAAAAATAAAATTTCACTAGTTATATAGATTTTAGTTTCATATTGATCTTTTTAGCGGACATAGATACATAGGATAATTTAATACCTAAAATTAATTCAATCATTTGTGAAGTAATTGTGATGGCCAAATATTACCCATTTTATTACATTAACTTCTGATCAATTCATGAAATTTTCAAAGGTCTTTTAAATAATACATTTATATTATAAGTAAATAGATTGAATTATGTTTAAAAGATACTGGAAAGACACATGGAGTTTTTAGAACAACACTTTCTACAAAGAAAAATTGAATCATAATAATGAGAACAATAATCCTTACCCATCAATGATATATTTAATCTTTATATCCCATGAAACATAAGATTATTTCATCACATTTTAGAAAAAAGAGAGATATAAATTAAATCCAACAAGACTATTTTTTATTTGACAAGAAATATATAATGTAATTAATTTCATTTATGTTTTTTAAAAAAAATGTAAAAGTATTTAGAAAATAAGAAATGTGTATAAATTTTAAAATTCCTATTTTTTAAATAAATTATATATCTTGTTTCACTTTAGAAAAAATTAGTATAAATTTTAAATTTATAATAAAATTACCATGTTTTATAATATAACAAATGGTTTATGTCACAATGTTAAGATATATATTATTTGATTGGATCCTAGATCTCTATCCATCCCATGTCATGTTATGGAGAAGGTTGTGTCTGCTAAAAATAAGGCTTAACTTTTAAATGAAAACCTAAAAAAAGTGTGAGAGGATTCAATAATCATGAATGAATTGAATTTTTTTATTTTTTACTTTAAAAAATAATAATTTATTAAATGTTTAACATTATATTATATTCACACAAGATAATTCATCTTCTATGGGTGAATAGTAACTACTTTTAGTGGTTTGACATCATCCAAAATAGTATAGACGTGTTGGAGAAGTATGTTTTTGAGTCTCATCATGAGACTAATTTAAAAAATGGTGATCATGAATTAATTCTGATAATGAATACTATAAATTAAATAAAAAAGTTCTTGTAAATTCATAAATGTATATATGAGGTTCATTATAAAAATTATTAGGTTTAGTTATTGATGTAAATTTTTTATTAAAATTATAATACTATTATTTTCATTAAATATATATATATATATATGGTTCTCTTAGGACAAGTTCATCACCATTTTTCATTTATAAGTATCCATATTCATTCTGTTAAAAAATAAATAGAGTAAACTCAAATTATATATAAATCCAAATAATTTCTCAAAACATTTCAAGAAATAAAAATGAGTGAAATCGTATTCTCCATGCCTATCACGAAATGGTAAAACTATATATTTTGATCAATGTTAGGATAATTTTATTTTCTTAATATATAGTATGTAATATTTATTAAATTTTTCTAGGGATCATACGATGCCAATTATAATAAATATAGTCTATTTTATGATCTAAATTATGATTATAATGTTTGAATATTTAAAAAATTTATCTCACATGATGTATTTTTAATTCAAAATATATTATATTTTCAACAATTCATATAGTCTTTCAATTTTTTTTATAACATATATTGATATTCATGTTTAATCTTGTAATACAATTTCATATATCAAAAACATGTGTTAACAAATGGGAATAAATAAGAAATCAATAGATTACTTAAGATGAAAATACATTCATTTAAATTAGAAATGTTTCATATTATAGAATTTATAAATTTCCTATAATTATCAATGTTTTTTCATTTTCCAAAGAAGAAAAATGAATACATATGTAGTTACTACATTTTTAAAATTTTATAGGATTTCAAATGGCATAATAGTACTAAAATCCTCACATAAGTTTCTATAATATTAATTTATTTTTGAATATATACACCTTTATCTAAAATATATATCAAGTATTTATTTATTTTTGTTTTTCTAGTACTATATGGATAATTATGATAATTCATTTGTAAAAAATGAAATATAATAATTTATGTATGAATGGGTAAGTTACATATTATTGCAATATTTACAAAATTCTTGAATAGTTATTTTTCTACCATTTATTTATTTAATTTTTCAATCCATTTTTTGACTTATTTGAAAAAAAACACTTTATTCTGACATTAATTCTAGTCAAAATTATCTTGAGATATTACTTATATTTTATATTTTATTTAAGTTAAATACTTGAATGACATGTTTAATTCTTGGAAAATTTATTTTCATTTTTATGATACTATAGGAAAATGACAATTGATTCAATTTTAGACTCTAAAAAGAAAAAACCACACATCATTCTGACATGTGGTGTGGCTAACATATCCTAAATTGTATTTTTCATTTGATGTATTATCTAAGTTCAAAACATAAATCATGTTCCAAAAACAAAAAAAAATACATGTTTTTAATAAATTTGTAGTAAATCAATCTCTAATTCATTTATGAAATTTTAGAACGAACAATTTATCAATTCTTTGTATGGTGTGTTTAGTAAAGGAATTGAGTATTTCATAGAAGTGTGATAATAGGTAAATGCAACAAATAATACTATAAATCTCTTATAATACAGTTTATTTAGAATAGAAATACCCAATTATTGTTTTGGATCATGTTAAAATGATTTATGTCTGAATAATGAAATTAAAAATGATGTATATATGGTACATTGATGAATGGAATGATACAAATGTTATCTACATTATTTTGGATCATCTTAGGTTAAAGGATCCAAAAAATATCCCTCTGAATCATCTTTTTGTGTAACTAAAGTTCTTGGTTCATCAATCATATATTCTTCTATGATATTATTAGTATTCTATGTGCCTTATAAAAAACACATGATCACTTGACGAATCTAGACTCCATTTGAGAAGATTGGATTAATCGTACCATGTTCTTCCTTTTATTTTCCATCTCTAAAACTTCAGATAAGGGGAGAGCATCTAAATTCTTGAATGATTATTCCATACCAAAATTTGTTCTATAATTTATATTATCAATTAGGTTTAATTTTATTTTAATTAAACTTTAGCATCAAACGAAACGTAAACTGTAATACTGGGCCATTTCACCATAGATGACTTATTTCACAAATTATATGCATCAAAAATATTTTATTACCAATTTAATATACTCATTAATATTATTTTATGCATTACCATCCATTAACTCAGCCTTCTCCTCACAAATATGTTTAGTGAACTTAAATATTAAATATTATTAAGAAAAACTATTTTTCTCGAAATAAATTAATTTAACATAAATAATTCACAAATACCTTGATAAATAAATTCAATTATCATTATTATAAACATAAATAACATAATTTAAATAGTTTTATCATTATCTTTTATACTCGTAAGTTCATTGACCCCCACACAAGTGGTCCACTTTATTTTAAACTCCAACTGACCCGAATTGGTGGGACTTGTGGATATATTTTTCTGTGACCCTCTAGGTCCTTATATTTATATTATTGATTCTTGGTCATAGAACAATATTGATATCTAGAAACACATCGTATCCTGAAAATAGAGAAAGATAAGTCATTATTATAACAAGATCTTATGAATAAGCATTGTGTAATATAATTACTTTCACTCTTTGTATCTTATAAATAAGGATGCATACTTTATGTCACCATACTTAAATAAATTATCTTTATTATATATTATTAGATAGATTTTTTGGATAATAAATCATTACTTACATAAATATTTCATAATTTTAGAAGAAATACTAATGTATTGCACAATAATTCATGACCTAGAATCGTAATGGTTCAGTGTCTTTGGAGATAAGAAACATATTCAGATTATTACTTGAATTAAATTAAAAATATCCCATAAATATATTCTCATATAGAACCATTATTATATATTTCCCACTTAATACCTTTATTAATATCTTAGGGAAAAAGAAAACATAAGAATGGGTGAGCTCAAATACTTAGTAAGGGTAAACATGAGAGAAATAAATTGAATATCATTAGTGGTAATAAGATAGGAATAACATTATTTGAGTGTTATAATAACATAATAAATTTCTTCCCAATAAATTATATAACATAAATCATGAAGAATGGAACAAAACTATGTGATAAAAAATACATGGGTCACAAGAGTGAAATCATCAGTAATGAATCATAAGACTTGAGAGAAAATCATAAGCCTAAGAACATATCTTAGGAGTTTGTGGGGAGATCATAAGTATATAATATCATTTCATTATTTAAATATCACTTATAATAATAATATTACATCGTTTAAAGACTCCCATGGAGGATTGGGTTCATTCCATGTTTTCTTTTCATTCATGGTGGATAGAGTACCATATTGGATTGGGTTCCCTCCCCACTCACTTTAATATTATCTCATGAGATATCAATATTTAATCAATTAATTGGAGGTCTATATAATTCTGGGACCACCCTCCAAATAACTAAAACCATACATAAGTATTCAACAATATCATTAAAACATTGATTATTTCATCATAGCTAAATTATCCTATGGGAATAAAATAGATTTCATAAAAAATAATTAAAACATAATTATCAAAATACATATAGAAAAAGGAAGTGGATGGTATTATTAGATAACACACCCAATGAATACTAAGATTCCTTAAAGTGAGATGATAAAGGTGAAATAATTTTTTATAATATCATTAGAAGGATGCTTTAAAAAATAAGAATAAATATCATTATTGTATCTTTTTAAAACTAAAAAATCCCAAAAACAATAATATAGATTTTTCTTTTAAAACACATGTAATATTTTAAGGTGAATTTTAATAAAATAGTCATGACTATGGTAAAATTCATTCATTCGGTGAATGTTAAAAAATATTCTTTTCACTCTTTTGTAAAAATTCCAGTACAACTAATTCAAAAAAAATCATAAAGATCCATTTTTGAAACATTGAAATGAAAATAAAATATGATATAAAATTACATTTTCAAAATCATTGTAGAAAATAATATTATAATACAATATCATTTTAAGAAATATGGATATAGAATAAAAATATTCCCGCCCTAAAAGAAGAAATAAGGTCTTCTTTTCATAAAAACATTCTTTTGATATTTTTTGTATAAAAGTGGGGGTAAATGTAACCAATACATGAAACCACATCAATTATTAGAAAATTAGAAAACATATGGGGTTTATTATAGATAGATAATATAATTTTATCAATGTATATTTAAACATGATCAAGCTTATTAAAAATGAGATTGTAACATAAACCCATACATCAATTAACAAATTTCTTCAAACAATTACTAACCTATTGTTTAATGAAATTAGATTTATGATTAAATTATATTTTAACTATATTTATACTTATTTTACCTAATATGATTTATTAATAATTTAAAATTACGCATTTATTAATAATTATCCACAAAAATCAGTATTCTGGGTGTTAGATATTTCATTCTCCATGCATGTTTCAGTTTAGAGTTTTCTGTTCTTTAAACATGTTCATGGTCTAATTATATAAATAATTTTAATCAAGTAAAATATACCATATTTATTCATTAAACACACTTTTATAAATATCCATTCTAGTAAGTGATTGAAAATTGAAATACAGTACTTCATTGAGGAAGTAGTTCGTGCATACAATCGGGTGGTACTTTCTTTATTCAATGAATAGAAATAATAGAAGGTAAATAATAATTTATATTTCATAAATCATAATAATATAAAAAATATCATATACATATTCACTAAATTGAACAATATTACTATACATGTAATGAAGTGATGGAAAATGAAACACGTCAATTCATGGAGATGGTAATTTGTACATACGCATGAGAGATGCTTTCATATTCAATTGGATGGACAAAAATAGATAATGGTTATTCCATTAGTATGATACAAATTCATTAAATTTATTATAATTATTTTAATATATTAATATGGATAAAATAGATTTGATTTACGTGAGGGAAGAGAACTTGGTTAAGGCGATTACCTCTTCTTGGAGTATCTTCCATTGGATTACACAATAAAACTTATTAGGATGATATTTTTGAGATACAAGGACCTATATGTATTTGGTGGATTATTTTAATATATATAAGTATGAATTTTCTAATATATGGTGTATAAAGTTTTTGATGAAGTGTGGAGAAGAGGTTCCTTTTTATAAGTGAGGGTAGTATCACCCTTAGAAATATAAAGAACATTAAAATGATATAATGTCATTTCTAAAGAAAAGTAGAAAAAATGGAAACAATTTAAGAGATAGTATAATAGAGGATCTAAATACACTCAAGCAATAAAATTAACCAATTTTTTAGATAAATTTAATGCCTTATCTCCTAGTCTAACCCCCTCGTTAATCTTGTCACCCCTTGCTATACTGATTAAATTTTACCATTATGACTATTAACTTTGAAAAAAATTAAATTATAATTAAAAAAATCAATATGATTATTCTAAATATGGAAACCAATTTTAAAATTAAATTTCTAGATGTGGTAAAAATGAATTATAAAATAAGCATGAGAAGGACGTTGAAAATAGTTTTTAGAAAATTTCCATTTTAAGCATAAAAATAAATTTATTCTTATTCCATACCTAGTATACCAAATAGATAAATGATAAAATATTTTATTAAATTAAATATATAATCATTTCATTAAAATAATTCATCAACAATGATCAATTTAATTTTTAATATTAAAAACACATTGTGTTAATAAAATGAGTTTTCTAAAAAAATTATATATTTTACATTCAAATTATTTTATATTTATTTTTAACTAATTGATAAAAAATTTATGAATTATAAATCATTTATACACATGTTTATAAAATAATTTTACATAATTGTAATACTCAAAATAATATAAGTTATCATTTATATAAAACATATATGATAAAAACAATGGTTCTAAACAAAACATTTGTGTTTAGCCAATAATTTATATAATAAGATTCCTTATCACTTATAAACCATTTAATGAAATTAATTACAGATTTTTTTACTTTAATTTGAGAAATTATTTATTTTCATAACATAGTTGAAAATTATTAAATTCTACAGAAATTATTAATTGAACAAAATAGTTTACAATAGTTTTTAAATGGTCAATGGTATTTCCTTAAGTGGATTTGACCAAAAATCATTGATATTATCACTTTAATTTAATTATACATTAATGTAATTTATTATATGTTTTTTATGGGGAATTTTTTTCCTCATTTCAATGTTGTGTTGTAATGACCCCAACCCCAATAACCCGGAATCAGTGCCTTAATTTATAATATTAATATAGATACAAAGGGTCAGCTCCTGAAGGACCAATCAGTTTAGTAGTTCTAGAGAACTAGATACATATATGATAAAAATTTTAAATTTGGAATAGAAAATAAAACAAAATAAATAATAAAATAAAATGATTCCTATCTCTGAAATCACACTCAAGGATCTATTCCTCATATCCTAGGGAAGTGAATCAAAATAGGGGTGAGATCAAATTATCAGTTTGGGTTAAGTATAGTAAAAGATATCATGAATCAAAAAAGAATAATAAAAATGATAGAAAAAATAACATAACATTAATTACTGTTGGTCAGAGTGGTCACTCAAGAGGGGGGGTGAATTGAGTTCCAATTAAAATTTCTGTTAAAAGTATTTCTCTTAAAATCCCCCTATTTATTAACAAAGTTAAATTTTAGTGAATTTATACAGTGTAAATTTTCAAATAGTTTCTCAAATATTGATTATGTCTCAGTTAATTTGATATGAAGATTAAATTGACTTTTGAAACTAACTTACAGGTTTACAATAAGTATAAACACTTGCTAATTTAACAATCAAAGTAACTTTAAAAAGAATTATATTTAAAAGTTGTTAGCAGAGGAATATGAAATATATAGTATACTTATGACTTAAACTAAAATGCATAGGAGATATAACCAAGAGGTTCAGTCTCAAGCCGATACTTAGTCCTCTCAAACAATTTATATATATTGATCCACACCCTGGATCCGAGTAAAAAACAGTTCAAAAACTGTCTAGGTTCAAAGACCTCTACCACAGTTCTACATGGGAAAACAAACAACAACAAACAGTTGTCTAGGTCTTACTTGACCTCTACCACTATCCACAATGGGATACAAGGGAGTTATAATGTTTGAATGAGGATTTAAGAATCCTCCATCTTAGCTCAGGAGACAGTGTGTGTAAAATAAACAGGGTATACACACTGCTCGAAATGTAAATTAAAGAATCACTAGAGTAAGTATGAATGAGTTTAGAAATGCATTATTGATTGGCAGTGAAACTCTGGACTCGTTTGATTGGTCAGAAAAGATTCTGAGTCCTTCTCTGGTTTTTGTCTGAAAAATAGACTGTCGTTTTCTTCTTGGGTTCCAGGTTCAGCTGATCAGCCTGAGTTCATGAAGTGTTTGTTTTAGTTCTTCACTCAAGATACATCTTGTGTTATCCTCTAGAAATGAATTTCTTAGAGTATGTCTAGTGTTCTTAGAGTATGAATGTAGTCTTGTGTGAATGCACCACATTTCAATGATTTTGAGCCCTTGTATTTTTCACCCTTCGTGTGCCTTCTTAGTTCCCTGAATCTCTCTTTTGTTCACACTTTTGGCTAGGTCTTTATCTTCCCTTTTATAGCTTTTAGCTCCTGAAAATGGGAATGATTACCTTTTTCATGGGTACTAGGTACGGTTCCCTGACATGGCAACAGATATCATTAAATAACATTAACTGCATTAAAGACGTCAAATGTAACTGTTAGCTTTATAAATAAATAATATTGAGAGTATAGAGTTTGACTGGTTGGTCAATCATTAGTAGACTTCTATTGGTAGATGTGTACAGTGGACTTTGTGTATTAGTGACCTTCTATCGGTAGCTCTTTGAACTTGTATCGGTAGCTCTTACTCTGTGTATCGGTAGCTTTTGGTATCGATAGCTCTTACTCTATATATCGGTAACTTCATTCTGTATCGGTGACTCTGTATAACAGTAGCTCTTGTCTATCGGTAGCTCTTGTCTATCGGTAGCTCTAGTCTATCGGTAGCTCTAGTCTATCGGTAGCTCTATGTATCAGTGACTGTCTGTATCGGTAGCTTGCTTAGTTCCAGTGATTATGTGTATCGGTAGACTTATGCATATCGGTATCTCCATTCTGTACGATCGGAAGGCTTGTTCTATTGGTAACTATCTGTATCGGTGACCTTGTTCTATGCTTACCAGTGGACTTGTACATATCGGTAGCTCTGCGTATCAGTGACCTTAGCTTATCGGTGACTCTGTCTATCAGTATACTAAATCTATTGGTAGACTAAGTACTGGTAGCTTTGTATCAGTAGCTATATGCAGATTAGTGACTAACACTTATTTGTTTTATGCAAAACATATCCGATTGCATTATAATTACTTTAAAACATATATAAACAATGATAAACATTGATTAATCATATTTCAAGGATTATTTTAATATAATTATTAGATAGAAAGTCATATATTTAGAGAATTAGAATATAGATAAACATTAATTGGGATTATCAAAGTATGTGAAAGCATAGTTGGGATTATCAAAATAGGTGAGGTCAACAATCTCCCCATTTTTGATAATCACAACTTATGATATTATATTTTTAAAATAATAAGTAATTGTATCAAAGGATATATTCATTAAATGAAATTGTCTTTGAGAAAACCGTATGTTATAGAACATAATGTATCAGAGGTAGAATTAAATGAAATGATATCAGAGGGGGAAAGCACATGGTAGCTCTTCCTTAGATAATATTTATCCCCCATTGAGAATATTTCTCCCTCTTTGATACTTTGATAATATTTCTCCCCCTTTGTGATAAGCAAAAAGTTGGAAACAAAAAAGATAAGAGGAACGAAATGAGAAAGAAAATAAATCCACTTATATTATATGTTGCGAAAAGGTACATAGAAAGAAGAAAATACAAGGGATTCCTATCAAACATCTTAGCCACCTATACAATCCACATCCTCAATGTGAGATTTTCCCTTTGGATCAGAAGAGGATTCAGACTGTGTGGATGCAGGTGAAGGCTTAGGAATTCCGGAAATGATCACAGGGGGTTGAGCCAAAGAAACTGTGCCTGGCCTATACTGAGGAGTTCTTTGAGTGATCATAGGTGTAAGGATTCGAATGGCTTGGGCTGGAGTCAGCTGAATAGGAGAAGCAGTAGAGGCAGAGGCAGGTAAAGCTAGACGTACAATCACTGGCCTAGCATCGATATAGAGGAAAGGCAATAAGAGATTTCTTAAATCCATAATTATTCCTCCTCCACTCTCCATAACAGATATGAAATCATCCTTGTTCTCCATGAATTTGTTCGAGGCTAGAGTCAACTACCTTAGTTTGCTAACTTTCTCTCTGAAGGCTTGATTGACATGAGGCAAATTTAGGTTTTCCAACAAAAGTTTGAAGTGATTGTTGAGTTGATGCTTGGTGTAAACCTTTTTTAAATAGGAGTCTTCCTTGTCTTTCACTTCTTTCTGAGTGGAATAAGCTTTTCTCATATAGTATTGGATTATCTTAATTATTTCTCTAGCTGAATATCTAGTAGAAATCACAACTTTGTTCAAGTCGGATGATTCCACAGAGCCACTGGTTGATGCTGAACCAAGCTCCTCCTTCATCATAGCTCGAATATGATTCAAATCCACTGAAGCTCTAGAAGCAACAGAACCAATAGAGAAGGTTACTGTTTCCTTGATGTTTTTGGGAAACCCACTAAAAAGGTTTTTCACTTGGGAATCCTGAGTGATGACATGTTCTTTCATAGAGGTTTTAAAACCTTCAAAGACAGATACCATCTAGCTCACAACACTTTTAACATAGGCTAAGTCCTTGTCTTCTTGAGATTTTGAACTTATGTAAGATTATAAAGAGATAATATATTTCTTTGGAGCTTTAACATCTGCTTCTAGTCTAGATACTTGAGTCTGGATGGCTGTAACTTCTTCCACTATTTCTTCCATAAAGGTTGACATATTACAACCGAGAGAGAGTTCAAAAGATTTTTCCAAATTGCTCATCTATTCAACAAAGTTGTGCTTCAACTCAGCAAAAGAAGCACTAAAGGACTCTTTCAGCTCATCCTTTAAGGATTCAAGGTCAGCCCTGGTGATCATATCAGCAGTAGGAATTACAACAGGTGCTCTTTCAGATACTATGCTGGCCACTGAGTCATTCATAATCGATTGAATTGATGACACCAGTGAAACTTCCATCTTCCTTGTCTCTTCCACAAAACTGACCTTAAGATTTTTCTTCAAATTATCCAGGTCATGCATTCTGACCACATCTTCAGGTAACAACTCAGTATCAACATCATAAATGATCTTTGGTCTATTTAGAGATGCCTCATTATCAGAATCAGGATAGTATAATCCACAAACCACAAAACCTGGGTCTTCTTCCCAGTCCTCAATCTCAACATCCACTGACACACTTCCAAACTTTGTTTGATGCTCCCCCTCAATGGGAGAATTCCCATGTACAACAACAAAATTATCAATAGGTCTTTCTTCCTCAGAAGAATATTCTACAATCAATTATTTCACTGCAACAGCAGGAGGGTCCTCTGGATTAGGTACAACTTCTTCCATTTCTCCTACTACATCCTTAGTAGGCATAACTGAGCTTCCAATTAGTGGACTCAGACTTAAGCAGACAGAATCAGAGGCTTCAGATTCATTCTCCTTTTCTTCTTCATGATCAGGTGCTGTCTGGTCTTCCTTATCAGTAGGTGTCTCTTCTTCTAATAGAGTTTCCTTTCTGGAAGATACAATTTCAGAAACTGGACTTGGAGACAAGTCTGGATCTCTTCTATCATCCATAGATGATTCTTCTTCTTCAGTCTCATCATTGTACTGAAGTTCTTCTTCATTAGGTCCTAGACCTAGATCCCACACATCCTTAGGTCCTGAAAGATGATCCACATGATTGAATTTATCATATACCTTCTTGTCATCATTAACCCACTCTCCTCTCCATGGGTTCCAATTTATCTTTATGTATTTGAAAAATGTGGTTGTGATACAAAAATTATTCCTTACTACCACTGTCTCATCTTGATACTCAACTACCCCTTTCACTTTGATCATCACTGAGATCAACTTGGAAAAGAATAGGGCATTAGTCTTCGATTTTTGACTTGTCATGTCTTCCATTTGGATAATCATCAATCTGCACAGATTCACTTTTATACAATGTCTCAAGAGATGCAGGAGATAGATATTCTGATATCATAAATTTTCAAAGTCCCCTATCCTTGGTATTAAAACATGCTGAACAAATTTGAACTACAATATGTTCTCTCTATCCATTTCAACAGCCACTACTTGTCTTTGAATTCCATCACCAGTGAGCTCCTCTAAGGATGTCTCATAATAGAATATATCACTTGTAGGTGGTATAGCTTTTGAGACATATCCAGATACAACTTCGTGTGGAACCTTCAGGCATTCATCCCACTCAACAGATGAAAAAGACATCTTCTTTCTATTCACAAAATAAATCACTCAGTTCTCATCTTCTGATTTCTCAAAACACATAAACTCATAAAATTATTTCACAAGCTTCGGATAGTAGGGTCCATTGTTGTTCGAAAAGAAATCTACCCACTTTTGATCTTCCAGCACTTCGAGCACTAACGATTTTCTAGGTAACAACCATTCCAAGCACAATAGTTTTTCAATCACAATAACTCTATTTTGAAAATGAGGGTTCACTGGTCGCTTACCCAAACTAGTTCTACCAACACTACCACTTGCTTCTGGCTCGGACTTATGCTTCTTTGCATTCGGCTCATCAGCATCATCCCTAATGGTAGGGAGGTTGGTTTTTTCCATCTCTGGTTCGAAGGATTTAGGGTTTTCGAGAGATTTGGGAGCTAAGGTTTGACGGTAAATGGTTTGAGGCTTAGTGGATTGAGAAGTAACTAGGACTTTTCTTTTATCATTTAGGAATCATAAAATGAATAAATAAAATGAAATAAAGTAAAAACGATTCAGATTCTGGCGGTAGACAGAAGTTTAAAACAGTGCACTCATTGGTAGGGTTTATCGGTGAGAATTCCTATCGGTGAGGTATTCACATCGGTGAGGTATTCACATCGGTGGGGTATTCACATCGATGAGGTATTCACATCGGTGAGGTATCACATCAGTGAGGTATTCACATCGGTGAGGTATTCACATCGGTGAGGTATCACATCAGTGAGGTATCACATAAGTGAGGTATTCACATCGGTGAGGTACCTACCGATCAAGGTTAATCATTACTAACTCATGTCTAATGTAACTTAACCTATACAAACTTAAAGGTTTGGTGAAAATGTCATCTAATTGATGTTCAGTACCAACAAATTCAAGAGTAATGTCACCCTTTTGGTAATGATCTCTCAATAAATGGTGCCTTACATCAATGTGTTTGGTCCTAGAGTGAGATACATGGTTTTTCGAAATGTTTATTGCACTAGTGTTGTCACAGTTGATAGAAACATGCTTAAAATCATATCCATAGTCCAAAAGAGTGTGTTTCATCCACAGAATTTGTGCACATCAACTACTAGCAACTATATACTTTGCTTTGGCAGTGGACAATGCTACAAAATTCTGCTTCTTACTACACCAAGATACTAAGTATTTTCCCAATGAATGACATGTTCCAGATGTGCTTTTTCTATCCAACTTGCAACTAGAAAATTCAGCATCTGAATAACTCATTAGCTCAAAATATTTTCCTTTTGGGTAAAACAAACCAAAGTTTACAGTGTGTTTAAGATACTTAAAAATTCATTTAAGAGAAAGTAAATGAGATTCTTTTGAATTATATTGAAATCGTGCACACATACACACACTAAACATAATATCTGGTCGACTAGTAGTAAGGTAAAGTAAGCTTCCAATCATACCTCTGTAATTGGTTTGATCCACTGGTTTCCCAACTTCATCTGCATCCAATTTATAGATTGTACTCATAGGAGTATCACTTTCTTTAATACTATCCAAACCAAAACGTTTTATAAGATCCTTTTTATATTTACTTTGATTCAAGATAATACCATTTTCATTTTGAAAAAATTGAAATCCCAGAAAATATTTGAGTTCTCCCATTAAACACATTTCCAATTCATTTTTCATACTTTTTGAAAAATCAGTACATAAGTATTGTTTAGAAGATCCAAAAATAATATCATCAACATAGATTTGTACTATCAAAATATCTTTAGAAATTATTTTAATAAAAAGAGTTGGATCAGCAATCCCTTTAGTAAAACTTTTTGAAATAATAAAATGACTAAGTCTATCATACCAAGCTCTTAGAGCTTGTTTTAAACCATATAAATATTTAGATAGCTTGAAAACTTGATTTGGAATATGAGGATTAGTAAATCCAGTTGGTTGTTCAAGAAAAACATCTTCAATTATAAAACCATTTAGAAAAGCACTTTTGACATCCATTTGATATAACTTGAAAATCATATGAGAAGCATAGGCAAGTAAGATCCTAATAGCTTATAATCTAGCTACAGGGGAAAAGGATTCTTCATAGTCTATACCTTCCTCTTGACTGTATCCTTGTGCAAATAACCTAGCTTTTTTTCTAACTATATTTCTAGATTCATCAACTTTGTTTCTAAAAACCCATTTAGTACCGATTTTCAAAGTGTCCTTGGGTCTGTCAACTAATTCTCAAACTTTTTTCCTTTCAAATTGATTTAACTCTTCTTGCATATCAATTACCCAAAATTCATCATTGATTGCATCATTGACATTTTTAGGTTCTAGCTATGAAAGAAAGTCTTGATGTTCAACCTGGTTTCTTAGAGAAGCTCTAGTCTGTGTCACTCTATCAAGATTACCAACAACAGCATCCAAAGGATGATTCTTTAGAATGATAGTTGATCTAGTAAAGGTAGGACTAGAAATTTCTGGTTCATCTCTAAGTTCGGGTTCTACAGAATCATATTCTGGAGTATGTCCAGAACTGGATATTTTTATAGCAGGTTCTTTAGTTTTTTCATTAAGGTCTAGAACAGTCAAATATTCTTAAAGATTTTCAAGAGAGGTTTTAGGCTCATGTGGACTGGTTTCATCAAACATGATGTGAACCGATTCTTCCACACATTTGGTTCTTTGGTTAAAAAATCTATAGGCTTTTCTAGTTAAATAATTACCAAGAAAAATTCCCTCATCACATTTAGAAGAAAACTCGTCAAGATTATCCTTTGCATTGAGAATAAAAACATTGCAGCCAAAGACTCTAAAGTAACTAACTTTGGGTTTTCTATTATTCCATAGTTCATATGGGGTCTTCTTGAGAACAGGTCTAATCAAGACTCTATTAATTATATAACAAGTTTTATTCACACCTTCAGCCAAAAAATAAATAGGCAGATCATACTCATTAAGCATGGTTCTTGAAATTTCTTGAAGGGTTCTGTTTCTTCTTTCTACTACACCATTCTGCTGAGGTGTCCTAGGGGAAGAAAAGTTATGACTATAGCCGTTGTGTGAGTAATAAGATTCAAACTCTTGATTTTCAAACTCACATCCATGATCACTTCTCAAGGTCTTAATCTTAAGTCCACTAAGGTTTTCTATAGACTTGGAGTACTTAACTAAGTAATAACTAGCTTCACTTTTGTTAGCTAAGAAGTATACCCAAGTATATATAGAAAAGTCATCTACTAATGCATAGACATAGTGCTTCCCATTTAAACTAGAAAATCTAGAAGGTCCAAACAAGTCCATGTGAACCAACTCGAGAGGTTGAGAAGTTGAGAATTCTTTATTTGATTTAAAAGAAACTTTATGTTTCTTTCCCTATTGACAGGGATTACAAACTTTGTCATTTGGGAATTCAAGTTTGGGTAGGTCTCTAACCAAGTTCTTCCTAATCAGATTTCTAAGTGAATGTATATTGTAGTTTCCTAATCTTCTATACCATTACCAAGATTCTTTATGAAAAGCATTCAAGCAAGTAACACTTTGCTTAGCTAAAGAGTTCAGATCTACAACATAAACATTTTCATTTCCCAAGGTAGAAAATACTAAAACATTCTTAGAATTAAAAACATTACAAGAGTAATTTTCAAACTTAACATTAAATCCATCATCACATAACTGAGAAATACTTAAGATATTGTATTTATGTCCATCAACAAATAAAACTTTAGAAATTAAAACTGAATCAATGTTACCAATCTGGCCTAGGCCGATGATTTTTCCTTTAGAATTATCACCAAAGGTGACATAGCCTCCATCAACCTTTATTAATCTTTTAAAGCATGAGTAATATCCAGAAATGTGCCTTGAACATCCATTGTCCAAGTACCATACCTTTTTGTGAGAACTCTTCAAGTAGGTCTCCTACAAAATAGGTTTAAATAGAAAATGATTTTGGTACCCAGATCTTCTTGGGTCCAGACAGGTTAGCAAGCAAGGATTTAGGTACCCAGATTTGTCTTATGGGTCTCATATAATTTACAGAATCAATAGATTTTGAAAGATAAACTTTATTTGATTTATAATCATATGAATAACTAGTTGAAGCATATGAATTTCTAGAACTGGAACAAGAAGAATTTTTTCCAGATTTAGGAATAAATTGATTTTTGGTAAACTGTCTCTGTCCAGGTTGGTATCCCAAACCAGTAGTGTACATTGGTGCCAATTGTTTACCTAACATTTGAGTAAGTCTATCTTTTCCCATTGTGAACTTTTCTAAGTCCTTTCTATGTTTCTCATTAGACATTTTCAGTTCAGTATTTTCCTTTAAAAGTTGAGCATTCTTTTATTTTTCTATATCAAAGGCAGATTTAACATTGGAAATGAGAGCATGCTGTTTCTTTAAGACATTTTACTTGTCCCTAAGTTAATTATAGGTTTCTTCTATCATGATAAAATATTCAAATAGTTCCTCACTAGTCATGTTTTCAAATTCAGAATTAGTTCCAGAATAATAATCATTCAGCATAGGGGAAATAGGTACCTCAGAGGTATTGGTCATGAAGCACATGTTGGCACAATTCTTTTTAGAATAAAAAACTTCAGATTCACTTGTGTTGTCTTCTGAAGAACTCCAAGTAGCATTCATAGATTTCTTATACTTATTTTCCTTGTAGTCATATTTCTTTTTGAACTTCAATTTTGGACAGTCTGCTTTAATGTGACCTTTCCTTTTGCATTCATAGTAGACAACTTCATCATTCTTTTCAGGATTTTTCCAATCCTTCTTCCAATGACCCTTGTTGTCATAATTTCCTTTGTAATTAGATTTTCTGAAGAATTTCTTCTTCCTATAGAACTTGTTGAATCTCCTGGCTATTAGAGCCATTTCAGCATCGCTATCAGAGTCTGAACTTTCACTTGTTGAACGTTCCGTAGGTACATGAATTTTCTCCTTATCTTTTCTCTTTGAAGAAGTAGACTTGAATGCCACGGATTTTCTCTTGGGTTCACAATATTCTTCTTTGTTCACTTTATGTTATTTCTCATACATCATAATCTTACCTATTAATTCTTTAACAGGCAGTTTGCTTATGTCGCATGATTTTTTAATGGAAGAAGATGTTCCTCTCCATATTTCTGGTAGACATCTTAATATCCTCATAATTTGTTCCTTTGTTGGAACAACCTTTCCAAGAGAGCTCATAGTATTGACAATCTCAATGAACCTGAGATACATGTTAGAAATGGGTTCATCAGGTCTCATCTTAAAATTTTCATATTTAATAGTATATGTATTCAATCTCATTTCTTTAACATTGGTTGTTCCTTCATGGGAAATAGCCAAAGTGTCCCATATTTCAAAAGAAGTTTTACAAGCATAAATTCAATTAAACTCTTCATCTCCTAAAGCACAATACATGGAATTCATAGCTTTACAATAATTATTTTAAGAAGTTTTTTTAGGTTCATCCCAAGTAGTTCTATCAGTTTCTGGAATTTTATATTGTGACTCTATAACAGTCCATATATCAAAACCCATACTCTCTAAGTGAATTTTAATATTAAGTTTCCACTGGGCATAGTTAGTACCATTAAAGAAAGGTGGCATGTTAGTAGCAGCACCTTCTCGTCTATTGTCCATAACTAGATTTTAGAAAATATATTAAAGAGATAAAATTTAGAACTAACATAAATTTAAGATCTTTAAAGATGAAACTAAAATCACAGTTGAAAAACATAATTTTTTGAAAAAAATTATTAATAGAAACAACCTATGATACCAAATGTTGGTCGGAGTGTACAATCGAGAGGGGAAGAATTGAGTTCTAATTAAAATTTTTGTTAAAATTATTTCTCTTGAAAATCCCCCTATTTAAAAAAAAGTTAAACTGTAGTGAATTTATACAAAGGGTAAATGTTCAATTAGTTTCTCAAAGATTTATTAGGTCTCAGTTAATTTGATCTGAAGATTAAATTGACTTTTGAAACTAACTTACTGGTTTACAATAAGTATTAACACTTACTAATTTAACTATCAAAGTAAATTTAAAACGAACTATATTTCAATGTAGTTAGCATCAGAATATGAAATATATAATATACTTATGACTTAAACTAAAATGCACAACAGATGTAACCAAGAGGTTTAGTCTCAAGCCGAGACTTAGTCCTGTCAAACAATTTATATATATTGATCCACACCCTGGATCGGGGTAAACAGCAGTTCAAAAACTGTCCAGGTTCAAATCCCTCTACCACAGTTCTACGTGGGAAAAAACAACAGCTCACAGTTGTCCAAGTCTTAATTGACCTCTACCACTATCCAAAGTGGGATACAAGGGAGTTATATAGTTTGATGAGGATTTAAGAATCCTCTAGCTTAGCTCAGGAGATAGTGTGTGTGTAAAGTAAACAGGTTACACACACTTCTCAAAATGTAAATGAAAGAATCACTAGAGTAAGTATGAATGAGTTTAGAAAAGCTTTAGTGATTGGCAGTGCAACTCTGGACTCGTTTGATTGGTCAGAAAATCTTCTGAGTCCTTCTCCGGTTTTTGTCTAAAAAACAGAGTGTCGTTTTCTTCCTTGGCTCCCGGTTCGGCTGATCAGCCTGAGTGCATGAAGTGTTTGTTGTAGTTCTTCACTCAAGATGCAGCTTTTTTTCTCCTCTAGAAATGAATTTATTTGAGTATGTCCATTATTCTTGGAGTATGAATGTAGTCTTGTGTGAATGCACCACATTTCAATGATTTTGAGCCCTTGTCTTTTTCACCCTTCATGTGCCTTCTTAGTTTCTTGATTCTCTCTTTTTCTCACACTTTTGGCTGGGTCTTTATCTTCCCTTTTATAGGTTTTAGCTCCGAAAAATGAGAATTATTACCTTTTGCATGGGTACTATGTACGGTTCCCTGACATGGAAAAAGATATCATTAAATAACATTAACTACATTAAAGACATCAAATGTAATCGTTAGCTTAATAAATAAATAATATTGAGAGTATAGAGTTTGACTGGTTGGTCAATCATTAGTAGCCTTCTGTTGGTAGATGTGTATGGTGGACTTTGTGTAGCAGTGACCTTCTATCGGTAGCTCTTTGAACTTGTATCGGTAGATCTTACTCTGTGTATCGGTAACTTTTGGTATCGGTAGCTCTTACTCTATGTATCAGTAACATAATTCTGTATCGGTGACTCTGTATATCGGTATCTCTTGTCTATCGGTAGCTCTTGTCTATCGGTAGCTCGGGTCTATCGGTAGCTCTATGTATCAGTGACTGTCTGTATCGGTATCTTGATTAGTTCCAGTGATTATGTGTACTAGTAGACTTATGCATATCAGTATCTCCATTATGTACTATCAGAGGACTTGTTCTATTGGTAACTATATTTATTGGTGACCTTGTTCTATGATTACTGTTGGACTTGTACATATCGGTAGCTCTGCGTATCGGTGACATTAGCTTATCGGTGACTCTGTCTATCGGTAGACTAAGTCTATTTGTAGACTAAGTACTAGTAGCTTTGTATCAGTAGTTATACATAGATCAGTGACTAACACTTATCTGTTTTATGAAAAACATATCTGATTGGGTTATAATTACTTCAAAACTTATATAAACAGAGATAAACATTTATTAATCATATTTTAAGGATTATTTTAATATAATTATCAGATAGAAATTCATAGATTAAGAGAATTAGAATATAGATAAACATAAATTGGGACTATCAAAGTATGTGAAAGCATAGTTGGGATTATCAAAACAGGTGAGGTCAACAATTACAATTAAAAAACATTATTATCATGATATGGTAACGCATAATCAATATGATAAGGAAAATATCTAAAAACATATTCCATTTAATCAACAACTGAGAATAAAATGAATCCATAGATAATATAACAGAGAAACACACATGGATAATAATAATAATAAATGATTTCTCCATGAATAAAATAATTATTTATTAAATTTCATGTTCTAATAACATGATACTTATATATTAAATATTTATCCTCAAGAAATTTTAGAACTACTGGGTAAAAACCCATCTGATTTGGCAGACCAGTTTTTCTCATGAATCTTTTCGATGCATCGAGGGGATATCTATTATTGGGACCCACCCATGTCCTAATTTCCAAATCAATATTATTATATTGAATAATAAATTTAATTTATGAGCAACTCTCCTTAACATAAAATTTCTATATTGAGTAAATTATATAGATTTTTCAATATTCCCCCATTTGATAACATAACTATCAAAGTAAACATCGTATGTGAATGGTTTATACGGTTTTGGAAATACTAATTTACATTATACAATAATATGTATATTCAATATAAGTACAAATTATAATTAAAAATGATAACAATAAATTTATTGTTTCAAGAGAAAGTTATCAATCACAAAAGAAAGTGAGATTGTATAATAACTTTTACAAATTGGTAATTTTCAATTTAAATCACCTTGGATGAAATGATTCAAATTTAAACTTAAAATACCATGAATTATTAATTAATAATGACATTACATTTCAAAGGGTCTGTATATACACCACATATAAGTGAATTGGTGAATAATAACAAATAAGTCTCAATGGAATGTAAATTTAGATAAAATCCCTTACCTCATGCTTCCTTTTAGGTGAATGTGATTTAACCTCTTCTATAGTGGTTTTAAGAATTTAATTAACTTATTAAATAACCATATTAATATTTAAAATATCATATATGTTCCTTTTATAACATCTTAGCACCCTTTAATTAATAATTCGTCATTACTTTCATTGTTTCGATGGTTAATTTCCTTATTTTCACATGTGTGTTTCATCATAAAATATTTCTTCATATTATATAGTTCAATCATATCCAGAATTATAATAATGAAATAATTATTATATTTTTACATCAATTAAACTTTTAAATACAATCATGAAATATGGTTGTGAAAAATGAAGTATGTTTCGATCATGGAGACAGTAAGTAGGTCATACGTACACAGAGTAATGTTTCCATTTTTCAGAGATCATTATAGAAAGAAGGTATGTAATATTTTATCCTAATATAATTATAAAAATATAATTTGTAAAATTTTATTTCTTTAAATATACTAATATATGTCATTCATGTGGTATGGTTATGAAAATAGAGTCACACTGTATCGTGAAGGCGGTAGTCCATACGTACACGATGTTATCATCTTTTAATGTAAGAAATAAAATGATATATTATATTTTATGAAAGATAAATATGAAATTAATATAATATTTATATCATTTAAATCACATATATTACATAAAAATATAATTATTACCTTTCACGAAATGTGTTGGTGAAAAATGAATCACATCGCTTCTTAAGGTGGTAGTCTTCTGTATACACAAGTAACATCATCATATCCCCTATGGAATGAAAAGTAAAAAAATTTATATACGATATAATGAATATAGAGGTATAATTATTTTATAAATTTAATATATATACTATATACTCATCATCATACCCAACCGTGTGATGTGGTAATGCAAAAACGAATGACATTAGTTTGTGAGGTGGTAGTCTGCCGTACCCACAATTAATGATTTATTAACCCATTTGATTGAAGTGGGAATGATTGTAGTTAAGTATTATAAGATAAAAAATCATTATATTGAAGATATTTATTATATTATATCATCATCGTTTAATAATAATTGAATGAGTTTAAGGAATAAATAAAATTAAAAATGCTTGTTGGAGAATGTTACCTCTTCATCCGGTGGCCTCCTTAGGATTGCACCAAAATCCTTCCTATGTTCGATTAATTCCAAAAATAAGGATTATAGGGTGAGGTGATAAAATTTGGGAGTGATTTTGGTAGTTAAATTCTTAAAAAAAATATTTTATGGTGTGGAGAAGAGAGAATAGTAGGTGTCATTTTATAATTGAGGTGACTGGCACAGTTGTAATTTTTTTAAAGAAAAAGGACTACCAACATTTTTCAAGTTAAAAAGGGTAAAAATAGAGTATTATCAAGAATTATAAATTATAAGGTCGAATTAGGGTGATAAATTAAATTTTATCAAAAAATTTATAACAATTAAACACTTATCATTTTGGTTTAACCCCACAGTAAATCCATTTTTACCTTAAGCGTGATAAATAATTTTTCCAATTTTTAATATTAATTGTTATGAAAATTTAATTAAAAATTATGTTATGTTATAAATTATTATTATTAAAAATATGGAATCTCTTTTTCTTAATTAAAATCACATAATTAGATATTTTTAATTTAATATGATTCCCACAGACGCGATGAAAAAGTGAGTTTTTAAAAAGAAAACGATCAAAATTTTACCAATGTTTTACATCAATTTTCAATATGAAAATTATTCAAATGATGTAAATTGAATTAATATATATATAATTTAACTATATTTACAATAAAAACAATTAAAAACTTAATTTAACTTTAATAATAATTTTAATTATTTTAGGTTTCAATTAAAATTCTCTAATTTTCACTATTTTTTGAAAAATGTAACATTTCCAAAAAAACTCAAAATTTCACCCCAAGATAATTTTTACATTATCATTTAAAAAATAATTTAATTTTATAAAATAAAATATATAAAATTTTTAAATATTAGTTTCAAATTATTTGTGCAATGCATGACTAAATCTTCTTATAGGAAAAATAATCTTTTTCAGAAAACATTTATTTTTATTTTAAATGATTCTTATTTTATTATTAGAAAATAGATAATACTAATTTTACTAATTTTGTTAGTAATATTCATAATACCCAAATTAACATCTATTTTATAATGGTATACAATATTTTCTTTCATTTGGACTTGGGGTTTCATGTTCTGAAATCTATTAAAGAGATTAAATATAAAGAAAAATATTTCATTGGTTGTTTAAGATCTATGTTTAATGTTTAATATATTATTGAATACAATGTTATTCTTTAATAACTTTGGGTTGTAAAATTCTCCATGCCTTAAATAAATTGCATCCTCACAATTCAGGGTTGATCTCGGTAATTAAGGGTTTGACATTTGCAGATACCTTTATTGAAATCTCACATATTGAAAAGAGTTAATAAAATATCCTCTTAATAAGAGATAAAGGGGAGTGCCGGTGTCATATAAAATTAAACATACAAAGATTAAAAATAAGATAAAATTGGTGTTAATAGAAAACAATGATATAGAATAGAAAAATAAAACCCAAATACTTATACAAAGTTATAGAAAACATGGTCAGGAGGAAGTTAATGACCACCGATCCACAAACAACGGGTGTGAAAAAGGTCGTTGATATCATAAAAAAATATGATAATAGGAAAAAAATTCAATATCCTTTTCCAATATTTTAGGAATTATTTAACTCTAAAATAATATAAGTAAATATAATTACTTGATACATTTTTATTTCGAAATAAAAATTTCATCCTTTGGTTGTGCTTCGATCTTTTTCAACTTTATATCTTACTCTATGAAATGGATAATTGAAATTCATATTTTTATTCCTAGTGAACGAAAATTAACTTTTAATGAATCATAAGATACATAAAATAGTAACAACATATTCTTCATATCTTTACTACAAACAAAATGGTTAGAAAACACTATCCAATAACACACAAATTTCATCTTAATCCCTTCCATAAATATATGACATTAAGGCTCATCCAAATTTTTTAATCAAATTTAGAAGGAAGGTAACTAAATCACCATTATATTCCTTAGAAAATATAAATTTGATATTAACATAAAATTTAAAATATGTTAATATCTTGATAATCATAAAACCATAATGAATACATAAATTCTTCCAAAAAAATATCAGGTTACCTAATTTATTGCATATATCCTAACATGGAGTAAACTATAGAAAAGATAACATAACCATCAAATCACATACATATTTTTTGGTCACTATTACTATCCAATAAACATAACATTTCCATTATTATGTCAACATATAAAAAATATTAATTTTTATCTTTTATTAATCATATTTTTTCCAAAATGTTAAACATTCCACTGAATCACTTTTCCTTGTACCATTCAACACATGCTTTTAAATATTTTATGAAATAGTAGAAAAGTACAATCCTTATATGGTTCGTGATTATTATAATGAAATATAATTAATAAAATACTTTTATAACATTTTTATTGGATACAAATATTGAATCACATTAATCATTCAACTTTGGTTGTATTAATAGCACATCGTTGACCTTTATCCCTTGTCTTATTTTGAGTTATATTCCATTAATGCATGGGAAATTCATTTTAGTAGTTCCCCATATCCTTACAGTATATGAATTTCACATTGTAAATTTAATTTTTTATATTGAAACCATGATCATGGTGTCCTTTATCTCTATAATTATAGAAAAATACTAGTCCCTTCATGTAAGTACTTGGGGGTTTCCTTCCAAAATTATCACATATAGAAAATTCCATCTTTACCTTCATCGCATTATCCATTTTTATATGCCATACTATTCTACCATTTATTACCTTTGAAATAATGGTACTTGGATAATTATATCTATATCTTAAAATACCACAAAACTATTTCATAATATGAATAAATAGTTCCAGAGAACAACACCCTTTAGATACGTGGCTTAAGAACTTAAAAATAAATAGTCAATATTACACCCCATATTGCATATGTAATACGTATCATACCTAGATAACCTTGTAAATGTAGCCTTATACAACAGAATATTTTATTCATCCTTTTTATTTAAGATAATTAACTTTCTCATAATTTTAATTTATTTCTCATGAGGGAATTATTTTTTAATCAATAACCCTTTAAAATAATTCTATTCCATGAGATCAGTTTCATATTCCTACCTAGTATTCTGGATCTATGACTGCCACTGATCAGTATCACCATTGAGACAATAAATTGAAAGGGTAACCATTTCCTTCACACTATATCCCAACTCTATAAATATCATTTCCAGAGACTATATCCATTGTTTTTCAACAATTGGATTATTAGCCCCACTAAATGATGTGGTCTTCTAATGTATAAATAGATCCAACATAGGATAATTTTTCTTTATAATAGGTTACTCCATCTTAGAAAATTTATTTTTCATAACTTTATTAAATTTCCATAAAATTTCTGTAACTTTCTCAGTTCCAATACTGTTTTTATTAGCTTCCTTAGTAGGGACATCACTAAATAAGCCATAAGTATTTATACCCTTCTTCCATACATGTTACATTTTTAAATAATGTTGTACATTAGATTAGATCATATCATTAAGAAACATAATTTACAATCCCAAAACTAGTGAAATAATTATCATAAATTGAAAATTTTAGGAAAATATAATATTATAGTCATAAAAATAGTCTCTTTGAGGATATATATTTTCAAATCCTTCAAAATGGATTTTAAAAAATATTTGAATTATCCTAATAATATCCCCGAGGAGTGTCAAACTAGGTGTGCAGTAAGGATTTTTTTCAAGAACTAGGTGAGGATCAGGTCAAGCCCAATATTCTCTTTGAGAGATATTACACTAAGTTCTTCTTTCCAAGAACCACTTCCTCTTGTATTATATAGACATGGATTTATTTTCTAGAAAAAATACATAATCTCTTCATTAACAAAACATTATGATGTTATTATATATATAAACTAAATGTATATCACTAGTTTATGATTGATAATCTATTTTTTCTTAAATCTAGTTCCCTATATTTTTACTAAAATTTCTCTCAAATCATATTTAACAACCCTAACGCAAGTTGCACAGATCTGGTTCATTACTTTATTAAATTGGAATAGATAAAATTGTCCAAATCTCAATGTATTGATTAGTTTCATAGTTTGGGAAAAATAGATACAAACATGATACCTATTTTACATTGGGAATAGAAAATAAAACATAATAAATAACAAAATCCAATAAATTGAATCCTTGAAAACTCATTAAAATATCTCTTCTTTATTTTCTTTTGAAAGGAAAGAAAATAAGGGTGAGATTAAATGCTTAGTAAGGGTTAATTAATGATGAATCTATCAGGAATCAATAATCAAAATCAAAATGATAATGTAACTAACTGAACACATAATCCATTTAAATATCATGACTATCTTTATGGGATAATTCATAATCAATATATTAATGTAAATAATGGAAAACACATTCCATTCAATCAATAACTGAGAATGAAATTTATTCAGATATGATATCATAGTGAAAATATCTAGGATATTAATAATAACTGAATTATCAATGAATAAAATGATAAAGTATTGGACATTGTTTCTGAGAGACATGATGCCTCTACTATCAAGATATATCATCAAGATAGTTCAAAACTACTTGGTAAAAACCCATTTTATATGCCCAACTAGTTTTTCTCAGGAGACCAATGGATGAATAGAGGGGATATCTATAAATGAGTCCCACCCATGAATGAATTTCAAAATAAATCCTCATATATCTAATGATATATTTATTTCATGAAATAATTTCATTTTCAGAAAATTATATTGAGTAAGGGATACATATTTATCAATATTTCCTTAGTTTATCAAATAATAATCCAAGTAAGCCCCATATATAAAAATGGTATAAATTTATGAGATAATAAAATCCATTACAAAATAATATGGATATTTAAGAGAAATATAATGTTAATTGAAACATTATTATAATAAATTGATTGTTTCAAGATATAGTTAACAATCAAAAAAGAAAGTGAGATTGAACAATAGCTTTTACCACATGGTACTTTTCATTAAAAATCCCATTGGATGAAATAATTCAAATTATAACCTAAAATACCATGATTAATTAATTAATTGTGATATTACATGTCAAAGGTGTAGTATATTCACCACAAAAAGTTAATTGGTGAACAATAACTAATAAGTTTCAATGGAATTTAAATTGAGACGAAATCGCTTAGCTCATTCATCCTTTTCGTTGAACATGCTTTAAATTTCGGTATAGTCATTTTAAAATTTTTATAAACTTATAATAGAAACATATTAATATTTATAATATCATATATGATCCTTTTATAATCTCTTATAACCCATTCATTAAAAATCATTCTTTTTTTCATTATTTCAGGTGTTAATTGCATGGTTTTATCATGTATGTTTCATCATTAAGATCTAGTTCTTGATCATATTAAATAGTTATATCATCTAAAAAATAGTAAAAATGAAATAATTATAATATTTTCACATAAAATATACTATTTAAACCAATCAATAAAAAATGTTATAAAAATGAACTCTATTACGATCATGGTAGGTCGTATGTACACAAGACTGATGTTTACATTTTTCAACGATCATTGTGGGAAGAAGGTAAGAAATATTTTTTCTTTAAATAATAATCATAAAACCATAATTACCATATTATTTATTTTAATATACTTATATATATAATTCATGTGATATGGTGATGAAAAGAGAGTCACATCGCTTCATGAAGGTGGTAGTCCACACATACATTAACGATGTTATCATCTTTCAGTGTAAGAAATAGAGTGATATATTATCCTATAATAATAAAAAATATATAATTAATATCATAATTATTTCACAATATCACATATTTTCATTAAATTCATCCTGAATTTCTTCTATGTAAGTCATTATTGAAAAATGAATCACATCGCTTCGCGATGATGTAGTTTTTCGTAGACACAAGTGACCTTGTCGTATCCCCTAGGGAATAAAAATTAAAAATGTATATATGATATAATCACTTAAAAGGTACAATTATGTTATAAATATAATATAATATATATATATACTATATATGCATCATTATAGGTAATCGTGATGTGTTGTAATGAAAAAAATTTCGACATCTGTTCGCAAAGTGGTAGTATACTGTACACAAGAATAATGATTTCATAACCCATTTTATGGAAGTGGGGATGATTATAGGTAATTATATTAACATAACAAAATATAAATATTATTAATATACATATATTATTATATAATAATTTTTTAATATTAATTTAAAGAGAGGAAGAAATAAAATTAAAATTCTCATTGAAGAATGTTACCCCTTCTTTGGGTATCCTTCATAGGTTTTCACTAAAAGATTTACTAGTTTGGATTATTGAAAAAAATAAGACTTATTGGATGATTTTATGGAATTTTTAGATATATTTTGGTAGGTATTATCTCAATAAAAAACGTTTTAATGTGGGAAAAAGATAAGATGGGGTGGTATTTTATAAGTGAGGCGAGTGGCACACTTGTAATTTTTTGAATGAAAAATATGTACCAACATTTTTTACATTTTAAAAATGTTCCAATATAGATTATTATTGATACATAAACATTATAATGTATAAATATGTCCATAAAATATATTGTTGACATGTTTTCTGGTTAATTTAAACCTTATCTTTTTAGTTTTACCTCGATAAATCAATTTTTACCATAATAGTGATAAAATTGTTTTGTTATTTTTACTATTCATTAGGGTAAAAAATTAAGTTGAAATAACTATATAATATAATTTATTATTATAAAAAAATATTTAATCAATTTTTTCTAATTTCATTCACATAACTAAAAATATTTAATTTAAAATTAATCTCAGAGTTGCGACGAGAAAGAGGATTTTTAAAGATAAAATGTTTTAAAAGTTAAAATGTTTTTTATCAAAATTAAAAATTGAAATTGTTAAAATGAACTAAAATGATTTAATGGATATATAATTTAAATATTTTTACATTAAAATTCATTTAAAATTTAATTTAACTACATAAAAATTTTGAATGAAAATGTTGTTTTTAATTAAAATTTAGTATTTTTCACTTTTCATCGACAAATGAATCATTCTAGAAAAATACAAAAAATTAAACCAAAGATAATTATTATATTATGAGTTTAAATTTTAAGTAAATTTTATAAAATTAAATTTAAAATTTGTGGTAAAAATTAATTTAAAATTATTTGGTTAAATCGTGATTAAAGAGTATTTTTAAAATATACTTTTTTTCAAAAACAGTTTTTTATTTTAAATGATTATTATTTTTCTATCAAATTGATATCCAAAATTTTTCAAATTTATCTATTTCTATTCATATCTTTCAATTTAATGTCTTTTCAACACTATACCATAGTATGGTTCATTTAGACTTGGGGTTGTGTGCTTCGCAAGCTATTGAAGAGATTAAATTTAAAGAAATATATTTCCTAAGTTGTTTAAGCTCAGTGTTACATGTTTCATACTCTATAAAATATGGTGTTCTTATTTTATTATTTTAGTGTGTTACATGTGTGCAACACAGCTATCAAACATATTAAATTTATTAATAAGAAATATATTCTCAAATCTTATGGTGTTACATTTTACCCCTTCTAGGAATTTGTCCATTGAAATAATGTTACTCTATTTAAAATACATATTGATAACTATACCTAATTTCCTCATTAAGTTCCCATGTAGCTTCATTGTATTTATGACTACTCTTGAGGACCTTAACTAGGTGAGTGGTTTTTTTTACATCAGAAAGATCATTCTCCAAAAATACAAACTATGACTTATGTACCTTTAAAGGATTGGTTATGTACTTCCTAAAAAGTGATACAAGGAACACATTTTAAACTTGGGTGAGGTTTACTGAAAGATCATAGTGATAAGATACCATCCCTAATCGATCAAGAATCTCTACGGGACCAATGTATATGGGTCTCACCTTACCCTTCCTTTAAAATATCATAACCTTATTCCAATGATATATCCATCAGAATATCTTATATTCAACATCAAACTATATATCCCCTCAAATTTTATTATAATAAATCTTCTTTGGACTTTTATTTTTCCTAATATACAGTTTAACTGATCTAACTTTTTCCAATTCGTATGTTAGATTAGGTCACAATAGCTTTGATATCTAATTTCATCCAAGAATGTTGTTCTTTTGAAATTAATTCCCTATATGGATTCATAAATATCCATATTAATACTTGAGTGAAAGATATTATTGTAAGAAAATTCAAATAGATAAATATTTTGATACCAACCTCCTTTAAAATCCATAGAGTATGATATTAGTATAGATTCTAGGGTTTGAATAGTTTTCTTAGACTAACCATCTATCGAAGGATGATATGCAGTTCTAAAGTTTAGCACTATATTAAATTTTTAATGTACAATTCAATAGAAAATCTTGTTAAACCTCAAATATCGATAATATATGACTGATAGTGGCACTCCATGAAGCATTTTGACATTATTTATATATATCCTAGTATGTTTTTCAAGTGATAAATATTCTCTTATATCTATAAAATTAACTGACTTTATAAAGTTATTAACAACAACCCAAATAGATTTATGGCCTTTATATTTCATGGGAAGTCTTATGATGAAGTACATGGTTATGCTTTCTGATTTCCATACTAACTAGGTAAAAGTTTCATAATCCCTTTATACTTCTAATTTTCATCCTTTACTTTCTAACATACAAGGAATAACAATACATACTTCACATTACCCCTCTTAATGTTCCCCCACTAGAAATACTCTTTATGATATTTATAAATCTTTGTACTCATATTAAGGAAAGATCATGATGAGTTTTTTATTCATATAACAACTCCTTAATTAATACTGACATTTATGGGATAAATTATTTGTTCCTAAACATCATGATTCCATCACTATAATTATTGACGTTAGAAACATTCCTTACATTCTTTTACAAATTCAAATTCTCCTTATGTGCCTCTTTAATATTCACATAAATGGATGGTTGGAAATTCATATTAGTAAGATAGTATTTATCCTCTTCCATCATGATTTGAATATATATCCTCTAAAAATCCAAAGTATTGATTCTATTTCAATACTCATCATGAACAAGTTAGCATTGTTATTTTGAATCAAATAAATAGCCACCTTGTTCGTCTTCCAAAAGTTATTAATTTATCTAGGAGTAATAAATTTTAATAAACTCCAACCACATACTTTGCCACATCTTCAAATATATATAGTTGAATATATACTTTAATATTTTATGATTAGTATATATATAACACTTTTCACCATAAATATAACTACTCCATATATTTAATCTATAAATTACTACTGCCTGATCCAAATCATGGTTTGGGTATTTTTAATCATGAATCCCCATTTTGTGTAATGAATACACTTACACTATTCCATTATTCAAGATAACACATCCTATTCCCTTATTTAATGCATAATTATAAATTATAAACCCTTCTCCATAAGAAGGTAGTGTGAGTATATATTCCCTCACCAACCTTATCATCAATTCCCTAAAATTATATTGAAATTCATTGATCCAAATGAACTATACTGCCGTTTATATAAACATAGTTATTTCATTTGATAATAATGATAAGTTTATCATAAATCATTGATATTATCCAGCCAATCCAAGAAAATGATAGATCTCAGTCATTTTGGTCTATCTTGGAAAATACTCAATAACATCAATCTTTGAATACTACATAGATATTACCTCACATGTAATTAAATGATCCATGAATGATACTTTTTTATCCATATTTCAAACATGGAAATTTGGCATACATCTGCTGCTCTCTTAGGGTCTTCAATTCAATCCTTAAAGTATCTTAATTATCTTCTTTTTTCTTGTAATATATAAGATTCTAATCTGTAAGTAATAGACCAAAATAATCAAGGTAGACTTTAAGGAATATATTTATTCAAACCATGTGGATAGTAGGGTAATTGGTAAGTCTGGATGGAATTTCTAAAAATTCATAGTGTCTATACCTCATACAAATGTTTGCCTTTGGTATGTACTCTCTTTTTACCTTTAAGTGATGATATCCAAATCAAAGTTAAATCATTGAAAATTATTTATCAATGTGTAGTTAATCCCAAAAATAATCAATATTTTGTAGGTGATACATATTATTGATCACAATATTAATAAGTTCATGATAATAAATGTAATGATTCATTGATCCATAATTATTTTTAGGAAACATAATATGTGCACCCCATGGGGTCGAGACCAAGTTCACTATAAGTGTTTTTTAATGCTAACAGAATTTTTTTCAGATTGTTTGGTGTTTTGTAGTCATTAAAAAAGATAAATTTTTAAGATTTTATTATCAAATAGATGGGGTGTCAGACTCAGAAGATCAAAGGATTTTTTGATAAGAAAATTCATCATATTCGTCTTTCTCCTCTACAGTATTTTTCTAGGTGAAATATTTTTCAGACTGACATTATGTCTATAATGAAATTTTTGATTACTATAAAAAATTGTATCATATTTTTAATGTCTCTATACATAATCTGATGATTATTTGATGTTTGGTTAGTTCTCAAATATTATATGTTTCCTATGGAACATGTGATTCAAGCTTTTTGAAAGAAAGTGGAGAGGATGTATTTGGTATATTAAGTCAAACGATTATATGTCGATCATAATTTTATCAAAATCATCAAGAAGTCATGATTACAAGTGGGAGTTTGAAAAATAATAATGTCTTTGATGTAAATTTATTATGGTCTCAGTCCATCTGTTTGATGATCACCAGACGTATAAATTGTTTGAAGGCTAGGATGTTTGAAGATGATAAAGTTGAGGTGAATAACTACTGACACCAGACCATTAGATGTAGCATGCCAATAATCCATCAGATGAATTATGACATCGATACTTTCCACACATTGTTGGTATAGAAAGAAAATTTGATGCATAATTCTATTAGTGGAATAATGGTTATGAAAATGGGAATTTTTTGGACCAATAAATAGTATTAGAGACCGATTAGATTGATGAAGATCATCAATGTAGTCAACCATTACCAGAAAATAAAATACCTATATTGGTTTTCATCAATTGAGTCATGATAAAAAGAAATATAATGTGTTATTTAAGTAGGTTAAGAACAAAATAAAAACTGTTGTTTTTTAAGTGGGTGAAGAGTCACTAGAAATTTCATTACACTGATTCATCGGAAGGAATTAGAGACAAATTCATCATATGCAGCCTAAGATTGATAAGTCATTAGTTGATGTAATTTATCATATCTTGGATCATCGATATGAGTTTTTATTGATCTTTTTAATAAATCAATATTTTTTTAAATTGATTTTCCAATATTTTTTCAAGGATGTTCTTAATGAAACATAATTTGCAACAATTTTTATGTCGGAATGGCTTCGATGTTTTATTTATTTCAGTTAGTATAGAGAAATGGTATGAAAATTAATTTGTTTATTTTCAAATTATATGGAGCATTCTAATGATAAGTATTCAGTTCTGATTTCTTTTGAAAATTATCAAGAGAATCAGAATGAAAACTTGTTTTCATCATAATAAATAAAATTTGAATGAAATTGGTATCATAATGAAGAATTATTAGGAAGATATAATTATGTTAAAGTGGTAATAATATTCATGAAGTTTCAAGAATAATAAAGAAGAGTCGAGAAGTGTTTAAAGAGAAAAATATGACATCGAAATGAAAGTAAAATTTTAGTTTGATGAAATTTGGTTGAGTGGAAAAACATTTTAGAATCCCACCCATACAACTTTTGGATCTCATACAAATAGTAGGATGTACATTGTACTCTATTAATATGGAACATTTTTTCAATTAGAAGATAGAAATAGATCACTGAATGTTTTAGAAGAGGGAATAAGTTTCCAAACATAGTTTTCCTGAGAAATATTTTTAGACAGAAGAAGAAGAAAGTGGTTACCAGATCAGACTAAGCTATCAAACATAGTTTTCTAGGGAATTCTTGAAATGGTTTAGAATTATTTATGGGTATTATTTATTATCTTTTTTCTAGACTAAATAATTGGGCAGGGAAATCAGACAGATCCATTAGACTATGTCTTTGTACGAAATCCCAAACTGAAGTTCTTACATGCTTTGGGTAGTAAAGTGAATATTTATGTTTTGAATAATTATAATGTGAACCAGATAAGGAATCATAGTAACATGTTTGTAACCAATAAGTCAAGGATTCTTAACTTGTTACACAAACTTTTTTTACATCATACATGCTAGAAGAATAACATGAACTGTTGTATTGATCATAGTGCTACAAAAGTGTATGGGTTTATCCTACTTGTTTAATCCACACAAAAGTATTGTTTTCTAGTGTATTTTGCGGTATTGGATTATTTATAAACCATTCATAGGACTTGATACTATTTTTGAGTAGTGATCCTTATAAATACTTGCGTTCTGGTGGATGTGTGAATGTTTTGTTTTCCTCAAATTGATTGTTCTATAGTAGTAGTTGAATATTATTATAAAATAAAGATAACATAAAATAAAAAGACATCACTAATTCACACCTCCCACCTCTAAGTGATACATTGATCTAGATTGGGACTTTAAAATTGGTTTCCTCATCATTAACTCTTTTTTTAATGTTTTTGAAGATAATTTGTGAGGGAGAATATGTATTGTGTCAACAATAATGAGATTCCCTTCTTCTATGTGATGAAATATCATATCTTGAATGATAAAAAGCTTACATATCATATTTCTCTTAGGTATGATGTTTTGGAAGATTCTATAGATTTATTTCCTCCTCTTGATGAAAAAATTCCTCTAACATCATAGTATAAGAAGAATATAGAGAATGATGGAATAGATAAGAGTTATGTACTCTCATCACATTCATAAACTGAATTATTAATAGTGAAAAGAGTTTTTACATCTAATGGTATCTAGGGAATTTTTGAAAAAATATGTAGATAATAAAAAGGTGAAAAAATTCATGTTACAAATCTAGATTCTCAAGTATGAAGATATCAAAATGGTTGAGTATGAATCAATTGGTTACTTATTTATAAGGGTCAATTATAATTTTATCACAATAATATGTCATTGTGATAATTTTTAAGACTCAATAATTTTTGAAAATATCTTGTGAATTCTTACTTGTAATTTTGAGTCCATAGTTTCATCTTTGTAGATAGATATCCTAAATCCATATATTTGGTTGATATTAAAATTAAACTCATTAAATATTAATTGATAAGGAGGTAAAGTTTAAGGAAAATGATGAAGTGTTGGGAATTTTTTAACAAAAACATTATAAAACTTAGGAGGGAGTTAAATGTTGCAATAACTATTTCTATAAAGTTAGTGAATGTTCTATAAATGGTGAACTTGAGAAGGATCAATAAAAATTACCTTCAATGGTTGAAAATAAATTTTAGGTTTTTGTGGAGAAGAATGAATATATGGAAATGATGTATTTGGAAAAAAACAAAAAAAAGTTTAGAATCAAGAAGTTTCTAAAAATTTTAATTTTGAAAAAAAATTATTAATTTTTCTGGTTCAAATAAAGTTGGGAAGAACTATTAATTGAAGAACAAGATTACAAGTAACAACAGAAAGTTTGGGGTTGAATAAAGTTCTATTTTCAATGATAATAAAGTCACTGAGAAAAAATTTCACCATTCTTAACAATATGAAAGTTACTGAGGAAAGTATTCATTCTATGGGTATTGATCATATTTTGGTGGATTTGGGAACACAAAAAATATGTGTTGGTTCAATCAAAAATGCTAAAAAATTTCAATGACTTATATATTGAAAATATTAAGGGGATTAAATCCTCCTGAAGGAAGAAATATAAGAAATATTTTATGAAATTTTATAATAGGTTCCTACCTTTGGAAACGATTTTTTAAATATTTGAAAAACCTGGACATCTAGAAAAAATAGTGTATTGCTTTATTACTGGTATAATAACATGTTCTTATCAATTCTCAAAACCCAGATGATAAAATAGATAAAGGGAAATAAAATGACCTTTTTTTGAAACCACTCTTAATCCTATAAAATTAGGACCATAGATCTTGGATAGTGGGTGCTCTTATCATATAATAGGATACTTGAAATTGTTAAAGAATTTGAATTATTTCAAATAAGGAAAAGTGATAATTTTTAATGATGAATACCTCAAAATCATGTGTGTTGGATATGCTATTTTTGGGGAAGAAAAGATGAAATCAAAAAAAATCATTTTTTGTTTATGGGATGAAACATATCATCTTGAGTGATTCACAATGTTTTTATGAAGGGAAAATTTTATTTTAGGAAAATATGGATTTTTTTTGAAAAGAGGGGAAGATATAAAAGTTGTTACCAAAGGCCAGTGTAAAAAAGGGAATTTTTTTTCAAGTTGGTGAAGTTAAGAAATCATGTTACATAAGAAAGTTGGAAGAAAATTAGTTATGGAATAAATTTTTGGGACATATATGATAGAGACATATGAGAATGTTATCAAATTGAGGTATTTTTAGTGGTATTCCAAATACTTCAAGAATAATATATTGGTGTTTCACAATTTTTTAGAAATGCAAGACAACAGACTCATTGTATAATAAAGATGATATTAATTCAACTCAACCCCTAGAACATATTCATTTTTATATTTTTGGGATAATGAGAAAATAATAATCTTTCATAGATAAGTAACTCATTTCTTTCAGTTATTATTTTACTCTAATTACTTATGTTTTGTATTTGAAACATATACTAGCTGCATTGAAGTTGTTTAAATGTTTTATGAGAAGAGATAAGAAGGAATGTGGTTATTTTATAAAGAAGTTGAGACCTGAAAATGGCATTGAATAAAATATTTAAGTGATAAAAAGTTATCTTGAAAAAAAAAATTAGAATGAGTTCATTACAACTTGAACGGTGAAAAAATGTTGATTCTAAAAGGAAGAATATAATTTTAGTTGAAATGGGGTGTAGTATGTTACAAGAACATGGTATTTCTCATTAATTTGTGAGTAAATCCATAAGAATATCTATTTCTATTAAAAACTGATGTTTCTATAGGCTATGTTCTAACATGACACCCTATTAAATTTTCTTGGACAAAAATCCACATTTGAAACACATAATACTTTTTAGGAGTCCTGAAATCATGAAGAATATAGGTGGAATCCTTGGGATGTTTCATTAGAGAGGTGAAGATGGAATCATTCATGGTTATGATTGAGAATGAAGAGGATATAGATGTTTCAAAAAATATATAGAAATATTATTAGATTTAGTTGATGTAAAAGTTATTGGAAATGGTGAGGAATATGTAAAAGAATAAAATATAGATGATTAAGATGAATATGATAAAACAAATATGTTAATAAACATGAGAAGGATTCAAAAAAATTATATAACATATATGTGGAATAATATTACCAACATATTTCTAAGGGTAAGGAATAATTTCATACCTCCCATCCGAGTATGCGGATGTGACGTCTTGTTACTTTTTTAGGTATTCCAAAACTTTTATTTTGATCATGCTTTGGTTGGATTTCATTTAAGATTGTTTCGGGTGAAAATTTGGAATTTTTTTAAAGTTTCAAGGTTGTATATGGCTAGTGCATGGTTTTCCCAAAGTGTTCACCCTCTTAATGGAAACCATAAAAACCCAAAAAGTGGGGCCTATAAGGCTAGAACACAATTTGACAAACCATATTCAAACATAGTAGAAATTGTGCACCTTGGAAAAAATGGGATCACAATTTTTCTAACTATGTGGCCCTGCCCAACTAACCATGTGTACAAAATTTCTTTAATCATAAAATTAATTTTAAAATAGTGAAGCCCTCATTTTATGTTCTTGATGTCCTAGTAAGATCCTACTAGATTTTATTATTCTTCGTAGGCTCCCAATATGTGATTTTATTCCCTCTACATCCCTATAGAATTGAATCAAAGAGAGTAAAATGGAGTTCGATCTCACCCCAGAAGAATCTTCTTCACAGTCTCTTTCTCCAACTTTCTCCTCTTTCCTCCCTAAGGTTTAATAGATCTCCATTTTTGGAGGTCATAATATTAACTATTTTAGATCTTGAATCTTGGTTGATTCTCATATCTTCATTGAAGACACTCTTCATTGGAGATTCCTGATTTGGTCTTTGTGTTTCGTGATCCCCTGATCCTGAGGCAGGTGGTTCCATTTATGATGGAAAATTTGATTAACGATAAATTTCATGATTTAAATTCAATTTATAAATTTAAATTCAATTTATTGATTTCATTTAAATTTATTTAAATTGATTTATTAAAAACCTTACTCTAATTAATTGGTGATTTTTGATTGATTTGGCATAAATTGAGAAAATCCACCAATTCTAATGAATTGAGGTGTGTTTGTAAAATTGATGGAAAATTATGAAATTTATATTGATGAATTTAGTTTGTGAAATTAACTAGATGAAATTGATTTCAATTTTGTGTTTGAGAAAAATGGATTAAAATGGTTTTGAAATAAACCCAGTGGTTTTATCATAGACAAGACATGATTTTGTTAAAACTCTATTTTAATTATTAAATGGAAATTGGCATATTGAAATGGGAAAAATATGTTGAAATGTATTTTAAATAGTTTTAAAATAAATTTCCCATTTATGATTTTTTTAGAACATGAAATCCTAGGTAGTTCGTGAGTTATTAAAGAAAAACACACTTGGATGGGATTGCCCTAGAAATAGATTTTTTCCTTACAACAATAACAACAATTGTTTTGTAGGTCTTATCCCTAGTGGGATGTTAGTCTGTCCTCTTTGACAAATTTCAAGGGGTTTTGGGTACAAATTTTTGTTTTCAAAATATAGAAGTGTGAGGATCTTATAACCTGTAAATATGGTACCTCTTATCAAATGGCTATGTTGATCATTGTTTCTATTTGAAAGATATGACATTGTTTCTAATTTTTTTTATACATGCCTTATGAATTTATATAAACTATTTCATATAAAATGTTTATTAAATCCATTTGCTTAAATTATTTCCATCATTTTAAATGAAAATCATGTTTTGTTTAAATATTAATTTGAAATTCATTACATATTTGTTTAAAATTTAAATATTTATTTAGTTAATTAAATGAGGAATCTAATTATGGAATACATGGTGATACCAAAGTGGGATTTTATCTCACACCCTATTAGTAGTTCAGGTGTTTGTAGATAATCTCATTACATGTTTGATCAAGGATAAATCCCCACTTTGAAGTGGTTCTAGTTATTGATCCTTGTACTTAGATAGTTTTGTCTTCTAAAACATGGATTGATTATCCTAATATTTGGTACTTATGGATGAATTGTGGGCTAGTTATTCCTATTTGACTTTTGTTACACTTCTCCCTATGGAGTTTTTTCTTGTATTCAGACTATCTTGTTCATGTTTCTTCTATTATGTTTCTGGAAAATTCATTCCCACTTTCATGTTGTATAATTCCAAATTCTTGTAGCTAACTCGTGGGGATCGAGAACACCCTTAAATCTATGTCATTACCATACTTGTTATCATGATACCAAGGAATTATTTATGGTTCATGACAAAGTGGTAATAAAGGTGCACAAGTTTCACCTAACCATTATGTGAGTATATATTTCTGTAATATTTATAGGACTTATGAGGTGCGTACAATTTATTTTAGGGATATCTCTCAGCACAATGAACCTTATGTCACCTTTGGTGGTTTGGGAAATTCATTTTGAGTATTAGTTCTAGTATTTTACTTTCTTTTTTATTTCGATAGATTGAAATCCAAATCTTGTGTTCTTATCTGAGGGGATTAATTTCTATTTTTAATCCGTTTTAGTGTTAATATGATGTCTTATAAGTCATATTTTGATGTTGTGTAGCATCATACCTATGAGAATACATGTGAATTAGATCTAGGAGAAAGATGTTGATGAACCACAATGATAAAATCCTCTAATAGACCTGATTCCAGTTGAGGTGATTGTGTGTATTTTCTAATCATGAAGAAAATCAATAGAACTAGATCTCATTCAGTCTTAAGCTGTGGAACCACAGAGGGATGTTTTCTGAATTCATTCTCAAGAGTTCCTTCTCTAGAAGATACCAATTTTCAAATTATCCAATGATCCTCAAGAGTTTTTTGGAATGGTTAAGAAGGATTGAGAAATTTTTGAGTTCTCAGAGACACCTAATTAAATAATTGTGAAGTGTTCCACATTCGTGCTGGAGGGACCTCGTCAAAGATAGTGGGACACAAATCTAAAAGTGAAGAATAATTATTCCTTATAGTGGTCACACTTCAAAGATATTTTAACCAAGTAGTCCTAGAAATAGTTGATGGTGTTGTTAAAGGCTATATAGTTTTTCAAAATTGACCAGAATGATAGGATTGTGACATAATATGAAAATCAATTTGATGAGTTTGTGCATTTTTTCCTAGAGATAGCATAGAATGAGAATATGAAGACTCTTCGGTTTGAGATTTCTCTTCGATTGGATATTTATTCTTAGGTTTTCTTTCTGAAGCTACATTCTTATGTTGATGTGCTGAATAGAGTGTTGATGGTTGAAATAGACCTGTCTAGTGTGTCTGGGTTGACTAAATTTCCTTTTTCTCCCAGTGGTGGTTTAGTGGATTCCTCTAAATGGGAGAGTAAGCATGTTTATTATCATGGTGGATCTCAATAGAATGTTTTTTATAGACCTCTTATGGTGACTGTAAGTGGCCCTTTAATATTATACCAGTTTGGAAATCCAGGGAACTCAAAGAAGGATACCCGGAGTCACCCAAGATAGGTGGTTCTTGTGGATTATAAGCTCACTTGAAGAAGTTATACCATTTTTATTACACTTTCCATTGTGGAAATTGATCATCAGTAACTATTAAAACTCTGGTGAAATCATATGACTCACATACAAAGGGGTTCCAGATATAGGCATCTGGAACGGAGCTTCTTCACACAGTGAAGGAGTCTCTAGATGAAGCAGATACGAGTCCAGTGACTGTGATAGGTACCATAATTATTGCTTCATCATTAGTGACTAATTTAATTCATACTAGTGCATCTTATTTGTTTATTTAAATCCATACTTTTAATCTGATAAATATTTCTATTCAGAATTTATCAAATGTAATGGATATTAATTTTCCCCTAAGAATGAATAGAATGCCAGGTCTCTATAGTCCTGGGGTTTTATCAATATTAGATATCAATATTTCTTGGAGTTTTCTAGTTCTAAACATGAAACTGATTGATGCCATTTTTAGGAAGGATTTGATGATTTTAAATAATGAAGAAATTTATTATTATCTTTGTCTGGTCTCCTTTACTACCCCATATGTGTTGTGCCATATATTTCAAGGATAAATGGACCTGAGGTCGAGTAGAGGTAGACCTTCTAATCTAGAGTTAGGGAAAGTAATATCAACGTTTACTTTTTATTTTGAGATATAATCATTAAATGGTGATATCCCCCCAGTTTGTTTCAATTATTTGGACTTTTTTACATCAAACTTCATTGATTTCCCACCATTAATAGAGGTTGAGTTTTTTATTTACTTAGTTATTTATACTAAACTAGTTTTGACTCCCTCTTATATCATGGAAGCAGCTGAAATCAAATATTTGATGACTTAGTTGGATGATCTCTCGAAAAAATGCTTCACACTCCCATGTGTGTCACCTTGGGTGGTTTCAGTTCTATTTTCTATGAAAGCTAATGGGTCACTTTCCATTTGTGTTGATTATTGAAAGATCCATCAATTTAGGATAAATAAAAAGTATCTATTTTCATGGATTGATAATCTATTCGACCATTTGAAGGGGAGAAGTTTTTCTTGAAGATTAATCTTTGATATAGTTACCATCAGTTGAGGATAAAATAATCTTGCATTCATAAAAATTCTTTTTAGAGAATGTACATCCACTATGAGTAACTTTTCATGCCTTTTGGTCTGACCATGGCTCCTGCAATCTTTATGGTTTTGATGAACATGATTTTCCAGGAGTATCGTGACTCATTTATGGTAGTATTTTTTGATAGCATCCTAATTCACTCTATATAAGAGGAGGATCATGTGAGTTGTTTGTGATAATTTATGGAATTGTAGAGAAATCACAAAATTTATGCCAATATTTAAAAATGTGATATCTGGATTTAGGAAGGGAAGTTCTTGGGACACATGGTATTGGAACATATTATTTCAGTTGACCCTAAAAAGATGAATATTTTTATACAATGGGAACAACCAGAAAATGTTTTCAAGATTCAGATATTCTTGGGCATAATTGGGTATTATAACTAACTCCATAAGGAATTCTCAATGATAGTTACTCCGATGACTACTCTAACTTAGACCAAAGTACTGTGTTATTGGGATTAGAAATGTAAGAGTTATTTTCTTGAACTAAAATGTATTTTGACTACTTTTCTGGGGTTCACTCTTCCAGAGTCCTTGTATGGATATGTGGTCTTCTATGATGCATCGGGTTTAGTTTTGGCTTGTGTTCTCATGTAGGGTGATCATATTTTTACTTATGGATCTCGTCAGCTTAGGCCACATGAGCATAATTATCTGAAACATGACCTTGAACATTAAATTGCGATTTACGTACATAAAAGTTGGAGGATTTACTATTTAATCGAAATATTTATCATTTTTTAGACCATAAGATCTTGAGTTATATCATCCCTTAGAAATATTTGAATCTTTTCCATAGTAATTGGTTTGAATACCTAAAATATTTCAAAATTGACATCACCTAAACCCTAGGGAAAGTTAATGTCATCGCAAATTATTTGAGAATGAAACATCCAACCCAAACCATGAAAGAATCATTAAAAGAGTGGAAGATGATGGATCATTTTTCATAGTTTCATATTAAAGTCCTATAAATAAATCTCTAGGTTTATTTGGATAATTTTCAGTTGACCTACACTCTTCCTAAGTTGATTCTTCTGGAATAGTAGCTTGATGTTGAATTCTACTGAATTAAGGAATCTTTTTATGGTGGGGAGACCGTACTATACTGGTTGTTCTCTACCGGGGTCATTCTATGTTATAAAAAATAATTTTGTTGCGACATTAGCAGTAAGTAAATTTGTGATGGGGGAATTCCATAACTCCTAGTTGGTTGTATGCCCAGGAATCATGAAGATGTTATATGACATGCAGTGATGACTATGGTGGAATGTTATGAGATAGGGAATTTATGATTTTCCTCTCATTGTTATATGTTCCAACTGGTCATGTTCGAGCATTATAAACCTTTGGGTTTTATTTAGCCACATCCAATGAAGACTTGGAAGTTGATAAGATTTTTATGGATTATGTGTTTTGGTTTCTATGTATCTAGATAAATAAGAATTTGTTATGGGTGTGGTCAATATATTGTCCATGTTGGCAAACTTTATACCAATTCACGACATGTCCAAAATAGAGGAGTTGGTAAAAATCTAAATGAATGATATTGTTATTTTTCATGGAGTTCCATTTTCTATAGTCTCTAATAGAGATCATAAGTTAACTTATCGCTTTTTTAGAGGCCTTTAGGAGGTATTGGGTTCTCTATTATATTTGATCACAACATACTATCCATAGTCATATGTACAGACATAAATAGAAATATAGATTCATGGGGACATGATTCGCACCTATATCCATGAATTTTTTGGAGATTAGGATGATCAATTAGGGAAGGTTGAGTTTCCTTATAACAATAGTCACTAGTCTATGACCAAAATGGATCCTTTTGAGGCCTTGTATGTCCGCCCTTGAATATCTTCATTATGATGGCCAGAGACTGGTGAAAGTTCATTTTATGGACCGAACTTGTTTCAAGAGATAAGAGTAATGATTTAGTTGATTCATCATAGAATGTTGAAGGTGAAGAGTCAATACAAGACTTATAAATATCTTTACCATTTACCATTAGAATTTTTAATTGGTGATAAGGTGTTCTTGAAAGTTTCACCCCATTAGGGTCATCGACGGCTTGGGAGGAAAGGGAATATTTCACCTAATTTTTTAGGACCTTATGAGGTCATCGAGAAAGTGGTAAATGTTTCTTAACATTTAGAACTTCTAACAAAGCTAACTTCAATACATAAATTATTTCATTTATTTTATCTATGAAGGTATATATTTGATCTATCTCAAGTTCTGAGCTATAGTGATCTTGATGTTGAGAATTATTTATCCATGATTGAGCGTTCAGACAGGATAGTTGATTCTGAAACAATCGTACTTCATGGGAGGAAAATAAATTTGGTTTGAGTGTTTTTTAATCATAGTTCTAATTATTATGAGACATGGGAGAGTGGGGAATTATAAGAGTTATGTGGCCTCATATTTTTGGAATAAAATATTCTTTACAAGATTTCTAGGGATATAAAGTTGATTTTGTGGGGAGTTTGTAACATCATGTTACTATTTCAGGTATTCATAAACCCTTATTTTGATCATTCATTGGTTTTATTTTCTTTAGGTTTTTTTGGGTGAAAATCAAGAATTTTTTTTTAAATGTTTCTAGGATGTGCATGGATGGCACACAGTTTTCCAAAACCATGCATCCTCTTAGTGGAAACCGTGAAAGCCCAAACATTGGGTGTTTGCATGGCTAGCACACAATTTTTTTGACCCCATGACCACCTAGTAGAAACTTTGCACCATGGAAAAAAGGAGGCCATGGTTAGGGTTTATAGTTTGTCTGACCATGGGACCCTTTCCAGATGACTATGGGTAATGTATTTCTTTAATCTGAAAATTAATTTTGAAACCATGACACCCTCTCTTTAAGTTCATGATTGACTAATACAACCCTATTACATTTTATTCATCATTGGTGTCTCCTAAAAGGTGATTTTGGACCCTATAAAATCCTCCAAAAGAGAATCACATCAATAAAGATGACTTTCGATCTCTTCTCAGTAAGATTCCTCTGATCGTTATCTTTATCATGCTCTCTGCACTTTCCTCGCTAGGGTTTAATAGATCTCTATGTTTCTAGAGGATCTAATATTAATAGTTTTAGATCTTAAGCCTATATTGATTCTTGGATCTTAGTTGCATATATTATTTTTTGGAGTTTCCTAATTAGGGATTTGTATTTTGTGATCCCTTGATCTGGAGGTAGGTGGTTCTATTTATGATGAACAATTTCATTAACCCTAAATTTCTTAATTTAAATTGAATTTCATGATTTAAATTTAATTTCATGTTTTAAAATAAATTGATTTAATTTGATTTATTAAAAACCAAATTCTAATTAGCTGGGGTTTTGTGTTTGATTTGGCATGAAATTGAGAAAACCGCCCAATTCCTATTAAATGGGGTGTGATTGTGAAATTGATTTAAAATTGTGAAATATATAATATTTATTTTAAATTTTGAAATTGATTTTAGGAAATTTATTTCGAGGTTATTTTTGAGAAAAATATATTAAATTGGTTTTTATAGAAACCCTATGGTCTTATATTGAAAAAATAATTATTTTATTAAAAATATATTTTTGTTTTTAAATGTAATTGGCATATTGAAATGGGAAAAATGGGTTGAATTTTATTCTAAAAAAATTTAAAATAAATTTCTTATTATTGGATATTATTTCAGAAAATTCAAGTAATGGTAGTTAGTGAGTCATTAGGAAAAAAGAAACTATGGTGGGAATTACCTAGAAACATATTGATGCTTTATAACCTTAACATAAATTGTTTGGTAGTTCTTATCCCCAGTGGGATGTTGGTCAGTCCTCTTTAACCAATTCCAAAGGGATGTGTGTGAATATTACAATTTTTTTAATATAGGTGTGGGAAGATCCCATAACCTAGATCTACCATACCTCTTAGAATATTTTTATGTTTCTCTTTGTTTATATTTGAAATATATATCATTTTTTAAACTTTTTTACATATACCTAATGAATTTTTATAAACTTTTATATAAATTTTTTTATTAAATTAATTTATTTAATGTATTTAAATAATTTTAAATGTAATTAAATATTTATTTGAAAGTTATTTTTAAATTCAATTCATATATATAAAAAATTAAAAGTTTTATATGGTTAATTAAATGTGCCATCTTATTATGGAATCATTTTAGAGACCCCACTGTGCTTTTAGCTCACACCCTACCCATTCCTTCAAGTGTTTATAGATTATCTCACTCCATGTTCATGTAAGGGTGAATAACCACTTGGGGGTGGTTTTAATTTTTTATCATTGGGCATGGAGAGTTGTGTCCACTATGACTTGGTTCTATTGTCATATTTTCTGGTACTTTTGGTTGTACTGGTGGTTGTTTATGCCTATTTGAATTCTGTTACACTTCTCTCTGTGGAGTTTTTCTGGTATTTATACTAACGTTCTTATCTTACTTATAATTTGTTTGTGAAAAATTTGTTCCCACATTCATATTTTATGCTGCTAGGTGCTTATCTCCAACCCATGGGGAGTTCTCTTCAAGCTTTTTCAATGCCCACTTGGTTACCAGGGTACCAAGGTATCTAGGATAGTTTGTGATTGAGGATGAAAGCTGATGTTCAAAACATAATTGTTCATCAACATGAAATTGTTTAAACATAAATAACATTTAATTTTATTACACATAATTTTTTGTATTCAAAAGTTGATTCGAATTATGTAAGTCAATATTTTGATCATTAAGAATGGATTTAGGATATGAATGAAGATTGGGGTCATTTTTAGAAGAATGATACTTGATATATCATACCTATGCCAAATAAAAAATAAATGTTATTGTTTCAATTTTGGTGTTTTGGAACAAGTTTAATGAAGTTTTGGAATTGATAAGAAACAAAGAAATATTGGTTTTCAAATGTTACACATAGATTTAATGGATTTATTTTTGTGAAAATTTTTCTATAGTTGAATGATTGGAAACAATTAGAATATTTATTTTTGTTTCTACATAATGAATTAATAAAAAAAATCCGATGGACTAGAAGACATCCTTTATGAATGTATAACATTATTAATTCATGTATGTTTTAGAACCATGGGGATTTTTAATTGGAAAGGATGAAAGTTATGTGTTTAAGACGAATAAATCCTTGTATAGGATAAAGAAATCTCCATTGGTGTGGTACTCAAAATTGGATTCCTGCTTAAGTAAGTTAAACTTTAAGAAATAAAGGTTTGATAGTATTATATATATCAAATAAAGAAAATAGATTTTCATCATTGTCATTATATATGTTTATGATATTATCTTTGTTGGTAATAATGAATGAAATTGGGAAAGGTTTGTGGCAGATATGAATAATTTGTTTGAAATATCCATTATCGGTGAAATGAAATACTATATTGGGTTAAAAATATAGAAAAATAAGAAGCACATATTTATTTATCAAGAAATTTATGCTAAGTAAATTCTTAAGAAGTTTGGCATTGAAAATTTGAAACCTTTTTCCACACCAATTTTAGTGGGAACCAAGTTAATTAAATACAAATAAGGTATAGAATTTGACAATAATGAGTTTCAGAAGATAATAAGAAGTTTTTTATATTGGATTGCCATAAGAATAGTCATTTCTTGTGATGTTACCTTATGTGAAATATTCCAAAGATATTGAAAATAATCACATCTATTGTATAGAAAAATAATTCTTAGATGTATCACAGGAACAACATATTTTGTAATTACAAATGATAGCTCATAAATAATTGATTTTCCTAACTTTACTTATGTTGTTTAGTAAGTAAGTATTTATGATAGATGATGTATATCATGTATAGTTTTATTTATGGGGAAAAGATATGTATGTTGGTATAATAAGAAAAAAACTCACTATATATTAGCATAGATGAATTAGAGTATATTGTTTCCACTCATTCCAAAACAAAACTAACGTGGATGAAGACTCGGTTGGAAGAATTAATTATTTAAGTTAAGTAGCCACTACTCTTGGGTTTTGATAATTAGAGTGGAAAAAAATATACAAGAAATCTAGTCCAACATTTTCATTCAAAAAATGTTGATAACAAATATCACTTCATCAAATAGTATTTTGAAAATATTGAACTCAATTTATAGTATGTTCATACATCGAAACAAGTTACTGAAATATTTGCAAAACCGTTACAAGAGGAATCAAATTTTCAACTGAGGTTGAACATGGGATTCCAACTTATTTCTCTCCAAGGTGGAGGTATTTGTTTTTATCCCCTCTCTTAGTGAGTATTTGGATAGTGTTTTTAAAATGGGATAAAATTAATGTTTCATAAATATATCCATTGATATGTGCTAAACCTCATAAGAAAATATGTATGTGGTGGAGTTTTGGGTACGATGTGAACTAAACATGTAAATGCATGAGCTATTATAATAGTTTATTGGAGTGTGTATGATACTTTTCTCTATAGGAAAGTGAATGATGTTTTGAAAGCCGAAATACGTAGAAGCTTTGAATGTTAAAGACAATTTTTATCTCACTAATTTTGGAAAATACTTTTTTTCTATTAATGAAACTTATTTATAACAATTATTTTTCTCATGTAGTCATATTGTTGTTGATAAGTGAACCATTTCTTGAGGTGATAAGGTTATGTGATTTATTAAAGTTGGTTGAAAAAAGGGGAAATTGTAGGGACCATGTTGGATGGAATTGTTTTTGATATAGAAAGTAGGTTTTGTAGATTTTTTTGTATTTTTTTCATTAAAAACAATCATTTCACTATTAATGATCAGTTTGAAGGGGTACTAGATTCAAAAAATTTCACACATGTTTGATACGTAAATTCATCAACATTGGATTTTTGGTATTGAGAAGGTTTCTAAGTGAAGTGTTCCTCATAATCATGTTGTGTCTAGAATGAATTTTTTGATCAGTGTGAGAAGTTGCATCAGAATCTAGATTTCTCCATACTTAATCTTATGATTATTCGATGTTCAGTTAGTTCTCAAATATCATAAGTTTCCTTATATACTTTTTATGCAATATTTGTTAAAAGGGGGGAGAATATGTACTTGTTAAATTATGTTAGACATTTTTATGTCGATCTTTATGTTCTAAACTTCATAAGGAAGTATTGATTATAATAAGGGGAATGTAAATGAAGAATTTCAATGAAGTCAAAGTTTTCTAGTCTTATTCCATCAGTGTGTGGATAAAAGTATAATAAAATTTTTTATGGTTGGGAAGTTTGAACTTAATGAATTCAAAGTGAAGCACTGCTCACACAAGTCCCGTATATGTAGTGTTCCATAGATCCATTAGAGGAATCATGAAACCAATCCCTCAAACATACTATTGTAACAGAAAAGAAATAGATAAAGAATTATATTAGAGGAATAATAGTTATGAATGTGGTAATAGATGGGAATAAATAATGGGATCAGAGACTGATCAGACTAAAAGAGATCAATAATGCAGTCAACCATTTTCATAAAAAAAAGATCTATGTTGGTTGACATCAATTGGGTCAAGAGAAAAATAACTCTGATATATTTTTTTTGTAGGTTACGAATTAAAGAAGAGATATTATTTGTTTTCTAAGTGGGTCAAGAGTGGTGAAAAATTTATTGACACTCATTCATGGAAAGGAACCAGAGATTGATTTATCAGACACAGGCTGACACTAATAAGTCATTGGTAACTGGACATAATTGGATGTAGGATCACCAGTCTAAGTAATTTTTTATCTTCTGAAGAAATGAAAAGAAATTTGAAGATATTTTATAATGTGTTTTTAAGGATTTCTTGAATGCTATAAAAGTTGCAACAGTTCTATGATAGAATGGATGTTATTTTTTATGTATTTTAGTTGGTATGTAGATCTGGTATGAAAAATCATTTTTTTTGTTTTAAAATGATACAATGTATCGTAATGAGAAGTATTATGTTGTGATTTTTTTTTCAAATGGTTCAAGACAATCAGAGTGATCATAAGTTCTCATTATAGTGAATAATATTGGAATGAAATTGGTATCAGACTGATGAATTTTTAGGAAGATCTAAGTATGTTATAGTTGTGAGAAGACTCAATAAGTTTCAATAAGAATCAAGTAGAGTTGAGAAGTGGTTATAGATTCAAAAATGAAGTTAAAATGAATGTCTAAGTAGAGTTTTGGGAAATTTGTTTAAGCATAAAAAAAATTAATATTTCCTCTCATACCACTATTGTCTCTCCTATAAATAACATGAAGTACATTATATATTCTGATGATGGTGGAACACATTTAATGTGTGAAAATAAAGATATGGTGGTAAATTTTTTGGATGTGATAAGAATTTTCCAAGCATAGATTTCTAGAGAAAAAATTATGGATAGAAGAAGAAGAAAGTTGTTACCTAATCAGACCAACCCATTAGATGTAGTTTTTTGGGGAAATTTTGAATTGGGTCAAATTTTTTTCCATAGTATTATTTTAGGACTATTTTTCAGACTAAATAAATGGGATATGGAATTAGACTAATCCATAAAGATGAGTGTTTATATAAATTACAAAAGGGAATTTCTTACTTAATACTGGGTAGGAAAGTGAATATTTATGACATTAAGAATTATAAAATGGAATTTTATATGGTATCATAGTAACACATTTGAAACCAAATGTTTAAGGTTTCTTAACTTATTACTAATTTTTTATGAAATATATTCTAGAAGAATAATGTGAATGGATGTATTGATCATAGTACTACACATGCGTAAGGGTATAGAATTCATATTTTACCCACACAAAATGATCATTTTCTAGTGGATTCTGTGGTGTTGGATTATTTCAAAACCATGCCAACGAATAGATACTCTTGTCGAGTTGTGAAACTTGTAAATAATTTTGTTACTATAGATGTGTGAATGTTCTTTTTCAGAAAAGTGATAGTTATTTTATGGTAGGATAAGGTTTTTATAAAATAAATATAAAAGAAAATAAAAAGACATCACTAATTCACCCCTCCTTCTCTCAGTGATACATTGATCCAAATTGGGACTTTACACATGGTAATGTTCTTAGCTGAATGAATCCCTATCTATATTCTCTAGGTATTCCCTCTTTAATTCTTGTAACACAATCAGAGTCATTCTATAAGGATTATTCGGAATAGTTAGAGTAAAAAGTATAATTTTTATTGAAAACCCAACCTCATGATTCAAGGGAAGACTAGGAAAATATATAGGAAATGCATTGGAATATTTCCTAACAGTACACATATCTTCAATGTTGAGTTTCTACCCAACCATTTGAGATAAACACCCCACATAAAAATGTTGTAAGACCCATTTAATATAATTAATTTATAATGGAATTTCATATTCACCCTTCCACCAATAGAGGATCTTAGATTGATTCAGAATAATAAATGTGAATTTCCATCCTTGGAAATTTATATGGGGTCTATATATAATAAGTATTTCATGCACAAAATCTTATAAAATTCAACTAGAGATAGAAAAATATTATTTATAGGAATAAAATTATAATAAAATTTTCTACAAGAGGATATACATACATGAGATTTGTTCATCATACCATTAGTATTTTCACCAATAATTGCACATCTAATCATTTATGATAGGAATTAATATATGTTGGTATCTTTAAAAATTTGAATGAATTTATAGAACCGGGATTAAATAAGATAATTTTAATGCTTATTTTACTTTCAAACACCTCAAATACATTATTATATCTTCCATTCATTACTAAAAATAAAATGGTTATCATGATAATAAAATAGTAATAATTTTTTTAGGAAAACATATAATCTTGAAAATCATTCCTAAGATGTAACAACCTGTGTTTTTTTTCCTTAAATAAATACTATGTTCTATGGTTTTCTCCACAGGCAACACCAAAAACAAAACCAATATTGACCATCATAAGGTTTCCATAGAATTAGCTGAAATAAATAGTGGAAACACAATTAAAAAAATATATAAAATGAATATAAATATATATATGAACAAAACAGAATAGAATTCACTTTAAACATTGAACTCTAATAGTATAGATATTAAATTAATAAAATATATTTTTATACATAAAATATATTTTATAAAATGGATATTTTATCATGTTTGATAAATTTAGGATTATCACTAATTATAGAATAATGGTTTATATACCAAAAAAGTACTCTCTGTAAAAAAATTGGTTTTTATGATATTTTATGATTTTATTTTAAAATTAAATTTATCAATTTTAGGATGAGAATTTTAAAAAAATCATTTTATTTTTTGATTTATCATGGCCATATTTTGTTAAGGAGAATTTAGTAAAGATTTTAAAATAACTGAGTTTTTGGTGAATAATGAAAAACAAATTGAAAATATTTTGGATTTTGTAACATCACTTATACATAAACATAAACTAAAACTTAGGACTATTATTTCTTGAAAAAATATATTTCTTTGAAGTAACATTATATATTTTAATATATCGTGTTTTAATTATGAACCTATATTATATATTTTAAAACATTTTAAATATTTCCAAAAATATTGGTTTAAATACATTATACCTTAGTATTTTAAAAATAGTTTTTTAATTGAATAAAAGGAAATGGAATTTAAATCTAAAATTCATGGGTCCAAATTATCATATAAGGGACACTATGTTTTTTAATCATAATCATTAATATACCTTGGGATAAATATTTGTTTCCCTAGTATAACTATTTTTTTCAAAGAATAATACATTTATAAATATTGTGTATTTTAAAATTAAATAAAAAAAATTTAAAATTTAATCTCTAATAAGATGTTTTAAAATTTATAAAAAATAATTAACACTCATTTAATGGGTAATAAATGTTAAATGAGTATAAGAACAATTTATGATTAAAATAATTTTTTTCTAGAAAAAATTATTTTTCAACACATTAAATATTTTGATTTAAATTTTGTTTTTATACTATTTAGAAATTTAATTAGGTTAAATAGATCAAATATTATTATTCATCATGTATAAATTTCGTAATATATGAAAAATTATTTTTTTAGTTATAAAATAATTGACATGATTAATATTTAATTGGGAGTATTATGTTTTTAAACGACTAATTCAGGGTGGATCGAATTTTCCTAAATTAACATGACCTTTAGGAATTTTAGAAATACTTGGTTAGGTTATAAATCCTTACCTACATGTATTAACAACCTTAAATAACCATAATCATCAAAATTTAGTGACATTACATTCTTTCCACTTACTTACCATTCATTTCCAAGGAAAATCACATCTTCCTAATTTATAAAAAGGGGTTCACCTCCACCATTTCAATACTTCACTCATATTTAGAAATTACATTCCACACCTACTAAATTATCAATACATGAATTCATTTACATTACTTAATTCCCATGATCAAAAAAATTATACCGAGTACCTCAAATCTATGGACTTCATCAAGAGGTGGTCTATTGTCTCAACATAGGTATCATGTTTTGCTTAACATAACTTTCTTATTAATTACATTATGAACCAAAAACAACCCTAATATAATAAAAACATCATCAATATTATTTTTTTGGGATTTTATTATAATATTTTAACAAACATTATTTATTATCATCCATATTTTATGAAAAACAAGAGTCGTCGTTAGTGTGTGCGTTCAGATTATTACTACCATGAAGTGACACTTTCGGTTTTTCATCATCACTTATCATGGATGGAAAAAATGATGGTATTGATGAAAAAATATTATTTTTATAATTTATTAATCATTATTAAATGAAAAAACACTATCCAACACCACCCCTATTATTTTTAGAATAATGGAAATGCAAATCGTGAGTTTTGTGGATGACCACTTCCATAGAGAATGATTTTTTTTCTTAATTTTTAATTATTTATCCAAATATTTTTAAAATATTTTTCACCATAATAAAAATATAAAAGTAATATCAATGTTATTATATTATTATGATATTATTTCAATGGAAACACCTCATTAACCATACTCCCAAATTGAGAGTCAAAGTGTGTTCAAGATTGGGTTAGCTTGACCACATACTTGAATAACACTATGAAATTATATCATGGATGATTATGAAAACATAATTTATTTTATAATATGACATAAATATGTAAATTATAATTTTTTTATTATATAAAGGATACATTCAAATTTAACTAATTAATTAAGAAATCACGATTTGTAGGATGAAAATCACCAAAAAAATGTGTGTTGCTGATCTTATATTCTAGGATAAAGATTATAGTACTCATGGAATAAAATTACAAATTCATAAATAATATTAAGTAATAAATTATAGTAACTTAATTGACTGTTTAATGATGAAATTTTTAGGAGGAATATATATCTACACTGTACCTATGAAAATACTACAAAAGATAAAAATTATAAACACCTGATGTGGGAAAATATGGAAAAACTAATTAATATAGTTATAGCTAATGAAAATAAATAGAAATTGGAAATAGTTTTGTGTATTGAAATGGTTATAAAATTATTCATTAATATATTTATTTTGGGTATACAGGAATACAGAGTGCATCCGACTATGTAGGGAAACAAGGAAATGGTTTTGTTGGGAAAAATCCCTCAAGGTATCATTGAAGAATTTTTGAGGTGATTGTGTTTGTTGAAAACGTGGATATTTGTGTTGTGATTGTTGACAAAGAAAACCATGACATAAAAATTTGTTGAAAAGGGGGATTTCATGGTGGCATGTCGAGTTCATGGGCTGTGGTTAATGATCCATGTTTGATTTAAGAACATCGACAAAGGAATGGATGATCTGGATGCGGTACAAAAAGAACAGATACAAGGTGATGTCGTTTTCGAGTGTTTGCCAAAATTTTGGTCCTGAAAATCAACAAATGAAGAAAAGCGGTTTTCAGCAAAGGGACTTGCGCGCCATGTATTTGAAGGAGAGGAAACTTGCGCACCTAATTTTTTTCAACATCAGAACATCAAAATATGGCAAAGGGATAAGGGTCACGCAATTTTTGGGTTAGGTCGCGCAAGTGACTAGCGCGATAGAGACAGGGGTCAGAGACTTGCGCGCCGAGACTTGCGCGCTGAGGGGAGACTTGCGCGCCATCTCACAGGGTGTCCAAATGCCTATAAATAGAGGTCGACCCCTCCTTATTCTGTGAAGATTTCAACACATAGAAAAATCAGAGCTCTCGTCGTGCAGGTGTGGTGGTCACGCAAGTGGTGTGTGGTCGTGCAAGTATAAGTTGCGCGCCAGGTGATAGTTGCACGCCTAAGGTGGTTTGGGCGAGAAAGAAGTGAGTCGCCCAAGTTTTGAGTTGTAGAAGAAGGTGTCACACAAGTGGTTTGGTGACACTTGCGTGCCAGATTTTGAAGAAGTACGAAAGTTGTTGGTTGCGCGCCAATAATGGTTTGGGCGTAAAAGGGTGTGTGTCATGCAAGTTTGGAGTTTCATAAGCTTGTGTCACGCAAGTGGTTGAGGAGGACTTTCACGCTAGTTTTGACTTGCGTGCCAAGACTTGCGCACCGGCTTAGAGAAGGGCGCCATGAAAGGTTGTTTCACGACAGTGGTTCAGGGCTGTGTGGAAGCTGGATGATTGCCCGATACCCTCGGTGCAAAGAGAGATTCATCTACGGGTGAAAGTTGGACTTCAACAGAGCATCTACATACAACAAAGGATGCATTCATTAGTGATAATGAAGAGACCTACATGTCTATAAACTGTGAGTGGATCCTTTCCAGAGTAGTGAGCGAAGGAAGAGGAAGAAGGTGATCCTCTCCACCGGCAGTGAGCCATAAAGAGAGAAACAGGGAGTGGCCCTTGGGAAAGCAGTGAGCTGACCCTAAACATTGTAAAGGCAGTGAGCCTGGGAATAGAAGTGATCTATCCTGAACCCTGTAAACAGCAGCGTGATTATAGTGGATTTGGTACATCGACACATTGCCGGTGTATGCTCTTTAGATGTAACCCAGTGAGGGTGAACCAAGTAAAAATTGTTGTGTCCTATGCATGCTTTACTTTCTGTTTATATTGTGCAACGGGAAAGAGAGGGAAGAGTGTTTTGCTTAACAGCGAAACAAGATCAGAACATGCTTTAATTTTAAATTAGTCATATCCTGATTCACCCCCCCTCTCAGGGTATTCAACCTTATGGACCTAACAATTGGTATCAATGGGAGGTTGATATTAGTTCTTCTCTCAATGGAGGTTAACAATCATAAAGGTATTCCGATCTTTGATGGGAACAATTTTCAGCTATGGAAGAATCGGATGAAACACTACTTCTGATCTTTGGGAATGGATGTATTCTCAGTAGCAATGCATGACATACCAGCTGATATTAATAGTGACGCATTATCAGAAGCTGAGCGTAGAGAGTTGGATGTTGATGCCAAAGCAATCAATGCCTTAGGGGGTGCCCTATCCAATCTAATATATACAAAGGTGATGTCTTGCAAAACGTCACATGCCATGTGGGAAAATTTATTGAATATATATGAAGGGGATACAAAGGTCAGAGAGGCAAAACTGCAAGTGTTGTGGAACAAGTATGAAGATTTGAGAATGAACCCGAATGAATCTGTTGATGCATTCTTTGACTGGTTAATGTTGTAGTGGAGGACATGAGAGGTCTTGGAGAACACTACGGAAAAAATCAATATTTGCGATGGGTTATTTGCGACGGGAATCAATCCCGTCGCAAATAACCAATTATTTGTGACGGGTTTTCATCTCCCATCACAAATAGTTTGGCGCGACTTGCACGCCAAACAAAGCAAGAGTATTTGTGATGGTACCCGTCGCAAATACCCAGTGGCGGTTAATAAATTTTTGTGACGAGGTGTCGTCCCGTCGCAAAAAGAGTGTCGACATGAACTATTTACGACGGGCCCCGTCGCAAATACCCTTTTAACCGCCGACTGTAATTAATGCGGGCGAGGGTATTTGCAACGGGGCCCATCACAAATAACCTCGTCGCAACAAATGTAACCTATATATACCCTCACCCGTTTTTATCCAAAATCACTCAGATTTTCCTCTCCCTCACTTTTCATTTTTCAGTTTTAAGGAAAAAATTTCCTCCAGTTAAATTTTTTTAGACGAGAGCAATTGGAAGAGACCAATACCTTCAGAATATCAAAGTTTAAGGTATTTATATTTTATTTTTTTATATTTATTTTATTTTTATGTAAATTTTAATTTTTTATTAGTTGTAATTAAATTTGATTTCAAGTGATTTTTATTTATATTTATTTTTATTAAGAAATTGATATTGTTAGTGATAATTATAAATAATTAGTGTTAATTTTCAATAATTAGATATAATTAGTAATAATTAGATATAATTAGTAACAATTAGATATAATTTGATATAATTAGTAACAAATAGATATAATTAGTAATAATTAGTAATAAATAGTAATAAATAGATATAATTACTAATAAATAGATATAATTAGTAATAAATAGATATAATTAGTAATAAATAGATATAATTAGTAACAATTAGATATAATTATTCATAATTAGATATAATTAGTAATAATTAGATATAATTAATAATAATTAGATATAATTAGTAATAATTAGATATAATTAGTAATATTTAGATATAATTAGTAATAAATAGTAATAATTAGATATAATTAGTAATAATTAGATATAATTAGTAATAATTAGATATAATTAGTAATAATTAGATATAATTAGTAATAATTAGATATAATTAGTAATAATTAGATATAATTAGTAATAATTAGATATAATTAGTAATAAATAGATATAATTAGTAATAAATAGATATAATTAGTAATAATTAGCTATAATTATTAATAATTAGATATAATTAGAAATAATTAGTAATAATTAGATATAATTAGTAATAAATAGATATAATTAGTAATAAATAGATATAATTAGTACTAAATAGATATAATTAGTAGTAAATAGATATAATTAGTATTAAATAGATATAATTTGTAATAAATATATATAATTAGTAATAAATAGATATAATTTGTAATAAATAGATATAAATAGTATTAAATAGATATAAATAGTATTAAATAGATATAAATAGTATTAAATAGATATAAATAGTAATAAATAGATATAAATAGATATAATTAGTAATAAATAGATATAATAAGTAATAAATAGATATAATTAGTAATAAATAGATATAATTAGTAATAAATAGATATAATTAGTAATAAATAGATATAATTAGTAATAAATAGATTTAATTAGTAATAATTAGATATAATTAGTAATAATGAGATATAAATATTAATAATTAGATATAATTAGAAATAATTAGATATAATTAGATATAATTAGATATAATTAGCTATAATTAGCTAAAATTAGCTAAAATTAGCTAAAATTAGCTATAATTAGATAAAGTTAGCTATAATTAGATAAAATTAGCTAAAATTAGTAATAATTAGATATAATTAGATATAATTAGATATAATTAATAATAATTAGATATAATTAGTTATAATAAGATATAATTAGTAATAATTAGATATAATTAGTAATAATTAGTAATAATTAGTAATAATTAGTAATAATTAGTAATAATTAGTAATAATTGGATATAATTAGTGATAATTAGGTATAATTAGACATAATTATATATAATTTGATATAATTAGTAATAATTAGTAACAATTAGTAATAATTAGTAATAATTAGAAATAATTAGATATAATTAGATATAATTAGATATAAATAGATATAAATAGATATAATTAGTAATAATTACTAATAATAATTAGTAATAGTTAGTAATAATTAGTAATAATTAGTAATAATTAGTAATAATTGTTAATAATTAGTAATAATTAATAATAATTAGTAATAATTAGTAATAATTATTAATAATTAGAAATAATTAGTAATAATTAGTTATAATTGGTTATAATTAGTTATAATTAGTAATAATTAGTAATAATTAGTAATAATTAGTAATAATTAGTAATAATTAGTAATAATTAGTACTATTTAAATGTAATTAGATGTAATTAGATGTAATTAGATATAAATAGATGTAAATAGATGTATATAGATGTAAATAGAATTAAATAGATGTAAATAGATGTAAATAGATGTAAATATATGTAAATAGATGTAAATAGATGTAAATAGATGTAAATAGATGTAAATAGATGTAAATAGATGCAAATAGATGTAAATAGATGTAAATAGATGTAAATAGATGTAAATAGATGTAAATAGATGTAAATAGATGTAAATAGATGTAAATAGATGTAAATAGATGTAAATAGATGTAAATAGATATAAATAGATGTAAATAGATATAAATAGATATAATTAGATATAATTAGTGATAATAATAATAAAAAAATATTATCAATATTTATGAAAAATAAATATTAATATTATTAAAATAATAAAAAATTTATAAAATATTAAAATTATCAATATTCGCAATAGGATTTTCTTTGTTCTTAACATGTTCAAATCTCAAAGGGTCTCCAATTGTCAGGTCATGTGCAATAAAAAGTATGTTTCAGCCATGTCCAATGTAAACTCAATAATTGTCCTTGCATTGTTGATCACCTCACAAGTAGTGTTGTAATAGGACAACCCAAGTCATTCCCTTCTCAACTATAAGAATTATCTCACATCACCCTTTACATAGACCATTCTTTCTTGAAAATTTAAGGGAAATATACTGATATCCTATAAAATATTTAAGGAAGAATGATCTATGTAAAGGGAGAGAGATGGTTCTTAGAGAAGAGAATGACATTACTTTGGTCGTCCTATTGCAACACTACTTGCAAGGTAATCAACCATGCAAGTACAATTATATAGTTTACATTGGACATGGCTGACACAAAATTTTTATTGTGAATGACCTGACAATTAGCAACCCTTTGAGATTTGAACATGTTAAGAATAGAGAGAAGTTTGTTATGAATATTGATAATTTTAATAATTTATAATTTTTTTTATTAATTTAATAATATTAATATTTTTTTTCATTAATATTGATAATATATATTTTTTATTAGTAATAATTAATAAACGAAAACTTCTTGGATAATGAAGGGAAAATTTGTAATCATCTCCACAACGATGATTTCCAAATTTTCTTTCATTATTCAAGTTGTTTTCATTTTGCAATGTATTGCTAAGTATTTCTAAATTAGTAATAAATTGTAATAATTAGTAATAATTAGTAATAATTAGTAATAATTTGTAATAATTTGGAATAATTAGGAATAATTAGAAATAATTAGGAATAATTACGACTAATTTGGAATAATTAGGGATAATTAGGAATAATTAGCAATAATTAGGAATAATTAGGAATAATTATGAATAATTAGGAATAATTAGGAATAATTAGGAATAATTAGCAATAATTAGTGTGAGAAAGATACAATTAAATGAGTCGTCGGACAAAAGAGTAGCCGTCAATCCACTGGAAATTGTGTCTCCCTTAATTAATGGTCATTATTAAGTAGTTGTAATTATTTATATTCTGTTTTCAGATAGTGTTTTTATAATTTCAAATTATTCAAAAACATTGATGATTTTATATTTTATGTAGAAAAATATAGAACAAGGAAGTTGACATCAGTCATTATTAGATGATCACGCTTGGATAAATCAGAATAAAAATCCAAATGGCTCTGGTTTAAATCCTGTATATATTGAGGGTGTTGAAGCATTCTTAGCATTTTCATCATCAAAACAAGAATATGTTTCAGAGGGCACAATTAAGTGTCCTTGTAAAAAATGTGATCTGAGAACATATGACACATTTGACAAGGTTGGGAGACATCTCTTGTGTTTTGGTTTTCAACCAGATTATGTTTTTTGGTATCAACACGATGAATGTAGTTGTAGAGAAGATCCTAATCACTTGATTCCAGATCCATCCTGGTTTCAAAATTTGGTACATGATGTTGCAGGTCTATCTATGCAACAAACTGAAACTCATGATGATATTGATTTAACTCCTGAGTTAGCACCATCCGAATTTTATGAGTTGTTGAGGTCTGCCGAGGATGCATTATATCCTGGTTGCAAGATAAAAAAATTAGAAGTGGTTTCAAAATTTAGGGATATTAAATCAGATAATGCAATGTCAAACAACTATTTTGATTAGATATTTTCTTTGGTTAAAACACTATTACCTGAAGGAAATGTGTTTCCTGCAAATTACTATGAGAGCAAGTGGCCGATTCGTAATCTGGGCCTTAGTTATCAGAAGATTCATGCATGTCCAAATGATTGCATCTTATATTCTTGCGAAAATGAGTCATTAGATAGTTGTCCCACATGTGGACAATCGAGGTATAATGAATCTCAACTAGGGAAGTCTAGATCAATTCTAGTAAAATAGTTGAGATATTTCCCCCTTACACCCAGGTTAAAACATTTGTTTATGTCTCAGAACACAGCGCCAATGATGTCTTGGCACAAAACCAAGATTTCAACTGATAAAATCTCGAATAATCCATCTGATGGTGATTCATGGAAACATTTTGACCGTCTGCATCCGTCATTTTCTATAGAAGCCCGAAACATGATATTGGGTATTTCTACTGACGGTTTCTGTTTGTTTGGTTCTTATGGTAGTCAGTATTCATGTTAGACTGTCTTTATAACTCTGTAAAATTTTCCTCCATGGATGTTGATGAAGGTGCTTTATATCTTTTTGACTCTATTGATCCCAGGACATCTGAAAAAGAATATTGATTTTTATTTGAAACCATTGATTGATGAGTTAAATGCATTGTGGATTGATGGTGTTAATACATATGATGTTGCTACGAAACAAAATTTCATATTAAAAGCTGCATTGATGTGGATGATTAGTGGCTTTCTGGAATATAGCATGTTATCTGGTTGGAGTACCCATGGCCCGAAATCATGTCCTTTCTGTATGAAAGGAAAAAAGCCTTTATGCTCATCAATGGAAAACAACCTTCCTATTTGGATTGTCACTGTGGAGATCATCCTTTTCATAGGAAAAAATCTCATTTCAGAAAAGGTACAATTGAAAGAGATGAAACTCCAAATATGATCTTAGGTACAGAGTTAAAATCAGTTGTATTTTCATTACCCCCCATCACATTTGGAACAACAGTAAACCAATAGAAAATTCATGGCTTTGGGAAAGAAAATAATTGGATAAAACGGAGCATTTTTTGGGATATTCTGTATTCGTCTGATTTGTTGGTCCTCCACATGTTGGATGTTATGCATATTGAGATGAACTGTTTTGATAATTTATTTCATACAATTTTGGATACACTTGGTAAGACCAAAGATACTGTAAAGGCACGATTAGATCTTGCCCAAATTTCTAGGCGACGAGAACTTGAACTATTTGAAAATGTCAGGTCACAGAGGTTAATGAAGACAAAAGCAGCTTATACACTATCCAAAGAGAGTCTCTTATTATTTTTTCAGTGGATTGCAGATTTGAGACTTCCAGATGGCTATGCTTCCAATTTGGGAAGATGTGTTAAGAATGGTTATATTACTGGATTAAAAACTCATGATTGTCATGTTATAATGGAAATAGTTCTGCCGATTGGATTCAGAGGTTTGTTGAATTCTATGGGTTGGGATTCGATAACAGACATATCATATAATTTTTCAAGACATTTTTGCAATGACAACAGACTACGATGCGCTAAGTAAACTAGAAGAAGATGTTGTAATTATATGTAAACTGGAAAAAATCTTCCCACCAGATTTCTTTGACTCAATGGATCATCTGATATTAAATTTTCCACATGAAGTTAAATGTGGAGGTCCAGTAAAATTTCGATGGATGTACCCATTTGAGAGATGCATGCAGAAATTGAAGAAAAAAGTACGTGACAAAGCATCAGTTGAAGGCTCAATTGCTGAAGCTTATTTGCAAGAGGAAATTGCTTTTTTCTACTCTCATTATTTTGAATCTCATTATCCTTCAAAACACAATTGGATGGGACGAAAAAAGGGGAATGTTAATTACGAAATGGACAATAAATTAACAGTTTTTAATCATCCAAATCTTAGTTTCGGTGGAGTTCATGAACGATGACTTTCAGATGATGAACATCACAGAACTCATACATACGTTCTGCTCAACTGTGAAAAAATGACATTATTTTTCCTATGAGTGCTTTTATCACTTATTTTATATTTTATGTTATAGTATTTAAACTTATTTTATTTGTACGTTATATGATAATCATATCAAGAAACAACTTCCACAAATTACAACACCTACTCTTGAAGAACGCTAACAAATTTTTTTTCTCAATGGTTTCAAAAACTGGTAACCTAAATTATTGATGGTTTAATATCAATTACGTTTATTATTTATTATATTGATAATTGTTTTACAAATTTTCAGGTGTCTCAATATGATGATAAAATTGATAACCGACTGTGTATATTGAATAACCCACCATACAAAATGGTTAAATCTTATAATGAATATGTGGTGAATGGTTTTAGATTTCATATACATGCATACAGGGAATCAAAAAAACAATTAAAAGTGTATTTTTCTTGAGAGGATCACATCATAGAGAAAATGAAGTTGACTTTTATGGAATTTTGGACAAAATTATTGAGCTGTGTTATCTTGGATAGAATTACATGACAATGTTTAAATATCTGTGGTTGGATACTGAGAGAGGCTTGCGTGTTCATCCGACTCATGGAATCGTTGATATTAAATATAAATGTCTTCTTGCAGTAAATGAACTATTTTTACCAGCTCAACAGGCATATCAAATTTATTATGTAAAGTATTGTTCTACTTCAAGAGACTTGAGCGATTTGTGGAGAATAATAAAAATTAAATCTTGGGAAAATGAGTTTACTCAAACTGAATGTGGTTCCGCTGAAGTGGAAGGAATTGAAATTTTTCAAGAGACTGCTCAAAATCCATCTAATACACAAAGAGACGTGAATATCGATGATGACACCCCACAATTAAGGATCGATGGTGATGAAGATGTTAATGATGTTACAAATGAATTTGAAATGACAAGAGATGCAGAAACTAAAACTCATATGGATATTGATGATGCTGAGGAGGAAGATGAAGACATTGATATTGACAGCTATGGAGAAGAGGATGAAGATGAACATTGACATAGTTAAATGTTGGTTATAATCATAACTAATATATAACTATATATAATAGTTATTTTCAACTATTTACTAACAACAATAATTTTGTGTTTCAGATGGACACTGAGCTATATCTCGAGTTGCAGGAGGCTGGCCTACCGTTGGATGAGGGGGATTTTGGATCATCTGACCCTCATCATACTGGCAGTTTAGGGGGTACGCGGAGGGGGTGCTGTCTTGCATGGCTGATGATTCCTGAACCTATCCCCGAGCGACGTCCACATCTTGGTTTCAATTAATGCACATGAAGGTATGATAACCTGTATATTTTATTTAGATTTCATTAATTTATTTATATATATACTAATTGTTTGATTATTTATTTCTTTTTCACAGTATTGAGCATGTAGCTATTGGACAGGGGAGCGCTATCTTGCACAATTATTTTACTCAACCATGGATCACATGGGAACAGATTCCCGTTGATGTGTGACATGACATGTTCCATCACTGGCTGGTACGTAAATAAATAATATTTATTTTGAAATTTATATTATTAACAACTTGATATTATAAATTATTTGTAGGTTTTATGGTATCCTATCGATGATAGCATGCGCGAAGCTATCCACGTGGCATGGAAGGTTTCTATATGTGACCGTTTCCGTCAGTTTTTTCACAATTTGAGATGGACAACCATTAAGAAAGTAGGAGTGACAGAATTTGATGAGTCGTGTAGAGCCCAATGAACAGAGTACATTTCATCTCACGTTTGGGATGGCTTATTTTTACACTGGTTGGGTGGTGGATTTCAGAGGAGATCTTCAGTGGGACGACAGAACCGGGGGAGACAGGAGGTGACGCATCGAGCTGGTAGTCGTACATTCAGTTTGTATAGAGAGCATCTGGTAAGTATATTTTTTAAATATTTTATATAACTTTAAATATAAACTTTTTATTTTATATTTATGTAGGAATTCGAGCATCCTGATATTACGGAGTATGACATTTATCGGAGGTTGTATAGTGATCCAGCCACTAGAGAGGTCAGAGGTGATCGCCAGCGTCAGATTGTGGTCAGTATTATTTTTTCATTTTGAAAATTATCTACATATAATATTTTCACAATTTTAATTTTAAATTGGAATTGAAGGATTCATATGAGGTTGTGGCCTCTCAGACACAGGATGAGGGTCAGGAAGAGACGACTGAACAGACTGGTGCTAACCATTTCGATGAGGCAGCATGGATGCAAGTGACTTAGTATGGCGTTGAGAAGGGCATAGTAGTTGGTATCATCTCTCATTTGAATCCTGGTACTTATTAGGGTACTTCTGGGATGTTGGCGTCCAACTTGAGAGGAGCTCATGGAGAGGCATCATATTCTGGCTCACAGTATCAGGAGCAGTTGCGAGCTCAGGCTGAGCTTATAGAGACTTTGCAAAAGCAGCAAGAAGAGATGTGTTAGCGGCAGCAGCAGTAGGAGCAGCATCACGTGGAGTAGATGCATTGATGGCAGCTGCAGCAGAAACAACAGCATTAGGAGGAGATGCTTTGATGGTAGTAGCAGCATCACGAGTATATGGAGTACATGCGCCGCCTAACTCGTAGTTTAGGGATGGAGTTTCCTCCACCATCTCCTTCAGCTCCTCCACCTCCTCCAGAAGACGACCCCCAATGATTTATTTATGTTAAAAATATTTGAATTTAACATTGTAATATGATTTATTTACATTTTCGTTCTTCTATATTGGTGCAAATATTACATAATTTAATTTTTAATATTTTATTATTATTTTTATATTTTTTTTAATATTGATAATTTTAATATCTTTTATTTTTTTATTATTTTAATAATATTAATATTATTTTATTAAATATATTTTTTTTATATATTTTTTAATGTTTTTTTATTTACTAATAATAATAATAATATTTTATGATTTTTTTTGTGAATATTAATAATATTAAGAATTTTTATTTTTTTAATAATAGTAATATTATTTTTTCAATAATTTTAATTTTATTCAATTTATTTTTTTAAAATTAATTTATTATTTGCGACGGGACCTTTTGCGATGGGACCCCATCACAAATAGTCTAAATAAATATTTTTAAAAAACATATTTGCGACAGGACTACTTACCTGTCGCAAATACTTTGTTGTGATGGGCCCATCACAGAACGATATATATATATATATATATATTACGACAAGACGGCGGACCCGTCTCAAAAACTATTTGCGACGGGCCCGTCGCAAAAAAGTTTATGTATATATAATACATATAATCGGAGACTTATTTGCAACGGTGATGTTTCCCATCGCAAATACCATTATATGCGATGAGCCCATTGCAAATAATGGTATTTGCGATAGCGTTTTCTGCAATGGGATATTTGCGATGGGGCCCCGTCGCTAAAGCTTATTTGCGACGGGATCCCATCACAAATACCCTGAATTCTAGTAGTATAATGTGATTCTTGGTATGTGGAAAAAATAATATCAGGTCTTGTTGCTATTAGATACAGTAAACTACTGATAATCTACTTGTATTCAGTGATATTAACTGCCATGCCACTATCATCTTTTGATAATTTCATCCAGGTAGCAACCAAAGTCTTCATTTCCTTAGAATTCTCTATTCCAAACCTCCTCAGAACCTCCTTGGCGTATTTGGATTGATAAATGAAAGTACCATTACTTCCTTGGGTCACCTGTAGACCAAGGAAAAATGTTAGCTCTCCAATCATTGACATTTCAAACTCATTTTTCATGAATTCGAAAAATTTCCTACACTGAGCTTCATCTGATCCAGAAAATATTATGTCATCGACATAAAACAACACCATCATCATTTTATTACTGTCGTTGCTGAAATAGAGATTGTAATCAACTCTCCCACGCTGGAAACAACGATTCTTCAAGTACTGATCAAGCCTTGAGTGCCAAGCTCTGGGTGCTTGTATCAGCCCATACAATGACCTCTTCAGTCTGAAAACGATGTTCTAATACTCATGAATGAGAAAACCATCTGGATGCTCAATATATACTTTCTCTTATAGAACTCAATTCAATAATGCGGATTTTACATCCATCTGGAACACTTTGAACTTCTGTTGCACTATAATGGCTAGGAATAATCTGATTGTCTCCAGCCTTGCAACCGGTGCAAATGTCTCATCAACATCTATTCCCTATATTTGGGTGTATCCTTTGCACACTAGTCATGCTTTGTTTCGAACCACTATTCCATCTTCATTCATCTTGTTGCGATAGACCCATTTAGTCCCAATGAAATTCTTATCTACTGGCCTGGAAACAATCTCCCATGTATGATTCTTCTCAATCTGGTCTAATTCTTAATTCCTAGCCTGAACCAAGTACTCATCTTCAGCTGCATCAGAAAAACATTTCGGCTCCACCTGAGAAAAAAACGATGTTTGCTGTGATGATTTCATTCTTCGAGTCTGAACTAGAGCTGTCTGATCAACAATGATATTTTTCCTGTCAATTTCAACTCGACTCTTTGGCTTTTTAGTAGATTAAGATTTTTTTCCTCTTTCTCATCATCAGTATAATCTTCTGAGTCAGCCTCTGCCACTTCTACTCCCCCTGTGTTGCTTACCTCCTTATCACTTTCATCCAAAAACTGTTCACTGGGTCGTTGAGTATTCTGTTAATTTTCAACTATGGTGACATCATTGCTCTCAACAATTTTTCCCAGCCTTTTATGAATCATTTATATGCTTTTCTTTTCCCAGAGTAGCCAAGGAATATCCCCTCATCACCTCGTGACTCAAACTTCCTGTAATTTTCATTGTTGAGAATGACACACTTACTCCCAAATATTCAAAAGTAATTCAATGTTGGCTTCTTTCCATACCACATTTCATATGTATTCTTCCCTTCCATTAGACACAACAGAGACTTGTTCGAAATATAGACCGATGTCAAAACTGCTTCCTTCAAAAATTTCTCTTGTAGGTTCTTTTCAATAAGCACCGTTATGGCCATGTTGTTGATGATCTGATTTCTCCTTTCAACCACTCCATTCTGTTGGGGAGTTCTCACTGATGAAACTTGATGCCTTATCCCATGTTTTTTTGAGATAGTCTTCAACTTGACTGTTTGTGAATTATGTACCATTATCAGTACGAAACATCAGAATTTTCTACCCAAACATCCTTTCTGATTCCCTCCTATACTGCTTTATGCAACTGAACACCTCTGTCTTATGGGTAACGACAAATACCTAGGCCATTATGCTATAGTCATCAATGAAAAATACATAGTACCTTTTCCCATTTATAGCTTGTGGTGAGATAGGTCCACATACATCAACATGAACCAATTCGATCACTCTGGTTGATTTATATTCCTTTGGCATGTATGTCTTTCTGATGATCTTCCCTTGTTGGAAAGCATCGCATGTATGAGTACAATCATGTGATAGTTTGGGAATGTCTCTAGCAGCATCACACTATACCAGATCTTCCATGGATGGTTGGAATAGATGACCAAGTCACTTATTCCACAGCTAGTTTTCTTCTTCTCTGGATAAAAGGCATGTATCTTCTTCCCCACTTACAAGGTAAGGATTTCCCTTTGTCCTTTTTCCCTATAGAACATGTACTCCATCATTTCCATTCAAAACACCCATCTTCTTGGTAAATCGAATAGAGTGCCCAGAGTCACATAGTTGACTGGCACTGAGCAAGTTATGACTAAGACCCTCTACTACCAAGACATCAGCACGTCTCATTTCTTTCCCCCCAAATTTAGCCTTTCCAGTACCAACAATATTCAACCCATATTCGTTCCCAAACTTGAAAACTCCTTCTTTTTCATATTTTATGCCTATAATGAGATCCTTGTTTCCTTTCATATGGGATGTTCAACCACTTTCAAGGATCCATACTCCTGAACTATATGAATCTTTAAGGGAAATTTCCGTAACTACTACTTTCTCATCCTTTTTCTTTTTGATCCATGTATTCGACATCACACTTGGTGTGGGTTGGAGAATTTGATCTTCCTTAGAGTGTGATGGACTAGCTTCTTCCTGTAGAGATAAAAATCAATTTTGTGTTTTCAACTCACTTGATGATTCCCTAACTTGCTACTTACAACTACTCGAGTTTTTCTTTGGAACATTCCTTTATATGATTGATGTGAAATATCTAGCCATGTGCCCAAAGCCTCCACACCAAAAACAATGAACTTCAAAGGATGTTCTATAATATAGAGCATTGTTTGGCTACCACTGTTGTTCTTGTGCACTTCGGTATCTTTTGGCTATAAAACACACATTTTGTGAGTGTCCCATCATTCCACAGTAATAACACATAATATAAGGAGCATTAATGTGTGTCACTTAACTACGAGTTTACCCTTGATATCTTTGAATATTATAATTTTTCTTTTTACCCAAATCATCTTTCAATCTCAGGATGGGTGCTTGTGGTCTGACTTCAAGTCTCAGATTTTTATTTCTGATTAATCCCTGAATAAGCCTTAACATCTGAGATCAATCGTTTCTTCTTTCCTGCTAAACTAATTTCCCCCTCTTTCATCTTTTTTGTCTTCTGAATAACCTAATTTTCTGATATCACATTGGAGGTCAAGAGTTTTTCTTCATCCTTCATTTTTCGTCGTAGACTGACCACTTCTTCTTCAAGCTCTTCGATACACTTGACTTGATCTTTCACTTTTCTATTCAAGCCATAAATCTCTCTTGTCTGTTCTTCAATTTTGAGCTTATGCTCACTAACTGATTCTGAGTTCTCTACTGTTGATAACTTGAGTTTCTCGATTTCTTCCATCAACTCAGACTTCTCTTCTTCCTACTGCTGCATATAGAGTTTGACATCACAAACAACATTGTTAGATTTCTTTGTTTTGGCTCTCCAAACATCTATCTCCTCAAGAGCAGCCTCTAACTCAGCTTACATATCTATTCTTCCTTCAACTTATTCTTCTTCATTATCACCTTCGGTTTCGTTCTTCTCTTGAGAACTACCCACGACTACCACCATATAATTTTCTCCACGATCATTGTAATTTTCAATCTCCTCTACCTCTTCAACCTCAGACTCATCTGAAATGTCTATTTCTTGTGAAAGAAGATTCTTCTTCTTGAAGAAATTTCTCATGAACTTCTTCTTCCCTTTCACATAGGCTGAAGATCCCTTCTTGGTAATTTCAACTTCATCTTCATCATTTTCTTCTTGAAACTTATTGTGGCACCTTGGAGTAAGATGATCAACTTTTCCACATCTAAGGCAAGCAAGTGGAAGTTTCCCTTTGAACTTTCCTTTTCCTCTTTGAAAATTTGAGGAGAGAAATGACCTTACCTTACATGTTTCTTCATCCTCCTGAGAATCTTCAATGGTGAGTTTTTTCCTGGCCTTAAATGCCACCTCTTTGGATTTCCCCTTTTCCACAGTGTCTTTATCATCATTTCTCATTTCATATGAAAAAAGGGTGTTGTGTAGGTTATCCAATGTCATCTATTTCAGGTCGTTATCTTCCAAAACAGAAACTTTTGGATTGAACTGAGGATGAATTTTTCTCAGGATGCTCTTCACAATTTTTATATCTTTAATAACTTCCACTAATGTAATTCTTGGTATTTGAAATGGCTTATTTAGACGGGATCCCATCGCAAATAAGCTTTAGCGATGGGGCCCTGTCGCAAATAGCCTGTTGCAGAAAATGCTGTCGCAAATACCATAATTTGCGACAGGCCCATCGAAAATAATGGTATTTGCAACGGGCAACGTCACCATCGTAAATAAGTCTTGTATTATATGCAATATATATACATACACTTTTTCTCGACGGGACCATCGCAAATAGTTTTTGCGACGGGCCCGTCGTCCCGTCGCAATATATATATATATATATCTTCGATGGGCTCGTCGCAACAAAGTATTTACGGTGGGTAAGTTGTCCCGTCGCAAATATTTTAAAAAAAAAATTTATTTAGACTATTTGTGACAGGGTCTCGTCGCAAAATGTCCCATCGCAAATAATAAATTAATTTTAAAAAAATAAATTTAATAAAATTACGATTATTGAAAAAATAATATTACTATTATTAAAAATATATATTTATTAAAATTCTCAATATTCACAAAAAAATAAAAAAATAAAAAATTATTATTATTATTATTATTATTATTAGTAAATAAGCAAACATTAATAAATATATTACTAAAAAAATTATTTAATAAAATAATATTAATATTATTAAAATAATAAAAAAATAAAAAATATTAAAATTATCAATATTTACAAAAAAATATAAAAATATAATAAAATATTAAAAAATAAATTATGTAATATTTGCGCCGATATAAAAGGTAGAAAATGTAAATAATTCATATTACAATGTAAAATTCAATTATTTTTAACATAAAAAAATTACTCGGGGGTCGTCTTCTGGACGAGGTGGAGGAGCTGAAGGAGATGGTGGAGGAAACTCCATCCTTAAACTATGAGTCAGACGACACATATAATCCATCTGCTCGTGATGCTGCTGCTTCCATCGATGCATCTCCTCCTCATGTCGTTGCTGTTGCTGCTGCCATCGACACATATGCTCCTCATGATGCTGCTCCTGCTGCTACTGCCGTTGACACATCTCTTCTTGCTGCCTCTGAAAAGTCTTTATAAGCTCAGCCTGATCTCGCAACAGCCCCTAATAGTGTGAGCCAGAGGATGATGCCTCTCCATGAGCTCCTCTCTTGCTAGACGCCGACATCACATCAGTAACATAATAAGTACTAGGAGTCAAATGAGAGTCGATACCAACTACTCTTCCATTCTCAAAGCCATACTGAGTCACCTGCATCCATGCCGCCTCATCAAAATGGTGAGCACCGGTCTGCTCAGACATCTCATCCTGACCCTCATCCCTTGTCTGAGAGGGCGCAGCCTCATATGACTCCTTCAATCCCAGTTTAAAATTAAAATTGTGAAAATATTATATGCAGTTAATTTTCAAACTGAAAAAATAATACTAACCACAATCTGACGCTGGCGATCACCTCTAATCTCTCTAGTGGTTGGATCACAGTACCTCCTCTGATAAATGTCATACTCCGTAATATTTGGATGCTCAACTTCCTACATAAATATAAAATAAATAGTTTATATTAAAATTTATATAAAATATTTAAAAAATATCCATACCAGATGCTCTCTATGCGAACTGAATGTACGGCTACAAGCTCGATGTGTCTCCTCCTGTCTTCCCCAGTTCTGTCGTCCCCCTGAAGATATCCTCTGAAATCCAACACCCAATCAGTGTAAACATAATCCATCCCAAACGTGAGATGAAATGTACTCTGGTCGCTTGGCTCTACACAACTCATCAAATTCTGTCACTCCTACTTTCTTAATGGTTATCCTTCTCAAATTGTGCAAAAAATGACGGAAACAGTCACGCATAGAAACCTTCCATGCCGTGTGGATAGCGTCGCGCATGCTATCATCGATAGTATACCATAAACACTACAAATAATTTATAATATCATGTTGTTAATAAAATAAATTTCAAAATAAATATTATTTATTTAAATACTAGCCAATGATGGAACATGTCGCGTCTCACATCAACAGGAATATATTTCCATGTGATCCATGGCTGAGAAAAATAATTGCACAATATAGAGCTCCCCTATCCAATAGCTACATGCTCAAAACTGTGAAAAAGAAATAAATAATCAAACAATTATTTTATATATAAATAAATTAATGAAATCTAACTAAAATATACAGGTTACCATACCTCTGTGTGCGTGAATCGAAACCAAGATGTGGACGTCGCTCGAGGATAGGGTCAGGAATCATCATTCGTGCAAGACCGCACCCCCTCCGCGTACCCCCTAAACCGCCAGTAGGCTGAGGGTTAGATGATCCAAAATCCCCCTCATCCAATGGTAGGTCAGCCTCCTGTAACTCGAGATATAGCTCAGGGTCCATCTGAAACACAAAATGATTGTTGTTAGCAGATATTTGAAAATAACCATTATATATAGATATATATTAGTTATGATTATAACCAGAATTTTACTATGTTAATGTTAATCTTCATCCTCTTATCCATAGCTGTGAATGTCAATGTCTTCATCTTTCTCCTCAACATCATAAATATCTATATGAGTTTTAGTTTCAGTATCTCTTGTCATTTCAAATTCCTTTGTAACATCATTAACATCTTTATCGCCATTGATCCTTAATTGTGGGGTGTCATCGTTCATATTAACATCTCTTTGTGAATCAGATGGATTTTGAGCAGTCTCTTGAAAAATTTTAATTCCTTCCACTTCAGCGGAACCACATTCAGTTTGAGTAAACTGATTTTCCCGAGATTTTATTTTTATTTTGCTCCACCAATTGCTCAAATCTCTTGAAGTAGCACAGTACATTGCATAATAGATTTGTTGTGTCTGTTGATCCAGTAAAAATGGTTCATTTACTGCAAGATGACTTTTATATTTAATATAGACGATTCCATGAGTCGGATGAACACACAAGCCTCTCTCAGAATCCAACCACCGACAGTTAAACATTGTAATGTAATTTTGTTCTAGATAACACATCTCAATAATTTCATCCAAAATTCCATAAAAGTAAACTTCAGTTTCTATGTGATGTGATCCTCTCAAGAAAACTCCACTGTTCATTGTTTTTTTGATTCCCTGTATGCATGTGTACGAAATAAAAAAACCATTCACCACATATTCATTATAAGATTTAACCATTTTGGATGGTGGGTTACTCAATATACATAGTCACTTATCAATTTTATCATCATATTGAGACACCTGAAAATTTGTAAAACAATTATCAATATAATAAATAATAAACAGAATTGATATTAAACCATCAATAATTTATGTTACTCGTTTTTGAAAACATTGATAATTTTTTTTGTCCACATTCTTCAAGAGAAGCTGCTGTAATTTGTGGAAGTTGTTTCTTAATATGATTATCATATAAACTAAAAATAAAATCAGTTTAAATACTATAACATAAATTATAAAATAAGTGATATAAGCACTCACAGGACAAATTATGTCATTTCTTCACAGTTGAGCAGAATGTATGTATGAGCTTTGTGATGTTCATCATCTGAAATCCATTGTTTATGAACTCCACTGAAACCATTATTTGGATGATTAAAAACTGTTAATTGATTTTCCATTTCATAATTAACATTCCCATCATTTTTTCCCATTCTATTGTGTTTTGATGGATATTGAGATTCAAAATAATGAGAGCAGAAAAAACAACTTCCTCTTGCAAATAAGCTTCAGCAATTGAGCCTTCAACTGATGCTTTGTTACATACTTTTTTCTTCAATTTTTTCATGAATATCTCGAATGGGTACATCCATCGAAACTATAATGGACCTCCACATTTAACTTCATGTGGAAAATGAAATATCAGATGGTTCATTCAGTTAAATAAAGCTGATAGAAATATTTTTTCCAGTTTACATATAATTACAGCAACATCTTTTTCTAGTTTTCTTAGAGCATCGTAGTCTGTTTTCGCTGCACAAATGTCTTGAAAAAAATATGATATGTCTATTATCAAATCCCAAATCATATAATTCAAAAAACCTTTGAATCCAATCGTCATAAGTCTTTCTGTTATAACATGTCAATCATGACTTTTTAATCCAATAATATAACCATTCTTAACACATCTGCCCAAATTGGAAGCATAGCCATCTGGAAGTCTCAAATCTATAATCCACTGACAAAATAATTACAAACTCTCTTTGGACAGTGTATAAGATGCTTTTGGCTTCATTAACCTCTGTGATTTGACATTTTCAAATAGTTCAAGTTCTGGTCGCCTACAAATTTGGGTAAGATCTAATCATTCCTTTACAGTATCTTTGGTCTTACCTGGTGTATCCAAAACTGTATGAAACAAATTATCAAAACAGTTCTTCTCAATATGCATAACATACAACATATGGAGAACCAAAAAATCAGACCAATATAGAAGATCCCAAAAAATGCTTCGTTTTATCCAATTATGTTCTTTCCCAAAGCCATGAGTTTTCTGGTCGTTTACTGTTGGTCCAAATGTGATGGGGGGTAATGAAAATACAACTAATTTTAACTCTTTACCTGAGATCATATTTGTAGGTTCATCCCTTTCAATTGTACTTTTTCTAAAATGGGATTTGTTCCTTGAAAAGTATGATCGGTTGGAAGAAATCTATGGTGACAATCAAAATAGCAATGTCTTTTTCCATTGACGAGCATAAAGGCTTTGTTTTCTTTCATATAGTAAGGACATGATTTCAGTCCATGTGTACTCCAACCATATAACATTCCATATGCCGGAAAGTCACTAATCTTCCACATCAATGTAACTTTTAATATGAAATTTTGTTTCGCAGCAACATCATATGTATTAACACCATCACTCCACAATGCACGTAACTCATCAATCATTGGTTTCAAATAAACATCAATATTCTTTTTCGAATGTCCTGGGATTAATATAGTCAAAAATATATAAGTCTCCTTCATCAAAATCCATGGAGGAAAACTGTACGGAGTTATAAAGACAGGCCAACATGAATACTGACTACCATAAGAACCTAATAGACAGAAACCGTCAGTAGAAAGACCCAATAACACGTTTTGAGCTTCTATAGAAAAAGATGGATGCAGACGGTCAAAATGTTTCCATGAATCACCATCATAAGGATGATTCAAGCTTTTATAAGTTGAAATCTTGGTTTCGTGCCATGACATCATTGACTCTGTGTTCCGAGAGATAAATAAATGCTGCAAGCTGGGTGTAAGGGGGAAAGTTTATCAACTATTTTACTAGAATCGATCTAGACTTCCCTAGTTGAGCTTATTTATACCTCGATTTTCCACATGTGGGACAAGTGTCCAATGACTCATTTTCTCTAGAATATAAGATGCAATCATTTGTACATGCATGAATCTTCCGATAACTAAGGCCCAGATTAGAAATCATCCTCTTGCTCTCATAGTAATTTGCAGGAAACACATTTCCTTCTGGTAACAGTGTTTTAACAAAAGAAAATATCTGATCAAAGCAGTTGTTTGACATTGCATTATTTGATTTAATACCCATAAAATTTTCAACCACTTTTAATTTGCTTATCTTGCAACCAGGATATAATTAATCCTCAGAAGACCTCAACAACTCATAATATTCGGATGGTGCCAACACAAGAGTTAAATCAATATCGTCACGAGTTTCAGTTTGTTGCACAGATGGACCTGCAACATCATGTACTATATTTTGAAACTGTGATGGATCCAGAATCAAGTTATTAGGAACTTTTCTGGAACTGCTTTCACCGTGTTGATACCAAAAAACATAATCTGGTTGAAAACCTAACTACAAGAGATGTCCCCCAACCTTGTCAAACGTGTCAAACATTCTGAGAGCACATTTTTTACAAGGACACTTAATTGTGACTTTTGAAATACATTCTGTTTTTGATGATGTAAATGCTAAGAATTCTTCAACACCCTCAATATATACTAGATTCAAACAAGAACCATTTGGATATCTGCACTGATTTATCCAAGCGTGATCAACTAACAATGACTGATTTTGACTTCCTTGTTCCATATTTTTCTACATAAAATATAAAAGCATCAATGTTTTTGAATAATTTTAAATTATAAAAACTATATCTGAAAAAAGAAGATAAATAATTACAACTACTTAATAATTACCATTAATTAAGGGTGACACAATTTCCATTGGATTGACAGGTACTCTTTTGTCCAGCGACTCATTTAATTGCATCTTTCTCACACTAATTATTCCTAATTATTCTTAATTATTCCTAATTATTCCTAATTATTCCTAATTATTACTAATTAATCCAAATTATTCCTAATTATTCCTAATTATTTCTAATTATTCCTAATTATCCCTAATCGTTCCTAATTATTCCTAATTATCCCTAATTATTGCTAATTATTCCTAATTATTTCTAATTGATACAAATTATTACAAATTATTACAAATTATTACAAATTATTACTAATTATTACAATTTATTAATAATTTAGCAAGACTTAGCAATACATAGAAAAATGAAAACTACTTGAATAATGAAAGAAAATTTGGTAATCATCGTTGTGGAGATGATTACAAAATTTCCCTTCATTATCCATGTAGTTTTCATTTGCTAATTATTACTAATAAAAAAATTATATTATCAATATTTATGAAAAAAAATATTAATATTATTAAAATAATAAAAAAATTATAAAATATTAATATTATAAATATTCGCAACATAGTTTTCTCTATTCTTAACATGTTCAAATCTTAAAGGGTCGCTAATTGTTAGGTCACGCGCAAAAAAAAGTTTATGTCAGCCATGTCCAATGTAAACTCTATAATTGTACTTGCATGGTTGATCACCTCACAAGTAGTGTTGTAATAGGACGACCAAAGTAATGTCATTCTCATCTCTAAGAATCATCTCGCTCCCTTTACATAGATCATTCTTCCTAAAATATTTGAGGGGATATCAGTATCTTTCCATTAAATTTTCATGGAAGAATGGTCTATGTAAAGGGTCATGTGAGATAATTCTTATAGATGAGAAGGGCATGACTTGGGTTGTCCTATTACAACTATACTTGCGAGGTGATCAACCATGCATGGACAATTATAGAGTTTACATTGGACATGGATGAGACAAACTTTTTATTGCGCATGACCTAAAAATTGGTGACCCTTTGAGATTTAAACATGTTAAGAACAGAGCAAAGCCTATTGCGAATATTGATAATTTTAATATTTTATAAATTTTTTATTATTTTAATAATATTAATTTTTTTTTTAATAAATATTAATAATATAATTTTTTATTAGTATTTATTACTAATTATATCTATTTATTACTAATTATATCTATTTATATCCATTTATATCTATTTACATCTATTTACATCTATTTACATCTATTTACATCTATTTACATCTATTTACATCTATTTACATCTATTTACATCTATTTACATCTATTTGCATCTATTTGCATCTATTTACATTTATTTACATCTATTTACATCTTTTTACATCTTTTTACATCTATTTACATCTATTTACATTTATTTACATCTATTTACATCTATTTACATCTATTTACATCTATTTACATCTAATTACATCTAATTAGTACAAATTATTACTAAGTATTACTAATTATTACAAAATATTACTAATTAGTACTAATTATTGCTAATTATTACTAATTATTACTAATTAGTACTAATTATTCCTAATTATTACTAATTATTACTAATTATTACTAATTATTACTAATTATTACTAATTATTACCAATTATTACTAATTACTACTAATTATTACTAATATTTACTAATTATTACTAATTATATCTAATTATATCTAATTATATATAATTATATCTAATTATATCTAATTATTACTAATATTTACTAATTATTAATAATTATAACTAATTATATCTAATTATATCTAATTATATCTAATTATATCTAATTATTACTAATTATAACTAATTATTACTAATTATTACTAATTATTACTAATTATTACTTATTGTTACTAATTATTACTAATTATTACTAATTATTACTAATTATTACTAATTATTACTAATTATATCTAATTATATCTAATTGTTACTAATTTTAGCTAATTATAGCTAATTATAGCTAATTATATCTAATTATTACTAATTTTAGCTAATTTTAGCTAATTTTAGCTAATTTTAGATAATTTTAGCTAATTGTAGCTAATTATATCTAATTATTTCTAATTATTTCTAATTATTACTAATTATATCTAATTATTACTAAATATATCTAATTATTACTAATTATATCTATTTATTACTAATTGTATCTATTTATTACTAATTATATCTATTTATTACTCATTATATCTATTTATTACTAATTATATCTATTTATTTCTAATTATATCTATTTATATCTATTTATTACTATTTATATCTATTTATATATATTTATATCTATTTCATACTATTTATATCTATTTAATACTATATATATCAATTTAATACCAATTATATCTATTTATTGCTAATTATATCTATTTATTACTAATTATATCTATTTATTACTAATTATATCTATTTAATACCAATTATATCTATTAATTAATAATTATATCTATTTATTACTAATTATATTTATTTATTACTAATTATATCTATTTATTAAAAATTATATCTAATTATTACGAATTATTACTAATTATATTTAATTGTTACTAATTATAGATAATTAGTACTAATTATATCTATTTATTACTAATTATATCTATTTATTACTTATTATATCTAATTATTACTAATTATATCTAATTATTACTATTAATATCTAATTATTACTAATTATATCTAATTATTACTAATTATATCTATTTATTACTAATTTTATCTAATTATTAATAATTATAGCTATTTATTACTAATTATATCTATTTATTACTAATTATATCTATTTATTACTAATTATATCTATTTATTACTGATTTTTTAGAGTGAAGATGGCGACGACCGAAGGCTCTCGATGGCGATTCCCGGCGACCTAGGCTACGCTGATGCCGGCCGTCGTGGCCTCTCCTCCCGCAGCGGGGGGAGAGGGGTCCTCTCCTTCCTCTTTGAATGACGATTCTATTAAGTCAAGGGTGTGTTCTCCTCAGCCTTTGCCTGATGGGGGGTTTTTCATCCCTGCAATACAGGTCACCCCGAAGGTCCCGGGATGGATCTCTGGCCAACCCATCGTTCCGGTAACGGTAAGTGAATTTTCGGAAGCCTCTTCGCTACTCTCTAATACTTTAATTGCACGATTCGCGCGGCGGCGACCTCTGGTGGAAGATTTCGACAGGATTGTTAATGTTGATTGGGGTTTGAAGCATCATGCGAAGGTAGGGATTTTGGGTCCGCGACAACTCGTTATCTTCTTTGCCGATGAAGACGACCTGGGTAGGGCATGGTCCAGTGTTCGAAGAGTCTCTGCTGAGCTTTCTTTTCATCTCCTTAGATGGTCCTTCGAGCATCACATGAAACGCGATTCTCCCAAATCGGCGATCTGGATTCAGCTCCCAGGACTCCCTCTTCCGTTCCAAAACCCTGGCCTGCTGAGGTCGATTGGCAACTCCATTGGCCGGTTCATCTGTTGCGACCAGCGGACGACTTCCATGTCGAATCCCTCGACTGTGAAAATATGTGTTGAAATGGATCTTTGACGAATCCCACCGGCGACAGTATGGATTGTAATTGAAGGAGAATACAGGTATGCTCAAAAAATTGTTTATGATTCATGGATTCCATATTGCTCTGGATGTTGTAAACAAGGCCACGATTCTGAGTACTGTCGTAAGAAATCTTCATGGCTGGGCCCTATCCCGAACGCAGATGTTTCTGCAGGAAAGATGGGTAAGGCTGATACTACAGAAGAGTTACAGCATGGAGGAGCCAGTCTGATGCTTAATAGCAGGAATTTCGATGCGGAAGCTTCATTAGTAGGGGGACTGTTGCAGGGACATTCAATGGCAACCGCTGATATGGCTCATGTGCCAGTGGAGGAAGGGAGGAAGGACGTGGTTATCAATATGAATACTGCTGCCCCGGGTACACAGGCAAGTCTGGATGAATCCAGCAATAAGGAATCCAGTTGTGTTATTGCTGCTAACAATCAATTAGGAGATTTCAATGTGCATGAATCTGAAACTGTACAAGATGGATTTCTGCAATTGCATGCTGATGGCCTGGGTGTGGATACTACAAACGGTGAATTCCAATTTATGGGAAGGGGCTTTGAGCAGGGGCAGTGTTCTACTGATGTCTTGGTGACAAAGCAGAACACATCTCCCATTTTGGTGCAGAGTAGGTCTGATGAGGGGTTAAACTGCACAACAAATCGCTTTGCAGTTCTGGACAGTGCAGAGTTGAATGAGGCTGAAAGGAATGTTGAGCAAGAAACAAAGGAGGGGTGTGGTGGAGCACAATTGAAGTATACTCCAAGTCTGGCAAAGGAGGTTCCGAAAGCAGTGGGGTGGAAAAATTCTGAGAAAGTGGCATGTGATTGTGATACCTTGGGGGAGGATAATGACAAGGGGACATCCTTGGAAGGGCAGGGTAACGTTGAGTTAAGCAGCATGAATCAGAGTAATAGGGAGCACTCTCCATGCTTGCAACCTATGGATGGTAATATGGAACCGGCAGTGGTGGATGAGGGTCCTCAAATGGTGTATGAGGGGAAAGAAAATCAGGCAGATCGACCAAAGGATCATATGAAGGAGTCCTACAGTGAAATTCTTAGGAATGGGAGGAAACAGAATGTATTCACTGGTGCTTCCACTGCTCCACCGAAGCGGAAGCCCAGAAAGGACTATTCCAATCTGCCGAGGACCGTTTCCACTAGGTCCTCTACAAAAAATGGAAAATCAAAAGACCCGGGGTCAAAGTGGGGAGAAAGTAGACTCACTGAACCTATGTCTCCAACGCAGTTGCGACTGAAGGAACAGTACATCCAAATGCTTAATCAATATGCGCCACAATCTGAATGGGAATCGGCGGATCCAGATGAGTTCTCAGAAGGTGGTGGGGACGTTGACTATGAGGTATTTTGATTTCTTTTGATGTATGACATTCTGGCTACTTTATCTTCCTGCTTTGTATCTTGTACTTTCTTTTTATTAATAGATTTTGGAGGACTGGGCACTCGGCCTAGTCCTGCACCTTCCTGGTATATCTATTTATTACTAATTATTACTAATTATTACTAATTATATCTATTTATTACTAATTATATCTAATTATATCTAATTATTACTAATTATATCTAATTATTACTAATTATATCTAATTATTGCAAATTGACACTAATTATTTATAATTATCAATAACAATATCAATTTCTTTCTAAAAATAAATATAAATAAAAATCAATTGAAATCTAATTTAATTACAACTAATAAACAATTAAAATTAACATAAAAAAATAAAATAAATATAAAAAAATAAAATTTAAACACCTCAAACTTTGATATTCTGACGGTATTGGCGCCTTCCAATTGCTCTCGTCTAAAAATTTTTAAGTAAAGGAAATTTTTTCCTTAAAACTGAAAAATGAAAAGAGAGGGAGAGGAAAATCTGAGTGATTTGGGAAAAAACAGGTGATTGTATATATAGGTTAGATTAGTTGTGACAGAGTTATTTGCGACGGGCCCCGTCGCAAATACCCTCGCCCGCATTAATTACAGTCGGCGGTTAAAAGGGTATTTGCGACGGGACCCGTCACAAATAGTTCATGCCGACACTCTTTTTGCGACGGGACGACATGCCGTCACAAAAAGCTATTAACCGCTGCCGGGTATTTGCGACGGGTACCGTCGCAAATAATCTTGCGCGGTTTTGCGCACAAGCCGCACGGTTTGGTGCGCAAGTCGCGCCAAACTATTTGCGATGAGAGACGAAAACCCGACGCAAATAATTTGTTATTTGCGATGGGGAAATTTCCTCATCACAAATAACTTCCTGGATAGGTTATTTGCGATGAGATTTATTCCCGTCGCAAATAACCCTTCACAAATATTGATTTTTCCCGTAGTGATCAGTTTGGTGTCAACAGTGGGTGTCAGAGTTGAAGTAATTCATTGATGAACTTTTCATTTACTCTTGTTTATCACACCGAACATTGCTCATGTGGGCTTAGAGTATGTGTTGAGTAAATCCTTGATCGCTATCGGAATCGCAATAGGCGAATGGTGGCTAAAGAATTAACGATGTATCTTTTTATGGAAGAGTTGTCAACAAACTCAAAGGGGTAGATTGTGGAGAAAAATCCCTCAAGGTATCATTGAAGCATTTTTGAGGTGATTGTGTTTGTTGACAAAGTGGACATCTGTGTTGTGATTGCTGACAAAGAAAACCATGACATACAAATTTGTTGACAAAGGGGATTTCATGGTGGCATGTCGAGTTCAGGGGTTGTGGTTAACGATCCATGTTTGATTCAAGAACGTTGACAAAGGAATGGATGATCTGGATGCGGTACAAAAAGAATAGATACAAGGTGACGCCGTTTTCCAGTGTTTGCCAAAATTTTGGGACTGAAAATTGACAAATGAAGAAAAGTAATTTTTGGCAAAGGGACTTGTGTGCCATGTATTTGAAGGAGAGAAAACTTGCGCGTCTAAAATTTTTCAAGATCAGAACATCAAAATATGGAAAAGGGATAAGGGTCGTATAAGATTTGGGTTAGGTCGCGCAAGTGACTAGCGCAACAGAGACAAGGGGCAGAGACTTGCACGCCGAGACTTGCACACCGAGGGGAGACTTGTGCGCCATCACGCAGGGTGTCCAAATGCCTATAAATGGAGGTCGACCCCTCCTTATTCTGTGAAGAGTTCATCACTTAGAAAAATTAGAGCACCCATCGCGCAGGTGTGGTGGTCGCGCAAGTGGTGTGTGGTTGCGCAAGTATAAGTTGCGCGCCAGGTGATAGTTGCGCACATAAGGTGGTTTGGGAGAAAAAGGAAGTGAGTCACGCAATTTTGAGTTGTAGAAGAAGGCGTCGCACATGTGGTTTGGTGACACTTGCGCGCCAGATTTTGAAGAAGTGCGAAAGTTGTTGGTTGCATGCCAATATTGGTTTGGGCGTAAAATGGTGTGCATCGCGCAAGTTTGGAGTTGTAGAAGCTTGTGTCGTGCAAGTGGTTGAGGAGGACTTGCACGCCAGTTTTGACTTGCGCGCCGAGACTTGCGCGCCTTCTTAGAGAAGGGCGCCAAGTAAGGTTGTTTCACGGAAATGGTTGAGGGCTGCGTGGAAGCTGGAAGATTTCCCGATACCCTCGGTGCAAAGAGAGATTCATCTACAGGTGAACGTTGGACTTCAACAGAGTGTCTAAATACAACGAAGGTTGCATTCATCAGTGATAATGAAGAGACCTACAGGTCTATAAACTGTGAGTTGATCCTTTCCAGAGCAGTGAGCAAAGGAAGAGGAAAAAAGTGATCCTCTCCATCGGGAGTGAGCCAGAGAGAGAGAAACATTGAATTACCCTTGGGAAAGCAGTGAGATGACCCTAAACATTGTAAAGGGAGTGAGCTTGGGAATAGAAGTGATCTATCCCAAACCCTATAAACAGTAGTGTGCTTATAGTGGATTTGGTACATCGTCACATTGCCGGCGTATGCTCCTTGGACATAGCCCAGTAAGGGTGAACAAAGTAAAAATTGTTGTGTCATGTGCATGATTTACTTTCTTTTTATATTGTCCAATGGGAAAGAGAGAGAAAAGTATTTTTGTTAACTGTGAAACAAGATCAAAAAGGGCTTTAATTTTAAATTAGTCATACCCTGATTCACCCCCCCCCCTCTCAGGGTATTCAACATTGTGGACCTAACAAGTTTCTATATCAATTTCCTTTCACTGGTATATGTTTATGTCATACACCTTTTTTATGATTATATTTTGTAATTATGAATCAATGTTAATTTTTATATCATAATTATATTATATTTTACGATATTAAATATTCAATTTCATGTCATCATTCTCATGGTGCTTTTGGTTAAACGTTTCAAAAGAAGTATGGGTTTTTTGTCTCAAATTTTAATTCCTTAAGACATGTTTATGATATAAACCATGATTAATTTTCAATAGAGTAAATTCAATCCCATTATCATTTTGTATCATGGTTCAATTATATTTAATTATGTCAATTTTTTATTCCACCTTCATTCTCTGTAATATTTTATATTCAAAAGATACAAAGGATATAAGGGTTTCATCAGAAAACACCATTCGTTGAGGCACAAGTACTTTTATGAACATAATTTAATTTAATTTTTTTATACTAGACATATTATGTTTAATATCCTATCATATAATTATTGATGTTATTTTATATTCAAATTAAATCTCACTCTATCTCAAGAAGTTATTATTAAGAATTTTCTTATATAGTAAGGGTTTCTGTCTAAAATTTCTTTCTTCGAGACATGTTTTTTAGTATAAAACTAATTCAATTTATGTGGTGTATATACTACCAATTTGATATATTCTGTCATGAAATAAATTTTATTCATGGTAATTTAATTATAAATTTAATCTATTAATTTCATGAGGATTTTATTTAAATACTCCTCAAGTTGTAATTTATTTCTGTGACTCAATTGTATTCATTAGGTCATAATCACTATTTTTTCTATTATATATTCCAATTTAAATATTCTAATTGATGATTATTTTATAATTTATTTACATATTATTTTCTAGTTAAATAATTTTCACTTATAATTCCTCTTCCTTGATTATTTTATTGTTTTATTAAAGTTCATTTTTGTTAAGAATAATTCATATTACAATTAATGGAATTTTCTTTCATTTATATATTTTTACATCCCATTAATATTCACCTATATGAAACTATTTTTTTAATCTAATGTTATCCTTTTATTCATATTAATGATTTTTAATTAACATGTTTTTTATCCCATTAATGATATGGGTGCTTGAAAAAGTTATTTAAAAAATTAAAAGTTTTTTCTATCCTTTAAAAATAAAAGGTTTTATCATCCACTCCAAATTTTATTTTGATAATTTTTTTTTATTTTCAGAAGTTCCATTAATAATAATTATTTTTAAAATTAAAAATTTTCAAAATATTTATACATTTTTATTGAAATATTTTTATTTCTTTTCAATGTCTTTATTATTGATTATTTATTTAAAAGTAATCATTTTGAATGTTTTTTTAATTTTCTTTCATTTGAAACCTTAATTTGTTTTATGGAACATTTATGAGGAACTATTTATATCAAGGTTTTAAAATTTCATCTCTTTACCATCACAATGTTTTTTTGAAATTAATTTTTACATCAATACTTTAAAATGTTTTGTGAAAACTTTTAAATTTTCACATCTACTTACCATCCAAAGTTTTTCTTTCATGAAGTGATGTTTTGATTATCATATATATATATATATTATTATTATAAGTATAATTTTTTTAAAGTTATATTTTTATCTCAGGTTATATATGAAGTTCGTATTATATTTGAAGCTTTATGAGACACATTTTTCCAGTAGTTTATTAATGATATGATGATGATTGGTTTTTATTTGTGAAAAAATGTATAGATGATTATAAGTGGGGTACCATATTTCCCTATACTATATTATTTTAAAAGTATATCTAATAATATATTAAATCATGGACATAATAAATTTTCACATAGGTGTGGGCATGATGGGTTTGTTCACATTTTATAAATACACATAAAGAGTTTGTTCACATAGACATGAGAATAATGGGTTTTCTCACACTGGTTTTACAATTCCTATAGTTGCACCACATTTTGATGTTTTTTAAAAATTTATGACACATTAAAACGTTATTTATCAATATATATGAATTTTAAAACATGCATTTCATTTCAATGAAATTATACATTTTCATGTCCATTATTTCTTTTTAAAGTATTCCAGATTTTAATATCATTATAACAAGTTTTATGACTACTGATATGTGTTTTGATCCATGTCATACCTTTTATAATTCTTTAATTATATTTTTATGTGTATTTACAATGTATTTTATAAGGAAATCATGTTTTAATGAAAATTCTTCTTCCTCAATGATTTTAATGTTTTATTAAATTTTGGGTATGATCAGAATAATTCCCATTACCTTTAATATATTTTTCTTCCATGTCTATATTTTCACTTCTTGGTAATATTATACTTTCAAAAATTAGTTTTTTATCTCAATTTATCCTTTTATTCCCTTAATTCTTTATAAAGGGAATTTTTTTTATCCTTTTAATGATGTTGATTTTTTACAAGGTTATTTCAAAATATTTAAAAGGTTTTTTTCCTTTCAAAATAAAAGGTATTTCATCCACTCAACATTTTATTATTATATATTTTATATATTTATCAAAATTTCATTACAAATTTTTTCTTTTTAAAATTAATTTCTTTAAATTAATTCCACTTATTTTATTCAAAACATAATGTATTTTTCAAGTCTCTATTATTAAAGATTCATTTAAAGTTTACATTTCCAAATTATTTTCACTTATCCTTTTTTAAAACCTTAATTTATCTAAAAAACCTTTTATTAGGAACTATTTATATTGTGAGTGTAAAAAGTTTTATCTTTACCTTCACAATTTTTTTGAAAGTAATTCATACTTAAATATTTTAAAAGGTTTTTTGAAAGCAGTGGTATTTTCACATCTATTTACCCTAAAAGGTTAATCTTTCTTGAAGATATGTTTTTATCACTCTATATATGTGTTAATATGATACGAATACATTTGGAAAATGAGATTTTTTATTTCCTATGATTTATTAAGTTCATGTAATGTGTTGATTTTGTAAGGTTTAAGAAACCCAATATTTTTACATGGGTTATTTATGATAGTAATATGATTGATTTTAAGTGGAACACATATTTATGGATGATGTTGGGTAAGGTAAAATATCTCCCTCAAATAAGTTTCATTAAGCTTATATCTCATGTTATATTCAATTGTAGATATAATAAGTTTGTTTATATAGAAGTAGGAATGATGGATTTTCTCACATTTCAGGCATGAACATAATGATTTTGGTCACATATTCATGGTAATTATGGGTTTCATTATATATATATTCCTATTATTATGGTTGTGAAATATTTTTATATTTTTCATTTAGTAACGCCACATTCCCACGTATTTTATCAGGTTATGTAAATTTTAAAATATGCAGTTCATCTTCCTAAAGTGCCACATTTTCATGTTCATACAACATTTTTTATGTATCCCATAATTTTATATAATAATCACATGTTTTATGATTATGGATATGTGTTTTGATCGATGTAAAATATTTTATTATTTTTAATGATCTTTTTATGATCTTATGTTTCTCCATAATGTTTTATGATTATCATACATGTTATTATGATATGTTATTAAGATATCTATGTATTCTTTTTATTCTAATTCATGTTTATGATAAAATACCTTATGATATGTATTTTACCTTACTGAACATTTGAGTTCACAACTTTCTTATGTTTCCATTCCCTAGGTTATGAGGATGATTATGTCATATGAGGTATCTTGAAATGGGTTTATAGGAGCATGGTTATGAAGAAATTTTTACAAGTGTTGTAAAAAAATATTTTTATGTAGATAGTATAAAAGAGAGTAAAAATTATTGTCCTTGGGTTATGATATTTTTCATAAAATGTATTATTTTAATCAATAAATTATTTAAAAATTTATGTTAATTTTAAAAAGGTTCAATACACAAGATATCCTAAATTATAGAACTATCTTATCAACCTATGACACTTTATGTTTATCCTATGTCACTTTTAGTTCATCAAAGGTTGTCTTATGTACCTTCTTAATACTATTCATAACCTAATATCAAAAAATATTTAAACCCTTCTCTAATACCAACTAAGGTAAACTGTGCACATCATATAAAAATGTATTATGATTTTATGTAATGACCCGAGTTTTTTTAAATAGAAAATTATATTCGATAGCCCATTCAATACAAAACACTGAACCTAAAACAAAAAATCATTATTTAAATATGACCATTTTAACCTTTAAATTAAATTTTATGATATCATTAGCACTATAAAATTTATGAAATATATATTCCATTAATATATTATTAATTTATTATTAATTGTTCGATTAAATTTTGATTGGGTCTTTTTTTTTCAAAATATATTTTCATTAAAAATGATTTTTATTTATTTATTATAATTATTTTCTAGAATATATATAAAATATATTTTATAAATAAACTCAGTTTTTGGTCTCATTATATCAAAGTTAACTTAGGGTAATAATTTTATATTTTTAAAAAAATATTGATTTTTTTTTCTGAATAGTTAAAATACAGCTTTTACATAAAATTTTCACTTCTTTTAATAAATGAATTAATTATTCTATTAATTTTATTTCAAGGTATAATAATAATTATTTAATTATATTAAATTAATTAAATTTAAATTATATTTATAATATATTTTATTATAAGTTTAGTTTAAGGACTAAAAATGCATTTTTTCTGAAAACTGGTTTAAAATGAATATGGTATCTCCGATTTTAATTAAATAAAATAACCCATAATAATAAATAAACTAAATGAAATATTTATATTATATATATATATATCATTGTGAATTGTTAATAATAAAATTAATATTTTTAGTTATAGAGTTAAATTGTACTCATATTTTCTTTAAAAATGTATTTTTCCGAAACATTCTTTCCATGATACTTGCAGATTTTATATTTAACAAAATTGACTTTTAAAAAATGTTTTCCATATTTTAAATATTAATAATTAATATTATCTAATAATTTCAACTCAATAATTGAACACTATGATTAGTAATTGTAGTCAATATAAATTATCATGACAAAATGAAAATAGGGTAATTAACAATAAAAAAATAATTGAAAAAAAGAGAATCAAAGTAACCCTAATAGCATGAATATTTATATTTAATTTTAATTTAAATTATTAATATATTTATTATTGTGTTTACTTTCAAATATTTTAGGTAATCAGTTAGGATAAAATTATATTTTCATACAATAAAGCACAAATAATATATTTACATAATATTCAATTTCAATTTGGAAATATATTTTGGTGAATTAATTTATTTTTAAAAAAATAATATTTTAATAAAATATTATTATTAAATAAATTTTACTAAATATAAATGATCATATATTTTTTATGAAGTCATAAGTAATTTTTATTAAGGTTTGAAAACTTTTTTTCTCAAAACCCGTGAATTTTAAGTAAATGTTGGTATTCATTTAAAAAGTTAAAATTAGAATATTTAGAAAATTATTTAGATAAAATGAATATTATTTTTGGAATCATATTGTCAAAATTATCCAATGATGAATTTTTCATAATTTTGTGAGACATTCGAATTTTTGGGTAAAAATTAAATATCGTATAAATAAAAGATGTGTTTTATGACATCATAATGACCTCAAAATGATGTAATAAATACTATAATGGGTATTATAGGCCTAATATATTCTTTACCATTAAAATAATGTTATTTTAGATTTGTTTTACTTGTTTTATAAAGCCTTCGTGAATCCTCCAAAATTTATAATATATATTATGATTTTAAATTCATTTCATTAATAATTTGACTCACCTCCACAAAAGCAAGGATTATATTTTAAGTTTTTCATTCATTGGACTTATAAAATATTTTTTTTCCACTTCTATTTGGAGTAAATCATGGGATAAAACCATGGGTTTGTTTGCAGTTTTTAATATTTTAGTTTGTAGTTCCCAAAACCTAAATAATAAAGAATTCCACCTCCTTTCCTATATAAACCCACCCAATATCCCATTAATCTTCACTCAAATCCCTTTAATCACTTCCTAACTCTACTATCCACTCCCTAGAGTCCTCCCAAGGAACCCCAATTTCCCAATAAGTCTCTACCTATCCTTTGGGATCACAATCCAAGTTAGGGATCCTCTCCCTCTTCTTTTCCATTCAATTCAAGAACCTTGTTTCAAATTAGTCTTTTTAATTTCAATTGGTTATATTTTCATCCTTTTATAATCAATTACCTACTTTAAATTTGAATTTATTTCAATTAATGATCATTTATCCTCCCCTATTTGGACCCATACCTAAGCCGTTAGTATGTTACATTTTCGTAAGGGATCCAAACTTTCCTTCCTTTCTAATTTTTATCCATGTTTCCTTTTATTCTAACTTCCTTTTATTTTAATTTAATAGTTTTGGGTTATATTTTCTAACCCCCTCATATTTCACTCCTTATTTTTTAAGGATTATATACCCCTTTATCTCTCATTAATTCCTTTCGTGTACACCCATTACCATGCTGAAATTCCTCTAGGGATTTCTCCCTTCTTATTTTCCTTCAAGAATTTATTCTATATTATGAATCTAAATTCTATTTTATATGTTGGGATATTATTTTCCATAATACCCTTATTTTATATTTTATTTATAAATAATTAGATACAACTTTATATCTCATCAACCAATTTTATGAATCCCTATGTGATGTCATTATGCTGCCGAAAATGCACCACGATTTTCTATGCCAAAATCATCGTGTAGTGAATACCATGAAAATTTATCTATCAAGGGAATTAATATTTATGAATATATAATTATTGATTATTTATTTTCTTATATTTATTCCAAATTCCATTATCATGTAATAAATGATGATGTCAAATGAATCGATGGTATATGATCTATGCGGCACACTTTAGCATGAGATTAAAATGTTCATGAAGGGTGGGCCCTGATAGTGCTGCAATGCATTAGGTAATGTTTAGTATCATGATAAGTAATTTTAAATGAGGTTTTAATCATGATAATTCATGTTAAATGAGTTTTTAATCATTATAATCCTTGTGTAATGATCCTTGGATCTTTCTAAAATCTTGTTGTAAGTTGTTGCAACATTTCCATGTTATGATAACCATGATATATCATTCCTTTATGTTCATGTTTCTCTTATGATCTATTGATAAGTGTATTGAGTAACATGTATTGAATTATTAATTTTATGCCTTGTTTACAACCTTACTGGTCTTTATATCTCACCCTTTTCTTATGAATGTCCTTAGGTAATCCCACACAATGCTAAGTACGAATGAATATTGTGGTCATGTGAAAAAAGTTTTCAATAATGATGTTGTATTTTATGTTTAAGATGTTATGTAATATTCATAATTTACCAATAAACTAGACCTATCAATGAATAGAGTTTTATTGAGTGAAATTTTATGTAATAAATAATGTTTAAGTGTGTAATAAAGATTAGGGTTGTTATAGTTGGTATTAGAGGATTGGTTTAGTTATTTTGGGGATTAGGGTTATAAAACACTTGTGAAAGCCTTAAGGATAAGACTAAGTATAAGAGAAAAGTACCAAATTTTTTTTGATTATAGATTAAGTGGTTTATTATGAAAATTAATCCATTTCTAGATACTAACAAGTAGAGGTGGATCTGAAAAATATGTATCTAGTGGTAAAATCTGATAACACTTCTTTGAGATAAACTCAAATATGAACTAGTACACGATAACTGGCCTTGCTGCACTCTTAGTTCGAAACTCCCAGGGGATATGATTTGGTAAATACATAAGCTTAGTATGAACCATTATTAAGGGAGTAATAAATAAAATCCCATAATAATATATGTTAGGAAATATATAATGGATAACATAGATTGAAGATTATAAATTCACAAGTTAAGAAGATAATTGTAATTCATAAGCTTTCTCTTTAATTTCATTAGATTATTGTTTAAGTGTTTAATAGTTTAAAAATACTCATCCTTAATTCTTCCTATTCTTACAGAAAGTAGAGGGAAATACGAATAACTGAATTAATTTTTATATTGCGAGGATGCAATTTATTAAAGGGGGGAAGAATGTAATGACCCGAGTTTTTAAAAGAGAAAATTATGTTTGATAGCCTATAAAATACACAACACTGAACCTAAAAAAATAATGATTATTTAAATATGAAAATTTGAACCTCAATATTAAATTTTAAGATATTATTAATATTATGTAATTTATGAAATATATATGTCATTAATATATTAGTAAATGATTACTAATTATTTGATCAAATTTTGGTTATGTCTTTTTGGTTTTTCAAAATATGGTTTCATTAAAAAAGATTTTTATTTATTTATAATATTTATTTTCAAGATAATATAAAAAAAATTATAAATAAACTCAGTTTTTGGTCTCATCATATCAAATTTAATTAGGGTAATAATTTGGTATATTTTTGGAAAATTTTATTTTTTTGAATAGTGAAAATATAGTTTTAAATAGAATTATACCATATTCTGATAAATTAATTAATTATTCTATTAATTTTATTTAAAGTTATAATAATTATTATTTAATTATATTAAATTAATTACATGTAAATTATATTTATAATAGATTTTATTCTATGTTATTTAGGATTAAAAATACACTTTTCTGAAAACTGGTTTAAAATCCATAATGTATCTCCATTTTAAATAAAATAAAATAATCCAAAAAGAAAAATGAACTAAATTAAATATTTATATTATATATATATATTTATTAATTTGAAATAATAAAATTAATATTTGTAGTTATAGAGTTAAATTGAACTCATATTTTCCCTAAAAATGTATTTTTTTGAAAACCGCTTTTAGTGATACTTGTGGATTTTATATTAAATAAAATTGAATTTGATAAAATTTATTCCATATTTTAAATCATAATAATTAATATTACACAATAATTTCAAATTAATATTTGAAAACTATGATTAGAAACTGTAGTAAATATAAATTATCATGATAAAAGAAAAATAGAGTAATTAATGGTAAAAAAATAATTGGACAAAAGAGAGAATAAAAGTAACCCTAACATTAGGGATATTTATATTTCTTTATAATTTAAATTATTAATATATTTATTATAGTTTTTAATTTATAATTTCTTATGAAATCAGTTTGGAAAAAAATTATATTTTGATACGATAAAGCATAAATAGTATATTTGCATAATATTCAAATTCAATTAAGAAATATATTTTGAGGAATTAATATATTTTTAGAAAAACTAATATTTTAATAAAATAATATTATTAAACAAGTTTTTTTAAATATAAATGATCATATATTTTTTATGTAGTCAAAATTAGTTTTTATTAAGGTTTGAAAACATTTTTTTGTCAAAACCCGTGAATTTTCAATAAATGTCGGTTTTCATTTTAAAAGTGAAAATTAACATATTTATAAAATTATTTATATAAAATGAATATTATTTTTGGATTCTATACATCTATATTTTCCAATAATGAATTTTACATAATTTTTTGAGACGTTCAAATTTTTAGATAAAAATTAAATACCATAAAAATAAAATATTTGTTTAATGACATCCTAAAGACCCCAAAATGATGTAATAAATACTATAAGGGATATTATAGGACCAATATATTCTTTCAATTAAAATAATGTGATTTTATATTTGTTTAAATTGTTTTATAAATCCTTAGTGAATCCTCAATATGTATAATATATATTATGATTTTGAATTCATTTCTTTAATAATGTGACTGACCTCCACATAAGCAAGGATAATATTTTAATATGTTCATACATTTTCATAATAAAATAATTTTTCCACTCCTATTTGTAAAAAACTCTGGACAAATATCATGGGTTGGTATGTTGTTTTGAATATTTTAGTGTGTAGTTCCCAAAACCTGAATAATAATGAATTCCACCTCCTTTCCTATATCATCCCACCAAATCTCACATTCTTCTTCACTAAAATCTCATTAATCACGTCCTTACTCTACTCTACAATACTTATAGTCCTCCCAAGGTTCCCTAAGATTTGAAGAAGCCTCTCCCAAGCCTTTGGGATCACACATCCATGAAAGGGCTCATCTCTTTCCTCTCATCCTTTCAATTCAAGAACCTTGTTTGAAATTAGTCTTTTTAATTTCAGTTGTTTATATTTTAATCATTTTATAATAAATTAAATATTATCTATTTGATGTTAGTTATATGCGGGATCAATTATCCTCCCCCAGTTTTACCCATACCTAAACAGTTACTATGCCAAATTTTCGTAAGGGGTCCTCACTTTCCTTCCTTTATCATTTTATCCAAGTTTCATTATATTGTTACATCCTTTTACTTTTAATTAAAAATGATGGGGTATGTTTTATCAACTCACCCATACTTCACTCCTTATGTTCTAATGATGATATACCCCTTTATCTCTCAATAATTTCTTCTCTGTACATCTGTTACTATGCCTGAATTTCCGTAATGGATTTCTCTCTTCTTATTTCCTTTCAAGAATTTCATCTATATTATTCATATAAATTCCATTTCCAATGTTGTTATATTATGTTTCAAGAATTACATACTGTCAATTTTATTTATAAATTATTAGATACCCCTTTCCCTATCATTAATCCATTTTACAAATCCCCATGTGATGTCGTTATGTAGCCAGAATTGCACCGTGATTATCCATGCAAAAAACCATCTTGTAGTGAATATCATTACCATTTCACTATCTAGGGTATTAAACTGTATAAACATATACTTATTTATTATATACATTTATATATTTATTCCACATTCCATTATCATGGAAGAAATGATGATGTTTAATGAATCCTTGTTATATGATCTATGTGGAACACTTAAGCATGAGATTAAAATGTTTATGAAGGGTGAGCCCCGATAACGCCCCAATGCATTGGGTAATGTTTAGTATCTTGATACGCCATGTTAAATGAGGGTATAATCATTATAATTCATGTGCAATTAGGGTTTAATCATGTTAATCCATGTGCAATGAGAATTGGCTCATTATTATATCTTATTGTATGATTTTTACACATTTCCATGTTATAATATTCATGATATATCATGTCTTTAGGTTTATGTTTCTCTTGTGCTCCACTAATATGTCTATTTCCTAAAATTTAATGTATTCATCATTTTATGACCTTTTTACTCCCTTAATGGGCTTTATAGCTCATCATTTTCTTATCTATGCCCTCAGGTTATCCCATTCAATGTTAAGTATGAAGTAATGTTGTGGTCATGTAAAAGTAGTTTTCAATAAAGATGTTGTATTTTATGTTTTAAGTTGTTATGTAATGTTCCTAATTTACAAAGACACTAGACCACTCGATCCTTAGAGTTGTCTTAAGTGAATTTTTATGTAATAAATCATGTTTAAGTGTGTAATAAAGAGAATGTTTTTTATATTTTAGATTAAATTACAATATATCACACAATACTTCATTCACTATACCAATAAAGTGTTAGTATCATTACAGAATAGACACATAATTAGTTTATTTCAAGAAATATATTTAACATATTCCAAAATTTTTTTATTATATAATAATATTATTAAAAAATTAGTAAAAAACCAGGTAATATTAGAATAAATATTTTTCTTATCTTATTAAAATTAATTAAATAGATTTTGTAGATTTATTTTCATATAAGAATATTAAGTAATTCTCCATCCAAAAAAGAAAATTGCTTTATCCTCAATAATATTTTTAACATTTATGGTTTTATTTAAAGGATTAATTTTCAAATTTTAAAATTTTAATATGAAAATTCACATCATTTTTTAATAAACGTCAAATATTATCTTAAGGTGAAATTTTAGGATTTTTTTGGATACATTTATTTTTCAATTAAAAGGAAAAAATATCAGTTTCTGTAAAATATTCATTTCATATAAAAAAAATATTCTTTAAATATTATCTAAATTTAAAACAAGTCTAATTTAATTATATATAATTTAATTTGGAATCTTATTATAACTTATTTTTTTATTAGTTTTTTGGGTTAAAAACATATTTTTCTAAAAAACGGTTTCCCTTGGGTTTTTAATTTTAATGATAAATTAACTTATAAAACTTAAAGAAGTTGTATCTGAAAATTTATTACATATTTAGATTTAAGAGGTCCATATTTGGTAAATATTTCCCTCTTATTTTAAATATTATGAATATTAACCCTAGTAAATATTTGTCACCACAGTAAGGGTAGATTCGGTAATTAAGGATAAAATAATATGATAAGGCCTCAAATATTATCCTAAAACATTACTTTTTCCTATTATACTAGTTTATTTTGACTGTTTCCATGCCTTTTTTGAGAATAAGGAAACTATGTTCCATAATTATTTCATTCTGACATTTATAATATCTGAGTAAAAGATAATGTAAAATATATCACTTTCATGCTTTTAATATTTATAATCTTTTGTGACATGGATAAAAACAACTAATGTTTAGTTATAAATAATTATTTTAAATATAAGTTAGTTTTTTATTATAATAATTTATTTATAATTTTTTATGATTAAATAAAAACTTTAAATACTTACATAATGACAACACAATATTTGTTCAATTAACAAAAATAAAATAATTGATTCTAAAAATATTAAATGTAATATAATTTCTATGAATTATTATGTTCCATGAATTTTTTAGACTAATATAACATTTTAGTGATGTTTTAATGTATTATATTTGAATTCCTTTTCTTTCACATTGTTTTCCAAATCAAAATAAATGAATAGTTCCAAATGATATTAAAGATATTTTATAAAAAATAAAAATTTATTAAAGGATTCAAAATTAATAAAAGACATATATTCATCCATTTAATTTGTATATGGTTGAAATTATCAACCATGTTCCATTTATTGACCAATTAACCTATGATAGACACTATTTTTACCCCTAAAGAGTAAAAAACGTTGTTATCGCAGTAATCATCAAAAACAATCAACACGATTTAAAACAAAAAGGTAAGTGTAAAAAAATAATCTAAGCTTGTACAAATTTTATATTATGAGATTATTTACACATATAATATTCTTATAGTTTAATTATATAATTTTTGAGTTATTTTTCATTGAATATTAAATTATATTAATACAATACCATATGGAATTCCAAAATTTTTCATTGCCTCATTTATAAAAGGGAACTTCGTCCCCTCTTTCTTCAAAATTCAAAAACATTTTATTTTTTCCATGACCTATAAAAATCACTTCCTTATATACCTATTAACATCATAGAGGGTCTATTGTGATTAGAAATTCAACCTATGAAGCTTTTTGGTATAAACCTAATGAGTTTTTCTAAAGAAGATGTATGTTTTTTAACCAAGCGTTTTCATTTAATTTCTTCTTCTACCTCCTTTAATTATTCTTCGACCATGATGTGATAATAAAATTAGCATCTTATATTTTATTCTATATTATTATGTTAATGAAATAACCTATATTTGTAGCTATTGTGACCCCAGTATCCCATAGAAAGTGGTTACTTTATTATATTGACATAAGATAAAAGTGATTTCATTCTAAAGTAATGAATAGTTTAGTAGTCTTGGTAAACAATATAAATACATGAATCTAATATTAAATTTTCAAACATGAATTAAAACATAGTGGAAGTAAAAAAACTACATCCTTGGACTCATTTAAATATTTCTTCTTCATAGCATAATGAAAGGAAACAAAATAAGGGTGTTCTTAACTACTCAGTAAGGGTTAAGTACACTATAGGCTATCATGAATCAATATGTCATGATAATAATGTATTTGTAAATAACATAAAACACATTAAATTAAATCAATAACTTGACTATAATACTTATATATGGAATAATCAATATGGTAAGGTAAATATCTGAACACACATTCAATTTGAACAATAACTTGAAAAAAAAAATCATCCATAGATGATATCAATGAAATAATATCATGGATAATAATAATTTATTTTATAATGAATGAAATAATTAATATTGTATATCATGATCCCCGAAATCATGATATCTATTCCATTAATACCTTTCACAAGATGGTTGAAAACTATGTATAAAAACATATTTAATATTTTTATACAGATTCACCGTATGAGACCATCAATGCATCAATGGGATATATAATTCTTAGAACCACACAAAAATAAAAACCCAATGTATTCCTCATATATAAAATGATTAATTTAATTAATGAATAATATGTTTTATAAAAAAATATCTATATTGATTAAAGAATTTATATTTTTTAATATTTTCCAATTAAATCAAATACATTTCAATGTAATCACCATATGTAACAATGGTATGTTGTTTATGAAATAATATTAATAATTAAATAAATAATAGGGATATTTAATTTAAATTTAATTCCCAATAATCAAAAGAAATTTAATATTTCAAGGGAAAGTTAATGATAACAAAAATTAATCAAGAAGGTGTATTCTAATATTTTCCTAGATCAAACTGATTATAAACCATCCAGAGAAAGAATAAGGATTTTATCATTAAAAAAAATCCCCATTTTATTTTATTTAAAATATTTTTTTATTGAATCTGATGAATACAAATACCATAAAAGGTCCTTACAAATATTATTGAGAAAAAGAAACTTTTCAATTTGAAAATCAAATTTAATAACTTGAAATTTGAAAAATATTAGTGAAATTTTTTCTTATAAAAAAAATATGTAAGCTTGTAAAGAAAGCTTCAAATAAATGAGTGGTTATGATGGTGTAAAATTTTCATTTATGCCGAATACATTACAAACCATGATTCCTTTCACATTTTTTATGAAATTTAAAAAAGTTACATGTTAAGAAAAAGACATTAAATTTCATTCAAAATCTTTTCTAAGAATCCAATTATGTGTTAAAATTACTTTAATAAGTAATAGAAAAATATTTTTTAAAACATATTTAGAAAATATGTATTTGGAAGAAAAATGATTTTCGGAAGAAGAGAGAAATGAAGTTAGATTTTCTTTTAAAAATCACAGTAATTTTAAGTAACAAAGAGAGGTAAATGGTACTATTACATGAGAATTTAATGAATAACCATAGTATAAGAAAATAAAAGGGTTTTATTTGATAATGAGAATATAATTTACTTAAAAGGAAATTCAAGCATCAGAAATCTCGATTAATATGAGATTGAAAAATATATCACATTCCAATTTAGTGAATTTTGAATCATAAGCCCCATGAAAGGAATATCAGAAAATGAAACATTAAATATAATAAATATAATGAGACCCATGATAAAAAAAATTATAATGGGTTGTAGATACACCTCATAAAATCATATTGATTTATAATATAATATATGTACTAAAGAAAATTATTTGAGAGGAGAAACCATTACAATGATCATAAGATTGAAGTGAGAAATAATCATGATTCAATTATGTGTATAAAATGAAAATACAAATAAAAAAATTGGAAATATAATCTAATATAATTAAAATTCATTACACACATAATCTTATATTATCAAATACAATGAAGAAGTAATATGACCCAATGAAAAGAAACTGAGTTATGAGATGATTTACTTGGTATCTTTCGTATCAAATCCCCTTGGATGAAATAATTTAAATTGAAACATAAAATACCATAAAATATTATTTATTCATTATATTAAATATAAAATGGGTAGTATATACATAATATAAAAAAAATTACATGCCTAAAATTTACGTATGTCTTAATGAAAGGAAATTAAGAAAAAATCCCTTACCACATGCTTCCCTTTAGTTGACCACAATTTAACCACCAGTATAATTGTTTTATAAATGCTATTAATTTTTAATAAAACTATATTAATAGTTATAATAACATATATGATACTATTATAACATCTCACCACATGTTTGCTAAAAATATTTCATTATTATTACAGTTTCATGTGTTAATTTCCTTGTTCTCTAATGCATGTTTTATCACTGAAGCTGTGATTCTTGTCTGTAGGATATATATCTATAATATCCATATTTATATTAATGTATTAAGTATAATATTTACTCATTAGATAAATTTTAAGAACCATTCTGGAATTTTTTACATGGAAAACGAATCTCATCGCCTAATAGAGTAGATAGGTCATAAGCATGTGAAAGAGATGATATCATTTCCTTAATGGGTGAAAGGGTAAGTAGTTTGATGATATAATAATTTTCCATAATCAATATCATATCAAATATATAATAAAAATTTATTATCACCACCATTATGAATAAAAATATGATCTAGTGATGGAAACAAATTACATCGGTTTGTGAGGCGGTAGTCAACCGTACACCCGAGCAATGACTTTATTTCCCTTTTTATGGAGAAGTAGAAGGATAAATATTATGTCATAAACATAGTAATATATAAGTATGTGGTATGTACTTGTGTTTATTATATTGGACGTGTTATAGAATAATTTAATGTTTAAAAACAATAATGAAAAACAAATATCTTCATTAAGATGATTACCTTCACTTAGAGAAACCTCCTTGGATATCTTCTTAAGGACTCTAGGGTTGGTCTTTTGGGAATACCAGCACCTCTTAAATGGGGATAAGGATTATTATGAGGGATATTATAGGAAAATATATAATATTTATAAGGCTGTTAATGAGGTATTTTTTTAGGGTTTTTTGGATACAAATTGCTTCATAGGTGTGAAGATGTTAGGTGAGGGAGTTCCCTTTAATAAGTCGGTTAAGCATACCTCCTTGGAAACCACATGAACATTTGAATCCAAAATCATAATTTCATTTCCAAGAAACATTATTCCAAATGAACATAGATTTTAATTTGGGAGGGATAACATTGAAATATTTCCAACCTATAATATTTTGAGAAGTTTAATGGGAAAATATACCCTCATGTTTGCTTTAACCCACTCCTTGGTAAAAATATTTTAACATTAACGGAGGTAATTAGTTTTTACTGTTTTCACGATGAAATATGGAAAAAATTTAATTTAAAATTATTAACTAATATTTCTTATTATGAATAAAAATATGAAATCCATTTTAGCAAAAATAACTCATATAAGTGGAAAATTTTAATTAAAAATAAACCCCCATATTGTGTTGAAAAATAGTTTTTCTACACACACATTTTTCAAGTATAAGATAATTTTATATTAAATATATGACTGGTGATCGTATTTTTATGGGTTTAAACTAATATATATATATATATATATAATCTATATATTTCATTTAAATGTTTCCTTACTAGTGGATATCTTAATTAATTTAAATCACATAACTTTATGAATTTAAAAACAGTTTTTAGACAATTGTGTTTTTAATCCAAAAAATGAAATTATAAAAACAAATTATATAAAAATGATTCAAAGGTAATTAATTATTTTCAATATAACTAAAAATATATATTTTTTACTTTTAAATAAAATTAAATATATAATGGAACATTTAAATGACCTAATATACTGAAAATAAATGACAGTTTTACAAAAAAGGCATTTTCACTATTCACTAAAAATCACCCTTCTTAGAAAAATACCAAAATTTCACCCTATGATAATTTTGATATGATGAATTTAAATACTCTTTAAATTTTATTAAATTAATTTCCTAAGTTTGTTTAAAATTAAATATAATATTTTCTCAAAATTTAAGTAAAAAATATGTTTTGATGAAAATGCATTTTTGAAGAATAAAATTACTTTACAAAAAATTGAGTGATTATTATCAATAAATATGAATTTAATAGGATATATATATATTAAAAATTTTAGTTTATCTTATTCATATCCTCTATTTCAATAGCTAAATTATAATAATAATATTTAAATAATGTATTCCAGGGGTTGTTTATGCTCAGTATTGCGTGTTGTATGTACTATCAAACATAGTGTGATTCTTTTAAAATATTGTGTTTTTATGTAACGAATGCTATAAAATATATTATATTTATTTAAAATAAATATTCTTTAAAATATTAATGTGTTACATTATCCCAAACATTAATAAATTGTCTCTTTAATTTGAACTTTCACTTAGAAATAATGGATTAGATGTTTTGAAAATTTCATTATTCAAAACACACATCGTAATATGGTTCATAAAAATTCCTCTCAAAAGAGGTATTGGGTAATATGAATGTCACATAACTTGGTTTCCATATAGGATAACATTGACATGATGTAAAAATATTGACAAGGAAAAAAATATTATATAATTATGGAAAGTGATAGAGATCATTGATCACAAGAAACTGAATGATCAAGTGAAAATTAAAGACCAAAAAACCACAAATCTGTGATGAGTAAAAATACCATTGATTCCATGGATATTAATTTAATATGAAAACATTTTTGTTTCATTATCCTTTTCCTAATTTTGTAGAATTATTTTACTATCAAGATGAAGAACACCAAAAAGATACTATTATTTATATTTTTATAAGAACAATTGCATCTTTTTGTTATGATTTGAACTATTTACACTTCATTTATTTCTCAATAAAATTAATATTGAAGGGAAAAAATATTCTTGAATAACTTAAATTATCTTTTAACATATCCTAATATACATAAAAGGGTGACAAGTCACCCCTTATATCTATAAAAAAAAATTTCAAAACCAACATGGTTAAAAAAATGTTATCTAATATATTATATTAATATCTAAACCTCAAAAGTACCAAAAAAAGTTAAAAATCAATATTTATACCCCAAATATTTAATTTAAATAATGACATTCTAACAATAAAATCACATAGAATAATGTTAGGTGTTTCACCCTTATCACCCTTTGGTTATGGGTTTAAGTCTTACAGACTTATCAGATGCAATAGGTTGTCACCCGACATGTGTTTTTTCATTTTTCCATAACTATATTAATATAATTTCGGTAACATTCCCAAACTGTAATGAACTAAAATTACCAAAAAAAAATAAAATATAATCCTTAAAGTTTACCAATAACTTTAATATTATGACCACAAGTGGTGACCTAGGCAGGTTTTGATGTTGGCATGATGCAGGCAAGTGGTGATGCAAGCATAAAACAAGCTACAAACATAGGAAGAACTATGAAGGAATGATGTTGCACTTGGATTTCGGTCCATGTTAGGGTTTTCATTCCCACAGGGACTATGAGTGATGGAGTAAATAAATAAGGATTGATGGGTGGGAAATATCCTTGGGGGGGGATATGGCCTATGATTATAGCATTTGTGTGTGGTGTGTGTGTTGGAATGTAATTTTATATCCAAGAACCTAATATATATATACATACACACACAAAAAATATATGTTTTATTGATATAAATTTCAACCAAAATACCATTAATCTTGATAAACACTCCATCACATAGAACCTCAAAAAGTGGTGTTCAAGAAATTGAACATATCATTAACCTTAAACTTATAAACCGAGTATGATTCTCCATTTATTCATAGATGAAGACATATATGGTTCCAAAAATTAAAATAATCCATAGATGTTTCCTGATTCTAATTACCTAAATACCATTGATAAAAATGCTTCTAAAATATATTGCTTGACTCCCAATACATATATACTTCAACCATTTTACTTCCACATAGATACATGATATAGGAGTTAACCATTAAAATATTTAATTTACTTGCTTAATTCCCAAGTTCCCCATATTTAAGGAAAGAAACTATAAATGGACCTGTAAGATGAAATTTATTTCACTCCATTATATTTCTCACTTTTTCTATGTAATTCATTTCTGTATTCCCATTTCTCTACTCATAAAATATTTTCCTGTTAAACTTAGACATTAACCTAGGTGTCTCTTTCCGTATTTTTTACATGAAGGAAACTGATACCTCTTTCCTCCATGGTCTCCACCACTCATACTCTTAGTAGAATACATACATCTCTTGTTTGGTTAGTTTGAGTGTTGGTTAAGGTGTAGGTTTTTAATCAATTATTGTGATAATTGATAAGGTATAATTATGATATCCTTCACTCAATTAATAATTATATTTAGTTTCTCAAAATTTGTACATTGTCTATCATATTCACTCTTAACATGAATCCATCAAGTTTTATCCATTGACTAAAACCAAAAATAATTATATGAGAAAAAAAATAATTATAGTTAGAACACAATATAATAATTTATAGGTTATATAAATAATGACAAATTCTTTTCAATCTATGCCTCGTCATGTTTATCCTAGTTCATTAATTATCATCATATATTAAAATCATTTATAATTTTTTTAATGAAAATGTGAATTATCAAAAGAATATCCACTAGGATAATCAAAACAGGTGCACAAAAGGGTCCATTATGATTCACCGAGTGAAGATCGAGTTTAATACCAATGTACCATTTTCATAGTTTTTACCCCTATATGTTACTATTTTAGAACCATGTTTACATGTAGTATCTAGGAAAGGATGTATTACTAGGAAAACAACATAATCTATTCCTCTTGAAAACATTAAAAAGTTATCTTGTACTTTTCTTGAAATCAATCATAGGGGTATTTTCCTTAATCTACGTTTTCACAAATCCTATTCAAAATGTTTCTACAAAACATCCTTTGATACCTATTGTAAATACCCTGGCCCTAGTATCTCGGAGCCATTGCTTACTTTAGGACATTGGCATAAGATATAAGTGATCGCATCCTGAAGGACCAAATTTCTTAGTATTCTTGGTAAAATTGATACATAATATAATCTCATATTAAATATTAAAACATATATTAATGAAAATTAAATTTTTAAAAAAATTCATCATTGAACTCATTCAAAGATTCCTTCTTCATATCCTTTGTAAAGGAAAAAATTAAGGTGGTCAAATTATGAGTAAGGCTTAAGTAAAAAAAGGTTATCATGATTCAATAAGGCATAGTCAATGTGTAAATGAAAATAAATGAACACAAATTCCATTTAAAAAATAACATTTCTATATTAAATAGATAAGTAATAATCAATATCAAAAGTTAAAAAATTGAAGACACATTATATTAAATCAAAAAAATGGGAACAAAAATAATCCATAGATAATATCAATGAATTAATCTCATGGATAATAATAAATGAATTTTCAATGAAGTAAATGATTAATATTGTATTTAATGATCTAATACATTATTATATCTATCCATTAGGATCATTCATTGGATGTTTAACAAACATTGGAAAAACATATTTAATGTTATCTTACTAATTCACCTCATGATACTATTGATTCATTAATGGGATATATAATTTAGGCCCCCTCCCATAACTACATGTTTAATGAATTACTTATATATCAAATGATTTTATATAATTCTTGAAAAATACTTCTTATCAACAAATACCGGTATTGATAAAAGAATATAGATTTTTCAATCTTTTCCTAGTCAATCAGATAACTTTCAAAGTAGACACAATACGTAAAAATGTTATATGGTTAAGGAAATAATCATATCCATGATATAAATAATATTGATATTTATGGAAAATTTAATGTCCATTAATCACAAGAAAGTGAATATTTTAATGGAAATTTAATGATTAAAATAATTAGTGAAGAACAACAATGCAAATAACTTACCCAGTCAAATTGATTATAAACCATCCATAAAAACAATAAGGATAGTATCATTAAAATATATACCTAGTGTAGTATATATAATTTAAAGATACATTGTTTTTTTGTTAATATAGATACCATAAAAAGATCCCTAAAAGAATTCATGAGGAAAATTTCATTTTCAATTCAAAAATCACATTTAATAAATAATATTTAACAAATAATAGGGAAAACGTTATGTTTTAAAATAAAATTATAAATTTGAAAGGTATTATTAAATTTAATGAGTTTTCATGATGTTATAATAGTTCTATGAATGTGGAATATGGTAAAAACAACGAATCCCTTCAATTTCATATAAGAAAAGTAAAAAAGTACCTTTTTTAGAAAATGATAGGAAAATTCCTTTTAAGTTATTTTATTAAAAAAACCATTTATGGGTAAAAATTACTTTAATTAATAATAGTAAAAAAAATTTAAAGGTTTTTATAAAAAAAATTATTTGGAACAATAATGATTTTTGAAAAAATAGTGGAATGAAGTCATATTTTCAAAGACAAATCAATAATTGTAAATACCAAATAGAGGAACATGGTATTATTACTTGAAAACTTATTGAATAATAATATCAGATGAAAATTAAAGTGTTTAATTATAAAATGAAGAAATAATTTCCTTCAATGGAAATTCTTGAATAAGTAATCTTGGTTATAATTCAATTGAAACATAAATCTCTTACCCCTTTCTTAAATTTCAAATTGTAAGATTCATCACTAGAATATCATAAAATGAAACATTAAATATAGTGGATATAAATAGATTAATAATATAATATATCTAATGGGAAGTATATACTCCTAATAAAAGGATATAGGTGTATACATAACAAATGTCCCAAAGAATATAATTTGAGACGAGAAAAACTTATAATGATCCTAACATTAAAGTGATAATTAATAAATGAGTTAATTATCTGTATAAAATGTAAATAAGAATAATACAAGTGGAAATACAACATAAGATAATAAAAATTCATTAAAAACATAATATTATATTATCAAATACAATGAGTAATTAATATAACCGAATAAAAAGAAATTAGTTATCAAATGATTTACTTAGTAATATTAAAGTAAAACCCCTTCGATGATACAATTAAAATTAAAAAAACATTAAATATTAAGTATTCATGATATTATATTTATAGGGTGTTTTATATACACCTTATAAAATAAATTAGGTGCATAACATTACAATATGCCTTAATAATAGGAAATCGAGACAAATAACTTACCTCAAATTTCCCTTTATTTGAATGTGATATAATCACTTGTATAATGTTTAAAAGAATGTTATTAATTTATTAAAAAATAATATTAATATTTTTAATATCTTATATGATCCAATTATAACAATTATTCACCCATTTGTCAATAATAATTCATTATTACAATTGTTTCATGTGTTAATTTCCTTGTTTTCTCAGGCATGTTTTGTTATGGAAGTTATGGTTCTTGTGCATAGGATATATATATATATATATATCATCTACATAATTATATTAATCTTATAAATTAAATATTTAATAATTTCATATATTTTAAGAACAATTCTTGAATATTTGACATCGAAAATTAATCACATCGCTTCATGGAGATGGTAGGTCATATATACGCATGAGTGACGATATCATTTCCTTAATGGATGAAAGGGTAAGAAATTTGATGATATAATAATTTTATTGAATAAATTTAATTTAATTTATATATTAAAAATTTATTATTTACACCATTATTACAATTCATGTGAGTTGGTTATGGAAAATAAATTACATTGGTTCGTGAGGCAGTATTCCATCGTACACATGAGCGGTGACTTTATTTCTCATTTTATGGAGAAGGAGATGGATAAATATTATACCACAAACATAATAACAAATTATTATATGGGAGATGTCATTATTATTATATTGGATTTTTTGAGAAATAATTTAATTTTTTAAAATAATAAATAAAAATACATATCTTTGTTAAGATGATTACCTTCTCTTAGAAAACCCTCTTAGATATCTTTTTAAGGACCCTAGGGTTGGTATTTTAGGAAGACTAGTACCTCTAGAGCATTGATGAAGATTTCAGGGATGGATTTTTTCATGCATTTTTTATCCAAATTTCTTTATTTTTTTAATATGTTAGGGGGGAGAGTTTGTATTTATAACTGGGGAAAGGGGACCTTCTTGGACACTGTATGAAAATTTCTAAAAATAACCCCAAATGATAAATTTATTCCTAATAAAATTGCTTCTAAATGAATATAAAATATAATTTGGGATGTATAAGTTCTAAACATTTCCAAAAATATTATTTTTACCTATTTAAGTGGAAAAATTACCCATATCTTTTTCTTAACCCACGATAATCTCGTTTTAACGTTAAATCGGATAATTAGTTTTTAAATTATTTTCACTATTCATTATGGACAAAAAATAATTTGACCTTATTACTTAATATTATCTATACATATTCTAAATATATAATCTATTTTACCAAATTAAAATCACAGTAATTTAAAATTTTAATTTAATATAGACCCACAAATTGTGTCGAGAAACAGTTTTTCAAAAATGCATTATTCAAGCATAAGATGAACTCTTACTAACTATATGACTTATGATAATGATTATATGGATTAAAATTAATATATTTAGATATATTATATTTAAATTTCATTTAAATATATCCTTATTAGTTGTTATTTTAATTAATTAAAATGGAGGAACATTATACATTTAAAAATAATTTTCAGATGAAAAAAAAATTAGGTGTAAAAATAAACATATAACAAATTTGGATATAAACATTATTAAAATGTAATTATTTATTATAAGTATAAATAAATAATAATTTTTTACTTTTCAATAAAATTCAATGAATAATGTTATTCTTAAATTAAAAAATTTATTAAAAAGACATGACAGTTTTATAAAAAATAGTATTTTTCACTATTCACCAAAAAAATGAATTTTTCCATAAAACTTTACCCTATGATAGTTTTTATATAAGGATTTAAAAAAATTATTAAATAAACTTTCTAAATATGTTAAATTTAATTACATTATTTTCTCACATAAGTAGTAAAAAAAATTGGACAAAAATGTATTCTTGAAGATGAAATTTACTTTACTAAAAATGTGAAATTATTATTGATGAATTTTTACTGATTAGGACCTATATATTTTTAATAATTTGGTTAATCCTATTCATAACTTCATAATAAATAGATATTTTATAATTGTCATATGAAAATAATATATTTCATGGTTTTTTTAAGCTCAGTGTTTGATATCGTATAGTCTATCGAACATATTATTCTTATTTTAAAATATTGAGGTTGAATATACAAAAATATATTAAAGAGAATAAATTTATTTAAAAAAATTATAATTCAATTTCTCATGGTGTTACATTATCCCCACATTTTTAAAATTTTATCCTCACAATTTGAACTTTCACTTGGAAATGAAGGGTTTGAAAATTATAAACCTCCATTGTTGAAAACCTATATCGTAAAGAGGCCTAAAAAAAATTCATATTAAAATAGGGAAATGTTAGTATGAAGTTAAAATAAATAGGTTTACATATAAGAAACATTAGTGGGATTTCAAAATATGTCCACATAATAAACAAGTAAATAATTAGGTATATTGATCCCAACAAAGTGATTGATCAAGAGAATGTTAATGACAAAAAAACCACAAGTATGTGATGGGTCAGAATACCATTAATTCATTGGATATAAAGGTAATGGAATAAAATTTCTTTCAATATCCTTTTCCTAATACCAATAGATTCATTTATTGTCAATATATATCTCCCTAAAACATTCTTTGATGATATATTTCTATTTTTATAAGAAAAATTTCATATTTTAGTTGTACTTCATTAAATTTACACTTAATTTATTACTCCAAGAAATGAATATCCAAGATGAAATTTACTTTATTATTCCTAAATAATTATAAATAACTTTTAATATATCATAAGATCAATAAAATATTGATAATTACTTCTTTATATCTCTTAATATTTTCTAAAACCAATATGGTTAGAACAAATTATCCAATATAATACATTAATATTTTAAACTAAATAGTAAATCCTCAATTTAAAAATTAATATTTATCTATAAAATAATCTAATTAAAAACAATGACATATTAATTAGGACATCACAAAGTCCAGTGGTCGATGTTTCACCCTTTTCACCTTTCAATTGTTGGTTTAGGCCTCGTGGACTTGCTGGAAGCAACGAGTTGTCACCCGACATGAGGTTTGTACTTTTTCAAGCACTATATTAATATAAGTCCTCAAATATTCTCAAAAATTAATGATATATAAGTACCAAAACGTTTGTGATAATATAAAACTTAATTTTTATCAATACCTTTAATATTATTTCCACAAAATATAAAGAAATTCTTCCACAAATAACCTTTTCACTAAAACATATAATAAACCAGTAGGTTTTATTTAAATAAATGTATACAAAAATACACTTAATCTTGATAAACTCTACACCACATAAAACCTAAAAAATTGGTGTTCGTGACATTGAACTTATGATCAACCATAAACTCATAAACCCATGATGGCATCCATAGTTATTTAGTTAATCTTAGTTGAATACATATATGCTCTAAAAAATTAATACAATACTTAGATATTTCAATAATATTATAATCAAAATACCATTTATTAAAATAATTCTATAGTATAATTCCTAAATCTAAATACATATATAATTCAATCCTTTTACATCAATAATTTTTTTCCATGGTTGAGGGCTTAATGTATAAAATAGGGCATCAACACGAATAATTTCCTGGATTACCATATTTTATAAAATGACATATAAATGGATCTTTATTATGAAATTTATTTCTCTTAATTTAATGAATCACTTTCCATTAGCAATTTATAATTATATGAAATTATTTTACACACATAAAACATTTTCTTATTATATTGATACATTATCCGGGGTGTTTTTTTCCATATTTTTGACATGAAGGAAACTAATACTTATTTAATACATGGTCTCCATCACTCAATATCTTATAAGAATCCAAACATATCAACTTTTTTTATTTTTAGAGTTGTTTAAGGTGTAGGTTATTAATTTTATATCGTGATAATTGATTAGAATAATCAAGATATATTTCACTCTAGTCCCCATCCCATCTGGTTGCTCAAAATCACCTCATTTTCAATCATATTAAATGTCAACACAATTCCTTTATGTACCATCCAATTAAAAAACCAATAAATAGTGTGAACAATAATAATCATAGTGGAAAAATCCTATAAGAATTTATAGGATGTATAAATCATTACACCTTTTCAATTAAATAATCATTAGGTTTAACCTAGGTCATTCAATTTGATAATACATTTAAATACTTCATAATTGTTTATAAATAAAATTTTAATTATCCAAATCTTATCCCCCAGGAGTGTCAAACGAGGTTTGTATTAAGGATCATTATCATGCACCCAGAGATGATTGATTCAGTGCACAATATTCCCATTTCATAGTTATTAATCCTTAGTGTAATTGTCCTAAAACCAAATCCACTTATAGTAACCCAAAAGGGACGTATTTCTCAGAAAACAACATAACCTCTTCCTCATCAAAACATTTGGTTGTTATTCTATAATTATCGTCAAATTCTATCCTAGGGTTATGTTCCCTAATATATGTTTTCTAAAATCTAGTTCCCATGGTTTCTAATAAACTTCATTGGACACCAACTATAATGAACTCAACCCCATTACCCTAGATCCATTGTTTACTTTAATACATTGGCATAAGATTAAAGTGATCACATAATAAAGGACCAAAAATATTAGTATTATCGGTAAGCTAGATATGTACTTGAATCATATAGTTAATTAAAAAATTGAATTATAAAAGAGTGAATGTAAAAAAAATCATCCTTAAACTCATTGAAAGGTTCCTTTTTCATATCTAGGGTAAAGGAAACAAATTAATAGTGAGAACAAATGATCAATAAGGGATAAGTATAGTAGATGATATCATGAATGTATAGAAACAAAGATAACTGAATACACATTCCATTTAATCAATAACTTTAATATCTTAATTAGATAATTCATAATCAATATGGAAGGGTAATTAATAGAACAAACATTCCACTTAATTAACAACATGAGAAAAAAAATGCATCCATGGATAATATCAAGGATAATAAATAATGAATTATTAATGATTCAAATTTGTACTAATGTACTTCATTATCTTAGATATCATTAAATATATACCATCAATATATTTCACATTATGGATTAAAACTATGTATAAACCCCCAATTCACCTCATGTGACTATTGATACATCGAGGGGATGTATAATTTTTAGACCCACACATCACTATAATTAAAATTTTATCCTTATATATAAAATTATCTATTAAATTTATGAAAAAAGTTACTTATCAACCAATATCATTATTGAGTAAAGAATACAAATTTATCAATACTTCCCCAGCCAATCAAATAACTTTCAATTTAAACACCATATATAAAAATGTAATATTTTTTATAAAATAATCATATATATGATATAAATAATATATATATTTAAGGGAAACATAATTTCCAATAATCATAAAAACTAAATATTTAATGGAAATTTAAGGATTACAAAAATTAATCATGAAAGAAAATGGAAATACATTCCTTGGTCAAACTAATCATAAAACATCCAGAGAAAGAATAAGGATGGTATCATTAGAACATATACCTGGGGAAGTATATATAAAATTAAAGGTTTTATCATTGATTGTAACAACCCATGATTTTTATGAAATATATTTTTAAAGAAATGTATTTATTTGATAACTTGTGTTGTATGCAACAACAAGTTTAAACGAGATACAAAATATAATAAAAATATTATATGTTTGTTATAAACATTCCATGAAATTGGAAGGAATGAATATGAATAAAAAATTTATTAAATAAATATAATTTTCCAACTCAATATTAATGTATTGGTAAGTACTAATAAAATTATCACAAAATTTTTAGAAAAGTCATTTTTTCCTTTAAAAATACATTTACATCAAAAGTGAGTTTTTATTATTTTTATGTGTGAATATTAATTTCTAGAAGTTTTAGAAATATTGTTTTGAAAAAATTATTCATTATTTAATTTATCACTTCAAAATTTTCATTTAAAAAATTATAATTTTTTGAAAACATTTATTTTTTAATGAATAGTGAAAAATACCAATTCATTTTTGAAAATTGTTTTTTATTTTAAAGTTTTATGTTTTGGATTAGTTTTAAATTTTCATTAGTAAATTTTGACTTAAAATAATACAATTATTTTTTAAATTATATTTTATACTTTAATTTCGTATAAAAACATTTTATATTTTAGAGGTTATTTTTATAAAGAAAAACTATTTTTCATTGTGTTTTGCTGGTTTAATTGTAAATTAAATTCTGAAACTTTTATATTTAAATTTTTTAAAAATTAATTCTATATTTATAATAGGTATTACAATCTTTATTAATTAAAACCCTATTATTTTTTTTACAATATGTATAGTAAAACATATATTTTTTGTTACCATAGTAAATGGTAAATCAAGTAATTTAGGTTACATATAAAATTATGATAACTAATAAATAACCCAGATACATATGTAAATCTTATTGGATAAATTTGATTTGACCCATAACACATAATGTTTTATATTGAGTTTTTAACGGACACTTTTCAATGAAAATGACTTAAATATTATTTAAATTAAAAAAAAGTCCAAAAATTTCAATTTTTTCCTTAAATATCTCTTATGTGTTCACATAAGGTAAAAAGTATGTTATGAATGAATATAAGAATCAATTTTGAACTTAAAAAACTTAGTTTAATTTTATAAATTTATTTATGACTTTTAGGGCCACATTGATTAGATTATAACCTTTATAATATTTTATTAAAAGAAAAGTCAATATCACATTTATGTTTTTAATAAATATTAAATTTTTAATATGGGGTTATTTAAAGGATATGCTAAACTATAAATTGTATTTTTAAATATAGAAAATTTATTTTCAGAATGTTAATTTATTTATAATTTTATGTAATTAAATAATTACCCTAAATTTCTACACAACGCTAATGCAGTAATTATTCAATTAATAGAAAAATCATATAAATGATATTAAAAATATTGAAATTAATATAATTTGATATTTTTAAGGTGATACATGAATTCAATATATAACCATTAAATATATGCGATATAATATAATAGTTGGATTTAATTTTACATGTTGTCTTGATATTTTTGAAAATCAATGTAATGAATAGTATCAAAATTGAACATAATGATATTTTCTGGGATTAAAATATTATTAAATTATTTAAAAATAATTAAAAAAATAAAAAAATAAAAATTTACTGTTATATAGTCTACATTTTTCTCAATTTTACATTTTTGGTCCAATTTAAATCATAAAATTAAAAATTAAAACCTTTTAATATTGAAAATATTGTTACCGTAGTTAAAATTAAAATAGGTTAACTAAGGGTTAATCCAAATGATAATGTTTGAAAATAAAAACAAAACTTTTCTTAAATATACTAGTTGGATATATTAAAAAAAATTCTTATATTACCTCTAAATCAATGTTCATTTTTTGGTATTTGTAAGGAAAATGAATTTATGATAACATAATTTTTTGAGAAATTAAAAAGGTGACCCTCACCTCAATTATAAAAGGCACCTCCACTCTAACATATTTACACCACCTTGATCCATCTATCTCAACCATCCCATAAAAATTTCTCTTCTACACTTCCCTAGGTACATTATATAATTTCTTTTTATAAGGCCCCAGCCTTAAACCTTACTTAATCTTGAGTTATTACAAGATTACACATTGAGGATCTTTTCCGGTTAATAGTTTTAGAGAATTAGATCATGAAACTTGCATTACATTCCACATTTAAACAACGTTGTTACATAAAAGACAATATTCATTCTTCCCATCAACAGAAACATATTTAAAATAAAACACAGATTCTTTCTTGACACATACTTGACACTATCATCACATCATGTACCTTTCCCTTGACCTATGAAAAACATTTCAAAAACTTGGGATGAGCATAAAAAGATCAGTAAGGGTTATAAAAATATGGAAAGGAAACATGAGTTCATATATACATAAGAATGAAATCATACTTTACCCATAAAACATAGGCACTTTAACATACCTCATCAAACCATGAATAAATCAATGAAATCATAAGACATAAAGGTAACTTGAGGCATTCATAACATTCTTACGTAGGGAGTAACCCTCTTGGTTACGTTTTGGAATACCCATCACAGTATATTCCTTAAATCTCTTCGTAGAAACCTTAACGTTTCACTCCTTCACGTTACCCAATGAATTGGAGAGCTATATCGGGCTCACCCGCCCTTAGTTTATCACGGAACCACCCGTCTTCATAAAAATTCCCAAGAACCACAACATAATTGTATCACATAAAACATGCATAAAGGAAACATAACATTTCCACATTTCATTCACAAGATATCAATAAAACACATTGATAAAAAAACCTTATGAAAACCATTTTCAATACCAAAATAAAAGAAAAGTAAAACATGGTATTTATTTTTCTTTTAAAAATAAGGTATGGCTTGTAGAGAAACCGAAACTCAAATAATGTTCACGGCGGCGGAGAAGTCATTGTCGCCGCATATGTATGACAAGAAAAACATTCCCTTTTGTCGTTTTTTAAAATGCTTCGTATAAAAAAGATTCCTTTTTAATAAGCGTAAAAGTCAAAGGGGTTTATACACCGTATAAAAGAAGGTTTTGTATAAAACAAAATATGCCTCAATGAAAGGAGATTGAGACGAAGTCCCATACAAAGACGGTATCATTATTTTAAGGATAAATCAATTACATAATTATGTGTGACAAATGAATACACAAAATATAAGTTGATATTAAGTGTAAAATAATCAAAGGTCATTAACACATATTCAAAGTATGACATATTCAATAACTACATGTTGAACCCAAAGAAATCGAAATTGGGTTAAGAAGTTCCCTTGACAGCCTAACGGCGTCACATAAAAATGAGTTGATGAGAGATAAAAAGTGTATCTCATCACTTGGACATAAAATTTACATCAATAAGGATATATTAGAACATATCCCAACATAACAATATGTAAATTAAAAGACCCAACAAAATAAGTCTTTTAAAAAAAAGGAGGGTGAAAGGTTCCCTTACCGACTTGGGTATCTTTCAAAACATACACCCCATGAAATAAGGACAATAAATCATTGATGTAAATACTCATAAATGAAAGTATATTGCACAAAGAGTAGAATAATAGGCAGTATATAAACCACTCAAAGGAAATTGTGGAAAATGTAGCATAAATCTCATGGGAATAAAAGTGAGATGAAAAATCCCTTACGAAAACTCGGCAGCCTAACAGCGCCACATAAAACTTCCAAAAATGGATTGATGAGATAAAATAGGGTCTCTCATAATAAAGTTTATAGAAAGGGGAATATAAAATAACATCCCCCAACATAACAAAGTGGAGCTTAAATGAAGTGACATAAAGGAGAGTACTTAAAAAGAAAGAGAGAGGTTAGATCTCTTACGAAAATTCGGCAGCCTAACGGCGCCACTCAAAACTTCCAAAATGGATTGATGAGAGGAAAATAGGGTCTCTCATCATATGAACATAATAATTAAAGTAGGAGTAATATAAAATAACATCCCAATCATAAGAAAGATGAGCTTAAAAGGAATGACATAAAAGAGTGTACTTAAAAAGAAAGAGAGGTGTAGGATCCCTTACCTCGTGTCCGACTTGACTCGATCATTATTTAACGTCCGGAATAATAAACTTGAGTTAATTTCCACTTTATTGAGAACATTTTTCTAGTTCATTATTCCTTTTAGATAACTTATTGTCATGTTATAAACATTATGTAATCATTTAAGTTAATAATGTTTGTTTTGTCGATATTTGGTTCTTAAGTCGAAAGTGGACTTCTTACAATTACATGTTGTTCGTGTGGTCAAAGGTTCTTTATATCCAGAATGAAATTCCTGATTTGAATAGCATATATATCATATATATCCAGAATATACATGTATTTATAATATTACATAATCATTTAGAGATAAGAAATGAAATGCACCGTTCATGGAGACGGTAAGCCGTACGTACGCATGAACGCTACTATCATTTCTTTGTCATATTAATGGAATTAAAACTAAATGAGAGGTATGTATATTTTAATTCCAAAATTATATTAATAATTTATATGTATCATTCATCATATATATCCATTATATACATGTACTTAAAATAGTACATTACATTTGGGGATAAGAAATGAAATGCACTGTTCATGGAGACGGTAACCCGTACGTACGCATGAACGCTACTTTCATTTCTATCTCATACTTTAATGGAAATAAATAATAATGATATATAGGTATATTATAATTACAGTATAAAATCATATATAATAACATTAAATCCATCCTTTATACGTCCCACGTATGGCATTAACGAATCACATCACTTTGAGGGGGCGGTAGTCCGCACTTCCTAAAAAGAAGATATCGTGTATACCCAAAATGAAAACAATAATTTTATGCCATAAATGAAAAATAAATAAGCTTAAGGAAAGAATAAACATATTATATATCATATATAAAAATAGTGACACCATAATGGCCACCTTTGAAGGTGTTAAATGAGTATTGAATAATCATCGTTTCAGGAGGCAGAATTTCACCATCCACAAAAACCGTATGTTCTTTAACTATTTGATGTAGTTGTGTGAGAGTGTAGCTCGAATAAATCTTATAAAAACATCCTATTATATTGAAGATACTGTTTTTGTTACAAAAGAAGTAAATAAAAAGATTTTAGGGGGTTGGTGAAGCAAAATAAAACAAATGAACATGATAGAATGAATTACTTTTAAAAGTGTAACTCCTTTTGATTTGAGCCTAAAAGATTCCTTTGAAAGGATTCTTCCCAAAGGGAGTCCTCTAGGATGAGGAGAGGGATGTGGAGAGAGTAAATGGGCAGGGGATGGCCGAGCCAAAGTCTTGAGGAGTGTGTGAAATGAGGTAGAGGTGGGGGCCTTTTATAAGAGGAGAGGAGGGGCACTTTTGGAAATCATGAAACTATTATTTTATTTTCAAAAGTGTTTCGAATTTCTAAGGTCCCAAATTGATATATTTCTAATCTAAGATGATAAGGATTCTAAATATTCGAATCCAATAGTTTTTGGACAAGTTTAGTTCTTAGATTTTATATTATCGTTTCATTTTATTTAAACTGTTCATTAATGAGGTCATCGTTGCATCATCATGATGTCATAATTAAATTAATTTATTTAATGTATAAAAATTATAACAAAAATATCCTGATGTAGGAAACCTTTTTATCTTTCCAAAGAGTATTTATAGACCAAAATATGATTAGTATAACCCCTTATAAAAATTGTTTTAGTAAAACACTTTATGTTAGTGTCATTTTCACCTTTATTTTTAAAAAAAGGCATTAAAGTCATCATCTCACCCAAGAGGCTCCATAGGGTCCCCTAAATCGACCCATGGGTTGTCTTGGTCGGCCATGATTCATACAATAGGGGTAGGACAAGTTTCATGGTGTTTTCATATTTTTATAATATCATTTTTACCTTAAATTACACTAATTACCTCTAATCGCGATTAATGAAAAAAAGTTACTATTCACCAAAAAAATTATTTTCATCCCATTGAACCACATTTTACATACTAATGACAACCATGTATGTCGTATTTTCAAAATTCAATACACATTAGTGGTAAAATTTCATTTAACTGAAAAATCAGTTTGCTTGATTACCACTTAGTGGTTTCACTATTCATCAAAAATTGGAGTTTTTCAGAAAATTACCAAAAATTCAATCTAAGCTATATTCGATATTCCGAATTAAAAAATGATGTTTATATTACCTAATTAAAATAATATAATTAGAATTAATTAATTTAATAATTAACTCCCGTTGTCAAAACAAATAGCGTGTTTTTGAGAAACAATATATATCAAAAGATTGATATTTGTTTATGTCGAATTTCAAAGTGAAATTAATTCCAAAGTCCACCATTGAATAAAATGGTAAAAATATTTTATGGTTTCACTTTAAAACCAATTCAAAAGATAATCTAATCATATAAATAAATTATATTAAAAAGAGGGTTTGAATTAAAATACAACATTTTACACTATTCATTAAAAAATGAACTTTATCGGAAAGATACCAAAAATTTACACAAAGTAAATTTTGATGTCCCAATTATTAATAAGAGTTTTATTTGGTCCAATATAATGTATAAGAGTGAACAAAACAATATTTAATGACGGTTTTCCATCAAAAGGTGATAAGTGAACCTTTAGTGAAAACTAGGGCATATACGCCTAAAATTGAATTCTTTCCGTATTTTAAGCCTTTATCTTTTATTGGATAAATGTAAAAACATTTATAAACATATATAATCATATTTTAGTTATTTATATCCATTCCCGTCAATACAACGGCTACATGTTAACTACCATTTAAAATAATATTATTTTATTATTAGAGTGCAACGTAAGATTCCCAAGAAACTCATTGTTGCGTGTTGGGTACGCCATCGAGCATAGCGTCCCCTTTAAAGTCATATTAACATTTTATTCACAAATATGGATAAATATGAAAATTTCATATTCTTTATTTACCTGGGGTGTTACATCCTTCCCCCCTTTTGGGAATTGCGTCCTCACAATTTTTAAAATTGAGCTTGAAAACATCCTTGAAAGTCCCACATCGGAACAAGAGTCGGTAAAACAATAACATTAAAATAAAGTAAGATACGTACAGAGGTCACCCGAGTTAACCCATACTATGATTCCATGTAGAAAAAATGGACATGGAAGAAAAAACAAAGGGTCATGTTCTTGAGGGAGAGTGATAGTATACATGTCTAGGAGAAAGTTAACCATAAGAAAATCACAAACTTGTGATGGGTTAAACGGTATTTGATTCCCCGGTAGGAAAAGTTAATAGACAACATTTTTGTTTTAAGTTACTTTTTATTGAGGAATTTATTCATAAGGAAACATAATCACTTATCATGTTGACTTTCAACTTTTATTTGATTCCTTACACAAACTCATATTTTCTCCAAAAGGCGAGTATTTAGGAAGACTTGTTCACATTAAGAGTGCTATAATCAAATTTTAGAGAATCACCTAATCCACAAAAGAGAACTATATACTTCCCATGTATTTAGACTTTAACCAAAACCAAAACCAAAAAGGCTAGTACAAGATTAGATAATCCAGAAAAGTATAACCCTTTATAAAAAGAAAATCTATTCTTAACCTCCAAAATTTGTCCAACAATACCCAAAGTTCAATGAGGACCATCCGATAAACAATTTGTCCATAAAATTCTTCAAAATAAACCAATCTAAGATTGAAACCAAAATATTTGAAGGATTTAGTCACATATTCTTCCAAGTTAAATCGTAACATTTATCTCCAAACAACACCAGTTGCTCCTAAAGTCTCATATTGAAAAGTAATTAACCTAATCACATATCCTCCATGATAGGTTAATCATTTTCATAAATAACCCAAAATCAACTTACTCTTAATTCATAAAATCATATAACTAGAAAGAATCAGTCAAACTAACCAGGGACTTCACGTAGTCCAGTGGTAGGCGATAAATACCAGTCGCACTTTGGTTGTGAGTTCGATTCCCGCAGCATTGTACGACGCGACGGGTTGTCACACAGTCTATGTGTTGTCCTTTTTCCAAAACTATATAATTATCAAAACATTTCCCAAAACAAGATAAAATCTTCAAAAATAAACATAACATATTTTAACCTCAATTTTATCTCATGCCTTTCATTTTCCATCATAACATATAATAACCCATAATTACCTCAAAAGTAAGGATCATATAAACCCTAATGGTTACCTTTTTAATTATTACCTGAACTTCCACATCGATTGGTCATCTCGTACATGATGCATTATAGAACATACCAAGGTTCACATGGTTGATCATGAATCCTTGATAGTTGGTTTAGAACAACCACGAGTTTCCCCATTGAATACCCCATTTCATCGAGTCTCTTAATCAGAGAACCACCACAGTTTCCTTCAAACCAATTGTCACTTTGGTGCCTGCGAGATCCTGCCATTCACTAAAAACAGAAATGTCAGTGTGAGTATATCAAAAAAACCATCATGTACTAATGAGGAAGGTAAACACTAAGATATACTTACTCATTCACTTTATCTAAAACTATGACTCTTTCTGAAATCCTAACCATTATTGTAATGTCACTTATTCTTAGAGAATACCCTAACCTCTAAAGTTATCTAAACCGACCTTTGATACCAACTATAAGGTCCTAGCCTTAATCCTTACTTAATCTTGAGTTATTACAAGATTACACATTGAGGATCTTTTCAGGTTTAGAGTTTTAGAGAATTTGATCATGAAACTTGAATTACATTCCACATTTAAACAAAGTGGTTATATAAAAGGCAATATTCATTCTTCCCATCAACGGAAACATATTTAAAATAAAACACGGATTCTTTCTTGACACATCCTTGACACTATCATCACATCATGTAACTTTCCCTTGACCTGTGAAAAACATTTCAAAAACTTGGGATGAGCATAAAAAGCTCAGTAAGGGTTATATAAATATGGAAAGGAAACATGAGTTCATATATACATAAGAATGAAATCATACTTTACCCATAAATCATAGGCACTTTAACATACCTCATCAAACCATGAATAAATCAATGAAATCATAAGACATAAAGGTAACTAGAGGCATTCATAACATTCTTACGTAGGGAGTAACCCGCTTGGTTACGTTTTGGAATACCCATCACAGTATATTCCCTAAATCTCTTCGGAGAAACCTTAACGTTTCACTTCTTCACGTTACCCAATGCATTGGAGAGCTATATTGGGCTCACCCGCCCTTAGTTTATCACGGAACCACCCGTCTTCATAACAATGCCCAAGAACCATAACATAATCGTATCACATAAAACATGCATAAAGGAAACATAACATTTCCACATTTCATTCACAAGATATCAATATAAAAAATTGATAAAAAAACCTTATGAAAACCATTTTCAATACCAAAATAAAAGAAAAGTATAGCATGGTATTTATTTTTCTTTTAAAAATAAGGTATGGCTTGTAGAGGAAGCCGAAACTCAAATAATGGTCACGGCGGCGGAGAAGTCATTGTCGCCGCATACGTACGACAAGAAAAACATTCCCCTTTTGTCATTTTGTAAAATGCTTCGTATAAAAAAGATTCCTTTTGAATAAGCGTAAAAGTCAAAGGGGTTTATACACCATATAAAAGAAGGTTGTGTATAAAACAAAATATGCCTCAATGAAAGGAGATTGAGACGAAGTCCCATACAAAGACGGTATCCTTGGTTTAAGGATAAATCAATTACATAATTATGTGTGACAAACGAATACACAAAATATAAGTGGATATTAAGTTTAAAATAATCAAAGGTCATTCACACATATTCAAAGGATGACATATTCAATAACTACATGTTGAACCCAAAGAAATCGAAATTGGGTTAAGAAGTTCCCTTGACAGCCTAACGGTGTCACATCAAAATGAGTTGATGAGAGATAAAAAGTGTATCTCATCACTTGGACATAAAATTTACATCAATAAGGATATATGAGAATATATCCCAACATAACAATATGTAAATTAAAATACCCAACAAAATAAGTCTTTTAAAAAAAGGAGGGTGAAAGGTTCCCTTACCGACTTTGGTATCTTTCAAAACATACACCCCATGAAAGAAGGTCAATAAATCATTGATGTAAATACTCATAAACGAAATTATATTACACAAAGAGTAGAATAATGGGCAGTACATACACCACTCAAAGGAAATTGTGGAAAATGTAGCATAAATCTCACGGGAATAAATGTGAGATGAAAAATCCCTCACGAAAACTCGGCAGCCTAACGACGCCACATAAAACTTCCAAAAATAGATTTATGAGATCAAATAGGGTCTCTCATCATAAAGTTTATAGAAATAGGAATATAAAAGAACATCCCCCAACATAACAAAGTGGAGCTTAAAAGAAGTGACATAAAGGAGAGTACTTAAAAAGAAAGAGAGAGGTTAGATCTCTTACGAAAATTCGGCAGCCTAACGGCGCCACTCAAAACATCCAAAATGGATTGATGAGAGTAAAATAGGGTCTCTCATCATATGAAAATAATAATTACAGTAGGATTAATATAAAAGAACATCCCAATCATAAGAAAGATGAGCTTAAAAGGAATGACATAAAAGAGTGTACTTAAAAAGAAAGAGAGGTGTAGGATCCCTTACCTCGGGTCCGACTTGACTCGATCATTCTTTAACGTCCTGAATAATAAACATGTGTTAATTTCCACTTTATTTAGAACCTTTTTCTAGTTCATTATTCCTTTTAGATAACTTATTGTCATGTTATAAACATTATGTAATCATTTAATTTAATAATTTTTGTTTTTTCGATATTTGGTTCTTAAGTCGAAAGTAGACTTCTTACAATTACATGTTGTTCGTGTGGTCAAGGGTTCATTATATCCAGAATGAAATTCCTGATTTGGATAGCATATATATCATATATATCCAGCATATACATGTATTAATAATATTACATAATCATTTAGAGGTAAGAAATGAAATGCACCGTTCATGGAGACGGTAAGCTGTACGTACGCATGAACGCTACTTTCATTTCTTTGTCATATTAATGGAATTAAAACTAAATGAGAGGTATGTATATTTTAATTCCAGAATTATATTCATCATTTAGGTGTATAATTCATAATATATATCCATTATATACATGTACTTAAAATAGTACATTACATTTGGGGATAAGAAATGAAATGCACCGTTCATGGAGACGGTAAGCCGTACGTACGCGTGAACACTACTTTCATTTCTATCTCATACTTTAATGGAAAGAAATAATAATGATATATAGTTATATTATAATTCCAGTATAACATCATATATAATAACATTAAATCCATCCTTTATACGTCCCACGTATGGCATTAACGAATCACATCACTTTGAGGGGGCGGTAGTCCGCACTTCCTAAAATGAAGATATCGTGTATACCCATAATGGAAACAATAATGTTATGCCATAAATGAAAATACAGAATCTTAAGAAAAGAATAAACATATTATATATCATATATAAAAATAGTGACATCATAATGGCCACCATTGAAGGTGTTAAATGAGTATTGAATAATCATCGTTTCGGGAGGCAGAATTTCGCCATCCACGGAAACCGTTTGTTCTTTAACCATTTGATGTAGTTGTGTGAGAGTGTAGCTCGAATAAATCTTATAAAAACATCCTATTATATTGAAGATACTGTTGTTGTTACAAAAGAAGTAAATAAAAAGATTTTAGGGGGTTGGTGAAGCAAAATAAAACAAATGAACATGATAGAATGAATTACTTTTAAAAGTGTAACTCCTTTTGATTTGAGCCTAAAAGATTCCTTTGAAAGGATTCTTCCAAAAGGGAGTCCTCTAGGATGAGGAGAGGGATGTGGAGAGAGTAAATGGGCAGGGGATGGCCGAGCCAAAGTCTTGAGGAGTGTGTGAAATGAGGTAGAGGTGGGGGCCTTTTATAAGAGGAGAGGAGGGGCACTTTTGGAAATCATGAAACTATTATTTTATTTTCAAAAGTGTTTCGAATTTCTAAGGTCCCAAATTGATATATTTCTATGCTAAGATGATAAGTATTCTAAATATTCCAATCCAATAGTTTTTGGACAAGTTTAGTTCTTAGATTTTATATTATCGTTTCATTTTATTTAAACTGTTCATTAATGAGGTCATCGTTGCATCATCATGATGTCATAATTAAATTAATTTATTTAATGTATAAAAATTATAACAAAAATATCCTGATGTAGGAAACCTTTTTATCTTTCCAAAGAGTATTTATAGACCAAAATATGATTAGTATAACCCCTTATAAAAATTGTTTTAGTAAAACACTTTATGTTAGTGTCATTTTCACCTTTATTTTAAAAAAAAGGCATTAAAGTCATCATCTCACCCAAGAGGCTCCATAGGGTCCCCTAAATCGACCCATGGGTTGTCTTGGTCGGCCATGATTCATACAATAGGGGTAGGACAAGTTTCATGGTGTTTTCATATTTTTATAATATCATTTTTACCTTAAATTACACTAATTACCTCTAATCGCGATTAATGAAAAAAAGTTACTATTCACCAAAAAATTATTTTCATCCCATTGAACCACATTTTACATACTAATGACAACCATATATGTCGTATTTTCAAAATTCAATACACATTAGTGGTAAAATTTCATTTAACTGAAAAATCAGTTTGCTTGATTACCACTTAGTGGTTTCACTATTCATCAAAAATTGGAGTTTTTCAGAAAATTACCAAAAATTCAATCTAAGCTATATTCGATATTCCGAATTAAAAAATGATGTTTATATTACCTAATTAAAATAATATAATTAGAATTAATTAATTTATTAATTAACTCCCGTTGTCAAAACAAATAGCGTGTTTTTGAGAAACAATATATATCAAAAGATTGATATTTGTTTATGTCGAATTTCAAAGTGAAATTAATTCCAAAGTCCACCATTGAATAAAATGGTAAAAATATTTTATGGTTTCACTTTAAAACCAATTCAAAAGATAATCTAATCATATAAATAAATTATATTAAAAAGAGGGTTTGAATTAAAATACAACATTTTACACTATTCATTAAAAAATGAACTTTATCGGAAAGATACCAAAAATTTACACAAAGTAAATTTTGATGTCCCAATTATTAATAAGAGTTTTATTTGGTCCAATATAATGTATAAGAGTGAACAAAACAATATTTAATGACGGTTTGCCATCAAAAGGTGATAAGTGAACCTTTAGTGAAAACTAGGGCATATACGCCTAAAATTGAATTCTTTCCGTATTTTAAGCCTTTATCTTTTATTGGATAAATGTAAAAACATTTATAAACATATATAATCATATTTTAGTTATTTATATCCATTCCCGTCAATACAACGGCTACATGTTAACTACCATTTAAAATAATATTATTTTATTATTAGAGTGCAACGTAAGATTCCCAAGAAACTCATTGTTGCGTGTTGGGTACGCCATCGAGCATAGCGTCCCCTTTAAAGTCATATTAACATTTTATTCACAAATATGGATAAATATGAAAATTTCATATTCTTTATTTACCTGGGGTGTTACATCCTTCCCCCCTTTTGGGAATTGCGTCCTCACAATTTTTAAAATTGAGCTTGAAAACATCCTTGAAAGTCCCACATCGGAACAAGAGTCGGTAAAACAATAACATTAAAATAAAGGAAGATACGTACAGAGGTCACCCGAGTTAACCCATACTATGATTCCATGTAGAAAAAATGGACATGGAAGAAAAAACAAAGGGTCATGTTCTTGAGGGAGAGTGATAGTATACATGTCTAGGAGAAAGTTAACCATAAGAAAATCACAAACTTGTGATGGGTTAAACGGTATTTTATTCCCCGGTAGGAAAAGTTAATAGACAACATTTTTGTTTTAAGTTACTTTTTATCGAGGAATTTATTCATAAGGAAACATAATCACTTATCATGTTGACTTTCAAATTTTATTTGATTCCTTACACAAACTCATATTTTCTCCAAAAGGCGAGTATTTAGGAAGACTTGTTCACATTAAGAGTGCTATAATCAAATTTTAGAGAATCACCTAATCCACAAAAGAGAACTATATACTTCCCATGTATTTAGACTTTAACCAAAACCAAAACCAAAAAGGCTAGTACAAGACTAGATAATCCAGAAAAGTATAACCCTTTATAAAAAGAAAATCTATTCTTAACCTCCAAAATTTGTCCAACAATACCCAAAGTTCAATGAGGACCATCCGATAAACAATTTGTCCATAAAATTCTTCAAAATAAACCAATCTAAGATTGAAACCAAAATATTTGAAGGATTTAGTCACATATTCTTCCAAGTTAAATCGTAACATTTATCTCCAAACAACACCAGTTGCTCCTAAAGTCTCATATTGAAAAGTAATTAACCTAATCACATATCCTCCATGATAGGTTAATCATTTTCATAAATAACCCAAAATCAACTTACTCTTAATTCATAAAATCATATAACTAGAAAGAATCAGTCAAACTAACCAGGGACTTCACGTAGTCCAGTGGTAGGCGATAAATACCAGTCGCACTTTGGTTGTGGGTTCGATTCCCGCAGCATTGTACGACGCGACGGGTTGTCACACAGTCTATGTGTTGTCCTTTTTCCAAAACTATATAATTATCAAAACATTTCCCAAAACGAGATAAAATCTTCAAAAATAAACATAACATATTTTAACCTCAATTTTATCTCATGCCTTTCATTTTCCATCATAACATATAATAACCCATAATTACCTCAAAAGTAAGGATCATATAAACCCTAATGGTTACCTTTTTAATTATTACCTGAACTTCCACATCGATTGGTCATCTCGTACATGATGCATTATAGAACATACCAAGGTTCACATGGTTGATCATGAATCCTTGATAGTTGGTTTAGAACAACCACGAGTTTCCCCATTGAATACCCCATTTCATCGAGTCTCTTAATCAGAGAACCACCACAGTTTCCTTCAAACCAATTGTCACTTTGGTGCCTGCGAGATCCTGCCATTCACTAAAAACAGAAATGTCAGTGTGAGTATATCAAAAAAACCATCATGTACTAATGAGGAAGGTAAACACTAAGATATACTTACTCATTCACTTTATCTAAAACTATGACTCTTTCTGAAATCCTAACCATTATTGTAATGTCACTTATTCTTAGAGAATACCCTAACCTCTAAAGTTATCTAAACCGACCTTTGATACCAACTATAAGGTCCTAGCCTTAAACCTTACTTAATCTTGAGTTATTACAAGATTACACATTGAGGATCTTTTCAGGTTTAGAGTTTTAGAGAATTTGATCATGAAACTTGCATTACATTCCACATTTAAACAAAGTGGTTATATAAAAGACAATATTCATTCTTCCCATCAACGGAAACATATTTAAAATAAAACACGGATTCTTTCTTGACACATCCTTGACACTATCATCACATCATGTAACTTTCCCTTGACCTGTGAAAAACATTTCAAAAACTTGGGATGAGCATAAAAAGCTCAGTAAGGGTTATATAAATATGGAAAGGAAACATGAGTTCATATATACATAAGAATGAAATCATACTTTACCCATAAAACATAGGCACTTTAACATACCTCATCAAACCATGAATAAATCAATGAAATCATAAGACATAAAGGTAACTAGAGGCATTCATAACATTCTTACGTAGGGAGTAACCCTCTTGGTTACGTTTTGGAATACCCATCACAGTATATTCCCTAAATCTCTTCGGAGAAACCTTAACGTTTCACTTCTTCACGTTACCCAATGCATTGGAGAGCTATATTGGGCTCACCCGCCCTTAGTTTATCACGGAACCACCCGTCTTCATAACAATGCCCAAGAACCATAACATAATCGTATCACATAAAACATGCATAAAGGAAACATAACATTTCCACATTTCATTCACAAGATATCAATATAAAAAATTGATAAAAAAACCTTATGAAAACCATTTTCAATACCAAAATAAAAGAAAAGTATAGCATGGTATTTATTTTTCTTTTAAAAATAAGGTATGGCTTGTAGAGGAAGACGAAACTCAAATAATGGTCACGGCGGCGGAGAAGTCATTGTCGCCGCATACGTACGACAAGAAAAACATTCCCCTTTTGTCATTTTGTAAAATGCTTCTTATAAAAAAGATTCCTTTTGAATAAGCGTAAAAGTCAAAGGGGTTTATACACCATATAAAAGAAGGTTGTGTATAAAACAAAATATGCCTCAATGAAAGAAGATTGAGACGAAGTCCCATACAAAGACGGTATCCTTGGTTTAAGGATAAATCAATTACATAATTATGTGTGACAAACGAATACACAAAATATAAGTGGATATTAAGTTTAAAATAATCAAAGGTCATTCACACATATTCAAAGGATGACATATTCAATAACTACATGTTGAACCCAAAGAAATCGAAATTGGGTTAAGAAGTTCCCTTGACAGCCTAACGGTGTCACATCAAAATGAGTTGATGAGAGATAAAAAGTGTATCTCATCACTTGGACATAAAATTTACATCAATAAGGATATATGAGAATATATCCCAACATAACAATATGTAAATTAAAATACCCAACAAAATAAGTCTTTTAAAAAAAGGAGGGTGAAAGGTTCCCTTACCGACTTTGGTATCTTTCAAAACATACACCCCATGAAAGAAGGTCAATAAATCATTGATGTAAATACTCATAAACGAAAGTATATTACACAAAGAGTAGAATAATGGGCAGTACATACACCACTCAAAGGAAATTGTGGAAAATGTAGCATAAATCTCACGGGAATAAATGTGAGATGAAAAATCCCTCACGAAAACTCGGCAGCCTAACGACGCCACATAAAACTTCCAAAAATAGATTTATGAGATCAAATAGGGTCTCTCATCATAAAGTTTATAGAAATAGGAATATAAAAGAACATCCCCCAACATAACAAAGTGGAGCTTAAAAGAAGTGACATAAAGGAGAGTACTTAAAAAGAAAGAGAGAGGTTAGATCTCTTACGAAAATTCGGCAGCCTAACGGCGCCACTCAAAACTTCCAAAATGGATTGATGAGAGGAAAATAGGGTCTCTCATCATATGAAAATAATAATTACAGTAGGATTAATATAAAAGAACATCCCAATCATAAGAAAGATGAGCTTAAAAGGAATGACATAAAAGAGTGTACTTAAAAAGAAAGAGAGGTGTAGGATCCCTTACCTCGGGTCCGACTTGACTCGATCATTCTTTAACGTCCTGAATAATAAACATGTGTTAATTTCCACTTTATTTAGAACCTTTTTCTAGTTCATTATTGCTTTTAGATAACTTATTTTCATGTTATAAACATTATGTAATCATTTAATTTAATAATTTTTGTTTTTTCGATATTTGGTTCTTAAGTCGAAAGTAGACTTCTTACAATTACATGTTGTTCGTGTGGTCAAGGGTTCATTATATCCAGAATGACATTCCTGATTTGGATAGCATATATATCATATATATCCAGCATATACATGTATTAATAATATTACATAATCATTTAGAGGTAAGAAATGAAATGCACCGTTCATGGAGACGGTAAGCTGTACGTACGCATGAACGCTACTTTCATTTCTTTGTCATATTAATGGAATTAAAACTAAATGAGAGGTATGTATATTTTAATTCCAGAATTATATTCATCATTTAGGTGTATAATTCATAATATATATCCATTATATACATGTACTTAAAATAGTACATTACATTTGGGGATAAGAAATGAAATGCACCGTTCATGGAGACGGTAAGCCGTACGTACGCGTGAACACTACTTTCATTTCTATCTCATACTTTAATGGAAAGAAATAATAATGATATATAGGTATATTATAATTCCAGTATAACATCATATATAATAACATTAAATCCATCCTTTATACGTCCCACGTATGGCATTAACGAATCACATCACTTTGAGGGGGCGGTAGTCCGCACTTCCTAAAATGAAGATATCGTGTATACCCATAATGGAAACAATAATGTTATGCCATAAATGAAAATACAGAATCTTAAGAAAAGAATAAACATATTATATATCATATATAAAAATAGTGACATCATAATGGCCACCATTGAAGGTGTTAAATGAGTATTGAATAATCATCGTTTCGGGAGGCAGAATTTCGCCATCCACGGAAACCGTTTGTTCTTTAACCATTTGATGTAGTTGTGTGAGAGTTTAGCTCGAATAAATCTTATAAAAACATCCTAGTATATTGGATATACTGGTGTTGTTACAAAAGAAGTAAATAAAAAGAGTTTAGGGGGTTGGTGAAGCAAAATAAAACAAATGAACATGATAGAATGAATTACCTTTAAAAGTGTAACTCCTTTTGATTTGAGCCTAAAGGATTCCTTTGAAAGGATTCTTCCCAAATGTAATCCTGTAGTATGAGGATAGTGATGTGGAGAGAGTAAATGGGCAGGGGAAGGCCGAGCCAAAGGCTTGAGGAGTGTGTGAAATGAGGTAGAGGTGGGGTCCTTTTATAAGAGGAGAGGAGGGCCACTTTTGGAAATCATGAAACTATTATTTTATTTTCAAAAGTGTTTCGAATTTCTAAGGTCCCACATTGATATATTTAGAAGATAAGATGATAATTATTAGAAATATTACCATACAATATTTTTTTGACAAGTGTAGGTCTTAGATTTTATATTATCGTTTCATTTTATTTAAACTGTTCATTAATGAGTTCATCGTTGCATCATCATGATGTCATAATTAAATTAATTTATTTAATGTCTAAAAATTATAATAAAAATATCCTGATGTATGAAATCTTTTTATCTTTCCAAATAGTATTTATAGACAAAAATATTATTAGTATAACCCCTTCTAAAAATTGTTTTAGTAAAACACTTTATGTTAGTGTCATTTTCACCTTTATTAAAAAAAGGCATTAAAGTCATCATCTCACCCAAGAGGCTCCATAGGGTCCCCTAAATCGACCCATGGGTTGTCGTGGTCGGCCATGATTCATCCAATAGGGGTAGGACAAGTTTCATGGTGTTTTCATATTTTTATAATATCATTTTTACCTTAAATTACACTAATTACCTCTAATCGCGATTAATGAAAAAAAGTTACTATTCACCAAAAAATTATTTTCATCCCATTGAACCACATTTTACATACTAATGACAACCATGTATGTCGGATTTTCAAAATTCAATACACATTAGTGGTAAACTTTTATTTAACTGAAAAATCAGTTTGCTTGATTACCACTTAGTGGTTTCACAATTCATCAAAAATTGGAGTTTTTCAGAAAATTACCAAAAATTCACTCTAAGCTATATTCGATATTCCGAATTCAAAAATGATGTTTATATTACCTAATTCAAAGAATATAAGTAGAATTAATTAATTTAATAATTAACTCCCACTTTCAAAACAAATAGCGTGTTTTTAAGAAACAATATATATCAAAAGATTGATATTTGTTTATGTCAAATTTCAAAGTGAAATTAATTCCAAAGTCCACCATTGAATAAAATGGTAAAAATATTTTATGGTTTCACATTAAAACCAATTAAAAAGATAATCTAATCATATAAATAAATTATATTAAAAAGTGGGTTTGAATTAAAATACAACATTGTACACTATTCATTTAAAAATAAACTTTATCGGAAAGATACCAAAAATTTACACAAAGTAAATTTTGATGTCCCAATTCTTAAGAAGAGTTGTATTTGGTCTAATAAAATGTATAAGAGTGAACAAAACTATATTTAATGACGGTTCGCCATCGAAAGGCGATAAGTGAACCTTTAGTGAAAACTAGGGCATATACGCCTAAAATTGAATTCTTTCCATATTTTAAGCCTTTATCTTTTATTGGATAAATGTAAAAACATTTAAAAACATATATAATAATATTTTAGTTATTTATATTCATTCCCGCCAATACAACGGTTACATGTTAACTACCATTTAAAATAATATTATTTTATTATTAGAGTGCAACGTAAGATTCCCAAGAAACTCGTTGTTGCGTGTGGGGTACGCCATCGAGCATAGCGTCCCCTTTAAAGTCATATTAATATTTTATTCACAAATATGGATAAATATGAAAATTTCATATTCTTTATTTACCTGGGGTGTTACACTTTTCTTCTCAAACAACCACCCATAGAGTCTTTTAGAGGAGATCCAAAGGAGTTGTTTTGAAGAAGTAATCACTCTAACTAATCGCTTTCTTTTTTAATCTTACTTAAATCCTATAAATATATTATTTTTATCAAAATAATAATAAATTAAGTATCATAAATATTATTAAATGTTATTATTATTATTAAAACACAATTATACACCCTCTTTCTCATTATACAATAAGTGGAGGTATCAGTCGTGCATACACACGACTTACCGTCTCCATGTAGTGATACAATTCATTTTTTATCCCCATAATTAATGTATGGGTATTATGATGTGTTTAATGAGTATATATGATATATAAGATATAATAATGATTCTTTAATGGATACTTATTTTCTTTCATTCCATGGATTAAAAAATTAAAATAGCATTCATGCTTACGTATGGTCTATCATCGCCATGAACTGTGTAATCCATTTATCTGTTTATACTTTATATGAATGATTATAAATGTGTATATTATTATTATATATACCATGAATAAAATTCTGTAAATTATGAGACCAATTTTCAATGTACAGGTACCAACACTACCGAACTAAAACATTCTTGTAAAATGAAGCAATTGTCATCTATAATAGTGATTTTAATAAAACATTATTAATAAATGGGTAGTAAGATGTTATAAATAAATAATAAATTATATGAGAGAATTTTTATAATTAAATAAATTCATAAAAAATCCATATTTATTATCCAAGAGTTTTGAACATGGAAAAATAAAGGCAAGACTTGTGGTAAGGGTTTATTTTACAATCTCATCATTATTTGAGATTGTTTATGTTTATGTTTTCACTAGGTAATATTTAACTTCAATGTCCATGAATTATAAAAAAATTTCAAAAAAGTTTTTACTATTCCCCTATGAATTTTTAAATTAATTTTTTCCCATGATTAACTTTTTACAAAATGTATTGTAGGGGATATTTTTATCAATTTCAAAAAAATGTACTTTATGAATTTTACTACAAAAATATGGAAGGCGTAATTTTATAGCTTATACAGTATGATAATATCTTATTTTTATCATTATTCCTTAATTATTTGAATCTTTCTATATAATTAAACAAGGTTCTTTTCAAAAAAAATATTTTCTTTTGTTATTGTGTGGACTTTCAAAAAAAATCAAAATGAAAAGGATATTTTCCACAAGAATTATTTTAAGTGATCTTTCAAAATCATGTTCCATATAAGGAAAAATTATTTTATGTTAATTATACTTTACTAGGGATATGATCCAAAGATACCATCCTTATTATTTATCTGGATGGTTTATTATGCAATGATGTTTATGAACCCTATAACTTTTCTGTGGGTTAGGCAATGATGAAATGTTTATGAAAACTATTTATTTTTATGTGTCTTGATATGATGAAGGATTTATGATCCTATAGAAAAAATAAGTATGAATTTCATTATATAATGTGTGGTACATATATCTATATACGATCCATTGGTTAATTCTTAATATCTCATGAGATAAAAGTGGGAGACAAGTCAATGGGCTTGATCCATTATGGGAAACAGGTGTGTCCTGATCTTCTATAGGAAACAAGTGTGTCATGGTCCATCATATTGATGAAATTGGTATTTGTACTTTACATATGAAATGTATTTCTATATTTATGATGGTTCCAAAACTTTTATGACATGATTTTTTGGTTTATTATTGATTTATCATGATTTATCACTCTTATGGTCTATGTTTTCTAAAATGACAATGTTTTTTCCATGAATCATTTTTAAGATCTTTGATAGGTAGAGTATGACTTTTTTAAGTTATGTTCATGATCACATAAACTTATTCTTATCTTATTCCTCCATCTGATTATGGATTGATATCTCATATTGTCACTCTTACTGATCATCTGAGCTCACACTTTCTTATGTTTCCTTCCCCATGTGATGATAAAAGGTTTAGGTAGGGCATGGTTGAGAGGAGTACTATATGAGAAGCTATTTTTGGAAGATGTTCAAGATCATTCATAAATTAATAATATTTTATATCTAATATCCAATGACTCTATACCTTTATAGTTATAGCATGGAAATTATTGTCATGTTTTTAATATTTATCTAAATAGATGTAATATTTGTGTTTGAAAACCTCATACCATTATAGTTGTCATTAAAGTTGGTTTTAGAAAATATTTAGAGATTATGGTTATATAACTTTTTTAAAAACCATGGGGATATGACTAATTATACGATAAAATCCTCATGTTTTGATAATGATCATTAATGAACTAGGTTAAACCTATGTTTTCATAGAAGGTGTCATGATTTTGAAATTCTGAAAAGATTTTTCATAATTATGTGGATATACACTCTAATTAGTGTTTCTCATGATATTAGTTTTGGTTATAGTCCATTGTTAGAAACTAATGAAACCATTTTCATTCTGAGTGTGATATAAAATGAAATGATTTTACTCCTCATACATTTGACATTATGGTAGCTGAAATGAAAAATATTGCAGTTACTCTCACAAAACTTTTTTTAGGATTTGAATAATGATGTGTTTCCAAATGATAAAAGGAGTAAAAAAAATTGGTTGAATTCTTCAAGAGGAAACAACCGACTTATTTTAGTAGGTATTCAGATCCAATATAGGTTAAGTAGTGGATCAACATCTCCATCTAGTTGAGTTTTCTTTCAATAATAGATTTCACTCAAGAATTTGGATGGAACCTTATGAAATTATTTATAGAAAGAAGTGTAGAACTCCAACGTACAAGAAAAAAATATGTTGGGACCTGATCACGCTAATAATATGATAGATAAGGTTATATTCACTCAACAACATGTATGAAAAACACAAATTTAAATGAAATGATACACTAATGATCATTGACGTGATATAGAATTTTATGTTGGTGAGAAGGTATTTATATGAATTTCTATGTGTATGAAATAAGTGAAATCTAAACCCTATGTATATCAGTCCCTTTTAAATACTTGATCATATTGGGATATTAGCTTATCATTTGGTGCTTCCACCCAATCTCTCTTAAGTTCACGATGTGTTCCTTGTATCTCTCTTGTGGAAGTACATACGTGACCCTACACATCTACTTAACTAAGAGGTCACACCACTAGAGGAAGATCATTTTTATTAAGAATACAAGTAGATATTCTGGATAATATAGATAAATTTCTATAAAACAAAACCAATCTTCTAGATAATGTTTTTTGGCGAAACCACCAATTTGAGGAATCTATGTGGGAACCTAAGGATGTGATGAGGTAGATGTATCCCCATATGTTTATATCAGAGTGAAAAATTTCAAGGGAGAAATTAATTTTAATTGGATTATAATGTAACACAATGATATTTTTATGAAATCTATTTTTATATAATTAGATTTCTTTGATAGCTTGCATTGTAATCAACATCAAGTTTAGAAGAATCAAAAAATATTATTAAAATATTATATTTTCAATATAACCTAGCCATGAAATTGGACGGAATGAATAGAAATAACTAATTTATAAAATAAATATTACTCTCTTACTAAATATGAATATATTGGTATGTTCTTAAGAAATTATCGCACAATTGTTAGTAAATTCATTTTATTTTTCAAAAATATGTTCTATTCAAAAAAGTGTTTTTTTATTTTTATGAGGAAATATTAATTTATAGAACTTATAAAAAAATTAATTTGAAAAAATTAATTTCATTTTTCAATTAAAAATTTCAAAATTATATTAAAATTATTTTTTAAGAAAATCTAAAAACATTTAAATTTCAAGGAATAGTGAAAAATACTGAATTTTATTGAAAATTGTATTTTCATATAATGTTTTTATATGGTAAAATTATGTTTTTTTCTTATTTTAAAATTTTCATTAGTTTATTTAGATTTAAAATGATCTATTTTTTTATATAGACATAATACTTTAATTAATTATAAAAAATTATAATTTAGAAGGGTATTATTTTAAAAAACTGTTTTCATTACATTTTTATTATATAATTTTAAATTAAATTATAAAACTCTTATATTATGAATTTTTAAAAATGGAGTCAATATATATAATTAGGAGGTTCAAATTTGGTAATTAAACCCATTTTATTTTTTCACCATATGAATAGTAACCTTTTGAATTTTTTTACCATATTAATGGGTAAATCTGGAAATTTATGTTAAAAATAAAATTATAAGAACTAATAAATGAACCAATGTAAGATCTCAACCTTCCATGGAGATACGTCCTTTTTAAAATTTTTGTTAAACCCCTTTGTTTTTTCTAATGAAGTGATTCTTGGGTGTATAGGATATTTTGGGGGTGTCTTGGGGTTCGAGACATGAATACAAAGAGAAAAGAGGCCAAATAGTCTGTAGTGTGTGGTTGGAGCATGGTTAGTGAAAACCATTCACCTGGCCCAGGAAACTGTGCAGCTTGTGGTCCACTTGGATAGTGGTGAATGCACAGCCTCTGAATGATTTTTATAACCATGGAGGTGGCCAGGAAAACCGTGGAACTTGGTTTCCTCTTGGGTGGAGGGAATCACATCGTTGGCTCGTAGTTTGAAAAACTATGTGACCAAACTATGTGCCTCATTAAAAGTGGGTTTTTACCATTTTTCCCTCCTAATCCTTTTTATTTCCTCCATTAATTTTTCCACCATTCTACCCCCTCCACCCAATGTGACGAACCAGAAGCCCCCTCTCCCCCCATGGGTGATTATCCTTCGATTCTTGGCCATTTGGATTGTTTTTGGGTGATAATTGACGATTCACTAGATTCCATGTTTGGCATTTAATGGTTGTTTTTGTTGGAATCAAGGGAGGATGTTAGCAAGAATTCATTAACTGACATGAGGTAGGTGGTATTAAATCTTTTCCCCATATTGTTGATTTTTTATAAGTGTATGTGGTTGTGCCAATGTACATCCCTATTGTGTTTCAATATCTTTGACTATGGAATGTGATCTTGGCATTATATTGAGGTGCAATACTCTTCATGAACCCCGTCAGGATCTTAGAATATATGACACCAAACCTAGGTGTACCCTTATGGTATTCCAAACATTTGAAATTGGTGAAAGGAGTGAGTAAACATTAAGATAGGAAAATTATTTAAATGAATGGTTTGTGAATAATGGATTGGTATGTGAACTTGGATAAAAGGGATAATTGATTTAATTAAACATTGGATTTGTGAAATTCCTAAGTGGCATGAATAGATTAAATGTGGTGTTTTGGATTTTGACCTGGTTATGGTTTTTAAATGATGGAAATGATTATTTGAAATGAGGGGTGTGGCTTCATTCTAGTGGAAATGCTTCATGGTTATTATGAATTGGTTGAAATAGAAAAGAAAGCCTTGCGGCTATTATTAATTTTCAAAATGGAAGACCCTTATTTTAAATGGTGGATTAAAGATGATTTCAAATGATTGTTTGAATTTTATTATACCATGGATTGGTTTTAAATTTCGTTTGGACCATATTCATTGGTTTGATGTATGTGTTAATGAGAAATCACCCAAGACAATTATATTGGCATGATGACATGCCATAAGGGGGTGTTTGGAATAATGATATTTATTAATGAATTATTTCTTGTAAGTATGTTATGTATGATGAGTTATGATTATACAAGATAAATGTGCTTAATAGTAATGGTTTGTGTTTCTAAATGTGATATGGTTAAAAATTCATGTGTACATGGCTTAATGGTAGTCTGGGTTATTAGACTTAGGCTCCTCTCACTCGTCAACTATACAGATTATATAGTTCCACTGACATATTTCATGGGTTAGGGGCATACTAAGGCTCTATTCCCATATTGAATGCAAGAGCTAACATATAAGGAAATAGGCTCCAAGGTGAGATGATATACCTGGACTGAGGCTCCATGGTAAGTTAATAAATATTTATTTATATAAGGTTTCTCCATTAATGTTATAGAGCTTGACCCCCCCCCCATGCATAATTTATATGGTAGGAATAGTCCGAAGTGAATTTGATGAATATGGCTGACCCTTGGAACTAACGATCAAAGTGACTAATGTGACCCCTTTTAATAAATTCCACCATTTTAAAATTATGTTTATTTTTTATGAATTATGATCCTACACATAGTATCTATTATTTATATTAGTTATTTTATTAGACACCATTAGTGGTGGCCTACTGATTTGTACTCACACCCTGCTCAGGCTGCCATGGAACTTAGATTCCTAATCATATTCTACTTGTTTTCTAATACAAGTTCATGACATGGACCTGATGTTTGATTATTCATGGGATGACAGGGTGGATCCTGGGAGGTCAATATTGGCTTGGGCATCATGTTTAGGTTTGGTTTTCCTTGATATTTTTGGTTTTGGATATTGTTGTATGAGTGACTGACATGTAGTATGTTCAATATATTCTGTAGCATGTGCTCCTTGACTATTTTTTTTACATTTTTAAAAGGATATCCATTTTTTCTGGATGGTTATTATATCAGTTGATGTTATTTTCTATTGTTTATTTACTCTAATAAGTAGTTATAGTCTCCCCATGTTTTCCTTTAGACTCATACTGCTAGTTAGTATCCTCAGCCATATTGGGAGGTGCTATTGTTGTCATGTGATGACCTACTTTGGGGAACCATATATAGTGCATATCATTTCAGGGATATTACAATGTGGTATTAGATCTATAATCTTTTGTCTTACTATTTGGGGAATTTTAGACTGGAGACTAGGATCTTGTCAGGGGATGTTAATGAGTTCATTCCTAGGTTTTTACAGCCCCACATATGAGGGAAAATTGAAGTTTCTAGGGGTGGGAATTGATGATTGGTTTTGTGATTTTAATGTTGATTATTATTTCCACCTTGATTGGTGCATATGGATGTCATGTTACTGATTTATGATGTTTTTCTCTTATACTGGTATGGAAGATAGGGTGTGTGAGTTCATGCGTCATTCTGGGCACATATTATTGATAGGTCATTCATGAATTGCCTAAGATTGATAGTTCCTTGGGATTCCTACTAGTAGTGTACTTTTCTTCTTATAAATATTTTCTATTTATTTTCCCTTCAAAATCTTGGTAAATTATATTTTTTGAAATGTGAATTTGAATAAAGCTTATATTTTGTAAATGTTTTGTATTAAAAAGGTTTTTAAAAGTGTAAATTCTTGGGTTTGAAATGGGATTTTTTGAAATGTTTTTAAATGTGAACCCTTGGGGTTTAAATGATAAATTTTAATTAATAAGGGATTGGAAAATGATGGAACTTGTAAGGACATTGGGAATGAGTATTCCTAGTGTTGTGATCGGACCCTATGTATGGGTGGTTTGGGTAGTGAGATTTCCCTAGTTTGAGACCTTAGTTTTGGGTCACAAGCCTTTGTTGGGTTTTATATGGTACACGATATGTTCTTTTTGTTCCAATGATAGGGATGCGAACTTGGGTTGTGATATGTTTTCCATTGATATGGATGTGGAAGCCTTTGCAGGTTGTGATTGTGAATGTTTTTTTGGACCTTATAGTGGGTGTTTGTCTCAAAGCATCGACAAACCTCTGTGGGTATCTTTAGAGTGAGGGGTATAGACCATGGGGTGTTAGCCAAGTGGTACCTTCTAGTTATACCCCTGACTCTCCATGGAAACTGGCCCAGGATAAAGTCTCACCAGGCTCGAACACTGTTCGTATTAGGAACAGGGCGATTCAAATCCATTTCTTAACTGGGGAACGTGGTGCGCACTTGGGCTGGTGGAGGACATCCTCAGGGAGTCGGTGTTATCAACACACGTTTTTCATATGAGCCTCAACCCAGTTGGTGAGGTATCCTTAAGTGCATCCACAAGACCCAAGTTCAAAACTAGGTAGAGGAATATTTTCGGGTACTGTAGTAGGTACTATAGCAGGTACTATAGTAGGCACTGTAATAGTACTATACATTGTCCGGGTACTGTAGCAGTATTGTACACTATACAGGTATTGCAGCAGTAACTGTAGCAGGTAATTTTTTGTACTATAGTAGATGGAACTATTCACCTTGGGCCACCAGTTTGAGTTTGGAGTATTTAAGGATTTCGGGCCACCCAGGCCTTGGGTTCGTAGGGATTTCGGGCCACCTCAAGGCCTTCATGATACATGCAGTTTACCCAGACACACTACAAAAAAAGAAGCGGCCCTAGAAGAGGATTCAGTGCACGTGCACTCACTAGAGCAGATCCAAATGGATTTTTCATAATGAGAGGGTATGGCTATGCCATCAGGACCAACCTTTGCTTTCACGGGAAGCCTATCCAGACGGCCAGGCGAAGGTGGAGAGATACTATCATGATTCAGATGTTGGGGAGGGGCAGTTCATTGTAGATAGTTTGGTTGAATTCCCTAAGACCTTTGGGTCATATAATCTCCTAAGCCTATGGGCCATGTAATCTCTGAGCCTATGGGCCTTTTAAGGGTTCCCCCTCAACCCTTGAAAGGGGGTTATCAAAAATCAATAAAAATAGAGGCCTTCGGGCCATTCGGGTTAGAGTGAGAGGTAGAGTATTTTTATGGATTGGGGGTAGGAGTGCCACCATGAGAAGATAGTATTTTGAGGTTTGGTGTGTATGTATTTGAGGTATGGAATAAGTTTCATTTAGATAATATGACTCAAGTTCAGGGAGTTAGTACCTTTTGATCATTGATGGGGAACTTTGAGAGAGGATGGCTGATTTTCTTGTTCTTTTGGGTTGTGTACGACCCTTGAAGATGTTTTGGACCTTGGAAGTGGCATGCAAAGATTGTTTATTATTGTGGTTTTATCCTAGAGATATAATTAGGAAAGATAATGGTTTTCGAAATATGACTCAATTGGTGGTTTTGGGTTGAATGTTTTGTGAAAATTGAGGGTATCCTCATGGGAGGTTGGACCAGTGTTTAAGGAGCCTTAATATGTGAAGCACGAGTGGTTTCCTTAGAGGCGGAATTTATGTACTGTTAGTTCCATAAAATGTAGTAAAATATCATGTTTATAACTTATTTTCTTTCTCATACGGTATCTGAGTGTTTGTGGTTGGTTTTTAGGTCGGTTTTTAGAAGAGTCAAGTTTATTTCGATACTTTACCTATGGACTTGATGGTGGTTGATGAGGGAATCAGTGTAAATTTTTCATGAATGGTACAAGAGTGACCAATGTGTGGATGGACACTTCCAGTATGGAAGTGACACCTGGGGAGGCAGTGGTCATGCAATTAGTCTTTCTTGTGCGAATAGATGTTTTGTTGGAGGAGAATGTTGAGAATGCCTCAAATCCAATAAGATTGATCTACAGAGAGGCATGATTAGATGAGTGAGAAAGTTTTGGGCCTATATCTGGGGATATACAGTTTTTTTGGTATATATTTGAGTTTAGTGTGCTGTCACTGGAGAGTGTGATACCTCGAGGGATTTACAGAGGCCCAATTATGGGAAAGTGTTAGAAAGGCACAATATGGTTAGTATGGATGAACATACAACTCAGGATAAGTGCCTATTGTAATTTTTTGGGATCAAAGTGGGAGGCATAGGTTATGTATGAGACAGTTGGGAAGTGGAGCAGTGGGGTGGTCTTTCTGTTCCCATGTAGATATCCAAGGTCATGCTGGAAGAACCTGAGTGGGGTAATGGAAGTGGTCCCAATGGAAATTTTGGGTTGTTACTTCTTGTCAGAGGGTCATGAAGTGGTACTGAGTTTTGTTAGGAAGTCCCTTCTTGGGGTGTGGTGAAGGAATGTGGATGACATGTTGGTGGGTTGGGAGGCCTGAAACTTAAATAAATGTTATGTTATCCCCATGGTGGGAGTTCACATTGATGATGGATGGTTTTTTGTGGTGTTTTTCGACGGATTATTAGTGTTCCTTTAGCTAGGGAAAATCATTTAAAATATCTTGACATCATCATGGGTACACTAAGAGAGATTTGGCATTACACCTGGTCACCTAAATGTATTCTAGTTGGATGTGGAGCCTCTAGTATGGGGTGATCATGGAGTGGTATATGTGGAGCTATATGGTAGGGAATATACCTTCAACTAGTTACTAGTGAGGTCCTCGAGATGGACTAGATGTTGATGAATTCCATGGGTGTTGTTCATGGAAGCCAATAATAGGTAGCTAGTAATGTTGGTTTTGTTATTCTGTAAAAAACTAGATAGCCACATCCATGTTTTATATTCGTACTGTGGTCGAAGCATGAGTTGTGGGGGTTGCAATTTCATGATGAAAGTGGTGAGAATAATACTCCTAAGGCAGGGAGTGGTATGTCACTCATGGATGAATAGATCTGATTGTGGAGTGGATGTGGTGGCATCAGGATTCCAATGAGAATTAAGTAAGGAAATTTCTAGATTCCTTTTGGAAGTCCTTGTGGACCTCATTTGTAGGTGTAGATCATGTTAGGAAATAGCCTTTGACTTGGTTTGGTTTTAGAGGTAATTTGAGTGTTGAATCGGAGATGCGTTGGTGAGTGTTGTAGAGCCCGAAAAAGGTTTTTTGAGAAGAAGATGCAATATTGGTGAAGTTTCACTGGAGTTCAAGTATAGACTTAGGTAGGTGTATACAGATGATGGGATATGCCTTGTATGAGAAGTTATTATATCCTGGTAGGGGGTGACATGCCAACAGGGGAGTTAGGGAATCAATAGAGTGAATCATCCGGGATGGCCTGAGTCAGTTGGGTAAAAAGGGAATGGACATGGTAGGTTGTGAGCCACCTCCGGTTCATGTTGTAATGTTAAGTGTAAACCAGTAATGATAATTTTTTAGGAAGAACCAAGTAGTACTTAGTTGAGATATGGACGGAGAATGTGTGACCAATCCTGGTAGTTTTGATGGCAAGGATGAATTACAAATTTGGGGGAAGTTCTTGTGGTTTTTGGGGTGTGTTGAGTTGGGAAATTTATCGAGTAAATTTTGAGGATTACGTTGTGTTTTCTTTCCATATCTTCGATGAGTGAAATGATCAACACCAGAAAATGGTGGTGATAAACTAAGAAATATGGTAGGTATAACCATAGAAGGAAAGTAGTTGGATAATGTCGTAACTAGTGTTTTGAGTCGGATGACCTTCGTTAGGACCCATCTAAGTGTGTTAGTGTTGGTGATGAGTGTTGTCATAGGTTTTGACCAGTTTAGTACCTTGAGATGAAGGAAAGGCTTCGGTTTTTCATTGGATGTTCATAAATGGAGTGAGACTATTGGGCCTTTATTTTTGGACTAATGTAGGTCGAAAAATGAGTTTGGAATCCATTTTTTTTGTGGCATTGATTTTGGGTAATGATAAGAGTTTTGGAAGCTAGGTGTGATGGAACCAAGCGATTTGTGTCATGAGTTATGGAGAGGATCAGACCGAAGGTGTTCCAGTTGGCTCTCCCAGGGTATTGTAGTTCCTTCTTGGTGTCCTATTGTGCGTTTCTTTGGTGAAATTATCTAGGATTTTCTCTTTTGTTAAATTTTGGTAGTGTGGGTTGATATTGATGCATCCTATGAGGAGCATTAGCCTTGTGGTTTCATTTTACAGTGTGAAAGATTATTTGTGGACGTCTATTTCATTGTCTGAGTGTGGTGATAGCATAGTGATGTCTAGGATGACACTTGAGAGGTGAGAGTTGGTAGGTCGACCCCATGGCCCAACCTTATGTCTTGGAGGCTTGGTGATTCTTAGAAATTCATCTCGAGGATGATCCATTATAAGGTGGGGGTTGTAAGATCCCGACCTTCCATGGACGTACATACCTATTTAAATTTCGAATAAACATCCCTTTTTCTAATGAAGTGATTCTTGGGTGTGTGAGGAGTTTCAGGGGTGTCTTGAGGGTTTGAGACATGAAAGAACAGATAAAATAGGCCAAACAGTGGGTAGAATATGGTTGGAGGATGATTAGCGCAAACCGTACCCTTGGCCTATGAAACCATTTAGCTTGTGGTTCATATGGACATTGGTGAATTCATGGCCTCCACATGGTTTTTCCAACTGTGCATGTGGCTAGGAAAAATTTACGGCTTAGTTTCTTCTTGGATAGAGGGAACCACACATTTTTCATACAGTTTTCCAAACTATTTGGCTCATTAAAATTTGGGTTTTACCATTTTTTACTCCCAATACAATTTCCTTATTCACCTAATTTTTCCACCATTTGACCCCATCCACCCTAAGTGACGAACCTACATCCCTATCTCCCCCAAGGGTGATTCTCCATTGATTATTGGACATTTGGAGTGTGTTTTTACGAAAATAAAATATCTGTTAGATTATATGTTTGGACTTTAATGGGTGTTTGAGTTCAAATCATGGATGGCGATTAAGCAATAGTTCATCAACAGACATGAGGTAAGTGTTATTAAATCTTTTAACAAATGTCTTGAAGTTTTATAAGTTTATGTGGTTGTTCCAATGCATTGCTTGGTAGAATTTATGTATCCATGAATATGAAAAGTGATATGGGCCATAGATTGAGGTGTACGGCCCTTCACATGCCCTTTTGGGCTCATCGAAGATATGATACAAAACCGAGGGTTACCCTTGGGGTATGCCAAACCTTTGAAAATGGTGAAAGGAGTCAGTAAACAATGATATAGGGAAATTATGAAAATTAATGGGCTGTGAATAATGAATTGGTATGTGAAATTGGATTAAATACATAATTGAATTAATTATACAATGGATTTGTGAAATTCTTAAGCGATAATGTTGGGTTAAATGTGTTGTCTTTTATTTTTACCCAATTATGGTTTTTAAATGATGTAAATGATTATTTAAAATGTGGGTTATGGCCACTTTATTGTAGTAATTATTAATGATTTTTTAATGGTTGAAACGGTCATAAAATCCTTGGGTCATTTTTTAGTTTTGAAAGTGGAAGAACTATTTTTTAAAGGGTGGATTAAATATGATTTCAAATGAGTATTTGAAATGTCTTATACTATGGTTTGGTTTTAAAGTTCTTGTTAGACCATAGACTTTGGTTTGTTGTATGTGTTAATGATAAAGGACCCAAGACAATTATATTTCCATGATAACATGGAATAAGGGTTGTTTTCATAATGATATGTGTTAATGAGTTATCTCTTGGAAGTTGGTTCTGTATGATTAGTTACGATTGTACATGATAAATGTGTTCCATAGATTTATTTTATGTTGGTAAATGTGATATGGTTAAAGAAACATGTGCACATGGATTAATGGTAGTGTGGATTATTAGACTAAGGATCCTCTCACTGGTCCACTAGAGTGATGCTCTCAGTCCACTGATGTATTACATGGATTAGGGGGTCAGAATGAGGCTCTCTACCACTAGAATAATAAATTGGTATTATAACTAGAATAAGGGTCCAAGATGAGGTGGTGTGTCTAACCCAGACCATTAAAATTATTTTATTTTATTATTTTCATGGTTTTGGATATTTTGGTTGAGGTTTGGGAAGTGTCTTGTTTTAAGTTTTCATGTTTTTGGAGAAAAATGGAGATTTTTGGGATTGAAAGAAGGTGGTTCACAATTGGTGCATGGTTAGGGGAAACCATGTGTCTTTGTCCAAGACATTGTCCATCTTGACGATGAGGTTGGGGCATGGTGCCTAACCTATGAACATTTGAGGAAACAATATGGAATGTGTCTGATAAGCCTATGGAATTTTACTTTTACATTTTTCAAGGATAGATCATGGTTTGGGAAACTATGCAACAAGCCCATATGGGGTTACCATATTCTCCAGTAGGGTGTGCATGGTTGGAACAGGGTTCGGAAAAATGTGTGGCCAAACCTTCAAGCTGCCTAGATCATTAAAAGTTTGAAATTATAATTTTTCCCCTCCTATGTTTTACCCCAATTTGGGGATCTCCTCCCTTTCTCAACCTTGTAACACCATGGTAGCCTCCAAGATCCTCCTCTCATTCGCACCTTCCATTTTAGATTCTCCTTGAAGGTTCTAAGCTATGTTTTCATGGTTTTTTGATTTCCTCCCTTCCCTTACTCCTCTATTTGTTTAATTGTTTTTATTTGTGAGGGTTCTCTCTTGGATGTACCCTAGAGGCAAGGGATGGTGTGAGGCTCAATTTATTTGGTGTTAGGGTGTGAGGATTGTCTCTCAGGGTTTTCCCTTTATAATCCTGAAGTTTCATTTCATTCTCATATCATTGATGTAGGTGTTTCTGCCTATTTCTTTTTATCACATTCCATTTAATGCTTGATCTTTGTTTAAATACGTTAAAATTTTATATTCTTGTTTATTTTGTTCTTGAATAATTTTTTTTGTATTTTCTTTATGGTATATGGGTGTGAAATGGTTTTCCAAATGGTTTCATTGAATATACCAATTTTTAAGACATCAAACGTGTTTGATAAAATTCCAATTTAACTTTTAAGATGGAATTGGGTGTTTTGGTAGGTTTTTACCCTTGGATATGTTTTGGTAATGTAGGTGGATTATGGATTTGAAATTTTATATGGAAGTTTGTGTTTTAAGGGTGTGAATCTTATGAGAAGTTTTTCGTGTTGGTTTAAAAGAAATTTATGCTTTATAAAATAGTGTTTTATCAAGGTTTTATAGTTTTCTTTTGTTGGAAATGGTTTTCTAAAAGAAATTAATTCTGTTTCGAGTATACCTCTATGTTGTGATTTATAAGTGCATTCAGTGGTTTGTGTGAATATTTTGAAATATTTTTAAAAATGTATTTAGTGTGAGTATGATATTTAAAGTGACTTTGACCATGGGAATGTTTCATTTTCAAAATTTGTTTTCAAAATGGCCATAGTTCTTTTTGGTAATTTAAATTTGGTTTCTAGTTCATTAATAAAGGCTGGTCCTGTTTGGCATTTGAGAATTATTTTGCTAAGAAATTGGTCTAATGACTTTTTTGGAATTTTGCACATGAAAGTGGTGTTTTACATTGGATTTAGAGATGTTATGGAAGAAGTGATTTGAAATTTATTTGTGTTGTAAATTTTAAAGGCTGGTTGGAATCATGTTATGTTTTGGAAAATGATTTTTTATGTTATGGGATGTGAAAGCCCGATTGGAATTTTGGAACATTTTGGAAAAATAATTTAATGTTTGGGTAGAATGAGGGTCTGGGTGGTATTTTATAATATTTGTAAAGTGGTTTTGATTATTTATAATACAGTTTTTCATAAGATCCTTTTTTAATGAAAGAGTGAAATCACTTTTCATGTGATTTGTGATACTTGGCTTATATTTTGAGATCAATAGAACATGAGATGTGTATCCCTGTGGTGGATAAAGCATGAAAATGTTGTGTTATTGAGTCCATTTGACCTTGGGATGGGATCCCCTGTAATAGACTGTAACACCCCAATCTTCCACGGTACGTTTTCCTTCTAATTATGCAATGGCATTCATTGTATGCAACATCGAGTTATAACACACCACAACTAATCAAACTAGCCGTTATGAATAGTAATACCTACTTTTTGAAATTATATATACTTTATATTTCAAAATGGACTTCATTTTTGGTTTCAGAATATCGAAATTATCCTAAGATGAATTTTTTATATTTTTCTGAGAACTTCCAATTTTATGAATAGTGAAAAATACTTAAAAACAACTTTTTTTAATAAAAATAATATATAGTGATAAATTATATTATTGAGTGGTTTCAATGTATAATTAAAATATATTTTTACCATTTTATCCAATGGTGGTCATTAGAATTAATTTCACTTTGAAATTGGACATAAACAATTGTCAATCTTTTGATATATATCGTTTCTTAAAAACACGCTATTTGTTGCGACAGCGAGAATTAATTATAAAATTAATTAATGAAAATAATATGTTTGGAATTTTGTAAAATAGATATCATTTTTGAATTTGAAATATCAATTATAGATTAGGGTGAAATTTTGGCATTGTTCTAAAAAACTTCAATTTTTGATGAATAGTGAAACTACTAAATAATAGTTAAAAAAACTGAATTTGTCATAAAACTTAATTTTACCGCTTATGTGAATGGAATTTTGAAAATAAGAGAGACACAGTTAATATGAAGAAGTAAAATGTGGTTCAATGAGATGAAAATAATTTTTGGTGAATAGTAACTTTTTACTTTTATTTACCACGGTTAAAAGTAAATAGGGTAATTAAGGGTAAAAATGATATTAATATTACCCTAACACATGTCCTAATTATATTGTACAAGTTTATCTCGACCATAAACAATCTTATGAATAAAATATTATCATTTAGGTCCACTTGGAATATATTAGGACATTTATTATTATTTAATTCAACGAAGAGATAAAAGAGTTAAAATCAAAGTTTATTTACTAAAACATTTTTAATATAGGGTTATACATAAGATAAATTAGATTTTAAATATTAATTAGAAAGATAATAATATTTCTACGTAATTATATTTTATTTATAATTTTTAGACATTAAATAATTTAATATATGTATGACACAATGATGATGCAGTAATTACCATAATAGTGAAAAAGTAAACTAATTGATATTATAAATACCCAAATAAATATAATTTAAGACTTTTAATGAATTAAACTAATTTTATAGGATAATATGACATATTAGTATTGATTTAATTGAGTTTTTGAAAATTAATCATTCTGTTTTGAGTATCACAAAAATCAACTATTGAATAGTGTCAAAATTGACATAAAAGATTTTTTAAAAAAAATATTATATTATTAATTGATATTAAATTCCTAAAAATATAAGGTTCGGCCAAAAAACTTATATCATGATAGGTATATCATTAATGGACCACTTGGGGGTCTCTTGGATGTAAATAGTAAGTTTATTAACTATATAATATAAAAATACAAAGTGACATGGTAAATGTCAAACTAATTAACTAAGAGTTAAAACTAAAAGATAAGGTTAATATAGTGACCCAAACCTGTATAAATTATATTAGTTGAATTTTTTTAGACCTATTACAACATTAAACTTTGAATAATCAACTTTGGAGCCATTAGAAACCTAATATGAATTTATTATAAATTAATTTTTTTAGATTTTCCAAAGGTTCCCCTCACCCCTCTTATAAAAGGGCACTCCTCCTTCTCATTTATTCACACCTTCAAAGCCTTTTGGTTCGGCCAACCCCTGTCCAAATACTCTCTCAACTTCCCTCACTACAACATAGAGGCCTTATTTTTATCAGAAATCCAACATAAGGAGCCCTTTTGATCAAATCAAAAGGAAGAACCCGAAGAAGAGGTAATGTTTTCACCACCCCTTTTCAAGTTCCTTTCTTCTTCCACTTCTTCTTTATTTGTTATTACCATTATAAAATAATAAATATAGTATCTTATATATACTGTGATGTTATTATATATATTTTACAACCATATTCAGTATTCTATCTACCCTTTTAATAACATGTCACCATACGTGCGTACGTACGGCTTATCATCTCCACGTCGTGGTGTAATTGTTATTCAATATATTATTATTTGGGTGGGTATAATAATGATGTGTAACTCATGAAAATAATAAATATAACATGATAATGATTCTGTATATATGATATAACATCCAATTATATATTATTTTAATATCAAAATAATGATATTGTCGTCGTGCGTACGTACGGACTACCGTCTCCACGAACGTGATGAGATTCATTCTCTATCGTATCCATTCAAGTATAATTATCATTTGATGATTTAAAAATAATGTTTAAGGACTTGATATAATTCTGGATATGAATAAGATACAACCTATCCATGAAAAACATGGCTTAAGTAACAAAACATATAAAATAAAACGAGTAAGTTAACACCCAAAATGACGATAATTCTATGATATTATTAACAAAGAAATGTTAAAAGATCATATATGATATCATATTAATGTATATGATTCATGAATAATTTAATAACAATTATTTCAACATTATAAAGGATTTTAACCTACCCCCAACCAAGGAAACGTACAAGGTAAGGGGTTTCTTATCTCACTTTTAGTTCCGTGAGAATTCCATTGTTCACCACTTATTTATTACATGTGGTGTGTGTACTGCCCATGTTTGTATTCATTGTGTAATATACTGTAATTCATGTATATTTACATCATCATTGTATGATCCTTCTTTCATGGTAGTATGTTTTTTATGTTACCAAATCAATAAGGGAATTTTAAATTTCAATTTCAACTGATTCGGATTTACGCATACTTCATTGATTATTTTACTCCAAGATTATGTGTGGAATCACTATTCATTTGCTTATGTCATAATTTCGACTCCCTTTTTCTGTGGATATACTTTGGATACACATAATCACTCCATTTATAATTTCTTAATTCATCGATAGAATTTGATAAGAGCAATTTTAACTCATTCTCCATTTGTTGAGCTAAACATCCAATTCATTGGTGTTCTTTTTATAAGATTATGTGTGAATGTCATTTGATTGTTTTACACTAAATTTCCAATCATATTTAGTGTATTTATATTTTCACACATAACTATGTAGTTGATTTATCTTTAACCTAAGGATATGGCCTTTATGAGATATTTCATCTCAATTTACATTCCATTGAGACTTCTTTGTTGTTATACACCAAATCACTTTTATGTGGTGTATATAATGTACTTTGACATAGTATATCATGAATCCCTTTATTCTCATGATATTACAAAGTTTTTATTACCTCAATTATTTGTATTCAAGTGTCTCTCTTTTCGTTAGAAACTCTAACTAAAATACCATTTTTAAATGTTTTAAAGACTTATTCTTCTAAATCTTGCTCATTAATGTCCATGTTTTAAAAATGGTTTTAAGGATTTATTTATATGGACATTAATGTTTTAAAATTAAAACCCCCTTTAAAATGTTTCAAAGTGGTATGGGACACTTTCATTCAAAAATCTATATTTAAATGGATTCTTGACAAATAGTGTGACTTTTAAATGATTTCAAGAAAAGGGGGATATTTCTCACAAATATTTTTGATGATTATTTTAATATATGTCAACGTCCTTCATTATTCTTGATTGAGGTTAATGTGATACAATACAATCTTACATATTGTATCGAATGAGTTATGTTTGACTGTGGTTGTGCTACTTTTATACCATTCATGGTTTATGGAGTATTGACATTTCGTATGCTAGTTTTAATATGAATGTTTATGTTATGTTTAAAACTTTTCATATGGGAGTGCATTGGACTTAGTAAGTGACGGGTGGAGCCCGATATAGCTCCTCGATGCATCGGTAGGTCTCATGAGACAAACTAGTGTCTTCGCACAAGGCCTTGGAAAAATCTTATTTGTAGTCTTGGCACGAGGCCTTGGCTATGTGGTTATGATAGTCTGGCATTATGCATTCCATCATTATGAAAGTGGTTATTGATATTGCATGTGATCATTCGACTAATAGAATATCCATGTGAATAAGTAAATGGAATTATTTCATTTTATCATTTCCATTTTATGCTGAATTTCAAGTTTAAAAGGATTTTGTTTTAGTTATAAATTTCCTTAAGTGTTTATGCTTATCTATGAAAGCTTCTGCTATAATGTTATCCTTACTGAGCATCTGAGCTCACCCCTTTCAATTTTTTTTTATTTTTCCCAGGATTATGAAGAAGTAATTTATGAATGACCTGCAGGGATAGTATGAGGGGATATGAAGACAAGATGTTTTTCTCGATGTAATGTAAATCATTATGAATGTATCTAGTGTTTCCAAGGCTACTAAACTAATCAGTCTTTCAAGACTTGATCTTTCTTGTGATCATGCCAATGTTATCAAATAATGCACCGACTCAGGGTAACTGGGTTCAGAGCGTTACAGTTGGTATGAGAGGAAGTTTAGTACAAAACTTGGAAGCTAGATTTAGATAAACTCTGATTAGAGCACGTAGACCTAAGATGAACTTTGAGGATTAGTATAGAAGAACTTCCTAGAATTTTGGTATTGTAGAGATTTTGTGAGTTTTCCGAGCAAAAAATCCCTGTCTGGATACGAGCAGGTAGAGACGGCTCTGGCACAGATGTACCTAGGGAAAAAACCCGAAAACACCGCTTTGAGCTAGACTCGAACGGGAACTGGTGCACGACAACGGGCCTTGCTGCACTCTTGGTTACGACACTCCCGGGGGATATTCTTAGGATAATTTACATTTTTTTACAAACCTATTTAAAGTATTATATATATAAGATGAGAGTAAATGGACTTGGTTAATCATAATGTGTTTTAAATTGAGAATATGGTGACATGTTAATCTCTAAATGATTGTATGACTACTGTTACTCACACAATGCTTTTTGGTTTTAGTCAATGGCTGGATTCCAAGGAAGTCATAGTGACTTTGAGAATGATGTACAAGGTGGGAATGGTGGTGGCAATGAGCAACAAAATGGAATGTTGATAGGCGTAAAAGATATCATCTTTATGCCAAATCAATTTTCCAAAAATTTGATCAACAATATATATATTAACCGATTACCAGACTCAACAAAGAAGAGAAAGGTGATGAATGATGAGAGCTCCAGTAGTGGAGACCATGGAGAAAGAAATCCTCAATTTCCATCATGCAGGAAATGTGGAAGGAGACACCTAGGAAAGTGTCTCAATGGGACAAAGAAATGCTTTACATGCGGGAAGGAAGGACATAAAGTGAAGAATTGCCGAAGAAAAATGAAGAGTACTATGGAGAAGATAAAAATGGTCCCAAGAGTCCATTTATATTCATTTTCCATAAATGTAGGGGACCTGGCCATTACCTGAGTGAATGCGCTATTCTATAGGATATTTTCTTGGTCAAAGAAGAAGCTATGTGGAAATAAATGGTTGGAGAAATTTTTAAAAAGTATTAGTGCTCCTTTTTGATGGGTTTACTTTGGAATAATTTTCTCTTGTATTTGTAACCCCATAGTTTTCCATGTGAGAATGATATTTAAGGAAGAATTATCTTTTATCTTGTGGATATAGTTATAAATAACCATTTGGTTTTATATGATCATTGGGTTTGAGGCAATTAAAAATTATTATAATTTGGGATGAAAATGAAAGGTATGAGATAAAATTTGTGGTTAAATTATGTTATGGTTATTTTGGGGAATTTATCTCATTTTGGTAATGTTATAAAATATAGTTTTTGAAAAAGTAAAACACGTGGACCATGTGACAACCCGTCGCGTCGGACAAAGCTGTGGGAATCCAACCCACAACCAAAGTGCGATTGGGATTTATCACCTACCACTGGACTACGTAAAGTCCCTGGTTAGTGTGACAATTATTTTTAGTTAAATGACTTTATTGATCAATAATAATTTGATTTGGGATCTTATGTCTTATCAAATTAATACCCTTAGTATAGGAAAATGATTTGGTGATTAAGTGATAAATGTTATTTTGGAAGTTGTTCGCTTTGGTGTGAACACTATATGCCCAAGGAAAATAGAATATTATGGGATTTCATTTTAGGAGTAATGGTGGATTTTTATCTATGTTTTTATTTTTGATTTATAATGATTTGGGTTATTTATGGAAATGATTAGGTTAATTACTTTTAAGTATGTGACTTTAAGAGTAATTAATGTCATTTGGAGATACAATTTAACATGGAAGACTACATTCTTAATAAGTTTTGGTTTTCAATATTAGTTTTGATTTTATCGAAGGATTTTAAGGACAATTGATTATTGAATGGTATTTATTTAACTTTTGGGTATTGTTGGTTTAATTTTGGAAATTAAGATTAGTGTTTATTTCTCTCAAGGAATATCCTTTTGGGGGATCATTAGATCTTGTACTAACCATTTTTGTTTTTATTAATCTCTAAAGACAATGTAAATATATAGTTCATCCTGCATGGATCATGTGATTATATAGAAGTTTATTCTAGCTCTTCCCGTGTGACCAAGTCTTCTTGAATACTCATCATTTAAAAAAAATGAGTTAGTGGTGGAAATTTATTAAAGAATGAAACTATACTTAAAATGTAAGTATATATCTTTATATTCTTATTCAATATCATAAACTAATTCCTCATCCTTATGTAATGTAACTTAAAACAAAAAAAAATTATGTATGTTTACTTTCATACTAGGAGACTAATGGTCGTTTGTCCCAACACAAGTTTGTGGTTTTCTTATTGTTAACTTTCTCCTGATCATGATTTCTATCCCTCTCCATCATAACATGACACTTAGTTTATCATCCATATCCATGTTTTCCTACATGGAATCCGAGTATGGGTTATCTTGGTTGACCTTTATACCTATCTTTCCTTCTTTTAAAGTGATAGTTTTATTGACTCTTTTTCCGATGTGGGACTTTCAATTATATTCCCAAGCACAATTTTAAAAATTACGAGGATTCAATTTATTGAAGGAGGGTAGAATTTAACACCCTAAGATTCCACGTTACGTTTTACTTCGAATAATGCAATGGCGTGCATTGTACGCAACATCGAGTTCTAACACACCACAACCAATCAAACTAGCCGTTATGAATAGTAATACCTAATTTTTGAAATTATATATATTTTATATTTCAAAATGGACTTCATTTTGGGTTTCGGAATATCAAAATTATCCTAAGATGAATTTTTGATATTTTTCTGAGAACTTCCAATTTTTATGAATAATGAAAAATACTTAAAAACAACTTTTTTTAATAAAAATAATTTATAGTGATAAATTATATTATTGAGTTGTTTCAAAGTATAATTAAAAAATATTTTTACCATTTTATCCAATGGTGTTCATTATAATTAATTTCACTTTGAAATTGGACCTAAACAATTGTCAATCTTTTGATATATATTGTTTCTTAAAAACACGCTATTTGTTGTGACAAAGGGAATTAATTATAAAATTAATTAATGAAACTTATATGTTTGTAATTTTGTAGAATAGATATCATTTTTTAATTTGGAATATCAATTATAGCTTAGGGTGAAATTTTGGCATTGTTCTAAAAAACTTCAATTTTTGATGAATAGTGAAACTACTAAGTGGTAGTTAAAAAAACTGAATTTTTCATAAAACGTAATTTTACCGCTTCTATGAATGGAATTTTGAAAATCCGAGAGACACGATTAATATCAAGAAGTAAAATGTGGTTCAATGAGATGAAAATAATTTTTGCTGAATAGTAACTTTTTACTTTTATTTACCACGGTTAAAAGTAAATAGGGTAATTAAGGGTAAAAATGATATTAATATTATCCTAACACATGTCCTAATTCTATTGGACAAGTGTATCTAGACCAAAAATAAGTTTAGGAATAAAATATTATCATTTAGGTCCACTTGGATTAGATTAGGACATTTATTATTATTTAATTCAAAGAAGAGTTAAAAGAGTTAAAATCAAAGTTTATTCACTAAAAAAAATTTAATATAGGGTTATAAATAAGATAAATTAGATTGTAAATATTAATTAGAAATATAATAATATTTCATACATAATTATATTTTATTTATAATTTTTAGACATTAAATAATTTAGTATATTTATGACACAATGATGATGCAGTAATTACCATAATAGTGAAAAATTAAAATAATTGATATTATAAATACCCAAATAAATATAATTTAAGACTTTTAATGAATTAAACTAATTTTATAGGATAATATGACATATTAGGATTGATTTAATTGAGTTTTTTTTGGAATTAATCATTCTGTTATGAGTTTCACAAAAATCAACTATTGAATAGTGTCAAAATTGACATAAAAGAGTTTTTAAAAAAAATATTATATTATTAATTGATATTAAATTCCTAAAAATCTAAGGTTCATCCAAGAGACTTATATAATGATAGTTATATCATTAATGGACCACTTGGGGGTCTCTTGGATGTATATAGTAAGTTTATTAACTATATAATATAAAAATACAAAGTGACATGGTAAATGTCAAACTAATTAACTAAGAGTTAAAACTAAAATATAAGGTTAATATAGTAACCCAAACCTGTATAAATTCTATTGGTTGAATGTTTTTCGACCTATTACCACCTTAAACTTTGAATAATCAACTTTTGAGCCATTAGAAACTGAATATGAATTTATTATAAATTAATTTTTTTAGCTTTTCCAAAGGTGACCCTCACCCCTCTTATAAAAGGGCACTCCTCCTTCTCATTTCTTCACACCTTAAAAGCCTTTTGGTTCGTCCAACCCCTCCCCAAATAATCTCTAAACTTCACTCACTACAACCTAGAGGCCTTAGTTTGATCAGAAAGCCAACCTAAGGAGCCCTTTTGATCAAATCAAAAGGAAGAACCCAAAGAAGAGGTAATGTTTTCACCACCCCTTTTCAAGTTCCTTTCTTCTTCCACTTCTTCTTTATTTGTTATTACCATTATAAAATAATAAATCCAGTATCTTATATATACTTTGATGTTATTATAAATATGGTACAACCATATTCAGTATTCTATACACCCTTTGAATAACATGTCACCATACGTGCGTACGTACGGCTTACCGTCTCCACGTCGTGGTATAATTGTTATTCAATATATTATTATTTGGGTGGGTATAATAATGATGTGTAACTCATGAAAATAATAAATATAACATGATAATGATTCTTTATATATGATATAACATCCAATTATATATTATTTTAATATCAAAAGAATGATATTGTCGCTCGTGCGTACGTACGGACTACCGTCTCCACGAACGTGATGAAATTCATTCTCTATCGTATCCATTCAAGTATAATTATCATTTGATGATTTAAAAATAATGTTTAAGGACTTTATATAATTCTTGATATGAATAAGATACAACCTATCCATGATAAACATTGCTTACGTAACAAAACATATAAAATAAAACGAGTAAGTTAACACCCGAAACGACAATAATTCTATGATATTATTAACAAAGCAATGTTAAAAGATCATATATGATATCATATTAATGTATATGATTCATGAATAATTTAATAAAAATTATTTCAACATTATACAGGAGGTTAACCTACCCCCAACCAAGGAAACATAAGAGGTAAGGGGTTTCTTATCTCACTTTTACTTCCGTGATAATTCCATTGTTCACCACTTATTTATTACATGTGGTGTGTGTACTACCCACATTTGTATTAATTGTGTAATATACTTTAATTCATATATATTTACATCATCATTGTATGATCCTTCTTTCATGGGTGTATGTTTTGTATGTGACCAAATCAATAAGGAAATTTGAAATTTCAATTTCCACTGATTCGACTTTACGCATACTTCATTGATTATTTTACTCCAAGATTATGTGTGGAATCACTATTCATTTGCTTATGTCATAATTTCGACTCCCCTTTTCTGTGGATATACTTTGGATACACATAATTACTCCATTGATAATTTCTCAAGTCATCGATATGAATTTGATAAGAGTAATTTTAACTCATTCTCCATTTGTTCAGTTAAACATCCAATTCATTGGTGTTGTTTTTATAAGATTATGTGTGAATGTCATTTTATTGTTTTACACTAAATATCCAATCATATTTAGTGTATTTATATTTTTCACACATAACTATGTCGTTGATTTATCATTAACCTAAGGATACGGACTTTATGAGATATTTCATCTCAATTTACATTCCATTGAGACTTCTTTGTTGTTATACACCAAATCACTTTTATGTGGTGTATATAATGTACTTTGACATAGTATATCATGAATCCCTTTATTCCCATCATATTAAAATGTTTTGATTACCTCAATTATTTGTATTCAAGTGTCTCTCTTTTGGTTATAAACTCTAACTAAAATACCATTTTTAAATGTTTTAAAGACTTATTCTTCTAAATCTTTCTCATTAATGTCCATGTTTTAAAAATGGTTTTAAGGATTTCTTTATATGGAAATTAAAGTTTTAAAATTAAAACTCCTTTTAAAAAGTTTCAAAGTGGTATGGGACACTTTCATTCAAAAATCTATTTTTAAATGGCTTCTTAACAAATAATGTGACTTTTAAATGATTTCAAGAAAAGGGGGATATTTCTCTCAAATATTTTTTATGATTATTTTCATCTATGTCAACATCCTTCATTATTCTTGATTGAGGTTAATGTGATACAATACAATCTTCCATATTGTATCGAATGAGTTATGTTTGAATGTGGATGTGCTACTTTTATACCATTCATGGTTTATGGAGTATTGACATTTCGTATGCTAGTTTTAATACGAATGTTTATGTTATATTTAAACCTTTTCAAGTGGGAATTCATTGGACTTAGTAAGTTACGGGTGGAGCCCGCTATAGCTCCTCAATGCATCGGTAGGTCTCATGAGACAAACTAGTGTCTTGGCACAAGGCCTTGGCAAAATCTTATTTGTAGTCTTGGCATGAGGCCTTGGCTATGTGGTTATGATAGTCTGGCATTATGCATTCCATCATTATGAAAGTGGTTATTGATATTGCATGTGATCATTCGACTAGTAGAATATCCATGTGAATAAGTAAATGGAATTATTTCATTTTATCTTTGCCATTTTATGCTGAAGTTCAAGTTTAAAAGGCTTTTGTTTTAGTTATAAATTGCCTTAAGTGTTTATGATTATCTATGAAAGCTTCTGCTATAATGTTATCCTTACTGAGCATCTGAGCTCACCCCTTTCAATTTTTTTTATTTTTCCCAGGATTATGAAAAAGTAATTTATGAATGACCAGCAGGGATAGTATGAGGGGATATGAAGACAAGATGTTTTTTTCTATGTAATGTAAAACATTATGAATGTATCTATGGTTTCCAAGGCTACTAAACTAATCGGTCTTTCGAGACTTGATCTTTCTTCTGATCATGCCAATGTTATGAAATAATGCACCGACTCAGGGTAACTGGGGTCAGGGCGTTACATAGACATTGTATGACTACACTATTTTTTATAGTTGTTATACTAGGTTTTTTCAAGTATTTTTATTTTTATTATTATCATTGGATTCATTGGAATCATGTAGAGGTTTGAGTGATAGTTTCTTTTTGACACTTATTAGACAGGTTGTTACCCCATTGACTTGATGGGACAAGGTGGGACTTTCCACTAGATTGGATATCTTAGATATTCCAATTGTTTATTGAGTATAGATCTACACACTATGCTCACAGGTGAGTATAAACTAAGTATGGCCATGAAATGTCTCTATATATGTTTAGGAAGTCCCCATGATAATTTATCTATATGTTGTGTTTATTTATTTTTCATGTTGAATATTGGATTTTCATATTCTATCTTTTAATTTGGTTTCCATTACTTTCCGAACAACCCCTTTTAGGTTGTCTTGATTAGTTTTGTATTCAGCTTTCATATTTGAAATGGGTTGTGGAAAGTGAATCCTTTTTTTAAAAGAAAAACTTTGTGTGTTGTTTTAAGAGAGAAAATTATGGAAATATATGTTTACTAGCTAGAAATTATTTAAAAAATACCCTTTTTTCTAATTGTCTTTTCAAACCATTATTTTTGGACTGCTTTGGGAAAGGAATTTTGTAACATCCTGTTGCCAATCTATCTTATATGTCCTTAACATCATCATGGTATTCTCATTTTTTGTTGGTATATGGCTGATAAGTAATTTGGAGGATACTTATAATGGTGAAGTTATAGATTTTTTGGACTCTTAGCTTTAATTATCTTTTTATGTAGGCCGTATGAGGATTTCACATCATGTAACTATGTTACATGACATGTAAGAGTTACTGAATGCAAGTCATGAAATACTTCATGCTGTGAAAGTTCACACGATGTGAAGAAACCTTACACATCATTATTTAATAAAAGTTCAGGTTTTTAACTTGAGAATATTGGTTTTTTGTTATATGTTGGACTTTGGTGGTTACACATCGTGTAACCGGGTTAAACATCTTGTAATGGCCCATGTATAGTTTTTAAAAAAGGAATGTGGATGTTTTTCTTTGATCAATTATCCAGTTCTATATTTCTATTGACCCAAGAAAATTCCCAAGTGATTTTGGGAGACTCCATTACTTCGAGATTGATCCATTCGATGTTTGATATCCATTTCCATTATGGTGCGTCTCTCTAGGTAAGATACCTTTATACTACTTCATTTCAATTGATCGTGGTAGCACCCATGGATTGCGTTATCTGATCTATTGGTCTAAGTTGGTGTTTCTTCGTGTCTTCTTCTATATATGTTAAGTGATCTTGTTTTGGAGGCAATTCCTTTAATTTTTCATGGGGTGGCGGGAGTTTTCCAATAAGTTATGTGGTGTTTCCACTTTTCTACCGACCATTTGTTTCAAAATTAAATCTATCTTGACATGTGGATTAGATTCTAGGGTCTTCATTGTCATCATTTTTTTCTCTGTTGGAATACCCTGTTGCAAGCATGTGCAACCTATGTTTTGAGGTAGGTGGTTCTGTCTCTAGCCGATGTTGATGAACCCTATTCTTCTTGCTTTAAAATTGATTTATAAATGGAATTGAAATTATTGTTTTGGGTGTATAGAAAATATTTTTTAAAATAAAAATGGTTTTCCGTGATTATTGATAAATGAAAATAAATGCGGTATTTGCAAAGCATTGAAAAGGAATTTTCAAATGGTTTTGAAATTATTATCAAAGAATTGAAATGAATTGTGAAAACAAGAAAATGGGTTACCTTTGGAATTTAGGTGGAAGGTTTATCTAGAGGCCATCATCCATTTTTTGTGATTTATAGGAGTTTTTCTTAGGGGGATTTCTTCTATTTCATATGATTTTTGTTTTAGGGGAATGATATTGAAATTTTCGGGGGGGGGGGGGGTTACTCATGGGGTATTCCTCTTATTCCTAGGCCTGTGTTCTAGGAACCAAATTATGGAATTTATTGATTGTGGTATGAGTAGTCTGTTAGTATAACCGATAGTGAACCTTGGTGTTGATATATGTGATTCTTTTTTATTTTTCTTGGATTTTTTATCCTTGATATGGATGAGATGTGGAAAATGTTATTTGAAATTGATATACCTCTTTTTTTTTATAATAATGATAAAATGGAACTGTTTTCCATGGTTTCTATAAAATTGGTTACTAATTATCATGTGATGTTTTATTTACAATGAGCACATAGTAATTGTTATGAATAGACTAGTTATATAACATCTAGGTGGGATATTACTGAGCATGTTAGATCACACCCTATGCACTTATTTGGTGGTTCATAGGCCTTTTTATGTCTTACATGGAAGGGAAAGGCAAGGCGCTGCCATGAGGCGGTGAGGTTTCATGGAAGCTGGGTTGGTTTGCTATTGGAGAGATGGTGGGAGTTTATCCACACTATCACATAAATTAGCTGTTTCGTTTAGTCCTTTCCAATTAGACTTGTCTTTTAGAGTTTTAGTTATTTTTATAGTTGTTTATTCTCTGATATCTTCTTATGGTTATGGAATATAGTCATTATAATTCAACTATCTATTTATTTTCCATGTGTATTTAAATCCATGTGTTTATACAGGTTGGTCAAAATTGTTCCCTCTTATCTATTTTCGATACATGGATGCTTGTCGCTAGCCCATGGGTATCGAGAACATCCTTTTTTGTATGTAGCATGTTGGGTTAGGTGCCAGTTTAGAATGTAACTCGCGTTAGTTTGTTACAAAATTCATGGACTCTATGGTGATTACCGATTGATCTGTTTAAACTCACACCCTACTTGTTCTACTCTGAGTCGGTAGACCCAATCTGTTTTGCAGGTTTAGGTTTCTAGTTTGTATTATCTCATTTTTATTGTTTGGTTTTGTGAATGGTGGTGACAAAGAGGTTAAGAGGAGATATTTTCGAAATAGTCCATCTTTAGTTTTGTATTCAATTTTTTTCATTTAGTAGTTGTTGTTTTCTGTTTAGTAGTATATTTATTAGTATTCAGTTATTATTGGTTTATTATTATGATCTATTTTTTTTATATTATCCTTGTTTAATTTGGAAAAAATACAATCCATATTGATTACATTGATGCTTGGAACTATTTTACAGCCCATGGGGATCTTGAATTCCCTTCGGGCCATGTCTTGGACCGGGTCATATGTTGGGTCGAATGACATCCCATCTTGGTTCCTAACAAAATGGTATTAGATAAGACCCTTATTATTTGGGGTGTCAGGTAGTTGGATACTATTAATTTAGGAACTTAGTAGGTAAGTAAAATAAGGACATCATGAACCCTTGATCATTATGATCCTCAAGATGCTAGGGGTAGTTAGGGATTTGGGTCATTTGTTTTTTCTTTTAGATGTGTGGATGAGGAATGACAATGGAGGAGAACATGTTTCATGTTGTGATCTCACACGGATTAGTGACCCATGTGGAGTCTGATTTCATGGTTCAAGTTTTTCTTAGTCTTTTATTCTTACTTGGGGCATGGCCCACTAATCAGGTCATTGGGTTTGGCATGACCACTAGTTCCTCATCTCTGTAGTTTGGTGTGAGTTGTATTTTTCTTTGGTTTTGGTTGGTGTGAGTGGTCCTCTAAAAGGAAAAATAGTTTTTGAGATTTAAATAGTTTCATTAAATATGTTTTAGACCAAAAGGTTCAATGAGTATTTAAAATAGAAAGTGATTTGAAATTTTGAACAGTTTGGGAAAATGTGGGGGAAAAGTGAAATTGAATTTTTTTTTGATTCTTGGGCTTGATAGTGAAATGGAAAGTGTGACCATTGGTATTCCTTATGAACATCCACATATGTGTGGGTATGTGTGGAAAGTGAATTATGTCATGTATGTATATATGACATAAGTGAAAGGTGGATGAACACATAATTTAATGTTCATATGATTACATGGGGAAGTATTTGAAATCAAAGGTTTGGATTATTTCTTCCAAAATGATTTTTTTGAAAGGAAAAAGTGTTTCAGAAATAGGTTTTTCTTTGAAGAGTGGTTTTTTTTGTGAAAAAATGATTTTTTTTATTGAAATGTGGATTTTAAGGATGTGGTTTTGAAATTGAAATGAAATGGTGGTTTTTGAAAAGAGTATGTTTTGGGGCATGGAAGTGTTTGTCTTGTGAGAATATTGTTTAGGGTCGATATAATCTTTTAGATTGTGTTTTAGCTTGATTTTGATTTTGGTTTGTGTTACTTGTGTTGTTCAGAATATGCCACCGAGAAATGTCCTCAATGTTTTTAGTGTGTCAACCATTTTCTTATTCTTCTTAGTTGATTCCTATATTTTGTGCTAATCGAGGTTTGTTAAAGGAAGTGTAAAAGCTTGAGTAAGTTGACTCTGTCTTTATATTGTTGGGTACTCTGAAGCATTAAAGTATGCACTATTATGGTTTGTTTTAGGGTTCAAATTTGGATCAGTGGAAGGTGATCACTCCATCATCAATGCATGTGGGGATGACATTGTAAGTGCTTAAAATAACTTTTGTATGATGTTTTTTACCTGGGGAGGTGAATATAAAGAAGGTGGAAGAGATCTTAGGTATTAATCAAAGAAAATGATTAGTTGCGGCCTATGTTTATCTCTTCAAGGATTTGGTTTCTTTCTCTTCATAGATTACATCACATGATCTGTTGAAAGATCCTCATTTTATTTGGGGTTTTCACCCAAAGATCAAGGAGTGAGTCTTTTTTTCCGGTGAAGTTTAATTCAAAAGTTTGGTAAATGAAGCATTTTACCAGATTTGGTTCTTGTGGTGTGGTTGGTGGTAGGTGGTTCTCATGAAGGTTTCTCATATTGAGAGATGCATGTGCTAATGGAACCCATTGTTGAAGAACCTTTTTCATTGGTTCTGAATTATAGTTCTTCAGATCATTCACTCATGTGTTTTTAGTGCAGTCATTTTGGGTATTCAAATCCATCTTGTAGAAATCCTTAGAAGACTTTTCGTTATTGTGGCCATTTGGTTCATCTGGATAAGTGTTGTAAGAATATTTTCCTAAGGAAGAGTTCTTGAGCAGATAATGATAGTTCCTAGCTATGGAGACAAATATTCTTTAAACATAAGGTCTCAATAAATAGGTAATTGAGTGAATCTTTTCACATAGTCAGGAATGGCCGGTAGTGTGCTGAACTTTGGTCTAGCCTTGTCACCCATGTTGGGGTGGAGACATTTGAATTTTCTTTTTTTAGTTTTATGGCTGTTTTATGCTCATATTTATATTGTAAATGTGTAATGTACTTGTTCTTTCATAATCCAAGTGGTAATGTTTATATGAGTGTTAGTTTTTTGAATTGATTCCTCTCTCTTGTGCATGCTTTTCCTTTTTGTGGATGGATTATAGATTCTAGTTGTGTTTATTTGTAATATGTTTGGTTCTTGAGGAAATTCATTATTATAAAAATTTTTGGGTTCACTACTTAGGTTGGATTCCATCTTCTGGTTTTCCAAAAGTTCTGGGGGATAATCATTCGGGCTGGTAGTTTCCCATTATTCATTGTGATGGGTTTCCCATTTCGGTGTTGTTGTGTTGATTGTTTTAATGTTGGTGGGGTTAGTTTGGTTATTATATTGGGGAGAACCCACTTGTGTTATCCAATTGTTCTTCAAGTTGTGGCTTTCTATATAAATGGTTGAGCATGACATGTGATGATAATGGTCACCCCATGGTTTGTGGATTATTTTGGATTTACTAATTTTTGTTTTAACTTTCCGTAGAGTGACTTTCTAGGGGAAAACGTTTTTGTGGTGGGGAAAATTATAACACCCCATCCTTTGAAATTACTTTATTTTATTATTTTCTTGAATTTTTATATTCTAGTGGAGGTTTAGGTTGACTTTGGGTTTAAATTTTTATGTTATTGGAGAAAAATTGGAGATTTTGGGGCTTAATGGTAGGAAAATACAATTGGCCCACAATTAGGGGAAATTGTGAGCCTTTATTGAGGAGACTATGTGGCATTAATTTGGGGGACTGGGGTATGGTGCACAGTCTTCTCAATATTATGAGAACATTGTAGAAATAAATTGGTAAGCCTATAGAATTTGGAAGTATCATTTGGCATGGTCGGCACACAGTTTTGGAAACCATATGAGCTTCCCAAATCATTAAATGTGTTAAATTCTTATTTCTCCCCTCTAGTGTTTTAACCCCAAATCAGGATTCTCCTATCTTACATTACCTAGGTACACCATGGGATCTCCAAGGTCCTCCTCTATTTCCCTCCTTCCATTTTTTGATCTACCTAAATGTTCCTAGTTACATTTATTTTGGTTTTTTGTCGATTTACACCTCTTCCCTTCTTCCTCTCTTGTTTTCTTTTTTTTTCCTGGTGAGGGTTCTCTCTTAGTCAAACCCTAGAGGAAATGGATGTTTTTTTTCTAGATTTAATTGGTTTTAAGGTGTGAAGATTATATCTCTGTCTTGGTTCTTTCTCCTCCTGATGTTTTGTTGCATTCACATATCACTGAGATAGGTTTTTACTTCAATTTCCTTTCCGAAACATTCCTTTGGATGCTTTACATTTCCTTAAATATTTTAAAATTTTATATTCTTTCTTGTGATGTGTTATCATATTTTTTTGGTATTTTCATGATGGAATATGTATGTAAACTAGTTTTCAAAAGAATTTATTTTATTATTCCTATGTATAATGCATTAATGTTGTGTGATAAAATGAAAAAAATGAAATTGGTTGTTTTGTGTGATGTTTACCCTTTTTTATATTTTGTTAATGTGTGTGGATTTTGTATTGGACATTGTATATGAAAATTTGTGGTTTAATGGTGTGACTCTTATGAGTGGTTTATCGTGATGGTTTAAAAGAAAGTGATGCTTTTTTAAAATGCTGTTTTCTAAATTATTTATAGTGTTCTTACATTGGAAGATGGTTTTCTAAAAGAAAATGGTTGTGTTTCAAGTATTCCTCTTTTTTTTATTTATAATTGTATGCAACAGATTTCTTAAATGCTGAAAAATATTTTTAAAAATGTATTTGGTGTGAGTATGAACTTGAAAGGGTATTTTCCCATGGTAATGGTTGGATTTCATAATGTTCTCCCGAAATGGCATTGGTGATTTGTGTGAATTTAAATTTTTTAAAATTAATCTATAAAATCTTTGTCTATTTGGAATTTGAGATTTATTTTGGTGAAAAATTGGTTTAAAGGCCAGTTTGACATTTTCCATTTGAAATTGTTGTTTTACATAGCCTTTCAACACTTCATGGAAAAAGGTATTTAAAATGTATCTATGTTGGAAATGTAAAAGCATGTCTGTCTTCTTGGTATGTTTTGGAAAATGATTTTTAAGTTAAGTGATGAGAAATCTCAGTTCGAATATTAGCAAGTTTTAAAAAAATAATTGAAATCTTGGGCGGCTTGAAGGCCTGATTTTTATTTTATAAAATTTGAATGTGATTTTGATTATAGAGACTATGGATTTTCATATGATCCTTTTTTTGAATGAAAGATTGAAATGAATTTTTCATGTGAGTTGTGATGCTTGGAATATATTTTGAGACCACTATAACTTGGGATGATTTCCCCCTTGTGGATCATGCATGGAAACGTTGTGGTATTGAGTCTATTATACCTTGGGATGGGATCCCCTCTAATGAATAGTGTATAAGAATGTTTTTGGTTATGGTTTTTATAATACATGTTTCTATGTATTATTATCATTATCATGGGATTCCTTTGAACCATCTAGAGGGTCGAGTGATGGTTTCTTGTCGACCAGGATTAGATGGGTTGGTATCCCCCTTGACATGATGGGACAAGGTGGGGCGTTCCACTAGATTGGATAGTTTGGAGCATCTAGTTTGTTATTGACTATGGAGTCACACCATATGCTGGAAGGTGAGTGTAAATTGAGTACACCTAGGGATTGTCTCTAGAGATATTTACGATGTTCCCATTATTATCTATATGTATGTTCTATTTATTTCAACTGGATATTTTATATTGGATTTTCTAGTTGTTTCTATTTGTTTAGTTTCATTTAATTTGTGCACTACCCCTTTTTAGTTGTCTGGTTTGGATTTCTATTTGGATTTTGTTTTTGAATTTTTTTGTGGAATGTGAAACTGTCTTTGAAAAGGAAAAAAGTTTGTGTTTTTTTGAAAGACAAAATTGTGGAAAGCATTTTTTATTTCTAGAAATTATTAAAAAAATAATGATTTATAAATGTATTTTCAAACCAGTGTTTTTGTATTGTTTTGATAAATGATATTCAGGGACTCTATGGTGATTGTCTATGACGATTTTTAAGAATACACCCAACTTATTCAACTCAATGTCAGTGGACCCAATATTTTTTGCAGGATCATGTTTCGAGTGTGTGTTATCTCCATTAAAGTATTCTGGTTTTTAGGATGGTGGTGACCAAGGGGTAATGTGGAGATCTTCTTGGTAAGCTCCAGTTTTAGTTTTGTATTCTTTTTTATTTAATTCAGCAGTTATTGTTTTTGGATCAACTGTATATTTATAAATATTCAGTTGTTATCGGTTTATTTCTGTAAGATCTTTTTAGTTTATTTGATCCAAGTTTTATTTATGAAAAATAATTAACGTAGGGATTACATTAATTCTTGTCACTAGTATCCAGCCTGTGGGGATCGGGAATAGCCTTCGTTCTATGTCTCATGCGAGGTTAGATGTCGGGTTGGATTGAATCTCGATAGGGATCATGACATGATGTTCCTTGACTGAGGCTCCATGGTACGATGATAAATATTATTTTATGGAATTTTTTCCCTTTTGAGTTAGGGAACATTAACCCCCCCCCCCCCCAATGCATAATTTATATGATAGGCTTATGCTGGAGGGAATTTGAATACTAAGGCTATCCTAGGGAACTAACAATAAAGGTGACTAATGTGAACCCTGTTAATAAATAGTACATGCTTCAAATTATGTTTATTTGTTACTCATCATTCTTTTATATACACTAACTATTGTAAAGACTTGTTATTGATTTATACACCATTGGTGGTGGCCCACTAAACTGTACTCACAAACTGATCTGGCCACCATGACAGTTGGGTACCCAAGTAGATGCTACTAATTTTTATACAAGTTTAGGAAAGGGACCTAGTGTTTGATAGTTCATGGGATGATGGTTTCAAGCATGGAAATCCATGAATGGGTTGGGACTCGAGTCTGGGTTTTATGTATCTTGGTATTTTTAGTCTTGGTTATTTTGTTATGACTTCCTGATATGTAGTATATTCATCATATTTTGTATCATGTGCTACATAGATACTTTTTAGCATTTGTCATAGGTTTTCTAACAATTTTTATTTATTTTTATTATATAAGTTCATGTTATTTTATATTTTATATTTTATCAAATAAGAAAGTATAGTATCCCATGTTTTTCTTCAGACCCACACTGCTAGTCATCAGCCTCTAGCATGTGGGGAGGAATTCTAGATGTCATGTGATGACCTGTCTCGGGGTGTTAGATATAGTGGCTACTAGGTTGGGGATGTTACACGTGAAAATATACAAAAATATTATTAGATAAATTTAATTATACTCTTAAGACCTAATGTTTGAAATTTAATTTCTTAAGGGAAAAATTTCCATGAAAATGACTTATATATTATTTAAATCAAAGAAAGTCACAAAATGTCACTTTCTTAATCATAACCATCTTTTATGCGTGCATATAGGGGAAAATGTAGCTTTGAATGAGTATAAGTGTCTATTTGGAACTTAATTAACTTAGTTTCATGGTAAAAAATTATTTATGACTTTTGGGGACACATGGATGGTATTATGAAATTTATAATATTTGATTTAATGAAAATTCAAAGATGTCACATTCATGTTTTTAAAAACCATAACATTTTTAATATGTGGTTACCCAGAGGATATGTTTGACTATAAATAGTATCTTAAAATATAAAATATTTATATTTTTCATGGTAGTTTATTTATAATTTTTAGGGAATAAATAATTACCCTAAATTCATATATGATGTTGATGTAGTAATTATTAAATCAATAGAAAAATAAAATAATTGATATTAAAAATAATAAAAGTAATATAATTTAGATATTTAAGGTGATTGAAGAATTCTATATTAGAAACTGATATTTTTTGGATATAATGAAATAGTTGGTTCTAATATGATATGTTTTCATTATATTTATAAAACTCATAGTAGTGAATAGTATTAAAATTGATAATAATGATATTTTATGTGATTACTATTTTATTTAATTATTTAGGAATCATAAAAAATATTAATAAAAATAAAAAGTGACTTTTATATGGTCTAAAATGTCATAAATGGTGCATTTATGATCCAATTTTTACCATATAAGAAAAAATTACAACCTTTTAATATTGAAAAAGTTTTTATCGTTGTTAAAATTATAATAGGATAATAAAGTGTGAATCAAAATGATAATGTTTAAAATTAATATGAAAACCTGGGTCAGATATAATACATGAGTATAATACAACCTTATATTATATTATATTAGAATACATGGTAATTTTATCATATTTATATGGAAAATGAATTTATAATAATTAAATATTTTGAGAAATTCTAAAAGTGACTCTCACCTCAATTATAAAAGGGCACCTCCTCCTTCACTTCTTTACACTAGATTGAGCCTTCAGGCTCGACCATACCCTATCAATTTCTCTTCTCCACATACCTAGTAATATTATATTGGTGATGGTATTCTCAAAAGGCCTACACTAGATTCTTTTAGAGGATATCCAAAGGATACATTTTGATGAAAAGGAAATGGCTCTAACAAGTCATTTTCTTTTTATAACATTCATTACCTCCTATAAATCAATGATGTTTATGATAAAATAAAAAATTTAGTGTCCTCAATATTATGAAATTTTATTATGATATTAAACACCATTATACATACTATTTACTATCATATAGGAAGTGAAAGTATCGCTCATGCGTATGTATGACTTACCATCTCCACATAGTGATACAATTTATTTTTCATAACCATATTTTATTGATGGGTATAATGATGGTTTTAATTAATATATATGACATATATTATATAATAGTGATTATATAAATATGAATTATTTTCTTTCATTCTATCAGTTAAAAAATGGAAATAGTGTTCATGCGTACGTATGACCTACCATCTCCATGAATGGTGTAATTCATTTTTTGTATCTATGTTCTATGAATGATTATAAATATGTAAAAAATTATTATATATACCATGAAGAAAAATATGGATATTATAAGTCTAAATATCAAAGTATAGGGACTAATATTTCGAACTAAAACATGCTTTGAAAACGAAGCAGTTACCGTACATAATGATGATTTTAATAAATAATTTTTCATAAATGGGTGATAATATGTTATAAATAAATAATAAATGGTATGAAATAATTGAAATTAAATAAAAAACTTATAATAAATATATATTTATTATACAGGAATTTTGAACATGAATGAATACATGAAATATCTGAGATAAGGGTTTATTTCACAATCTTATCATTATTCAAGATTGTTTATATTTAAGTTTCCACATATGAATATTTCTATTCCATGTCCTTGTTTTTTATAAACGTTTTAAAAAAATTACATTTCTACTATGAATGTTAAAATTCATTTTTACCCATTTTTTGTTTTTTACAAAATTCTTTGAAAACAATATTTTTAATAATTTCCAAACAGTGTTCTATGTAACATTTCCAACCAAAATACGAAAGGAAGGATTTTTATAACTTTTAATACATTAGTATGTTTTCTTACTGTCATGATTAATTAATTATTTGAATCATCTTATACAATATTATTAGGTTCCTTTAATTGAAATTTTTCTATTTTGAAATTGTGAGGAATTTCAAAATAATATTTTCAAAATTGAAAAGAAAATTTTAGTAAAGAATTATTGAAAGTGATATTTCTAAATATTTTTCCATCTAAGACAACATTATTTGATATTACTTATTCTTTACTGGGGATATGATCCAAGGATACCATCCTTATTCTTTTTTGTGATGTTTCACGATAACGTAATTTTTATAAATCTTGTTAATTTCCATGTGTTAGAAGATGATGAAATGTGTAATGTATCAGAAATTATGTATAATTCATTTATTATATGGAATCATTAGAGACCACACACTCTGACGGCATGTGATTCTGAGTCTTGGAGATCCTGGGACAGAATTTTGAACCTTTTTAAGGTACGTTCAATAAACATGCGAGTGATATTTTTCTATTTTTGAATCGGTGATCGGATCGAAAATCTGAGGGCACTATTGAATTTGAAATAATGGTATTCTCCTAGAAATGACTTAACGTTGGCTGGAAAGGGCCAAGAGGAAAAGTTATTTTCTGGAAATTTTGAGAAAAATAATAAAATAATTTAAAGCAAATATTTTATTTATTTACTCACCGTTTGGTGGTGGATGGAGACCATGCGGTGCAGCGACCAGGCAGTGATGAGGCGCACTAATGAGGCTCATTAATGGACTATATCACGAAGCATAACAATGCAATAAAGTAAGCATAATAGCGACGATCTTTCATAAATGAAATAGTAATGACGCAACAACGTAGTGTAACAGAAATGTTGCGACGTGTTTCTTTTTATTAAACCAACACGTGGGATAATGGGGAATTAAAATGTGGGGATTCCTTGAAGAACCACCAAATAATTTCTCTCCGATGAAGAAAGGCAGTGAGACTTCATCATCTTCGACGTGCCTCAAAGAACGGAGACGGAAGTGATGTCGACATTGTGAAACCTTGAGGATGAACACTTTAGTATCGAACTTCTACCAGGTAGGGGTTTATGCGTTTTAAGTATTTGATATGTTCTTCAACTTTATTGAAAATTAATGACGAACATGGACCAACCGACTAATGGGTTGGTCCGTAAATCACTCATCCTTACAGGTGGACATTTTTGCAGGTATTTGAATTGGGATTTCACTTTTGTTGTGTGGTTAACACTTTCCCCCTTGCTAAAACTCTAACGTGGAAGGTGCATAACGACATAAACAAGGCTCGGACCCCTCACCATAGTTTTTTATTTTGTGTTCCTCGTGGATGAATTCTCGAGATGGCGGAAAAGTGAGTTTGAGGTCGTCGTAGTGAAGGGGATGACCTAACGATTCTGTAGACACATGTGGTTCGAGAAACGGACCACCGGGGGAACTCCAGTGGCCCGTCTCAAGTACTGCCAGTGGAGCACTGGTTGTGGGCATGGGTGGAGGGTCGCGACCCACCCATCAGCGTACCGCGACGGTGAGGAGATGTGATGGAAGTCGACACCACGTGGAGAGGGTGGCCCGTGTCTGCGGGGCCAGCGGGGGAGCTGGACACGGTGCAGGTCCTGCATCTCAGCTGAACGACGCCACAACAGCCACACCGAATGGCGGGACTTCGGTGGGTCGGCCATGCCCCAGCCGGAGGGTTGGACCCACACTAGTGGGCCAAACCTACACCCTTCGGGTTGGTCTAGATGAGATCAGGTTTCCAGACCATACCGGGTCGCCGAGTGACCTGAAGGGCTGGACCCTCAGTCATACTGGGCCAGGTCCAGCAAGGCCCATTAGGACTGTCCCACTGGCCAAGCCAGACTAGACCAAACCAGACCCTAACTGGGTCAGTTTGAGTCAGTTTAACTAAACTGGGGCATGTGGGACCCTCTGGCTGAGTTGGTTGGGTCAGCCCGACCGTGTTGGACTGGACCCATACACAACTGGTCCCCTGCTTATCGAAACGATAATAACTTGCAGACCGGGCATCTGATTGACTCACCATATGTGGTATAGGACCCTTGAAATGAGGTGTTTCTTCTGATATATGCCACTTGAGTTTTGATAGAGGTTTTAGTACAACCGGTTTGAAGCGGACTAGAATCTAACCTGGCCCTTTTCATTAAAAAGCCCACAACTTACAGACCAGACGTCCGATCAACGCACCATTGGTTGTGTTGGGACCCTTACGAAAAGATTGTCCTTTGGGGTTATTATATATTGGAATTAGTGACAATTGATGTATGGCCAATTGATTGAGGAGCAGATCCTCTGGAAATAAAGTATGCTAAGTGCAAGAATCTAGTGGTTGGTTGTGACGTGAAGAAAGAATTGTGATCCTATGTGGTTCAGCACCTACTCATCCTCTATGGGTCAAAACCTAGTGATCCTCGGTGGGTCAGCACCTATCTATCCTCTATGGGTCATCACCTAGAGATCATTAGTGGTTCAGTACCTAGATATCCTCTCTCAGTCAACACCTATAAATCCTATGTTGGTCATCACCTAGAGACCCTGTGTGGGATAGTAGTAGAGCCTTTCGATAGAATAAGATGATATAGCTTTACAACTAATCATCTTTACTTCTGTACTTATGTTATACCTAGTATGAGCTGTGTATTTTACTTTGTTCTAGGTGTTTGATATCTTTCTTGGGGGAATTACCTCTGGGGTATTTTTCCTTTGTGGTGTTTTCTTAGTGGATTATTGAGTGACCTTTGGGGGTATCAGTGTATGGGGTCCCTACTGAGTATTTTTATACTCACACATGCACAGGATTCACCCGCACGAGTTGTGTCTAGTGCAGATGATCAATGTTTCAACAGAGGTGCTTAGGGGGAAGAGACTGATGAATGATACGATAATGGACTTGGCGTTCTAGGACCAGGTGGGGCCCAGTAGGACTGGGCGGGCAGTACATACTACTTCGGCTTCCAGCAGATTCACTACTCTCAAGATCAGGTGGTGTTTTCCATGGATTTCCATAAGAGTTTCCTTTTGTATTTTATTGTTTTTAGTTCCTTGTAGGATTTGTATTCTAGACCACTTACTTTCACTTATACTTGCACTCACCTTTGTTTTTGTGGTATACTTGTTTTTCCATTTCAGTGTGTTCGGGTGTGGTTAGGCATGTGTGTGTATAGGTTTAAATTCAATTCATTCCCATTTTGGAATATTCATTTCTGGTGCTAGTCACCAACCCCTGGCCTATGGAAGGTGGGCTTGGGGTAGTCACAGCGCGGGCCCCGGGGGACGGGTCATGACAAAGTTGGATCAGAGGGAGGACGGTTGTACCAGAAGAACTAAGAGTTTGTATTTTCAATAGGGGTAATAGTGTTAAGTGTATTGAGTTTGGATTTCAGCCCAGGGAGTCCACTGTTGGTGCGGCAGATGACGCATCCATACACCAGGACCCCGAATTCTGTTTTCCGACTTGGTACGTGAAAACACTAGTTTCATGTGTTTTGGAAATGTTTTTCTATTGATATATTTTGAGTCAGCTCAATAGGTATAACTTATTGACCGTGGCATATCTATTTATCTATAGGATGCCTCCACAAAGACAGCCATCCAGGATTCCAGTGAATGATCATGAATATGGTCCACTGAATGATGAGGCGTCAGTTCAGAGACCTCTTACAGTGATAGAACATTTGGGTGGTGTACCAGAAGCACCACCACCTAGAGAGTAGAAATTTCTTCCAGCCCCACCAAAAAATAGTCCACGTCTAATGATTGCAGCCTCCGAGGTTTCAAGGTGAGACATATCCTCAGGCAGCTGATGATTTGTTGGAGGTAGTTACTCTAGTTTTTCACCTAGTAGAGACACTGAAAGACCAAATTGTAGTTTTAGCTTCTAGCCTTTTTCAGGGCATGGTAAGGGGGGTGGATCTTGACACTCCAGACACATGAGGAGGAGACCCTTGTCTGGAAAAACCATTAGACCCTCATCAAGGTGGATTTTGTGCCAGTGAATCTACACTCAGTGCATATTCAGGGGTTACTGCACCTACAGCAGGGCAACCTAACTGTGGAACAGTACTCAGTGAGGTTTACCGGCCACTCCTGCTACTCCACCGACATGGTATGGGACCCTTTCTTTAGGGCCCAAACCATTGAGCAGGTTCTCTAATGGGAGATTCAGGCATCAATGATTTCTTTTAGCATCCTGATGCAAGATGATGTGCTATAGTGATCACTACTGGTGGAGAGCTTCCTAGAAGAGCAGCCACTAATGGTGAGAGCCACCATTGGATGACATGGGACCGACTCATCTATAGCAGGCTATAGGAAGATGATTAAAAGGCCTAAATGGATCTGACCTTATAGAGGGTGACCCTAGGGAGTAGGGTCATAGGTGTGGAGTTCGAGAGGTAGAGGAGGTCATCTGAGGACTAGAGTTTTTTACTCTTGCGGAGAACAAGGGCACATGGCTCATGAATATCTGACTCCCCCACACAGATGACCAGAAGGTGGTCCAGGGACCGCTGAGGCAACGATAGAGGTTTGAGTGAGGAGGTCTATAGCGTGGCGGACGTAGAAGGGGAGCATGCTGAGCAATAGGCAGTGGACGACGGTTCAAGGTTCTACCACCACCACCCCTAGAAGGTCCACCACGATCTCTAGGAGCAGGTGGACATGGGTGGGGATAGCTTCTGGTAATGGAGGCCTATGACCATAACACTCCATAGATTATTATAGGTACGATCTGTGTCTACTCCACCATAGCTTTAGTTCTCATAGACCTAGGTTCCTATCACTCTTTCCTTTCCATAGACCTCGTTCGAGGACCAGAGATTCTGCTGGAGCCGTTGGCTTGATCCTTACGATTAGATACTCCTACAAAAGGGGATTAGATGATTATAAACTATTTCTGATAGTGTGATCTTACTCTATGAGGTGAGAGGTTCAGTTGGGATCTCCTAGTAGCAGCGTCGAGGCATTACGATGTCATCTTGGGTATGGACTGGTTATCCACAATCGATGCTCAGATCGATTGTTTTAGGAATGAAGCGTGGTGTGTCCGTGAGGATGGGACCAAATTTTCCTTCATCAGAAATAAGGGGACCTTTGCAGCACATGATGGACTTTCTCAAAGAAGGGTGCAACTGATCACTCGCCAGTTGGATAGCCTCACCCTCAGTGCACTGGAAGAGGGGAGTCTAAGCATTCCTGTAGTGGTGGAAGAATATGAGGATATATTTCCAATAGATATCCCAAGATTACCTCCTCGTAGATAGGTAGAGTTCTACATTGAATTTTACCCAAGTAAGAAACCGATATCTACTCCTACATGTCAGATGACTCCCGTGGAGCTTCATTAGTTTAGGGTAAAATTGGAGGAATTTTAGAGGAAGGGGTTTGTAAGGCCCAATGTTTCTCCATGGGAAACCCCAGTGTTGTTTTCCAATAAGGAATATGGGAGCTTAAGGCTATGCATGGACTTCCGATACCTGAACCAGGTGACTGGGAAGAACAAGTATCCATTTCTGAGGATTGATGACCTCTTCGACTAGCTTAATAGAGTGAGGTGGTTCTCGAAGACAGACCCCTGATCAGGCTATCACCATCCTTTTTTATGAGATGAGGACGTACTGAAGAGAAACTTCATGTGATGTTACATCCACTATGAGTTCTTGGTGATTCCCTTTGGTGTGACCAAAGGCCCATCAGTTTTTATGGGACTCATGAAAATGATCTTCCAGCCGTACCTCAACATTTTCCGGACAGTTTTCATTGATGAAATTTTGGTTTACTCGATACACACCTACAGATAGTCCTAGATGCACTCTGGGAGAACCTACTTTATGGTAAGCTCTCAAAGTGCTAGTTCTAGATTTGGGAGGTCCACTTTCTAGGACACTTCATCTTAGAGGCTGGAGTTGCAGTGGATCCAATAAAGATAGATGCAATGATTTCTTGAGAGGCACCCTAGAGCATGATAGAGGTGTGGAGTTTCCTAGGGTTGGTTGGGTACCACTGGAGACTCATACCCAACTTTTCCAGAGTAAAATTACCCTTTTCATCTTTGAAAAATAAGATAAAACCCTTCATATGGATGTAGAGATTCCAGTAGAGTTTCTAGGAGATGAGGAGGAGACTGATGAGTGCCCCCATCTTGAGGCAACCAGGAGAGGGAATTGGGTATGTAGTCTACTATGATGCATCAGGGACTAGACTAGGTTGTGTACTGATGCAGGAGTGAGCATTGATTATCTATTCCTCATGGAAATTGAGGCAACATGAGCAGAACTACATGACCCATGACCGGTTGTTAGCAGAAGTGGTCTTTTCCTTGAAGATGTGGCGGAAATACTTGATTGGTGAATGGTCTACCATCTATTCTGACCACAAGAGTATCTGGTATATATTCTCACAGAGGGACCTGAACATGAGACCACAACTATGGCTAGAGTTTCTCTAGGACTATGACTTTGAGATATTTTATAATCCTAGGAAAGAGAAAGTGGTGGTAGACACACTAAGCAGGAGGTATGGTTTGTAGCTGTTGAGTGAGGCAGTAGAGCACCTAGTCATGATGTAGATATCCTTCGTGGATAGTGATAGAGCAGCTTACCTCCAGTCTATGAATTTCACTCCCCCACTCTTACATTGAGTTTGGGAGGAAAAACTTGAGGATGATGACTCTGTGGCCCAACGTGCTCAGTTATCCTCTGGATGAGATCCTAATGGATTTCCGATAGGTGGGGAGCACATCATCCGTTATAGAGGTCACACTGTAGTAAAAGTGATGTTCCGGGAGGAGGTGTTCAGGGAGTTCCATACATCCAATTTAGAGGTACATCCAAGAGTGCCAAAGATGTATCGAGACCTCCGACATCAGTACGGGTATCCAGAGATGAAGAAAGCGGTGGTCGAGTTCATTTCGTGATGCCTCACTTGTCAGAAAGTGAAGGATGAGCATCAGGTTCTAACAGGCTTGAACCAACCACTCATGGTATTAGAGTGGAAAGGGGAAGGTATCTCAATGGACATTGTGACAAGGTTACCACGTACATACAGGGTCCATGATTCCATCTGGGTTATCGTTTATCGACTCATAAAGTCATCTCACTTTCTACCCATCTGGGAGCAGGGACCGGTGGAGGGATTGGGATACCTCTACATCCAGGAGATTGTACAGATTTATGGGGTGACTTCAATGATCATCTCAGACCATGATGCATGCTTTACATCTCGGTTGTGGAAGGGGTTATAGGAGGCATTCAGGACTCAGTTGTGTCTGAGCACAACTTTTCATCCCCATACGGATGGTCAGATAGAGCGAACCATATAAACCATGGAGGACATTATATGTTCTTGCATCCTAGAATTTTTTCAGAGTTGGGAGGAACAAATTCCACTAGTAAATTTTTCATACAACAAAAGCTATCACCCCATAATTGGAATGGAACCGTTTGAGACATTGTACGATCGACCTTACAGATCACCCCTATACTGGACAAACCCAGGGGTGTCAACACTCATGGGTCTGAAGTTGGTATGGGCTACCACTGATAAGGTGCAGATCATACAAGAGCAGATGAGGACTACAAAGAGTAGTCATAAGTCTTATTCCAATAGGAAATGGAGACCCTTGGAGTTTGAGGAGGGAGATCATGTTTTCTTTCGGATCTCACCCCGACGAGAATTATCGAGATTTGGCTGGGGCTGCAAGCTATCTCCAAGGTTTATCAGACCTTTTCAGATCTTGAGTAGAGTTGTAAAGTTGGCGTACTACCTAGATCTTCCCCCACATATTCACCAGGTGCATAATATTTTCCACGTGTCGTAGCTGAGGAGATACGCGCATTATCCATCGCACATCATCGACGGAGGTGAGTTGGATATTAACTGTGGGACAATGTTTCTAGAGTTCCAAGTAGAGATAGAGGGTTGATAGGAGTGGGTCCTATTTAGGCATTCGATTACTCTAGTGCGCATTCAGTGGCATCACAGGAACCTCCAGGAGAGAACATGAGAGTGGGAGGCTCAGATTTGTTCTTAGTACCCCCATCTGTTTGTTTAATTTTTGTTTTGGATTTCGGGGACGTAAAGATATAAGGTGGGAGAATGTAATGTCTTGGTAATTATGTGTATTTTTTTATTATATGGAATTAATCTAAGACCACAAGTTTTTACTACATATGATTATGAGGCCCAGAGATCCCAAAATGGAATTTTGAACTTTTGTTTTAAGCTATGTCCAATAAATGTGCAAGATAGATTTTTCTATCTTTTGAACAGATGATCAGATCGAAATTCTGAGGGAATAGTTGAATTTGGAATGCCATGATTCACCTATAAATTACTTAACTTCAGCTGGAAATGGCCTAGAAGAATAGTTATTTTTTAGACTTTTCAAAAAAATATTAAAATAATTGAAAGGAATTATTTTATTTCTTTACTCACTGTTGAGTGGCGGATGGTGACACTGTAGTGCAGCATCCAGAAAGTGATGAGGTGCATTAATGAGGCTCATTAATGGACCATATTGTGCAAGATAATGATGCAATATAGTAATCGTAACAGTGACGCTATTTCATAAATGAAAAAGTGTAACGACGCGACATCGCAGCGTAACAGAAATGCTGCGATGTGGTTTTTTATTAAATTAACACGTGGGAGAATAAGGAATTAAACTATGAATATTCTCTAAAGAATATCCATCAGTTTCCTCTCTAATTAAGAATGATGAACACCATCAATACTTCATCATATTCGACATTCCTCGAATAACGGATATGGAAGCGACGTCGACATCGTGAAACCTCGAGGACAAACGCTTTAGAATAGATTGTCAAAAAGGTTGAGGTTTTATGCATTTTCTGTATTTGATAAGTTCATCCGAGTTCATGAAAATTAATGATGAATGCTTACCAATCTACTAACGGGTTGATCCGCGAATCACTTGCTCTTGTGGGTGGATATTTGTGCGGGGTTTTGAATTGGGGTTTCACTTTTGTTGTGTGGTTAAAACTATCCCCCATAATTGAACTCTAATGCGGAGGGCATGGGCTGGCACAAACAAGACCTAGAACCTCTACTAAAGTTTTTTGTTAATTATTATTCATGGAAGAATTCTCGAGATGGTGGCATAGTGAGTTTTAGGCTGTCATAGTGAAGGGGATGGCCTAACAATTCTGTAGACACAAGCGGTTCAAGAAACGTACCACTAGAGCAACTCTGGTGGCCCGTCAAAGGTATCATTGGAGTGTCGGCGGTGGCCGCGGGTGGAGGGTGGAAACGCAACCGTCAGTGCCGACTAGATGGTGTGGCACACATCTGATCCACCTGTATGTTTTGAGCCTCAGTCCATCGACCATGGCTGGAGGAGGCCCCGCATCTGTGGGGTCAGTGGGGGAGCAGGACGCGGTACAGCTGCCACGTCCCAGCTAGACGATGCCACACCAGCTGCACCGTGTGGCCGATCATCGGTGAGTGGTTTGTGCCCTAGATAGTGGTCTGGACCTGAACCTGTAGGCCGGACTAAATGAGACCGGGTCACCGGGTGACCTGACAGGCTGGACCCTTCGCCAAACTGGACCGGGTCAAGCAAGACCCATTGGGCCTGGCCCACTAGCCAGGCCAGACCGGACAGACCCAAACCCAAATCGGGTTAGGTCAACATTTTTAGAACTAAACTAAGGCGTGTGGGAACCTTAGGCTGAGTTTGTCAGGTTGGCCCGACTAGGTCAGACCGGACCCAGATGCAACCGACCCCCTGCTTACTGAAACGATCATAACTTGCAGATTGGGTGTCCGATTGATGCACCGTATGTTGCGCAAGGAACCTTGAAATGAGGAGGTCATTTTTTTAAACACCTATTGAGTTTTTGAAGAAGTTGGATTATGGGCAGGTTGGATCAGACTCGAATCCAACCAGTCCCTTTTTACTAAAAGACCCATAACTTAGAGACCAGGCATCTCATCGACGCACCGTCTGTTGCGTTGGTACCCTTATGACTAGACAGTCCTTTGGGATTACTCTATGTGGTAATATTTTGTTGTTGAGTTATGGATGATGGATTGAAGAGAAGATCCTTTGGAAATCAAGCGTGCTAAATGAGGGAATCCAGTGGCTGGCTATGACATGAAGAAAGAATAGCGATCCTTTGTGAGTTAGCACCTAGCGATCCTCGGTGGGTCAGCACCTAATGATCCTTGGTGGGTTAACTCCTAGATATCCTTTGTGGTTCAGAACCTAGTAATCATCTATGGTTCAACACCTAGCCAGCCTCTGTGGGTCAACACCTAGCAACCCTCTATGGGTTAACACCTAGCGACCCTGTGCGGGTCAACAACAAAGCCTCTCAACAAAATAAGATTATCTAGCTTTACGACTAATAACATTTACTTCTGTACTTAAATTTTACCTGTTATGAGCTGTGTCTTTTACTTTGTGCTATGTATCTGAGATCTTACCTGGTGGCATTACCTCTATGGAATTTTTCTTTTTTGGTGTTTTCCTTCAAGGATTACTGAGAGACCTCCGGGGGTCTTGGGGTCTCTAATGAGTATTGTTATACTCACCCCTTCATAGGCTTCGCCTGCCCGTATTGTGTCTGGTGCAGACGATTGAAATTTCGATAGAGGTTCTTATGGGGACAGGACTGATGGATGCTATGATATTGGACTTAGTGGCTAAGGAATAGGTGGGGTCCTGTAGGATTGGGCGGGTAGCACATAATAATTCATCTTCTATTAGCTTGACTACTCTCAGGATCATGTGGAGTTTTCTACGACTGGCCATCCGAGTTACCTTATGTACTTTTCTTTTTTCAATTCCTTGTTGGGTTGGTATTCTGTACCACATACTTTCACTTGTACTTGCACTCATCTTTGTTTTAGTGATATATTTGTTTCACCCTTTCAGTGCGTTGGGATGTGGTTGGGCGTGTGTGTGTGTGTGTGTGTCTAGGTTTAAATGTAATGCCATTCCTTTTTGGTATATGCCCTTTCATTTCTAGTCACCATCCCTTGGCCTATGGAATGTGTGGTGTGGGGCCGAGGGGATGGGTCGTGAAAAAATGTTAATGAAACTCATTTATTTTCATTGGTTCTGATATGATGAATGATTTATGATCTTATAGCGCAAATAAGTATGGTTTTTATAATTTTATGGGAAGGAACTATATCTCCATCCAATGTATTGGGTAAAGCTTAATATCTTATGGGATAAAAATAGGAAACATTCTTATGGGCTTGATCCACTAGGGGAAAGAGGTACATCTTAATTTAATATGGGAAACATGCGTGTCTTGATCCACTATATTGATGTTCTTGGTATTTATCCTTTATATATGAATTGGTTTTCTATATTTATGATGGTGACACACTTTTATAAAATTAAATTTTGGTTAATGATTGATATATGATGATTTCTCACTCTTATGCTCTATGTTTTCTAAAATTATAATTATTATTTCATGTATTATGTTTATGATCTTTGGAACATTGGTTATGGACTTCTTAGGTTCTGTTCATGATCACATAACATTATTCTTATTTTATAATTCCATATGATCATAGATTGATATCTCCTATTTTAACCCATATTGAGAATATGATCTCCTCATTTCTTATGTTTCCTTCCCCATGTGATGATAAAAGGTTTAGGTAAGGCATGCCTAATAGGAGTAATATGTGAGAAGATATTTGTGGGATATGTTTAATATCATTCATAAAATAATAATATTGTATATCTAATCTATAAAGACTATGAACCATTATGGTTCTAGATTGGATGGTATTGTAATTTATAGAATATTCATCTAAATAAGTGTTATATTTGATTATGAAAATCTAAAACTATTATATTGGGGAATAAAAATAACATTAAAATATATTTAAAAACATTCTTTAAGAAGATGCACATTTCCCTTTGAAAATCACTTTTACAACTTGATAAATTTCATCTCAAATCCCCATGGATAAAATAATTGAAATTTAAAATTAAAATAACATGATTTATGAAGGATTTATGATATTATAGTTAAAATCGATAATATAGAAATGAAATATAAGAAAATAGTCATATAACATTACAATATTCCCTAATGAAAGGAAATTGAAATAAAATCTATTATCTCATACTTCCATTTAGTTGAAAAATAATTAACCACATGTATAATAGTTATATGAATGTTACCAATTTATTATAGAATAATATTCATATTTATAATATCATATATGACCCTCTAATAACATATCACCACCAGTTAATTAATAATATTTCTTTATTACCATTGTTTCATGTGTTAATTTCTTTGTTTTCTCGTGTGTGTTTTTTCAGGGAAGTTCTAATTTTTTTATATAAGATATATATCCATAATCCTAGAAATATATAAAAGTTTTAAATATTATATTTAATCATTATATAAAATTATAAAACCATTCTTTAATGTTTTACATGAAAAATGAATCACATATCCTTGTAAAGACGGTAGGTCGTATGTATGCATGAGTGATGATATCATATAATTAATGGGTGAAAGGGTAAGTAATTTGATGTTATATTAATTTTATAGAATAAATATATTGTCATATATATCATATATATTAATTATTTCCTTAGTTATGACTATAATTAGGATTCGGTGATAGAAAACAAATTACATTGATTCAAGAGGTGGTAGTCCTCTATACAAATGAGCGATGAATTTATTTCCCATTTAATAGAGAAAAAGGTGGATAAATATTATGACACTAAAAAAATAACATCTAAGTATATGGTAGATACTACTGTTGTTATAGTGGATTTTTTAATACATAATTGATGTTTATAGAATAATACATAAAAAAGAATCTTCGTTAAGATAATTACCTTTTCTTCGAGAAACCACCTTTTCTTACATATTAAGGACCTATGGATTGGCCTTTGGGAAAGAAAAGAACCTATAGAATGTGTATAAGGATGTGGAGGTGGAATTTTAGAAGTGATTTTCTAAACAAAATGGATTTATTTGTGTGAATAAGTGAGGGGAGGGTGTTCTCTTTTATAAGTGGGGATAGGGGACCTTCATAGAAACTATTTGGAAATTTCCAAAGAAATCCAAAATGATAAATTAATTCTCAATAAATATTCTTCAAAATTACCATAGATAATAAGGCTGGATGGTTACAATCAAAATATTTATAGAGAATAAGTTCTTTTACAATTTTAATTGGAAAACATAACCACGTTTTTTTGTTTAACCCCCCGGTAAACACGTTTTAACTTTTATCAGGGTAATTAATTTTTTATGAGTTTCTCTATTAATTATGGAAAAAATTATGTTGAACTTATTAACTAATATTAATTATTTTATCCAAAATATTAATTCCATTTTACTGAATTAAACTCATATAAATATAAAATTTTAATTTAAAATAAACCAGGAAATCATGTCAAAATTAATTTTTAATGAAATGCATTTTCACGCATAATATGATGTTGTATTAACTATATGACTAGTGAAAATCATTATATGGTTTTAAATTAATATATTTATAAATATAATCTATAAATTTCATTTTTTTATTTCCCTATCAGTGGTTGTTTAAATTAATTTAAATGGAGGAACATTAAGAATTTAAAAATAGATTTCAGAAAATTGACTTTTTAAGAATAAAAATAAATGCATACCAAAATTGAGTATAAAGATGATTCAAATTTATTTAATTATATTAAAACTAACTAAATATTACTTGTGTTACTTTGAAATAAAATTAAATGAATAATGATACATTTAAATTATATAATTTATTGAGTAGAATTGAAATTTTTACAAAACCTGGTATTTTTTACTATTTACTAAAAATCACAATTTTTATAAAAATGAAAGAATTTAAACCTAATATAATTTTGATGTGATGATTTTAAAAAATTATTTTCCTTTTTTATATACATTTTTTAATGGTGTTTAAGGTTATTTATATAATTCTCCCACAAAATTTGTAAAAAACATTTTTGATGAAAATGTATTTTTGAAGAATCAATTGACTTTACTATATATTGAGATATTATTATAAATAAATTCTTATTTGTTAGATCCTATTTATATATTTAATAATTTTTTTAATCTTATTCAAACCTATCAATTCAATGGATAATTTATAATGGTAAAATTTAAATAATATATTTCAAGAGTCATAAAGGATCGGTGTTGTGTGTCGTGTATGCTATCGAACATAATGTAATTATTTTAAAGTATTAGAGTTGTGTGTACCAAAATATTTGAAAGTGATTAATTTTATTTAAAATAAATATACATTAGAATTTTGTGTTTCTACAATATCCATCTCCTCTTCCATAAAACAAGAAATGAGACCATCATTCGCGTATACGACAGACTATCGCCTCGTGAACTGATGTAATTTGTTTTTCATCACCACCTCTTGTAGATAGTTATAATAATGTAATTAATTTATATATATTATATTCATGTCATAATTGTCATTATGGATAAATAATATATAATCTATTTTCATGCATTCCCATTCAATGAAAACTGATAACACCATTCATACGTACATGTGGACTACCTCCTCCAGGAAATGATGTGATTATTTTTTAATAGACACATCACTAGGGTGATATATGGAATAATATTTCCAGAATTAATATTATATCTAAGATATAATAATAATTATATAATGATAAAATAATACTTACCTTATTTACATGATGATCATTATAAAATGGAAACATTACCCATGTGTACGTACGACCTACTGCCCCCATGATTGTAACATAGATCATTTTTCATAAAAATATTTCATGATAGGTTTTAAAAGTAAAATATATTAATAAAAATTTAAATTATTTAATGATTATTATTATGTATATATTGTTAAATAATTACCTCATTGACCATAGTCAACCTAATGATGTCATTATGTACATATGAGCTGAATATCATCAAAACATCCAACATGTTAAGTGATTAAATAATTGAATATAACCTGGTAATAAATAAAATAAAATGAATAATAAACATGAAAATGTGTATTAGGAAAGTTAAAAAAACAAACATAATTTTATTATTTAGGAATATAAATAATGTATGTGATGAGTCGGACATAAGGAAATAGACACTTTAACAAAAAAACCTTGTTTTTAATGTTTTAAAGATTTGTTTCCTAAATATTTTTCTTCAATTTCCATATTAATAAATTTATTTTATGGATGTATTTATATTTACATAATATAATTTTAAAGGATTTTCATTTCTCTTTTTTAATTTCATTTAAAAAATTTCAAATTTATTATTTTTAAAAATACTATATGGAATGTTTTGACTTTATTGATAAAATGAGAAAAGGAATGTTATATTATAACATATACTGAGTAAAAAATATGTCTCACCATAATAAATGTTATTTTATGTTTTTATTTCGCTATCATATTTTATTTTTTTATCAAATAAAAACACTCTTTCCCCTTTTTTAGGTATTTTGGTTTTGAAAGAGGGTTTTTTAAATGAACAGGTATGTCGATATCTTAATGTGTTTTCAATATGTGTTCAAAATAATTTTCCAAGGGTTTTATAATGAAAATTGAAATAATAAAATGATTTTATTTTGACATGGTACATGTGAATTATATACGAAGAGTGGGTGACACCGAAATATCTTATACGATTGGGTGATCCAAATACAACTTATATGAACGGGTGATCCTGATACAACATATACCAACATGTGAGATTAATACTGCTTATATACTGGGTGACCTCAATTATTACACCCCAATGAATTGGGTATTGTTCATTTTCTTCCAAGTAAAGAAGTGGTGATTTAACTAAAGTGGGTTCTCCTATGGATTTAACTAGGATATGGTCATTCCTGACATTGGTTGTGAATATAATAATCTAGGTCACCTAAATAATTGATTATATTTTCTTGCTATGGGTTTTAAAGGATTTATTTAAGAAAAAAGATTTGTATTTTTCATGTGTGTGAGATTTACTTTATACACACAATGAATATTTGATAAAGGTGAAATTTTTATGAATTTTCTTATTTTTCACTTGACTAACAGATTTCGATATTTTTTTTGTCTTACTGAGATTTTAATGATCATGCCATGTTTTTGAATTTTTTTCATTGGTTTAATGATATTTCAGAATATATAAGTAGTCAAGTTAAAATACATAATTTTTTTTCATGAATATAAAATGATTTTAATTTTAAAAGTTTTATATTGTGTGAAAAATGGATACTATGTAAAAATTTACACTTTGTAATATATGGGTTTGTTATGTAAGAGTTTTGAATTAATTATCTAACACTATTAAGTATTAATATCCTTAATGTTTAAGAAATAAAATTCTTTACTAAAACTAAAGATTATGTAATTTTTTATGGTTGGGTCCTTATTGTTGGTATTTGAGGAATGGTTTAGATAAATTTAGAGGTTATGATATAGAATACCTTTAAAAGATCTTAATTTATGGTTATATTGAACTGATATAACATTTAAATATTACCATGTTTCTTCATCTAATATATGTATCTTTAGAATAGTTTTCCATAGAGGAAATAGGGAAAATGAAGTAAGAAGGTATCAAGAGGACAATATACTTTCAAATCAGTATCCAGGATTGTTGGAATTGGACTAAAGAAGTTTTTTGCAGTGATGGATCATTTGAAATAGGTTATAAATAGTGATGGAATCCATGTTTGTGATAAATAAGAGTTAACAAAATGATACATGTTGATTTTTGAGCATTTTATAAAATAAAACCCTTCCATAAAAAACTAACCTATTATAAAGGGTTATTTTGTGATTAGAGGGGGTTATAACCCCCTTCAAATACATTACAGGAAATTACTCATAATCATCACTAATGTGCCTGAAACATGTTGTTAGCAGTAATTTTTGTAAACCATTAGTAAGGTAACATGCTTTAGCAGTTTTTAAAATTAGAGGGGGATAAAACACTCTATAATTCCACAACAAAATTTCAGTTTATAGGGGGTTTTAACCCCTATAATTGAGCCAATATTAGAGGCGGTTTGAAAAAATCCACTAATAACAATAATTTTTAAAATATTCCCCCACCCCACTTACCCAGAACCCCATGCCCTTGTTTCCTCCTATTGGTCTTGTGGCCCACCCTGACCCAAATCCCCCTCCATGTCATTCCCTACCCCTAGCCCCATCCCCCTCCCTGCAGTTCCCCCATCCCCATGGCCCCCCTCACATTGGCCCTGTGGTGCTTGTCCCACCTCTTGTTCAGCCTTGGCCTTGTGTCCCTCCCCCTGTCCCCATGCCCCTGTCTACCTAGCCCCTCCTATGACTCACACCAAGAGATTTACCTCCCCCCTCCCTGTTAAAAAACATCTCTGGTGGTTTTCGATCCAATAGTTTTTCGAATACCTCGCTCAAGGCTCTAATGCCATTGAAATTGTTTTTTGATATTATAATTGCACATTAGAATATTTTTATATATTATGATGATTATTCAAATAAATATTATTTAAATAAATATTTGAATACATATAAATATATAAATTATATATATTTATATAAGCTCATAGATACATTTTTATATAATATACATATATATTTATATTATAATACATTTATATTGTATTCAGCTTATACATTTATATAAACTATATGTTTTATATGTGTATTTTCAAACATTTGAGTAAATATATTTTAAAAATCTATTTATGTTATATATATACACATATATTTATAAATATATTTATGTAAATTATTTATTTACATAGATGCATATTTATATATTATATACATGATTATTTATACAATATATATAAGTATTTATTTAATATATTTATATAATGTATGTAAAAAATATTGATATAATGTATTTCAATACAAATATTTATTATTGTTAAGCTTAATATATATTTATTTGTATAAATTGTATAATATTATATATAATTAATATATAATTAATATTATGTGAAATAAAATTTATACAAATATCTATATTTTAAATAATTAATATTATAGGAAATACAATTTATAAAAATATTTTATATGAAATACCATTTATAAAAATATTTATATTATATATAATTAATATTATATGAAATTAAATTTATACAAATATTTATAGAATGTTATATGAAATATAATTTTATATTATGTATAATTAATATGTATATTATATATAATTAATAATATATGATTTTTTTTTATAAAAATATATACTTAATATTATATGAAAAATATTTATACAAATATTTATATAATGTTTTTCAATGCATATATTTAATATTATGTACATTAATATATATGTATTTCAATAAATATAATTGTATAATATTCAATACATTAATATATATTTACTTTTATAAATTATATTTCATATAATATTAATTGTATATAACATAAAATCATAAACATGTTATTTAAAAATATAATTATTATTATTATATAAATTATAGAAACTAAAATATTTTGTTTTTATATGATAGAATTCTTAAAAATAAATTGTATTTACGTATATATTTATATAATATGTTTGTGCTTTTATATTATATATATTTAATTTTATATCAAATACAATTTATGGAAATAAATAAATATTAATGTATAAAATATTATACTATTATATTTTTTTTAAAAGATCATCCCCAAAAATTATATTAAAGAAAAAGGAATAATAGTGTACACATGAGGTGTAATGAGCTTACACCAACTAGAAATTAAAGGGAAAAACAGACATACAATCATACTCACATCAGGGAAATACCATGAACTGAAGATTTCCAGTTAGTAGTCGCTGCTGTTGACCATTCCATCGTCCAAAAGCAGGATTTGATGATGTAACCCTCTCCTTGTGTGAAGAGAGACCGAATTCATCAGCCCCCGCACGCCCTTGGAGCTCCTTGCCACCCATAAACTTACTCCTTGATGAAGGCCTGATCTCTTTTACAACCAAGTGCTATCTGAAGCATGCAGCAAATTACAGAATCAGCATAACAACCCATCGTATTCAAAATCATGTAGTGGTACAAAACGATATAGAATTTAGGAGCTTATAAGTAACATCACGAGCATGATATTCTTTAGGTTTCCACTTCCCCTCAGACCAATCCACATGCATCACAGACCAGTTTGCAATGCCCGTAGGATCAATCATATGGAATAATGTTGGAAAGTAATGTTCATTAGAGTAGCAGGAATGCCCTTCAAACCCTGGCTGGCAATAACTCTGGAATTTTGAGTAGCAAAGAGAATCATTCACTGCAATTAGCGTACGTTGTCGTTTCATTTTAAACCACTGTTCACCCTTTCTGAATTCTTTATTTTCAATTTCGGGCAACATATGTTCTGAGTATCTAATAGAAATAACAGTCAAATGACTTCCCTTTAATCGGTGCTAAGACTGAAGCAGTCTTCATCTTCAAAATCTACAGCAATCCAATATCATCTACATAAAACTGATAAAAATATCCAGCACAACACCATGATGTAAAAACCATCACTAGACATCAAAAAAACAAGTTTTCAGCAAGCAGAGCAGCCATAATAAGGCCGAAACCCATAGAGAACAAGATGTAAACCCATCAGAACATAGCATAAAAACAGTTAACCAGACCAAAAATTATCATCTTCAAAAAGTCCGAAAGGAAGATTAGATAAGTCTTCAACTTTAGGAGAAGTCTCAGAGGGAGCTATATTCCCGGGGTCATTGCCAAGGTATGTCCTTGAAATTAAAGCATGGATCTTTCGAGAATTCCTTAGCTACTCTAATAAACATTATTTTTTTCTAATATCAAGATATTCATCAGCAGTCATATCACCATTTTTATATTTTCTAAAGGCAGCTGCGTCATTTTCAATTTTCCAGGAGTCAAGATCCTCTGAGAAATCAAATTTCTCTTCATACTGGTAGGCATCCCTATAAGCAGGATCATTTTCATCAACTTCACTGGAGGAATCTTCTGATTCAGACTCAGAAGAGTCTGAGGATTCATGCAAGGGTTCAGTGGGGACCAGCTGTGGAGGGACTTCAATATCAGTAACCTCGGAAGCAAGTGAACTTGTGACAATAGTCATTATACAATTATATTTATTTATAAATATAAATACAATTAAATATAATCATATAAATATTTTATATAATATTTTCATATAATGTATTTAAATACATTTAAATATAGTTTTTTAATATATATATATTGGAATTGGTTTTCTTAAATAGTGGGGTTTCACAAGACCCTCTAATTTAAGATATTAGAGAGGGGTTTCAACCCCCTCTAATTTAATACATTGGATAGGGTTTTGAACCCACGCTAATTTATGATTTTAGAGGGGATTGTGAAAAATCATTAATCTTATTGATTAGAGGCGGTTATGAGCCCCCTCCATTTTCTCACATTAGAGGGTTTCAAAACCCCTTCTAAAATCCAAACAGTTATTACTAAAAAATGGTAAAAAATTTATAATGGGTTCAAAACCCCCTCTAATTTAAGAAACTATAGGTGGTTTGTAACCCCCTCTAAATTCTATGATTAGCGAGGCTTGAACATAACCCCATCTAATTTCTACAAAAAATATTTTATAAGGGGTTTATAACCCCCTCTAAAATTCAATGGTTATATGGTTTTTTCTATAACCCCCCTCTAATTATATGGAAGTTGAATTTAGAGGGGGTTGTGTATAACCCCCTCTAAATAACCACCTTTAATTTAATTTTTTTTACAGTTTTTAGCTTTCAGTGGAACATAAATTCTAGTGGTAGCTGAAGGATGGATCATTTCTCTATAAAAGATATTTGATTCCATGGGATGTTGATAACATCAAAAGGTAATTCCTTCCATTTATTAGTTTGAAGGTGAATCTGATCAATAGTTTTCTTTCATTAAAAATATGATAGAGAGAGAGCGGGGGAAGATATTGATGTAATAAAATGAGATATGTTATATAAAATTTTCCCCTTGAAAGATTTACCTAGAGTATTTTGATAAATAATAGAGAAACCATTCTTGGAATTGTGGGAAAACGGGAAGATTCAGAAGAAATGTTTGAAGAAAATTTTGCAAGATTGACCAGGTAGATACAAAATATTATTTAGGACATTGAAAATAAAATTAGTAGATTTTACACTGGATTTAAACTAGGTTTAAAAAAATATTTCGATGTACAAGAATTAAAAATTCATTAAGAAATTTCTCATTGTGATAAGAAAGTTTAGATGGAGTTTTCTGAAACATATGTTCCTTGAGATGAAAAAATTAAGAAATGGTCATGGGGGAAAGCAATGGAGAAGAATTAAACTAATAATTTTATAGTTAAGCTCATAAAATATTCCTAACATGGTAAAATTCATTTCAGGGAAAGTTTAAAAGGACCTGGAAGGTGTTACCTATGTGGTATTTTTGGTCATGGGGCTTTTGACTGTAGATAAAAGTTCCCTAAACAATCTAAGAATGGGGTAACATATAGCTAGCCATTGGTGTATTGTTTTAACTACAATGATTTTGTTCATTATGATAATGTGTGTCTGAAGATAGTTAATAGGGGTGGAAATCATCAAAATTTAAAGAAGATAGCTCTGTCAAAATCATTTGTTACTACTAAATTTGATTTTGGGAAATCTAATGAAGTAGTTTTAGGTATGTTACTTATTTATTCACATTATATCAATTCCATGTTTGACTCTAGATCACCCCATTCCTTCATTTCTTTAGAAATTTACTAGTAAAATAGGAATATCAACTCAAAAAAATAAGATAGATCTTTAGTTAAAAATATGGGTGTACATATTAAATCATCCATGATTTATATGAATATTCCTATTTTTATTAGTGGGATGGTATTTTATGAAAATATTATTGATCTTCCCATAAAATAGTATGGTATTATTTTGATTATCGATTTGTTTTCAGTTTATCATGATGAAATAGATTTCAGATCCAAGAATTTTTTATTCTTTTATTCTTCAATTTGATAACCTACCAAGAATATGATAAATTGATTAGAGATGGTGGTGAATGTTAACTATATCATGTTTTTGAAAAGAAATAAATTATTCAGATTAGTGATGGGTATTTCCTGATTATTTTCATAGTGTGATTCTAGATCTAAAGGTTTATATTACTATTGACTTAGTGTATAATGCTATGCCTATTTCAAAACACCCTTATCAAATGGATCATGTATAAATTTTAGAATTGAAAAATAAGTTTGTAGAGTTTGTAGAAACTGGATTCATTAATCTTAGAACATCACCTCGAGTTGATCCATGTTCTTTAAAAAAAGATAGTGCAATAATATTTTCCATTGATTATATAGAAATGAATAACATACCTGTTGAGAAAAATTATCGTTTTCCTCATATAAATGATTATTTGGAAAGGATCTAGGGAGTGTATTATTTTTTATGATTGATCTTAGGTCAGAGTATCATTAGTTGATGGTTAAGGAGGAATGATGTCCTAAAGACTGTGTTTTGGATGAGATACGAGCATTATGGATATTTATTTATTCCATTTTGGTTTTCTAATGTAGTAGACGTATTCATGGATCTTATTAATAGATTCTTCCATGACTATTTGGATAATTTTTTGGTTGTGGTTATTGATTATATATTGTTATATTCTAAAATACATTAGGACCATGAAAGAAACCTATGGATTGTTTTGAAAAACTGAAAAGAATAGAAACTATATGGAAAATTTATTAACATTGAATTTCGGTTGTAATTATTTTCTTTCCTTAGGAATATTTTTTTATAAATGGAAAAACTATTGAACCTGGTACAACTAATTTTTTTGGAAGAATAGTCACTTCAAGAAAATTTAATATAGATTCATAGTTTTCTTATATTAGTGGGTTACTACTAGTTGTTTGTTGAAACCTTTTCTCAATTATCTTTCCAATTGACTTAGTTAACACAAAGAGAGATAAATTCTTCGAGGTAATAGAGTGTGATGATTGATTTTTGGAACTAAAAATAATATTGGTGAATGTTACATTTCTGGACCTTCCCTCTAGAAATGGAGAAATATTCATATACAATGATACTTCTTTGAAGGGACTAGGTTGTTTCGTAATACATAATGATCCCATAATTTCTTATGATTCACATAATATGAAATATCATGAGTCAAATTATCATTCCCTTGATTAAGAAATATGTACTATTGATTCTAATTTCAAAATTTGGATCCAACATTTACATAGAGTCTACTCTAGAATTATACTGATCATAAAATTTTAACGTATATGTTGATTCAAAAAGATTCGAACATGAGGCGGGGAAGATGGGTCGAACTAATTAAGGATTATAACTACATGATTAATTACCATATAGAAAAATAAAACAAATTTATTGAAACTTTGAGTTGAAAAAATAATATTAAATTAACCATTTTAAAATTGGAACATGGCCCTTTGGTTAATGATTTGATTAATTTTTTACTAGAAATTTTGCATGAAGGAACATACTATATTTTATTTTATATGTCAAAAATACCACTTCTATTAGAAATAATTAAGAAATATCATATGGAAGACCATGTTTTATAGGAAAATGTGGAATTTATTGATAAATGTATGTTTCCAAAGATTAATGTTGATAAATACGGTTTTATGATATTTTTAAAAAGGTTATGCGTACCTTGTGATTCCTGATTTAATAAGTAATTGTTGAGTGATTCTCATAGTTATATGTTTTCTTATCATCCTCGAAGTACTAAGGTATTCTAATATGTTTTAGAGTATTACTAGTGGGATGGGATGAAAAGAGATATTACTGAATTTTCCATGAAATGTTTGAATTTTTAACAAGTTTAAAAATAATCAAAATTACCAAAGTGGAAGCCTTATCATTTTCTAGTGTTGTAGTTGAAATGAGAAACAAAATCAATGTATTTCATGGTGGTATTACCAAATACATATCATGGTAATAATAAAATTTGGTTTATTATTGATCAACTAACTAAATCTTTACATTTCCATCCCATTTGAGATATTATGTCTCTATATAATCTTTCTCAACAATATCTGAATGATATATTATGGTTACATGGATTTCATCTCTCAATTGTACATGATCATGATCCTAGGTACACTTATAATTTTTCGAAAGGACTTCAAAATTTATTGGGTATTAAATTAAATTTCATTACAACTTTGCATCATAATTAGAGTGAATGTTTATGACTATAGAATACATGATTATTACTAGTTTAATGGATTATATAGTAATTTGGGATCATTTTGTTTCTTTGGTTGAATTTTATTATAATAATTCTTTTAATTTTAGTAGACAAATGGATCAATTTGGGGAATTATATGGAACAATTTATTTGACTCCATCTTTTTATGATAAATTAAGATAAATAATGTTGATTTGAAAATATTTGATAGATGAAATGATTTAGAAAGTGATAATTATTCAATAATATATTAATATGGATCAATGTAGGTTTAAAATTTACGTGGATAACTGCTGTAGAGATCTTTCTTTTGAGGTAGGTGGTCATATTTTTTGTTAAATGTCTCCATAGAAAAGTGTTATGTGTTTTGGAAAAAAGGGAAACATATGCATGTGTTTCTTTGGACCTTATGAAATCTTAGATAAATTTATCCTTGTTTCCTATCAAGTGTCCTTTCCTCCTATTTTATCCCAAGCATATAATGTATTTAATGTTTCAGTGTTTATAAAATATTTTCTGAATTCTTCTCATATTTTGAACCATAAAGTAGTTCAGTTAGAGGATAACCTTTATTATAAGGAATAAATAGTTTTGATTCTGGAATTTTGAGAGAAGGTGTTTCAGAATAATGTAATTTATAAATTTAACGTTTTTTGGAAACCCATATGGTTAAAGAAGCATAATGGGAATTTGAAAATGCTACAAGGGGAAGATATACCCACTTTTTTAAGTAATGAATAAAATTGTGAGGACAATTCTTAAGAGGGGGTGAAGAATGTACCAACCCAGATAATATAAGAATAAATAATTTGCATGTCTTATTAATGATAATTAATTAGATTTTATATATTTATATTCATTATAATAATATTATGTAATTTTCTAGCGAGAAAAGGATAACAGTTTGATTCTTACTAAATTTGTTTATATATATATGGTTTTATTTAAAGGAATGATTTAAAAATTTTATAATTTTAATTTGAAAAAATTAAGTTAATTTTTAAAATAACATTTTCATAAATACATTATTATGATATTTTGGGAGTTTTCAAAGAATATTTATTTTTCAATGAATAATGAAAAATAACAGTTTTTGGAAAATTGTCATTTCATTTAAAAAATGATCATTATTATATTAATTTTATATCAAAGTAAAAAAAGTATTATTTAATTAGTTATAATATAATTTGAACCATTATTATACCTCATTTTGGGATAATCTTATCTTTGGTCTTAAAAACACATTTTTTAAAAGACCTTTTTTCTGTTACATTTTTCAATTAATAATTAATTAGTTTCTCCATCTTCTAGAAATTGATTCTTGAACAATGGATTAAATATTTATATTAATTAGTTATTTTTTAAAATAGTTCCCTTATATTTATTCATTATGATTAGTAACTATAGTAAATAATTGTCACCACATTAAAGGAAAATCAGGTGACTGAGGTTAAAACTAATATAATAAGGACTAAAAAATAACTATAAAACATGCCTTTATCCTATTGGATGAGTTTTTTTCTACCATTTACATAAATATTTTTAAAAATATGGTAAATTAGATCCAAATTTCTTTAATTTTTAAAATTATATTATTTAATATAAATATTATCATAAATTTTACTTTCCCTCTTTTAATATTTATAATATTTTTTGACAAAAATTAAAACAACATATTTTGGGTTATGGATTATTATTTGAAATATAAAGGAATTTTTATCAAGATAATTTATTCCCAGTTTTTAGGTATTAAATAATTTCTATAAATTCTTATGGAACACTGACATAGTATTTATTAAATTAATAAAAAATAAAATAAATGACTCCAAAAAATAATAAAATTAATATAATTTTCTTGAATTATTTTGTTCCATGGTTTTTTTATAAATATAAAATGTTAGAAATGTGTTAAAGGATTATATTCAACTTCATTTATTTTCATATTTATTTCCAAATCAAATTACATGAATAGTTCCAAAAATAAAATTAATGATATTCTATAATAAAAAATATTGTATTAAATGATTTAAAATTCATGAAAAATATTATATTTGGCCAATTGATTGGTATATTTTATGTAATGATTAAAATTGTGAGGAAAAATTCTTAAAAGGGGGTGAAGAATATACCAACCCAGATAATATAAAAATAATTTTTTTTCAGGTCTTATTAATATTAAATAATTAGATTTTATAGAGTTATATTCTTTATAAGAATATTATGTAATTTTTTAGACAAAAAAGGAAAAAAATTTGATTCTTACTAAATTTAATTACATATATATTTTATTTAAAGGAATGAGGTAAAAATTTTAATATTTTTATTTGAAAAAATGAAATTTATTTTTAAAATCATAATTTAATAAATATATTATGATCGTATTTTGGGAATTTTCATAAAAGATTTATTTTTCAGTGAATAGTGAAAAATTAATGTTTTTGTTAAATTTTCATTTCATTTCAAAAGGTCTCATTATTATTTGAAATTGATCTTGATGGAACAAAAGTATTATTTAATTAGTTATAATATAGTTTGAATGATTATTATACCTCATTTTGGAATATATTTATCTTTTATTTTAAAATCACATCTTCAAAAAAGAAATGTTTTCTGTTGTGTTTGGCATTCAATAATTATTTAATTTCTACCACTTCTAGAAATTAAATATTAAAAATGGATTAAATATTTAGATTAACTATTTCAAAAAAATTTAAATAGATACCTTTTAATTTTTTTCATTTTTAATAGTAACCATATTAAATAATTGTCACCATAATAATGGGAAATCAAGTAATTGAGTTTAAAAATGATATAATAATGACTAAAAAATAACCCTAAAACGCAACTTTATCCTATTGGATGCGTATTTTTCTTTTATTTACATCCATTTTTTGAAATATTTGTATCATGCTTCCAAATTTCTTTTATTTTTACAATTATAATATTTAATTAATAATAAATTCATAAATGTTACTTTCTTTCTTTTAATGTCTATAATATTTTATGACAGGAATTAAAAAATAGATGTTTGGCTATAAATTATTGTTTTAAATATAAATGATTTTTTATCATGGTAATTTATTTCTAATTTTAAAGGATTAAATATTTTCCTTAAATGATTTTTCTACACTGACATAGTATTTATTCAATTAATAAACAAATAAACTAAATGATTAAAAAATAAAAAAATTATATAATTTTCTTGAAGAATTTTTTCCATGAATTTTTTAGATAAATATATCATATTAGAAACGTCTTAAAGGATTATATTCAACTTCATTTTTGGTCATATTTTTTCCCATTTCAAATTAAACAAATAGTTCAGAAATGACATTAATGATATATTATAGTAAATAATATTTTACTAAATTATTTAAAATTCATAGAAAATATTATCTTCTGCCAATTTATTGGTATCTAGAACAAAATTTCAACCATGGTCCATTTCTGGGATAATATTCCTTATATATTAAAATATTGACCTCTAAATAATAAAAAATATTGTTATTGTGGTAATCATAAAAAATGGTCAAAATAGGTTAAAATAAAAAATATAAGTTTAAAAATATAATATAAATAGGTAAAAATTTTATTACATGAGATTATATAGACCCATACTCATCTTATCTTCAAATTATATCTTTTTGGGTATGTTTTCATTTGTTAAAAATAATTTATATTAGTTTAATACTTTCGTCAGTTCCTAAAGTACCCCTTCTCTCACTTAGTTAAGGGAACCTCCTATCTACCTTTCTTTACACTTAATTTTTTTTTCTTTAACCAATATATATCCAAATAACTTTTTTAAACCTCTCCCCACATCCTAGATTCCTTTTATTGATTATAAATCCAACCAACAAAAACTTTTGGTATAAACCAAAAGAGGTTTTTTGAAGAAGAGGTATGTTTTTTAACCAAGTGTTTTTTTTATTTTTTATTCTACATTATTATATCTTATCTAACCATAAATAGATAATAAAATCGGTATATTCAATATAATTTAATTTTATTATTTTAATTTTATATTCTATATTCTTCTCTTAGTCCATTAAATGGGAAACAAAACCATCGTTCATGTGTACAGTGGACTACCCCCTCACGATCCGATGTAATTCATTTTCCATCAGCACCTCTCATAGATAGTTATAATGTTGAATTTCATTTATATATATGAAATTAATGAAATAATGTTTTTATTTAAAAATAATATAGAATAAAATTTCTTACCTTTCCATTCAATGAAAAATAATAACGTCGTTTGTATGTGCTTGTGGACTCCGACCTCAAGGAAGCGATGAGATTCATTTTTCAACACCACATCACATGGTTGAGATATATATAAGTAAAGATAGAGAAATAAAATATTATTTATGAAATAATTATCATTATAGAATTATAAAATAATACTTACCTTATTTCCATCATGGTAGTTGAAAAATGGAAACGTTACTGATGTGTACGTATGACCTATGGTCTCCATGCTTTTAACATAGTTCATTTTTCATAATTATCTTTCATGATTGGTTTTAAAATTATAATTGATATATAAAAATGATAATAATTTAATGATTATTTTTCTAGATATGATTTAATAATGTCCCCATTGACCATATTCAACCTTCCAATGACATTTTTCTTATATGAGTCAAATATCGTCAACACAACTGACATGAACTTAAATGATTAAATAATTGAATATGAAATGGTGATAAATAAAATAATAGTAATTATAAACTTGAAAAAGTTTAGTAATAAAGTAAATAATTAAATAAAATTTGTTATTTAGTAATATAATGAATTTATGTGATGATTTAGACTCAAGGTAGGGGACTCTTTGACTTAAAACCACATTTTAAATGTTTTAAAGATTTATTTTCTAAATATTTTTATTCCTTTTATTTATTCATTAAAAAAATTTATGGGTATATTATATGGAAAAAATAATTATAAATGAAATTATATGTCTCTTTTTTATTTCATTTAATGGTTTTAAACATGAATCATTTTTTGTATTTTCTATTGAATGTTTTGACTTTATTTACAAAAGGTGAAACAAATGTTCTGTTTTAATATATATGGTTTCAATAGTCTTTCCCACCAATGTAACCATTATTTTATGTGTGTATTAAATTAAAATATTTCATGGTTTCCTAAAAGAAAAACCCACTTTACCATTTTTTAGGTATTTTTGTTTTAAAAATGGTTTTTTAAAATGAAAGGCTATTTTGATATATGAAGATGTTTTACATATAGGTTCAAAAGACTTTTTCAAGTGTTAAATGAAAAAAATTGAATGAATAATTTTTTTAAATATGTTACTTGATAATTATATGCAAAGATTAGGTGATCTTAATACATATTATATATTCAGGTGAGCCTAATACATCTTATATGAATGGTTGACCCTGATATATCTTATTTGAATAGGTGATCCCTATACAACATATATGATGAGAGAGTCCCATTATGTAAGTCCAATTAATTTGGTATTCATTCTTTTCTTAAAAGGACATGTGGGATTTAACCGAAGATGTTTCACCTATGGATTTAGTTGGTCTCGAGTTGTTTCTGATATATGCTATTAATATAATACTCTAAGTTACATAAAACTGGTTTATATTTTATTGATATAAGTTTTAAAATTTTTATTTTAGAAAAAGGTAATTTTCATGTGGATATTATTTATTTAATACATTAAAAAATATTTTATAAAGGTAAACATTTTATGGCTTTTCATGTTTTTCATTTTTTTCATGGGACTAATGGATTTCCCGCTTTTATGTCCCCTGGTGACATTTTTCAGCTCATCCCATTTTAAAAAAATAGGATTAAGGTTGGGTATGAAGAAATAAGAATAAAATTTTACATTTATGAAAGAATTTCATGAAAATAAAACTTATTTTATTTTAAAAACTTTTATATTGCCAAAAATGGTTACTGAATGAAAATGTCCACTTTAAAATATATGGTTAGTTATATAAGAGTTATAACCTAACTCTATAAAACTCTAAACCATAATGACCCTCAAAATATAATAAAGTATATTCTTAACTAAAAATCATTATTATTTAATGTTTTGAGGACGGGTCCTTATAATATCCTACATAATCCCTTTCTTCATGAAATGAGGAAATCAAAAATTTAAGAAAGAGTGAGATTATATTTTCATTAATGGTAAACATCGAAAACATAAAGAGAATATCCTAAGTGAGTATAAGATAAGAGTAAGGGTATGATATCATGATCATAATATATGAAATTCATACCCAATCACTCATAGATTAGAAATCATGGGTCATAGAATAAATCATTTTCAAAATAAAAGATGTGATTTATAGGAGTGTCGAAACATAAAAAATCAATCATGAGTATGGAGAGCATATGAAAATAATAAGAACATTTCATGGGTGTGTGTGGTAAAATAATAATCATATAAAATCATTTCATTAGTCAAGTCTCACTTCCATAACCATAAAAACATAGTGGTTAGAGTCTAACAGTGGATTGGCTTCACTACACATTCCCTTTTCATTGTTGGTAGACAAAGTTACATATTAGATTGGGTTCAATCGATATTCCTTTTCATATCATATAACAAGATATTAGCATTTACCCAATTAATTAGAGGGATATATAAATCTAGGCCCAATCATCACATAATGAAAATCATACCTAACTGTTCCACAATATCATAAAAAAATTCATCATTAAATCATTTCCTAATTAACCAATGGTAAAGAAGTAGGTTTTGTAAAAACATCATTAAAATATCATCATATTAAGTCATTGGAGAAAGTAATTGGATTGAATTCATATAATATAACTCTAGTGAATCATAATATTTCTTAAAGGATGTTGACATAAATGATGGATTTATTAATAAAATAATTAGAAAGATGCCTTGAAAAAGTAAGAATAAATATCTTTTTTTAGGACATTTTAAAAACATAAAATTCCCAGAAAAATGGGAATATGGGATTCTTTTAAAACCCTAGAAACATGAAAAGGAATCATAAAAACTTTTCATAATGGTAAGAAAATCCCTTCATTAAGTAAAAATTAAAAACAATTTTATTTTTCTCACTTTTTTAAAAAAAATAAATTATAAACCATTTAAAAGTTGTTTTAAATATTCATTTTTAAGCATTTACGGAGAAATTAAAATGTTTTTAAAAATGATACTAGTATTAAATTTAGTTTTAACAAAGGTTTTTTTTGTATTTTAATGTTGGTTTTTAATCAAAATTTTTGGGTCCAACATTCTAAATCCATATTTAATGTAGGTTATAGAAAACCAGTGTGGAAAGTCATAAGATGTTTGATTGAAAAATACATTCAATGAGGAAAACCACTTTTCGGATCAGTTATATAAAAATTAAATGTGGAAACTCAACTTTAACATCGGTTATATGAAAAACTAGCACTAAAATCATTATAAAAAATATTTTTAATTTCTTTTTTTCATAAAAAGAATGCTAAAAATAAAGAACGCAATTTATAGAAGAATTTGTGTTATAGTATTCTATTTGAATTATTGTAGAGAAAAAACAAACTTACGAATCATAAGTTATACCCTTCATAATTTTGAATTCCCTAAAGGAGAAATTTTGTCTCAAATCCCATAACAAAACTTTGATCAAAGAATTAGATAACAAATATAACATTTTAGCATCCAAATCATAAACATGAATTAATGTTTTCCCTTCATCTCAATGTTTCCACCCATTTCCACCATCTTTATAAATCATTTCTTGATATTTGTTTTCATTGCATTAGAAAAATCATGAGGCATTTTGAGGACTAAATTAAATATACAATAAAGCAATTAATCATCATTAAAACAATTATCTTAAACAAAAAAGTGATTATTTTCATAAAAATGTATATAATGGATGTGAATTGAAAAAACAGCTATAATTTAGAAATATGAACACTTTAAAGACATCAATTGGTGATATAGGAGTTAATCAAAAATTTAAAAGCGTGACAAATGAAAAGATATTACGAAAAGATTAGGTAGAAATATTTATATGATAAAAGAAAAAAAATTGATAATCATTCCAACTTTTCATAAGAGAAAATACATAATTCTGAGGTGTACAATGTGAAAAATTAAAAATCAGCTACATGATCATTTTAAAAAATTTAAACTTCAGTGTTAATATCGATTTTACAAAAACTGATGTTAAAAGACATCTATTAAAAAGGGTTTTTCAAAACCAACCTTATAAGTACACATTGAAACATAGTTTTCAAAAACACTATTGTTAAAAATATATTTGTTTTACTTTTTAATTTTAAAATCCAAGTTTAAATGTTGCTTTTTAAAATGAATTTGTAAAAATCGATGTCAAAAGGGATTTTGAATTCACCTTTTTTAAAAATTTATTGCTAAAAGGGATATTTATTCTTGTTTATTAAAAATATACATTAAATTCATAAATATAGGAATAGATTGTTTCTCATGCTTTTATTTGACTGATTGTCAAGATAAAACAGACTTAAAATCAAAATTTATGTCTATCTGAAGTTGGATATCTCTAGAGAAGTAGTTACAACTTTTAATGGAAAAAACATTTGACCCATAAGCCCATTTTAATACAAGGACCAGTAAAATTGAATCATATGAAATGAAATAAAATTATCCGCATAAATTTTTTCATTTTTTTAATATTATTTATTTAAAAAATTTCATTAAATATATTCTAATTTTTCTAACATCATTTTTTTTATAAATTATATCAATATATTTAATATATATTTTGGAAATCAATTAGTTTAAAAAAAAATTAAAAATACTTTATATAATATTTAAATGATGTTTTTTTATATTTTTGGTGTTTATAATATTTTCAATGTTTTTTAACATTGATTTCTTAGATATTTATGTTGAAAGTATACATTTAGCATCAATATTTTAGAAACATACATTAAAACATTCAAAAAATATACATTAAAGTAGATATTAAAATCAATGTTTAAAAAATAAATGTTAAAATAGAATTTGAGAAAAATTATATGTGAGATATTACAAAATAATTTTTTAATATAAACTAATATTCTAGATACATTATAATGAATATGTACTTGGAATAAAAATATTCTCAACATATTGCTGGAAGACATTCATTTTAACTTTTAAGTGCCAAAGAGAGTGAAATTAAATGAATAATTTAAATCATCATAAATAACTATACGAGGAAAAAATATATGGTATTAATAGGTAGATATATAGATAGGGAGATATAAAGATAGAGATCATATAATTTTCCCAATGAATATTTAAACCTGAATAATCTCGATAAAAAATAAGATTATAGCATAATATCTAACCTTAAGTCTGAACATGAATCACCCACGATCTAATATCATATACATTAAATTTATATTTATTATAAATCTATATTAGAACCATGTTCATACTTATCATACTAGATATTATTCATTCATAATTTCCAATAACCCATTTATTAATAATTTTTCACTAAAATTAATATATTGTGTTTTACCTATTTAATTTTTCATGGATGTTTCTATTTATAGATTTTCGTCCCTGTAACATTATCATGATTTTTTATCTCAAGAATATTAGTAATGTAATAAATATAATATTTATCCATTAAATAAAATTTTAGAAAAATTCATGTAAGGTGGTAATGAAAAAATAATTTCATCACTTTTTGGTGGTGGTAGTCCACATGTACACACATGTGATGATTTCTTTTTCAATGAATTGAATGAAAGTAATTTAAATAATGATTTAACTATCAATTAAAATTTTTAATTAATTAATATCATATATATTAATTAAATCCATCAATATAAAAATTCACGTGTAGTAGTGTTGAAAAAAGAAACACATCACTTCATGAATACAGTAGTCAGTACATATGCATGGTCAATGATTTAACTTTCTATTAGATGGATGAGAAATATATCATGGTTGTTCCATAAGAATAACAACACTTCAGTATATATATGGTACAAATTTAATTATAGTATGAGGGATAAAATAGATTTGAATGACTTGTATGAAGAAATAAACATGAAAGAACTCGGTTAAGATGATTACCTATTCTTTTAGTGTCTTATATTGGCTTGCACCTTTATCCTTCTTAGGATGATCCTATGGTGATACCATGACCTCTATAAAATGGGGATAAATGTTTGTATGATATTTGAGTAGGGATAGGTTGAGATTTATTTCTCAGATTTTGGGAATAAGTTATGATGGTAGGTTCCCTTTTATAAGTGAGAGGAGTGGAACCCTTTTAAATGTTAAGAACATTAAAATAATATAAATTCAATTTCATGGTAATGTATAATAAAATGGAATAAAATTAAAATATAAGATATTTTATGGAAAAATTACAGACATTTATTCGAGTATAGAAAATTTTCATAGATATTTAAAAGCATTATCTCTTATTTTAACCCCCTCATTTCTCCTTTTAACAATTACCGTAGTGATTAAATTTTACCATAATAACTATCATCATGAAAAAAAATTGGCCTTATAACCAAATTTAAATATTATGATTCCAAATATGGAAACCAATTTATCAAATTCAATCTCTAAAGGTGTTAAATATTGGTTTCAAAATAATTGTGCAAAACAAAATCTAAACATTTTTAGAAAATTTATTTTTTAATCATAACAATAAATTTATTACTTTTAATTTTCTAGTAAAACCAATATATGAATGATAAAACATTTTTTTAATATATTATCAAAAAATTAAATTAAAATAATTTATTAATACGGATAAATTTAATTTATTAATATAAAAACACATTGATCATATAGAAATTGTTTTCCAAAAAATATCCCATTATACATACAATTTAGTTTATCACTATTTATAACCAATTTATAAAAATTTTATGAATTATCAATAATTTTTATAAATGTATAAAAAATTATTTTCCATAAGATTAATACTCAAAGTAAAATAAATTATCTTTTAAATAAAACATATATGATAAAAACAATATTTTTAAATAAAATGATTTAGTTTAGCCAAGAATTATTAAACTAACATTACTAATTATTTTTCAATAATTTTAGGGATTTCATTAATTTCATTTATTACTTAAAAATTATTAATAATGTTAATTGATACCATTACTCAAATGTTTTAAATTTAAAAAATAGTTAATTTACAACTTAGTTTATAATAGTTTCTCTAGGATCAATGGTATTTTTTTAAGTGACTTTAACCCAAAATAATTTATTTTATCAATGTCATTTATCTATCTATTAATTAATTTCATTTTTTAATATTTAATTATTTACTTAAGTTGGGTTTTGTGTGTATCACAAGCTATTGAACTCATAAAATTTTTTAAAGATAACTATTTTAAAATCATGGGGTGTTATATATTTCCCTTGATCTACCGTGGCTATGGATTTAGCCAAGGCACTATTATTCTAGAAAATGTTTCCAAATATATCTTTATCATTTATAAGTGAAAAATAATATCATGAATATTAAATCAATTCCATATAAATAATGATGCGATCAAAACAAGAAAACTCACCCCAAATGTAAGTTTTCATGGTTTTAATATTGTTTCAAAACTCGCAATAAAATGATACACATTTATAATGATATCAAGTAAAGAGACCAATACACATGTTCCTTGATGGGAAAATCTAATAACACAAAAAACATGTGGTTTTCTGATTTGGCGATCACTCCTCATGACCTTCTTTGTTCATGATCATCAATTGAAAACATCACAAGAATAAGATTCAATTATTATAACCCTCAAACACATAATAGTTAAACATCATCTATATACTTCTAATATGATATATCAAGACCATATTATATATGTTTAAGATTAATATTATAATGAACTATAATTTTATCAATGAAATTTTAAATTCAAATATAATATTGTGTCATATTTAGTAATATAATATTATAAATAATTCATGCTCACCACATGATAAAAACAACTACATTTTGTTATATTAATTAAAACATTAAATTTGGAGAAGAAATATGGTCTAAGAATTTTATAACGATCTGTCTTTTCAATGAGTGTACATATTTTTTTCAATTTGAATACCATAAAGGGACATAATAAGGATGTTTAATCAATCCAAGGAGGTCACAAGAGCATATGGGTCTCGTTCAATGCCTAGATCCCAGAATTGGGAAAAATAGACTGGGCCGCATGATTTTTACGCAACAATGTGACCTAGGGTGCACTACTGTGCGATCGGTTGTAGCCATGGGAAAAAGACCATTTGTATAGTTTTCAATAAGTTATTAAAACATTTCACCAAACTCTATGGCGTACCACTTCCCTAAATCCAACTCGGTACAATTGGTGCATGTTTTGCAAACTGTGTGCCTAAACTATGCGATTTGGTTTTTTGGGGTTAAATGACATTTTACCCCTCACTTAATGTTTTATGATTTTGTCCTTACCCTTTCTCCACTGGTGGTCTGACTTGGCTCATTACTATATTTTTATCCTTAGGAACAACTAATGTATTAATTAAAGTAACCCTTATCTCTTATTTCTATTTCAAAATCAGTCAGAAGCTACGAGTCCATCTCAGTAAGCTCCCATAGTCTCTCAACTCTTATCAAGGTTTTTTTGGTCGTCTATTACACTTTATAGATAAAGAATCATATTCCTTATTTTATGGTGTTGAATTGTTTCTAATATCCCTTCCAACCTATTTCAAATATGAGGTCTATATCAAGTGAGGTTTTATCTATTCCTAGAGGTAGGTGGTTATGTTATTTTCCCGTCATGTTTTAGTCGTTTCGTAATTATGTCATTGTTCCATATGATGACCATTTCTGAGCATCTCTAATATATTTAATCCTTTATATATAATCAAGCCTAGTACCTAGTTACATGCTACGTGAATCATGTTTAATATTTTATAGGTTCTTTTCCACACTTTTGATCACCCAAGGGGTGTGCATCCTAGAATTGTCCATTTTGGGCAATTAGTCCAAATTACCCAAAACTAATCTTAACTTACAGGTTAGTTTTAAAATGATTTTTTCTTTAAAACATGTGTATTTAATTTAACCCAATGCACCTATTACATAATTGTCCCTCTTATAGTTGTAATTTCCCAAATGTGTAGTTTCCTAAATGAACATGTCATCCTCTAAATTCCCCTTAAGCATTAAAATTGTTTTTTCGATGTTTTAAATGAATTGAATGAATTGGTTAGGGTGACTGGATTATATAGGATGGATTATAAAAGATGGTGGAATCCTTTAAATGAATTTACTGTGACAATTTCCAATTGAATCATGATCCATATGTTTTTTTCTATATTTTTAATGAAATGTAATGGTTTAAATGGTATTGACCAACTAAAATGGATAATAACATGCATGAGAGGTCCTTTCCTCATGTATGGACTTATATATATAGATATATATATATATATATATGACCAAGTCTTTAATAATTTGAAAAATGAAATGAATAAGAGGTTATGCCTTTTTTATTGAATTTTAAATGTCATATGCCTCTCATATATATGTTTGGGCTTGGTAAATGAAATGGATGGGAGGTAATGACCCATGCAATTCATATTTTAATATGACTTTATAGAGGATGAGATATGATGATAAGGGACTCATTGAGCATGAAACTATCATGCTCCATTACATCATGTTTTGAGAATGGCATCTCACACCAATGACAGGATATGTGTGTTGGGCTTTATGGGCCACATACCATGATAGAGTGTTTCCATGGTGGCACACTCTTCATATCGAGTGTTATAGCATGAAGTCTCTCACTCTTCTTGGGATGTATGAAATGTACCCTATTGCATGATATTTTAGTCTCATTAGACTATATATGGATGCCTATGTTACTCCCCGGTCCAATCCAACACTAGTATTCCAGGTATATGGCCATTAGAAACCCTCACACACTTGGTTCATATAGGTGGATAAAATATAGAATTAAACTACATGTATATTATTATATATATATATACATGATAAGAAAATTTTTATAGTCATAATCTGAAGTAGATATACCTACCAGGTGTCCCTTAGGAACCTGAGTGGACAGTTGTTTATTTATCCAGCACTAGTTTACTTTTCTGCTCTTACTTGTAAACTTTTTAGTTATGAGCACTACTCAGATTACACATCGACACCATTGGTGGTGGCTTAATGAGATTTTTTTCTCACACCCTACTTGGTATTCCTTTTCTACTCGAAAATATTATATTCTTGTAGGTATTGATAATGTAAATGGCCCTAATATAGGTTTCTGGTTTGATTACCTAGTTGGAGCATATCAGTAGAGGATTAGGTATAGGATCAAGATTCTTAGGGAGTTATTTTGTCCTTTTTTATCTTTTTTTAGATTGTATAGAATGTTTTAATTTAATATTCCATTTTTTATTAAATAATTCCATACATCATGTATCAAACACTACCATTGAGGCTTTTGTTTATTATATTCAGTTGTTCAGTTATCTATTTCTTCTTATGCTTACTTATTGAGTTGTTTATTTACATTTCCATGGTTACTGATTTTGATTGTTTATAATATTATTTTGTTATTAATTGTATCTATCTGTATATTTTGTGATACTATGATATGAGGGTATAGTCTCCCCCACTGTACCACCCTTACACCCTCCCTACTACCTGGTAGCCTCTAGTATATAGGGAGGCGCGCATGAGTCCATGTGGCCCACTGGCTTGGGTCATGGGTAAAGTGGACCTCGGTTCAGGATGTTACAAAGTGGTATCAAAGTGGTTCCATTATTGAAAAACTATTTGGTGACAATATATTAGAGATTTGGAACACATGTAACATGGTCAAAAGTTTTCCTTGGGTGTTGCAAACCCATGTTTGGGGTAAAGGCCCAGTTTTTTTAATTAATTATTGTTCTGTTTCTGCCTATTTTTGTTGATACCATTTCTCTATTAGGTGAAACCATTGAATTTCAATGTTATTGATATTGGTATTATTAAAATTAGGATTTCTTAACTATATCCTGATGAAATGAGTACTTTTCATTAGATCAGGATTCATCATAGGCATAATATGATTAATAGGCCATGAATTTTACCTTGTCATGTCTATTTTCAGCACTCATTTTCCTATTACATATTTACAGTGCCTTATATATATATATATTTAATTACGATGAAATTTATTGTAGGTATTGGAAATAAAAATTGATACTTAAAGTTCCTTTTTTAACCTAACGGCGTTTTCCTGAATAGGATAAAGAAGACACCTTAAGCTTCCAATTATGGCACATTGAACTATGGAACATTGGTCTCATGAGTTGGAACAAGTTATGGTGTGGGTTAATTTGATTCTATATTTCGTTTAAAAGGGGTATGGGACCCCATGGATTGAAAATGGAAAACCATTTAATCAAACTGTATAAAGTGATTGAATATTTGAAAAGGATAGATTCAAAATTAATATAAATCCCAGTTTGAATCATCCATCTTTTATATGTCGGAAATAGAGACTTAGTCCTAAAACCAACCTTAGTAGTGGGTAGTGAGGTATCCCTTGTCTTCTTGTGGCATGTTATTGTCTCTTTACACCATCTATACCTAGATTTTGAAGTAGGTGGAGACGCATGGTGGTTTTTATTTGAAGGCTTTACTCTTTTACTAGTTCCGTATCTGCAATTTTTGTATTGGCTTAAATATATTCTAAGATGTTTGATTGGAATTTTAGTGTCATGTCACCACAACATCCTCCTATCATACACCCTGAAGAAATTGACGACCATGTTCCTAAGGAGGAAGGTTGTGTTCTTCTTATGATTCCTTCTATAGATCCGCATGTGGTTCCTCTTACTATACCTAAGATAAGCATTGACGCTGAGTTTCAAGAAGGTTTTATGAATATGAATTATTATATTCAAGGAATAGATCAACCTTCCCAGAGTATGGCAGAGTCGAATCATAAGTTTTAGCATCAACCTTCTCCCACCTTTTCAGGGGATGGAAGACCTCAGGTTGCAGAGTCTTGGCTTGAGTCTATGTTATCTATATTAAAACATCTAGATATGCCTCCAGAGTAGAGGGTCTAGATATATGATTATATGATTATTGATTATGATTAGATGTGGTGGAATATAATCACCCAAGAATATCGGTATCGTGACATGTCCTGGGATGATTTTCAAAACATTTTCTATGGCTACTCATTTCCTTAGACTCTGTTGTATGACAGAGCTAGAGATTTCATGAACCAATATTATGAGAGAATGTCAGTCATGGAATAATCTTCCCATTTAATATAGATTCAGTGGTTCCCTCCTTGTATAGTTGTATATGATCTCATGATCATTATGCAAATTGAGGATGGTCTAGTTTATTCCATGTAGTGGCATGTCAATGTGTTTAAATTTAAGTCCATTTTAGAAATAATCAAATGGTCCCTAATTATAGAGCATAACTTGAGGTATATTGAAGTTATGAGTTTGGGTGGTTAAGAACATAGAGATATAAATGGTTCTTCTTTTGGGTGATAGTGTCATTTTGAGACTACTCAAAGAGGTAGTAGTAGTCAAGATCCCCACACATAGTGTTTTCTTATCTATCACAAGTGTGGAAATCAATAACACATCAAGTCTCATTTATCACAAGATCAATTCGAGTGTAGAGGCTACACAAGGATGGGGAAGATCCAGTTCTTCTGTAGGAATTTCTCTATAGTTCTTAGTGATTGGGGATCTGCACCTACTCTTTAGTCAGTGGTGAGGCCAGCAGGATCATAACCAACAGGCATCTAAAATACCATCGATTGATCAGGCTGAGGTGGCTGTAGAGACAGATGTAAACAAACTTATTATTCTTAGTGCCAGAATAGAGGGATTTCCTAGGGAAGTCAAGAAGTGACTCAGGGTTATGGTACATGCTAGTTACATGCAGTCTAACCTAAGCCATAGGATTAGAGTGCCATACTTTCTGTTGTACGAGGTTCTATTCTAGTGGCAACAACTTTAGTGTATGCATTATTCGACACCGGAGTATCTCACTCATTTATATTTGAGCCTATAATGGGATGTTTGGGCCTTGATATTGATCACTTACATGGTTTCTTGACACTAAACAGACCATTAGGTATCCATTCAGAGGGTGTTAACTATTTTAGGTATTGTCCCCTTATGATAGGTGGTTACCTTTTCTTACGGAATATGTATATCCTCAACAAGATGGGTGTCTACACAATCATCATAATGTACTGGTTAGTTCCCTAGAAGGATCATATTGACTTCTAACATTGGAGGGGAATTTTATATCACTATAGTTCATTACACATATTCATAATTAATAATGGGTTGTTCAATATTCGTGGTCAGGACTGAGTAGAAGAGGTTGGGTAATGTAACAGTACAGATTGCTAATATTTTTCTCAGTAAACAGGGGTTACAAAACACTATATTTCCACCTGTGATGGATCATTTTAAAGACACATGTCCTAAAAACTTCTCTTATCTACCTATGGAGTGATATGTCAAGTTTAATATTGAGGCTATTCTAGGAGAAACACCAGTGACCATTCCTCCTTATAGAATGGAACCTATGGAGATTCTGGAGCTCAAGTACCAGTTAGAGGATCTGGAGGATAAAGTTTTGATAAACCCTATCACTCCTCCTTGGGGTTCACCAGTTATTTTTACCAATAAGGAAGATGGTACCCTTAAGTTATGTATAGATTACCATCATTTAAATTAGATCACAATAAATAATTGTTACCCACTTACATCAATAGAAGACCACTTTGAACATCTTTGAGGATAAAATTTGTTTTTAAAGTTAAATTTGAGGTCGGGATATCATTAGGTGCATTTCAGGACTTCATACATACATTGCACATATTTTAGTAATAGGTATGGTCTCTATGATTACCTCATTATGTTTTTTGGACTCACTAATGCACCTACAGTCTTTATGGATCTTATGAATTGGGTTTTCTACTATTATCTGGGTTCATTTGTGGTTGTCTTTGTTTCAAACATCTTGATGTATTCATTCTCGTGAAATAACCATGGAACCCATCTTGATATCGTGTTGAATATACTAAGATAGCATCATCTTTTACTATGATTATAAAATGAAACTTTTGGATTGAAAAGGTTGACTTTATGGGTTGAAATATCTCAGAGTCAGGATTTTATGTAGACCCAAAGAATGTATGAGTTGTATTTTCTTAGGATCATCCCAAGAACATCTTTGATGTCCAGAGTTTCATAGGGATTTCTACCTATTATAGGAGCTTCATCTAGGATTTCTCACACCTTGTAGTGCCACTAACATTCATGATAAAGAAGGGTGTGAAATTTGAATATTCAAAAGATTATAAAACATCATTTTAGAAGTTGAAGGGAAGAAGGAAATCAGAGTGAATAATGATTATGTAAAATATAGGAAGGGGATATAATTTATAATGTGATGCACTAGGTATCTGTTTTGGAGTTTTTTTTATGCACAATGAGCGAGTCATTATGTATAGGTCTCATCAGTTGAGGCCTCACGATAATAATTACCTAATGCATGACCTTGATATTGTTATTGTTGTTCATGATTTGTGGTGTTGGAGATACTATCTATTGGGATAGCATGTTATTGGTATTCACATATCACAAAAGTCTCAAATACATCACAACATAGAGGGATCTAAATCTTAGGAAACATAGGTGGGTGGATTACCTATAGTTGTTCGAGTTCAATCTATCCTACACATATTGTAATGGAAACTCAGTGTTCGATGCTCTAAGCTGAATAAATTAGACACATTTAATTGAAGAATCCAATGGTGACTTCCCACTTATGGCCATATTCTCTGAGATGCACATTGAGGTTCTAGAGGACCATGGTTAGACTATCCTATCAGACTTAGAAGTGACTTATACTCTTCTGGAATGGGTAATAAGTAGGTAGTTATCTGATCCTGAAGGAATTTTCCTAAGGTAAATCATTTCAAATGTGGATACATCTTCTTGATAGACTATGGATGGGGATGATACCTTACTGCTCCATGGGTGTGTAGGGGTCCCAGCAGACATCAGAGAGGAGATGATGTGGGAATTCTAAGCCTTGACATGGGAGACTCACCCAAGTGTTACCAAAATTTATCAAGATTTATAACACCAATATTGGTGGTATGGTATGAAATGAGTGAATTTCGGCTTCATCACTAGGTGTTCCACCTATCAACAGGTGAAGGTGGAACATCAACAACCAGTAGGACTCCTACAACCATTGTTCATTCCCAGGTAGATATGGGATAATGTTTCAATGGATTTTCCGACCAGTCTACCTAGATCACATCATGGAAATGATACAGTTTGTCTTGTTGTTGACTGTATGACAAAGGTAGTACACTTATTACCTATGCAAGAGACCTTTACGGAAGATGATCTATGATGGTTGTACATCAAAGAAGTTTTACATCTTCATGTAGATTCTTATATTATTGTATATGATATAGATTCTTGTTTTACGTCACGGTTCTTAAAAGCGTTGCAGAAGTACTTGGGTACACAGGTACATTTGATCTGGACCTATCACACACAAGCTGATGGACAGACATAGCATACAATTTAGGATTTGGAGGACATGCTTCGTGCATGTGTTATTGACATTGGGGATTCATGGTAGAAACACATCTAACTCATAAAGTTTTCTTATAACAACACATTTTTGGATACCATTGAGATGGATCCTTATGAAGCCTTATATGGTAGGCCTTGTCACTCACCTATATGTTGGCTAGAGGTAAGGTAATTATCTATTCATAGACCATGTCTCATTCAGGATACTACAAAGTAGGTCCAGCTGATCAAGAAGCTCATATTGACAGCTCAGTCCATATAGTAGTCTTATGCCAGCACACATCGACAACCTCTAGGGTTTGAAGTCAGAGACCATGTTTTTCGGAGTCTCACCTAGGTTAGGGAATATACTTTTTAGGAAGTAGGCTAATTTTTCATCGAGGTTTGTTGGACCCTTTGGGGTTGTGAAATGGATCAGACCTACGAGTTACCTATTTTAATTTCATCATATATATAGTTAAATGCATGAAATATTTTATGTACCTCAACTTAACTAATACTATCCTGACCCGACTCACATCTTTCATCCTGATGAGGTCGAACTGGATATGGATTCTATCCTCGAGGAGTATCTCATTCATATAGTTGATCTGAGTGTGAAGACAATGTGAGGAAGTTTTGTTCCTATGTTATAGGTGGTATGGAAGAACGATTGAGTATAGGATGAGTCTTAAGAGCGGGAAGATGATATACATTCTCAATGGTTGTAACTCTTCACTAATAGTAACTATTTACCCTCAAAGGCAAACTCGGGGATGAGTTACTTTAAGGAGGGGAGGTTGTAATGATACTTCATTTCAATGAAGGTCTGGATCATTAGTTTTTCAAATGGAATGTGTTAAATGGTACTAATAATGATATTTAATCAAGCTAAGGATGTCATAGGAGCGTATATGTATCTTTCAGATCCTAGAGCCCCAAAATGAGAAAAAAAGACTAGGCCAGATGGGTTTTCTGCAACTGTATAACCCAGGGCGCATGGCCATGTAGTCTGTTGCCGACATAGGACATATTCCATTTTCATGGTCAATGCATAGTTAGTAAAACCATGTGCCAAACTACGTTGGGCTCCCCTTCCTAGCATTCAACTCTACACGGTTTGTAAATAGTTTTCAAACCTTTCACTTCCATTTTTTTTGGGTGAAATGACATCCCCCCCCCCACATGATGTTTTAAGATTTTCTCCTTTCCCATTATCTCTAGTAAACAGACTTGGACCCTTCCACTTTTTTAGCCTCAAGAACACATAACATAGGCATTGAAGTAACTCTTACCTATGGTGTCTGTTTCTCAATCTGTTGGTATCTATGAGTCTATCTTAGGAAGCGCCCCTAGTATCTCAACTCTTATCAAGGTTTTTCATTCCAGCTATTGAGCTATTTAGATAAAGGATCATATTCCTATTTTTATGGTGTTTTACTATTTCTAAAATCTCTTCCAACTTTATTCTAATCTAAGGTTGATATCAAGTGATTCATAATCTATATCCTTGAGGTGGGTGTTCACATTTTCTTATCAATTAATTGTTTTTCATTTTATAATTATGTTGTCCTTCCATAAGTCATCCTTTTTCAATAATCTCTATTTTTTTGAATCATTAATGTCTAATTGACCCTTCTACCAAGTTACATGTTACATGAATAATGTTTAATTATATAGAGGTTGTTTTCCACACTTGTGGTCACTTAAGCGGTGTGCCACCAGAATTGGCCTTTTCGGCCAATTGGTCCAAATTGCATGGAACTCCTTTTATCATCTGGATCTTCTTTAAAATGATTTTTCATTGATACATGTCTATTGAATGTAAACCAAGTCACCTCTAACATTATTGACCCTCTTATAGTAGGAATATTCAAAATGTGAAATTTCCTAAATGAACATGTCATCCTCTAAATTCCCCTTGAGCTTCATAAGTGGTGTTTCCATGTTTTAAATTAATTGAATGAATTGGTTAGGTTAAATGGATTATATAATATGGATTATAAATGATGGTTATATCCTTTAAATTAATAGACCATGAAACCTTCCAATTGAAACTTGATCCATATGACTTGTTTGTCAGGCTTTTATTGAAATGTAATGGGTTAAATGGTATTAAACAAGTGAAATGGATAATGACATGAATGAGTGATCCATGAATTAGGTATTTAATTATATATATATATATGACCATGCCTTTGATAATTTTTGAAATGAAATTCATAAGAGGTAATACCTTGTGTATTGAATTGTAAATGTGGTATTCCTCTCTTATATATATGTGGGATTGGTAAATGAAATGGATGGGAGGTAATACCCCACGATAGTTATATTGTAATACACCTTTATAAATGCTAATACATGATGTTACAATAATCTTTGAGCATGGCACTATCACGCTCCCTTACATCAGGTGTTGAGCATGGTTTCTTGAACCATTGACATGATATGGGTGTTGGGATTTATGTACCAGGTACCATGATATAGTGTTTCATAGTGGCCTGCTGGATGTCCAAATTATTATAGAATTATGTCTATCACACTTCTTTGTATGTAGGGAAAATACTTTAATTCATGATATTTTAGGCTCGTTAGAAAGGATATGGATGCCTGAGTTACACAGCGGTCCAATCCAGTACTATTATACCATGTATATGGCCATTAGGCATCATTGCACACTTGGTTCATATAAGTAGAGGAAATATAAAATTAAAATCCCCATATATTATTATTAATAATAATATTATTTGTATAGTTACATGATCAGACACACACTATATCCATTAGGAAAATCAGGTATACCCTCCAGGGGTCCTTCAGGAACCTGAGCGGGTGGTAATTTATTTATTCATCATCGCTTTACTTTCCTATTATTACGTAAAAATTGTTTAGTAATGATCACTACTCGGATTACACATGGTCAATTGGTGGTGGCCGGCTAATAATTTTATCTTGAAGCCTACTTGGGGTTCATTTGGTACCTAATAAGACTATCTTCTTGTAGGTATTATTAACAGAAGAGGCCCTACTATAGGTTTCTGATTCTCTTACCTAGTTGGAGCATTGGAGTATAGGATCTAAAATAGGATCAATATTTGTATAGATTTTTTACCTTTTTGTATTTTTTTAGTTTGTAAAGTAGGTTATACTTTCATATTATTTTGTATTAAATCATGCCATGCATCATGTATTAAACACTGTCGGTAAGGATTTGGTTATTATATTTAGTTGTTTAGTAATCTATTTATTCCACTACTTATTGAGTTATCTATTGATTCTTCTCCAGTTATTGATTATGATTATTTTTATTATACTTCTGTTATTGGTTGTATCTATTTGTATCAGTTGTGATAATCTAATATGAGGGTATTATCTCCCCTCTTCCCCAACCTTACACACGTGCTGGTAGTCAGAAGACTCTAGCATATGGGGTGGCACGCTTGAGGCCATGTGACCCATAAGATTGGGGAACATGTTATGTGGACCATTTTTCAAGATTTTACAAATTAAGAGTATTAAAATTGGACAAAAATAAAATAATATTCTAATAATTGGAAAATTTGTACTAGTTCAATTCCACAGAATAACTAAATTCAATTTCAATACTATAGAATTGAAGCGGAATATTAGTAATGAAATATGCATTTCAAAAAACAAAACTTATACCCCTGATAAAAATTATAATTAATGAAAAATTAATTAAATATGAGGTATTTATAGGAATTAGGTAACCCATATGACTATTATAAATCTGAATCTTGCAATAGTAATATGCATGTTATACTAATAATCTAACAGTTGAATAAGTTATCTGACCATTAGAATAAAATCCTAACTATTAAAATAGTTTCCTCACATATGGATGTGTAAAATAATATTTAGGTATCTTATAGAATAAAAAAATAATTTTTTATACCATGGTACATGTAAATAATTTTTCTAAATGATTAATTTTGTGTTGGTATTTTGGTAAAACAATTTTTTTAATTAAAATATTATAACAGATTTAATGACATAAAAGAAATTTTCTTTACAAAAAATTGATTTATAAATTGATTTTATGTTTTATTAAAATTATAAGATGATTTTATGAGACTATAATTACTTTCTCAAAGGGTCCGAAAATTGATCATAATATTTAAATTGATATTTTTCAAAAAAAAGAGGATTTAATTTAAAAATTAAATTTAGAACATTTTTAAATTTATTTTCCAAAAATAAATTTCATTTTTTAAAAATATACACACTAAAATATGGTTAGGTTTAATATTTTTTATTTTTCTAAAATAGTTGATTATTTAGTGAAATGTGAAATACGATAAAATACGATATTTAACATTATATGCTAAATACTTGAATTTTTGAGTCATGGATGATGTAATAACCCAAAATATCAAACTCAAATGCATCATTTATAGTATATATTCAAAATAATGAATACTATTGGTTGTCTTGAGCCAAAATAATAAACTAATGAATATAATATTAAAAATGAGCCATCGCCTCCCCTTATAAATATTACCCCTCACCACCCCTTTTATTCACAACTTTAATTCCTTTAATATTACTAAATTTCTAACCAAATACCTTCACTGTCATATCCCCCACTTCTTAGTCCTACTTTTCTCATCCAAAGACCATTTAAAAGATCCTTAAGGGGTATCCTAAGAGGATGAGACTAAAGGAAGAGGAAAAATTCTCGATAAACTTGTTTCAATTTTATGATTCTTTTACCACCCCTTATGATCTATACACACCTATAAATAGTGACATAAGTATACTAAATATATTTATATTTTATTATTATGGTGTAATATCCATCATATACCCTCCCTTATTTCGTTTCCCAAATGAAAATGTTTCTCCCAATATGGTTGGTTCACCACCTCTACGAACAACATCCTTAGTTTTTCTCCACTACCGAAATGGATGGCTATAGAAAAAAAATATTATGGTTAAATAGGGAACAAATAAGGATATTATAACTTATTTAATGTTTTTTAATATTTCAATAATTATTTTATTTAATATAATTAATTTAGTTTGTGATGGTCAGTAAACTATTCTAAAAGAAATAATCATTTAACATTAACATTTTTACTAAATTAATTTTACCTATATCGAAATAAAAATGGGAATTTGTGATAGTTAAAATTTATATAATTAATTTTACACAATTTTATTTCACATTTTGAGTTTTATTCTCATTTAAAATCAATTTCCTTAATTATCCACATGTGACCTGACCATGGAATAATGAAACGAACGCCGAGAGAAAAACAATTAGTATTTATATCATAATGAAGTGGTTGTAAAAGAACATAACATAGTTATAATAAATCAAATATAGATTTAACAGGTTATGAATAAATTAATTATTCAGTTTAATTTTATAATTTATGAAATTAAGTGAAACTGAAAAATGATTTCAAAACATAAGGTAAGGGATATCTCTGAACAACACTTTTTATATAGTTTATGTTCTTTCCCTCTCTAAATCACATTATAACTCTATTTGAACTTATGGAATGATTCTAAATTATATATATGTGTATCATACATACATACCTATCTCATTCTCCCATAATTTTTTGGGGTAATACATGCCTTAAGATCATTTTTCAAATGCCTTCTGTAAAATTAAACCCAATTAAGGGGAACTTTTCAACACCTTAATACTTTTATGTAATGATCATTTAAATTATTCATTACCACTAATAATTTCATTAAATGAAGGAAAATTTTAAGTAAAACCATTTTGGATTACCATTGGGTTACAACTAAAATTCCATACTTATTCTTTCCCAAACAATCCTTAACTGATTCCTTAAAAATCATTTTGAAAGTTTATTTCTATACCCAATTCTCCACCTTTTCTCATGAAAGTTTTCAAAATTCACTCCATATTTTGAGACTTATGTTTATGTAATTAGATATGAACATAAAAAATATTTAATACCTTTTTCCTTTTATAATATTAATGAAAACTCCTTTGATTATGATATGCGGTAAGATTAGGAAACTCATTCATTATCATCGATAACTCCTATGTTTAATCCTTTTTATTTATTTCCTTTTGAGTAAAACATATAAATGTACTTTTTATAATGGGTGTTCCTAAATTATGCTCCATTTTAATGGGTAATATTTTTTTTCTCATGAGATTTTTTGTATGGGATTGGGCAGTAAACCTAATCCTCATTGGGACTCTTTTGATTATGTGTTATTGTCTTGGAACATAGTAGTGATTTATGTTTATTCCATGATTTATGTTTTTTACACTTTTCTATGTTTCCATTTTAATATGATACCATGATTATATTTTCCCCCCTTGTTATTTTTCATGATCCTTATCTTTTATGATATCATTTTGTGTCATTTGACTTACATGTTGTGATGTGTTATCATGTTTATTCCCTTACTTGACCTTTTAGATTTCACCTTTCGTCTATGTATTCCCCAGGATATCCTATGAAATATTTGGGAGATTAAATGGAATTAGGTGATTATTATGGATATTAAAATATATAAATTGTATTTTAAATTCATTTTGATGTTTTATGTGATCAGTCTTCTAAAGACATCTGGCCTCTTGATCCTCAGTTTATATTTATTGGATATTAATTTTAGGAAAAAAAGTAACAATATGTGTTAAAGTCTTGGGATAATATAATTAGTATCAAATGAATTTCTAGTTATTTTATATTTTTAAGAGTAAAATACTTTACTAATAACCCTAGGGATAATTATATGTATAATAGAATATCATGAAATATTAGTGAGGTATAGAGTGTGTGGTTTCCAAGAAATTACATCTATGTCTGGATTCTACAATTAGATGTGGATATGGTATAGTTATACCTTGGGGTAATAACCCTTAAAAGGGTTCGTTGTGTATTAACTATATTTTCACCGAGTGCATGAAAAAGTTTTCTTTCTATAGAACCGGTTTGAACCTCCTAAGGGATAGGCTTTGAAAAACTCACAAACACTTATGAAACATTATAATGGAATTGAATGTAATGTTATGTTATAATACCTAATAGTCAAATCACCATAAATATCATAGATTCAAACCTAGTGACTCACAAGTTAGGATATACTTTTTATTTATATGTAATTCCTTCTATTTTCATATATTGAAATTTTATATCTTTTTTAGTTTATGTATCATCATTCTTAATTTTCCTTTTTTTAGTTAATAGTGGGAAATTTTAGAAACCATTCCAACAACCAATGTGATAGGAAATTTTATGACATCTCTAATTAGATGTCTAAAGTATGTGGGATATTTCTAAGAACTTCATGGTAGTACTGGCTTAGTTCACTCATGTTATGATTAATAACCTGAATCAAGTATAGTACCCCACTCCTCCTAATAAAGAGAAAGTTGTGTTCAAGTCCTTTATTTGACAATGTCCTACAACCTTTTCTAGATCTTATGATCCCCTCATCATGGAATAATTTATTAAATCCATTGAGAATATATTATTCATCCTCTAATTCTCATAACAAGATAATGTTTTTCTGGTTGTCTACCATCATAGAGGGGAAGCCAATCAGTTGTGGACACTTATTAAGAACATTAATTCCAAAGTTGAAATTGATTCCTTAGAATGGGAAGGATTCAAGAAAATATTTTTCAAAAAATATTTTCCCTAAATGCTCCATATTAAAATGTATAGGGAGTTCCTTAGACTTAATAAAAAGGAATGTGAGTCTATCAGGGTGTCTAAAAAACACATCATAAGGCTCAAATAGGATGCCTCCATATTTTTCCTCAATAATGAAAGTAAGGTCAACCACTTATTTATTGAATTAAATCTAATTCAATGTAAATACTTATCAATTACATACTTTGATGCCTATGAATATATTTTTAATATTTCCCTCATAGTCAAGATAGATTTTAAAGACTCTTACTAGTCTCATGGTACTAGATATAAAAATGATAAAATAGAGTTTTCTTTAGGGGGATCAATGGATAAATCAAATAGGGGAAAGAAAATCCAACTACCCACACATAAAAAATGTAAAAATAATAATACAATAAACTATATCAAGGGAGTCATGAGATGAATAAAATGTTAAAAAGTTGGGCATCAATAAAATCAATGCTTAAGGGAGATGAAGAATCCCACTAATGTGATGGAAGGAAAAGAATGTTCAGATAAACCCTTATCCTATAATCCATTATTTCAACAATAATGAACATGGGAATTATGCAATCCAATTTCCTAAGACAATTTATGCCATAGATAGTTAATGATAACAACCTATATAGCCTAGAGAGAATATAATGGAATATAATATAACTATTACTGATGTAGATCCTAAAAATGATGTGGTGATAAGTATGTGAGTTATTCATTCAAGATTCGAAAATATACTATTTTATTCTGGTTCTAGGTATTATTTAACATGTTGAATGTTTAGTAGAACTATTCAAACACCACCTCAAAACATGTGATTAGTGATATCTATGAGAAAGAATTATAGATAAATTATTAGATCCCAATTATATAAAACCTCCCCAGTCAATGTTATTGGATTGAACCTCCCAAAAATCTTATCATACAATATTTAGTGGAATTTGACTCTATGTTGGTCATGTGTTGGTTATCCTTCTAAAATCCAATATAAAATATCACGAGAGGGAGAGAATTATTCACATCACAAGAAATCCCCAGATTCAGTACAATTGTATCGAGGATGGTGAATATCATTTTGAATAATCATATCATGTGTAGAAATTATTTCCTTGTGATTAAGAATATATAGATCAAATTATTGAAAGAAATTATATAATCATGTTTTAAGATATTCTTATTATGGGGGTTACACTGTTGTATTCTTGGAAGAGATGCATGGTCCTCCTCCTGACTGAGAGGTTGAGTTCTTAATCAAACATATAACTTGATCTATTCCCATATCCAAGAGTCCCAATAGAATGGATACCATTTAATAGGAATAATAGAAGAATCATTTACAGGAGAATCTGGATAAGGGTTTTATACACCAAAGTACTTCATCGTGGGATGTGTTGGTCCACTTCATCAAGAAGAAGGTTGGTCCAATGTACCTTTGAATTTATTATCATGAACTCAAAAAATCCATGATATAGAATAGCTGACCCTTAACACAATTATATTAATTATTAGATAAAATATGTGGGGTCTAGTATTTCTATAAGGTAGATATTTGGTTGGGATACCACCAATTAAAGGTGCATATTGAATACATTCCCAAGAATGCCTTTCAAACAAGGTATGGACACCATGACTTCCTAGTGATTCCCTTTTGACTCTCTAATAATCTATAAATATTTATGAACTTAATTAATAGAGTATATATATATTACATCAAAAAATTATTGTAGTATTTTTATATAATATTTTAACAAAATAAAAAGGAATAAAAGTAGATTAGGATCATTTTAATGTTTTTATAAAGAATTTGAGAAAGGATAATCTATATGAAAAGTACTGTAAATGAGATTTTTGTATAGAGGAATTATCATTCTTGTGGTATTTTATCACCACTAAAGAGATATATATAGACCCTTCTAAGATAAAGGTAACTGAGGAGTATCCTAGACTAGAATATTTAATGGAGATCTATAGTTTCCTTCGACCATCTAGGTATTACAGATGATTTGTGAGAAACCAGTCATGATTGTCAAACCCACTTACCCACTTGACTCATAAGGGTTTAAATTTTATCTATATTGATGAATTAGAGGATATATTTAAGGAATTGAAAATTATTCTTATCACTAAAATAGTCCTTCAGCTTCCCAAAAATTGGGTACTTTTCATGGTATACCTTGATGCTTCAATGAAGGTCTTAGGTTGTGTACGAATGGAGAATGATAAAGTGATATCCTATTACTCATAGAAGTTTATAGTTCATAAGAATAACTATTCAATTCATTATATAGGTATTGTTTCTAAAATCTTCACATTGAAAATGTAAGGGTATTGTCTCTGTGATTAGAGAGTGAGATATATATGGATTATAAGATCCTAAAATATATATTCACATTGGATGAGTTTAACATGTTCCGGTGATAATGGTTAGAAAAATTCTAGGATTAAGATTTATCAATCCACTACTATCTTAATAATTAAAACAAAGTGGTAGATTATCGAAGTAAAAATGATTTTATAACCTTATAAATGATGGGAATTGATAAGGATCCAATATTCATAAAATTAGAAAGGATGGACATGGGGATCAAAAAATAAGAACATAATTCCTTACTAAAATGATTACTTAACCATCTATTCTATAGAATATAAAATATTATAAATGATATTTTGTGGAAATATAGAAGAAGGTTTAATCTATAAGTAAAGGGAAATCCTTGAAGTTCAAAATTTATAAATAAAGAGTTATCAGATTTGGGTTAAGACTATGTATACCATGAAAACCTGATATAATAGAGTGGTTGAATGATCCTAATAGATAAAAATTATAAATCCACGTAGGGAACATGAAGTTATATCTATATCGATAATATAACTATTGGTGAGACAATATGAATAAGTAGATCAGAGAATATACATCAAAAAGTATAGTATATTAGTAGGTGAATACTGAAAGGTAAAAGTTCTAGGGGATGATGAAACCATTAACAATACCTATACAAAAACAAGAAAACATTACCATATACTTTTTTATTGGTCTTCCAAATACATCAAGAAAAAATAATTTTATATGGGTTCTGTAGTACCACAATATTTTGTGAAATATTTTTTTAAAATAAACTTATTTTCATCAATGTCTTATGTGACATGCTACACCGAGTTTAAATGAACCATAATATACTATTAAATTATAGTTTTCACGTAGATATTGGATTGAAGGATATGAGTATGACTAATCAAATTATGAGAAAAATATGTTTTGAAAAATGAATTATAAGAAAAAAAAGTTATCAATTGATTATAAATTGAAATAAAAATCATTGGAAGGAAAAATAAATATTTATTTGAAAAACTATTTTTGTACTCATAATATATTTTTAATATAAAAAATTAAATTTAGTGAATTATTTAAATTAAATATATATTTTATTTATAAATCAAATGCTTTAAACATTAATATAATATTTTTACTATGCATGGGATAAGACTAAATGTAGTTTTATGATGAAAATTTTATTTTTCTAAAAAGTTGTTTTCATCACGTGTTGTACGCTTATTCTAAAATTAATTTCTGACCCTTATCGATATTGAATTTGATAAAATAGATTCTATATTTTGAATACAAGGGGTCAAATTTTGTCAAATAGGGACCTTTAATTATTTTCAATATAAATAGTAATCATAGTAAAATTTATCACCTCGATAGAGTGTAAATCGTGTTACTCTAGGTTAAAATTAAGAAATAAGGACATTGTTTTTCATTATAAATATTATTTGATGCAATTATTTCAAATATTATCATATTATTCTAAAAATATAGTTTTTAGTGGACATTTTTCTATAAAAATCACTTATATAATATTTTAAGAAAATAAAGTTACATAATGTCACTCTCTTAGTTTTAAATTTCTCTTATGTGTCTACATAGAAAAAAAACCGTGTTATGAAAAAAACTATAAGTGTGTAATTTAATATTTATGAAATTATTTTAAAAACATAAATTTTTTTATAATTTTTAGTAATTATATAATGACCTATAATTATTATGCAACACTAATGCAGTATTTCTCCAATTAATAAAAAATATATAAAATTACTTTAAAATATTAAATGTAATATAATTTGAGTGATTTAATGTGCTACATGAATTTTTAAAATCTAAACGAAATATCAGGGGGGTTTAACGCATCATATTAAAATTCCCCCTTTTTATTGATTTATTTAATGTCAAATAAAATGAATAGTGTTAATGAATACATTAATGATATTTTATAATAAATAATACATTATTAAATGATCTAAATTTCATTAAAATATTAGATTCATAAAAATGAATGGGATATGGTTTCAAACATCATAGATGGTCTATTAATGTGTTTTTTAGAATTTTATTGTAACAATATTGACCCTTAAAGGGTTGATAAATTTTATATTACCGTAATTTTGAAAAGGGATAATGAGGGGTTAAAAATAATGAAAAGGGTAAAATGTGATCCAAAAATATCCAAATTTTAATTGATGAGATTATTTTTTATCTTACTCATATTTTAGTTTAATATTATCAATTTGAATCGATTTATAAATAAAAATTAATTTATGTTAAATTAATATTTTTTGAAATTCCAAGGGTGCCCCTACCGTCAAATATAAAAGGGAAATTAATTTGACTTCTTCACCCCACGTTGAGCCTTCTTGATAAAAAAATCTAGAAATTTTCTCTTTAAAAATTATATATAAATAATATAGAGTTTATATTCTACCCAAAATACCAACCATTGATCCTTTTATATGAGATCTAAAAGAGTCATTTCGAAGAAGAGGTAATCACCTTAATGGATCACTTTCTTATTAATTATTATTTTTTCACCTATAAATATATTATATTATTCAAAAAATAATAACTTCACTATATTAAATATACTTAAATCTTATTTTGATTATGAAACCACCTTTTTTACCCACTTCCCCCAAAATGGGATGTAAACGTACCACTCATGTGTACGTATGGATTATTGTCTCCACAAAGCAATATAATTCATTTTCTGTCACCATATTTAAAATTTGGTAATGAAGATAGTTTTAATGTTTATATAATATAATTATTAAATAATTACATTTCTAGAATGAAAATATAATATCTAACTTCTTATCTTCTGAACTGTTGGAAAATGATAACGTTGATCCTGCGTATGTGTGAACTACCACCTCCCTAAAGTGCTGTGATTTTTTTGTTTCTGTTTTACTTGGATGTTAATAAAAATGTTTTTAATGAATATATATTATTTATATAATATAATAATGTATATTTTTAGTTTATTTCTTATTTACTTTTCTTTTGTTACATCCATTTAAAAATGAAAATACTATTCATGTGTATGTACGACCTACCTTCTCCATGAATGGTGTAATTCATTTTTCTATCTCTAATTTTATGAATGACTATAAATATGTATATAATTAATATATATTATATTTATATCATGATTAAAACTCTATATTTTATGTAAATGTGATCAAAATAAAAGGCCAAAACCACCGAACCAAAATATACATGAAAAATGATACATATAGCACCACAAACATTGATTTTAATAAATAATTATTAATAAACATATTATTAAAGGTCATAATTAAATAATATATGGTATGATACATATAATAATAATTATATGATATATTTATATTAAATATATATTTATTATATATTATGTTCAAATTCATATTATGGAATTTATACTTAAGGAAATGGATTTTTGTCTAACTTATATTTCTATAGGACACATACCTTATATACAACTTATTTCTTTTGTGTAATTTATATACTACCCATTAATGTGTTTTATGATTATTATCAAGAAAGTTATGGTATATAAATATCCATATATTGTGCATTATTTCATGTGTATTATGATTCATATATTACCAATATGGTAAGGGTTTTATGTTACAATCTCATTGTTTATCGGGATTGTTTATGATTATCTTTGTGAGGATAAAATATTATGATATAGCTACCAAGAAACTCAATAATTTTATTCTAACATTTTTATTTCTTAAAAATACATGTTTTCCTTTAATTTTCCTCACCTTAAGTTCCCAAGAAACTAAAAATATGTTTTCAAGGAAAATCTCCTTTATTTCTCCCTTTGGTTAAAAATATGTTTTCTTCAATATCCATGTTTTCTAAAAATTGGTTAAAGAAAATTTTTTATTGTTATCATAGGATTATTTAAAATCATTTTTATTGATTTTTTATTTTTTTCCAGATTTTTATAAGGAATATTATTTTTGTTTTCTGAATGAAGTATTTTAATAAAATCTTAAATAAAATTTTTATCTTTTAACATGTACGACCTAAAAAAGTTTATCATTGTCACGACCTCTGAATGCTTTGACACTTCCTTTACAATTTTCCATAGTTATTTTAAAATAAAAAATTTCTCATATTATTTTTGAAATATTTATATTTTAAATATTTTATTTTTGAATGGAAAAGTTATTTTCCTTAAAAAAATTTTAATGATATTTTAACTGTATTTTTATTCATCAAAGCATCAAACATTGATTTAAATTATGATTTATTAGGTGTATGAACTAAGTATAACATAATTATCATTTCACTGAATGGACTATGATGGTGATGAAAAAATGTCTAGGAAATTCGTTCCTCTTCCATGGGTTATACTATGATTAAATAATTCAATGCTTATGAAACATATTTCTTTTCCATAGGTTATACTGTGATTAAATATTAATGAAACCCATTTCTTTTCATTGGTTCTAATGTGATGAATGTTTTATGATATTTTATGACACATATGAATGGTTTTCATTATGTTATAGTGGCAACATTATAGCCAAGGACTATTTTTTTGTTACAACAAAGGATGGTGGTTACTTTATAACCAAGGATGGTGGTTACTTTATAACCAAGGATGGTGGTTACTTTATAACTAAAGTAAGTGGTTACATTATAACTAATGATGGGTGAGACATATATCTCCCCCCAATTCATTGTGTAATGATTGAAATCTCATTATATAAACAAGACTAGAATATGTAGTGAACCCAATTCGGTAAGATAATGTTTCCACTATTATAATTTTGGGAGTGAATCTTGACTACTAAAATAGTTTTTGGAGTGAACCCATTCCACTATTATAGTCTTGGAATGATCCTTCGCAAATATGAAAATTATTTTCTATACTTAATTTTATGCCAAAAAATTATTTATTATGCCAATTTTATGCACTCATGGCTTGTGTTAATTTATAACATTTATGATTTTTTCCTTATGAATTTAAAAGATTTATTTCATGATTCTAGACTATGATCTATGATATATAGGGTATGATTTTCAAATTTTATAACCATATTATCATATCCATATGTTCATGTTATGGTCAAGTTATCACTGATATCTCTCTTAATTACCCTTACTAAGAATCTGAGCTCACCCTATATTATGTTTCCTTTCACTAGGTTATGGGAAAAGGTACTATGTATAATATGTCAAGGAAGGGAGTTATTTATGTAGAACCCAGTGGGATAGTATCTATATCTTTTATGAACATTTTTTTATGTTTCCAAGTTTCCAAACGAACTAGACCTATATAATTTCATAGTGGTTCATTATGTTATGTATTTAATATTCATCTATTAAGATTTTATATCTATATATGTAAAGTGTGGGGTGTTATAGGTTATGGTGGATGATCTTATATGGACTGCTCATTTCATTACAATTTGAGAGGACTTGTCACTCAATAAACTTTTAAGGATATACATTAGAGAAGTGGTGAGACTACATGGAACACCACTATTAATTGTATCTGTATGAGATCTAACATTTAATTCTATATTTTGAAAAATTATCTAACATGCTCTAAACAATGAATTGCAGTCCATTATGGAATATCACCCTCAAACTGAGGGCCAATATAAGTAGAATATCCATAAAACAGAAGATATGTTTAGATAATTATTCATGGGAATAAAGGTAGTATGGTATAAAAATATTCTTCTAGTCAAGTTATTATACCAAAACAGTTTTCACTCAAGCATTGAAATGGCTCTATATGATTCTGTTTATGAGAAAAGATGTCAAACACTTTCACGATGGGATGCAGTTAGTGACGAAAGATACAAGGACCTGAAATGGTTGATGAAATGATTGAAAATTCCAAGACCATTCATAAGAATAGAAAAACCATTCAAATTTTATAGATGATCTATGCTGACAATCATAAAAAGGCATAGAGTTTGGGGTTGGAGATAAAGTTTTCCCCCACATATCTCCATGGAATAGATCCATGAGATTTGGGAAGAAGGGTATGTTGAAACCCAGGTACATTAACCCAATTGATATTTTTTTATTGATTCATAGTTTTGGGTTAACCCCCAAATATTTTAGAATGTATTTCTATTTAAATAAATTTAATTTCATTGATAGAAAGTGTTACATGCAACACCATGTTTAGAAAAACTATGATATTCTATAAAATATTTATATTTATATACTATTGTTGTAATATTGCTGTTAAAATTTTTCAGATGAATAGGAATAATATCATTACTAAAAATATGTATAATTGTTTTTTATAATAAAAATAATTATATTAATGTATAATAAAAAGATAGAAAATTCTACAATAAAATCATTTTTGGATTCAAAAATATGTTTTCTTTAATATTAAAATTTATTGATTCTTCTGAGAAAATATTATTATCAATTTCCACCACTATGATAAATTTAATTTTTTAAAAATAATTTCATTTTTTACATTATAAAACCAAAATTATCTTAGGTTGAATTTGTTTTATTTTTCATAAAATATTAAATTTTCAGTGAATATTAAAAAAAATTCTTAAGCATTCATTTATTTTATAATAAATAAATAAATTTAAAATCCTCTTTAAATTTAAAATTAATATAAGAATAATTATATTTTAAATATACTAATTAATTATATTGGATTCTTCATTATATAATATTTTGGTATAAATTCATTTTTAGGCTTAAAAATGCATTCTTTCCAAATAACATTTCGTTGCGTTTTTCGTTTTTATCATAAACTAATTTCTTCAAATTCAAGGAATTTAATCATAAAAAATGGATCTAATAATTTTAACTATTAGTTTCGAATTTGGAAAATATTTCCCTTTAATTTTTTTCATTATGAATAGTAACCATAGTAAACTTGTGTTGCAATAGTAAAGGTAAATCGGGTAATTAAGGTTACAAATAATATGATAAAGTTTCAAAATAAACCCAAAAAATTCTTATATTTCATTGTATGAGTATATTTCATCCATAATAATCGTAACCTAAAATTTGGGGAAGTATCATTCCACATTACTTTGATTATAATGTTTATATTATTTTATGTAAATATAATGTCTAAAATGTCACTTTCTTGTTTTTAATAAATATATTATTTTGTTATTGGGATAAAATAACTTATTATTAGTTATAAATTTTTATCTAAAATATAAATTATTTTTTTTCATTTTAATTTAGTTTTAATTTTTAGTTAAGAAATAATTACCTTAAATGCTTAGGCAATGCCGACAAAAAACTTGTGTAAGCAGTAAAAAAATAAAGTATATGATTTTAAAAAATCAAAAACAAATATTTTTTGGGTTATTTAAAGATCCATATGAATTTTTTATATTTATATAACATATTATAATTCATATTTTTAATTTTTAGTGAATAAAAAATAACTTAAAATGCTTACGCAATGCTGGCACAATACTTGTACAATGAGTAAAAAAATCAAGTAGATGATTTAAAAAATCAAAAAGTAATATTTTTTGGGTGATTCAAAGTACCCCATGAATTTTTCAGATATATATAACATATGAGAATTATTTTAATGCTTTATATTTAAATTAAATAACTATCTTGTTGATTTTAAATTCAAAGTAAATGAATAGTTATATAAATGAAATTAATAAAATTTTATAATAGGCAATATTTCATTAAATGATTTAAAATTCACATATATCCTATATTTAACCAATTTATTGGGATATGGTTTAAAATATTAACTATGGTCCATTTATGGATCAATATTACTTTTATGGTAACATTTGTGACCCTTAAGGAGTAGAAAACTTTAATATTAATGTAATTTTCGAAACGATTAATGGGCGTTAAAAATAAAAGATAATGGTTAAAAAATATCATAAAATTTTATAATTTTTGTTGGATGAGATTATTTTGAATTATAATCATAATATATTTTAAATTTTTTAATATTTTATTACTTTATTTTAAAAACTAATTTATATTAATTTAATAATTTAAATTATTTCAAAATTTCCCCCTACTTATAAAAGGGCACCTATTCTCCTCTCTTAGTAACACATTTTGAGTCTTGTAGATCCCATAATCCATACCATAATATATTACTATCTTCCTTACCACATGATAGGTCTTATTTTATTTCCAAAAAAACATCCTCTCAAGGATTAATGTTTAATAAAAAATTGGTTTCCTAATAAAGATGTACAACTCTTGACAAAGTAATTTCAATATAATTTCATTTATACATTCTCTAAATCCCTAGTAACAAATAAAAAATAATGAATTCAGAATATTAAACATACTGAATATTTATTATTATTATTTATCAACCATTATCCATCATCTTTCTATCTAATGAATAGTGAAAACAACACTTGTGTGTACGTACAACTTAACATCTCCACATAGTAGTGTAATTAGATTTTCATCATCACATTAATTGGGTAGTTATAATGAAGTATTTAATGAATATATGTGTTATTTACAATATTATAATGATTCTATAAAGTTTATTTATTATTTTTATTTCTTTCATTCCATCCATCAAAAACTGGAAACAACATTCATGCGTACGTACGACTTATTGTCGCCATGAACGGTGTAATCTATTTTAAAATGTCTACATTTTATGGATGAATTTATATATATTTACAATTAATATATATGATATTTAAATCATGGGTAAAATTCATTATATTATGTAATTTTGAGAAATATTAAAGGACTGAAACTACCTAACCAAAACTTATATGAGAAGCGAAGCATTTATCACTCAGAATAGTGATTTTAATAAAGAATTGCTAATAAACTAGTGGTAAAATGATATGAGTAAATTATATATGGTATAATATATATTATTATAGTTTTATAAAATATTTATAATATATATATTTATTATATATTGTTTTTGGACATGTATGAAGAAATACAGACCTAATGTAAGGGATTTTTATTACAATCTTAGTTTATTTCAAGATTGTTTATGTTTGAATTTATATTGAGATAATTTATATAATTAATATCTAATAAATCCATTTAATTTTATTTTTATCTATTTATTAATTTAATTTTAAATTAATATTACTATTTTCATCTCTTAGGTTCTTAAAAATATTGAGAGAACTTTTTTAAGAAAACCAAACTTTATTTCAACTTCAGTGGTGAATATTTTTCTTCCCTGTCCTTGTTTTATAGAAAAAAATCAAAAAATGTTTTTATATTACCCCATGATTATTTAATTTAATTTTTAATTATTATTGAGTTTTCAAAAAAATTAACGGAATATTCTTTTCCATTTTCCGAACAAAGTACATTTGACATTTTACTGAGTATGTAAAAGGAATCCATGTTTTAATGTACACATCATGAATAAAATTTCCCACCATCAGGACCTCTCAATGTAGTGAAAATTTATTTATATGTTCCCAATTTTCCTTTAGGTGAAATTTTTCTCTTTAATATTTGGTAAAAATTTTATATTTTAATAATTATTTTCAAAATAAAAATTTAATTTTTCTCAATTAATGTTCCAGGGATCTTTTAAAGGTATTTTAATCTATGATAACACCCATTGATGTTCATGGGGGGTATGACCAGATAATTAAATTTTTATTCATTATCTATATGGATTATGATAATTATATATTGATGTTTCATATTCTTGATTCAATATAGATGACTATTAACTTATAAGGCATTTTGAGAATAAATGGTATTAATCATTCTAAATAAGATGAATGGATTGGTAATGTAAGTTATATATCAGGCCTATTTATAGATATCATCTCTATGCATCGGTAGGTCTCATGGTAAAAAATGGATTCCCTTGAGGTATAGATTAAGGCTATAATATCATGTCCTAATATTTCAGTTTTTGTTGTATTCCATCCTATACAATGAAAATATCTTGTTTGAGAGGCCTTGATAGAATGAGAATTTCTTAGTGGAGAGGCTTTGATGATAAAATTGATGATTTTCCTAGTTGAGAGGCCTTAATCATGAATGTATATAATTGTTCATTTCCATTATTAATAATTAAATTATCATTATCCATGTGTTTTATATATCTATAGTATCCATGTATATTCATTAAACTCCAATGTTGATTAAATGGAATGTGTTTTTAGTTATTTTCCCTTCCATATTAATTATGCATTATTTTCTCATGATAGATTTTTCTATAAGAAAACAATACTGATCATTTTAGCTCAGAATTATTATTTTTTCCTTTATCTTGACATGAATAAGGAATCTTTGAATCAGTTCAATGATGCATACTATTTACTATTACTATGTTTTATAATTTATTTTCAATGTAATGTTCGATTCAAGTACTTATCTTGTTTAGTAACACAAATAAACTACATAGCCCTTCGATATGTGATTTCTTATATCTAGTACTAATATAATTAAGTAACTAACTTCTCTGGGATTCTAGTTTTAGGTTATTTATATTTGGAATCAAAGGATGTATAGTAGAACATTTGGAATTAAATTGTGAAAAACATGGATTAGGGAACATAACCCTATAACCAAATTTAAGGATAAGTCTAAGTATAGATAACATCCTAATGTTTTGGTGATGTATATATTTTATGGTTTTATGAGAAATAAATATATTTCTTATTACTACAAGTTGTAAATTTTTTAGCACAAATTAATTTAGGGGTAGTATCCCTCAAAATAGTTGGTTGGGTATATATCATATATCATTCTAATAAATGGTGAATATTCACATACTACACACCTAATTTGACACTCAGGGAGGATATTCAAGGGTCAATTATCATTTTATTTACAAACTATTATTAAATATTTGAAAATATTATTAATGACTTGAGATTACACCTGAAGAAACAAATATTATGATTCTAAGATTAGTTATGCATAAATTCTCAATGTATGTTAAGTGTTTTAGTAGTTTTGAAGTTTTACATTATGATTCATAATTATTTAATCTAATATAGTATATTACATTGTTTATAAATGGATCCTAGTAGAAGGAATGGAAAATAGGTCGAAACCCACAATCAATAAAATAATTTTCCCCGTTTTCAAGTTATCATGAATAATTTTGGAGATAAAGAGATTATAAAAATATTAGGATGGTTAGCCTAGGTTGTGGCCAATAACCTTACCCATATACAAAATATTTTTTTCCCATAGTGTGATTTACCTATTTTGGGTTACTTAATGAAATAGAAACATCCATCCTTTAATGGAACTACAAATCCAATGATAACTGAATAGTAGATCATGTCCCTAAAAAGATATTCCTGGCTTTGAGGAATAGTGAAATGGAGAAGGTTATTATGGAATTGTATTTTATGAAGGGAAATGTGGATCATTGGTGGATATTGATTCAAAATACAAATTTGTAGAAGAAAAAGGGAATTTAATGGAAAATTTTTAAGGAAATATTTATCAATAAATACTTTCCTCTTGAGAAACAAGATAATATGCAAAATAAACTCATAAATCTATGATATAAGGACGAGAAAAGTGTTGCTATTTATGAGGAAAAGATTATAAGATTAGAAATTTATGTTATGGATATGTACATAATTTGAAAGTTAAGATTGATTATTTCTTTGATGGTCTTAAGAAAATCATCTTAAGGGCATTAGTCTCTCAAACTTATTCTTCATATGATAATATGGTATTATGTTCCATTAAAATAGTGAAATAATTCTCCAAGTTATAAATTTTCTAATGAAATAAAGGGAAATATAGGATTAATGTTCACCAAGATAAATAAATCTTCTTGAGTAAAAGAATGTAAGGATATAACTTCCCCCATTTGATAATAATGGACAGAAATACCTAGGAACTTGCTTAATGTGATCTGGGGTTTGTTTTCAGTATAGAGAAGGGGTCATAAGGCTCTTGAATATATGGAAAAGAAAGAGACCATGGTTATGAAATTCATTATCTATAAATAGAAGGATAATTATTCAAACCAATGTCCCAATTTTCAATGGAACATATTGTAGAAGAATCCAAGGGGGTAACACCAACCTTATTAAATTACAACAACTGAAGTTGAAATCCCATCAGTTGTAACAATAGGTATTGTAAACTCCTGATTTATTTTATTCTATATCTCTGAACTCTTTTCATGTATATCAAATCATCCCTTGAAACTTTGAGGAAATAATTATAAATCCATTCAACTAGTATGAATCTAGTAATTTAAAGGTTTCTTTTAAGATAAAAAACTTTTCCCAAGTTTTAAATGTGATTGTTATACTTATGTTTGGATTTGAAATAATACATATTTTTTGGGTTTATTTAGTTTTGAAGATTTATTAATTAGTATATGATTCATAAAATAATATAGTAAAATGATCTTGAAATAAAAAATTATAATTTTACCTTCACTTCCAATGAATCAGTGGTTCTTTTACCCATCAAAGAATTATGATTTTTTGGTCGTTAACATTATCAAAACCATGTTCTCTATCACCCACTATTAGTCCTTGATATTATTTTTTCCATTCATGTATAAATTTTAACTTATTTTTAATGTTATACCAATATGGGAACCCTGTTTTTTTTTTCTATTTTAGGAAACCATTATCCTTCCCACTTCCCATTTTCAAATTAAGTGTTAGTGTCCCTAAGTATAATGTAGGTTTTCAAAAAATTTATTTAAAAATATTGAACCTCTGATGAGCAAGATAAAATTGTGAGAATGAAATTTATCTAAATGTGGTATAACATGACTCCCCATGATTTTATAATATATTACTCTTTAAATAAATATAATTTCTTATATAGCTTTCATTACACACAACACCAAGTTTAAACAAACCACAATATACTATTAAAATATTTTTATTTAAATGCGGCCATTATAACCTAGTAATTAAAATTGGATGTATAAATAGAAATAATAAAACTATATAATATTTTTATAAATGTTTTTCATAATTCAAATACATTGATTAATGTATTAAAAAAAGTATTAAATTTTTCAATAAATATATTTTATGCATCAAAAATATGTTTTCATTGAAAATATATTTTATTTCGTTTTTTAGTAAATATTATAGTTAATTCCTAAAAATTTTAGTAGTATCATTTGATAAAAATAATATCATTTATTTCAATTATAATAAAAATTAACTTAAGGTGATTTTTTTGGGTTTTTGATGAAAAATTGATTCTTTATTGAATAGTTAAAATACTGATTTTTTTCAAACATTTATTTATTTTAATAAAATAAAATAATTTATGTGTACAATTTTATCTTAAAGTAAAAAAAATAATCATTAAATTTTAAATAATCTGATTAATTATATATGAGCTATCATTTTAACCAATTTTGGTATAAGTTCATTTTTCGGCTTAAAAACACATTTTTCTAAAGATGATTTTTCATTTCATTTCAATTTTTATACTAAATCATTTTCTTCCACATTTTGGAATTTAATATTGAGAAATTTCTCCCATATTTGGTACAAGAATTTTAAATTTTCGTAAATAATTCTCTTAAATTTTTTCCATTATGAATAGTAACTATAATAAATTTTTATTTCCACGGTAATGGTAAATTATGTAATTAAGATTAAAAAATAATATATGGTCTCAAAATAAAAACAAAAAATTCTTATATTTAATTTTATTATTTTATTTCATCCATAATCATCCAATATTCTAGATTGTATAATTTATTTCCAATTTCCCTTAATTGTAACATTTATGATATTTTTATGTATTCATAAGGTCAAAATCTCACTCTCTTGTTTTAATTTATATAATATTTTGTGGTAGAAATAAAAATTAATTATTTTTATTTATAATTTTTCATTTAAAATATAAATAATTTTTTTATTATGTAAATTCATATTTAATTTTTATTAATGAAACAATTACCTTAAATGCTTACGTAATGGTGACACAATACTTGTATAAGAAGTAAAAAAATCATATAAAAGATTTAAAAACTATAAATATAATATTTTTTGGGTCATTTAGAGTTACACATGAATTTTTTAGATATATATTATATATTAGGGATGTGGAAAAGGTTTATATTTTAATTCCATAACAATATTGAGGACTTTAAAGTCAAAGTAAATGAATAGTTTCAAAAATGATATTAATGATATTTTATAATAAATAGTATTTTATTAAATGATTTAAAATTAAAAAAATACATTATTCATTTATGTTAATTTTATATAGTAAAAAATATCATATATGGTCCATTTATGGTTCACTTTTTCCTTTATGGATACATTCTTGATCATTAAATTCTAGAAAACATGATATCTTTGTAAATGTCCAAAGGATTAACAAGAATATAAAACTGATAGACAAGGGTAAAAATATCACTAAAACAAGTTTAAATATCATTTAAAAAGATTATTTGTACTTATAAAAATCATATATAATAATTATTTAAATTTTATTCACTTGATTATAAAAATTATCTTATACTAATTTTATACTTTAACTAATTCCATAAGTTCCCCTCTCCCCACTTATAAAAGGAAACCTCTCTTCCTCACACCTTTTCAGTCTTCTATATCATCTAGTACCTACCATAATATCTTAATAGATTCCTTCTCTACATATTTGAGCTTATTATCTTTCTAAAATAACATCATTTTAAGTTTTAAGGTGTAATCCAAAAGTTGTTTCTCAACAAAGAGGTACAACTCTTAATCAAGTACATTCAATTTTATTTCTTATTATAACTCGTAACAATTCATGATAAAAATTCAAAAATAAATAATTAAGTATCTTTAATATACTTAATTTTTATTATATTGATAGAATAACCATTATCCACCCTCTTTCAATCTTATAGAAAGAAAAAATATCGGTTATGCGTATGTACGACTTTCTGTATCCACTTAGTGGTGTAATTCGTTTTTCATCACCACTTTACATGGATATTTAAAATGATGGATTTAATAAATATATATTTTATTTATTATATTATTATGATTCTGAAAATTTAAATTATTATTAACCATTATTTGGGTATATTGGCCGAAAAATGGAAACAACATTTTTGTGTACATATGACATATCATCTTCTTGAAAGATGTAATTAATTTTTCTATATCTACCTTTTATGGATGACTATATAATTATATAATGAATATATATGATATTTATATCATGTTTAATATTATAGATATAATTTATATATAAGAAATATGCATGGATTGAAACTACCAAACAAAAAATATGTGAAAAACGAAACATTTATCACGCAGAATAGAGATTTTAACAAAGTATTATTAATAAAAATTTGGTAAAATATTAAAATTAAATCATATATAGTATAATTTATATGATTATGGTTTTTAAATATATGTATATTAAATCATTATTTATTATACAGTAGGTTCAAACATGTTTGAATCAATTCATCCCTAACGTAAGGGATTTTATTTACAATATCGTTTAATTTAGGGACTGTCTGTGTTTGAATTTCCATTGAGGGAACTTATAATATAACAACATTATAAAAACATTTAATTTCCTTATAATATAGTTATTCATGTAATTTTCAAGTAATAGTGTCATTTTCCTCCATTGGTAACTTAAAAATATGGATAAATTTTTTTTAAGAAAAACATACTTTATTTCAACTTTAATCATGAAACTCATTAATTTATTAACATATTTTATGAAAATCTTTTCAAATATGTTATTAATATCCCCCAATGAGTATTTAAATTCATTTTTACCCCAAATTTACTTCATCAAAAAAAGTAATTGTAATCTTCTTGTCATTTTCTAAATGAGATAGTTTTTGAATTTTTACCAAAAATTTAAAAGGAATATTTGTTTTAACATACATTAAATAAATGGAATTTATCACCATCATGACCGCTCACCGATTTGAATCTTCCTCTAAAAGTCTCAAAATTTAATTTCAATTAAATTTTTTCTTCAATATTAGGGATTTTTTTTATTTTCATAAGTATTTTCAAATATAAATTTTTTTCCCTCAAGAATGTTTCCAATGATCTTTAAGGGGAATTTTTTTACTATAATAACACCATTAATGTTACTGGGGGATATGACTCAATAATCCCATCTTTATTATTTATCTATATTGTTTTTTATGATGAATTACTGATGTTTCTTATTCTTTATTCGATACAGATAATTATTGACTTATATTTGAAAGAACCCATTTCTTATTTTGAGGTACAATTTTCTTCTTTTTCTTTTCTATTGAGTTGTTTTTCAGAAAACAAGGAAAACTCGAAAAATGTCAGGTTTTAGTATTACACGCAATGTAATCCTATGTACACACTGTGTAGTCTAGCTATGTAGGATAGGGATACATAGTCTGTGCTATAGTTGGCTAGAGAGATATGAAAAATCCACTACATTCCATGTACTTCTTATTACACTCCATGTAGTCATGTCAGCAAGGTCAGTACAGGATGCGTAATGTAGGTCAAAGAATTTATGAACATTAAAATGATACACACTCCATGTATATGAACTTACATGTTGTCTACTCCTAATTTTGGACTTAAAATGTGATGTGGCCTCATTTTCTCTTCTTCTAGACATAGGAGCCACCAGGTGAAGAACAAGGAGTGTCGAGACTTCCTTCTCCTTCCATTTCGTCATTCGGGACCCGATTCAAGTGATTAAGGTCACGTTAGAACACAATCGGTAAGGGATTTCTTCTTCTAGATCTATTCCTGGTGATTGTTTCTATTTATAGAGTTATTTAAGGTTGAATGATTTACCTCATTTCTTATATCTACACCATTATAGACTGATTCAAGGGCGGATGTTGGATTATATCAGTTATAAGGCATCAAGGTAGGTGGCCTTGTGTTAATTTCATAAATTCAAGTTGTTTATATGTTTTGTTATGTCGTGATCCCATTTTTTGGGTGTTTCTTGATTGAGAATTTGACCATGTTAATACCTAATTCCATTTAGGTGCTTGAGTAAATTAATTAAAGAATTTTTAGGCTTACTTGGTCTAATTAAGGGCCAGCATGTTGGTGAATTTTCTCTGAGATGACCATGGTTTATCCATTTGTCATAGGATGCCGATGTTATTTCCTTTATTTCCATTTTGAAGGGTTGTTTTAGAATGAAATTGGTTAAATGAATTTTTTCATGTGAATATGATTGTTCAAGCTTTGTGATAGTTTAATTCACATGTTAGTATTGTTATATAATTTTTCCCACATGATTTGATTTTTGAAAACCATGTAATAGTGTAATTTACATGTGTTTTTTACATTGCTAAAATGATGATACACCGAGCTTATCCCTAATACATGCTGAAATGCGGATATAACGAGCTTGGCCCTGATACATACTGAAATGATGATACACTAGGCTAGTCCCTGATACATACAAAAATACTGATACACCGGGCTTTTCCCTGATTAGAATATGCTGAAATGCTTATACATCAAACTTAGACCTGAGACATATTGAAATGAAATGACTAACTGTTCATTTTCCAAGAAAAAGACAAGCTTTGATTTGGTCTACACTTCTTATTTAGATAACATGTTGAGGTATCTGTTGGGTTTACTTTATATAGATGATTGATGGGCATAGGCATGATCCCGAGACTTATATAATTCAATGATTTTGAATTGATTAAAGAACATCAGATGAATGTCAATGAATGACAGTACTTTTAGGATTGTTTACTTTTGTGTAGCTGCTAGTTTACTTCTTTTTATAATTGTACACTACTGTTTCATATACTCACTGATAGATTGGCACCGACCATTGGTTGTTTCCTACTTGTATTTATTTCTCACACCCTGTTTGGGTCATGTTTTTAGTCCCAAATAGACCATATTATTGTTGGGGTTGATAGGGGAAACGCTCCCTATAAAGATACTTGATTGCTGCTTAGGAGCAGGAGAGCATGGGACCAATCCAAGGCTTTCAATGCTTCTGAGTTTCATTTTGTTTTTACCGTGATTTGGTATTGTGTTGTATTTTATTATAATGTATCATATTTTCTATGTTTTCTTAAAACATGTGACATGCTGCATCATTTGATATTATATGCCTTCTGGTTATCTTTAACTTATAGTTTTTCGTTGTTTACTTCAGTTTCATGTTGTTTACTGCTTCTGATGTTTGTCAATATTTATTCCATCATGTTACACTCTGCTAATGAGGGCCTAGTTTCCCCACTATAACACCGTAGGCTCTCATTGCTAGTCAGAAACCTCTTGCATTTGGGGAAATGCACATGAGGCCATATGACCAATCGGGTATGGGGTACCATTTAGTGGTATCCGGACCCAGGACATTACAAAGTGGTATCATAGCATTTTTTTGTTTTTTCTTACTATTTGGAGCCTATTTATAGGGATAGGAAGGAATAGGTATTTGGTAATTAGATGTGCTTGGGAGTAGCTACCCTGTGTATGGGGAAAAATCCAAATTTCCTAAAATTGACTTGTGATCTTTGGATTTTGAGCTATTACAGTTGATTCAATTTCACCATTATGTGACACACTTGATTTTTGCTATTACTATTGATTCAATTGTGGTTCTCTTTTGTTGAAACCTGATTAAATGAGGGTATGTCATCTCATGCATCGTATAGGCACTTTTTAGAATCACGTGCCATGCATCATGCCATGCCATCTAGGATTCATTAGCTATTTCATGCTGTTGTGATAGTTGACTTGATAGTTGTGCATGTTATTGTGTTAGTTGGGTGTAGTAAATAATGGTGTGACATCATAATTCAATACATAAGGAGTATGAACCCTTATGAATTGGTAAATGACGTACCAATGAAATTTAAGGGGTTAAATTAACTTGTCGAAGATATGGTTCAAATTGGATGAACCTGTTTAATAGTTGTTGTGATATGTTATTCTTGGGTGTCAAACATTAATTCGCAGGGAGTATGGGCCCTCACTGGTCGGAATTTAGCATCCCACTGGTTAGTTTTTCTTGTAAGGCCCTAGCCTTAAACATTAAATAATCTTGAATTATGTTAATAATTCACATTTCAGATCTTTTCATGCTTAAATCTTTAGATAATTAGGTCATAACTTACACATAACAACTTGAATATTACATGTAGACACTTTTACTCACTATACATTTTTTTCATAAAATAAAAACTCTTAAAAACAATGAGACATGTTTAGTTCCATGATTTAAATGGCATGGATTTTCCTCGATTCCATCCTTGACCCTATTCCTCTTTATGTCCTATGAAAAGCATTTAAAAAACATGGGAAGAGAATAAAAAAGCCTAGTAAGGGATACATAAAGAAGGAAAACTGTTAGTTATTCAAAACAATATGTAAACCATGAATACTTTATCATATGTAATCATTTTCAAGTTTATGAATTAGTAAATACCCTTCACAAAATAAAAGCTCATTAATTACCATTTTGTAACTAAAATATTACCATAAAACACATAGAAATCACACATAACACATAAAAGGATAACTTGGGACATAATCATACTTAAATTTAATAACCATATGGTCGACTTCCACAAATCATTCTTTCAAATAGAAAAGCCATACGGATGACTTCCATACCCAATGAATTAGAGGTTATAATGTAACCACTCATCCTTGGCTTATCATCGAACCACCTATAATTTGGTGAATCACATAACCACCGATCAAATTTCCAAGTACCATTATATAATCATCACATACTACTACAAAAATGGGCTTTATTAGCGCTCAAAACGGGCTTTATCAGTGCCAAAAAAGCATTGTAAAGCTCAGTGATGATAAAAAGGGTCCCCTTTATCAGTGCTAAATAAGATCTGATAAAGGGAGCCTTTATCAGTGCTAAAAAACTTCTGATAAAGGGATCCTTTATCAGCACTAAAAAATAACTGATAAAGGGAGACATTATCAGTGCTAAAAAGGCACTGATAAAGGAATCCTTTATTAGTGCTAAAAAAGCGCTGATAAATGTGTTTTTTATCAGAGATTTTCTATCTCTGATAAAGTGATCCTTTATCAGTGATAAAAAAGCACTGATAAATGCCCTATCTACTGTAACATAAAATTCTGCTGCAGCACACCCAAACAAGACCTGCAAAAAATTCAGCATCTCAACATGTATACCCCAACTAAATTAACACATAATTCATAATGTAATGCCACCATGTATACGCATACAAAAAGTATACCCATACACCATTAACACATAATTCATAAGTTAATTAAATACAAAAAAGAATTAAATTCAAAATTCAGGGGGTTGGGGGGATGTTCAGGGGTATGTGGTGGTTGTCCAAGGGGGGTAGGGGGTGTCCAGGAGGATGGGGGTGTCCAGGGGGATAGGGGAGTCCTGGGGGTGGGGGAGGACCAAGAGGTTGGGGGTTTTCCAAGGGGGTGGGGTGGTATCCAGGGGTGGATTGTTCTTCTAAAGGATCAACAAAATTTGAATGTGTTTGGTCGGATTTCCGAACGTCATTTGTTGTTTTCACTTAAAATTCTGTCCATTTTAAACAAAAGAGAGACACATTGAGGATACCAGACACATCATGCCTCAGATTGAGGCGAGGTTGACTCATACATGTCACACATTACCCATGGATAATTCTCCAAAAGGATCAACATAATAAGAATATGTTTGGTTGGATTTTCGTATGTCAATTGTTGTTTTCACTTAAAATTATATCCATTTTAAACAAAAGAGAGACACTTTGAGTGATACCGGCCACACCGTGCCTTTTATTGAGGCAGAATTGAATCATATATGTCACCAACTCACCCATCGATTATTCTCTTAATGTATCAACACAATCCGAATGCGTTTGGTAGGATTTCCGTATGTTAGTTGTTGTTTTCACTTAAAATTTTGTCTATTTTAAACAAAAGAAGGACACTTTAAGTGATACCGGCCACACCGTGCCTCATATTGTGGCGGGGTTGACTCTTACATGTCACCAACACACCCACGTATTGTTCTCCAAAAGTATCAACACAATATTAATGTTTTTGGGCTGATTTCTATACTTCTGTTTTTGTTTTCACTTAAAATTCTGTCCATTTTAAACCAAACGGTGACACTTTGAGTAATACTGGCCCCACTGTGCCTCGGATTGAGGTGGTATTGACTCTTACATGTCACAAATGACTGATGTAACATTATCCTAAAGTATCAACACAATCCTAATGCGTTTAGTCATATTTCTGTATGTCAGTTGTTGTTTTCTATTAAAATTCTATACATTTTAATCAAAAGAGAGACACTTTGAGTGATACCGGCCACACCGTGCCTCAGATAGAGGCAAGGTTGACTCTTACATGTCACCAATGCACCCATGGATCATTATCCTAAAGGATATACACAATACGAATGTGTTTGGTCAGATTCCCAAACGTCAGTTGTTGTTTTCACTTAAAATTATGTCCATTTTAAACAAAAGAGAGACACATTGAGGGATACCGGCCACACCGTGCCTCGGATTGAGGCAGGGTTGACTCGTACACATCAAAAATGACCCATGGATTATTCTCCTAAAGTATCAACACAATACGAATTCGTTTGCTCATATTTATGTATGTCATTTGTTGTTTTCACTAAAAATTCTGTCCATTTTAAACAAAAGAGAGACACTTTGAGTGATACCAACCACATCATGCCACGTATTGAGGTGGGGTTGACGTGTACGCATCACCAATGCACCCATGGTTCATTCTACTAAAGGATCAACATAATCTGAATGCGTTTGGTCAGATTTATGTATTTCAGTTGTTGTTTCCACTTAAATTTCTGTCCATTTTTTTGAACAAAACAAAGACACTTTGAGTGATACCGGCCACAACATGCCTCGTATTGAGGTGGGGTTGACTTTTAAACATCAAAAAAACACCCATCTATCAATAGGATAAAGTATAAACACAATAGGAATGCATTTGGTCGTATTTACTTACGCTAGTTGTTGTTTTCAGTTAAAATTATGTCCATTTTAAACAAAAGAAAGACACTTTGAGTGATACCGGCCACACCATGTGTCAGATTGATGTGGGGTTGACTCTTACATGTCAAAAATGACCCATGGATAGTTCTACTAAAGGATCAACACAATATGAATGTGTTTGGTTAGATTTCTGTACATCAATTGTTGTTTTCACTTAAATTTTTGTCCATTTTAAACCAAAGAGAGACCCATTGAGTGATACCGGCCACACCGTGCCTCATATTGAGGCGAGGTTGACTCTTAAACGTCAAAAATTACTCATGTATCGTTGAATTATAGGATAAACACAAACCTAATGCATTTGGTGGGATTTACGTATGTCAGTTATTGTTTTCACTTAAAATTCTGTCCATTTTAAACAAAAGAGAGACACTCTGAGTGATACCAAAAACAAAGTGTCTCGGATTGAGGGCGGGTTAACTCTTAAATGTCTCCAATGAACCCATGGATAATTCTCTGAAAGTATAAACACAATCCTAAGGTGTTTGGTCAGATTTCCGTACGTCAGTTGTTGTTTTCACTTAAAATTCAGCCCATTTTAAACAAAAGAGAGACACATTGAGACATACCGGCCACATTGTGCCTCGTATTGAGGCGGGGTTGACTCTTACACATCAAAAATTACCCATTTATCATTATCCTAAAGAATCAACACAATCCAAATGTGTTTGGTCGGATGTTTGTACATCAGTTATTGTTTTCACTTAAAATTATGTCCATTTAAAAAAAAGAGATGCACTTTGAGTGATATCGGCCACACCGTGCCTTGGATTGAGGTATGGTTGACTCATACATGTCACCAATGCATCCATTGATCGTTCCCCTAAAGGATAAACACAATACGAATGTGTTTGGTTGGATTACCATACGTCAGTTGTTGTTTTCACTTAAAATTTTGTCCATTTTAAACAAAAGAGAGACACTTTAAGTGATATCGGCCACACTGTGCCTCGGATTGAGGTAGGGTTGACTCTTGCACGTCACCAACACACCCATGGATCTTTCTCCTAAAGGATCAACACAATCCGAATGTGTTTGGTTGGATTTCTGTATGTCATTTGTTGTTTTCACTTAAAATTTTGTCCATTTTAAACAAAAGAGAGACACATTGAGTGATACCGGCCACACCATGCCTCGGATTGAGTCGGTGTTGAATCTTACACATCCAAAATGACCCATGTATTTTTCTCATAAAGTATCAACACAATATGAATGTGTTGGGTTGGATTTCCATATGTTAGTTGTTGTTTTCATTTAAAATTTTGTCCATTTTAAATAAAAGAGAGACACATTGAGAGATACCGGCCACACTGTGCCTCAAATTGAGGGAGGGTTGAATAATACATGTCAAAAATGACCCATGTATCATTATCCTAAAGGATAAACACAATAATAATGAAATTGGTTGGATTTTCGTATGTCAGTTGTTATTTTCACTTAACATTCTGTCCATTTTAAACAAAAGAGAGACACTTTGAGTGTTACTGACCACACCGTGCCTCAGATTGAGGTGGGGTTAAATTTTACATGTCACCAACGCACCCATGGATTTTTCTCCTAAATTATCAACACAATAATAAGATGTTTGATTGGATTTCCATACATTAGTTGTTGTTTTCACTTAAAATTCTGTCCATTTTAAACAAAAGAGAGACACGTTGAGTGATACCGACCACACCGTGCCTCAGATTGAGGCAGGGTTGACTCGTACACATCAAAAATGACCCATGGATCATTCTTCGAAAGTATAAACACAATGTGAATGCTTTTGGTCATATTTTCGTACATCAGTTGTTGTTTTCACATAAAATTATGTCCATTTAAAACAAAAGAGAGAGACATTGAGTGATACAGGCCTAACCGTGCCTCAGACTAAGTCGGGGTTGACTCATACACGTCCAAAATGACCCATGTATCATTATACTAAAGGATAAACACAATCCAAATGCATATGGTCAGATTTCCGTATGTTATTTTTTGTTTTCACTTAAAATGTTTTGTCCATTTTAAACAAAAGAGAGACACTTTAAGTGATATCGGCCACATTATGCCTCAGATTGAGGTGGGGTTAACTCCTATATGTCACCAACGCACCCATGGATCATTCTACTAAAGGACAAACACAATACAAATGTGTTTGGTCAGATTTCTGTACGTCAGTTTTTGTTTCCACTTAAAATTTTGTCCATTTTAAACAAAAGATAGACACATTGAGTGATACCAGCCACATAGTGCCTCAGATTGAGGCGAGGTTGACTCTTACACGTCAAAAATGAGTCATGGATAATTATCATAAAGGATAAACACAATCCAAATGCTTTTTTTCGGATTTCCGTACATCATTTGTTTTTTTCACTAAAATCATGTCCATTTTAAACAAAAGAGAGACAATTTGAGTGATATCGGCTACATCGTGCCTCGGATTGAGGCGAGGTTGACTCGAAAATGTCACCAACACACCCATGGATTTTTATCCTAAACGAAAAACACAATCTGAATTAATTTGGTCAGATATGAAGGTATTTAGGAGATTTTGCTATTTTTTCTAATCTAGAGCCCAAATAAAAGTGGTTCATCATTCTTGTATGTTGATGGTGCATTAAATCTGTTAAAATGGGAAAATTAATCACTAGAGAAAGGATGTTTTATTTAATAACAATTACAGTTTTCCTATAAACATTTACATACAAAAATGTTTCATATTTTGATCCCCTTAACCCCTCTCAAAAATAACTGCCAATTGTACACGTCCCCATGTTTGATCTTCATGCTATTTGTGTACAATCTTCCGTAAGGAATGTGACCCACTCGTTTCTAAAAAAATCTATATCATCGTGTGAGTATGATGATTTTCAACAGTCATAGTAGTACTACAAAATATATAAATAATTAATTAATAAATTATTTAAATTAAATAGTAGTTGTTTTTTAAAATACCTTTTTAGGGATGCTAGTTTGTTGATGAAAAATGATCTCTTTCATAAATTTACAAACATAAAAACAGCAATCATTATCATTTGTTTGTTTTGGACACTGCAAAAAATTTGATCATTAGGATAATAAGTAACTTGTGTTGATATTTGTTTGGATAGTGAAATTTTATTATATATACCCTTATATTTATCCAGACATAGTACTTGCTCGCCTCCTTATACTTAGCCCATGTCCTCATTCCATTTTCTAGATGGTAATGATACACCACCCTATCATAACAGAATCCTTAGTAAAAGATAATATAAATTATATTACTTGATGATTAGAGATAAAACGTACGATGTAGTGTCTTACAGATTAAAAAACTCCATCATGTGTGGTAGGTTTGTTGGATATCCTTGCATTGAATCCAGAAAATAAATCTTTGGAGTATCCAAGTTCACCGCAATTAGCAGCCAATGTTACCTAAAAACACAAAAGGAATAATTAATAAAATAAGGGAAAATATAATTGATATGCTTTAATTGTAGAGTTTTACCTCTGAATTGTTGGTATTAGGAAGAGTCTGTCATCTGTAATCTTGCTTTTAAATTTTTTCAGCAAGTCGTTCACTATTTCATCCTTTTTGATGGCTCTAATTTTGTTAGATGTGTTGATGTGGTTTGAGGACTAACGAGTCCTAATTTTGCCTCATGGGGAAATTCCTTCAACTATTTTTCATATATACGCTCGTCAATAATAGAAAATGCATTTTGTCATAATTTTTACATTATATCAGCTTTTAGAAAAATAATTCATGAAAACACACCTCATATATAAATTTACAACTATGATGCCTAGACAATCATTTTCAAGGATCTCATTTACATTTTTAGCTGCAATGAAATCTTGACTTTCCTCTCCATATATATTCTTTTCTAAAACCGATATATGACTATTTACACCTCTTAGCTTCATATCTACATGAGTCTTTAACGCTAGTAAATGTGGATAGATAACAGGTGGTGTTATTGTGATTTCAGTAGCTCTTTGGGATCAGTTGGTCGATCCTTTAGATGCTTTTGAGCCAACGTTTCTTGTCACCCACTTCCCTTTCTCCATCTATAACAACATTCAATTGTTCAGACCCTTTTATCATTAATTGTTAATGGTTTAGCTTGAAAAAAAAGGAATAAATACATATTTGTCCCCATTCACTCTTACAAGTTCTGATAGCCATGCAATGAATGTCCCAATAGCCTTTTCGACCGTATGAATATCATCTTCATCAAGTGGAATAGGTTGCTATGAATTTGTCTCATGAGCTATAGTAATCATCACATTCATATGATCTTTTGGAAGGGGTCTATTATACAGCTTTTCCTCTGGGATATTGAACATTGTAGCCTATGATACAAGGTGATAGGTGGGTGTTGACAGATATAAATCATAGTCATTATCACCCTATATAAGATCAGTACAAGAAAAGTATCAGTGTTTGTCTGATTCACATTTCATGGGAACAATTATTAGAATATTTATTACCACGACTAAGACAGCTCTGTGAGGGGAATGGCTAGCCTCAAAGTTGGTGGGGGTGGGGCGGGATCTTCACATTCTTGTTGTCCCTGAGTTGGGTCTTCTCATTGCTTCCCACCCATAAAAGTCGCTAGCAACTCTCCCTTCCATTGAAATCGTTCTTAAAGAGTTTCTATTATTTCACTCATTTGTTTCAATTTTTCATCTCTATCATCCGTTTCTTTTTTTCTCAAAATATACTTGGGGTGTCACCCCAAACCCTACACCTCTGACACAATCGTATTGTTTTGGTCCCTTCAAAGCTATCGATAATAGGTCTGCATCCGCTACAGGAGTAGCTGATTCCTGTGACTTTTAGATATTGGAAAATAACTAATTATTTTTATGTAATTTCAATTTAAAAAAAAATATTTTTATCTTCGTGTCATACTTACACATATTTCCCACACTTTTTGTGTATTTTCATCTACTAGATTCCCTTCTTTATTCACACATACCTCCTTCCATAGTACATGACGTAGAATGGAAGTGTCGTTTGTTTTAGACTCATAAATCTACATATAAATATAGAAAGATAATTATGATTTTTCTTGACACCTAACAATATTACTGTAAATTTAAAATTTGTAGCATTTTCTTTTCAAGTGAAGTGTACCCCATCCTTTCTTTATGATATGGGTTTTTTGGTTTTGATGCACGTTCCTTATTTTCAGTATTGAGTTATTGTTTCATAAATGAAATATTGAAAATCAATGTGATGAATACACGTATCCTCAAAAAACGTGTTATCACCCACAATGTACCTGAAACTTCACATCCCCACAGCATCCAATAAATGCATCCTATGCTTCTTGGGATATCTGGTGAGTGTAGACAAGAGGTGGGTGTGGGTTTATTTTACCTTTGGAATCTTTCAGGTGAAATTTTGTTAAAATAGTGCGAAAACCTCAATGAATCATTCCTACAAGCCTCAGTACATAATTATTTTGTGAATCATCTACTATAAATGTACACTGTAAGAGATTGAGAATAGTAAGATGCTATTCCATTATTTTACTTGCTAGTAAATTAAAGAAATAATATCATAATGTTACTGTAATTTCTTCCCAGATCACAGCCTTCAGCCTGGACACAACATGGTTCTATGAATCTATGTCAATCGGCCCGCATTACCGAGTGACAATTCCAATGTAACTACTAAACATATCCTTTTTGGGATTCACATGTTGGCCACGAGCATTCCATCTGACATCAAATTTGATGCCTTTTCTTTTCACCTTAATAACTTTGCCCAACACCATCAAACTACGACGCACCCGTGTTTTTTGCGATATTGGTCCTTCATCCTTGACCATGTCATCGATATCAACACCATCTATATGTTCATCTGATATGGTAGCAAAGACATGTGCTGATGGTTGTTGGACCTCAACACTAGGAGTAGAAACAGGTTCAAAAAAATGTTGTTTCTCTGCACTGTGATCAGCCGCAGCAGAAGCAGCAGCAGTAGCAGCAACAGTTTGAGATACCTGTTCAGCCTCAAGGTTAGGAGCACCAGAATATGAAGAATTCATTATCTGCAAATGTGGTTGAACAGTTAATTTAGATTACATAAATTCAGTAATGATAATATGATAACATGAGATAACATGATCTATATTACAAACAAAATATAACTTGTTTATTGAACTCTCTTTCTTTTTTTCAAAGGATGAATGGATTTTACACCTCTATCAATTATCCAAATCCCTTCATTGTGGTCTCATATATCATACAAAACATCATCTACATTGGGACTGTATCGAAATGATTGCGACGTACCACTAAAAGGATCATCCTCACCTGAATTTTCATCAAACCCTTCAGTAGTTTTGGATGATAACAGAACAATCAACCACTTTCGGTTTTAGGGATCTAGAACATAAAAAAATGTGTACCACTTGTGATTCCATTTTAAACTGTTCATCATTGTACCATTCTTTAATAAAATCAACTTTTACAAATCCTCATTCATCTATTTTGACACCACTATTGTTATCAACCCATTTTCATTGAAAATTTTTCAATTGTAATGTCATATAATCCAACTCCCATATTTGTTTGATAATGCCAAAGTATGACATATTTACATAAATTGGATTTATGTCCTTACTACTATAAACATGCATCGCTTCAGCCACAAGTGTAACTCCACTATTTTTCATGGTACTATATTCATCATGTCATTTTTATATAATGTTTAACCATTAATTACATAACAATTGTATGATAATACATACACACTTGTTCTGGAGGCTAGCCATCGAAGTTGTTCTGAAATTGAATTCATAATTTCATCTAAATCTTTAAAAATATGGTCCTGAAATTGTCCTATAAACCGGTGAATATGTGTATTTGATGTCCATTTTTTATCCCTTGATGGATTCAACTGCCTAAGATTTTCTTTGTGAGTTTAAATATATAGAGAAACCTCCCAACTGTTTTGAAAAACATAGAGGTGGTCTTACTCCTAATCTGTAATATTGATTGTCACAATATCTCTTCCATAAATTCCCTCACCCTCAATGCATCCAGTGTAACAAGATTTTGGGTGACCAATGCTTTCCATATCAGATAGGTATTCGGTATAGAATTCAATGGATTCCTCAACAATATATCACTCCACTATACAACCCTCTGGCACACTTCGATTTTTGACATACCCTTTAAAAATATTCAAATATCGTTCAACGGGGTACATCCATCTATAGTGCATAGGACTACAAATTCGAATATCTCTCACCAAGTGAATCATCAAATTAACCATCATATCAAAGAATGTTGGCTGGGAGAACATTTCAAATTCACATAATATAATGACAATTTCTTTTTCTATAGCTGTAAATTTCGTCGGGTCTAAAAAATTTCTACATATATATTTGAAAAAGAAATAAAGTTTGGTTAACATATGACGAACATTCTTGGGAAAAATGAAATGTAAAGCTATAGGAATTAAATCTTGCATCAAAACATGGTAGTCATGTGATTTCAAACCTTTTAACATCAAATAATTCATTGACACAATGTTCTTGATATTTTATGAATACCCCTCTGGAACCTTTACATCATTGAAGAAGTTGAAAAAAAGATATCTCTTCTCCCTAGAAAGAGTGTAAGCAGCTGGAGGAAGAAACATTTGATTTTAACCCTTCACTTGAGCCAACTCTTCTCATATTCCCATGTCAACCATGTTCAACCTTGCCTTAATTCCATCCTTTTTTTCCCAGGGGCATTTAGAAATGTTCCGATAAAACTATCACATACATTTTTTTCCACATGAATCACATCTAGAAAATGTCTGACGTACAAACAATTCCAGTATGGAAATTCAAAAAAAAACTGATCTCTTTTTCCAACCTATTTTCATAAGGTTTGTGGAAAATGGTTTACCAAAAACAGTGTTCACATCTTTTACTTTCTCAAACAGCTGATCACCTATTAATGGAGGTGTTGTTGTGCTTTGTTATGAACCTCCATTGAATGATTTCATCCAAGATTGGTACTTATTTCGACGAGGTAGAAATCTACGATGTCCTAGAAACACAGATTTCGATGATTGTTTCAACCTAATTGATTCTGTATCTTCTTCGTACATAGGACACCATTGAGTTCCTTTAATGCTATATTTTGAAAATTTTCCATAAGCAGGGAAATCATTTATCATCCCATACAACATCACTCTCAATCTCAAGTATTCACTTTTAAAAGCATCATACAACATAACACCTAAATCCCATAATAACTTCAAATCCCCGATCAGAGGAGACAAATAAACATCAATATCTTTAACTGGTTATTTTGGTCCAGATATAAACATAGATAACTTGATGAATTTATGATTCATGCATAACCAGGGTGGAAAGTTATAATTTACCAACATAACAGGCCATGTACTGTGAGTGTTGGTTTGAAAACCAAAAGGATTCACTCCATCTGTAGATAACGCAAGATGAATGTTTCTCAGCTCCTTTCCAAATTTAGGATACTCATGATCAATTTTCTTCCATTGAGGATAGTCAGTCGAATGACGTAATTTCCCATCTTTATTTCTTTTATCTGCATGCCATGACAATTGTCTTGCTGTTTCATCACTTATATATAGACGCCTAATCCTTTGAATGATTGGAAAGTACCATACAACTTTTGTAGGACAGGATTCATCTTTCTTGTATTGAGAATCACCACACTTTGGGCATTTAGTAAGTGATTCTTTCTCCTTGTGAAACAATATACAGTCTTTCGGGCAGGCATGTATTCTTTCAAAAATCATACCCATCGAGCATAGCATTCATTTAGCTTCATATGTCTGGCTCGGGAGCTCATTATCTTCTGGGAGCATGTCATTCAAGAGACCAAGTATTTATGTAAAACTGACATCACTCCATCTATTTCCTTCTTTCAATTTATACAACTTCAGTACAGCTGACAATGTTGTATATTTAGTGAAACCAACATACAATGACGTATTTTTCACAACTATTTAACTTCTCAAATAATTTTGGGCAATCACGGAGTCCATCTTCAATTGTCCTTGTCATTTCCTAAATATGATTTTCATCATCATTGAAATTTGCAATCACATCTTCCATACGGTCTTCTTCATTATCCATATTTGTATTCATATATGATGATCCATAAAATGTAGTTTTATCCCAGCCAGTAGCTACATTATCTTTTTCTCTGTGTTTATTCCAACATTTATAACTCTGATCTGTTCCATGACATATCAAATGTTCTTCCAACTCCTCTGGAGTAATTATTCGAGAATAAAAACAATATTAACATGAAAAACGGATTTGATAAGGATCCTTTGCGTGATCCTTTGAAAACTTGATGAACTCTTTCACTCCGTTCTCATACTCTATTGTCAAATGATTAGCATCCGTCCAATCTTTATTCATCTCCAGCCTATTTGAATATCAAATATTAGTATTTATGGTTCAAATACACAAAACAATACTTCCAAATATATTACAAGAGAACCACTTCCTTATAAAAATATAGATTAATAGAGCCTAACCATTTCCAATAAAGATTTGGAAATCAGCAGAACCATGATATACCCCCCATCAAAATCAACACAGATTCCAAACACAAAGGGGTTTGCGGGGGAAACAAATAACCTAGGTTTATCCAAAATTACTATGGAATATCATAGGTTTTGTTACCCAAATTAACATAAGAAATAGAAAATTAAGGTTAGTGAACATAAATTCTATCATGAACATAGAAGGAATATGCAATAACTCTCCCTCGCTAACATGGGGATCTACCAACTCCTACCATATACCTAGAAAATAATTGAAAAAATTAGGGAAAATAGTTTCTTTCATATCTGATGCTACAACTCACACGACATCATCCTCTATGGCTCATCCTCCTCTATTGGGTCAACCCTTCTATGGTTAACTAGTCCATCATATTATACCTCACCAACCTAAAATACATATGGATGAAAAATAGTAACCAACTCTATAAGTATAGAATGGATTCTCCAAATCTCTACAATATGGAATTCATTAAATATAATTAATTTAGATTCATTATAGTTTCCTCAAATCACCCCAGTCCAAACATAAGAATAATCAAGAATGATACATCTACCACTCTTAGGTCTCTTACCTATATTCAATATCATCATGCCTAATATTTTTGGTAATCTCAAGTTACTTACTTTAAATCATCGGGGGATAATCACTTGTGTCATAGATGGTCTCCCATGTTATTACATATGAAAATTTGAACAAATATTATTGACCAATCATCCCATTCAATCCTCATGAGTTTCTAATTCCAAAATCCATCTTAACTATCAACTAAAGCTCTAATACCACACTATCATAACTCACCACTATTAGGAACCGCTCCTAAAATGGAAGTGAAAATAAGTGTAATTCATGAATCCAACCTCTAATAGTACATAGGTTGGAGAATAGCATTGAGTGTATAATACCACCCAATAAAAACTAAATTTTCATGACATAAAATACCACTAAACACATTCTAAAATCCATAAAACCACTTAATTTCTGCCTAAATAGCCATATCATTACTACCATAACCACACAATAATCCATACATCACTACCATATTAATTACCACACCACATGCTCCCAACCACATCAATCAACCATCACCCTTATAATCATAGTGATAAATACCCCATACATAGTAGCATGAAAGGGAAAACATATAAGAAATTGACACTAAAAACTCCCCCTTAAACATTCTTTCATATTAATGAAGAATTTATAGTTTAAATATAACACTTTAATTACATATTTCCATATAACCAATTCATTACCTACATTAAGTGACTAGAAAATTATGAAAGGTGGTCATAAAATATTATTAGTAGTAAGAAATTTCTTTCCCAACATCAATAATAAATCACTTAGAAACAACACTAATAAATCCCTAAATATATAAGAAATATTATGGAACTTCCTAAATCACATGAAAAACTCCCTCTTCACTTTAATTTCCTTTAGTGTAATTCATTATGGTATTTAGTTTAATCAGTACTATCCATCCAATGTAAACAAAATAACTTGATAATTCCAAAATTTACACATAATAAATAAGGAGAAATTTCTTTTCCCCAACCTCAACTAAAGATTTAACAAATATTTCATAAGAATGAGAATAATACTCAAATAAAACATGACTTAACACAAGAGGGTAATCTAAAAGGCCTATGTATGACCATTAATCATGAAAACCATAAAAATAAAACACAAAAATCAAATCATCATTATTTTCACATCCGTCCTATGAATAAAGTTCAAGAAGAGAATCAAGAAGAAGAGAAAATAAATTCACCTTAGATTTTAAAGATGTTGATCTCTTAAAATTTTGGAAGAAAACCAATCAAAGGGTGGATAAAGATATCCAAATATACATCACTAATCACCTAGGGTTCTAGGAGTGTTTTTTAAATAAGAAATAATTTGATACAAGTCCTAAATTAATAACCATTCTATAAAATTAAATGATAATGATGTGAAAAAGGTCACCATTCCCTAATACAACTCTGATCTAAAAACCATGGCATGTTATCCCTTGAATCTATAGGTTCAAACCACATTAAAATTGAAATTAATATAATAAGGTCCACGAATCAAAATATTCAACCATGTCAAGACACTCCAACTATCTAGGATTATAGTGTGATCCTCAACCTCCTCCCTCTAACTCAGAGAACCTTAAACCAAACCACGATGCAATATAAGGTTGTATAGTGAAACAGAACTCAAATAGACACAACTTAGAAAATTACCACCTAGGTTTCCATATCATAGAAAGGAGAATGATTCTATAATATCCCTTATGTAATATTAACCAAAAGTCTCATGTAATATGAACTTAAAATAACTTAAGAACATCGCACTGCATTACCACCCCTCACAGCACAACTAAGATCACGTAAGATACACCAAAAAGGGAGTATATCAGATTAATCTAGAGACATCCCTATATAAGAATAACCTAGTGATATTTACACCATGACAAATCTATTTCATGAAGTAACCAAAATTACACTTCAAAACCTATCCACCAAAAATAAACATAAAAGGAGAAGTGGGAGATTTACCTAGAGTAGATCATACCTATGATAGAGGGAGAGAAGAAGCGTTGAGTGGTCAGGGAGCCTTCTGCGCTATGTCAGGAGGGGAAGGCATGACCGCCAGAGGGGGAGGTGCCCGGGAGGAGCCTTTAATCGTTGAGAAATGGAGGATTAGGGTTCACGGGGAGTAGGGTTGAGCAGAGGGGAGGAGAAGTAGGGTTTGTGGGGAGGGGGTCCGTGGAAGGGGTTCGAGGGGGAGGATAAGGAGTAGGGCTAGCAGCAGAGGTCTGACAACGACAAGATCGGGGGGAGATGTCACAGGGGTACAGTACCAATAGGGCTTGAGAGCACGATAAACAGAGGATACTATACACCCAATTTTATAAAATATGGGACTACGGTTTTATCAGTGCTAAAAAAGAGTTGATAAAGGCTTACTTTATCAGCGCCTTTTTAGCACTGATAAAGGGTACCCTTTATAAGAGCTAAAATTTTAGTGATGATACAGGTTTCCATTATCAGCGCTTTTTTCTAAGCGCTGATAGAATGTGGCACTTCCATTGTCCATTTTTGAAGTAGTGACACATAAAAGATTGCAAATGTCAACTTTTCAATAATAAAATATAATTTTCAATCACAAGGAATAATTTCAAGATATTGAAATTGTAAATAAACTTTCAAAACAATTTTCAATAAAAAATTATTTAAAAACGGTATATGGTATTTATTTTCCATTTAAACACATCACAGCTTGTTAAGGAAGCCAAATATCAAATAATTCTTGCAGCGGTGGAAAGGTCATTGTCACCGCATACCTTAAAAAACATTCCTTTTGTTGTTTAGAAAAACACTTCATAGAAAAAATGTTACCTTTTAATTAAAGTAAAAGTAAAAGGGTTTTATTATACAATATTTAAAAGATAGAGGTGTATATTATCAAAACATGCCCCGATGAAAGGGGATTGAGACGATGACCCTTACCTCAAGTGTGACTTGTCTCGTATGTTACTTTTTTGTCCTGAATAATAAAATAAATTAATTTATACTTTCTTCATAAACTTTTTCAATTTTATTATTCCTTTTATATCACTTATTACCTTTCTATAACAATTAGTTAATTATTTGAGTTTATATCGGACATTTTGTCGGGGATCGAAACTTGAGTCAAAAATAAACTTTTTATAATTATAAACTATCCATGTGCTCAAAAGTACATTATCTCAAGAATATTATTCATATATAATATATATATCTAGTATATATGTATTAATAATATTCCATAACATTTGGAGATAAGAAATTAAATGCAATGTTCATGGAGACGGTAAGTCATACATACGCATGGACGCTATTTCATTTCTATTTAATATTTAATGAAATGAAATCTAAATGATACCTAGGTATATTATAATTCTAGTATAATATCATATGATATATATGTTACATAATTTCATTAACTCCATACTTTATACATTCCATGTATGGCATGAACGAGTAATATAACTTTGAGGGGGCGGTAGTCCGCACTTCCTCAAATGAAATTATCATGTTTACACTTCATGAAAAGAATAAAGATATGTTGTAAATAAAAATTACAGAAGAATAAAGACAATATAAACATAATATATATCATATATAAATACATTTCTATCCTAATTTCCACCATGATAGGTTGTATGAGAATATTCAACAATCACCATTTTGTGAGGCAGTAGTTCACCGTCCATAGAAACAGTGTGTTCTATACCCATAAGACGATGGTGTGTGTAAGTTTAGTTCGAATAATTATCATAACCACAAACTAGTATATTTAATATAATGTTTTCGTTATAAAATAATTTTATAAATAGAGTTTTGGGGGTTGGAGAAGGAAAATTAAAGAAAGAATATTGAGAGAAGACATTACCTCCAATGGGCTAGCTCCTTTTTGACTTAAGCTAAAAGGCCTTCTTTAATTTTCCTTCTTACCAATGTAAGAATTATAGGAGGAATAGAGGTATTTTGGGAGATTATTGGAGCATATTTGGATGAGTAAAGGGTCTTTAGATGAGTGAGTAAGGGGTTAGAGGTGGTGACCTTTTATAAGAGGGAGGAAGGGTACTTTAGGAATGTCTTGAAAAATTATTTTATGATAAACTGAATTTATATTTTCAAAAGGTCAAAAACTAATTTAATTATAATATATGAAGATTATTTTCCTAAATACTCTCAACTAATGGGTTTTAGACAATTTTAGGTCATACAATTAACCATATCTTTTAGCTTTAAACCTTAGTAAACTTATTTAACTTTTACCATGTATTCTTGTATATTCTTACTATATGGTTAAAATAGATACTATAAAATTACAATAGAACCAAAAGTGGTTAATTAATTAAATTTTAAACATTATATATTTCATTTGGCTGAATATTATATTTTTAGGACTATTATATCATTTAATAAAATCATATTTGTTTTAAAAACTCATTTATGTCAATTTATATACTATTCATATCATGAATTTTTAAAAATCCATAACAACTTGATTATTTATAATAAAACTTAATTAATTAAAATATAACAAGTAATTATCCTCCATAAAATTCTTTTATGACATAAAAAGTTTCAAAATAAATTTATTTTAATATTTTTAATCTCATTTATTTAAAACATTCATTAATAAGGCAATCACTACATCATCATTGTGTCATAAATAAATTTATTTATTTGATGTCTAAAAATTATAAATAAAATACCATGATGTAGTAAATATTTTTATTTTTATAATTAATATTTATATTTGAATATATCACTTATTTAATCCCATAAAAAATTGTTTTAGTAAAAGATATATGTTTAGGTTACATTTTACTTAACTTTAAATTAAAAGTAATTAAATGATATTTTCACAAACAAGTGGATCCATGAGGTCCTAAAATGGTCCAAAGGATGCCCATGGTATTAAATATCTCATCCAATAGGGTTAGAACATGTGTTAGGGTAATTTAATATTATTATAGTATTATTTTTTACCCTTATTTACCATTTTTACCCTTGAACCATGGTAAATAAAATATTTACTGAAGTTACTAAACATTCATAATGTATAGAAATAAAAGATACATATTTAAACAATTTGGAAATCCTTATTAAAAATTTTGAATATGTTTTTCTAAATTCAAAACATCAAAGTTTCAGAAATTAATTTAAAATTAATTCACATTGTCAAAACCAAAAAGAGTGGTTTAAAGAAATAATAACTATGAAAAGATTAACATGTGTTTATGTCTAATTAAAAAGTGAAATTAATCCCAATGACAAAAATTGGATTAAATGGTAAAAACATAATCTAATTACACTTTTAAATCAATTAAAAAATATAATCTAACCATATAAATAAATCAGATGAAAAGCCAGTTTTGACTGAAAATGCAGTATTTTTTCACTATTCATTTAAAAAATGAAATTTATCAAAAAATACCAAAAATCTACCCAAATTAAATTTTGATGTACTGATTCTAAAGAAGAAGTTTATTTTGTCAAATGTAAACTATAAAAGTGGTAAAAATAAATTTAAAAAGGCTTCACCATCAAAAGGCTGTAAAACTACCTTTTAAAAAATATTAGAGTATTTTGGCTTAAAATTGGAATCATTATCATTTTAAGCCTCTAAATAGTATTTGATAAATGTAAAAACATTTAACAAACATGTTTAATCATAATATAGTTAGTTTTGTTCATTCCCACTAATACAATAGTTAGGCATTAACTACAATTTAAAATAATAATAATATTATATATTTTTTTGGTATGACTCAACCATGTGTGAAACATGATATTTCGGAGAAAACCATTGTTTCATATTAGGTAAGCCATCGAATATAGAATCCCCTTTAAAGTAAAATTAATATTTAATTCACAAATATTAACAAATATGAAAATTTCACATTCTTTAATTATCTGGGATGTTACATCCTTCCCCCTTTTGGAAATTGAATCCTCCCAATTTTATTTACTTATCATAAGTGGGGTATTTATCCCTCATAGAATTTTTAGATTCCCATGTTTCCTCTTCAACCATATGGTTTTACCAAAAATCCTTGACCTAATAAATCACTTTATTCCAAAACACTTTCTCTCTATGGTCAAGAATCTGGACTGGTTATTCCTTATAAGAAAGATTCTCTTCCAACTAAACTACTTTTGGACTCAAAACATGAGATGGATATGGCATATACTTTCTCAACATTGAAACAAGAAAAACGTTGTGCACTTGGGATAAACTTAGAGGTAAAGCCACTATGTAGGCAATTGATCCAGCTTTATCCAAGATTTCATAAGGTCCAATGAACCGTGGACTGAACTTCCCCTTTTTACCAAAACACATCACACTTTTCCATAGAGAAACATTGAGAAAGACATGATCAGCTACCTCGAAGGAAGGATCCTTCCTCTGGTTATCCAAAAAACTTTTCTAACTGATCTGTGTTATTCTCATATGATTCTGAATTAACTGAACTTTTCTACAATCTCTTATACCAATTCTGGTCCCATCAAGTTTCTTTCACCTACATCATCCCAAAAGGCTAAATTTCGACACTGTTTTCCATATAATGCCTAAAATGGAGCCATCTGTATACTGGAATGAAAACTGTTATTATAAGAAAACTCAACCAAATAAAGATGTTGGTCCCAAATTCACTGATAATCCATTGAAGAAGAACATAGAATATCTTAAAATGTCTGAATTATTCATTCTTAATTCCCATCTAATTGAGGTTGAAATGCTGTAATGAAATTTAATTCAGTACCCAATAACTTCTAGAGTCCCTTACAAAAGTTAGAAGTGAACCTGGGATCACGATCAGATATAATGGAGTGGGTAACTCTATATAACCTGACTAACTCTTTAACATTAAACCAAGAAAGTTGATCTAGAGACAGAGTATCTCAAATAGGAAGAAAATGAGCAGATTTAGTCAATAAATCAACAATAACCCAGATTGCATTATTACCTCGATATGTATTTAGTAATCCCACAACAAAGTCCATGGATATATTTTCCCATTTCCACTCTGGCACTGGTGAATGCCGAAACATCCCTTTTGGTAACATTCACTCTACTTTAACCTATTTACATGTCAAACACTTCCCAGTAAAGTCATTGATATCTCTTTTAATTCAATCCCAATAGTAATACACCTGAAGATCTCTATAAATTTTAGTACTGCTAGGATGAACTGAAAATGGATAACAATGAGCTTCACATAATAACTCTTTCTTCAACTGGGAATCACAAGGCACACATAATCTCTTTCCAAACCTCAAAACAAAGTCTTTATCAATGTTAAATTCAGGTAACTTACCCTTATGAACCAAATCTACCTTTTATCTACAATTCACTATCTTTATTCTATGCTTTCTTTATTCTATCTTCTAGAGACGATTTCACAGCCACCTGAAACAAAACAGAGGAATTACCTACACCAACAACATCCAATCCAAAATTCCTCAAATCAAAAACCAGAGGATCTCATTCCAAACATATCTTGGTTAATGTAGCAAAACTCTTTCAGATCAAAGTGCAATCCACTTTATTTGTCTTTCCCATATGGTAAAGAATCATGAAATCATAATCCTAGATTAATTATAGCTGTCACCTCTATCTCATTTTAAATTATTTCTGAGTGAATGTATACTTCCAACATTTGTGTTCAGTATATATTTCACACTTTACACCATAAAAAAGGATTCCTCCATATTTTTAATGCAAAAAAACAATATCTAATTACAAATTATTTGTAGGTTAGTTTAACCCATGAGGTTTCAACTAACTTGAAGCATAAGAAATTACCTGATCATTCTATATTAGAAAATAACCATGTCCTTTCAATGAAACATCACTATAGATAACAAATTCACCATCTCTCGATGTTAATGCAACAACTGGAGCATTCACCAATCTTATTTTCAATTCTTGAAAAAAATCACCACATTCTTTTGTCCAGATGAACTTAACCCCTTTTCGAGTTAACTTAGTCAGTGGGATAGATAACCATGAAATATTATCAACAGACCTTCTGTAATGGCCTACAAAACTAATAAAACTATGGATCTCTATTATATTTTTGGGTCTTTTCCATTATTCAACAAATTTTGTTTTAGTAAGATCAACAGTTATTCCATTTTTAGAAACAATGTCACCAAGGAATGAAATTTTTTGTAACCAAAAATCACACTTTCTGAATTTCCCATACAGTTTATTTTCTTTTAAGGTTTGAAAAACAACCCTTATATGAATTTCATTCTCCTATTTACTTTTAGAATATACCAAATATCATCAATAAACACAACAAAAAACTTATCCAATAACTCACCGAAAATTCTATTCATAATATCCATGAATACAGTAGGTTCGTTAGTTAACCTAAAAGGAATAACTACAACTTCATAATGGCTATATCTAGTAAAAAATGTGGTCTTTGGAACATCTTATTCATTTACGTTCAATGGATGGTACCCCAACCTCATGTCAATCTTCGAAAAATACTGATCTCCCTGGAGCTGATCAAATAAAACATTGATATGAGGAAAATGATACTTGTTCTTAATAGTGATATTATTCAGGGCTCTATAATAAATGAAAGGTCTCATTGAACCATATTTATTTTTAACAAACAAGACTGTATCACCCCACGGTGATGTGCTGGGTCGAATGAAACCATTATCTAAAAAATCATTCAATTGTTCCTTTAACTCTAATAGTTAAATTTCAGTCATTCGATAAGGGGGTTTTCGAAATTGGCATAGAATCAGGAACTAATTCAACAGTAAATTCAACTTTTCGATCAGGTATAATACTAGGCAACTCATCAGGAAAAACATCAAGATACTCATTTAATACTAGTACATCATTAATTTTAATAGTTCAATTGTTTTCAACAATATATGCAAAGTAACATTCATTTCCATCTTACAATATTTTCTCAACTTCCTGATATGTTATCAGAGATAAAAGTTCATTCTTGTACACAAACTGAAAGTCTTCCTGAAAAGAAACCTCTTTAGATCTATAGTAAATCTTATCATGGTAAACAGAAATCAAATCCATTCCCAAAATAATATAAAACTCTACTATAGGATAAACAATATGGTTTTTAGGTATATTATTTTTGTAAACAATTACTGGAAGGTTCTTATAATTTTTTTTTGGCTCAACATTTACTCTAAGAGTTTTTACCAAATGTTCAGGATTCATATTTTGAGATGGAACTCCCAATTTACTAGAAAATTTCTTATAAATGAAATAATGTGTAGATACTAAATCAAACAACACATTGGCATAATCTGAATAAACAAATAGTATACCTGATACTACTTTATTTCATGGACCAACATCTCCTGTAGTAGTTGAAAAGGATTTCACCACCCCTTTCAGGTTGTAGTCTGGCTGATTTCCTTCATTTGATTTCTTCGTTGGACACTCATTTTCATAATGACCCATTTCATTTCACTTAAAACATTTTACTAACTGTAAATTTGATTTTTTCTTACCATTACCCTGATATTTTTAAATTAAATTAAGAGCCTTATGTCCCATTTTACCACATTAGTAGCACTTATCAAAATTCAAAAGGCATTCCCCAATGTTTTTTACCACGATTTTCACAAACTGTAAACTTAATTTTTTTACCATCATATTTTTTTTTTTGAAGAGTTATTACCTTTCGTCTGCCACCTCTTCCTCTTATTCTGTTGTTTTTTAAAGAAAACATGATCATCGGAAAACTCTATTTCCACCTTCTCTGCACATCAAACAAGTTTTTCATAACTTTTAAACTCACTAGAAGATAAATCCCTTTGATACTTTGGATTTAATCCTGAAGAAAAATGATTGATTTTTCTATCTAGATCTCGTATGAAATTTGGAGCATTATTTGTCAGTCGAGTGAATTTTTCTTCATATGCAGCCACTAAGTCATCCTCCTGCCTCAATTCTCGGAATTGTTTTTATATCCTAAGTCAAACCACCTTAGAAAAATATTTCTCAAGAAACATACATTTGAATTCATCCCAATCAAGAGAATCAATCTCCTCAGAATCCTTGATATTTTTAACCATCAACCACCACTAATCGAATTCAACTTCAAAATGGTAAATAGTAAGACTAACCTTTTGATGTTCTGAAAACTCCATGACATCAAAAATCTTTTCCAGTTCTTTAATCCACCTTTCAGCTAGAACAGGCTCAGATGATCCTATGAATGATGAGGGATGTTGCCTCATGAAATGCTACACTACTGGCATGTTCCTCGGCGGTTGATCTGTCTGATCTCGTGCATGGATACCACCACAATTTATAGCCTGAGTCAATTGTTCCATCACTACAATGAACTATTCAGTTTTGATTCTGACCATCTCATGTTGATGATTTGGAAAGTTGTTTTCCGCTTGATGTAGTCCCATCATAGCTGCCCTATTTCCTCTTTGAAACCCCATTATGAACACATAAATATCTTTGGTAAATAAACATGGTAATCTTCAAATGATATATCATTTCAATCTTACAATACTATAAAAATTATAGATATTCTATAAAAAAAATTACAACTCCTAAAGTCATCATAACCGACCTATGATACCAACTATAATCCCCGACCTTAAACATTACATAATATTGAATTAAGTTAATAATTCAGATTGAGGATATCTTCAGGTTTAGAGATTTAGAGAATTAGGTCATAACTTATACATAACAACTTGAATATTACATGTTAACACTTCTACTTAGTATCCATTTTTTCATAAAAAAACTCTAAAAAAATGAGACATGTTTAGTTCTATGTTTTAAATGGAATGAATTTTCCTTGATCCCATCCTTGACCCTATTCAACTTTAAGTCATGGGAAAAACATTTCAAAAACTTGGGATGAGAAACAAAATGCTCATTAAGGGATACATAAAGAAGGAAAACTATTAGTTATTCAAAACAAACTGTAAACCACGAATACTTTATCATAAGTAATACTTTTCACCTTTATGAAGACGTAAATAATCTTCACTGAATAAAATATCATTTCTTACCCTTTTGTAACCATAATATTATCATAAAACCCATATAAAGCACACATAACATATAAAAGGTAAACATATAACATAATCATACTTAAATTGAATAACTGTATGTTTGACTTCCACAAATAATTCTTACAAATGGAATAACCATACAACTAACTTCCATACCCAATGAATTGAAGGTTATAATGTAACCACCCACATTTTGTTTATCACGGATGCACCCATCATTTCGTTTATCATGTAACCACTCATCAAATGTCCAAGTACCATTATATAATCATCACACATAAAAGATTGAAAATATCAACTTTTCAATCATAAAATTTCATTTTCAATCAAAAGGAATAATTTCAAGATATTAAAATAGTAAATCCACTTTCAAAAATATTTTCAGTACCGAAATATATAAAAAAGGGTATATAGTATTTATTCTCTATTTAAAAACATCAAGACTTCTTAAGGAATCCAAATATTAAATAATGCTCACAGCAGTGGAAAGGTTGTTGTCACCTCCTACGTTAAAAAACATTACATTTTTCATTTAGTAAAACACTTCATAGAAAAAGGATTCCCTTTGAATGAAAGTTAAAGTCAAAGGGGTTTATTATAGACTGTGTAAAGGAAGGCAGTGTATATTATCAAAACATGCCCCAATGAAAGGATATAGAGACAAAGTCCCTTGCCTTGAGTCTGACTTGCCTCGTATATTCCTTTTTTTTCTGAATAATAAACAAAAGTTAATTTCTACTTTATTTTGAACCTTTTTCAATTTTATTATTCCTTTTATCTCACTTATTACCTTTCTATAACAATTAGTTAATTATTTGAGTTCATATCGGACATTTTGTCGATGATCAGAACATGAGTAAAAATGAACTTTTTATAATTATAAATTGTCCATGTGGTAAAAAGTAGATTATATCCAAAATATTATTCATATATATCATATTTATCCAGTATATATGTATTTATAATATTCCATAACATTTAGAGATAAGAAATGAAATGCATCGTTCATGGATACGGTAAGTCATACATAAGAATGAACAGTATTCAATTTCTATTTCATATATAAATAAATGAAAACTAAATGATAAACAAGTATATTATAATTAAAATAAAATATCATATAATATATATATTACATAATTTCATTAACTCCATCCTTTATTTGTTCTATGTATGTCATGAACAATTAATATCACTTTGAGGGGGCGGTAGTCCGCACTTCCTCAAAAGAAATTATTGTGTTTAAACATTATGAAAAGTATAAATGTATGTTTTAAATAAAAATTAAATAAGAATAAATACAATACAAAAATTATATATATCATATATAAATACAGTTCCATCATAATTTCCACCATAAGAGCTGGTAGGAGAAGATTGAACAATTATCATTTCATGAGGTCGTAGTTCGTCGCCCATAGAAACAGTATGTTCTATACCCATTAGACGGAGGTGTGTGTAAGTGTAGTTTAGATCCTTCTCATAAAGACAACCTAGTATATTTAATACACTAGTGTTGTTATAAAATAATTGAATAAAGAGAGTTTAGGGGGTTGGAGAAGGAAAATAAAAGAAAGAATCTTGAGAGAAGACATTACCTCAAATCAGGTAACTCCTTTTGGATTTAAGATAAAAGACCTTCATTAATTTTCCTTCTACCCAATGTAAGGATTATAGGAGGAAGAGAGGGATTTTGGGATCTTATTAGAGCATATTTTTATGAGCCAAGGGGCTTGAGAGGTGTGAGTAAGGGGTTAGAGTCGGTGGCCTTTTATAAGAGGGAGGAGGGGTGCTTTAGGAATGTCTTGAAAGATTATTTTATTATAAACTGAATTTCGATTTTCAAAAGGTCCAAAATTCATTCAATTCGAAGATAATATGAGGATTGTTCTAAATACTCTCAACCAATGGGTTTTAGATATTTTTAGGACATAAAAATAATCTTATCCTTTAGCTTTAACCCTTAGTAAACTTATTTAACTTTTACCTTTTATTCTTGTTTATTCAAACTATGTGGTTAATATAGTTACTGTAAAATGCCAATCAAACCTCAAGTGGTTCATTATTGACATGTTAAAACTTATATAAGTCATTTTTACAAATATTATATTTTTAGGACTATTATATCATTTGATAAAATTGTATTTGTTTTAAAAACTCATTTATGTCAATTTATATACTATTCATATCATGACTTTTAAAAAATCCATAAAAATTTGATTCTTTCGAAAATATTTCATTAATTAAAATATAAAGATTAATAATTATCCATAAATTTTTTCGATGTCATAAAAAGTTTCAAAATAAATTTATTTTTATATTTATAAACTCATTTTTTTAAACATTCATTAATAATGTAATCGCTACATCATCATTGTGTCATAAATAAAGTTATTTATTTGATAACTAAAAATTATAAATAAAATACCATGAACTAGGAAATTGTGTTATATTTATAATTACTATTTATATTTAAAGATATCAATTATATAACCCCATATAATTTTTTTTAGTAAAAGATATATGTTTGGGTTATATTTTCCTTAACTTTAAATTAAAAGTAATTAAACGTTATTTTCACGCAAAAGTGGCTCTATTGGGTACTAAAATCGACTCATGGATTCCCATGGTCAGAAATATCTCATCCAATAGGATTAGGACATGTGTTATGGAAATTTAATATTATTATAATATTATTTTTTACCCTTATTTACTAGATTTACCCTTTAACCATGGTAAATAAAATATTTACTAAAGTTACTATTCATAAAGTCTAAAAATAAAAGTTACATATTCACAAAATTTGGACCTCCTGATTACAAATATGGAATCCATTTTTCCAAATTAAAAAAATATAAGTTCCAAATATTTATTTAAAATTAATTCCTGTTGTCAAAACCAAAAAACGTGTTTTTAAGAAATAATGACTATTAAAAGATTGACATGTGTTTATGTCTCATTAAATAGTGAAATTACATCTAATGATCAACATTAGATTAAATGGTAAAAAATAATCTAATTACACTTTAAAACCAATTAAAAATATAATCTAACAATACAAATAAATCAGATGAAAAGATAGTTTTGACTTAAAATGCAGTATTTTTTCACTATTCATTTAAAATTTGAACTTCATCAGAACAATACCAAAAATATACCCAATGTAAATTTTAATGTACCGATTATAAATAATAAGTTTATTTTGTCAAATTTAACATATTAAAGTTACAATAACTAAATTTAAAAATGGTTTTTCATCAAAAGGTGGTAAAACCACCTTTCAAAAAATATTAGAGTATTTATGCTTAAAATTGGATTCATTCTCATTTTAAGCCTCTAAATTGTATTGAATAAATGTAAAAACATTTAACAAACATGTTTTGTCATAATATGGTTAGTTATGTTCATTCTTTCAAATACAAAGGCTAGGTGTTAACTACCATTTAAAATAATAATAATATTATTTTATTTTTCGGTATGACTTAGCCTTGTGTGCAACCTGACATTTTGGAGAAAACCATTATTGTGTGTCAGGTATGCAATCGAATATATCATCCCATTTAAAGTAAAATTAATATTTAATTCACAAATATTAACAAATATGAAAATTTTATATTCTTTAATTAACTAGGATGTTACATTTCTCGTGAATAAGGAATTCCTGGGCAATCTAGAGTTACTGTCATGAAAAACCCAGTGTACATGACATGTAGTTTAGACTAACACATAGTGTGTTCTTCCTGTTTGGGGGAGATGGTGTTCCAAAATTTAAGAAGAACACGTTTTGTACCATGTGTACACGCCGTGTAGTAACTAACCATGTAACATTCCGTTTGAGAGGAAACACAAGCCAGGGAGTTCGAAGAAGAACATGCCATGTACCATGTGTACACGCTGTGTAACCCATGATAGTGTAACCTATCATGTGGGAAGGGAAAATGGTTTGTTGAGATTTGAGAAGGATACACCGTTTAATGGGAGTACGTGCGAAGTGTAAATCAACCGTGTATATGACCATGCGACTAACAACACGGGTGGATGAAAATTTAGTTATACATGTCATGTCAAGGGTGAACACTCTGTGTAGCCTTACAATGGTAGAGCATTGTAGTTATAGCCATCTGGAAGTACAGGTGCATGAAGGAAACTTAAGAACATTCCATGTCTCTTTGGGAACACATCCAGTACATGGGGGTGTTACACGACCATCTTGGACCGAAGAACACACCCATTTTTAGGCCTAGGAGGACACTCCGTGTAAGGGGTAATACACAGCGTGTACTCATATTTTGATAAACATGAGTTTTTTCCTTAATCTATTCCATTCGCATACTTTTGAGAAATAGTTTCCTTTTTCATTAAGTCGGTACTGAGGTGTGTGTACTGCACTTGTAGAGGCATGCCGCTGCGACGACCACGAGTTGTACGCATAGAGAGTGGTGATGACCATACTTCAGAAATGGTAGTCTATGGGATACCGATGGATCCTCTAGTTGTTACAGCTGTGGCACCAGCTGTTATACCAGATGTGGGTGCAGACGCACAGTTCCAAGAAGGCTTTGTGAGGTTCATGCACACATTTCACGGTGCACCATAGGCTTCCAGCAGTAGTATCCACTTAATTTTTTAGGGGATGGTGGACCAAAGGCTGAAGAATCAGGGTTGGAATCAGTGTAGACTATCTTCAATCATCTAGAGATGCCTCTTGAGAGGAGGGTCAAGCTCACACCTTATATGATGCGTGATTCTTCCAAAATATGTTGGGATGTTGTCACTCAGGTAGGGAGTCATTAGGATATGACATGGGAATACTTTTAGGCAGCTTCTATGATTGTTATTTTCCCGAGACGTTGAGGGCCGAACAGGCCTGGGAGTTCATGCACCTGGAGTAGGCCTCACTATCAGTTAGGGACTATTCTTCTCGGTTTACTGAGCTTCAACAATTCACATCTATTCTAATGGGTGATGACATATCGAAATATAGATGGTTCAAAAATGGTCTCAGGTTTTACATCTGATCATAGGTGAATGTCTTCAGGTTTCCTTTTGTATTTTCTGCTGTGAATCAGGTGATGATTACCAAGTGCAACCTATGGGAATTTGGGGTGCAAGCCAGGGACGTTTGGCACTGAGATCTGGTACTATCTCTACTGGAAGAAAGAATAATCATATAGAGATTTCTCACGGGGATACGAGCAGTCAGAACCATTATTTTGGTATCCAGATGTGGTGATACCAGTGCAGAAGGATCGGGAATACTAAACCTTAGTGCCTGATGGACCCGATCTAATGTCAAACTTGCAGTAATATGGGACATTTATAGCAGTTCTGTAGGACGTTTCCACCAGCAACTAGTGAGAAAGGGTCTATAAAAACTCCATGATGAGGAGTGGGGTCAGCAGCTTCTTACCAGTAAGGGAACTAAAATATGTCAGGTCGTTTAGGATGAGGGTGTGTTCGTGGTCATGGTAGCCAAATACCAGGATCTCAACGACAGCAGGGCGGGTCAACTCTGAGTAGCCAGGCTGTGTCACAGGGCTGCAGTGTAGGTCAGACATATGCAGTGAAATAGACCCAACAATGGTAGGATCTCGGACCTTCTGCTGTCAAAGGTGATATTATAGTCTCCTCTATTTTATCATCTACATGTTTTGATATTGGTGCTACACATAGTTTTACAACTGTAGCTATTGTGGAAAGCCTTGGGTTCATTGTTTAAACTACTTCTGATTTTATGATGGTAGACACTCCATTAGAGATGATGAGCTTTGATTTCATTCTCGGAATGGACTGGTTGGTTTATTTTTAAATCTTGGCTTATTTCTATCATCGCAAGTTGATTTTAACATCACTAGGTGGAGGAGAGTTTCTACATAAGGGTGAATGGGATGTCTAGGAAAGTAGAGCTAGACCAGAGCATCATGGGTTGGGCAGGATGACAACCCAGATTCCAAGTTTATATCTAGATGATCATGGAATATGTTTGGAATATTTCCCTCCAATGGTTTATTGTTTCAGGGACGTTTTCCCAGAAAACTTATTAGGCTTACCTCCAGATAGAGAGGTAGATTTCACTATCAAGATAGTGCTAAGAACTACACTGGTATCCATTCCTCCTTACAGCATGGCTAGGATGGAGTTGAAAGATCTTAAGAGGCAGTTGTAAGATCTGAAAGCTGAAGGTTTTATCTGAACCAGTACTTCTTGTTGGGGTTCACCGGTCATTTTTTTGAAAAAGGAAGACGGTACCATTGGGCTATGCATGGACTATCAGAAACTGAACCAGTTGACGGTTAAAAACTGACATCCCTTTCCACGGATAGATGACCTATTTGATCAGCTTTGGGGAGCTCAAGTATTCTTGAAAACTGACTTAAGTTCAAGGTATCATCGAGTACCTGTTCAACCTATAGACATACCTTGTACAACCTTTCATAGTAGGTGTGGCCTATATGAGTATTTTTTTATTCCGTTTGGTCTCACTAACTCACCATCATTTTTCATGGCACTAATGAATAGAGTATTCCATCATTACCTAGATTCCTTTGTGGTGGTTTTCGTGGACGATATCTCGGTGTATTATCACAATCTTCATGACCATAACAAACCCCTTGAGATAATTTTGAATACATTGAGAGAGAATTAGTTATATTCTAATATTTCAAATTTCCACTTCTGGATGGATCAGATTCACTTCCTGGGTCACATCATCTTAGAGACTAGAATATCAGTGGAACTAGAGAAGGTGAGAGTAGCAGTTACCTGGGATCATCCCAAGAACATTTTTTAGGTGTGGAGTTTCTTGGGGATAGCTAGTTACTACATTTGTTTTATAGAGGACATCCAACACTTAGCAGCACAAATGAAGGGCTTGAATAAGAAAGGTGTGAAGTTTGAGTGGTTAGACTCTTGTGACGTAGCATTTAAAGAGATGAAGGGATGTTTAACTTCAGTATCGATATTGATATTTCCAGAGCTGGGAAATCATTACACTGTGTATTGTGATGCATCAGGTATCAGGTTGGGAGAAGTGCTTATGTAGGGGGATCAAGTGGTTGTGTATGGGTCTTGGCAGTTGAGGCCACATGAGAGGAATTACCCAATGTAAAGACCCGAAGCTTGTCGTACATAGAAATTACATTACTTTTGCGGAATACTTATTACATAACAAAAACACACACACAAGGAACGTAATAGTTTAGTGTCTTTGGAAACTCGGAACGTAAACATCTAATCATGGTGAAAGATCTTCAACATATCCCATAAAGATCTTACCTTTTTTTCTTACGTAAAACCTTTCTTTATATCCTGGGGAAAAGAAAACATAAAAGGGTGAGCTCAAATGCTCAGTAAGGGTAAACAAAAGAAAAATCAATCACATCATATTCATAAGAACATAACATTTTGGAAATCTTAACCTGCAAAAGAGATCATAATATCATAACATGGGATAAATCATAGTAGTGAAATGAAATCCCAATAATCATAACATAAAACATGAAACTTTGTGGCATACACACATAATAATAGAGAATCATATATTATTAGTCAAGACTCATTTCCAAGACTATCTTAGTGGACAAAGTCCATTTCTGAACCGAGTCACCCTCGTTTCAGTCCTGTTTCACTGAACCGGTATAACCTACCATTCCAGCCATGTCTATCTCATGAGATATAAAATCTTTACCCAATGTGATACGCGATGCAAGACCCGCTAGGAATTGTCCTAGGAACCTTGTATAATGTTCGTGCGTTGAGCACCCGGATCGCCGCAAGAAAACAAGTGTATTTGGTGTGCGGATAGTGAAATGAGAAGGAAGGGGGAAATGGTCAAGGTAGAACCCAAAGAGAACTTGTCTCTAAGAACTCTAGCCACAAGATGCCACAAAGGATGACCAATCCTTTGATAAGTCAAGAATTAAGCAAGAACACAAAGGTTGCAAGCAAAACTCACCATAATAACATTACCTTCATTCATGATGCTTCAAGAGTACAAGGGGGGGTGGCTATTTATAGCCAAAGAAACTTGAAATTCGAATTACACATGGGGTGGCTCTTTACATTAGTCTAATGGCTAGTTTTCCATAGTCAAAAAGCCTATAGGATGCTTTTGACAACTTTGGCACTTGACCAAGACTTTAGGAGACAAGTAGCACACCCTTTTGGAAAAGAAAAGACAAGTAGCCCACCACCTTTTGACTTTGAAGATTCCATGGTGGGTGGGCTTGAAATCTCGTAGCACCACTTGGGTTGGGTTTTTAAAAGCATGTTTGGGCCTTAATTAATGTAATTATAGGCCCGAATGCTTCCCCCAAGCAAAGGTGTTGGGCCACCTCTTGGAATTCCATGATCAATCCATTTAAGGCCTCCTTCCTTCTCATGGTCCGCTCCCTTGTCATTGGGCCTCCAATTCCACGCAAAGGGTCTTGTCCACTTGTGTGCATTCCGCCTTCCTCATCATGTCCGCATCCAACCCCGTGATTCCCATGTGTTCCATGATCCTCATCATCTCCTCCCTCCTCAAAAGGATTCGTCCTCGAATCTGAAAATTCAAAGGGAGAAAGATCAGCAACATTAAAGGTACCACTAACATTCCCATACCTGTCGGGTAAATCAATCTTGTAGGCATTATCATTGATCTTCTCTAAGACTTGGAAAGGACCATCTCCTCGTGGATGAAGTTTTGATTTTCGTTTCTCCGGAAACCTCTCCTTCCTCAAGTGTAGCCACACCCAATCTCCAGGTTGAAAAACCATCTTTCGCCGACCTTTGTTGGCGTGCTTCACTACTTGTTCATTCTTCCGCTCAATGTTGGCCTTTACCTTTGCATGGAACTCCTGCACAAACTTTGCCTTCTTTTCACCTTCAAGATTCGAAAATTGATTAGTAGGAAAAGGTAAAATATCAAGTGGAGTTAATGGGTTAAAACCATACACAACTTCAAACGGTGAAGCATTAGTAGTGGAGTGAACCACTCGATTATAAGCAAACTCAATGTGAGGCAGGCATCTTTCCCAATGTTTTAGATTTTTTCTAAGGATGGAACGCAATAATGTGGAAAGTGTCCTATTGACCACCTCCGTTTGACCATCTGTTTGTGGGTGTGCAGTGGTGGAGAACAAAAGTTTGGTTCCAAGTTTGTTCCACAATGTCCTCCAGAAGTGACTAAGGAATTTGACATCCCTATCACTCACAATGCTCTTGGGTAAGCCATGCAACCTAACAATTTCCCTGAAAAACAAATCAGCGATATGAGTTGCATCATTGGTTTTCGAACAAGCAATAAAATGAGCCATTTTACTAAACCTGTCCACCACCACAAAGATGCTATCCTTACCTGATTGTGATCTTGGCAAGCCGAGGACAAAATCCATTGATATGTCAACCCAAGGATGAGAAGCAACAGGCAAAGGGGTGTATAAGCCATGTGGAAGCACTTTCGACTTTGCATGTTTACACACATTACAATTTCCACAAACACTTACCACATCCCTACGCATGTGAGGCCAATAAAAATGTTCACTCAATAAGGACAATGTTTTCTCAACCCCAAAATGCCACATTAATCCACCACCATGTGTTTCTCTAACAAGCAATTCACGCATGGAACAAGATGGAACACACAATTTATTTTTCCGAAAAAGAAATCCATCATGTTTGTAAAAATCACTTTTGCCATGTTTTTCACACAACTTCCAAATTTCAGAAAAATCCACATCATTCTCATACATGCTTTTCAACATTTCAAAACCAAGTATTTTAGCATGCATTGAAGTAATAAGAGAATATCTCCTAGACAAAGAATCAGCGACAACATTTTCTTTTCCTTTTTTATGATTAATGATGTAAGGAAATGTTTCAATGAATTCAAGCCATCTTGCATGCCGCCTATTCAACTTTCCTTGTGACTTAAGAAATTTTAGGCTTTCATGATCCGAATGAATCACAAATTCCCTTGGCCACAAGTAATGTTGCCAATTTTCTAAAGTTCTTTTGAGAGCATACAATTCCTTGTCATAGGTAGAGTAGTTCAATGCAGCCCCATTAAGCTTCTCACTAAAGTATGCGATAGGCTTAGAGTCTTGCATTAAAACAGCCCCAATTCCTATTCCAGAGGCATCACACTCAACCTCAAAAACTTTAGAAAAGTCAGGCAGAACTAAGAGAGGTGAATTGGTTAACTTACCTTTGAGTGTGGAGAAGGCTTCCTCTTGAGCTTTCCCCCACTTGAAACTCACCCCTTTCTTGACCAACTCATTCAATGGTGCCGCGATTGTTGAAAAGTCCCTCACGAACCTTCGGTAAAAACTCGCAAGTCCATGGAAGCTCCTCACCTCATTGGCATTCTTTGGTTGTGGCCAATCCCGAATCGCCTTCACCTTCACTTCATCAACCCTCATGCCATCAGCTCCTACCACAAAACCAAGGAAAACAACCGAATTTAAAGAAAATGTACATTTTTCCAAGTTTGCAAACAACCTATTTATCCTAAGAGTCTCAAAAACATGTTTCAAATGTTCATGATGTTCATCAAGGCTCTTAGAATAAATGAGGATGTCATCAAAATACACAACCACAAATTTCCCAATGAATGGACGGAAAACATGATTCATTAAGTTCATGAATGTACTAGGGGCATTAGTTAGTCCAAAAGGCATAACTAGCCATTCATACAATCCAAACTTAGTTTTAAATGCAGTTTTCCATTCATCTCCCTCTTTCATTCTAATTTGATGGTATCCACTCCTTAGGTCAATTTTAGTAAACAAGCATGCACCATGGAGTTCATCAAGCATATCATCCAAAAGAGGTATGGGATAACGATACTTTACTGTGATTTTGTTGATAGCTCGACAATCAACACACATTCTCTACTTACCATCTTTTTTTGGGACAAGAATTACCGGCACCGCACAAGGACTCAAGCTCTCTCGGACAAATCCCTTCCTTAGCAATTCTTCCACTTGTCGTTGGATTTCTCGAGTCTCCTCCGGGTTAGCCCGATAGGCCGGTCGATTGGGAAGTGTTGCTCCTGGGAGGAAGTCGATGTGGTGCTCGATACCCCGCAAGGGAGGTAAGCCATCGGGAATTTCCTCCGGAAACACATCACCAAATTCCTGCAAAAGAGACACAACACTAGAAGGCAATGATGGGTTAAGAGAGTTAGCCGTAAAACATTCTCCCTTGCATAAAAGCATGAGAGTTTCCTCCCCCTCTAATGCTCTCTCTATCTCTCTTTTTCCAGAAAATAGACTCACTTTTCCCTCAACACTCTTGTTTTCACTCTTATTTTCACTCTTGTTTTCAACTCTTTTATTTCCCTCATTTCTTTTGATTTCACTCATCACTCCTTTTTCACTCTTGATTTTTCCACTCTTCTCAATCTCTATATTTTTTTCTCTCTTTTCTTTTTCTCTCTTTTCACAATCTCTCTCAATCCTCACTTGGTCTTCATAAGCTTGCAAAGGTCTCAATGGTGTAAGAATAACCGTCCTCCCATTATACTCAAAAGAATATCGATTGGTGTATCCATCATGTGTGACCCTCCTATCAAATTGCCACGGTCTTCCCAACAAAATATGACTAGCATGCATTGGAACAACATCACACATCACCTTGTCTTCATACTTCCCAATAGAAAATGGAACTTGTGCTTGCTTAGTCACTTTGACATCCCCGCTGTTATTTAACCATTGCAGTCTATAAGGCCTAGGATGTCTAGTTGTAGCCAATCCCAATTTATCAACCATCAAACCACTTGCTACGTTTGTACAACTACCCCCATCAATAATCATACTACATACCTTATCTTTGACGAGGCATCTAGTATGAAAAATGTGCTCCCTTTGCTCTTGATCATGTTCTCCTTCGGGTTGAGCACTCAAAGCACGCCTTGCCACAAGCATTTCTCCATGTACGGGGCTTTCTACTTCCACCTCCGAATCATCCTCAAGTGATGGCATTTCATCTTCGCTTGAGCTAGCACTAAGAACATCTCCATCATCCAAAATAATCATTGTTCTCTTGTTTGGGCATTGTGAGGCAATATGTCCAAATCCTTGACATTTAAAACATTTGATATCTCGTGATTTGGAAACAACCTTACCCTCCATTTTACCTTTAGATTCCGGAAATAATGGTTTTGGTTTGGGAAACTCCTTCGAATCAGTTTTGTGTTCCCTTACATGCTCTTGTGGTTTGGAATCCTTAAACTTGAATGAAGGTTTAGAATCCTTACCATAAGATGTAGGGCGCATCCTTCTTGCCTTTACTTGCCTCTCCGCTTTGGTGGACATGTGAAGTAGATCCTCCATGTCCAAGTGGTGGTGCATGTCCACTATGTCCCGAATGTCATGGTTGAGGCCGTTCACAAACCTTGCCATGGTGGCCTCTCGCTCCTCATCAATATTCGCTCGAATCATGATGATCTCCATCTCTTTGTGATACTCCTCAACACTCGTGACCCCTTGTTTCAAACCCTGCAACTTGAGGAACAAATCACGATAATAGTGGCTAGAAATGAACCTCTTACGCATTACCACTTTCATCTCCTCCCAAGTGTGGATGGGTCTTTCTCCACTTCGCCGTCGACTGACTTGTTGTTGGTCCCACCAAATACTGGCATAATCGGTGAACTCCACGGCCGCCAACTTCACTTTGTTTTCCTCCGAATAGGTGTGACAACCAAAAACATGTTCGACCTTTCTTTCCCATTCCAAGTAAGTTTCAGGATCATTCTTACCTTGGAATGAAGGGATCCTCAACTTCACTCCTCCAAGATCATTGGCTTGCCTCCATGGTGGTTGATTTCTCCGAATTGGTGACTCGGGAAAATCGGATAACTCCTCCTCTTCTTCAACAACTCGCCTCCTTGGTGGTGCTCTAGAATTGGAAGGGGATTGAATTTCATCCATCCTCGCATTCAACCTTTGGAATTGTTCTTGTACAGCCCTCATGAACATCTTAATGTCCACTTCACTGGTGTTACTCGACTCCGCCATTTACGTATCCTGTGAGAAAAATGAAAGGGAAAGGAAAAATGGACCTCACACACTCCCTCACTTGTTTACACTCAAAATAATTTGTTCGCTCGTGTTTCACTCAATTTTGGCTTTTATCAAAATGTAACACTCTTGCCTTTTACCACTCAACTTGCTTCCTATAGCGTTCTTACCCAATTTCAACAAATCGAAAGGATCTTTGAAATGTGGCAATCCCGAACTAGAATTCAAAGATAAAATTCAAATTGGATTCAAGATGAAAAATTTGGGAAGAGGAAGAAAAGGGAAGAAGAAGAATGAAAATGGGACGTAGAATTCAAAATGTTGCAAAAAATTTTTTGAGCCTTTAATTTTTTTTTTCTGATTTTTTTTTGTTTTCTTTTGGCTCTTTTTTTTTGGTAGATGCAGTGGCAACAAGATGAATTTTTTTTCAATATTTAAATGCAGGAGAAGCAATAATTTTTAACATCAAATGGAATCAACGTGAGATTTGCGTGGTTTTAAAATTACAGATTTTGTTGCAAAATTTGAACCCGCTGTATCTCGCTATGTATAGCTCTGATTTTAATGATTCCAAATGGAGAAGAAAGATGAGCTTCTCAACTACAAGAATGATATACTGTACGTCCGAAACGACGAAGAAATGACGTCTGTATGGGAAGAAGAAAATGGACCAGAATTGTTGTTGGCCCGATTTGACGAGAAATGAAAATGGAAGAAAGGATAAGAAAGAAAGAACCTGATTTCTTGCAAATGGGCTCTGATACCAAATTATACGCGATGCAAGACCCGCTAGGAATTGTCCTAGGAACCTTGTATAATTTTCGCGCGTTGAGCACCCGGATCGCCGCAAGAAAACAAGTGTATTTTGTGTGCGGATAGTGAAATGAGAAGGAAGGGGGAAATGGTCAAGGTAGAACCCAAAGAGAACTTGTCTCTAAGAACTCTAGCCACAAGACACCACAAAGGATGACCAATCCTTTGATAAGTCAAGAATTAAGCAAGAACACAAAGGTTGCAAGCAAAACTCACCATAATAACATTACCTTCATTCATGATGCTTCAAGAGTACAAGGGGGGGTGGCTATTTATAGCCAAAGAAACTTGAAATTCGAATTACACATGGGGTGGCTCTTTACATTAGTCTAATGGCTAGTTTTCCATAGTCAAAAAGCCTATAGGATGCTTTTGACAACTTTGGCACTTGACCAAGACTTTAGGAGACAAGTAGCACACCCTTTTGGAAAAGAAAAGACAAGTAGCCCACCACCTTTTGACTTTGAAGATTCCATGGTGGGTGGGCTTGAAATCTCGTAGCACCACTTGGGTTGGGTTTTTAAAAGCATGTTTGGGCCTTAATTAATGTAATTATAGGCCCGAATGCTTCCCCCAAGCAAAGGTGTTGGGCCTCCTCTTGGAATTCCATGATCAATCCATTTAAGGCCTCCTTCATTCTCTTGGTCCGCTCCCTTGTCATTGGGCCTCCAATTCCACGCAAAGGGTCTTGTCCACTTGTGTGCATTCCGCCTTCCTCATCATGTCCGCCTCCAACCCCGTGATGCCCATGTGTTCCATGATCCTCATCACAATGCATTGGAGGTAGATATAGGTCCCACCCATCTCATAATGATACCATTCTTATGTGTGCCACAAAATCATAAATCATACATCATTGCATAACCCATGTAATAAAAATGGGAATCTTTAAACATCGTGACATCATAAAACCATTAATATAAGATAAAAGAATTCATAAAAATATTTCCATCACAACATAATCAAATCCATGTAATAATAGGAATAGAAACAGAACCCTTTACTATATTATATGGAAAATAATTTTGATAAAACACTTGAACTCCATTCTTGAGGAAAATATCCTTTCTACTTTAAAACCCTTTTTCCTTTCTTAACATGTCATACAATTTTAAACTAAAAGAATTTGATTAAAATAAACTTGAAAACTTGTGAAGGAAGATTCTTGGAAATAATGTTTTAAAAATACATTCATGCCGTATAAGTTAAAAAAACATTCTTCTCGTACTTTTGTCGGAAAAGTCAAAAAGTACATCGTACGAAAAATGACAAAAGATTCTTTTCATATCTTTTACTAAAAACTCACCGAAGGGTAAAATTGGATATAAACTATTGTAGGTGGATGGAAATAATATTGCATATTGAGGAAACATGGATGTGGATGATAAAATACACCCCAGTAAATACCAAAGTATAAACAATCTCGGATAAAAAAATGAGACTGTGATATTTTCCCTTACCTTAGGTCTGATTTGCTTCGTAAGTGTCCGAACCTCCTCTTCTTTGAAGTGTTTCTTTGAGACCTCCTTTTAGGGCACTAAAATTGGTCTTTGAGGAATACCATAACCTCTATGATGTTTCTAGGGAAGTGGATAGAGAATTTGGCAGGGGTTGGCCGAGCTTGAAGGCTCAAATTGGTGTGAGGAGGAGAGGGAGGAGGTGCCCTTTTATAAGGGAGGAGAGGGGCACCTTTGGAATAACTAAAAATATTATTTTATTATAAAGCCAAATTCGGTTTTAAATAGCTCCAAATTGATTTAATTCGAAGCTAAGGTGGGTATGGGTCTAAATCCTCTCCTCCAATAGATTTTAGACAAGTTTAGGTATCAATTTTAACCTCATCATTTAGATTTAACTTTAAGTTAGATAATTTAACTTTTACCCTGTCTTCTTGTTTTCTTACACTATAAGGTTAATAAACTTACTATATCAAGCCAAAAGAACCCCAAGTTGTTTATTATTAAAATATATAATCTTATATAAGTCATTTTTCCGAACCTTAGATTTTTAGGAATAAAATAACAATTAATAATATAATATTTGTTTTAAAAACTATTTTATGTCAATTTTGACACTATTTAGTAATTGATTTTTGTGAAAATCATAACAGAATTATTAGTTCTAAACAAGTTACTTAAATCAATACTAACATGTCATATTAACCTATAAAATTAGTTTAATTCATAAAAAGTCTCAAATTTAATTTATTTGGGTATTTATAACATCAATTATGTCAATATTTCATTAATAAAATAATTAATGCATCATCTTTGTGTCATAAATACATTAACATATTTAAAGAATAAAAATTAAAAATAAAATATAATTATGTAGGAAATCTTTTTAGCTTTCTAATTAATATTTATAGTAAAATTTATCTTATGTATAACTCCATATTAAAAATGTTTTAGTAAATAAACTTTGATTTTAACTCTTTTAACTCTTCTTTGAGTTAAATAATAATAAATGTCCTAATCTAATCCAAGTGGGCCTAAATGGTCATATTTTATTCCTAAGGATGTTTTTGGTCGAATTTCACTTATCCAATAGAATTAGTACATGTGTCAGGGTAATAATAATATCATTTTTACTCTTAATTACCCTATTTACTTTTAACCGTGGTAAAAAAAGTAAAAAGTTACTATTCACCAAAAATTATTTTCATATCACTGAACCACATTTTACTTACTCACATCAACCGTGTCTCTCGGATTTTTGAAATTCCACTCACAGAAGCGGTAAAATTATGTTTTATGAAAAAATTCATTTTGTTTTACTACCACTTAGTGGTTTCACTATTCATCAAAAAATGAAAGTTTCCAGAAAAATACCAAAAATTAGGCCTAAGCTATATTTGATATTATGAACTCAAAAATGATGTCTATTTTACCAAATTCAAAACATATCAGTTACATTAACTAATTTAAAAATTAATTCCCGTCGTCAAAACAAATGGCGTGTTTTTAAGAGATAATAACTATCAAAAGATTGACACTTGTTTATAACTGGTTTAAATGTGAAATTACATCCAATGACCAACATTGTATTAAATTGTAAAAATATATTCTAAATATACTTTAAAACCACTCAAATTAATAATTTATCACTATTAATTATTTCGATTAAAAAATTTGTTTTTTATTAAAATTTAGTAATTTTCACTATTCATCAGAATATGAAAGTTATCTGAAAAGTACCAAAATTTCACCTTAGGCTAAATTTGATACTCCGAATCCAAAAATGAAGTCCATTTTGAGAGATAAAATTTCTAAAATTTTAAAAGGTGGTTATTACTATTCATAACGGCTAGTTTTAATAATATTTTAATAGCATATCGTTGTTCAGTGAAACTCGGTATTGCGTACTACACATGCTATCAAGGAAGGTCGTGATTACGTGTAATGCAAGGCAAGTCAAGGATGCATGGTGTGCAAGCTTATTTTGGTGTAGCATACAACACAAGACATTAATGAAATTAAAAATAATATTTTTCATAAAATCTCGGGGTGTTACATTCTACCCCCCTTAAAATGAATTTCTCCCTCGAAATTCGTCGGGGTTATAAATTGTTTACTACTCGAAAGTTTATTTAATAGAAACCCACATCATAAAAAGGGATACCAAACCAATCTTTAAAAACAAAAGTATGAAACGTAATGGTTACCCAAATAAACTAATCACTCGGTTTCCACATAAGAGAACATAGGTGAAAATATGGATATGGAAGAAAAATCTAACCATCAAGTTCTGATGGAGAGTGGTAGAGAACATGGCTATGGAAAATCCAACAATCACAAAGCCATAAATTTTTGACGATCTAAGGTACCATCTGATTCATCAGATATAAGAGCACTAGGACAACATTTTTGGTTTTCAAGATCATTTCCCTAAAGTTGAAGAATTTGAATTAGAATAAATACTTACTTTATTTTGGTACAATCTCACTTTTGTTCGTGCTTTGAACAATTTCCACTTCATCTCTTAATGAAATGAAGTTGAATTTGTTATTCGTGATGTGATAAAATATCATGTGATAGAATGATGAGTCATTCCATCTGTTTCAAACAAAAGGTTAGCAAAAGTTATCAAATATACATAAGTCCGTCTTTGGTGAGGTTAATCGTATATGAAAAAAATGAACTTATACTTCATCTATCATGTCACTTAATAAAATAAAACTAGTTTCTACTAAACAGGGACTTCTTGTAGTCCAGTGGTAGGCGATAAAGGCCAGTCTCACTTCGGTTGTGGGTTCGATTCCCACGGCCTTGTCCGACGCGATGGGTTGTCGCCCGTCCTGCAGGTTTTCCTTTTTATAAAACTATATTACTATAACATCCCATCAATAATATCGAAAATAGTTCTATTATTAAACAATACTAACTTATGTCCAACATAATCCATTCAAATCTTTAGGCTTATCTAAAATACTTCGGTCCAGGCTCATAATATAAAGAAATTGATTTCTTGAAGTGTCATCAATCGAGCATGTGAATACCATCATTTATCCCCCATATATCTTGTTGGTCACATTCCAATCATGTTAATACCTTAATCATGTATTCTCTTGAAAAATGAATACCCATTAAACCTTAGTGAAAACATGAATGCTGTCAAAAGTTAACTCTTTCCACATACCAAAATCCAAAAATTCTATATACTCAATCCATTACATAACCTTCTCCTTATATCAGTCATGAGCTCATGAATACTATCAAACATTTAATTTTCTCCTTATCCCTTCGTTATGCGCATATCATCTATATTCCAAAAATATCTGAATATCCTTTAATGGACACTGGCACCATTAATAATACACCTTAAAAACTCAAGGAAAGACAACAGTGTAACAATCCTTAGATGTCTCTTTATTCCATAGTACCATGAGATTACTTATACAACATTACACTTGATAAACATGTAATCATTCCACTACCTTCTTAAACCATTGACTGAGCTTCAACAATTCTTTCAACTCACATATCATTTGTAGTCTCTTCATCATCATCAACATAAATACTACTCATACGGCCGTACTGATTCACTTCATGAGAATTTCTCTTAGGGCATTGGTTTGCATAATGCCCGTACATTCCACATTTAAAACATTTAACCATTGTTGATGTCGTAGAAATACCATTATCCTCATCCATGGTGTTAACTGAACCTTTGCCTTTGCACTTACTGGCTTTGTGTCCTTCTTTTCCACACCTAAAGCATCTTCCAGTTCCCTTGAAACATTCTCCTCGATGCCTTTTCCCACATGATTTACATAGGGGAAATTGAACTTTCTTTCCTCTATGACCATCATGAAACTCCATCTTTATCTTATTAGCCGAGTCCGGAAACTTACCAAATTTTACTTTATTGATCGTATTATGAGATTTCCGATTCGTCATAATAATGATGTTTGGACTTCCAAATCCCATTTCATTTAGTTTCTCATCATTACATTGTCCATCATATCCTCCATTATCGTGAATCATCTTGTTTCCTGCCATTTTCTAAAACCCAAAAAGAATAGTGTGAGAGACAAAAATCATAATAAAGGGGGGGTATCATCAATATCTAACATCTTTGGTTTAATCTAATATCGTTACCATAGTTCTAGGACTATATCCTATATGTATACTTATCCTTAGGGACATCCCTAGACATACCTTAAAAATATCTCTAGGGATCTCACTAACGTTTTCACATCCTAGTTTCCAAAGGTTGACTAAACCTTTCCTCTGATACCAACTGTAGAGACCCGAAGCTTGATGTACATAGACATTACATTACTTTTGCAGAATACTTATTACATAAAAAAACACACACACAAGGACCGTAATAGTTTAGTGTTTTGGAAACTCGGAACGTAAACTTCTAATCATGGTGAAAGATCTTCAACATCTCCCATAAAGATCTTCCCTTTTTTCTTACCTAAAACCTTTCTTTATATCCTGGGGAAAACAAAACATAAAAGGGTGAGCTCAAATGCTCAGTAAGGGTAAACAAAAGAAAAATCAATCATATCATATTCATAAGAACATAACATTTTGGAAATCTTAACCTCCAAAAGAGATCATAATATCATAACATGGGATAAATCATAGTAGTGAAATGAAATCCCAATAATCATAACATAAAACACGAAACTTTGTGGCATACACAAATAATCATAGAGAATCATATCTTATTAGTCAAGACTCATTTCCAAGACTATCTTAGTGGACAAAGTCCATTTCTGAACCGAGTCACCCTCATTTCAGTCCTGTTTCACTGAACCGGTATAACCTACCATTCCAGCCAAGTCTATCTCATGAGATATAAAATCTTTACCCAATGCATTGGAGGGAGATATAGGTACCACCCATCTCATATTGATACCATTATTATATGTGCCACAATATCATAAATCATACATCACTGCAAAACCCATGTAATAAAAATGGGAATCTTTAAACATCGTGACATCATAAAACAATTCATATAAGATAAAAGAATTCATAAAAATATTTCCATCACAACATAATCAAATCCATGTAATAATAGGGATAGAAACAGAACCCTTTATTATCTTAGATTGAAAATAGTTTTGATAAAACACTTGAACTCCATTCTTGAGGAAAATATCCTTTCTACTTTAAAACCCTTTTTCCTTTCTTAACATGTCATACAATTTTAAACTAAAAGAAGTTGATTAAAAATAAACTTGAAAACTTGTAAAGGAAGCTTCTTGGAAATAATGTTTTAAAAATCCATTCATGCCGTATAAGTTAAAAAAACATTTTTCTCGTACTTTTGTCAGAAAAGTCAAAAAGTACATCGTACGAAAAACGACAAAAGATTCCTTTCATATCTTTTACAAAAAACTCACTGAATGGTAAAATTGGATATAAAATATTGTAGGTGGATGGAAATAATATTACATATTGAGGAAACATGGATGTGTATGATAAAATACATCCCAGTAAATAGCAAAGTATAAACAATCTCGGATAAAAAAATGAGACTGTGATATTTTCCCTTACCTTAGGTCTGATTTGCTTCGTAAGTGTCTGAACCTCCTCTTCTTTGAAGTGTTTCTTGGAGACCTCCTTTTAGGGCACTAAAATTGGTCTTTGATGAATACCATAACCTCTATAATGTTTCTAGGGAAGTGGAGAAGATAATTTGGTAGGGTTTGGACGAGCTTGAAGGCTCAAATTGGTGTGAGGAGGAGAGGAAGGAGGTGCCCTTTTATAAGGGAGGAGAGGGGCACCTTTGGAATAACTAAAAATATTATTTTATTATAAAGCCAAATTCGGTTTTAAATAGCTCCAAATTGATTTAATTCGAATATAAGGTTGGGATGGGTCTAAATCCTATCATCCAATAGAATTTATACATGTTTAGGTATCAATTTTAACCTTATCATTTAGATTTAACTTTAAGTTAGATAATTTAACTTTTACCATGTCTTCTTGTTTTCTTACACTATAAGGTTAATAAACTTACTATATCAAGCCAAACTAACCCCAAGTTGTTTATTATTAAAATATATAACCTTATATAAGTCATTTGGCCGAACCTTAGATTTTTAGGAATAAAATAACAATTAATAATATAATATTTGTTTTAAAAACTATTTTATGTCAATTTTGACACTATTTTGTAATTGATTTTTGTGAAAATCATAATAGAATTATTGGTTCTAACCAAGTTACTTAAATCAATACTAACATTTCATATTATCCTATAAAATTAGTTTAATTCATAAAAAGTCTCAAATTACATTTATTTGGGTATTTATAACATCAATTATGTCAGTATTTCATTAATAAGATAACTACTGCATCATCGTTGTGTCATAAATAAATTAACTTATTTAAATTCTAAAAATTAAAAATAAAATATAATTATGTAGGAAATCTTTTTAGCTTTCTAATGAATATTTATAGTCGAATTTATCTTATGTATAACTCCAAATTAAAAATGTTTTAGTAAATAAACTTTGATTTTAACTCTTTTAACTCTTCTTTGAATTAAATAATAATAAATGTCTTAATCTAATCCAAGTGGGCATAAATGGTCATATTTTATTCCTAAGGTTGTTTTTGGTCTAATTTCACTTATCCAATAGAATTAGGACATGTGTTAGGTTAATAATAATATCATTTTTACCCTTAATTACCCTATTTACTTTTAACCGTGGTAAAAAAAGCAAAAAGTTATTATTCACCAAAAATTATTTTCATCTCATTGAACCAAATTTTACTTATTGACATAAACCGTGTGTCTCAGATTTTTGAAATTCCACTCACAGAAGTGGTAAAATTAAGTTTTATGAAAAAATTCATTTTTTTTACTATCACTTAGTGGTTTCACTGTTCATCAAAAAATGAAAGTTTCCAGAAAAATACCAAAATTTTTGCCTAAGCTATATTTGATATTATGAACTCAAAAATGATGTCTATTTTACCAAATTCAAAACATATCAGTTACATTAACTAATTTAAAAATTAATTCCCGTCGTCAAAACAAATGGCGTGTTTTTAAGAGATAATAACTATCAAAAGATTGACACTTGTTTATAACTGGTTTAAATGTGAAATTACATCCAATGACCAACATTGTATTAAATTGTAAAAATATATTCTAAATATACTTTAAAACCACTCAAATTAATAATTTATCACTATTAATTATTTCGATTAAAAAAGTTGTTTTTAATTAAAATTTAGTAATTTTCACTATTCATCAGAATATGACAGTTATCTGAAAAGTACCAAAATTTCACCTTAGGATAAATTCGATACCCCGAATCCAAAAATGAAGTCCATTTTGAGAGGTAAAATTTCTAAAATTTTAAAAGGTGTTTATTACTATTCATAACGGCTAGTTTTAATAATATTTTAATAGCATATCGTTGTTTAGTGAAACTCGGTATTGCATACTACACATGCTATCAAGGAAGGTCGTGATTGCGTGTAATGCAAGGAAAGTCAAGGATGCCTGTTGTGCAAGCTTCTTTTGGTGTAGCGTACAACACAAGACATTAATGAAATTAAAAATAATATTTTTCATAAAATCTCGGGGTGTTACACCCAATGTTTGATATCAAGTTAGCTACAGTTCTTCATACTTTGTGCTATAGGAAACATTATTTTTTAGGAGGGAATTTTGTGGTGTACACAGACCAAAAAAGTCTCAAATACATATTTAATCATTTTGATTTGAATATAGTGATATTGGTAAGAGGAAACACATAAGATAAAAAATAAAGGGGAGGTGTGAGAGAAGGGGAGTGGGGCATGCGTGAGGGGGGGGGGGGGTTTATGGGGATAGGGGTGTGAGTGTGAGGTATGGAGAATAAAAAAAGAGTGGGAATAAAACCATAAAAAAATTAAAATAAAATTAAAAAAAATTCATAATAAAAACATTTAAATAATAATAGTGATAATAATAATAATAATAATAATTAAAATTTAAAAAATAATAATAACAACAAAATTTTAATGTCAATATTTATAATAGTTTTAAAAAAAATTTATAATCATAACAACGCCATTAATTTTCTTAATGATAATAATAATAACAATAAAAATAATCAAAATGATAATAGAAATTTTATTTATTTTATTTGAAATAATAAAAAAAATTAATAGAAAACAAATAATAATTATATTTATAACCATTTTAATGATAATAATATCATTAAAAATTTTAATTAAAAAAACATTTTTATCTGTACAACAGTGTTATTATTATTATATCTTAAACATTAAATTTATTTCATTCTAATTAAGTTTTATAATTTTAAGTAATGGGTATCCGCAGGGGCATCTGGGCCGACCGCATGGTTACCGCCAATTGTGTGGTGCCCGTGCACCGATCCGAAACTCACCAAAAACATAAAATGTCAAAAAAATACATTTAACCATGCACCCAACCCACACATTGAAAAGACTAACCGAATAAAAAAATAAGATAAAATAATTTAAAAGGTAGGGGTGTGACAATTCTCCCCACCACAAAACTTTATGCCCCCAAAAAGTCACACAGCTGAAAAACAACCAAAACTCATGTAAAAGCCCAACCAAAACTGTTTGGGGAAAAAAGAAGCCTCGAGCTGACTATTCACTATAAAAGCTACACCCGACCGACTTAAAGAGAAAACACTGCACAAATCAAGGGGAGAACACAAGAGAGCTCTCCCCACCACAAGAATTCCCCTAACGCAAGAATTTAGAACTCAAACACAGAACCTCGAGGGGGAAACGTGAGAACTCCCAACTGAACCTATCGACTTCTCTACATGAGTTGAACAGGACCGATGAGACTTAAACGGAAAAGCACTAAAAGGCCACCCTACATACAGGGGAACTAAAATAAATAATTCCCTATAACACCACCCATGTAACTATGAATTACCCACACTGATCTAAAACTATCCAACACCTCGCATCTCCAAACAATCACTAATAAAACTAGGACCAACCGACACAAGGGCCAAAATCACTTTATAAAAAAAACTAACGCTTCTAGATGTCACATTCAGAAGAATGAAACTACAATGATAATGAAAGGATAAGTCCATCACACTAAAACCACAAAAAAAATGAACTTACAAAAGCAGGAAAATAAGAACAAAGTAACCGATAATTTCTCTATTCCAAGATGAAAGATAAAGAACCAAGTAAATGTCTCACATGCCTTTGGCACACTGACGGTTCGTGAGCTTCACCCCGAGACCTAAGGCTAGGGCTCTGATGAATAAAGCATCTTATGCATCACTGTCAGACACTAGAATCCCTCGATCAGAACTCCTTCCTCAAATGAAACTTCCCACAGAACTTCCCCAGGTGACCCGAATGACCACAACAATGACAGGACTTAGGAGGGATGCGGCCCAATGGCTTGGAATGCATAAACCAGACATATTGATGTCACATCCGTAGGCATCCTGACAAACTAGGTTCCTAGATCAATGATGATAACCTCTTAGGGAAGGTTCCTCCTATACACACTCCTCGCTAGATAGGGAACCTTGAAAAAACCAACAATCACCAACTACTCCCCAAACTCCAACGATGATAAGACAACCAACCTCCAATAGTCCCAAACTTAACCCTTAACGAAACCCGAAACGACATGAACCTTAACCACCTAGGGAGTTCCCAAAGACAGACTCCACTTCCCTAAAGTCATTTCACCACCTCTACCAGACCTCCAACACCTCAAAGGGTGATGACACTTAAAAGAACCGAAACCTGGACATAACTCATTGGCAACACTGGGGACCTTTCTGGGTGGCATACTCTGAACAACACAAGAGAAACAAAACCAAAACTTTCCTCAAGCCAAAACACAATAAAAAATAACACCCCAAGCCAATAAAACTGGCCCAGAAGCCAATCAAATATAAACACAACGAAAACCATCTTCCAAAATCACCATTTTCATTCAAATTTCATAATTGTCTTATCCCACGATCATTTTTAAAATTCCAAAACCACTTTTCACAAGCCAAAAATCCACTCAAGGAAAATCAAATTTCCAAAACCTTTATATATATTAAAACCCACCCAAGGAATCTTTTGGACCATCACATGTGTGTCCATCCATTTCCATACACATCATCCATAAAAAAGTTACCCCACACACTTACCGTACACACCCACACACATGTAATCTTCCATAAAGAGTACCAAGGGAAACATCCTTTCTTCATCGAAACCAAAGCATTTACTAAAATGCTTCCAATTTTAAAATTCCCTTTACCAATTTAAAAATCATTTTAGAGAAGAGATTTTCATTTAAAAACTCACTTTCATTTCCAAAATAACGCTTTCACCAACCAGAACCAAATGAAGTACAACTTAAAAAGAACCCCCGGAATGAGGAACTTGCAGTTACACTTAACCCAGTGACATGGTAGTGAGCAATGCCCCAAGTAAGTGTTAACTACTAGGAGGAACTTAAATCGTGCACTTGGAATCCACACGGGTCACTACTCCATGTGAGGTTGCGACGTGACACCGGCTTGCCTCCATTGTCATCCCTCAATCCAAAACAAAGACACAATACTGATATCTCGTACTACACCTAGCAACTCAAGGTTTGGAATGAGCAAGGGTTCATGACGCCCTTCCCGCACCTACCTCTCGAGTCCCAAAAATCCTAATCTCCATCTACCAAACACCCACAAAAACAAAGGTCTCTTCTAATACCATTTTGTTACGAACCAACCGAGTTCGACCCTGAACAAGTCAACCGAGCCGGTCCACGACATGGCCCGAAGGGTGTTCCTGGTCCCCACGGGCTGGAAACCAGTTCTAAACATCAATGTATATACGAGGGAATGATTTAATCCCAAGAGATAAAACCAGGACTAGATAAACAAATAGATTAAACATAGCATGAGGAAAAACAACAACTAAAACTAAAATAAAAAAAGAAACGATATAGATACAAATTATCACAAAAAATAACAAAATTAGAAACAATACCCCGCTACAACAGTCTCCTTGTGATCCCATGGTCACCTCCAACCAAAATCCCAAAACCTCTCCCACATGAGCAGCACTAAGAAAAATCCTGAACGACATCTGAACTTGTAACTAAAATGGTAAAGGATAGTCATGAGCATAAAAATGCTCAGTAGGGATCCAAAAATAAACCAATAAATCCAAGTGTTTCTTTACCCAAAGTTATCCGATGACACAAGTTTGGAAATACAATTATAAAAATAAGGTTTTCCCATTTAAACAAAAAAACACCTCTTTCCCACAATGAGGACCAACTCATTCGATATATTATTTCAAAAACAGTTTATCATTTTATAAATAAAACCAAACAACTAATATTAGGGTTGTGAAAAAGGGAGACAGGTAAATAATACATGCTGAAAATAAATCAGTGTAACAGAAAAATAAGCAAGCAATACAAGCTAAAAAAAACCAGTGTAACAGAAAATAAGCAAGCAATACAAGATGTTACCATGGGAAATCCTGAACATCCCTAGACAACCCCTGTACACACTCGGTTTGGAACCACCTGCCGATGTATGGTGAAGCCCCATAGTCTATAACCCACTGATCGCCCTCGTGAAAAAATCAGTGGTAAATCTCACCTGGCCTCTCTATCTACCAGGGGCACTAACCTGTCTAATCGGGTCTGGTGAGCAACCGTCACTCAATAATCTATAAGACGCCTGGGAACCCATGGTGGTTATAATAATACTGTGTAGGTAAGAAGACCCTCGCACGCGTGACTCATCTCACCGCACTTTCCTTCCTCAAACACAAACGCTTTCTTTACATTCACCCATAAAGGGTTACACTAGACAGGAGTGCCTCATATACTTGATCAGTCATTCACATTAAACAAAGTGCCAAATGGGTTGTCACATCATGTTTATATCGAAACCATTTTCTAAAAAAATGTTTAAGGTTTCCAACCAGGCACACACATTTATTCAAAATATCTTGCAAACACTACTCTTACATTTAAAAAGATAAATGGGCTCTCAATTTCTAAACACACATTCAAAAACTTCACAATTATCAAACATGATTTTACCCTTTTCTGACCCACACCAAAACAAGTTTCAAACTGAATGACCAAACCTTAAAGAACAAATTATAAACCATGATGTCCAAAACACTTAAAGAAACACTTTACAAAACCACATTTAAAATACAATTTAGAAACCACTATAGGGGGAAAACATTATTTGAAAACTAAAATCCATTTAGAAAACTGAACTTCCAAGAAAACACCAATTACCTTAAAACCATAACTGGAAACCTACTTTATTTATAGAACACAGAACAATCCATAAAAAACTTTAAACCCTTTCCAACACATTTTAACACGTTTAGTATGATATACCAACATCAAACCATACACACCTGAAATCCTCTTTTGAAATCAAACGCACACCAAGAAAACATTTTAATTTCAAAAATCACCACTTACCCACATTATTTTAAAGGAATTCCAAATTAAACAATAAATTAATTAAACCTTTACAAAAGTGTTTTAACATAATAACTAAGTCATAACACAATCAGGCCATGTTCATTAATAAACAATGTCATTGTAACATAATAGCATTGATACATTTCATAAGGGACCATTTCCTTCTTAAATAAACATAAGAAATTCAAACATGCTTTTTAGGTATCATAAATCTATGAAATTTACACTAAACCTCATTTAAAACCTATTTTTAACAAATCAAATAAATTCCAAATTGCTATAAAAATTTAATTAAGGGTTCCATAGAGCTGAAAAAATATTTTATAAATTTATTTAAAATTTCAAGCATCAAAGGAAAGACTTTAAGAAAGAAAAACATGGAAACACCTACCGAAACCGCATGCGATTAGAGTGAAACTTCAATGGGAGGAAGAACGATGCCCCGCAGACAAAACGCATGCCCTAAAACCAAAGGAAACCTGAGATACATATTAACCCTAACATTTAGGGTTCACCCAATAAGAAACCTTCAATGTAAACCCTAACAATTAAGTGAGGAGAGGAGGATATGGGAAAGATAACTCACCAGATGGTATTGCCGGAATGAGTAGCGGCTTCCAGGAAGATAGCTAGATGGGAGGATGCATTCTTGAGAGGTTAAGGGGAAGAGGGCTGTGTGAGGGGAAAAATAGAGAGTTGAGCATGATGGGGTATATAGAGAGGGGTGAGAATGATTTGTGAAAATAAAGAAGGAATAAATGGGGGGAGATGGTGGTGCGTGGAGAGTGTTATGGGGGAATAAAAAACAATTAAAAATAGTAATAGGAAGGGAGAGGGAGGGGTGGCATGATGGATAAAAATGAGGGGAGAGAGGCATGGAGGATAAAATAGGGAAGGTGGAAGTTATTTCTGAGGGGGTTGAATGGAGAGGGGTGAAAATAATAATAAAAGAATTAAATCGGAGAGAAAGGGGGGATGTGTGAGGGATAATTAGGGGGAGATGTGTGAGTAGAGAGAGGTAGGTGAGTGATTGGTAAAATAATGAGGGGGGAGTGATTCGATAGACGGAATAAAAAAACAATGAATTAATGGTTGAAAGAGTAATGAGTGGAGAGAGGGAGTGCATGAGATAATAAAAAAGAGGAGAGGTGTGATGGATGAAAAAAAGAGGGGGGGTGAGTGATTGGATAGAGGGATAAAAAAGGGAATAAATGGGAGATAGGGGGAAGCATGAAGAGCGGGATATAATGGGGAGAAAAAAAACATAAAATAAAAGAAGATAGGGAGATTGGAGAGATGAAACACATAAGATAAAAAATAAAGGGGAGGTGTGAGATAAGGGGAGTGGGGCATGTGTGTGGGGGTTTATGGGGATAGTGGTGTGAGTGTGAGGCATGGATAATAAAAAAAGAGAGGGACTAAAACCTTAAAAAATTAAAATAAAGTTAACAATAACACATAATAAAAAAATGTTAATAATAATAGTGATAATAATAATAATAATAATAATAAACAATTTAAATAATAATAATAACAAAAAAATTTTAATGTTAGTATTTATAATAGTTTTAAAATAAAATTATATAATCATAAAAACGCCATTAATCTTCTTAATAATAATAACAATAACAATAAAAATAATCAAAAGGATAATCAAAAAAATTATTTATTTTCTTTTAAATAATAAAAAAATTAATATCTAAATAATAATAATAATATTTATAACCATTTTAATGATAATAATATCATTAACAATTTTAATTCAAAAAACATTTTTATCTGCACAACAATGTTATTATTATTATATCTTAAAAATTAAATTTATTTCATTCTAATAAAGTTTTATAATTTTTTGTAATGGGTAACAGCATGGGCATCTGGGTTGACCGCACGGTTACCGCCAATTGTGTGGTGCCCGTGCACTGAATCGAAACTCGCCAAAAACAGCAAATGTCAAAAAAAAACATTTAACCATGCACCCAACCCCCACCTTGAAAAGACTAAATGAAGCCAAAAAAAATAAGATAAAATAATTTAAAAGGTTGGGGTGTGACACTAGTTCTATGGGAGAGTGTGGAAGGTAAGGACCCTCCTCCTAGTTGGACGATAGGCGAGGATGAAGTTCTGTTTATCCATGGATTTGTGTGGGTACCATGGGATATGCATGTGGAGATGATGCTAGAGTTTCATACTTCACCTTGGGTAGTGCATCCCGGAGTCACCAAGATGTATCGTGACTTGCGCCACCAGTACTGGTGGCCAGGTATGAAGTGAGAAGTATATGGTTTTGTTACGAGGTGTTCCACCTGTCAGTAGGTAAAGGCAGAACATCAGCAACCGGATCGGATTTTATAGTAGTAACCTATTCCATAGTGGAAATGGGATGATGTCGCAATGGATTTCTTGATGGGGTTATCGAGGTCTCCTAGAGGCAATGATGCAGTGTGGGTTGTAGTTGACAGGCTTACGAAGGTCGCTTATTTCATGCTAATCAATGAGACCTTTGGTGTTGATGAGCTCGGAATGATATTTATTTGAGAGGTGGTATGACTTCAGGGGGTACCTCGTTCTATCATTTTAGATAGGGACACTCTCTTTGCGTCCCTTTTCTGGAAGATTTTTCAGAGGGCGCTCGGTACACAGGTGCTTCTAAACACAACATACCACACTCAGACTAAGGGCCAGTCAGAGCGTACGATATAGGTTCTAGAGGACATGTTGCGTGCATGTGTCCTAGACTTTGGGGGATCTTAGGATAATCATATACCCTTGGTTTATTTCTCCTATAATAATAGCTTTCAGGATACTATCCAGATGGCTCCATATGATACTTTGTACTGTAGGCCATGCCGATCACCCCTGTGTTGGCTAGAAGCAGGAGAGGCAGCTATGCTAGGACCTCATATTGTCCAAGAGACTACTGAAAAGGTTCACTTGATTCAGAGACAGATGGATACTGCACAGTATCATCAGAAATCTCATGCAGACAGTCGTAGATGACCTATGGAGTTCAAGGTCATGGATCAAGTTTTCCTACATGTCGCACTGAGATTGGGGCATAAGAGGATCAGGAGATAGGGAAATCTTTCACCAAGATATTTCAGACCATTCGAGATTCTAGGAGGAGTCGGGTCGATTGCCTATTAGTTACTGTTACCTCATAGGTACCGAGTCATGCATGATGTTTTCCATGTATCACAACTACATCGCTATCATTTAGACCCATCTCACAATTTTCAACCTAAGGATATTGAGTTTCAGGTTGATGCACCCTTTGAAGAGCATCGGATTTGTATATTTGAAAGGATAAAAAACGTTCTCCGAGGTTAGTCAGTTACTCTCATACGGTGCTATGGAATCACGACCGAGTGTAGGACGAGACTTTAGAGAGGGAGTCCGACGTACGTACTTAGTAATTGGAATTATTATCAGATATTACATCACCACCCTTGGAAGGGAAATTCAATGATGAATTTCTTTAAAGGGGGAAGTTTTTAAGAACTTTTTTATTATTTTTATGTACAATTTCTTTCCTTTTCTTTTGCTTTAAATTTTTTTTGACAAAACAAGGGAAACTATAAAAATGTTAAGTTTTAGTAGTACACGTCGTGTAATCCTATATACACATTTTTTAGTCTGGCCGTATAGGATGGGGATACATGGGGTGTGTTATTGTTGTCTAAGGAGAGAATAAAAATCCATTACACACCGTTTAATTCCTGGTACATGTTGTCTAGTCATGTCCGTATGGTCGGTGAAGGACACGTGAAGTAGGTTGGCGAATTTATGAATAGTAAAATGATACAAATGTTGTGTATATTAACTTACACACAATGTACTCCAAATATTTGGATTAAAACGGGCAGTATCCTCATTTTCTCTTCTTCTCGACAGAGGAGTTGTCGGGTGAAGAACAAGGAGCGTCGAGAGTTCCTTCTCCTTCCGTTTTTTCGTTCGGGACTTGATTCAAGTGTCGTCGGTCAAGTTAAAACCTAATTGGTAAGGGATTTATTCTTCTAGATCCATTTTTGCTGATTTTTCTTCTTCATAGAGTTATTTAAGGTTGAATAATTTACCTCTTTTCTTAGATCTATGCCATTCTAGACCGATTAAATGGCCTACATTAGATTATATCAGTTATAAGACATTGATGTAGGTGGTCTCATGCTAATTGCTTAAAGTCAAGTTTTTTTATATGTGCTGTTATGCCACATGCCCATGTTTAGGGCGTCGCTTGATTGAGAATTTGGTCTTGTTGATACCTAATACCATTTTGGTGATTAAGTAAATTAATTTAAGCATGTTTAGGCTTACTTGATCTAATTAAGGGTCACTCTGTGGGTGTGTTTTCCCTCATATGAGCATTGTTTAGACATTTGTCCAAGGATGTCGAGGGTCTTGAATTTTTTTCCCTTTTGAAGAGTTTTTTTAGAATGAAAGTGTTTAAATGAATGTTTCCATGTGAATATGATTGTTAAAGCATTGTGATAGTTAAATTCACATGCTAGTCTTGTTATATAATTTTTCCTATCTGAGTTGATTATTGAAAACCATGTAATAGTGTAATTTACATGTGTTGTTTACTATATTGAAATGTTGATACACCGGGCTTGTCCCTGATACATGTTGAAATGCTGATATACTAGGATTAACCCTGTAACATGTTGAAATGATGATACACTGGGCTAGTCCCTGATAAATACTGAAATGGTGATACACTGGTCTTGTCCTTGATTAGAATATTCTGAAATTATTATACATTAGGCTTGGACCTAAGACATATTGAAATGGAAAGACTAATAACATGTTTTCCAAGCCAAATCACAAGCATGGATTCTATCTACACTTCTTTTTTAGATATCATGTTGAGTCATCTATTGCGTTTACTTTATATAGAGGATTGACGAGCTTAGGTCGGATCCTGACACTTATATAATTTAATGAATTTAAATTGATTAATGAACATGATATTAATGTAAATGAATGTCAGTGCTTGTTATATTGTTTACTTTTGAGTACCTACTTATTTACTACTTTTTATTACTATACACTATGGTTGCATATACTCAATGACAGATTAGCACCGACCTTTGGTGGTTTCGTACTGGGATTTATTTCTCACACCCTATTTGGGTCATGTTTTTGGGCCCGAAGTGACTATATTACTGCATGGGTCAATAGGGGAAAGGATCCCCATTCAGGTACTTGATTGCTGCTTAGGTGCAGGGGAGCAGGGGACCAAGACAAGGCTTGTGATGCTGCTGAATTTCATTTTGTTTTTATAATACTTTGGTATTGTTTTGTATTTGATTGTAGTGTATCATGTTTTCTCTATTTTCTTAGAACATGTGTCATGATGCATCATTTGATATTATATGAATTTTGGTCATCTTTATCTTGTCATCTTTTATTGTTTACTTCACTTGAATGTTGTTTAATGCTTCCACTATTTGTTAATATTTACTCTATTTTGTTACACTCTACTAATGAGGGAATAGTTTCCCCACTATCACACCCTCAGCCCTCACAGCTAGTCGGCAGCCTTTGGAATTTGGGGAAATGCACTTGAGGCCATTTGACCAATCGGGTACAGGGCACCGTTTAGTGGCATCCGGATCCGTGATGTTACAATAAGGAATTTTGTGAATGAATTGTATCATTTTTTTCCTGATATGAGTAATTAATTAGACATGTATGTGATGGTAAGGGCCTAGTTATAGATATCCCCTCGATGAAAAATACGTCTCATGGGAAAATGCAAGATGGAATGATGTAAAGTCTAAGTCTATAAGATCATGTCATAATACTTGGGTATTTAGTGTATTCCATCCCAAAAAAATATATTGTTTTAATTGAGAGGCCACTATGGAATGATAATATCATGGTTGATAGGCCTTGATGTTAAAGTTAATGATTTCCTATTTGAGAGGTCATGATCATGAATGACTATAATTATGAATTTCATTTATTAAAAATTCATTTTTCATTATCCAAGTGTGTTTATGTTGATATTATGCATGCATACACATTGAACACAAGTTTTGATAAACAGATATGTACTTTTAGTTATATAACTTTCCATATTAATTATCATTTATTTCTTCTAGATAGATTCCACTATAAATAACCCTTACTCAGAATGTGATATTATCTACAATTTTCCCCATTCCCCATGATATGAAGAAGGAATATTTGAATGTGTTCAAGGATACATGTTTTTTACTATTATTATGTTTTATATTTTTATTTCCATTGTAATTTTAAATTCATGTATGAATCCAGATTACCAAGACTTCTAAATTAATCATATCTTTGGGATTTTATCTCCTTTTCTTCTGCCAATGTAATAATGTAACCATAAGAACTTTTCATAAAGGTTTGGGGTCTTTATCAATGGTATCAAAAGAGTTTTAGTAGAAACCTTACAAACTAGATTTAGGATAACATAAATTAAGGAACATAATCCTATGACTGAATTTGAGGATAACTCTAAGTATAGGATAACACCTTAAATCTTTTGGTAGTAGAGATTATGTGGTTTCTTAGAAATAATTCTCTTTATAGATAATACAAGTGGATTTGGTTTCATCATAGATTCATCATGGGGTAATAACCCTAAAATTAGTTAGTTGAGTATATCTCAGACATCATTATGATGAACGGTGAATGTTCCCCTACTGCACTCTAGGTCTGAAACTCATGAGAGATATACTTGGGTTAATTAAAATTTTTTATAAACCAATATGAAATATTTGAATATATTTTCAATTATTCTATAATATTCCCAAAGAAATGAAAATTATGATTCTGATATTAGTTATAAAAAAATCAATTTATGTTATGTGTTTCACTTGTTTTAAAATTATATATTATGATTCATATGTTATGATCTAATCTATTATATGAAATTATTTTGAAATGGTTCCTAGTGGAGTGAATGGAAAAAATGTCAACACCCATAATCAATGTAGATATTTATCTTATGAGTAAGTTAATATGAATAGTGTTAGAGTTGGGTAGATTAAAACGGTATTAGGATATTTAAATCAGGTTATGACCAATAACATTTCCCATATGAAAAAACTTATTGTTACATAGTGTGATTAGCCTATGATATATCACTTCATGGAATTTAAACCCCTATCCTTTAATGGAAATAAAATCCATTGATAGATTAATAGTGGATAAAGTCCCTAAAAATGATATTTATAGGATTGAGGAGTAATGAAAGTGGGGAGGTTATTCTAGAAGTGTATTTTTAAAAGAAATATGTTGATAAATTCTGGTAATTTATTCAAAATAAAAAATAGTAGGTGATGTAGAGAATTGGTTAGAATGTGTTTAATGATATATTCTTCTAAAAGTATTTTACTTGTGAGCAGAAAGCTGATATGGAGAAGGAAATTACCCAATCTAATACAGAAGAAAGAGGAAAGTGTTACTGAGTATGAGGGAAAAATTACATGGTTACCAAGGTATGTTAGGGAATATTTATGTATTCTTGAATATAATATTGAATATTTCTTTTATGGGATTATTCAAAGCCTTCTAAGGGCACTAGTATCTCAAACATTTTCTTTATATAATTATATGGTATCAAGAGGCCTTAGAATGGATAAAGAGTTATCCATGTCATATATTTTCAAAGGGAATCAAGATAAGAATTGGACGACTGGGCATCATGAAAAAATAAATGAGTTGAAGGGAACAAATAGATGTATGGATCTTCCAATATATGAAAATTGTGGAAAGAGACACCTAGGTACTTGCTTAATTGGAATATGAGTTTGATTCAAGTGTAGATAAAGGAGGAATAAGGCTCTTGAATTAAAGGGAAAGAATGAAACCAGTGATATCCAATGATTCAATTATAATTTTATAGTGAAATATTCAAAACAATTTCCCATGTTTCAAGGGAACATACAACACATGAAGCCATGGGGAGAAGTCTAAGCTTATGTGATTTCTACAAATGAAGTTAAAATACCTTAAGTGGTAAAAATAGGTATCATAAACTCATGATTTATTTTATTATATATATAAGAACTCATTTAATGGATATGAAATCATCCATTAAAACTATAAGGAAATAATTTTCAATCAAGACACCCAGTAAAAATTTGGTTATCGAATGGTTTTTATTAAGTTCAACAACATTTACCAAGTTGAAAATGTTATTTTTATACTTATGTTTGGATTTTAAATAATCCCAATTTTTAGGGTTTATTTTATTTTTTGGATTTAGGTATTAGTGTATAATGCATAAAATAACATAGGAAAATGATATTAAAATAAAAATTTTATACACTTATCTTCATTTTTTATTATTCGATGGTCTTTTCACCCATCAATGTTTTATGGTTTTTTGGTTGTTAACTTTCCCATGACCATATTATCTATCATTATCTATTAGTCATTAGGTGATATTATTCCCCTTCATGTATAAATTTTGACTTAAAACTAGTGTTATCGGTATCATTGAACTTAGTATCGTGTTATTTCAAGTAATAATTATCTTTATGAATTCCCATTTTCAAAGATGTTTTATTATCCCTTTGTACTTTGAAGGTTTTGAATGAAGTTATTTTCAAATATTAGACCCTTGTTGGCCAAGATAATATTATGAGGGAGAAATTAATTTATGGGGGTAGAATGTGCGCCCCATGCATTTTTTGGCTTAAAATGCATTTTTTAACTCTCTTTCATTGTGTTTTATGCTATTATGTTAAATTAATTTATAAAAATTCTAGAAATTTAATATTAAGAAATTTATCCCATTTTTTTAAGTATTAGTTTCAAAATTTATAAATAACTCCCTTTTATTTAGGTCATTATGAATAGTAACCATAATAAATGTTTGTAACCATGGTAAAGGTAAATCGGATAATTAAGGTTAAAAATAATATAATAAGGTATCAAAATCAACACATTACATTACTATATTTCATTTTATGAGTATATTTCATCCATAATAATCCAATATTCTAAAATGGTGAACTTTTTTATCACATGACTTTGACTATAACATTTATATTATTGTATGTAAATATAATGTAAAAAATATCATTATCTTTCTTTTAATATATATAATAATTTTTAAGATGGAAAAAACAAATTTTTGAAGGTTATTAATGGTTATTTAAAATGTAAATTATTATTTTTTATCATGGTAATTTATTTTTATTTTTTAGTAATGAAATAATTACCTTAAATTCTTATGCAAAGCCGACACAGCGCTTAAGAGGGAAGTAAAAAACAATTAATTGATTTTAAAACTCTAAAATTAATACTTTTTTGGTGATTTAATGTCTTCCATAAAAAATTAAGATATTTATATCATATTATTTATGTTATATAAGTTTATATTCAAATTCAATAACCATGTTGATGACATTAATGTAAATATAAATGAATATTTCCTAAAATGACATTAATGACATTTTATAATAAAAATTATTTTATTAAATGATTTAAAATTTATAAGAATAATATATTCAAAAAAATTAATTAGATATAGTTTAAATTATAAAACATGGTACATTTATTGGTCACTTTTCCTTTTATTGTAACTTATTTGACACTTAAATTGTTGAAAATTTTGATATTTTGGAAATTGTCAAAAGCATTAATAGGTGTTAAAAATAAGATATAAGGGTTAATCAATCACTTAAACTTTTCTAAATTTAATTTTATGATAGTATTTAGCCTTATAAAAATCCTATATTTTAAATATTTTAATTTGGAGTCACTGTATTATAAATACTAATTTATATTAATTTAATACTTAACATAATTCCAAAAGTGCCCCTCCCCTCACTTATAAAAGGGAACCTATTACCCTCTATTAATCACACCTTTTGAGTATTATTTATCATAAAATCCATACAAAAATATATTCCTAGCTTTTATTCCCACACCTTAGATATTTTTTCCTTCCAAAATACCATCCTTTTAATGCTTATGTTGTAATCTAAAAAATGTTTCTCATTGAAGAGGTATAATTCTTAGCCGAGTACATTAAAAATTATTTCTTCTTGAGCCTACTATAAATACTTAGAATGAATTCAAAAATAAAAAAAAAATATGTATATTAAATATACCTAATTGTTATTATTATTATTTAACAACCATTATCCACCATATTTTTGTCCAATAGAAATCAAAAAATATCGCTCACCGTATGTATGAATTACCGTCTCCAACTAGTGGTGTAAGTTATTTTTCCTAAGAACTTTACTTGGATACTTATAATGATATATTTAATAACTATATATATTATTTATGATATTATTACGTTTCTATAAAATTTAATTATTATTTACCTTTCTTTTATTCCATCTATTAAAAAACGGAAATAGTGTTCATACGTATATATGGCATACCATCTCTAGGAGTTGTGTAATTCATTTTTCTATATATATATTTTTGGATGAATATATATATATATATATATTAATATAATGGTTAAAATTATGGAGATAATGAAACCATGAGAAATATACAATCACCAAAACTACAAAACTAAAACTCATATGAAGAACGAAGAATTTATCACCTATAGTAGCTATTTTAATAAAAAATTGTTCATAAATGAGTGAAAAAAATGTTATAAGTATATCAAATATGTGTGTATGTATTTTTGATATATTAAAATAAATCTATATTTATTATATATAATTTTGTAACATGTGTGAAGAAAGTCAGACCTAGGTAAGGTATTTATTTTACAATCTCATTTTATTTTAGGATTAGTTGTGTATGAATTTCCAATGAGGGAAATTATAAGATACTTATCCAATAAAACCATTTAATTTTCATATCATATTATTCACAGAATTCTAAATTAATAGTACCATTTTAATATCTTTGGTAATTAAAAATACCGAGAAATTTTTTTTAATAAAAACAAACATTATTTCCACTTTATATGGAAATCATTTTCTTCTATGTCAATGTTTTCTAAAAAAATTTCAATAATTTTTTTAATATTATCATATGAATATTAAATTCCATTTAACCCATGATTAAATTTTTAGAAAATAATATATAAAAAATCTTCTGATCATTTTTTGAACAAGGTACATTGAAATTTTTACTAAAAATGTAAAAGGAATATGTGTTTTAATGTACATGGTATGAATAAAATCTTCCACCACCATGAATGCTGAATTATTTGATGCCTCCATTAAAAGTTTTCAATATTATTTTCGATGAATTTTTTTTATTTAATATTTGGGAGTTTTTTATTTTTTAAAAAATTGTTTTCAAAGTGAAAATGGTATTTACCTATAAAAAATCCTATGATCTTTTAGGGGTATTCCAACTATGATAACACTGATTGATGTTACTGGTGTTTATGAACCAATGATACCATAATTATTCATTATATAGATGTTTTATGATGATGAAATATTAATGTTTCATATTATTGATTCAATATGGATTATTCTTTTCTTGTTAGTAGTTTTGAGAATGAATTTTATTAATAATTATGGATATGAGGAATGCATTGGACATGTAACTAAAGGGTGGGGCCTAGTTATAGATATCTTATTGAGGAATAAATAAGTACAATGGGAAAAAAAAAAATTTAAGATTTATTGGTCGAGGTTGTAGGATCATGTCATAATTGTTTGGTGTTTGGTTTATGCCATTCCATACAATGATAATGTCTTTGTTGAGAGGCCTTGACGAAAATATAATTTCTTGGTTGAGATACCTTGATGTTAAAATTCCGGATTTATGAGTTCATAGGCCTTCATCATGAATGTATATAATTATGTATTTACTTTATTAAGAATTCAATTTTCATTATCCAGGTGTTTTCAATGCTGATATTAACCATTGATACTCATTAAACTCAAGTTTTGATTAAATGGAGAGTGTTTTTAGTTTTTTACCTTAGAGTGTTAATTTTTTCTAATTTACTCATGATATATTATTCTCTAAATAAAAATTACTGATTTTTTGAGGTCTCACTTATTATGTTTTCTTTTCCCCATGATAGGAATAAGGAATATTTGAATGAGTTTAAGGATTAAGTTTGTTTAATATAACTTTGTTTTATATTTTATTTCTAATCTAACTTGAAATTAAAGTATTTATCTAGTTTATCATGACTATTATACTATTTTTTCCTTTGAGATTTTATTTCTTGTATCAAATACCATTGTAATAATTTAACGATTGGATTTGGGATTCTCAATTTAGGGACTTTACATGTGTCCAATCAACTATAAGTCCCACTAACCCTTTCTCAAGTACATGAAGTAATCCATGTATCACTATTCTGGAATTAAAAACCAAATCCCTATCATGTACTAAATTAAGAGGTGTTATTACTGAAAAATGATCTCTATTATGAGGATTATCCAGTGAAGATCTTACTTAGTTGAGATAATGGTCTACGTAAAAAATAACGCACCTACTCAATGTACTATTGATAAACCATAAGTTTGAGGAGGTGACATGGGAAATAGAGGAATCCATAAAGAAAAAGTACCCTCACCTGTTTTCTCCTTAGTATTTAAAACCAAATATTTAAGATGAAATTTGTTAAGGGTAGAATATTGTAACAACCCAAAATTTTATCAATGGAATGTCTCTTCTAAATATATACTTTTTTCGCATTCAGCTATATAATATTATAAATAATTAAAATGAGCCACATGATAAAACTAACTAAATTATATTATATTAATTTAAACATTACATTTAGAGAATAAATATGTTAATAATAATTTCATGTATTATTATGGTAAAAAATAGAAAAAAAGACAATAAAAAAGAAAATTTTGGATATGATCGATCCCCCAGAATAATCACACTCACGAACAATAATATATAAATGAAGAATAATATAAGTAACGAGATATTCATTTTGAAAATGAAAATATATAGCCTCAAGATAAAATATAATTGAAAGAATAATAAATGAAATATGAGTTATTTATAGGAAGTATGGAATCCATATAGCTATTACAAATCTGACTATTAGAATAGTAATATGACTGTTGGAATAGTAATCAGACTATTGGAAGAGTAATCTGACCATCATGTATATTAACATTACTATTAGAATAGTATCCACTATTATGGATGTATAAAAAATATCTCTTACAAAATTTAAATATGAAAAATTTATACCGTGGTACAAGAAAATAAATTTTTTAAAAATAGTAAATTAAGTGTTTTATTTTTTGTAAAACAAAAATGTTTTAATTAAACTTTTATATTTAATATTATTATAAAAAAATTATTAACATAAAATACCTTTATAAATTAATTTTATGTTTTATTATAATGATAATATAATTTTATGTAACCATAGGTAATTTTTCAAAGGGTCGTAAAATTTATCATAATATAAAAATTGATATTTTTAAAATAAATAAGGATTTTATTTTGAAAATTAAATTTCTAATATTTATAATATTATTTTCTTAAAATGTATTTAATCTTTTAAATAATACTTTTTAAAATGGTTAGGGTGAGTTTTTTTTATTTTTCAAAAATAGTTGAATTTTTTGTGAAAAATGAAATATTGTAAAATATGGTATTATACATTTTAAGCTAAATACATGAATTTTTTAGTCTTAGTTTATATAATAACAAACTATTTAGATCTAACATGAACCATTTATAGTATATTGTCTCAATAATCTATAGTATTGGTATTCTTGATCAAAATTAACAAACAAATGAATATAATATTCAAAAACACCCCTCTACTCCCCATATATATACCACCCAATATGACCCCTTCTCCTCAAAATGTATATTCATTTTATCATGAATTTTTTTCCCATATCACTTAAAAATACTCTCCCCCAAATCTTAGTGCTTTTGGCCAATCCAAAGACCCTTTCAAGGATCCTTAAGCGGTATCTTAAGGGGAGGTGACCAAAGGAAGATGTAAAATTCTCAACTAACCTCCTTAAATTTAATTCTTCAGCTACCACCCCAATATATAATTCATTCACCTAAAAATAGTAACATGATTATCCTAAAAAAATTTATGTTATTATTAATTTAGAATATCAATCTTATACCCTCCTTCTTTTGTTTCTAAAATGAAAATGTTCTTCCAAATATGGTTGGTTTACCATATCTATGAAAAACATACTTCATTTTCACCACCACATTCATGAGTAGTTATAGAAACAATATTATGGTTAAATACTATTATAATAAGCATATTATAATTTATTTCAGGCTTTTAAATTTTTTTAATAGTCATTTAATTAAATTAAATTAATTTAGTTTGTGAAGATCAGTAAGACAACCTAAATGAACTAACCATATAATGTTGATGTTTTTAATAAATTAATTATCACAATATTAGAACACAAATATATATTTGGGAACATTAAAATTTATGGAAGTAAATTAATTCTATTTTATTTAACTTTTATTGTTGTATTCATGTTTCAAAATAACTTACATAATTATTCACAAGTTATCCAACCGTGAAATGAACGCCCTCAAAAAATAGAAATTATTCTTTATATATCAATGAAGTGGTTGTAAATAAACATAATATAGTTATAATTAATCAAATATTGATATAAAATGACCATATTAAATTAATTAATGAATTTAATTATATTTTTTGGACATTAAGTGCAATTTGAGAAAAATTCTAGAACGTAAGGTAAGGGATATATCTGAAAAACGCTTTTAATTTGGGTTATAATATTTACCCCTATGACTCACTTTATCCCACTCTTTAATGTTATTCAATTCTTTTAAATCTACTATATATCTATATTAAATATATATCTAGCATTTTCCCACTTCATTTGATGGGGTAATAAATTCTTTATATTCATTTCTCAAATTCCTTCATCAAAATCAGTCTCAATTAAGGTGAAATATTATATCCCTTAATCTGTTTATATAAGACACATTTAAAGTAGTTATTACCATTACTAATTTCATTAAATAGAGTAAAAAATTAGGTAAAATAATTCCAGTCTACTACTGGTTTTCAAAGAAAATTTCATACTTATTCTTTCTCCAATAGTATTTAACTAATTCTTTAAAACAATGTTTTGATAGTTAATTTCGATACCCAATTTTCTTCTGTTTCTCATGATGTTTTTCCAAATTAAAAAATGTTTTTGTGAAAAATACTTATGTAATCATAAAAAAATGTCTAAAATATTTAATTCCTTCTTCTCTTTAGAATATTTATGTAACCTCCTTTGATTATGATATTAAGAAATATTATACAGCCCATTTCTTTCCATGTTTAACTCTTATGTTTATGCCTTATGATTGATTTCCTTTTTCAGAACACATAAGAATGTACATGATATGATGGGTATGCCCAAAACGTTCTCCAAATTATTGGGTGACATTTTTTTATCATAAGATAGTATATATGGGATTCAGGAGTAAACCTAATCCATGATTGGACATTGTCCACCATATGATGTTGTCTTGGTAGTTTTCTTTGACCTGTGCTTTTGTTATGTTTTATGTTTCTGAAACTTTCCTATGTTACCATGATATTATGATACCATGTTCATTATGTTATCATCCCATGTTATTATTCATGAGACTTAAATTTTATTATTTTATATTATGTCATTTTACTCACATGTTTTGCTTCATAATTAGGTATCTTCCCCCAAAGAGGTTGGCCTCACAGATGTTGGTGTCTCCACCCCTGGGAGATCAATTACGAAGCCCTGAATCTTACCCTCAATCCTTCACAAATTTCATCGTCAGACGGACTATGCTAAGTGAGCCTTCTTGAATGGGTGGTGCTACGGATGATATCCTTGATCCGAAGATCTTTTTTCATTTAGGTCATTTGGAAATTTCTTTTTCTTAAAATGGGGTAAATCTTTTCTCCTTGTATTTGTACTTTGTGCTTGTTGGAAAATTTATTAGGTGTAGACCTTAGTCGATCTTTATATGGAAATCCCTTGAAGTAATTTGGTTTATTATTTTACACATTGGTTTTCTAAATTCTTCTAATTATGTTCTTTTATTCACATTTGAAAATGAGAATTATAGATTCTGGATGAGGAGATTGTGGGTTTTTTGTGGCTATATGATGAAAGCCCTGAAATAGACCCTTGATTTTGATCCTGACATCGAATCACCCATTTTCCCTATATGTATTGGTTTCCCAAGATTATTGCATCATATTTTTAAGAATATTTCCTTGTTAACAATTTCTAACCTTATTTTTTATCCACTAAAATTGGATCTTGCAACAAGAAAACTCCCAAGACCTTCGGTTGCTAGGGTTTTCCCTTAGATTTATGTCTCTACACCTCTTCCCAATCAAATCTGGATTCAAAATGGAAAATCTTGTTTTTTTCAATAGGTTGTTTATAAAAATGTGTCTACCTATTGAAGGTATTTTCCTATGATTGGAGACTCATGCAGTGAATGTGGAAGGACAATTCACCCACATATTGGTAAGTTGAAATGGGTTGAGAAGGGAAAGAAAAAGGTTGACCTAGAAGATTTCACTATAGATTTAAAATAATCAGCAACACTTACTAGACCCTATGGAACAAAGAACTCTTTTGGTGAGAAAAAATATGTTATTGAATAGTCTACTGAAAATCAGGCTTAGGTCTTTGCCAATGATGAGATTTGTTCTCAGGCTAGGATGGATAATGTTATACCTGATTTTGTCGATATGATTCAAAATTTTCTGAGTGACCCCAATGATGTCTCTCCAAATTTGTAAAGGGATATAGATGATCCTAGTGACTCCTCTAAACCGTCGAATCATGTACATTAAAATGTGAAACAGGCCAAAGTATATTTTTTCTAGTCATGTGCTACAAAAGGAAACAAAGTGGGGGCGGAATCAAATGGGTTTATCACACCTCATCCTAAAAAAAGAAGCATAGGGATTATTCCAACATGAAGTGAACCATTTTTATTAGATACTTGAGACTACATGTTGAAGTGACTCTGGGACCCTCAAAAGATAATGATTTCAAGGAATCAGTTCCATTTATTAATAATGATAATTTGGATGACCTATGGAAGCATAAAAATCATCTTATGACTTTCAAGGAGGGTCTCAATCATGAGATTTATTCATGTGTTGAAGAAAATTATTCCTTGATGTTTCAAATATATAAAGGGGATATTACCTTCCATGAATATTCTCAAATCAAGGAGTGAATTCTCTCAAAAATTCAAATGAATTTTGAGCGGAATCCCAAATTTCAAGATGGGACAAAAAGGTTACTTTTGGATTCCATGCGTTGGTAATGAAGATGAGTGTATTCTTCTCTAAAGTTGGTCTATGGAAGTTTTTCAAGAAATGCATATTTTTTTAGTCTATGGAATTTAGGATCCTCAAACAGGGTTAATACTGATCACGAAAAAGTCTACTAAAAACTATCTTCTCAAGTGTAAATGGCTCATATGCAGAAGCTTTCAATGGCCTGAAGGTTTTATGGATGGGTGTAGAAATTGGGAAATCATGGGACGTCCACATTATTTGATCCTGTGTTTATTTCTTCTTTGATGAAAAATTTGAGCACCACATTTCTTGCACCTTTCATGTTTTGACTCAGTATGCTGATTGGAGCTATTGATCTCAGGATTGGTGATGGAATTGCTCATGTAGATTAGGGGTATTTAGAAGATATCAACTATGTAGTTCCTACTGCTCATAAGGAATTCGATAATGGTCCATGGACCTAGAATTCCACTTATGAAAGATACAAAATTTTGATGGGTTTGGATGTTTTGGTTGAGAAAAACTTGATGAGATGCCTGCACTTGAGACATGGAATTATGGAATGTCATTAGAGTGGGATGAAAAGTCCATGTTATCAGTAGTGGAAACACTTACAACCATTAGGCAGTTCATAGATGAAAAACTTGTCAGAATGTGAATTTATGTTGAATGTTGTTTTGGGAGAAAACTTTTTTTTGGTGTTTTGGAGAAAATGGTGAGAACTGTAGGCTTGAATATGTTGGTTGTTGTTGTAAATCTATAGAAACAATGGTGATATACTCTTATTGAGATCCCAGTGAGAGTCATTCACAACCCTGGATGACAAACTAGTTTATCTTATTTTCCAAATTCTTATTTTGCATTCTCTTGACTTCTAGATGGTGCAAATACTTTTCACCTTGTGTTATCACTTTATAGTTTTTCATTTAATAAATTTTTTGGGGTAGGGGTTGGGTAACCAACTCATGCTCGAATCTTTTTGGATATGCTTCATAATGATGTTTATTCTCTTATTATGCTTTTTATCTCAGCCATTTTGTCTATATTTCCCCTAGGTTATCCTATGAAGTTTAAAGAGATCAAAATGATATAGGATCTCATTATGGAGATTAAAATAAATACATTTATTTTAGTTTCATGTTAAGTATTTATGTACCAAATATTCTAAAGACACTAGGCCCCTCAATACTTGGTTTGAATTTATTGGAAATGTATATTAAAAATTATGTAACAATATGTATAAAAGGAAATGGATAATATAATTTTCATAGTATCTAGTGGTTCTAATTATAAATATGATATACTATATCCTTTTGATGTGAAAAATAATTCATGGAAATTACCACATAAATAATTTATGCAGAGTTAACAACACAATTATAGAAAGAAATATTCATGCATAACTCTCTACATACATTATATTTTAATAAAGAAGTATTATTCAAGATGGGTCTGGGTCACCCAGACATATAGAATTATCTCTTCTAGTAGATCGAACATTTTAACCACTAACTAGTTAGCTCTCACATGATATCCATCTTTGTTTTGTGTTATCGCATAAGTTATTAGTCTTACAGTGTTCCCCTCCATAGCTATATTGTTATATGTGACATATAATCCTTGAGTAAAACCCCTCAAGAGATGATATCCCTATGGGTGTAGCTTTTTTCCTCTATAACAACCTTTAAATAACGGTTATTACATAAATTTTAATATTATCACTATATATATTGTTAAAATACATTATTTTTTGTATAATTCCAAGAACTATAAAAAATCATTTTGTATTATTATTTCTTTTTTAGCTACATCAGAAACCACAACATACTAATTAGTTTTATATATAGATTCCACAGGTTTCGTTGATATTTATTTACTCATTTCCTAAACCTAACTATGATACTAGATTGAATTGATCATCAAAATGACTAGATTTATATCCCTTTATGGTAACCAGTGTTTACTCCTCCCCATGCACCATAATCATATTCTTTATACTTTATCATGTTCTATTGGATAGTCACTATTATTAAAAAATCATTATATCTGTATGTCATGCCAGTTTCTATAAGAATTTTAATCATTGTTATTGGTTATATCCTCACTTGGGCTGCATGTTGATGATATTTTTAGAGAAATTAACCTCGGGGCCAAAAACACTTCGATTTGGGACCAACTCTATGAATCACCTATAACCATGGTCATCCAACAATGGATATGTTTTTTTTGAAAAAACATGAACCACTATGTTTTGATCCCAACTCTCAAGAATAATGTAGATTATACTTTACCACCATTTTATAAGATTCATTATGTAAATATATATATATAATATATATATCTTTCATTATTTTGAATTATATTTTATTATTATTATTTACTTAAATATTTAATTATTATTGTTATTTACTTGATTATATACTAATATCCATGGTCACATCTCACCTTGGCTATAGTCCCTAGATCCAAAACGTATATCCAATGTTAACCTATGACCATGGTGATAGAACTCAGCCCCACAACATATAATCATAGTGAACCTATGAACATGGTTATATCCTTAGGCCCCACAACTTATAGCCATTGTAGAGGGTGACTATGATTATAAACCTCTTCCATTATTTTTCCAATATAAAAAAATCATTCGCGCTAGCATAGATAAAAATTTAGCCACGGTAGGCCTTTGGTCATGGTTATATGTAACCTGCAATCATAGTAATTTCTTTCATGTGGCTATGGGTGAACTATATACATGTTCAATAATATCAATTGATATTGTTTAGTGGTTATATACATTTTTCTAATACTGAATTATAACTTCTACCTGTGTAGTTGTCCCAGATTTATTTGACATTTTTTTTTCAGAATTCATGTATTGGAAATATCAAATCTTAGACGTATCATGGAATATGTAATAAATCCTTCACTAAAGAATATTAAGTTCTATTCATCATCTTAATATCCTATTATGTATTTCACATGTCTCCTTAGAGATATTAATTCCATGTGACATAGGAAAACATTCTCTCCTGAATTATTACAAATGTTGTCTTCAATACTTTTTTATTATATATAATTTAACATGGTTAAAGAAATAAATAAATAAATAATAGTCTATATTGTTCCCTAGAACTTGGTTTACTACTTTTAGCCAATATTTAGAGAGAAACCTTCAATTTTATCTTAATTAACTATAAGACTAATAACTATTTTACATATGTTATTAACACATGTCACTTGGAAACTATAATCCTCTCACTAACCTCTTATAAACAAATGGAAATATTACCTTCCCATTATTTAATGTAATTATTGATACATAAATATATAATTATAAATATAATAGACACTTTTAATGTCACAAACTCTTATAATTATATCCAAAATTATTTTTTTATAATTTTTAATATTTTACATTCAACCACCAAATATGATAATTGTGGTAAAAACTATGGTAATATAAATTCAAATAGATTGCATCATCTATACTAGAGAAAATGTTATTACATAATAAATATCATGAAATTTCTTATACCTTGAACTAAAAATCATTATTTATTGGTATTCACTTTACCGTACATGTCTAGATCTCTTGAATGCCCATTTGGACTCAGTAGTCTTTACATTTGATCGAAATATTACCCAAATAAAAACCTAATTTTTGAACATGGAATCTAGTGTTCTGAATTCATATTCACTTTTCATTTCTATCCTATTTTCATATAATAATTTCATATAATATAAGTAATTATTATTCTTAATTAATAAAATATCACATAACTCAATGATTATAAAACCACTTATCTATGTATTTATCATTTGAATGCAGTATGTGTGTCTGATATATTCCTTTTCCATGAACTCTTTTGAAACTTATTCTTATTATAACTACATAACAATCATTGACTTCATCCAAGTCTATATTTCCCCCACTACCTAAAATTGGGATGTTCTCCCTCTTATATAAATATAGTATTTCCCTTGACCATAACTTTTATGTCATTGTGATTTATATAATATCATTGGTAACCTTTATGACAGTTAACTGATATAAACATTGTGTTTTATTGACGTAATTTTGTTTTTAGAATTTATCCATAACAAACACTTTTTATATAAACACAATTATTTTCAACATAATGGATTTCTTTTAATATTATAACTTATATTGTTTCTATTTTTCATTATATTTATCATATTCATGTTGGTTACTGTTGATATTTTTTATGCTTTCCTCATAAGGAATGATATATTATTTGAAATAATTATATAAAACCTCAAAAATCCTCCTTTTATTTATGTCATAACTCATATGTTTTTAAAGAAATTTTAGGTTATGAATATCTCCACTATATTTTTAATGAAAAATGAATGCCTGGTTAATATATTGTTTATATTACCCACCTAAAGAATATCTTATCTTATTTCAAATATCATTATCTAATTAAATTTTATATTACATAAATTTCTTAAAGTAATCACATTAAGTATAAAAATTTACCTATTCCTTATACATGAAATATTTCACACATATCTTGTTGAACTAATTATAAAATTTTTGTGTATTTATAACCTTTAATACCAAAATATTTACTATAAATTATAACATATAAGAAATCATGTCAGATACCTAATAATTTTATCTCAAAAGATTCTAAACACCCTACTTGGTTTATTAATTAAATTTTTTTATGATTTTATAGAAAAAATAATTATCATACCATAACTTGGTATTATTTGAGTCCTATATTTTATATTAATTATTAATTAGAAAAAGATGATACCTGTAATTCATGTATAATTAAACTATTATTCATGTATTGTATACCCTAACATTTTTTTATTTCAAACATGATATAAAACATTATTATGTCAAAATTGATACTGCGATAACAGTTTTCATAACATATAATGCATAAAAATAATTCTTAAACATAAGAATGTTTCACATGGAAATACAAAGTTACGTTCTTCTCTAGCTAACATAAATTTTATCCTCCATTAACAACCTAAAGATCCACTTCACCCTTGTAATTTTTCTAAACATCATTTATTCTTATATTTGGACACAAATATATATATCACATATTGTATTTAATTCTAAAAATTGAATATAAGAAAATTATATGCAATGATTAATATACCTGAAGTAAAAGATTTTGTTTGTTTCTTTAATGTATCACAATTTCACTTACATTGTCCTTTATTTCTATATGTAATTAAAGTTTCCTCTTATTCAATTATATCTCTATTTATATTTATTTTCATATAATAATGTTGTGAGGGTACCTTTAGTTTTTTACTTTCCATTGGAATTTTTCCCTTGCCTTTCCTTTTTTTAAGCATAATAAAGGAATACATATCTTTTTTCAAGATCTTATTCAACACATAAAACCTTATACAAATTATATTTAAGTGTTTTCTCTATAATTTAAATTTAATAATTATTTATGAAACTATATTAACTATGTGAATGTTACAAGGAAATGTGATTTATTTAAATATTATTATTCATCTTCAATCCAAACTCTTACATCAAATTAATATACACTATATTATTATGTATATGATAACCATCATAAATTCCATATTTTAACTTATATGTGTTCATTTTATTAATAATACCATTTGTTTCTTTCTTCACTTTATCCCTAAAAACTTCTTATAGATGAGATATCATAGTGTAAACATCCATTTCAATATATTATTTTCACAACTCACTAGGAATTGATGAAATAATTATGACATAAACATCATATTCGTCATCCATTCATCCCATATAAGACTTATTTTCACAATTTATTTCTTCAAAAGGTGGATCTTCAGGTAGTTTAGACTCTAGAATATATAATTTCTTTTCATTTCATAGTACAATTCACAAGCATCTATAACACTCTTGAAAATTTTTATTAGTGATGTAAAGTTCCTTATCCAATATTTATAAAAGTGATATTGTGGTATTACATTACATTTTATAAAAATTGAAACTTAATAAATTACTAAGTTTATATTTATTATCATTTTAGTCATTATATATTTTTAAACCATAAATATCTCACACAATTTTTGTAACACCCTGAGATTTTGTGAATTAATTTTTCGAATTAATTTGATCTTTTTGAAATTTTTTATTTCATGAAACACAAAAAATAGTTTATTTTCTATTAAAGAACTATGTTTTTCTTATGTTATATGAAATAACAAGTTAATTTTACACTACACGAAACATTAATTTTATCTTTCTCTACATGGAACACTAAGGTTAGCCTGTGTTACATACAATAATGACTTTCAAAAATGGTTGGCATAACATGCATGACCAAGGTTTACCAAAGAATAAGATATTATTAAAATATTATTATTTAATATAAAAAGATATAAAATATATTTTAAATTACTATTTATAAATATTATTAACTAATTTATGAAAATATATAGTTTACACAAATATAAGATGAATTCATAGGTTACCAAGTAATTAGAAACAAACTAGAAAATTGATTGAATTTAAAGGGAAATATTATTATTTATGTGGCCAAAAATCTATTTTACCATAATAAATTAAATAAATTATAATTATTTTGCGATATTAATGTAATATATCCAATAAAATATTTTTTACATTCATCTAATAGATTTTATAGACATGATATAAGAACAAACCCAATTTTATGCTTAAAAACATATATTTTTTGTAATGGGGTTTTACCGCCTTTTAATGGATATCCCATTTTAAATCCAAATTTTGGAAATTTTATAGATTTAATATTTCAAAATAAAATTAATATTTTATATATGAACATAAAAATTATGTTAGGATAAATTTTTAGTATTTTTCTGTAAGGTTTCATTTACTAATGAATTGTTAAAAATAATGAATTCTAATTCAAAAATGTTTTTTCAAATAATTAATTTATAAGGAAAAATTATATTTTATATAATTTTAAAATTTTAATTAGATCATATTTTTTCCATTAATCTGATTTAGGTCATTAGAATCAATTTCACTTCGAAATTGGATATAAAACATAGCAAAAGGTAGGACATTATTAATTTAAAAACCTACAGTGTCACCCTGTCAGCAAGTTTAATTTTAAATTAATCTTGGCCAAATATATGATTCTAATTTGGAAAAATTTATTCCATATTTATAATCATAATTATTTATAATTTCTAAAAATGTAATCATTATTTTTTACCAAAATATTTATGAAAGTGATTAAAATTAATTATAAAGGTTAGGAAAAAAATCGGGTTAATAATGTACTAAACTATAAAATTGAGACCCAGAACGACCTAGAAACTTGTCCAACACCCATTTTATGGACATTATTAGACCATTACCGATCATATATTGTGTTTTTTTCGTTTGGTGGGACTTTTATAGGTAAAAAAGTCGGTACATGTTAGTTGTTTTCAAAAATGGAAAGTGTGTCATTTCCCTTCCATATAAAAGGACAACACCTATCCCTCTTCATAACAACTATCATAAAACATAGGTTATGAAAATATCTTACCAATAAACTTTAAATAATCCCTCCATTTCGTCTAAAATTATCCTCTTAGGTATAAATAAATTCAAAGAATTCTGTTGTCACAAACCAAAAGGAGTTACCTGATTAAGAGGTAATGTCTTCTCTCAGGTTCCTTTATTTTATTTTTTTTATCCACCCCATACACTATATTTATTCCATTATTATATAAAAAACAAGTATATTAAATATACTAGTATTTTGTATGATAATATTTTGACATAAACTTACACACACCTCTATCTAATGGGTAATGAACATATTTTTTATGTGTACAGTGAACTAGCGCCTCACTAAATGATGATTGTTCATTTTTTATTTATAGACTATGATGGATGGAATTAGGATGGAAAATATATTTATATATGTAATATATTATTTTTATTATGTTTTTAATATTCTTTATTCCTTTTACATCACATATATTCTTAATTTCTATTTTGTGTAAATAAGATATTTTTTTTGAGGAAGTGTGGACTATCGCCCCCTCAAAGAGATGTGATTCATTTACATGCTAAATGGAATATATTAAGAATGGGTTTAGTGAAAATATATAATATATGTAAAATTATAATTCTAATTTAATGAAATTATATATATATAATTCATTTTCTTTTATTCTTTTAATACAATAATCAAAATGAAAACAACGTTCATGCGTACGTACAACATATCGTCTCCATTAACGGTGTATTAAATTTTATAATAATATATTATATATATTATTATAATAAAAATATAGTGAATAAACATGATATTTATATCATGTTTTTGATTCAGGAATTTTGATATATGTTTAAGGACTGAAGATTTTACAAATTAAGACACATGCAAAGAACAAAGAAGATATTACCCAAAATGAAACCTTAACATATGATTGTTAAAAAGAGGGTAATATAAGGTAATAATAAAATAATATATGGTATTAGATATCATAATATGGTTTTTTAAAATATTTACAATAAATTTATATTTATTATATAGGTATTTTGAATGAGTACGATGAGAGTCAAGACATAAGGTAAGGGAAATGTCATCTCTCTTTTATTTCTCTGAGATACATGCCTTATTCACCACCCACTTATTTTTCATGGTGTATGTAATTCCCATGAATTTATTATATTTATATTATACTTAAATTTATGGGTATTTACTTATCCATTTTTTTAACTTTCTTTCATGGGGTTTAAATTTCAAAATTTACCAAATCGGTAAGATAGTTTTGTATCAATTTCAGTTCTTTGAGAATCATGTTTATTATGAACCAAAATTATTTTCTGAGGTTTATATACTCCCATTTTACAAGTTATATCATGAATATAATTCTTCTCATGATATATTTTGATTTATGTAATTTTATTTTCTTATATGGTGAGTGTGATCCTTATCATCATTTTCTTTTTTTCTTCTTATTCCTCTTCCTCTACTCCTTGTTCTTATTATTCAACCTATTATTCTATTTATTCATATACCTCTTACTCTTAATCTTATCCTCATATTAATTATCCTTATATTCCATCAAATACTTCATCAACTTCATTATTAAGTTCTCCTTGAATATTACTTATAATTAAAATATCTCCTTTTCATGGTGATACCGGTACAAATTCTTTTTCTTGAAAAACTAGGACTGATTATTCCTGATAAAACTTTTAAATTGACTTATCTATCATAGAAAGAGTATCTGTGTGAATAATAGTGGTTTATTTGAACACTAGATCCACTTATAGAATTATCTAATCTATTTGGGAAGTATAAATATAAATATACTCTTAATATCTTAATGCGCATTTCAAAAAAAATAACAACTTCTTTCTTCTTGTAACCACTTATTTTGTATCTTTGTTTTATATTCTTCTTATAACTATTCAGTAGCCCAAATTTTCAATTATTTTTCCACTATGGGTTCAATTTCAAACTATATATCCCCAGTATTTTTGTGAGCATTATGTTTCTCATCCAATCAAAATATTCATCAGATACTATCTTTTATTTATTTTCCTTAATATGTGGGGATGACTCTTCCTTTATTTTATATTTTGTATCCTCCTCAGGTTTTATTAATGGATATTCCTCAGAGTTATCCAAATAAACATTCTCTATATACGTCTTTGACATAAAATCTAAAACTAAACTCATATTAACATTGTATCCTTACTAATGAAGAAAGTTTTTTCTCATACTAGATACAATTTGTTTACAACATTGAATACCTACATACACTTTCCTACCATATTACAAATAAAAGTAAGAAAAAATTATATTTTGCATTATTTATTATTTTTTTATGTTCTCCATTTATAGGGATAATAATTCTTCTAATCACCAAAAAATAAAGCATGAAAAAATATGATACTTTTAATGTATCTCAGTCTCCATTTATAAGAATCAAGTACCCTTGAATCCATAATGAAACAAAAAAAAATTCTAGAGTGAGGTTAGAAACTTTCCTAACATTTTACTATTATAAAAACAATGAATCCTCAGCATTGTATTTATTTAAATTTATGATATTTTTCAGTAGCTTGTGATGAGGAAAATATGCTTCCCCTTCTGAGGTAACGCCAATGAGATCATAAAATTTTATGTATGAAAATTTATACCTCTTCCCAAACATTTTGAAAGATAATTTTTCTTTATAGTCCTCCTTAAAAAAATTATTGAGGAATTTTATTCATATACTACTCCAAGATAATACAAGTCAAAATCCTTTTTCAGTTTTTTGACACATATAGATTCCCATCTGTGAAAAGTGATGATATTATTTAGGGTAGAATAATAATTTTCATACAATAATCTTTCAACTAAACATTCTTTGAACACTTACCACTTTGAAAAAACTTTCTTATTTTCCATAGGATTTTTATTCTGAAACTTGTGGTCAGATAAAATGGTATGCAATTAGACTGAAGGATTTAAGGTGTGTAGTAACACAAGAGATGAAACATTGAAGTATCAGTGTGGAAAAAGTGTTTACCCACCCTTATATAGGTTCTAGGGGTGACCATTCATCTTCCAAAAGATAAAAAAAGGATGAGATTTAAAACCATGCTAATGTTATAGTCAAGATTACTCTAACGAATGTTTTAAAAGAATTTTTGAACTCTTTATGTTCTTAAAAGTATTATCAAAACAAGGATCATTCTGATTAAAAAAACTTTTAAAATTTTGAAAATAAAAACAAGGTTTTATGAAAATGAAAATATAAAAACAAAATAATAATAAACAAATTTCATGAGATTGTTTAAAACTAAAATAGTATAAGAGTACCTTCAGGAGTAGAATGATTCATTAGTATTATTAAACTATTCTTCTTGGTTTTTATAGAATAAACAAATTGGTATAGTTTCAAAATAATAAAAAAAATATGGTAGTTTCATTATGAAAACTAATTATGATAGTTTTAAAAAAACATGACAATTTTTTTAATTGAAAACTTAATATGTTATTTTCATTATGAAAAATTATTACGATAGTTTTTACCAAAAAATGAATACTATATATTCATTATTAAAACTAGTTATGATATTTTTTGAAACTATATAGTATGTAGCAAAATATGATTCTGGAAAATTTAATATATAAAATTCTGAGTCCATATGTCATTTTGAGAATTATGACTACAAAAAATTTATATAAAAATAACACGTGTACAAAATACTCAGTATGATAAAAATTTTAGAAGAACGTTTTTTTAGAAAAACTAAAAAAAATTAAATAATAAATTAAAGTTTTAAAAAAATAATAACATATATACTCCCCTTGTTAAGAAGAGTATATTAATGTAAGGATGTGGTTATATAAGAATTATTTATTTATTAACACTTAACGTTGATCATTCCTATCTTCTATTTGGTATATTCAAATCTATTGGAACTAAGAGGTTTTGTAAAAATATCAATATATTTTTCTTTCGTTTGAATGAATTGTAAAATTATATCTCCTTTTAGAGTGTGATCCAAATGGAAATGGTGTCTTATATATATTTTTTAGCACTAATGTGATGTGGTGGGTTTTTAATTAAATCAATTTAACTTTTATTATCAAAAAATATTTGAGTTTTAGTAATAATAATGCCATATTTAGTGACAGTGTTTCATCCACAACACTTGAGCACTAAAACATCCATCTTCCACATATTCAGCTTCAATAATGGATATTTCTAATGAGTGTTCTTTATTACATGGCCAAGAAACTAAATAATCTCCTAATAAATGACAAGTTCCAAAATTACCTTTAATATTTATTCTATAGCCTCCAAATTCATTATCCCAAAAACATTTTAAATCAAAAATAATTACAAAAGAATAAAATAGGCATGAATCCATGGTTCCATTAAGATAATGAAAAATTCATTTTGAAAATTTAAATGGGATTATTTTGTATTGGTTTGATATATTTCACATAAGAATACTGAAAACATTAAATTTAGATGGCTAGATATAAAATAAAGTAAGCTTCCTATCAATCCTCTAAAAATTTTCTGGTCAGCTAATTTCCTATCCCCATCAATATCTAAAGTATTGGAGGTACCAATAATATTATTAATAATTTTATTATTTTCTTATCCAAATTTATTAAGTTTATATTTTATATAATTATGTTGATATATAAAAGTTCGTTCTGGTTTTTGTGAAATCTGTAAACCAAGGAAATACATTAAATCACCCATCATAATCATTTCAAACTCAGACTTCATAAGATCTAAAATGGAATACATTAAGGATTCTTTATTTGAAACAAATATAATATCACTAACATCAATTTTTACAATGATAATATTTTTGTTAAATAATTTTATAAAACGAGTTGGATCAACTGTTCCCTTAACAAAATTGACTTGTAAAAAATATCATTTTAATCTATTAGACCAAGATCTAAGGGCTTATTTAATTATATGAAAATCATTTTTATGTTTATAAAAATATTACATATGTTTTTTATTTTCAAAGGTAGGTTGTTGTTTTAGATAAAATTCCTCCTAAACATATCCATTATAAAAATCACACTTCCCATCCATTTGAAATATTTTTCAATTAAAGAATGTTATAAAGGATAAAAGTAATTGAATAGCTTCATGTATTTATATCAGAGCATAATTTTCTTCATATTATACCCCTTGTTATTAATTATAAACATTATTATCAATTCTATCATTATTTTGAAATATTATTCTATTTTCATCAAATTTACTCTTATAACCCCATTTTACTCCAATAATAGATGTTTCTATAGGTCATTCAAATAAATTACAGACTTTATTACTCTCAAATTCATTAATTTATTCTTTAATTTCCATAATACAATCCCCATCACCTAAAGCCTCATCATGATTCTTAGGTTCAAATTGGGATAATAAAGATATATTCTCAATTTCATTTATAAGGATATTCTTATCCTAACTAGTTGATCTACACCACCAATATATATTTTCAATAGGATGATTCCTAAGAAACAATTGACTTATTGGGTTTTCAAAATCAAGTTCTTTAATAATATGTTGAAAATATTCCTATAGAATAACTTCAAAAACTAATTCTTAAGTTATTTCCTTATGATAATAACCTTCTAACATAGTTTTAATACCTGTTTTATAAATAACATCTGATGTTGTAGGTTGGGGTTGTTTGAAAAAAAATGACCAGTTTCATCAAACATAACATGTACTGTTTCCTCAATTGTACAATAATTTTTGTTACAAAACTCAATAATCCTTATTAATAGTGGAATAACCTAAAAATTAACCTTCATCAGATTTGGGTGAAGAATAATGTAAATTATCATTATTATTCAGGATGAGTACTTTGAAACCAAAAAATTCAATGTAAGAAACTTTTCGTTTTCATCCAATCCACAATTCATATGGAGTTTTATTATGAAAATGTCTAATTAAAACTAAATTTATAATATACATAGAAGTACTAACTGATTTAGCCTAAAACAATTAGAAAATGAGTTTTCACTCAGTATTATTCTAGTAATATTCTAATGAATTCAATTTATTCTTTCAACTACACCATTTTGTTGTGGTGTTCTAGGTGCTAGAAAGTTATATTATATTACTTTCTTATTAAAAAAAGTTTCAAAATCAACATTGAAAATTTCTACACCATGATCACTATGAATATTTATCATGGAGTGGTTTTTCTCATTTTTAACTTTGGATACAAAATTTTTTGAATAACTAAATGCTTCAGATTTCCTTTTTATAAAATAGACCCATGCATATCAAGTGAAATAATATAATAAGAAATATATATATTAATTTCAACCAATAAGTCCATTTTTTGTATGAACAAATATTTTCATGTACACTAACTATAAAGAATCAGAAGTTGAGACTTCACTAATATATTTAAAACTTGGCATATGTTGTTTAAAGTATTGACAAGGGTTATAGACTTTTGAAGAATCAAATCTATGTTCTGGTGGATTCTTAATAAGTCCTTTATTAGTCTACTTAGATATGTTTCTAATGTGATAGTGTATTAACCTTCTAATTAATAACCATGATTTATCTTTGATTACACTAGCGAAGGGTAAGACACGACTCTTAGTTCTTCTATGTTAATTTTGTAAACATTCTCATGCCTATTGGAAAAATGAATAAATTCATTCATGGAACTATGTACTAAACATTTATCATTAATAATTTTCACAATATAAACTTCATCACTTAATTTAATTATTATTATAAGGTTTTTCTTGAAACCCAGAAAAAAAAAATTAAGAGATTTTCCACAAAGAACAATGTCACATATTCAAATAATCTCCCCTTGATAATTTTTTCTAAAACTTACTTTTCCACCTTTTATCTTGATTACCTTATTTAATAATTATTTTTTCCATTTATGTGTCTGGAACATACAATATCCATGTACCAAATATATATTATTTATGGTACTACCTTTTTTTCCTAAAAACAAAAATATTATACTTTTGGATCACTAACCTTCTAAAATATGGTATTCTTAGAAAATAAAACTTTAGGTAACCAAATTTTTCCAAATTTTTTTTGGGAAAATTTCATTTATTTTTTAAAATAATCCTTATGAAAAACTAAGGTTTGAATATTTTTCAAGGACGAATTTTTCTTCAAGTTCCAACCACTTTTACACATGGTGCAAAAAGGTTCACTTTTTGTAATAAAATAATTGCTTCTAAAAAAGTTTTTTATTTGTAAAACTCATTCCAGAACTATTAACAAGCGGTATAATTTAATTAAAAATAATATAGTAGGGGGACTTACAAAGCTATAAAGAAACATGAAAACAAACACATGCAGGTAACTAGGGGTACTAAAACCCGAGACCTCCCTCATGCCCCACAAGGCCTTTTTCCACTAGGATAGGCCCTATGGGAACCAAGAGGTCTATTTTTTATATATTTTGTCAAAGTTTTTCGTTATTAGTGGTAAAATTTGATAAAATCTTATTAGAACTATAAATTTTAGATTTTATTGTGATAAATAAATATTTTTCCTCATCGTCATTAATTTTAGAACTAAGTTTTCCTCATAAAACTTTTTTCTCAGAAAATAATTTTTCAAAATCATTTGTAATGGTATCATTTTCGAAAATAGTTTTATTAGTATATTTAGACTGATATGATATATCATTTTTTAAAAGGTTTATTCTTTAATTAGTCTTATAAATTTTAGCTTTATCATTATCAATTATTTTACAAATCATACAATTTTCATTTTCTAAAAGATTAGAAAATATGGTCTCAAAAACATTAGTGTATAAAAATCTTGATAGTCTGCTCTAAGCATATCTCTTCTAGTCTCAAAAACAATAATGGTACCAAAGTATGTGACTTCAAACTTTTTACATATTCTATCATAATATTAACATGAAGATATCTTACCATATATACTTCTTATCATGGAACATAACAAAGTATTACTAACTATATAGTTTAACTAATATTATTGTTTTTCATGATGTGTAAAACTGGTGATTTCCTTATTAGGAATCTTGTATTCTACAGTAATAATTACAAAATTATCACCTCCAATATTGATAACAGAATTTTTTATCTTATCTCTATAGTACTTAAAATCAACACCAATAAAGATAGGTAGTATTTTTGGATTTTGAATGTCTTTAGAACCAACAATAAGTCATTCAATCTTAAAACAAATAGAAACTATTATTTAAAAAACACATTAGTGTATAAAAATTATAACAAAACATTGTAAAAGATGAAATTGATATAATGTTTAAAAACACAGCACATATAAGTAGTAGAACCTACTCTAATACCAATTTCTGGATTGTAATATTCTCATATTATGGAAATACTTACAATAGGGGTTAAATTGCAGTTTAAATGGTTTAAACTAGACAAAACCCAAAGCCTCTTAAAGTATGTTTATCGGACTATGAATTAGTATAATTACAAGAGTCACAAAATCATAACCATAAAAAGTATAATTATATCAATGCAAAAGAATATTAATCACAATGGATCCAATTAATATCATTGTAATTTTTTTATCATATTAAAAATAACACTGATAAAACCAATTTTATAGAAATAATATTAGAAATACCAAATTTCTATAATATGCACAGTGGAATATAAACATATAAAAACAAGAAATAGCTAGTAATAGTATAAATGACTTATAATATATTAAAATATTATCCTCTTTTGTCCTAAATAGTGAGGTAGTAAATAACCCTAACTAAAGGTATCCATAGTTTTGAACTTACTTTAGAGTGTTTCATTCCTTATCATGAAATCCCTCAATACGATGATCAGAATACCTTTATCTTTATATCCCATAAGCCCTCGACATGATTATTAGTTTCTATCTTATTATCCCTGCAATCCCTAATATAATGGATCAGATTCATCATATTCCTATCCCTATAATCCCTCAATCATGACAATGATTGGACATATATTATAATTACTAAATCACTTAACGATAAAGCCCTGACCAAGATTCCATAGAACTACAATCCTCTATATCAATACACTGACTAAGAATGAGATGTTCACACAGATAAAACTTTAGATGACATGAGTTTGGAATGTAATCATCAAGCTCTAAACTCTTCAGATGACTTGTTATTTATAATAAATATCCCAACTGTTATATTTTCATGTTTTTTACAACATCCATGGACACCTAACACATGAAAAATCATAATGTTATGGTGTAACTAAAATCCTGACGCCATGTTGATTAACCCCATCAAAATATTAAAGGTATTCCTTATGATATAAACTAGTCAGTATATTCCTATTATAAACTTATTTCAGTTATATGTAATTACTTATCTATTGTCAATATAATAATTTTTTTGAGAGTTTGTCTGATTGTTTCGAAACCATTATCAGTCGGATGGTCAAAACTTTTATCATTATGAAAGAAAATAAAAAATTATAACCCCTATTTTAATTAAAGGTAAGTCTGATAATCGAACACACACTTAATATGATGATTGTAATTAAGAATAGTAATTTTATATTCGCAATTCATTAGAAATGTTTCTATGTATGGTAAAAGTTGTGAATTTATACAAAAATATACTAAAACCCATGGGACATAAAAATTTAGTAAATAAGTTTTAATAATGTTTTTATGATTTAGAAAACTAAAGAAATGGAAAATGAATAAGTAATAATTTTGAAACAATAGTGTTTTTAGCGAGAAAAGATGCCCAAAATTTACATGGCGTGTAAATTTAGTACACATCGTGTAAATCCTTGATGTTGTATGTCTTTGAATGTTTTTACCTTCTCAAGTTTTTCACAAACCCTATTTTCAATGGATCTCTCTATCTCATTCCATCTGATCTAACATCCATCCCCTTGGTTCTTTGAGATTCCTTCAATGGGGATCGATCCTTAGGCTTCTTCCTTCGATTTGTCGCATTTTTTGGTGATTCAAGGTGTGTTATTCCTTTTTTTTCTAGGGTTTCATCCTAGTTTGATCTTGTTTCCTCATGTATCTTCTCTTCATCCTATTAATTTTGATCGCCCATGTTTCTAATGGAGTTTTTATTGGTTGTGGTTGGTTCGGTTATGTCGTGGAATCCTCGGATGGATGTAGTTCTTGTGGGAGAGGTGATCATAGATCTATAACGGGGTATGTTCTTGTGCGAAAAACATTTTCATATTTTGATGTAGGGTATTCATTACATCTATTTTAGTAAAATTAACTCATAATTTTTGTATGATTTATCCCTTTTAATTTTTTGAAATTAAATTAATAATTTTTGAATCGGAATAAAGAAATTGGATGGATATCGTATGTTGGCAATGTCATTTCATTATATCATGATAGTGGTATGCCTCTTTATTTTCTATATAGTGTTATATATATTCCTTTCTTTGTTATAATATTGTTCTTGATTCAATTGGTAAATAAATTAAATTTGGAATTAATTGATATTTAATTGCATTAAGGATAAAGTGGAATGTTAAATGATTCTGGTTATTAATGTAATTTTATGATATTAAAATTGATGTAATGTTCTTATTAATTAAATGTGATATTACATAGGATTAAAGGAATTGATAAAAAAATAATGAACCTGATGCATGTTAATCCTTTATGATAATAATTATAAAGGAATGTTAATTGATAATGGTATATCTCTAGGTTTTTTAAACTATAATAAATTCTAATAGTATGTTTTTCCCTGGATTTCTTGTTATAGCTTGAAGTTTTAGGTTTCCCATTATTGCAACCTCTTAATAAATGAATTAGTTAATTAAATATAGAATAAGAACTAGTTATGTGGTAAAGATATTTTTATTTCTAATTCATGAGTTTCCCACTTTATAGAGAAGGTCAAGTTCCTTATTTAGGATTTGTGAGAGATCATTTCCATGAAAAGGCTGAATCCCTTATTTTGAGAGCCCAATTTCCCAATTGAATGCTTGTTTTTTCCTACTTATTATGATGTCCTCTGGATATGAGGATTGTGTTGTGAGCCTAGTATGGATGATCTTTGAGGGGTATTGTTTGGTATGGGTGGGAGAGGAACAAATATGATGTGATCCAAGTATAACTTATCTTAGGATAGTTGTGTTGATATGTGGGTAGGGAGCCCCATATAATGTGGTAACAGATGAAGCCTGTGATGGCGAGTCATAGTAGTATATATATATATGGGTGTTGGGGATGGAAATATAGGTAATAGAATGGGTTTATACTGGTCATACCCATTGATGAGATACTAAGAACTATTTTTCTATTTTTAATCTTCTTATTGGACAAAGATTGAGTATATTTTTTATCTTCATTCTTTTCCCCATTGCTTGATGCAGCTAAAGGTGCTTGGTTTTCCTATTTCATCTTTTTGGTTTCTCAGTATGGTTTTCATAGCATACCTAGATATGGAATGATTCTAATAATTAATAATAAATTTTTAACCCAAATTATTGGTTGATTATGGAATGAAAATGAATAAAAGATATTAATATTAATAAACTGAGTCCTTGGTTGGGACATATGCCTGGAGGGCATGGACTTTACCCTAATGTGTAATGTAATATAGAACAATGTTAAAAATTAATTAATTTCTAATGAATTAATTAATATAAAGTTAATTTATAAATGATAATAAGAAATTAATGTAGTTATTTTATATTCTTGTGTTTTTATAGGATATCTATTCTTATAACCGAAAGTTAGGAGAAAAATTAATGTTAGCTACAGTTGGGTATAAAATAAGGTTAGGCCCATAGTGTTGTTTTGAGCTATAATATATCATATATATTCTAGTATTTCTTATTTCTCCACACCATTTTTGGTTAGGCGAAATAGAATCTAATGGACTATAGGAGGGTGTTTTCCCCAAAATCCTTGTGGAAGGATGAATGGATAACTACCACTTCTTTCCCCACACTCTTCTCATGGTAGTTATTTATGCTAGTATGCACAACAGTTAATTTTCCCATATACGTGTACAGAGGGTTATAATGGATTGTGGTTATTTCACACACATATATTACCAGATATATTTTCCAAGGGACTATTATAGGTATTAAATGTGAAGGTTTTGATGTATTGAGGTACTTACCCAGTTTATAGGTTGTAATGGCTTGAGATCTAATACCTAATGATTTATATACATCATACATGTTTTGGTGGAATTATAAAACTACATTGTTACTATTTTTTCAAATATGGGATTTTTTTGTTATGTGATGCATGATGTGCATGTGGTGGTTCCCTTCCCAGGTGTTTTTGGGACTGCTTAATTTTGGAGAGAGATACTCAGGACGTGTGACTTTTGGGAAGAGAAAAAAAACCCGTGGGGAAGTTGGAGTGGGGTACCTCTGATGTTTTACTATTATATTATATGCTCTCTTTTATGTGATACTTGGTTAGATTGAGACATGGTTAGGCTAAGACCTTATTATACCTATTTGGGTGATGAGTTAGTTTCATTGTTTTTCTCTAATGTTTAGGAAGATTGTTTATCTATTTCATGAGAGACTCAAGGGATGATACTACTGAGTATACGATTATAGTCACCCTACATATGTATAAATTGTTCTTCAGGACAGTTGGAGCATGTTAGTGATCGGGATGGATATTACTAGAACCGGGTTTAGAAGTAGTTTTTTGGGCTTCATGGTCTCTACCTTATTTTCCTGTTTTTTAATTGTACTTTTCCTTTTAGTTCCTTTGTATTATATGTTATTGTATGTTTGAAACTAGGTTTTATTTATATATGTGTGTGTGATAAGTTGTTGGTTTTTGTATGTATCATATCTCCCTCATCCACATGTTTTTTTAGAGGTTAATTCCTCCCATTTGAATTTTTATTATACCCTTGGTGCTAGTCTCCAACCTAGGGCCTAATAGATGTGGGACTCGGGTAGTCACCATCTCTCTCCCCTCATTGTGTTGTCTTTTTGGGGAGGGGGTTATAAAAAAAATTTACCTTCATAACATATTTTTATAATGAAAGAAATTAACATTTTAACTAAATGGGACATTTTTATTAAAATTACTAAATGCATTTAATTCAATTCATTTTCAATAAGTGATAAAAAAATAACTTATTTTTTTTAAAAAAAATAACACTATTTTATTTATTAATTAAAAATTAAAATTTTGTTAAACTTCCACAAAAAAAACTATAATATAATTTTGACATGATGAAACCAAATATTATTTTCATTTCATTACATTTAAATTCAAAGGTTTCGGAAATTATATTTTAATATAACACCTAAAATATTATGAAAACTACTTTTTAAGAAAGTTTACTTTTAAAAAAATAATTATTCGGAATCACATTTCATATCAATTACTAATAAAATGAGGGTTCATATATTTATCTGTATTTTGAAAATATTGATTATTATTATCATTTAAAAGTGTTAAAAAGAATTTATTGATAAAAAAATCATAATATATAAAAAACTTATACAAAATTTTTTGCTTTTTTAAAACTAAATAATTTTAATCACATCCTATTAACTATTTATATTTTAACCATTTAATTTTTTCATTTGATTCGTATCATAACCTAAGAAATTACACTTTAAACAATTATTATGTAAAATAAATCATTTTGACTATCTTTTATTTACACGAGTTTATTCTTTTCCTCTAATATTATTAATGATATTTTTCATTTTAATCTAATAATTTATTAATGTTTCTCATGATATGTAAAATATATATGAATTTATTTTAGAATTAAGTTTCACATGATAAATTGTTTTAAACATATTATTTATTTATAGGAAACAATTACTAAAATCATGAGGTGTTACATAAATGATTCACTTTCTCCATTCAAGGAAAAAACTCCAAAACTAAATCTATGAATCTAACGTTGTTCCTACTCTTCCATAAAAATATAAAAAAATGATTTTTTTAAACCTGGTATTATCATATAAATCTCAATAATTTGTATACAAATATAAAGGAAATGGTTAATCAATGAAATAAATAAAGACACATGAAAATAAATTACCTTTAATTAACATACTATGAACTTATATAAACTCATATTCACTCATGAAATCAATGTATTTTCTAAAGTACATATTTATATCCAAATAATTAGAAAATATAAATGAATTAGAGTAATCATTAAGGTTTTGTGGGACATTATATTCATCATTAACCTTAAAATCAACCTTAAAATGGATTAACTTCACTTGTTAAATTAAATAATCCATTATGGAATGACTATAATTTGTTAATTATAATTAGATTTCTATAGAAAAAAATAATTACCCAATGAATTGGGGGAAATATCTCACGGATTTCTGTAGTTATATATAACTTCCATATCCTTTATATTTCATAAAATAAATAATAGCTATCATTTCAACCCAAATACATCAGAATTGATGATAATAAAATAAAAAATAAATAAATAGAATGGGTTTATCAAATACCAGTTGAGAGGAAAATTAAATAGAATAATATAATATTGATAATGTTATCTAATAATATAATAATGATAATTATATTAAAATAATTTAGAGAGTGTTGTGATAAGGACATCAAATATTTTAACGTAAAATGCCAATGAAAATCAGGGATAAAGGTCATAATATGAGAAATAATAATCTCTTAGAGAATATATCAAGAGATAGAAATGTAAATAGTTATAAACCATGATGAAAAAAATATAAAAAATTAAAGTGTATAATATACACTCTCCTATAAGAATATTTTCAATGAACAAAAGATATAATTAATTGAAGGGAAATTCTGTCAGGATTCCCCTTTCCTCAAGTATTAGATTAGATTGTATAACCTCAAATTTTATGGATAATAAAATAATATTAACAATTTACATTATTATGAATATTTTTAATTTTATTATAATAATTATTATTATTTTTTATTAATTAATTTTTTATTTTTTATCAGTTTAATGGATTAATTTTTTAAAGCCAAACTTTCTAATGTTGTCGAGTCCACGGTTAAAAAATAGCTTTTATATAATGTTAATTTTCAAATATCATATTATAATAGTTTCATTATCACCCATTGTGACTAGTTTTTTTTGTAATTTGAATAAAAAACTATTTCTATAGGTAGTTGATAGCTAAAATTTGAAAAATCATCCTCAAAAATAATTTTTTAGATGAAAACAATATCTTTGAATGATTACATTTAATATCATAAATATCAAGAATATTTTATCATTATAAAATCATATACAAGAAATTATGTTATTATAAATTTTATATTATGTAATAAAATAATTTTTTAAAAACATTTATCGATTTATTAATCTAAAAATAAAATATCATCACTCATATATGGAGCATAAAATCACCACATTTGAACAATGTTTTCTAAAATAAATTAAAAGAAAAATAAGTTACAAAAATATTTTAGTGTAATAAAAATGTATATCCAAATTAATCAACTATTTTAAAATTACATTTAATGATATCCCATATTTGGGAATGGAAAACATATCACATAAATGAAATTTCGTAGAATTTTAAATATTTACTTTTCCAAAATTATAGCTTATGAACAATTTTCAATCAGTGGAAATTAATTTTATATTGTTACTAATGGATAAGAAAGGTTTTTAAAATAAGGATATTGGTTCATGGAATAAAAATAAGAGTTGTTTTAATTTTTTTAAGGAATTAATCATAAATACTAATTTCATGATTAATTAGTGAACCCTTACGTTACCCTATAAGTCACTTGTTTTGGAGGGCACATAAAACTATTTGTTTATGAAATTTTTGATTGAATATATCCTAATGAACATTGAAAGGGATGTTTGGAGAGGTAATTTGAAATAATATAGATAGAAAATAAAATTAAATGTGTTTTTAAAGGAGAATATGAGGCCCCTTTTATAGAAAATATTTTATGAAATTTTCACAAATATAAAATCATTCAGTGATAAAAATTTTATTTTTACATTTAAAGTGTCACATTAATTGACATGAAAATATATTTTAATCCATCCATAGTTAAAATATTTTTCAATATATGTTTCTTTTTATTTTTTAATAATTGTTCAGTAATGTTATGGAATATTCCCAATTTTTACTTTGTTATTATGATGTGTATGGTAGGTCAAAATTTCAATTCATATTTTATGATGTGGTTTTAAAATAGGTTTTCAAATTATAAAATTATTTTCAATGTTTTCAATGTTTTTTTGAAAATTAATTATATTTTTAATGAGATTAAATTAATTATAGTGGTGTTTTTCAATTTTTAGAATAATTAATTTTCTATTTATTTGTTAGTTTGGTTGAAAAAAACATATTTTCCAAAGATCACATACCATTACCCATGAAATCCTCTGTTCCTGGTCAAACTACATAATTTTTTGAAATATGAAAATATAGGAAATTGTTTAATGTAAACAGTGGTTTTTATGTATCGTTTGAAGGTAATATAAAATTTAATTTTATTGTGTAATGGTAATGAGGTTTTTCTAAGGAATATATACGTGTATACCTTAGTCTTGAACCTTGAATAATGTTCATCCTAAAATTTGAATGATACATTTAGGGTAATATTCTTGACACATAAGAGTAAGTTATGATTTTGATTGGAAATATATGGGATGTTTTGTTTCATTATAATTCATTTATCGATATTTCTTAATTTCTAAACAATACATAATAGTTTCTTCACCATTGTGAAATGGTGCTTGTGAGTTTCTTAGCTCGTATAATTATATATTTCTCGATTAGGGTAAAACTATGTTTTCAAAAGCCGTATAAGGATAAAATTTAATAATGATATGTAGTTCCTATATGATATGTAATGTTATAACTGTAAATGCTAAGAATCCAGATGTTCCACGTGTTTCATATTTGAAAATATTTGAAATGATTTAAATGGATATAAATATTGAAAATCATGGAATTAAATTACCATGGATAGATAAAAAATATATATATTCTTTTAAAAGGTAATAATTGTATATAGATCATGATTTGAAATATCAATGAATTAAATGTGGAATAAATGGGTATTTTTAAGTGGTTTTTTTAATATTTATGTGCGAATGTATCAATATATCCTAAAAAGTTAGTATTTCCCTTGATCAATTCCATTTAATTTCCCTTGATCCTGGTTGATCATGCCTTTCCCCTCAAGTATATAGATTCTTTTTCAAATATACTCTATCTCTTCTCTAATTTATTCTAACACCACAATATTTTTGGATATATTTCTATTTAAATAAATTTAATTTCTTCAATAGTTTATGTTTCATGTAATCTCGAGTCTAAATAAATAATAATATTGAATAATGTTATACACTATTTGTTAAATTGGTTTAATGAAAAGGAATAACCAAAATTTAAAAACATATATATATATATATATATATATAATGGTATTAGGTAATATAAGTATATTTTTTAAACAAGTACACAATTTTTAATAAATTAGTTAAATGTTTTAAAAATAAATTTTTCCCCAAAAAAGGTTTTCTATTTATTTTTGTGAAAAATTAATATAATTAGTTTTTTCAGCCTTTATAAAATTTATTTGAAAAAAATTCCATGATTTTTAAATCAAAATTTCAAATTTATCTTATAGTGGATATTTTGAAATTTTTATAAATGTTTATGTTATCAATGATGGGGGGAAATAACTATTTTTATTGAAAAATGTCATCTTGATTAATGATTCTAAAATGAGCCATTTAATTTCAAAACATTCTTAAATGTTTCATTGGTTAATTTATATTACGAATAATAAAATTATGGGTAATTTATTTTATATTATGTCATTTTTTCAATAAACAACAATGTATACTTAAGAAAACACATTTTCCCTTTAAAATCGATTTTCATTATGTTTTTGACATTTTATTTTAAAATGAATTTCTACCACTTTTATAGATTTATTTTGATAAATTCAATTCAATATTTTTATTAAAAATTTAAAAATATTGTAACTATTCCACTATTATATTTTCATAATGTATAGTAAATACAATATAAATATTTCACCATTATTAAGGTTAAAATGAATTTTATGTGGGTGTTATAAAAATATACATGGATAAAGTTTCCTATTAAACTCTATAAATCCTATTTTATGACCACATTTAGACCTAATACAATCCCAAATTTGAATATCTATACATTTGGATGAATTTTTTATGTTAATTAATTAATTATATTTAAATATTTTAAAAAATATCATGTGTTCTCTCTCCCCCACATATAAAAGAACATCATCCTTTCTCTTTATTACAATTCCTTGACACTTATAACTCAACCAAATACCACCCAACTCTATTCCCAACATCTCTAGACATGAATTAGTGGTTATGGTACTCATAAAGTACAATTATTAGGGTCTATAAGAAAGGATCTGAATGGGTCCAACCAATGGAGAGGTAATCATCTTACCCGACCTATTTAAATATCAATATTCATCTACATCCAATAAATATATTGTATAAATATTAAAAAAATATTTATCTTAAATATACTTAAATTTTATTATTATTATGTATCGACCAATATCTAACTCTATTCCATCAAATTGGATGTGAATTTATTAATCTTGTGTAGGTGTGGACTACCACCTTCGCGTTACGATACAATTCATTTTTCATCACCTCCATTCATGGATGGTTATGAAGATAGGTTTAATGTTTACATAATATATTTGTGAAATAATTATGGTTCTAGAATAATATTATCACATCTACCATACTACCTTTCAATATGTAAGAAAATGATATTGTCACTCATGCATATGTCTGTACTACCACCAACACAAAGAAAAATGATTTATTATTCAATTCCACATTGAATGGATGGTAATAAGGACAGATTTATTAAATACATATGATTTATATGATATAACTATGATTCTAGGATTACTAATAAATATTTACCTATCATTTATTCAATCCTTCAAAAAGTGAAATCAATGTTCATGTATACATACTGCTTACCCTCTCCAAAAACGGTGTAATTCAATTGTATATCACTTAAAGTTAGGGATGAAACTATATATATATAATATGTGATAATTATATAATTGTAAGAATTATGGATATAATTTTTCCATTATAAAAGTTAAATTATTGAAATAACCAAACAAAAATTCTCATGAAAAAATAAATTGTTTATAGATGGAAATAAGGATTTTAATAAAGAATTATTAATAAATATGTTTAAAAATATTAAATATGGATAATATATTATATAATAATTATATAAATGTTTATATTAAAGGATTATAATAAATTTATATTTATTTTACATGATGTTATAGTGCTCATGAAGAAAATCAAACTTGAGGTAACATATTTTTATTTCACTTTAATTTTTGTGAGACACATGACCTATTCACAAGATGTTACTATTATGTGGTGTATATAAAACACATTATTGTATTTTATTATTATTATTATGTTATTAATTTTTATTTACAAATCCAAGAAATTTAACTATTTCTTTACTTTTTGATTCAAAAATTACCATTTTGGTACCAAATTTTTATTACAACCTCATTGTTTTTCAGGACTATCTATTATCAAGTTTCTCATGATAAATTTATATGATTTTCCTCTAATGAAACTCATGAATCTTATATTTCTTTTTTTTATTTAAATATATTACATGTTTCCATTCATTTTCAACTATTATAGAAATCAAGAGACAAAAATAATATTTTTAATGAAAACCCAAATTTATTTCCTTATTTTGTCTAAAATCCATTTTCATCCATATCCATGTTTTCTAAAAGATATTTTAAAATTTTTTTATATTCATTAAATTTTTTTAAAGTAATTTATACCAATTATTGTATTATTTTAAAATAATTAAAAAGTAATCTTCTTGAAATTTTCTGTATGAAGTACTTTTGACTTTCTACCAATAATGTGAAGAGAATATTTGTTTTACCGTATAGGGTATGAAAAAATATTCCTACTATTATGACCAATCAATGCTTCAAATATTATTATAAAAGTTCCCAAGCTTCTATTTAAAGAAAATTGCTTCGTAATATTTGAAAAATTATTAAATTTATAATAAGTGATTTCAAATTAAAACGTGTATTTTCTAAATAAAATGTTCAACTGGTATTTTAATGTAAATTTTCATCTTCGATAACAATATTTGATATTAATTATGATTTACCACTGTAGTGATCCAATGATACCATCAATATTTTTTCTATATATTACCAATGATGATTATGATTTAAGTATGATTCTATGAAAATCATTTCATTCCAACTGGTTAATTATGTTATCATGAAGCCTTTATGAAATGAGTTTCTTTTCAATAGTTTATTCTATGATGAAATGCTGAAATATTTATGAAACCAATTTTCATTCCATGGGTTATGATATGGTGAATAATTTATGATCCTCTATCATAAATATGAATTATTTTCATTATATAATGGGTGGTCATGTAATTATATTTCATTCCAATGGATTGGGAAATTATAGATGACTCATGAGATAATAGGCACATGAATTGGGAGTAAACCCAATTTAGTAAGGTAATTTGTCAACTATTATAGTATTCGAAGTGAAAGTAGACTAATGATATGATAGAGTGGGGAGTGAACCCAATCCACTATGATATTCTGGGTAGTGACCCATTTCTAATAAGATAATTTTACATTCGTACATGTATGAATAAAACTTTTGTCTTATACCAACAATTTAATCTCATGGATCAGGTTCTTTGATTCAATTATGATTTATGTCTTTTACCCCAACCTGAATGGCCTGAAGGCCTTCATTTTTATTGATTTTTGATAACCCCCCATTCAAGGGATGAGGGGGAACCCTTACAAGGCCTGTAGGCTTAGAGATTACATGGCCTGTAGGCTTAGGATATTACATGACCCGAAGGTCTTGGGAATTTAACCATACTATCTACAAGGAACTACCCCTCCCCAGAATCTACATCATGATAGTATCTCTCCACCTTCGCACGGCTATCTGGCTAGGCTTCCTGGGAAAGCACAGGCTAGTCACGATGGTATATCCACACCCTCTCATTCTAAAAAATCCATTTGGCTCTGCTCTGGTGAGTGCACCTGTTCTGAATCATATTTTGGGGTTGTTTATTTTTTGTAGAGTCTGTCCAGGGAAACTGGATGTGTCCCAAAGTCTTTGAGGTGGCCTGAAGTCCTTAAAGGTGGCCTGAAATCCCTACTGACCTGAAAGCCTAGGTGGCCCAAAAGCCTAAGGGACTCCAAGCCCAAACCGATGGCCCAAGGTGAATAGTTCCAGCTACTACTGTACCGAACAGTACTTGATACAGTGCCTTATATAGTACCGCATAGTATACAGTTCTGCTATAGTACCCGCACAGTGTACAATTCTGCTATAGTGGCCTCACAATGTACAGTTCTGCTACAGTACCTGCACAGTGTACAGTCTCTTCTACAGTTCCTGCTGTAGTACTACTATAGTACCCCCAGAAATATGCCTCTACCTGGTTTTGAACCTGGGTCGCATAGATGCACTTAAGGATACCTCACTACCTAGGCTGAGGCTCATGTGTGATTCATGTCTTATGTACTTTCATATTTCCATGACTCAATATTAGATCTATGATATTTGGGGTCTAGTTTCCAAATAATATTAAGAATTTATCAAACCCATATGATCATGTATTTCTTAGGTGATCATTTATATCTTCCCTGCATACCCATACTAATCATCAGTGGTCACACACTATTATTATACCTTTACCCAGTCAATGTTTAATTTTTTTATGATATGTCTAAGAAGGGATCTAATAATGAAGAACATAGTGGAATATGATGTAGATCCCTTTTTAAAATGTTCTTTATGTATCCATATTATTAAGTTCACTAGAACTATAAGATTCTTGTTTGGTTCATAATGTTATGTGTTTAATATTCATGTAATAAGATTTTATATTTATGAATTAAATGTATGGGTCACTATATTTGGTATCATAGAATGTTTTAGATGCCATTATAAACAAGGATGATAAAACATTAGTTATAACCTTTAGGATAATCCTATGTATAGGATTTTTTCATGAGTTATTGTAAATAAGTTTGTAAAAAAACACTCATGTATAGATACTATACATGTATATGATTTTGTAATATATGCATCTAGTGTTAATAACCCTGAAAATAGTGAGTTGATTATTTCATGGAAATTATTCTTGTGCATGGGGAGTTTTCCCTTATTGTACACCCAGTTTAATACTCTTGGGGATATTCTTTGATAAATAAAATTTTCATTTTAATCTGTTGTGAAGGATATGAATAGATTATTAACTAACCTCGGTTAAACCTATGTTTTCATATAATCAAAAGAAGGTTTCATGATTTAGATATCCAATGAATTATTTTTCATTATTAGGTGATTAATCACTCTAATTAATGATTCTTAATGGTCAAGTTATCCATTATGGTTTGTTCAAGGGAGTGAATATACTATAATGAAGTTGAGGTGGTGATAGGTACATTAAAATATTAATGTATATTATGTGAGAAAATTTATATACATTACATTATATCATTAAAATTTTCTAGGAATTTAAATTCCCATCCACTATGATTAAATGTTCAATTATAAGTGAAACCCCCTAATGGTGTGATTATCAAATATAAAGTCTATGATTATTCTCCAATTTAAGATTATGGTAATGGGATTCATGTAACTATTTTTTATCCCAAAACAGAATTGGATGACTTTTTTAATTTGTGAGAGTGATGTTTTTGATAAGAATATGTTTTTATGTCTTTTGAATTTTTTTCAATACATTTAAAATAAAATGTTTTTTCTGAGGTGTAATTAGGTATTATATATTAGGAAAAAAGTTGATTTCTCAAGCTATATGGGATAAGAAGTTTATATGATAGAGTGTGGATGTTGTTATGGTACAAGTCACAGTGTAAGGACAATTCCATTGTATCACTGACCATGGTGAAATATTTTTTTCCATTATGTGGATGATATTTTCTTGATGATACAGAGTTGGTATGTGTGGTAGAGGATTCTAGGTCCATTTTTTGTCATTGAAAATTTTGTAACCTCTATGTTGTAGTGGCCATTCCATGACACATAGGGGATTTGAGTGGATTCTGGTGGTTATGGAATTCTAGGGGCCTCATTGTTGCAACATCATGAACATGTTATAGTCATGTAGATGGATAATAGATTATGTAGTAGCCACAGAGACCACTCCACTATTAGGATATAGGTAGATATTTTTTATTAAATAGTTTTGGTGACCTATATACCATAATCCATGTAACAAGTGGTAGTTATAAATTTTTATTGGAATTCCTTGTCATAGTGAGAATAGACAATGTAATAAAAGTGTCTATGAATTTAAATGGTTAGGGGGTTTTTAGGCCCTCCTCCCATAACATATAAGAACCCAGTTTTTCAATCAGGTATGGATCTGTTAAATTTCAGACTAATTCTTTATTGTTGGACCTAATATGGATTTATAATGAGTTAGAAAAGGTTTCATGGGTTTCATGGGCTCTTTCAAATCCCAGAACCAAACTTTTTGGTAAAATGTTCTTGTCACACGGCTAGAGTAAACCGTGTGGGGAGGACGCACAGTTAGTATAAACTATAAAGATGGTCTTCATTTTTGGGAAGATTCATGTGACATGGTTGGCACATGATTTATAAACTCATGAAGATATACCATGTGGTATTACCCTTTATCCAAGTACTTGTGCATGTTTGGATCATAGTTTGGAAAACTGTATAGTCAAACCGTCAGTAGGCTAAATTTTTGGGTAATTTTACATTATTACCCTTAATGGTCTAATTAAGCCTTCATACTTCCCTAATATGAATTCTAGTAGACAGAACCTCCATTTTATCCCATTTTTGATCTTTTGAAGTCATAACCAAAGGATTAAGAGATCTCTTTCATCTGGGATCTGATCAAACTTCTGTTCATCATGTTGGATGTGCAACGGTATGTACTCAAGTACATTTGTGCTGTTATTTGTCTCCCTTGATCTCAAACTAGTTATTGTGGTATAGTATTTTTTAATATTTTCTTAGATATACACTATTTCAATTCGAATTAAAGACTAATATTAGATTATGAGATTCATACAAGCCTATGGTGGGTGGCCTATAACACATCCCTCAAGTTCATTGATTTTGTAATTGTCATGTGGGAACACTGATTACATCGGGTGCCATTTATTGAATTTATATGCCATGTTTATAGTCATTAGAACCATATGGTTATGATATTTCCTTATATGTAATTAGATTTTGGTGGTTAATCTCAAAATTCCCAACACCCCATGTAGGGTTATATTCCATAATTGGGTTTTTAGTGTTTTAACCCTTTTGAGCCATCATTCGGGTTTCCTCGAGCTTGAAAACACTAATAGTAAGCCTCCTTATATTCAATTCTTATAAAATCATGTAATAGTGAATGGAAGGTACCATGTCACTTCCACTTTACCCACTTAAGGTAAGTGCCTAAATGTAATTAATTTATTTAAATGATAAATTGGAAAGTATGTAGTACAAAAATGAATTGGTCGTATTAATTGAAAATGAATGGTTGGTTGCATGTCGTAGAACCCCTTTCCACTTTCGGTGGAAGGTAGCAGATGAAAAAATTAAATTTTTATGACATACATAATTAAATTAAATGGTTTCATGCTACTTGGACCTGTAAAAATAATGAAAGGAAAGGATTGAACCTAATAAACTTGAGAAAAGGTAGAGTAATAATACAACCTTATTACCTTAAATTAATTAAATATAAGGTGAATATTTATTCAAATGTACCTTGACGTTTTTATAATAAGGTATAACTCTTTTTATCTCCTGGATTGCTGATGGAATGCCTTGGGTACTCAAGGATGTCATTTCGACTCAAGGATTTCAGTTTCCTTGGGTGAAACCTTCCCAGGAACCTGATCCTTGTCTACCTCAAGATTCCTAGTATGAAATCATTGGATCCCTTCATTATTATTACAGGATTCATTAGATACACTCCTTGGATCCAGCTATGGAAAGTAGGTGAAATGGTTATATCCCATCAGGCCCAGCCATTGCTTAGCCTCGTTTTACCTTAGAAGAACACCTTGGACTCAGTAGGCATCTTATTGTGTAATTCCTTGTATGATGCTGCTTGGATTACACTCTTATCACTTATCTAGACCCAGTTACTACTAATTTAGAAACCAATGAGGTCTAGGTTTCCTTAGAGGTTACCATGGAACCACATAATATTATTTATTAATTATGGCTTCCTTATTATATCTTGGAGCATTCACAATTTATACTATCACGAGTTGATGCCAGTATTGGTTATGCCTCATATGACTTATTAAAATAAATTGTTAATTAATTAATTAATGAATTGGTTACATGTTCAAACACCATCCAAGGGTAGAAGTAGGTACTTGGGTATTTAGTTGCATTTTACTGCTTTACCTTATATATGCATGCTTGCGCACTATTATATTTCCATTACATTGTCTGTATTTTGTAGACATAATTTATGGTGGCCCACTGAGATTTATCTCAAAACCAATCTGAGTGTTTTTTGGTACCCAGGGATGACTATATGATTGCAGGTGTTGATAAATGGAATCATATGGATTTGTATACTTGATTTTCTTGTTGTATTAGTATGGAGTTGGTAACAGATGGAAAAGATGGATATCTAGATTCTTATGATAGTTTATGTATTTCCTTTTTCGACATTGGGTTTTTCATGTATGTATGCTAATTTTTATTCTTATTTTCCATCTTTCTAGACACATGATGTATCATCATCATTTTTTGTATGACGGTATGTTATTCCAATTATTTCAGTTATTCTTATCTTGGTCTCTTTCTGATGTGTCATATATTTACTTATATTGATTTCTCTATTTACCTATCTTCATAATTATCCATTATTCTACATTCTAGTAATGAGTTCATAGTCTCTCCACAAACACACCCTAGGCCCTCACTGCTAGACGAAAGCTTCTAGAATTTGGGGAGATGTGTTTTTGGACATCTGTCCCACCGGGCATGGGGCACCTAAAAAGTGGCATCTAGGTCCAGGACATCTGAAAGTGGTATCAAAGGGGTTCCTTTCTTGATTTAATATTTTGATAAAATAGTCCAGAGGTTAGGAATGCTTAGTACATGGTCATAAGTTGTTCTTGGGCTTTGTGAACCCATGTTCGGGGTAAAAGTCATGTAGGCTGAATTATAATTATTGTTCTATTTTTTCCTATTACAATTGAAATCCTTTCACCATTGGGTGACACACATGTTGTGTGGAGTTGTTGAATAATATTTTTATTGACAATTTCACTTCATCATTGGATCGATTATATGATAGCAAGGATAAATGTTACATGCATCATTATAGTCACCTAGAATTGCATGTCACGTATATTTTCATGCCATATAGGTGAATTTCACTGCTTTTCATTGCTTGTTATTCTTATGATTTTTGAGTGAGACTTGTTTTCTATATATGCCTATACTTATTTTATGCTGTTATTGAGTGATTTAATGTTTCAATTCAGGAGTTTTTATGGGCCCTCATGGGTTGGAGTGAGTAATTTACTGAATCAAGGCTTTAATTTGAAATTCAAGTGGATTTTAATCTCAATGATAAAGAGTATGGTCCCTGATTCATTGGGATGTAAAAATCATTTTAAAAGAACTTTGATACATTTTCTAAGTAAAATAAAACATAAGAGTAGAATGGTTTCACATCCTAATACCACCTTTTCATGCTTATGAAAGTTAAAGGAGTGAACCGGGTAGTTGAAAAAAAAATGAAATAGTTTCCAATAAATGATGGGGTAAAGTACTATTTAACCTTCATCTACTAGAACCCATAAGACTTATATATAACCACTTACTGATACTTGTAGTTATAAATGGGTAGTTTGGGTATTATTACTTGGGTAGTGAGTTTCTTACATACAGCTTTTGCTAGTGATGTTATCTTTATGGTTCTAAGCTATTTCTGAGGCATGTACTTGACAATTTTAGATCAATTCTACCATGAAATCATCATGTCATATGCTAGGAAGGTGGAGAAAACTATGGCACAAATATAGTGGGACATAAGACACCAGTCTTACCGCCAGCAGTGCTGCTAAAGGAACCTCCTATTGTACCTAATCTAGGAACTAATTCCCAATTTTGTGATAGTCCTCTATGTCTAATGTAGTCCATGCATGGTGCTCTATGAACTGCACCTACGTTGGATGATCTGACTCGTGAGTTTCAGCACCAGTATCCTCCCACCTTCTCAGGAGATGGAAGTATGCAGGCTACTGAGTCTTGGATAGAGGCTACACTATAAATATTTGAGCATATGGAGATTCTACCAGATCATGGGGTCAAACATATTACTTACATGATACGTGAGTCGGCCAATTGTTGTTGGGATGTGATTACTCAGGCTAGTTATCATCAGGGAATGTAATGGGTTGAATTCCAAACTACCTTATATGATCATTTCCTTCCTAAAATGATAAGAGATAATATAGAATGAGAGTTCATTCATCTAGAGTAGGGTTCTATGTCAGTTATGGATTAATCAGTGCATTTTATAGAGTTACAATGATTTTCACCACTTCTATATAGTGATAATATTTGACATGCTAAACACTTCAAGGATGGGTTCTAGTATGCCATCTGTTTGCTGGTGAATGTATTTTTTCTACCAACTTTCTCGAAAATAGTAAATCAGTCTCTAATCACCAAGAAAAACATGATTGATAGTGATTCTAACGGTCATAGATGGATTGTAAAGACCTGGAAATTTCAAGGAATATTTTTACATAAATGATTTGGAATTTTACGAGTCTGTGGATTTAGACAGCGCTTGATTCTAAGGCCCGGTGTGCTCGGAATCAATTTCTGAATTTTAGCTCAGGTACGTTCAGTAAACAAAGGAGCGGGTTTTTCTATCTTTTGAACCGGTGCTCGGAATTAAAATCTGAGGGCACCGATTAACTCTCAATGCTGGTAATTGCTTAATGTGATCCTTACCGTAGTTGCATTCGCAATGGAGGAGAAGTTAATTTTTGGGGGTTTATTTAACAAGTAAATAAAAATTGTGGGAATAATTTTTATTTTATAAGGAGGTTATTCCCTTACATGGGTAGTTAAGGGTGGGGCTCATAGCCACCTAACTACCCTAGTGTGGATGTTAGATAGGTGGGGCCCACATGAGCCCCAGCCATTTAATTTCCTCTAAACTCATTAAAAACCCCTCATTAATTTGGAAACCCCCCCCCCATTAAATTCTAATCTCTCCACCTCACTCCATTAATTCATGTCTACCCAAATTTTAATGAATATCTTCCCTCTTTCCCCATTTTTATTTAATTGTCAACGCGTTTAATAAATGGGGACCTTCCCTCTCCCTTCCTTAATTTTTTGTCAACACATTTTATTTAATGTGGTGATTTAATTTTGGGGGAGTAGCTTGGCGTGTGTAATAAAATAATAGGAGGATCCTATTATTTTATTAAGGGGGAGAGCTTTTTTTGTGTGAGGAAGATCGAGAGAACTCTTTAGGTTTTGGAAGAAAGTCGGCCTCCGACCATGAACGACGAAGAATGTCGGTTCCTTGAAGGACAACGATGCGCCACCATTCCTCTTCTCCGTGACATGATTGGAGACGCCGCTTCCTCCTCGGCGCACTCCGACGATGCCTATGAACCCTTTCCCCACGACGCCGTCTACCGTGATTCCAACGTTCGTCATCAATTTTTGAGGTAGGGAAATTTGTATATTTCATTATGTGATTTATACCATCATCATGGCATTTAATTTTTGGATGAAGAATTGAACCACTAACGTGGTGGGTACAGACTAACGAAAAAGTCCGAACCCACCGCTATTTTGTTCTTGATGCGTGGAATTTTTGGCGATGATGAAGCGGGACCGCAATGGAAATTCGAGTCCTTCGTAGTGATGTATGGGTCCTGAGACGACCGCAGGCGCAGATGGAAGCAAAATCGGACCATCGGAATGACTCTGGTGGACTGTGGAATCCCCCGGCGGTGTCGGTGGCCGGAGGCGGTGATGCCCTGGTGCGCTGCCGGTAGCAGACCACCGCGGAGGTGGAGGAAGGATCTTGCGGCCACATGGGATCCAAGGGAGACCGCGGCGCCAGCCTGGCGTTGCGTCCGCGAGACAGAGGGGCCACCCCCCCCCCCCCCAACAGCTCGGCCAGCTAGCCGAGCCAGCACCCCCCGGCTGAGCCGGGGCGGGTCACGCGGGCCGGGACGCGCCTAGCCGAGCTGGGCCACGGCCAACTGGGCTGGACACAAACCCGGGTCGGGTCAACCCAGGGGGGGTTGGGTCGGGTCGGACCGGGCCCAGACCCCCCACTTCAAACTGTTTTCGGTCTTTTGACCATAACTTGATCTAGGGACCTCTGATTGATGCACCGTCAGTTTCGCAGGCATCCTTGGATCGATACAGTCATTTATATATATTAAACTCGAGGTTTTTACAAATTTTTGGTACGGCCGGGTTGGTTCGAACCCAAAACTAACTGGGCCCTTGGTGTGGAAACGCTTATAACTTGAGGACCGGTTGTTCGTTTGATGTGCTGTCAACTGCGTTGAATTCCTCTTGATTAGACGGTCCTTTTGGATTACTCCTATTGAGTTTTGGATGTAGCTAGAGTATTTTCGGGTTGTTTTTAACTTAAAAACCAACAGTGCCCCTGGACAGAAAACCAATAACTCTCAGACTGGGCGTCCGATTGACGCACCGTCTCTCACATTGTGTTTCTTTTGACAAGACGGAACATTGGGATATATCTACTCTGGACTTCGTGATAGTTGATGTATCGAATCTTTTTCTCGAGGAGTGGACCCTCCCGAAATCGAGCATGCTGTGTGCGGGAACCCTAGAGCTAGATGCGACTGCAACGACTTCTGTACTGGAATCCTCCATGAGTTCAACAGCGGCGACTACCGTACCAGAATCATCCGTGGGTTTGACGGCGATGACTACTATTATTGTATCCTATGTGGGTCCGGAAGTATTGACCTCTCTACTTGTATCATGTGTGGGTCCGGCAGAGTAGCTTGTTTGTATCCTGTGTGGGTCCGACAGCTTAGCTGGTCTTGTATCCTATGTGGGTCCAATAGCTAAGATGAATCAGTGGATACATCTAATCATCTCTATCGCTTTATGAAGTGTATACCTGTGTGATCTGAGTCTTGACTTCAATCTTTAACAATGATGTGATTGAATTGTTTTCTTGTATGGACTGGGTTGTGCTTTCTTGTGTAGCCTGGATTGTATTTTTCCTGTGTGGACTGGTTGTACATGGGATCGAGAGTTGGAGACGAACTTTGATTGATGACTTAGGTATAAGTATGGGCATATACCTAAGTAGAGTCAGTTGATAATTCGTGATTGTATCTTTCCTTTGTGGTTTATCCTTCATGGATTCTGAGAGACCTTTGGGGGTCTTGGGGTCCCTACAGAGTATTGTATACTAACCCCTACATGGGCTATTTCCGCACTACGTTGTGTTGGATGCAGACTACGGACAACACTAATCGAGGTGGAGGCTTGTGGAGCTAGACGGTACCCAGAGGTGGACCACTTGGCAGGACGTACATGGAGCGGACGGCCGGACCCGAGGAGCTAAGGAGACTATATGTACCCACCCTTCAAGTGGGATTTCTGGAGGATGACTTGGTGTTGCTATTTTACTTTACTGATGTTGTAATTCCTTTTGCATTTGTGCTGTACTTTCAGCTGGGTTTGAATACTGGCCCATTTACTTTTCAGCACCTACTTTTGTACTCATATTTACTTAGTGCTTACTACTTGCGTACTCTGTTGTGTGTGTTACTTTATAAAGGCAATGCCTTCCCTCTTTTTTGGATTTATGGATTTGGTTCTAGTCTCCAGCCCCTGGCCTATGGAAGGTGGGCTTGGGGTAGTCACGGAACGGGTCCCGAGGACGGGTCGTGACAAATTGGTATCAGAGGAGTCGGTTCTACCGTAGAACTCAGGTCTCTGATAATTTCCTTCTCTGTGAAGCAATAGTGTTAAGATTATTAAGTGTGGTTTTCAGTCTAGGGAATCCAGTCTTTGTGCGGCGGCCGACGTATCCATACACTAGGACCCTGACCTCTGATTTCCGACTCAGTGTACGAAAACACTAATTGCGTGTGTGTTTCCTTTCAAAAAAAATCTTTGTGACTACTTTATGTCAGCTCACCAGGTATACTGTACTAACCATGGCGCACCTGTTCCTTTTCAGGATGTCCCCACAAAGGTAGCCATCTAGGGTTCCTAGTTACGTGCGGGATGGAATCCCACCGAGCGATGAGGCCTAGGTGTAGGGCCCCATTTCAGCAGAGGCACCAGCAGTACCACTACCCGCTGGGACACCAATCCTACCAGCCCCAACAGCGGAAGGTGCACGCCGCCGGAGCGCATTGCACGAGTTTTAGCGACAAAGGCCGCCCAGGTTCTGTAGAGAGGCGGATCCTCAGGCAGCCGAGGATTGGCTGGAGGTTATCGCCATAGTATTCAGATTGGTAGGGACACTAGCAGACCTTATGGTGATCCTTTCTGCGAGTCTCCTTCACGCAGCAGCAGGTAAATGGTGGATCCTGAAGCTCCATGTGCATGACGAGGAATCTCTACATTGGACGGACTTCGAGAGCCTCTTCCGCTCGAAGTTCGTTCCAGCCACCCTCTGGGTGGTGTGCATCCAGGAGTTACTGCAGCTGCGATAGGGCAGCATGCCCGTAGCCCAGTACTCGGTGAGATTTACCGACCTCTCACGCCACTCCATGGACATGGTATGAGACCCATTATTCTAGGCCTAGACCTTTGAGCAGGGAATGAGGCATGAGATCAGAGCATCGACTATTCCTCTCAGCATACCGACGTAGGCTGGGGTGCTGGAGCGAGCCCTATTAGTGGAGAGCTTTCTCGCCGATCAGTCACCAGCAGCGAGACCCACCGCAGGACGGCACGAAGCAGATTCTTCTGTAGCCGGTAGTCAATGGATGTCGTAGGGGACCAAGCGGACCAGGCTGTCAGGTGGGCGACCTTAGGATATAGGTTCGGCTGTGTGGGGCACATGGCGCAGAGCCAGCCTTTCGAGGATCAGAGAGTGCTACGCATGCGGCGAGCAGGGCCACATGGCTTGTGACTGCCCGACCCGCTATGCAGACGAGCAGCAGAAAGTGGAGGGACCTCCCAGGCAGTGGTAGAGGTTCGACCGTGGCGGTCCGCAGGGAGCAGGTAGACGAGGCTGAGGAGCTGGCCGAGCAGTGGGTGGTGGACGATGTTTCGAGGCTCTACCACCACCACCCCCAAGAGGTCCACCCCGACCACAGGGAGCTGGCGGGCAATGGTAGGTTCAGATCTAGGAAGCGGAGACATACGACCACGGCAAACCCGATATGATTCGAGGTACTATCTGTGTCTACACCACCCTTTCTGTAGTTCTTATAGACACAGGTGCGAGTCATTCTTTTATTGTCGCTACCCTTGTTCGGATCTCGGAGATTCCGACGGAGCCGTTGGCTCGATCCTTAAGGCTAGATACTCCTACAGGAGCAGACTCGATGATTACGCACTGGTTCTGGTAGTGTGAGCTTACTCTAGGAGGCGAGATCTTCGGCTAGGATCTTCTTGTAGTGGCGTCGAGGCCTTACAACGTCATCTTGGGCATGGAATGGTTATCTATAGTCCATTCTCAGATCGATTGTATTAGGCACAAAGTGCATTGTGTCCACACGGATGGGACCTGGTTCACCTTCACCCATGAGAAGGGAACCTTCGTAGCACAGGATGGACTTACGCAGAGGAGAGGGCAGCCGATCACACATCAGTTGGCTAGTCTCATCCTCGGAGCAGTTGACGTGCGGAGTCCAAGTTTTCCTGTTGTGGTGGATCAGTATGCAGATGTTTTTCCTGACGACGTTCCAGGACTACCTCCTCGTAGGGAGGTAGACTTATACATAGACCTATACCCCGGTACATCACCGATATCTACTCTGGCATATCGGATGGCTCCCTCCGAGCTTCGTGAATTGTGGGTACAGCTGGAGGACTTACAGGGAAAAGGATTCATCTGACCCAGTGTTTCACCCTAGGCTTCTCCGATTTTATTCTCTAAGAAGGCGGATGGGATCCTACGACTGTGTTTTTACTACCGTCGCCTGAACCAGGTGACCGTGAGGAACAAGTACCCCCTTCCGAGGATTGACGACCTCTTCGATCAGCTCAAGGGAGCACGATGGTTCTCGATGATAGACCTCAGGTCAGGCTATCACCAACTCAGAGTTCGAGATGAGGATGTGCAGAAGACGACCTTTAGGTGTCGATATGGCCACTATGAGTTCTTGGTCATGCCCTTCAGTGTGACCAATGTCGCCTCAGTGTTCATGAGTCTCATGAACAGGATCTTCCAGCCCAACCTCGATCGTTTTGTCATAGTCTTCACTGACGACATACAGATTTACTCATCTACCGAGGAGGAGCATGCCTACCACATGCGGGTTGTACTAGATACACTCCTAGAGCACCAGATTTATGGTAATATTTCGAAGTACCAGTTATGGATTCGACAGGTTCACTTCTTAGGGCACGTCATCTCAGAGGCAGGAGTTGCTATGGATCCCACGATGATCGAGGAAGTGCTTCCTTGGGATCCACCCAGGAGCGTGATGGAGGTGTGGAGCTTCCTAGGTATTGCTAGGTACTATAGGAGATTTTTTCTAGGCTTCTCCAGAGTTTCATCACCTCTTACAACTTTGACGAAGAAGGGGAAACCCTTCGTGTGGTCAGACAGATGTCAGTAGAGCTTTCAGAAGCTGAGGCGGAGATTGACCAGTGCACCCATCTTGAGGCTAACGGAGGAGGGCGTAGGGTACGTAGTTTACTGTGACGCATCAGGGACCAGACTCGGGTGTGTCCTGATGTAGGAGCGAGCAGTGATCGATTAAGTTTCATGGTAGTTGGGGCAGCACGAGAATAACTACACAACCCATGACCTGGAGTTAGCAGCAGTGGTCTTCGACCTAAAGATGTGGAGGCACTATCTGATGGGCGAGCGCTTTACAGTCTACTCTGACCACCAGAGTGTTAGGTACATTTTCTCGTAGAAGGACCTGAACCTGAGACAGCGGTGATGGATCAAGTTCCTCCAGGATTATGACTTTGAGATTTTCTATACTCCTGGGAAGGGGAACATTGTGGTCGATGCCCTCAGAAGGAGATCGGGCATTCAGCTACTTGGAGAGGCGACGGAGCAGTTAACCCCTTTGCAGATATCCTTTGTGGATATATATGGGGAAACCTATCTACAGTCCCTCACAGTCACTCCTCCACTAATTCAGCGGGTCAGAGAGGCCCAGTGTGGATACGTCGACTGTGAGGCGCGATGTGCTCAGATATCCTCAGGGCTGGCACCCGATGGATTTTCTGAAGGCGGGGAGCACATCATCCTCTTCAGGGGTCGTACCATGGTACCAGTTGCACTATAAGAGGAATTGCTGAGGGAGTTTCACAATTCCCCACTAGCGGTACATCTTGGAGTAGCGAATATGTACTAGGACCTCAGACGACAGTACTGGTGGCCGGGTATGAAGAAGGTTGTAGCAGAGTTCGTTTCCCGATGCCTCAGTTTCAAGCTAGTGAAGGCGGAGCACCAGGTACCATCAGTCTTGGTATAGCCCTTGGAGGTCCCGGAGTGGAAGTGAGATGAGATATCCATGGATTTCATGACAGGGCTCCCACGTACTTCCAAAGGACATGACTCTATCTGGGTGATTATCAATCGACTCACCAAGTCGGCCCACTTTCTACTGATCAAAGAGCAGGGCTCAGTAGATATCTTGGGATGCCTCTACATCCAGGAGATCATACGAATTAATTGTGTGCCATAATCTATCGTCTCCGATCGAGATGCTCGCTTTACTTCCCCGCTTTGGAAGGGGTTGCAGGAGGATTTTGGGACGCAGCTACGCCTGAGCACTGCCTTTCACCCTCAGAAGGATGGCCAGATGGAGAGAACCATTTACACACTCGAGGAAATTCTCTTTGCATGTTTCCTTGACTTTGTTCATAGGTGGGAGGATCACCTTCCCTTGGTTTAGTTTTCATACAATAATAGCTACCACTCCACCATCGGGATGGAACCATATGAGGCATTGTACGGCCGACCTTGTAGATCACCTCTGTGCTGGATTGACCCTGGGGAGTCAGCACTCATAAGACTAGAGATTGTTCTGGCTATGATGGAGAAGGTGCAGATCATTCAGGAGCAGATTAGGACTGCACAAAGCAGACAGAAGTCCTATGCTGATAGGAGGCGGAGACCACGTGAGTTCGAGGATGGCGACCACGTTTTCTTACGGGTCTCACCTCGACGTGGATTACGAAGATTTCGTCGGGGCGGAATGTTATCTCCATGCTTCATCAGACCTTTCTAGGTCCTCAGCAGGGTAGGATAGGTGGCTTACCGCCTGGCCCTTCCACCTCAGTTGCATCGGGTGCACGACGTCTTTCATGTATCTCAGCTGAAGAGATATGTGCATGACCCGACGCATATCATCGACCACGGGGAGATGGAAATCAATGACGGGGGACATTTTAAAAGGTCCCGGTGGAGATCATGGATCGACAGGATCGGGTCCTACGTGGATGGTCAATACCTCTGGTGCGAATTCGTTGGCAGAACGAGAACCTCCAGGAGAGCACATGGGAGCGGGAGGCTCAGATGCGTTCTCAGTACCCCCATTTTTTTCCCTAGTTTATGATGTAGCATTATGGGGATGTAAAGCCCTGAGGTGGGAGTAATGTAAAGAACCAAAAATTTCAAGGAATTATTTTTTCATAAATTCTTTGATATTTTACGAGTTCATGGCTTCTGACGGTGCTTGATTCTGAGGCCCAGTGTGCCCGGAATCAATTTCTGAAGTTTAACTCGGGTACGTTCAGTAAACAAAGGAGCGGCTTTTTTATCTTTTCAACTAGTGCTCGGAATTAAAATCTGAGGGCACCGATGAACTCGCAACACCGGTAATTGCTTAACGTGATCCTTACCATAGTTGTGTTCTCAATGGATGAGAAGATAATTTTGGGGGGTTTATTTAAGAAGTAAATAAAAATTTTCGGAACAATTTTTATTTTATAAGGAGGTTATTCCCTTCCAGGGGAAGTTAATGGTGGGGCTCACAGCCACCTAACTACCCAAGGGTGGATGTTAGAGAGGTGGGGCCCACATGAGCCCCAACCATTTAATTTCCTCTAATCTCATTAAAAACCCCTCATTAATTTCTCAAACCCTCCAATAAATGCCAATCTCTCCACCTCACTCCATTAATTTATGTCAACCCACATTTTAATGAAGATCTTCCCTCTTTCCACCCTTTTATTTAATTTCCAATGCATTTAATAAATGGGGACCTTCCCTCTCCCTTACTTAATTTTTTGTCAACATGTTTTATTTAATGTGGTGATTTAATTTTAGGAGAGTTTCTTGGCGTGTGTATTAAAATAATAGGAGGAACCAATTATTTTATTAAGGGGGAGAGATTTCGTTGTTCGAGGAAGATCGAGATAACTCTTGACGTTTTAGAAGAACGCTGGCCTCCGATGAAGAACGACGAAGAACACCGGTTCCTTGAAGGAAAACAACGTGCCACCAATCCTCTTCTCTGCGATAAGAGAGGAGATGTCGCTTCCTCCTCGGTGCACTCCAACGATGCCTACGAACCCTTTCCCCGCGACGATGTCTACCGCAACGCCGACGTTCATCATCAATTATTGAGGTAAGGGAAATTGTATATTTCATTATGTCATTTATACCCTCAGTATGGCGTTTAATTGTTGGATGATGAATTGAACCAATAACACGGTGGGTACGGACTAACAAACAAGTCTGAAACCGCCACTATTTTCTTCTTGATGCGCGGAATTTTTGGCGACGACGAAGTGGGACCGCAATGGTGATTGGAGGCCTTCGCAGTGATGTATGGGTCCCGAGACGACCGTAGGAACAGATGAGAGCAAAATCGAACCACCGGAATGACTCTGGTGGCCCGCGGAAACCCCCGACGGTGTGGGAAGACGGCATGGTGGCGTCGGCGGCCGACACCGGCCGGCCGCCTGGAGGCGTTGGCGCCCCGACGCGCTGCCGGCAGAAGCCCGCAACAGCGGAGGAAGGATCCTGTGGCCGTGCAGGATCCAAGGGAGACCGCGGCGCCAGCCTGTCCCGCATCCGTGGGACAGGTCCCCCCCTGAGCCATCACCCCCCGGCCGGGCTGGGGGGTCGGCCCGGGCCCAGAACCCCCACTTCGGACCGTTTTCGGTCTATTGCCCATAACTTGAGCTACGGACCTCCGATCGATGCCCCGTCAGTTGTGTAGGAAACTTAGGATCGAGAAGGTAGTTTCGGTATATTACACTCAAGGTTTCGGCAAAGTTTTGTTACAGCCGGGTTGGTTCGAACCCGAAACCAACCAGGCCCTTGGTGCGGAAACGCTTATAACTTGAGGACCGGATGTTCGTTCGACATAACGTCAATTGCTTTGAATTCCTCTTGATTATAAGATCCTTTTTACTTACTCCTATTGAGGTTTGGATTCATCTGGAGTATGGTCGAGTTGGTTTTAGCTTAAAAACCAACCTGGCTCCTGGAACGGAAAAGCCAATAACTCTCAGACCGGGCGTCTGATTGATGCACTGTCTGTCACGTTGGGTTTCTTTTGATGAGACGGAACAATGGGATACATCAACTCTGGACTTTGTGACTGTTTATGTATTGACTCTTTTTCTTGAGGAGCGGACCCTCCCAGAATCGAGTATGTTGTGTGCGGGAACCCTAGAGCTGGCTGCGACTGCATCGACTTATGTACTGGAATCCTCTGTGGGTTAGACAACGGCGACTACCATACTGGAATCCTCCATGGTTTTGATGGCGATGACTACTATTCTTGTATCCTATGTGGTTCTGGCAGTATTGACCTTTGTACTTGTATCCTGTGTTGGTCTGGCAGAGTAGCTGGTCTTGTATCCTGTGTGGGTCCAACAACTTACTTGGTCTTGTATCCTATGTGGGTCTGACAGCTTAGATGAATCTGTGGCTACATCTGATCATCTATATTACTTTACGAAGTGTATACCTATGTGAGTTGAGTCTTGACTTCAATATTTATCAATGATTTGATTGAATTGTTTTCCTGTGTGGAATGGGTTGTGCTTTCCTGTGTGGACTGGGTTGTATTTCTCCTGTGTGGACTAGTTGTAATTGGGATCGAGAGTTGAAGATGAACTGTAACATATGACTTAGTTACATGTATGGGAATATACCTAAGTAGAGTCGGTTGATACTTCTTGATTGTATCTTTCCTTTGTGCTTTATCCTTCGTGGATTCTGAGAGACCTTCGGGGGTCTCGGGGTCCCTACTAAGTATCGTATACTCACCCCTGCACGGGCTATGCCCACACTGTGTTGTGTTGGATGCAGAAGACAGACAACACTGATCGAGGTGGAGGCTTGTGGAGCTGGACAGTAGTACCCGGAGGTGGACCACTTGGCAGGACATACACGGAGTGGACGGCTGGACCCGAGGAGCTGAGGAGACTATCTATACCCACCCTTCAAGTGGGATTTCCGGTGGACGACTCGGTGTTGCTGTTTTACTTTACTGCTATTGTACTTCCTTTTCCAATTGTACTATACTTTCAGTTGGGTTTGTATACTGGCCCATTTACTTTTCAGAACCTACTTTTGTACTTATATTTACTTAGTGCTTACTACTTGTGTACTCTATTGTGTTTGTTACTTTATAAAGGCAATGCCTTCCCTCTTCTTTTGGGATTTACACCTTTGGTGCTAGTCTCCAGCCCCTGGCCTATGGAAGGCGGGATTGGGGTAGTCACGGCACGGTCTCTGAGGACGGGTCATGACAGGGATAGTTTTGCATCAGTCCAATAGTTCTTGTAGTGGTAGGAAGTATTCTTGCAAGGTTTCTCATCAGGGAAGTAGAAGATAGGGTGCCTATGTAGGTAGCTATGTAGTATGTCACCAAGGCAGACGTACGAGGAATCTAAATCCTTTGTGTGATAGAGACCCATCGGAGTTTTAAGTTTTCAACTTGATGGGGAATCTTCAGCATTTCAATCAGACCTTTCCATTATCTTCTAGTGGAAGAGGATCCATACAATCTTCACCTTTAGTGGAAGGTTCTTTTACGTCATGTCCGAAGGGGAGATGAAGTAGCACCGGTAAGAGAGGCTGAGGAGGAGGTTGTGGTCGTGGTAGCTAGACCCCTGATCACCAGTAGTGCAGCAGAGTAGTTTTGATCAAGGTAGTCCAGCTATTGCACAAGGTTATGGATCTGGTCAGTTTCATGCATTACAGTAGATACCTAAGGATTAGGGTACGAGACCATCTATAGTACGAGGTACTATTCTAGTAGCCTCCTCTATATTATCTTCTTTATTTTATGTAGGCTCTTCACACTTGTTTATCTATTTATCTATCATGTAATTCCTTGGTCTGAAAATATAGTTTTATATTGGTGTAATGACCCTATATACACCATCAATCATATGATCATAGGGAATACGCCAACGTAAGGACTCTCCCCTTGAGGTAGGAAATTACCCTTACTTATAGGACCTCTTTATTCTTGAGATGATAGGTTTCAACCTTAATCTTGGGATGGATTGGTTGGTTCAGTATCATGATTTTGTAGACTAATATCACCACAGGGAATTGTTTACATCACCAGAGGGTATCAGTTTTCCCCAAAGGGTGAGTGGGATTTCTTGGATGGTAGAGTGGGACTAGAGCATCATGGGATATGTGGAGTGGCTGCCTAGATTGAAAATATATTCATTGAGGATCAAGGTTTATTTCAAGATGATTTACCTTCTATAGTGGATCATTTTAGGGGTGTCTTTCCTAATGAATTTTCCGGCACACTTCCTGAGAGGGAGGTATAGTTTATGATTGAGCTTGTTCTAGGAAAATATCCAGTGTCCATTCTTATGTATATTATGGAACCTAATGAGATCTATGAGATCAATAGGTAGTTAGACGATCTAGAGTACAAGGGTTTCATATGGACTAGCACTTCCTCTTGGGGTCCACCCATGATTTTCTCCAAGAAGGTAGATGGGACCCTTCATCTGTGTGTGGATTATATACAGTTGAACCATCTTATGGTCAAGAACTGCTATCTAATTCCTCATATAGATGATATCCTTGAAAAGATATAAGGATCTAGGGTCCTATTTAAGATTGACCTATCTATCATCAAGTGTGATTCAGGAAATAAAACATACATTGTATAGATTTCTATAGTAGGTATGGTCTGTATGAGTAGATAGTTATTTCGTTCAGTCTTATGAATGTGCCCTATGTTTTCATGTCTCTGATGAATAGGGTGTTTCAACCCTATTTGTATTCTTTTCTTATAGTCTTTGTGGATGAAATCTAGGTGTATTCTCACACTCACATTGACCATTCCAATCACCTTGATATCGTTCTGATTACACTAAGATAGAATCATATTTATTCTATTCTTTTTATGTTCCACTTCTGGATCGACAAAGTTCACTTATTGGGTTATATTATCTTAGAATCATGAGTATTTGTTGACCTAGAAATGGTTAGTGTCATAGTTTCCTGGGAAAAGCCCAATAATGTGTATGATATATAGATTTTCATTGGGCTAGCTGGATATTACAAGAATTTCATATAACATTTCTCACAAACTTTTTCACCTCTTAATAATAATTATAAGGAGGGTGTACATTTCCTTTGGTTAGAAGTGTGTGAGAAATCATTTCAGGGTATGAAAGGGAGGCTTGTCTCAACACCTATTCTAATTCATCTATATCCTGGAAAAGGATATATTGTCTTCTGTGATGCATCAATCATCATACTAGCAGCAGTACTGATGCAGGAGGATGAATTTGTTGCATATAGATCTTGGCAGTTGAGGCCTCATGGGATAAATTATCTGATGCATGACCTTAATCTATAAGAATATTTCGATTCCTTACGTTGCTGAGTCACTATCTGTTAGGTGAGAACTTTTCGGTGTTCACAGACCACAAGACCCTCAAATATATCTTTTCATAGAGTGACTTGAGCCTCATATAGTGAAGATGGGTCAAATATCTACAGGACTTTGATTTTTATCTTTCCTATATTCCACGGAAGGTCAATGTAGTCGCTGATGCATTGAGTCGAAAAACATAGACACATGTCATACGGGAAGCCAGTGATTAATGGAAGTTAATGGTCCCCATTTCTAAGCTGCATCTAGAGTTTCATGATAGTCACAAGCAGTATTATCTCTAACACTTGATAGTTACCTCTTCCCTCCTTGATAAGGTGAAGGGTAGATAATTTTTAGATCTTGAGGGATTGGTTCTCCATGAGAGTGTAATAAAAGATAACAAACCTCTAGATTGGTCTATAGAAACAGGCGACATCCTGTGCATACATAGATGTGTCTGGGTTACAAAAGATATGATAGAGGATTTGATGTAAGATTCCAACACTTCTAAATGGGAATTTCATCCAGGTATCTCCAAGATGTATCAAGATATGTGATACCATTATTGGTGGCCTGGGATGAAATGTCAGATATCAGGATTTATTACAAAGTCTTCCACTTGTTAGTAGGAGAAGGTAGAGCACCAGAGACTTGCAGGCATGTCATAGATGCATCCAGTCTCGGAATGGAAATTGGAAGATATTTACATGGATTTCATAGTCATATTACCTTAGTCGCTAAGGGGTAGTCATGATCTATGGGTTTTCATTTACTGACTGACGAAAGTGGCTCAATTCATTCTTATTCATGAGACTTTCTCAGTTGATGAGCGGGGAAGACTGTATGTCCATGAGACCATACTACTACATGGGGTACCTCATAATATCATTTCAAATAGGGATGCTTATTTCACGTCACAGTTTTTGTAGGTATTGCATAAATCTATGGGTATACTGGGGCTTCTAAGTACTGCTTTTCACCAGTAGATTGATGGGCAGTCATAACAGAAAATACAGGTTCTAGAGAACATTCTCTGAGAATGTGTAATTCATTTCATCGATTTTTGGGTGAAGCATATCCCTCTCATTAAGTTATCTTATAATAATATCTTTTAAGAAAAATTTCAGATGGCTCCCTTTGAGTCCTTATATGGTAGGTCGTGTCATTCACTAATGTGCTGGCTAGAGGCAGGTGGGGCAGACCTACTAGGTCCTTGTCTCATATAGGATACTTCATAGAAGGTTCATCTAATCACAAATCATATGAATACTACTCAGTCTATACAAAAATCTTATGTCGATCACCATCGACGACCTCTGGAGTTTGAATCTGAGGATCATGTTTTCCTTCAGGTATCACCAAAGCTAGGGAATAGATGGTTATGGAAGAAAGATAAGATATAACCTCATTACGTTTGTCCATTTTAGATTCTGGAGAGAGTATGGATAGTATCCTATCAATTACTATTATCTCAAAGGTACCATGCCATGAACAACTTCACCAATATCATTCTGACTCATCTCATACCTTTGATCATGAGGAAGTTGAGTTAGATATTGATGCTAACTTTGAGGAGTATCCAGTATGCATCATTGATCAGAGCATGAAGGCTCTCTGAGGTCGGTTTGTCCCTCTAGTATGGGTTCCATGGAAGCATGACTACGGGTAGTATGAGACATAGGAGTGGGAGTCTGACACACATACACATTGGCCAAATTAGTTCTCAGATAGTGTTTCACCACCCTAGGAAGGTGAACTGAGGGACAACTTATTTGAAGGGGGAATACTATAAGAACCCAATTTTTCACTCTAGTATGGATCCTTTAAATTTCAGTCTAATTATTTATTTTTGGACCTAATATGGATACTTAATGAGTTAAAGATGGTCTCAGTGGTGTATGGGGATCATTCGGTGCCTGGAACCTAACTTTTTGGGAAAATGGTATTGTCTCATGATTAGAGTAAACCATGAGGGGAGGATTCATGGGTATTATAAACTCTATGGATGGACTGCATTTTTTGGTAGATCCATATCATACATTTGGCACTTGGTTTCTCAAACCGTGTAGCATAACCATGCGATATGCCCCACTATCTAGGTACTCGTGCATGGTTTTCACACGGTTTGGAAAACCATGAGGGCAAACCATGCATAGGCTAAATTTTATGTAATTTTACATTTTTACACTTCATGATCTCATTAATCCTTAATTATTAACTAATACAAATTCCAATAGATAGAACCACCATTTTATCCCATTTTGGATCTTTTGAAGGCCTAACATAGTGATTAAAAGGTCTCCTTCATCCAGGATCTAATTTAGCTATTGTTCATCATTATGGATGCACAACGGTATGTAATCAAGTTTGTTTGGGTTGTTATTCGTCTCTATTTCTCTCAACCTCATTATCAAGGTGTAAGTGTTTTTACTCCTTTCTCTGATCTACTCAGTTCCATGCCAAATTATAGGATAACACCATATGATAAGATTCGTATGATTTTAAGTTAGGTAGTTTATAACTAATCCCTCAAGTTCGTTGATTTTGGAATTGTCTTGTGGGGGGCCATAGATTTCACCAGGTACCCTTTATTGGATCTATATTCCATGTTTATACTCATTAGAATCGTATGGTTATGATATTTTCATATATATGATTAGTTATTGGTCATTACAACGAAAATAACCAACACCCCACGTATGGTGATATTCTATAATTGGGTTTTTAGTGTTTTCACACATTTGAGCCATCATTTAGGTGTGCTCAAACTTCACCACACTAATGGAAGTCCACCTTATATGCAATGACCATCAAATTGTGTAATGGTTAATGGAAAGTACCAAGTCACTTCCACTTGAACAACCTAAGGTAAGTGCTTAAATGTAATTAATTGATTTAAATGATAAATTGTAAAGTATGTAGTTTGAATATGACTTGATCGTATTAAATGAAAAATTAAAGGTTGGATTCATTCCACATAACCCCTTTTCACTTATAGTGGAAGGTAGAAGATGAACCAAATTATATGTTTATAACATACACAGTTAAACTGAATTGTTTCATGCTACATGGCATTGTCAAACTAATGAAAGGCAAGGCTTCAAACTAATGAAATTGATAAAAGGAATAGTAATAATACAGAGATATTAAATTAAATGAATTAAAAGTAAGGTGACTCATTATGCATGTAGAACTTGACATTTTTATAGTAATTCATGTATCTTGTGATCTCTTGGATTCCTATGGGAATTCCTTGGGTACTCGAGGATGCCATTCCAACTCAAGGATGTTAGTTTCCTTGTGTGAAATCTACTCAGGAACTCGATCCTTGTCTACATATGGTTTCCCAATATGACACTATTGGATCCTTTAATTATTATTACAGGATGCCTTGGATATAGTCCTTGGATCCAGTATTGACAAGTACGAACCACATTTACGACCCATCAGGCCCAATCATTGCTTATCCCCATTTTACCTTGAAATAACTCCGTGTACATTGTAGGCATCTTATTGTGGAATTATTTGGATGATGATCCTTGGATTACACTCTTACCCCTTATCTAGGACCATTTACTACTGAGTTAGTGACCCCTAAGGTATTTGTTTTCTTAATGAGTACCATGGAACCACTTCATATTATTTATCAATTATGGTTGCCTTATTACATCGTGTAACCTTAACTATTTATACTATCATGATGTGATGCTAGTTCTGACTATGCCTCATGTGACCTATTAATATAAATTAGTAATTAATTAATTAATGAACTGGTTACATGTTCAAACACCAGCCGAGGGATGAATTAGTTACTTGGGTATTTAGTTACATTGTACAGCTTTTCATTATATATGCATTCTTGTACACTGTTACATTTCTATTACATAGGTCGGATTTATTGACACCATTGGTGGTGGCACACTAAGATTTATCTCACACCCTCTTCAGGTGTTGTTTGGTACCCAGGGAAGACTATATGATTTTAGGTGTTGATAAAGGGGATCATACAGCTTCGAACACTTGATTTTATTATTTTGTTAGTATGGAGCAGGTAGTAGATGACCAAGCTGGAGCTTATGATTCTAGGGATGGTTTATGTATTTCCTTTTTATACATTTAATTTTTTATGAATTCCTTCTACGTTATATACTTATTTTCTAACTTTCTAGATACATGACATATCATCCTCAATTGTTGTATGATTGTATGTTATTCCAGTTATTTCAGTTATTGTTATCATTTTCTCTTTTAATTATTCCGTCTATTTACTAATATTTCCTCCTCTATTTACCTCTATTTATAATTATCCACTTTGATACACTCTAGTAATGAGGTAATAATCTCCCCATGGACACCCCCTAGGCCTTTGATGTTAGTTGGAATCCTCTGGAATTCAGGGATATGCGTTTGAGGCCATGTGTCCCACCAGGCTCAGGGCACCTATTAAGTGGCAGTCGAGTCTGGTATGTCACACAACACCTTAATTACATCATATTAATGTGTAGAACTTATAATAAAATGTCCAAAAACTGAATGTTTATTCTATAATACCTATATCCATTCCATAGAAAGTGATTCTTGGCATGTTTTAAATAAGATATAGAATTTTATTTAGCAAATTTCATTAGTGGTGATTTCATTATAAAAAAACATCCAATTACAATTGTATTATATAGATATTTTCTAATTTAGATCCAAAGGATATTATTGAAGAGTACATGAAATAAGTTGGTGGTTTGAATATGAATTTTAAAATCAAACTATAAAAGAAAGACATATGTTGTTATGAAAAGTTCATGTATTTTTATGGAAGGATATTATAGAGGGTAAAGTTTTGAAGAAGAAGTGGTTTTTGAGAATATTGACATGGAGTGGAGAGACCCTTCCTATATTTCTATAGGATGAAAATGAATAAGGGGGAACAACATCAATAATTGAAGTTAATGTTCAGATGTCTTTCATATAGTTGATATAAAACTCTATTTTTTGGTTTCATTGCGGGATGAACTAACATAGTGGATAGATCTTTCTCATACTACCTATAAGTTGAAACTAGTTTTTTGTATAATCTTGGTAGAATTCAAAACATTCAAAGGACTATACTTATCATTTTGAGAGGTGAACCTTGTAGATATATTATTCCCTTCTTGTGTGTGTGAGTGTGCATGGAACAATGATCATGATTAACATTAAATGGTTTTGAGGGGATTTTCACCAAGAAAACATAAAATAAGTATAATAACTAATTCTCCCACAAATACTTATGATTCTCTACTGGTTCAAATGGTTCCTTTTTAAGTGGTATCAAGGATAGGTTCAACTCATTTATGATTTCCAATTTGATGTTTCAGAATATGTTTCTCTTTATTCAAATTAGTTGTCATTATATTTTTTTATATCATGCAATATAATAATTTATTGAATATTAGTGGGACTCCAACCTTTTATGTAAAAAAATTATCATATTTAGAATGGGATGATGTTACATTATCTTTGGTCATTCAGTTTGAATGTTCATGAGGATGATACATATGGGTTCCCACCATGTACTAAGAATTATCCATTTATAGAAATAGATATAATGAATATTTATAATGATGTTCATTCTTGAAATGATTAATTTTCATCATTATCTACGAAGAATTTATCAAAGTGAGAGGTATCAATACTGTAACAACCCAAGGTTTATAAATGATGTTTTCTTCATGAAACAAATGTGTATTATATTATACTTTTTTGTACACATACAATACGTAAGAAACCAATGATACATTATTACATTAAAGAAAATTATTACATTAGTTAATGAAAAATTCCATTAATATTCCAAATATTACTAGGGTATAGAAAATGTAATGTAGAAAAGCTAAAATCGTAAAATATAAATCACTCCAATCGGCAAGATTCAGCCCTCCCATAAATAACACTATAGAAAAGAAATAAAATGTTACCAAACCAATCTATATTATAGAAAATATAAATGTTTAACCTTGAGAGAAATTTAATTGAATAATTAATTAAGGAATGAAGAGGTATTAATAAGAAGTAATGTGACCATTGGAATATTAATGGGACTGTTGAAATTGTAACATGTCCATCGAAATATTAATTTAATATCAAAATAAAAAATTGTTATATAAATAATATTTAACATGATAATTTTATGTAAATATAAAAATTATATTTCCAAAAAAATAAATATCATGATTAAATAACTCAAAGAAAATATATGAACATTTTTAATAAAATGTATTTTAATATAGTACATAAAAATCATAATTTTTATATATAAAATTAAAAATACCAATGTTAAAAATTCCTTTTGATTGAATGAATATAATATTTGAAATAATTATTTCTAAATTTTACAAGGGTTATTTTTTGGTAATTTTTTGAAATATTTCAATTCTTAGTGGAATAGTAAAAATACAGTTTTTCACATAATCGGTGTATCACAAATTACATCTATGATCATGTAAGAGTGAAATTAACCTTTATAGAACCTGGGGTTTTTCCATGATATATTTTAATTCATAAATGAGTCATTAAAATATTATAAACATATATTCTGAACCTAAATATCATTTTCCAAAACCAAAAGTTAGAACTGATTCCTTGAAATAACATTTTTTCATTCTTTCCACATTCAATTTTAATAAACTGATGAATTAAAATTAAAAAGATGATTAAAGTGATAAAAAAATTATATTGTATTTATATTTGATTTATATTTTCAAAAAATCACCAATACATGTTTTACCTTTCATATATTACTTTATTAAATATTTTTTTCCAAAAATATACCACTCCTCCAGTATAAAAAATTCCTCTCCCTCCCCTTGGAAAATAACCCATTCCCTTAATACCAAAGATAATATTATTCCAAAAATACTCCATCTAAATCCCCTTATAATACCTTGTAAATTTCTAGATTAATACAACTCCAAACATCAAGGATGTTATAGTGTCGTACAATAGAAGTTATATTGAGGATTAATTATGTTTCCATCAACTCTTATTTTTTCTTTATTCTTCTTATTCTAATTATATTTCACCAACCCAGTCAAGAAGAACCATATCATAAATAATTATGTAATAAGTTAACTATAAATTAATTATGTTAAACTACTATAAGTATCATATTTACTATATAAATATAAATCTCAAACTCCCCTTCCTGCTCCCCCAAAAATATCTCATCATAGGTCTATTAACCACAAAAAAAATACTTCAATGTCAACTGATATAACTGTCATCGTGAATGGATATTATAAACTATATAAAAATTTAATTATATTAATTATAAGCTTCTATAATTAATTATACTAATGTGTTAATTACATTGAACAATGTAGCAAAATCATGGAAAATAAGAAATCTGTAAGACATGATAAAAAATGAATATCTTATAACAATAGAAATTAATAAATATAATCAAATGACTGTATTTGAAAAATAGTGTTAAAAATTAAAATAATTCACTTATGGATATATTTTTTAATAAATATAACATTACTATTCCAAAGGTGAAATAGTGATGATATAAATCAGGAATTAAGATAAGGGGATTCTCAAACCCAACTCCATTTACTTATATTCTCCCTCTTACAAGACAAATTCTATATAGAAATTCCATTAATGTTACATAAATTTAATCTCATTATTATTCAGTCTTATTTGGGGAATATATATGTTTCCATCTTTATTTTTAACTTATATACAATGATTTTCTAAAAACTATTTTCTTTCCACAAAAATCATCAACTCCTCATGTGTTGTTTCTTATACAAAGTAAAATGATTTTTTTTCAAAGTGTGATATCCCATGTTCATTTGGGAACCCTAATGTTTATTCATTAATGTATTGTTTATGAAATTCTTATGAAACCCATTCCTTCCCATCGGTTATTTAATGACTAATATTATTACACATTCTATGTGGCATGTATGAATATATAAATGTTATGATATGATAGGTGGGCCAAGAATTATACAACACACAAATGCATTGGGTAATGTTATGTATATCATGAAAAATGTGTTATATGAGTTGAAATGATTCTATATTTTTTCATAATGATGATGTTATGATCATGAACATATGTTATTCATGAACATGATGCTTCCTTTGTTCACAAATATGTGTGGTATTTAACCACTACGAAATGGTGTTTCATTTTTAGGCATTTCCACATTCTATTCCTTTATCACATGTTTCAATCATGATGTTTATGATGATCCTAAACTAATGATATGATGATGATGATTATACTCACCCTTTTTATATTAATTTATGTACCTTATTCATCCTCTTACTAGGATTTTATAACACCAATTTAATTTATGTATATCCTCTGATGATTACTTTTACTAAGGAGAGTCCAACGGTGAATTAGAGCATAGAGAAGAAGTAATTAATTAATATTTATTTTTTATTATTTTAAAGCTATGTATGATCCTAATTTTCCCTTGATAGTAGACCTTTAGATTCTATATTATATTTTTTTTAATGTTCTTTATCTTAAAACTTATGTAATATACATGTAATATAAATGAGGGTCGTTATAGTTGGTATCAGACCACATTTTAGTTAATTTGGAAATTAAGATGATAGAAAATTAGTGACAAACCATAGTATATGACTAAGTATATAAAAATGTCAAATAATTTTTTTTAGTAAAAGGCTAAACAAATGGACCCTAAAAGATATGAATTTATTGTTAATTGAGTAAAAAAATAATTTATTCATGATTTTTTACTTAAATTTTATTCAAAACATTTATATTTTATAAAATGGTGGGAAATAAGAGAAACATGGACAAGAACCCATGTGAGGGACAATATAACAATTTCCCAAATGGGATTCTGAATTAAATGGGATTTGGAGTTCAAAAAATCATGTAAATGCTTCACCAATTATCTCGGGATAAGAATAATGACCAAAACCATGAGGAATTTCCACCATCACCGATGAAGGATCAATTATCCATTGATTCTTTTATGTAGAAATGACTACTAACAATTAATGGATCTTTTTATCCACTAGTCATGGAAAAGTGGGATAACTCAATGGGTAAGATATTTTCTATGATCCATTATTAGGAGAAGGAAAAGGTAACTATGTCCATTTATCATTTAGATAGATAAGTAGATCAATGGTGGGTGTCGATAAAGAATACTAAGGTGAAGGATGAAATGGAGAAGATATATTGGTTGGAATTTAAGAAAAATGTTTCTTACAGATTATTTCCCTCAAACTCTTTGAATATATATAGAGATATAATTCATAAAGATAAAGAAAAAAATAAAATGAATATGTCATAGCTTATGATGAAATGATCAGAAGTATTTCCATATATGTATATGTTTTTTTATCAACAATGATAGAAAATTAGAAAGATTTGTTTTTCATTTAAAACCACACATTCGAAAGGCTCTAGCTGTATGAAGATGTGGTTTTATGAGCTCTCAAAGTAGAGATGTATTTTGGGTAGTGCTACCATGGTTATGGATATAAGAATAGAACAATGTACTTTCAAATTTATGGGTTGAATTATAATAGAGGAAATAGGATCCAACAACCCACATGTCAAAAATATGGTAAGAAAATTCAACATGATTACCTGAATGGGATGGTAAAATGCATCAAGTGTGGGAGAGAAGGATATTAAGATCATGGATGTCAAAGATACATGAAGTATCCAACCAAAATGATATATTAATAGAAGTATCCTCTGAATTCACTACGCATGGTTGAATTATTCAACTATAGGGAGTAAGGGTACTATGCAATCTAGTGTACTCAAACTCAGATCCTTTACGGAAATGAGAATCTACAACCATAGAAACTAGAGGATAAAGGGAAATATTATTCCATTAATACTAGAAAAGTGTAGCATGAAAATGAATTCATATAATTTAAACATCTAATTCACCCAATATTGTAAAAAGTTTTTTTTAATTCCCACTCTATTCATTGATTTATATCCTACATGTTTTCTAGAATTGCTGAATTGAATCCCATATACAATAAAGTAGAGATATCTACAAAAAAACCTAGTGTTGTAATCATTGAAACCCATGTATTATACTCTTATCCTATTATAGTATTTGGGAAAATTCTTCTAGAAAATATCATAATCCTTCCATTGGTGTAATTTTATGTCATACTACGAATATATTTGTTCACATTATATAGATCACAAATAAACTATTAAGAAAAGAAAATATATTTTCATATTCTGTAACATCCAATGCTCTTATACAAATGAAAATAATATCTTGAATATACATTGGAAAATCCTTCAATGGTGTGGGTTTTGATTCCCTATAATGAAGTATACCTTTCCCAGATGGTTGAGTCAAAAGATAGAATCACCCTGGTGGAAATTCCCATTGTGAGTGAATACACTAATGTATTTCCCAAAGAGTGATCTAGACTTCCCCGAGATCATGAGGTAGTGTTACTAATGGAATATATACATTGAGCCACTCCTCTATCCAAATATCCCTTCAGGATGGACCTGATCGAACTAGATGAGTTAAATAATTAGTTGTAAGAGAATTTATACAAAGGGTTCATACTCTATAGTAAATCTCCATGGGGTGTTCCATTTATATTTGTAATGAGAAAGTATATATCAATGTGGGTGTGTATAAATTTATAGGAGTTTAATAAGATCACCATAAAGAAAAAGTATCCCCTTCCAGGATTGATGACTTATTCAATCAACTTTGACGATCTTAGTTTATCTCAATGGTGGATATTAATTTTGGATATCATCAATTGAAGGTGAAGAAGGAATATATTCCAAGGAATACATTATATAAAAGGTATGATCATTATGATTTCATAGTGACTCCTTTTGAACTAACTAATTCTCCTACAATATTTATGGATTTTATGAATAGATTCCTCAGATATTACCTTGAAAAAATTGTGGTATCTTTTATCGATGGTGTTACCATTTATTCCATGAGAAAGGAGGAACATGAAGAGCATATCATGATTTTGTTGGTATTATTAAGGAAAGAGAAATTATATACTAAATTAATCAAGTGTTACTTTTGGATATATAAAGTCGCATTCTTGGTGAATGTGATCACTAGTGAGGGATTTTTTTTGACCTTAAATTTCATAAGAAATTAACAAATGTCCCAGACCCACTAGTGCCAAAGAAATCCATAGATTTCTTAGATTAGTAGTGTATTATTGATGTTGTGTGAGAAACTTCTCATGCTTTCCTATACCCATAACTATGATAACATGATAAGGGATAAAGAATATCTAGATGGAATAATGTGATGAAATATTCAAGGATATCAATAAGAGACTAATTATTACACCAATACACACACTACCGATAAGTGTAAAAGGTTTTGTGATATAAATATATTCTTCAAAGAAAGGATCCAGTTACGTACTCATGCAGAATGACAATTTGATAGCTTGTGCCTCACAGTAGTTAAATATCCTTGACAAAAACTATCATACACAATATATAGGGTTAGCAGTTGTGATTTTCATTCTAAAGATAGTGGCACTACCTCTATGAGGATAATTGTGAAATATATACCAATTACAAGATTCTAATGTATATATTCACATATAAAGAGCTCAAAATATGTCAAATAGGATGGTTATAACTAATTAAAGACAAAAAAATCACCATATATATAGAAGGATCTATTGGATAAAGTACATATCTCACCCTTATCTATCCATCCTAGAAGAAATATGATATAACTATATCTTTTAAATCAATTATGGTCAGAAAACATGAATAAGTAAATTCTTGAGTATATCTCAATATTTTTAGTATGTGATAATACTCAAGAAGAGTTATAGAATCCCAACGGTATGATTAATCCATTTCCTACACCCTCATGGAAATGGGATAATTTAACTCAAGACATTGTCACTGGTCTCCTAAATAAATATGAAGGAAAAAATATGATATATGTTTTTGTGGATCGACCCACCAACACATCCCAATTCATTAAAATTATTAAAGATATATTTCTTGAAAAATATTCCCGGAAATATTTGAAGGTATTATTGAAGATGTATTGGGTACCACTTTGGATCATTTTTTATTATGATCCAGGGGTTTACATCAAAATTAGAGAGAAGTATACAACATGGTTTGAGTACTGAATTGAATTTTAACATGACCTATCACCCCCAAACTGATGACCAATCTGAAAGGACTATTATGATTCTTAAGTATATATAAGATCTTACTTAGTGGAATTCAATGATGGAAGGGTCCAACTTATCCCATTGTATGATTTATCATTTAATAAAAAATTAAACATGAGTATAAAAATGGATCCATATGATGGTCCATATGTGAATTGATGTATAACTCCAACTTGCAAGAATGATGTTGGGGAATGAAATCTACTTAGACCTAATCTTGTGAAAGAGAAGATAGTAAAGGTTCAATTAATTCAACAATATATAAAATATAATCAGAGATAGAAGAAGATACATGCTGATAAAGGTCAAAGGAATTTTTATTTTGAAGTTGGAGACATATATTTCCTTCAAATAGCACCATAGAAGAGGTTCATATGGTTTTTAAATAAATGGAAAATTAGACCAAGGTACATTAACCAATTTTAGATCCTTGATCACATATGATCAGGGGCCTATCGAATTTCACTTACACTGAGTATGAATCATGATAATAAAATGTTATATATATCTCTCCTGGTAAGTATATACATAATCCCTCACATGTACTGAATCTAGAGGTCATAAAATTAGAGAGTGAACTCCCATATAAAGAGTAGCCAGTGATGATTTTGGACCGTAGAGACAAAGATTTACACAAATAGATGACTCATCTTGTCAAAGTGTTGTGGAGGATCCATAAGTACGAATAGGTGATATGGGAACCATAGGAATCAATGAAAAAAATGTTCCCTCACCTATTCTCAACAAACAATAGGAGTTGAAATTCCAGGGATGAAATATATAATGGGGGTAGGAATGTAACAAAAAATAGTCTTTAAATGATATTTTCTCTATAAAATAAATATGTATTATATTATACATTATTATAAAAATAAAATAAATAGATAAACCAAAAGTAATTTTTTAAATTAATAAAAATAAAGAAATTACTCAATGACTAATCCCAATAAAATGAAAAATATTACAACGAAAAAAAATATAATGAGAAAAGATCAAATGGGGAATATGGATCACCCCAATCAACTAGAATCATCCCTCCCACAATCAACACTACAAAAAAAGAAACCAAATATTATTAAACTAGTATAAATTATGGAAAATAGATGTAGAGACCCAAATCATGACGTACATGGAAATTACATTACTTTTTATGAATAATTAATACATAACAAAAACCAACACTCAAGGATCATAATAGTTTAGTGTCTTTGGAAACTCGAAACATAATCTTCTAATCATGGTGAAATATCTTCAACATCTCCTATAATGATCTTACCCTTTTGTTTTCTTACCTAAAACCTTTCTTTAAATCTTGGGGAAAAGAAAACATAAAAAGGGTGAGCTCAAGTGCTCAGTAAGGGTAAACATAGAGAACATAAAACAATCCATAAACATTTGAATGCAAAAACTTGAACATAAAATCTAATCCTCAAAATCTTGAGCAAAGACATAAATTTTGGAAGTACGTAAGGCACAAATCACAAAGTAACATCAATAATGATAAAATTTCATGATAATAAAACATGTAATTGTGGAAAACCATTAATCACATGATATGATTTCCATAGTAGCCAAGGAATTTCTTCGAAGACCATCTTAGTAGAAAAATTCCCTTTCTGAATCGAGTTTACTCCTCGTTCCCGTCCTATAACACTGAACCGGATTAACATACCATTCCAGCGATGTCTATATCATGAGATATAAATCTTTAGCCAATTCATTAGAGGGAGATATAGGTCCCACCCATCTCATAATGAAGTAATTCTTACATGTGCCACAACATTAACATAAATCATTCATCATTACCCAAAGTATAAAATGGGTTTCATAAACATCGTCTCATCATAACATAATCCATACAAAAAAATGGATATTGCTTCTTCATAAGAAAATAGAAACCTTGTAAATCATAGAGACATTATACTTGAAACATGAACATACTGAATAATTTCATCTTATATGGAAAATAGTTTTGATAAAAGACTTGAAATGAATTCCTGAGGAAAATGCCCTTTCTTCTTCAAAATAATTTTCTCTTCACAAAATGCCATGAAATTTTAAAAGAAAACGATTTGGTTGAAAACAGTCATGAAATATTGTAGAGTAAGCTTCATGAAAATTAAGTGTTATGAAACCATAAAAATCCGTTCGTGCTGTATAAGTTAAAAAAACATTCTCCTCATACTTTTGTCAGAAAAGTCAAAAAGTTCCTCGTATGGTAAACAAAAGAAATATTCCTTTCATAACATGTGGTAAAAGTAAAAAATAGGTAAAAAGGACTTTAAAAATACATGAAACCATTTTTATAAAATAGGGACATTGATGATAAATATAACCCCAACATATACTTACAAATAAACAATCTCGGATAAAAATGAGATTGGAAAAGTTATCCATTACCTTAGGTACGATATGCATCGTACGTATCTGAACCTCCTTTATAATGGTTTAAATAATGTCATTGACTTATTATAGAATCATATTCATTTTTATGATATCATATATGGTTCACTTATAACTTTATATTACCCATTCTGTAAATTCCATGTTAAAGCAGCGTTTTGAGTAAAATCGTTTTATTTATCACACATGTTTGGACTTGTTGTTCTTGATATTATTATTAATTATATCATGATTTAATTACTTATAGAATTTAAATCATGATTTATATATCATATATATTCAGTATATATATATATATATAATAGATAGATAAATGAAATGAAATACACCGTTCATGGAGACGGTAGGCCGTACATACGCATGAACGTTGTTTTACTTTCCTTATTGACTTGAATGGAAGTAAGTAGATGACTTATATATATATATATACATAAATAAAGTAGCTTTATCCTGTCATATATTTCATTATTATTCATTATATATACTTTATAATCATTCTTGAGTGGTTAACACGGAGAATGAATCTCATCGCGTCGTGGAGACGGTAATCTATACGTACGCACGAGCGATGATATTGTTCCCATAATTATTGAATTGAATTGTAGTGGATGATATAATATCTCAGAATCAGTATTACATTATAATAACTATCTATAGTTATTCATTATACCATTATACCCATCCAAGTAAGGTGGTGGTGGAAAAACAAATTACACCACGACGTGGATACAGTATTCCGTACGTACGCACGCGCGGTGATTTTGCTTTCCGTAGGATGGATAGAAGATGAAATAGAATTTTTTTCATATTTATAATAACATATCAGTATATTAGTGTTACTGATGTTATTAATTTATGATGAAACAAATAATTAAGAATAAGTAGAAGAAGAAATAAATTGGAAAGAATCAGTAAAGGATATTACCTCTTCTTTGATGCGCCTCTTCTTAACCTCCTCTTAAGGCACTAGATTTGGTCTTTTAAAGAGACCAGAACCTCTATAATTTTTCTAGGGACGTTTATAAGGCAAATTTCCATGGGTTGGCCGAGATTTAAGGCTCCAAATTATTTAAATAGAAGAGGGAGGAGGTGCCCTTTTATAAGGGAGGAGTGGGGAACCTTTGGAAAAACATAAAATATTATTTTATAATAAATTCATATTCGATTTATAATAGTTCCAAATTGATTTATTTCGAAGATAAAGTTAGGATGGGTCGCAATCCCCTCAACCAATGGTTTTAAGACATGTTTAGGTTACTATTTTAACCATATCATTTAGATTTAACTCTAAGTTAGATAATTTAACTTTTACCATGTCTTCTTGTTTTCTTACACTATATGGTTAATAAACATACTATAACAAGCCAAATGAACCCCAAGTGGTTAATTATTAATATAAATAATTTTATCTAAGTCATTTGGCCGAACATTAGATTTTTAGGAATAGAATAACAATTAATAATATAATATTTGTTTTAAAAACTATTTTATGTCAATTTTGAATTTGGTAATTGATTTTTATGAAAATTATAACAGCATGATTAGTTCGAAAAAAGTTAATTAAATCGATAATAACATGGCATATTAACCTAAAAAATTATTGGAATTTATAAAAAGTCTCAAATTATATTTATTTGGGTATTTATAACATCAATTATGTTAATATTTCATTAATAAGGTAATTACTGCATCATCATTGTGTCATAAATAAATTATATTATTTAATATATAAAAATTATAAATAAAATACCATTATGTAGGAAATATTTTAATATTTATAATTAATATTTATAGTCGAATTTATCTTATGTATAGCCCTATATTAAAAATGGTTTCGTTATTTAACTTTGATTTTAACTCTTTTAACTCTTCTTTGAATTAAATAATAATAAATGTCCTAATCTAATCCAAGTGGACCTAAATGATAATATTATATTCCTAAGGTTTTTTTTGGTCGAATTATACTTATCCAATAGAATTATGACATGTGTTAGGATAATAATAATATCATTTTTACCCTTAATTACCCTATTTACTTTTAAACATGGTAAATAAAAGTAAAAAGTTACTATTCACAAAAAATTATTTTTATCTTATTGAACTACATTTTACTCATTGATATTAACAGTGTCACTTGGATTTTCAAAATTCCACTCACAGAAGCGGTAAAATTAAGTTTTATGTAAATTCTCAAATTCTCCTAGGAGGTGGGTAAAAGACGGTGAAAAGATCAATAAAATTTTTATATATCTAAAATTATTATAAAATGACACCAATGAATTAAATTGAAATTATATAGGTATTATGTATTAATTTTTACATAAAATAAATTTAAATAAAATAAATAATTATTTAAATAAAAAGTCGGTTTTTAACCAATAACTCAGTGTTTTCACTATTCATCAAAAACTGAAAGTTTACAGAAAAATACCAAAAATTCACCCTAGGATAATTTCGATATTCCGAATCCAAAAATGAAGTCCATTTTGAACGATAAAATTTATAAAATTTCAAAAAGTGGATATTACTATTCATAGCGGCTAGTTCAGAATAATATTATAATAATATCTTGTTTACTGAAACATGGTATTGCGTACAACACACACTATCGAGGAAGGTATTGATTGCATATAATGAAAGACAAGTCAGGGCTACGTGTAGTGAAAGCTTCATTTTGTGTTTCGAATAACATAATCAAAACTTATTTCATTTATACATTAAACAAAATCTATACCTAATGTTGCATAGAATAATTTCCACAAAACGAACTTTAAATTGTGTGTAAAACGAGCCAAGAATAGTGTTGTGTATAATGCAAGATAATACGGTATTGCGTATAGTACAAGATAATCTTGGTTTAGTGTATAATAGAATACATCAATAAAATTAAAAATAATATATCTCATAAAATCTCGGGGTGTTACATTCTACCCCCCTTAAAATGAATTTCGCCCTCGAAATTCATCGGGGTTATAAATGGTTTTCTACTTGAAAGTTTCTTTCATAGAAACCCACATCATAAAAAGGAATACTAAAACTAAATTTTAAAAAATTATGTATGAAACATAATGGTTACCAAATTAACTGATCACTGGGTTTCCACATAGGAGAACATAGGTGAAAATTTGGATATGGGAGAGAAATCTAACCATCAAGTTATGATGGAGAGTGGTAGAGAAGATGGCTATGAAAAAGCCAACAATCACAAAGCCATAAATTTGTGATGGTCTAAGGTACCATCTAATTCATCAGATATAAGGGAAATAAGACAACATTTTTGGTTTTCAAGATCATTTCCCTAATGTTGAAGAATTTTTGAATTAAAATAAATACTTACTTTATTTTGGTACAATCTCACTGTTGTTCGTGCCATGAACAATTTCCAATTCTTCTCCTAAAGAAATGAAGTTGAATTTGTCATTCGTGAAGTGTTAACAGATCATGTGATAGAACGGTGGGTCATTCTATCTATCTCAATTAAAATGTTAGAAAATTTTAATAAATATACATAAGTCCATCTATGGTGAGATTAATCATATATGGTTCCTAAAATGGGCATATAATTCGTATATCATACCACATAATAAATTGAAACTAATTTATACTAACCAAGGACTTCCTGTAGGCCAGTGCTAGGCGATAAAGGCATGTCAAACATCGGTTGTGGGTTCGATTCATGTATCCTTTTCTGACGCGTCGGGTTGTCGCTCGTCCTACGAGTTGTCCTTTTTCTAAAACTATACTATTATAACATTCCAAAAATAATATCAAAAAACAAGTTTTATCCTTAAACAATACTACCTTATGTCTAACTTAATTCATTTCAATCTTTAGGCTTATCCAAAATACTTCGGTCCAAGCTCAAAGTATAAAGAAAACAATTACTTGAAAGGTCACATGACAAGAACATGAATACCATCATTTATCCCTCATATTTCAGAAGATATATCTTGTTGGTCACATTCCAAACATGTTAATACCTTAATCATGTATTCTTTTGAAACATGAATTACTATAGAACCTTGGTGAAAACATGAATGCTGTAAAAAGTTAACTCTTTCCACATACAAAAATCCCAAAATTTCTATATACTCAAACCATGATATCACTTTGTCCTTATTTCAGTCACGAGCTCATGAATATTGTCAAACATATTATTTTCTCCTTATCCATTAATTATGCACATATCATCTACTTTCCCAAAATATTTCAATCACTTTTAAGGATTGCCTATACCATATAATTATCGAAAACCACAATAAACCATTACATGGATATTCCAATGTTCCACAATACTATAAATGAGATTCCACAACAATATTTTGGAGTCCCTTTACATAAACACGTAATCATTCCACCACATCATTGTCATACTCAACATTGATAATAGTGATCGCATGTGACTCCCCTTTGTCCTTTTCCTTAAGAGGTTTCTCATGTCGATCATCATTAACCCTTGGATTAGGGCATTGATTAGCATAATGCCCCATTTCCTTGCACTTGAAGCATTGAAGTGTTGGTGGAGCATTCTCTGTAGTCTTTTCTCTATTCATGTCATTATAAACCTTTTTCCCATTACTTCAGCACTCATCTGGTTGATGACCTTATTTTCCAAACATGAAACATTTTCTCGTACCTTTTAGACAATCTCCACCATGCTTCTTTCCACACTTTGAGAATAAAGAAACATTCACCTACTTTTCACCATTGTTTTGAGGTATTTCCTTGAACTCCATATTTTGTTTCTTTTCAAAACCATGAGATGGATATGTAACACCAACTTCTAGTTCTACCTTGATAGCACAACCCACAATTTATTCATAGCTACTGAAGTCTCTTATCGCTAATTCCCTTCGAAGACTTGGTTTTAAGCCACAAAAGAATCGATCAACTTTACTTTCAGGTTAGATGATAAGTCCAAATACATAACTTTCAAGCCTTGTAAAATTCGCTTCATATATACCAACAGATTCATCATACTTTTGCTTAAGCTCAAGGAACTCCTTCTCTATCTTTTTTTGAAGAATACTAGGGAAGTACTTATTGAAAACAAGTTCTTGAACTCGTTCCGTTCCATGGATTCAATTTCATCTTGGGGACTTGTATTTTGAACTAGATTCCACCACTGGTCTACTTCACCTTCTAACCGGTAAACAACCAAAATGAATTTTTCATGCTCTGAACATTGAAGTATCGAAAATATCTCATCAATGGTACTGATCCATTGTTCAGCAACAAGTGGATCAGAATACCCATTGAAAGAAGGTGGGTGTTGCCTCATGAAGGACACAATAGAATATTGTTCCCTTCTCTGCTCATTCGGAAGTCCAGAATGATTCATAGCTTGTATAAGTATAGCAATAAGATTTTTCACTCCATCTCCCATAACATTGATTTTTTCAGGAGGACAATCATTTCACTTCCCATTACATTGATCAACACAGTTCCTTCGGGTTCCAACCATCATCTAAAACCCAAAAAGAATAGTGTAAGAGGAAAAAATCATGCTAGGAAAACAACATAATAAAGGGGGAGAAATTTCAATATATAACATCTTATGTTTAATTCTAATATTGTTACTGTAATTCTAGGACTATTACATATACGTATACTTAACCTTAGGGACATCCCTAGACATTCCTTAGAAATATCTCTAGGGATCTCACTAATGTTTTCGCATACTAGTTTCAAAGGTTATCTAAACCTTTCCTTTTATACCAACTGTAGAGACCCAAATATTGACGTACATGGACATTACACTACTTTTTCATAATACTTAATACATAATAAAAACTAACACTTAAGGATCGTAATAGTTTAGTGTCTTTGGAAAATCGGAACATAATCTTCTAATCATGGTGAAAGATCTTCAATATCTCTCATAAAGATCTTCCCTTTTGTTTTCTTACCTAAAACCTTTCATTAAATCCTGGGGAAAATAAAAAATAAAAAGGGTGAGCTCAAATGATCAGTAATGGTAAACATAGAGAACATAAAACAATCCCTAAACATTTGAATGCAAAAACTTGAACATAAAATCTAAACATCAAAATCTTGAGCAAAGACATAAATCTTGGAAGTACGTAAGGCATATATAACAAAGGAACATCAATCATGATAAAATTTCATGTGAATAAAACATGTAATTGTGGAAAACCATTAAGCAAATGATATGATTTCCATAGAAGCCAAGGCATTGCATCCAAGACCATCTTAGTGGACAAAGTCCCGTTTTGAATTGAGTTCACTCCTCATTCCAGTCCTGTAACACTGAACCGGATTAACTTACCATTCCAGCCATGTCTATCTCATGAGATATAAAGTTTTACCTAATGCATTGGAGGGAGATATAGGTCCCACCCATCTTATAATTAAATCACTCTTACTTGTGCCACAACATGAACATAAATAATTCATCATTACCCAAAGTATAAAATGAGTTTCATAAACATCATCCCATCATAACATAATCCATACAAAAAAGGGATATCATTTCTTCATAAGAAAACTGAAACCTTGTAAATCATAGAGACATTATACTTGAAACATGAAATGAAATACACCGTTCATGGAGACATTAGGTCGTATGTATGCATGCACGCTGTTTTCCTTTCCTTATTGACTTGAATGGAAGTAAGTAGATGACATATATATATATATACATAAATACAGTAGCTTTATCATGTCATATCTTTCATTATTATTCATTATATATACTTTATAAAAATTCTTGAGTGGTTAACATGGAGAATGAATCTCATTGCGTCGTGGATACGATAATTCGTACGTACGCACGAGCGATGATATCGTTCCCATAATTATTGAATTGAATTGGAGTGGATGATATAATATCTCAGAATCAGTATGATGTTATAATAACTATATATATTTATTCTTTACACCATTATACCCATCCAAGTAAGCTGGTGGTGGAAAAACAGATTACACCACGGCGTGGAGACAGTATTGAGTACGTACGCACGCGCGGTGATTTCATTCTCCATAGGATGGATAGAATATGGAATAGGGTTGTTTAATATTTATAATAACATATAATTATATTAGTGATACTGATGTTATTAATTTATGATGAAACAAATAAATAAGAATAAGTAGAATAAGAAATAAATTGGAAGGAATTAGAAGAGGATATTACCTCTTCTTTGACACGCCTCTTCTTAACCTCACCTTAAGGCACTAGAGTTGGTATTTTGAGGAGACCAGAACCTCTATAATTTTTCTAGGGAAGTTTATAAGGGAAATGGGCAGGGTTTGTAAGACCTTTATAGATCCAAATTTTTTAAATAGAAGAGGGAGGAGGTTCCCTTTTATAAGGGAGGAGAGGGGAACCTTAGGAAAAACATAAAATATTATTTTATAATAAAGACATATTCGGTTTATAATAGCTCCAAATTGATTTATTTCTAATCTAAAGTGTGTATGGGTCTAAATAATCTCAACCAATAGGTTTTAGACAAGTTTAGGTTACTATTTTAAACTTATCATTTAGATTTAACTCTAAGTTAGATAATTTAACTTTTATAGTGTCTTCTTGTTTTCTTACACTATAGGGGTAATAAATTTACTATAACAAGCCAAAAGAACCCCAAGTGGTTCATTATTAATATATATAATCTTATCTAAGTCATTTTTCCGAACCTTAGATTTTTAGGAATATAATAACAATTAATAATATAATATTTGTTTTAAAAACTATTTTATGTCAATTTTGACACTATTTGGTAATTGATTTTTATGAAAATCATAACAGCATGATTAGTTCTAAAAAAGTTAATTAAATCTATAATAACATGTCATATTAACCTAAAAAATTATTGGAATTCATAAAAAGTCTCAAATTACTATTATTTGGGTATTTATAACATCAATTATGTTAATATTTCATTAAAAAGGTGATTATTGCATCATCATTGTGTAATAAATAAATTAATTTATATAATGTCTAAAAATTATAAATAAAATTCTATTATTTAGGAAATCTTTTTATATTTCTAATGAATATTTATAGTTAAATTTATATTATGTATAACCCTATATTAAAAAAAATTTAGTTATTAAACTTTGATTTTAACTCTTTTAACTCTTCTTTGAATTAAATAATAATAAATGTCCTAATCTAATCCAAGTGGACCAAAATGATAATATTATTTTCCTAAGGTTATTTTTGGTCGAATTATACTTATCCAATAGAATTAGGACATGTGTTAGGGTAATAATAATATCATTTTTAACCTTAATTACCCTATTTACTTTTAACCGTGGTAAATAAAAGTAAAAAGTTACTATTCGCCAAAAATTATTTTTATCTTATTGAACCAAATTTTACTAATTTATATTAACCTTGTCTCTAAGATTTTCCAAATTAAACAAACATAAGCGGTAAAAATATGTTTTATGTAAATTTTCAAATTCTCCTAGGAGGTGGGTAAAAGACGACGAAAAGATCAATAAAATTTTTATATATCTAAAATTATTATAAAATGACTCCAATGAATTACATTGTACATATATAGGTATTATTTATCAATTTTTACCTAAAATAAATTTTAATTAAATAAATAATCATTTGAATAAAAAGTCTGTTTTAACCAATAACTCAGTGTTTTCACTATTTATCAAAAATTGAAAGTTTACAGAAAAATACCAAAAATTCACCCTAGGATAATTTCGATATTATGAATCCAAAAATGAAGACCATTTTGAAAGATAAAATTAATAAAATTTCAAAAATTGGATATTACTATTCATAACGGCTAGTTCATAATAATATTATAATAATATCTCGTTTAATGAAACTTCGTATTGCGTACTACACACGCTATCGAGGAAGGTCTTGATTGCGTTGCGTGTAATGCAATCCAAGTCAGGGATTCATGTAGTGAAAGCTCTTTTTTGTGTTGTGTATTACATAATCAAAACTTATTTCATTTATACATTAAACAAAATCTATACTTAATGTTGCGTAGAATAATTTCCACCAAACGAACTTGAAATTGTGTGTAAAACAAGCCAAGAATAGTGTTGCGTATACTCCAAGCTAATACGGTGTTGCGTATAGTACAAGATAATCTGGGTGTAATGTTTAATATAAGACATCAAAGAAATTAAAAATAATATATCTCATAAAATCTCGGGGTTTTACAATATAAATTTATAACCTTGAGAGTAACTGAAGTGAATACTTAATAATGAAATTAATTGGTATTTATTATATGTAATGTGATTGTTGGAAGGGTAATGTGACCATTGAAATAGTAACCCAACTGTTTGAATATTAATTTAACCACAAAATAATAAATTATATTATAAATAATATTTATCATGATAAATTTAAGTAAATATTAGTATTATAATTCCAAATAAAATAAATATCATGATTAATAATATCAAAAAAATATAACCATATTTTTAATAAACTTTCTTCTGAAGTAATTCATAAAAATCATATTTTTTATATATAAAATTAAAATTACATATGGTAGAAATTTATTTTGATAAAAATAATATCATTTTTTAAATCACATCATCAAAATTGTCCAAGGGTATTTTTTTCAGTTTTCTAAGATACAATTGTTTTCAGGTGAATAGTACAAATACAGTTTTCCACATTATCTGTGTATCTTAGAGTACATCAATCATGATGTAAATATAACATAATCCATTATAAAATATAGTTTTTAGTCATGATATATTTTATTTCATAAATGGGTCATCAAAATATAATAAACTTAATTTTAAAACCAAAAATTCATTTTCAAAAATATAATGTCAATGGTGTTTCCATAAAATAAAAAAAAATTCATTCCAATTTTCATTTTCATAAAATATTAATTTATATTTATAAAGAGGTTTAAATTCATGAAATATATTATATTATATTTATATTTGAATTATATTGTCAAAAATTCACTATTACAAGTTCTACAATTGATATATTATTTTATTTAATATTTTTTTTTAGAAAATACCCATATCCCCATGTATGAATAACCCCTCTCCCTCCCATTATAAAATAACTCATCCCACTCTTAAAAAATCAAATACTCTACCAAAAGTTTCTCTCTAAAACCTTTTATAATAACTAGGTACATTTTGATGTAATACAACTCTAAAAATCAATGGTGAAATAGTGTTGTACAAGAGAATTTGTATTGAGGATTAAGTAAGTTTAGATCGAATATTATTTTTTAATTTCTTATTCTTCTTATATTTCTTTTTCACCACCCCCTTCACAACCAAACCTTATTAAAATAAATTAGGAATTAATTTATCATTATATTAATGATGTTAACCATGTGTATGTATCAATTTACTATATATATATAAATATCAATATTCCATTCCCACTCTCCTAACAATGTCTCATAAAAGGTTTGAAAACTACCTATGAAGAAATTTCCATGTCATCCATATAACCATAATCATGGATGGATATTATGAACTATAAAATTTAATTATATGTACTATAAGATACAATAATTAATTATAAAAAAGTATAAATTACATTTAAAGATGTAGTGGAATCAAGGAAAATGAGAAATATGTAAATAATAAATCATATCCCAATCACTACCCTATAACCATTGAAAATATGAAAAATAATCAAATGAATATAATTTATAAGTAGTGGTAAAATTCAAAATAATTCACTTCTGGATAAAGTTTTTCATAAATCTATCTTTATTATTCAGGAGGTCCAAAAGTGACAAAAAAAGTGGTAATTAAGTTAAGGGGATTCTCTAACACAACTTCTTTTCTTTAGGTTATCCCTCATTTAAGAAAAATTCAATAAAGATATTCCAATAATGTTCCTTAAATATAATTTCATTTTTCTTCCATTTTCTTTGGGGGGTATACATGTTTCCACCTTGATTTTAAATCCAAATAAAATGATTTTCCAAAAATATTTTTCTTTCCCAAACAAATCACCTACTCCTCATGTGTCAATTATTATCCAAAGAAAAATGATATTTTATTGAAAAGTATGATCTCAAATGTTTATTTGGGACCCCCAATGATTATTCATGAATGTATCATTAATGAAATCCTTCATTAAACCATTCATTTCCATGGATTTGTTTTATTATTACAATTGTTATACATTCTATTTGGCATACATGAATATGTAAATGATATGATGTTATGGGTGGGCCTTGAATTATACATCCCTCCAATGAATTTTTTTAATGTGATGTATCTCATTAGAAAATATGCAATATGCATGAACATGATTCTACCATTGTTTACATGTATTATTTTATTATTATTGACATGTTTTATGTTTGAACATGATTATAGATTTGTTCACAAATATATGTGGTATTTGGATACTATGACATGATATTTCATTTTTATTCATTTCAACATTCCAAGACATTATATCATATTTCATTCACGATGCTGATGATGATCTTATGCTTATGATATGATGATTATTATTATTATCACCCTTTTTATAATGATTCATGTCCCTTTTTCATACTATTATAAGGATTTTATCTCTCCCCTTTCATTTTTTATATCCTCAAGTTATTACTTATATTTTGGAGAACATGAGAGCTACTAAGATGATGGAAAAGAATGAATTAAATAATATTTATGTTTTATTATTTTAAAATTTATGACACTAAACATTTAGATCCAGGATTTTAATTATTTTATGTTGTTTATCCTAAAAGTGATGTAATATACATGTAAGAATAATTAGGTTCACTGCAAAGACAAAATAAGTAATATGGTATAAACTCATTAATATTTATAAAGGTGATAAGAAGTCAAATAATCCTAAGATAAAAATCTAGATATTTAAATATGATGATTTTAAAATAAAAAAGATATACCTATTGATGATTTATTTATGAGATTTAGGGATATTTTGAGTATCATAAGATTTTTTACTGATAAATTGTATGATACTATAGTGGATGAGGATGATAATTTATACTTACCTCACAAGTTTTATGCCATAGTCACTTTTCCCAAAGATAGTGACCCAAAATCACTACTTCTAGATAATTACCATAGATTTCTCATTTCAAATTATATGAGGAATAAATTTTTTCTAATTATTATGTTAAAAATTGAAAAATAAATCTCTTTTAAGGCTAAAAATGAAGATAATCATAAGAAGAAATTAAATAAAGATGTTGGGGTTATTTGGATTTTGATTTGGATATGAGTTAGATGTTGGATAAGATGATGTATTTACTCTATTAAAATGTAATAAGATGAAAGGTATGATTTAAAGGTAATCATACACAAAAATCCTTTTTGTGTGGATCACTCAGAAATTTTGATACAAATTATCCTAATCTAAAATAAGATGGAGTCAGTGGTGAAGAATAAGAAGATCCAAGATGTGGGGTCAAAAAGGGATCAACATAGTTAAAAAATATGGGTTTCTTATAAAGGTAAGAAATTCTATTTGAAAATTTTGAAAATGGATTTTCTAATGTAAATTTGAACGCATTTATAGAAGTGATGAGGAAGAGTAAATACATACTTCAGGATACGTTGATGAAAAAAATCTTATTAAAAGGTGAATGAAGAAGATTTCACAAGATAATGATGTAGTGAATGTGAATAAAATAATTTAACTGGTATGAAATTATTAATGAAAATGGAAATCATGGATTGAATCTCAAAAATATATATGTTTGAAAAAGAGATTAAAAGTAAAAGGAAGTAAAATTATTCTCCTCAGATTAATGAATAAGTTTTTATTTCTGAGATGTTAATGTTTCAGAATTAAGTTTATTAATTTAACAATCTTCTTGACAAGATAAAGAATTAAATAGTTAATATCGAACAATCAATATAAAAAGGGATGGAGTTTCATTTATTAAAACAAAAAATTATGATTATTATAAAATAACTTGAAATATTTACGTTGAATTTTCCAAACTCTATTCATGAATTTGGGGAAGATCGTGTAAATAAATGGATATTCGAAATCAGAAAAAAAAAATACACTAATGAATTGAAAAACCTTGTTAGAACATGTGTTATGTCCGAGATAAAGAATCAAATAAATAAGGTCATTATTTATCATTATCATGTATTTCATTAGATTATATAAATTATGAGTGAATCTATTTTAATAAAAATTATACTACAAATAATAAAAGAAAAATACCTAATAATAAGATGGATATGAAGAATAAAGAGTCAAGAGTCCAATAAAATATTTTTTTAACTAAAGGATTTAAAATTAATAGTGGGAATAAGGTTTCAACATAGGATCATAGTTCATGAAAACATGGTTCATATAAAGGAAAATGGTCTATTATTGGTTATTTCACATACCATGGATATTTTGGGAAAATATCAATGATTTTGGTTTAACTACAAATAAAATGAATCTTTAAGTTAGTATATGAGATATATATTGAGAGTGAGTCATCTCTCTCAACATATAACAATTCAAAGACTACCTATTAAATCTAAATAGAAAATATGAAATATATTTCAACTATTGGATGATATTTATGAATGATGTGAGTAACCTACTATTCATGAAAAAGGGTTTCTTATTATTCTCCCAGGTCAAATGTGTTTAAGAGAATGCAATGAAAAGTCTTTGAATAAGAAGTAGAAGTGAAATGAAAATGATCTTGTTTTTTATGTTTCCTATAAATAATTCAATTAGGAATGTCTATTTAATTTTGATAGGGTTTTTTCATCTAATATGATAGGGGAGTTGAATCTACTCAAGATTGGTAAAAAAAATTAAATATGTCTAAGTGACCTTTTGAAATATTGGATAAATCAAAATAAAAGGTGTTGGATTAATATTGATTTGTAAATACCAATTGAAATCAAAAAGAACATTTCATGTTGAAATACTTAAAGACAATCTTATTATTGTGTCTCATTTGTTTGATGAAGTAAATGAAGTGATTTTTAAATAGAATGACATTTTGTAAAGAGATTTAATAATGGATGTTTTATGAAAAGTGTACATTGAACAATTGGAAATCTATTTCATATTTTTTATGCAACATATTCCTTAAATTTACTCATGGAATAAGAAAATCAATCGTTCCATTAAAGACATGGTCATCTAGGCCAAAATAATGTTTTTAAGGTTATTTATAGATATAATATTCTTGATGTTCCTATATTGAAATGATAATGGGGTTTTTGGTGATACAATTATAAAAACTAAATGATTTTTAATACACTACACAATAAGGTTGAAATAAAATAAACATGTCCTTTTGAGTTGATTCACTCTGAAAATTATGGGATTATAAGGAAGTAATCAAAAAATAGAGGTAACTATTTTATTTCCTTTATTAATTAATTTACATAAATTAAATTCATTATTTTTATAAAATATTAATCTGAGTATTTAAATAGTTTGAAAGGATCCAGAAAATTCTATAAAAAGAGTGTAATTACTCTATGATGAAAATTAAAATTGACAGTGTTGTAGAGTATACTAGTGGATGATTTGAAACATATCTTAAAAAATTTGGAATTAATAATGAAATTAATTAAATATACACACACACAAAATATTTTTTCTGAATGAAATAATATATATATTGTGGATATGGTTCAAAATATATTATTAGAGAATGGAACATCTCATTATTTCTATAAACATATCATTGAAGCAGCAGTTCATATCCAAAAAAATTTGTGTTTACCAAAATAACTCAGATATTTCATCATATGAGATGTATTATTTAAAATATAAATGTTTTATGTATCTGAGAGTCTTTGGAATCCCTTCCATGATCAATTTTAAAGGTGAAAATGTGTTAAAATTTTAAAGAAGTGGTGTTGATGGTATCTTCCTTGGTTATCAACCAAATGGAAGAGGATATCATTTTATAATGAATATATAAAAAATATTATTGATTTTGTTCATGTGAATGTGATAGAATACATAAATAATGAGAATTACTATAATTAATAAAGTTAAATAGGTGGTTCTAATGAATTTTTTTTTGTGAAAAATAAAGATAAAGCACTAAAAATAGTGAAAATATTTAAGAACTTTGAGTTAAAGAAATTTTTTTAAAAAATTACAGTGATGGAGAACAATCTTATTCATGTCATGCTAGGTCGAGAAGCCATGTTTATGTCCAAAATATCATTTTAAATCAAGGAAAACATATTAAACCTATAATAACATTGAGGAAAAACATTCATATATCATTACTATATCATGTTGAACTAAAATATGTGAAATAAGAAATGAAACATCAAGAGTGGATTGATATAATGAATCAAGAGATTGATTCGATTGAAAATAATTAGAATTTGGTGTTAGTACCCAAGTCCAATGAAAATAACATTTTCTGGATGATATTGGTGTTCCGAAACTAGATGAATAAAAATTGTAATAAAGAATTATTGGTGTCTAATGGATATTCATATATTGAAGGAGTTGAGTTTGTTGAAACCACTACACTAGTTGAAATACAGGAAACTATAAGAATTTTTATTTCCATTTATTCATGAATGTACTTCATGATCATCAAAATTTATTTTAAGTCATCCATCCTTGATGGTGAATTGTAGGAGGTGGTATTGTAACACCCGGTGTTTTTATGAATTGTTTTTTCAAATAAATTAAAATTCAATCATAGATTACATTTCATGAAACAACAAGTAGGGATTGGTTTATAGGAAACACAAAGTTATTCTTACAATACATGAAATAGTAAGTTTGTCTTGGATAAAATTCTACATTATTTTTGGCTTGTGTTTCACATAATATTGAGTTCCTCGATAGCTTGTGTTACATGAAAGACCAAATTTTACCGAATAACAATATATTATTAATAGTAGTATTTAATATAATATTTATCACATGGACTTTATATTAAATTTAATGAATTTGATTAAAAAAATATGAAAATATATTTTTTTCACATGTTTATTATATATCTATTCATTATAAAAAATCATTTGAAAATGTAATGTTACCTGAAAACCCATATTTTTTCCGAAAAAGGGTTAATCATTCAGTGAACATATAATTTAAAATTAAATTTTACCAATATAATAAAACTTATTTGGAAAAAATATTCATTTTTTGATATTGGAATATCAAAATTATTTTAGGTTCAATTTTTTGTATTTTTCTCGAAGGTTTCATTTTTTGATGAAAAGTGAAAAATACAGAATTTTAATTGAAAAATACCTTTTAATTTAATTTATTTAAAATTTAAATTATATTTAAATTAAATTTAATAGTATAATTAGATAAATTATACATATATTAGTCTAATTTATGTCATTTCTGAAATTGGATATAAAAACATCAGTCTTTGGAACATTTTCACATGAAAACCCTCTTTCTCATCACGTTTGTGGGATTCATTTCAAATTAATTTTTACCACATTTGTGAATTTATTTTTCCAAAATGGATTCCATATTTTGAATAAAATGATTTATAAAGTATAATAAGTTCAACTTAATTTTTTAATGTAATTATTACTGAAAATAGTTAAAATGTATCAGAGCGGTTAAGAGAAAAATTGGTTTACTAAGGGACTAAACTATAAACTTACACTGCTAAATGACATAGAAAATTGTCCAAAACCAATTTAATAGAAATATTTTGACCCTTATGAAGATATAATCTAATTTTATGAGTTTTTTTTTGTCACTATTACATGATACTTACACATATAATAAGTTATGTAATGAAAAAAACCAAAAACATGTTTCTTTCATCCGTTTAATTTTATAAATCATTGGTATAGGGAAAAACAACATAATTATGGTTAAAAATACAATTTTTTAAGATAAAAATGTTTTTCTATCACCATAATTTATTTTTAATTTTTTATAGATGATACAATTACTTTAAATTCTTAAGAAATGCTTACACATGAGTTAATTAGTTAATAATTAAATAAATAAAATGATACTAAAAAATCAAAAGTAAAGTAAATTAAATGAATTAGTATATAATTTTAAAAAAAATTATATTAGTACATTCATATTCCATTGTTGTCTTTTTATTTTTTTAAATTCAAATTATATAAATATTGTTAAAATTGACATTAATGTTATTTTATAGTAAACGTTTTTTGATTAATTGATTTAAAATTAATAAAAATCCTATATTCAATAAATTTAGTTTTAAAATTTAATAAATATAAACTATTTTCCATTAATGTACCAACTTTTCAATTATAATGACTATATTGATCATTAAATAGTAAACACTCAATTAGGGTGATTATGGTTAAAGTAGTGTTTTCAAGTTACATGTGCTTATGTTAAAATAAATATACAACACACATAACATTTTAATTTTTTAAATTGGAATTTATATTTAGAATCAGTGGGTATAAATTATCTACAAATAATCATTTTATTTTAGAATTAATCTATAGACTACTTAGATAAGAGAACTAGTTAACAGAATAAAAACTAAAATGGGAAAAATAAGGAAACAAATAATTTAAGGAATAAAATGTTTAAAACTTGTGTATAAATGTGATTTGGAGGTATTTATTGATTATATAATACCTATAAACCTTTAATTATCATTCCCAATTGTGAATACCTTTGGGTATTTACAAGAATGTCACTCCTCCTCAACTATAAATGGAACTCACTCTCCCCACTTCTTTACACCTATCAATACATTAGGATTGCACACAAAATACCCTAATAAATTCTAAAAATACATCATATCATCTTATGATACATAATTTGGGATTAAAAAAACCAAGTAAGGCCTTTTATGAAGACCAAAATGAGATACCTAAATAATAGGTATCGTTCAACAAAGAATGATTTTGTTTTATTTCTTCCTCAAACCCCTTAAATCATTTTGATATCATAATTATATAAAATACTTATTATATTAAATATTCTAATGTATTGTTATGTTTATAACCTGAAACTATACAATATTCCATCAAATGGGTTACAAAATCACTATTCTTAAATACAGTATACTACCGCCTCATGAACTGATGTAGTTTGTTTTTCTATTTCCACATTTCAAGGTTGGGAATAATTATAGAAATTTATGATTTATTTATTATTATATAATTATTATACATCACATACCTTCATGTTTTTAATTTTTTAGGAATACGATAATGTCGTTTGTAAGTAAGGCTAACTACCGCCTCAAGAAGCAATGTGACTCGTTCATGCATTACATAGAATGTATTAAGGATGACTTTAATATAAATGTGTGTTATATATAAAATAGAAAATTCTATTGGAATGATAATATATATATATATATGTAATTTAATTTTCTTTCTTTCAATACGATATGAAAATAGAAACATCATTCAGGTGTATGTTCGACATACTGTCTCCATGAACGGTGTACTTCATTTCCTATCACTAAACATTAGATATTAATATAAATACATATATATGAAATATATATGATATTTCTATCATTTTAATCATTTTTTAAATTATTAAATTATTCTCTATGTAATATTATCGAGAATAAAAATTCAATGATATATGAAAAATAAAGCTGTTATTACTTAAAACATAACATGGAATTGTTAATAAACCGATAACATAAATTAATAAGTAAATTATATATTGTACTATATATATGAAAATGGTTCAGTGAATTATGTATAATAAACTTATATTTATTATAAAGTAGGTTTGAATTTGTATAAAATAACTAAATACTTAAGGTAGGGGATTTCTAGTCTCACTATTATTTCTGGGAGACTTATGTCATATTCACCACTCATTTCAATTTTTTGGTTTAAACATTACCCTATGACATGAAATATTGTAAATTTACTTAAATTTATTATAATTAATTTTTTCACTAATTTTATTCTTTCACAGGTGTTACAATTATAAGGTTACTCTAGAAGAAATGGATTTGTATCTCACTTTTTACTTTTATGAGACACGTTCTATCTTCACCACCTATTTATTCTAATTGGTGAATATAATTCCCATGAATTTATTTTTTTATTATTGTCATAAAATATCTTTGGTTTTACATGTCCATTTATGTATATGTTTTTTAATAGGTTTATGGTTCAGGAGTTACCAAATCAGAAAATAATTTTGGTCTTGATTTAAATTATTTCAGATGCACACTATGTTATAAACTGATATTCCTTCAAGAGGTGTAAATGCAACCCCTTTTTATTGCAATATCATTAGTTTATTCATCCTAATTATATTATAATTTTAATTTTTGTGTTATTTTTCCATGGGGATTATGATTCAATGTTACCAAAGCGGTAAGGATTTTATTTTATAATCTCTTCATTTTTTCAGGATTGTTTATGATTAAGTATCTAATTTTAAAATCTCATTATCTACCTCTCATAATTTCCAATGAATTTTCTTATCCTCTGGTTACTCATGATATCTGAAAATAATGGTATCATTTTTACACTTTATGGTACTTATGATAATAAATAAATTTTTTTAATAAAATCTGTCCTTATTTCTCTCTTCAAAAAGAAATCAGTTTTATTAAAAATAATTTTTTTCTAATTTTTTTACATTATATCTTATGATCATTTTCAAGGAAAAGTATTTTAAATATTATTTATGCTTTAAAAATAGATTAAAATGGTTTTCAATGATTCCATTATATGTTTTCATAGTTATTTTCAAATAATAATGTTTTCAAAATGTTTTATGATTTTAAATGAGTTTTAGAAAGCAGAAAGTATACTTTCATAAAGAAATGTTTAATTTATTTTTAAAACATACTTCATAATTTTTTTAAAAATAAAATTAATGTATTTGGAAAATGTTTTATTACATAAAAAAATTGAAGAAAGGTTATTTTCCTTAATAAATTCTCCAAGTGATCTCCTAAAATCCTTCTTCTTATAAGATGATATCCTTTGATATAGTTTATTAATTAATTGGGATATGATCCAAGGACACCATTCTTATTCTTTATTTGAATGGTTTATCATTATGTTGCCATTTTGTTTATGAAACCCATTTCTCTTCCATGAGTTATACCATGAAAATAAACTTATGAAACTCGCTTCCTTTTTCAGTTTATTTTATAATGAAATTATTATGAAACCTATCTCACTTCCATAGGTTATGATATGATTAAATTTCTTTGATACCCATTTCAATTCATGGGTTATGATATGATGATTATGAAACCCATATCTTTTTATGGGTCATGTTATGATGAATTTTTTCTTATCTAGTGTTACACATATGTTTTATTTCATTATTTGATGTGTGGGTTATATATCTCCCTCTAATTAATTGGTTAAAGATTTATATATCATGATATAGATAGGAATGGAATGATGAGTGAACTCAGTTTAGTCAAAAAAGTTTTTCAGTATAAAAGTATTAGGAGTGAACCATAACATCTATGATGGTATTTGGAGTGAACCCTAATTACTATGATAGGCTTGGAAATGAACCATTACTACTATGATGGTTTGGGGAATAAACCCATACCAATATGATAGAATTGGAAATGATCCTTAAATAAAATGAACATGATTTTCTATGATTATGGGTATATTAAAAATACATTTCTGATGATAATTTTATGATCTCATGGCTCATGTTATTTGATTATATTATTATTAATATCTTTTTAAACTCCAATACTTATTCCGTGACTCATTATTATGATATTTTATATGCATGTTATGGTTTTAAAATGTTATTTTCATGTTCTTGTACCCCTATGTTCATATTATGCTTACGTGTCTCCCTTATTTACCCTTACTAAGCATATGAGTTCACCCTTTCATATGTATCCTTTACTTTTTTTATGAAGAAAGGATTAATGTAGGTTATGTCTATGAGGATTTCTAAATGGGAAGATATTTGTGGGGAAAGTGGATATTATTCACTAGATTGGATTTTTTTGGTCCTAGTTTCCAAAGACACTAAAATATTACAGTCCTCAAGCATGTATTTGAATAATAAAATGATTATTCTCACCATATTATATAATATCCATGTACGTTAAGTCCTGGGTTACTATATTTGGTATCAAATTAATTCATTATTTAACCCTTGGAAACAAGGATGAGAAAAATTTTGTGAGGTACCTAGTGATATATTAAAGGATATGTCTAGTAATGTCACTGAAGATTAGTCTAAGGATGATTAAATATTTAAGAAAATATCCTATAATTTTGGTAATTTATTGAGAGATATGTTTCTAATAAATTACATCCCTGTGTGGATACTATAAGTGGATGTGGACCTAGAGAAGATTCACATTGGGGTAATAACCCTGAAAACACCAAATTGAGCTTGACTCAATCAAAAACTAGTGCACGATACTGGGCCATGTTGCACACGAGGTTTGAAACTCCCAAGGGATATACATTGGAAATTTAGAAACTATTTATAAACCATAATAAAGGATTTAAATATATGATAAATATGAATTACCTTTGATGAACCAAAGGTGTCATAGATTAAAAAGGAGTAGTTATGATTTAGATATCGTATGAGTTATTTTCCATGATTATGTGGTTTTTCACTATGATTAGTGTTTATAACATCGTTTTTTGGTTTTATTCAATGGATGGAGCCATAAAGAATAATATTAACATTGAACTGTTTGGAAAATTCAGTGACTATAAGAAACCAAATTGGATGATGACCGGATAGAATGATATTGTAATTATGTCGAATCAGCTATCATGATATTTGATTAACACCAAGAATATCTATAAGATTTAAGACACATTAAATAATATGATTATTTAATTTTAAAAAAGTTCATGTGGTAATGTAAAATGTGGAATTAAGACTCAGATTCCAACATATCAAGAAGGAGGGAAGAAAAACTTGATGAAATATATCAAATGGAGTGGAAGATGTTATCTATGTGGAAATGAGGTCATAGAGTGACAAATCATCGAGGAGTAAAAAGTTTTTTCTATATATAAAATGTTCATTACCCAACTCAATTACATGATCCAATAATTTAATTTTATCAAGGAAGGATCTATTCTCTTCTAATCAATGAAGTATAATGATTGATGTATTTATGTATTTGTATTTAATAATTATTAATTGTGAAATATATAAGGATTTATAAGTATGTTTTTTTTGTTAATTATTTAAATGAAAACATTTAATAATGATGATTGAATGAGAATTTTATATAATTAAAATGTTATATATTGATTATGGTAAGGTACCCCATAATATGATCTAAAAGTTGAGAAAAGGGTTTTTAGTTTGGATAAAGAGATGATTAATTTGGATAAAGTAAATTAGATATTATTGATGACCTCATAACTAAAAAAGGATTTTTTGGAAAAATAGTTCATGATATCATTGATGGAGTTTATTTTTTTATATATATAGAATATATTAAATAATTTTTTGTTTTATTCAAGGAATGAGGAAGAATTCTTGTTTTCAATAAGGTTCAATTGTAATTTAGGTTATTACCATGTTATAATATGTTTTATGGTGAAGGAATTAACATGTTGGGTATGTGATTATAATGCGATGATTTATGATATTTGGGGAATTAATTTTATGTTGACTTTGGTAAATTAATTCACCTTCTTTCAAAAGTTTCAGATTTTAATCTTCTGAAAGGGTCATAAGGCTAACCATTTATGAAATAGTTTGTGTTTAACAATGAATGTGGTTTTAGAAATTGATGTATTATTTTTTCATATGATATTTTATGCATGTTTGATAACATGGGATAAATATTTTTCATCTATGATATCTAAATATATAAGTAATTAATTACTATTCTATCTATGGATCATATGAAATATTTGTGCTTCAGGCATAAAAAATCCAACTTAATTTCATAGAGTAAGAGATGAATTGTAAATTTGACATGGAATAACACATGGGTTGTATTATGCTTATGAAATATAATTAAATCAAGTATGTATATCATCTCATGAAAATTATTCAACTTTTGGAAAAGGATATTGAAACAAAAATGTTATAATTGTGCCTTCATTTATAATGATTCAAATCACCCCTTAGATCATTACAGATTTATTTTTTTTATCATTAACTATATTTGGATCTCACACTTTATTATGATCAATTATCTATATCACTCTCAATAATTATTTATGATTTTATTTCACCTCCAAATCATCACTTCCCACCTATGTTATCTTATTGGAATCATAGTTTTGAGTTACATTGGGTAATCATTAATTTTTCAACTTTCTATTTTTATATGATGTTTTTGTATTCATTTTTAAGATATTGGTTTCCAATAATAGAAAATTCGTGTTTTAAAATATTGATTATTGAAATTAATTTCAATGGATAAATATATTTTATGCGGGTTTAAATGTAACACCTTGAGTTTTTATGAATTATTTTTTTAAAATAAATTAAAATACATTCATGTTAGGAATTGCATACAACACCATGTTAATATTGATTTATATAAAAAACCAAGATAATATTGAACTAAATGTAACACTAAGTTTAGATTTTGGTATATAAACCCCTATTTTGGGATTGTGTTACACAATATAACGAGTTCCTCTAAAGCATGTGTTACATAGAAGACCGAGTTTTACTGAACTATAATATACTGTTATTATTGTTTAATATCATATTTGTTACCTAGTAATTGGATTTTTGGGAATTAATTTTATTAATTAAAAATGAAAATATATAGTTTTCACTTTTTCATTAGTTACCTATAGATTTGAAATAAAATAAGAATCATGTAAAAGAAAAAAAATGATTTCTGAAAACCTATATCTTTTCTAAATTACAGGTAAATCGATCTTGGAAAAAATTGTTTAATATTACCTTTTAATAATTTTAGAAAATATATTTGAAAAAAAACTTCATTTTTTAATATAGAACATCAAAATTATTTTAGGGTGAAATTTTGGAATTTTCTAAGAAGTTTCATTTTTTGATGAACATTGAAAAATAATGAATTTTAATTGAAAAATATCATTTAGTTTAATTTATTCATAAAAATAAATTATATGTTAAATTTATTTTATAGTATAATTAGTTCTATTAATCATATATTAATCTAATTTATGTTATTGGAATCAATTTCATACTGAAATTTGATATAAAAACTTTATAAAGTTTTGAACATTTTCACTTTAAAACTCTCTTTGTCGTCACATTTGTGAGATTAGTTTTAAATTATCTTTTTACACTTATGTGAATGGAATTTGGTAAAATGAATACCATATTTTGAATAAAATATTACAATATATAACAAGAACAATATAATTTTTTACCATAATTATTAGTGAAAAAAGTTAAAATTAATCACTACGATTAAGAGGAAAATAAGTTTACCAAGGGAATAGACTATAATATTAATGGTGAGAATGACATAGAAACTCATACAACGCCAATTTTCTAGACATATTTCAACTTGTTTAACCTTAGGGTAGAATATTTTATATTTTTAGACACTTTTCCATTAAATTTAACCATATAATATGTTAACCTAAGAAAATGACAAAAAAAAATTTTATGCCTTTAAATTATATAAAGCATTAGAATAGGGAAAATGGTACATAATATTAATTATAAATATTATTTTTAAATATAAATAATTTTTTATAAGTTTAACTTATTTTAATTTTTTTATAGATGAGACAATTACATTAAATTCTTAAGAAACACTAGCATATGAATTATTTAGTTAATATTTCATAAATCAAATGATACTTAAAACATTAAAAGTAAATTAAATTGAATGAGTTATTATATTAACTAATTTTTTATTTGAATATTTCATGATACAAAGGTTTTAACTTAATATATTAAAATATCATTATTGTTTATATATATATTTTTTTAAATTCAAATTAAATAAATTATATCAAATTTGATATTAAGGTAATTTTATAAAAAATGCTATTTTATTAACAGATTTAAAATTAATAAAAGTTATATCTTCTAAAAAGTCAGTTTTAAAACATAATTAATATAAACTATTTTCCATTAATTTACCAATTTCAATATTATAATGACTATATTGACCATTAAATATTAAAAACATAGTTACCATGATTAATGTTAAATCATTATTTTTTCACATTACAAACCCTTGTGTTGAAATTAATTTCTAACACACATATGTTTTTTTAAATTGGATTTCATATTTCAAATTAGTTGGTAAAAATAATATATTATGGATTATTTTATTTTAGTCTTAAAGGATAAAATGCTTAGATTAGAAAACTATTTAACATAATGAAAGACCAAAATGGTAAAAATAAGTAAACATGTGTGATTTGGAATGAAATGCTTCATACATGTTTAAAAATGTGTTGTGGATGTTTAAGTCGGCCATATAATTCCTCAAAATCTTTAATTATCAGTTTTGGAAGTTTGATTCGGCCATATAATTCCTCAAAACCTGGTGGAGGCAGGGGCACTTTTTTTCCCCCCTCTAGCGCCTGCACGCACCACTCCACCCTTTGTCAGTGCTAGCTCCCATATTCCTTCATGCGCATGCGCCCCTGCCTCCACCAGGTTTTGAACTCGAGACCTCCCCCTGCATGCCTAATCCCTTACCACTCCTCTATTTTGATTTGTTTTCTATTTCATGATATCACTATATATATATATATATTTAGTTATATTTATTCTTATAGTAATATGTATTTATATAAATATATATATATAGTTATATTTATATATATCTTTATATATATAAATATGTATATTTAGTTATATTTATTCGTATAGTAATATATAGTTATATTAATATATATATAGTTATATTAATATATATATTTATAGTTATATTAATATATATATATTTAAAGTGATATTAATATATATATTTATAGTTATATCAATATATATATATAGTTAGATTAATATATATATAGTTAGATTAATATATAGGTATATAAATATTTATATATTTGTATTTTAAATAAAATGGATATTAGTTATTATTTAGATAAAGCTAATATATTTTATATGTAAATATATTTTATTATTTATATTTATAATTATATTTTTATGTGTGGACATATAAAAAATATGTATATATTGTTATATATTTGATTATAAATAGCAGTGAATTATAAAAAACAATAAAATTTCAAAGACCTAATATCAATATGAATGTAATACCTTGGAATAAATTCAGTCCCCACCAAAAAACCAATAATACCCCCTTAAACGAGGTTAAAAATCCACAAAATGTTAAAAAATCGGGGTACACTAACTAAAAACTCATTTTTGGAGGCCTTCTGGGCCTTTTTTGGCCTCGCAAAAACATGACTAGGGTTCCCTAAAATCATAAGGGTGTATCTCTCATCGCAGGCATCTATTTGATATGTGGTAGAGCTCAAGCGGACACCCAGATCAAATGTTATGGTCGTTTGAAGTTCGAGTTGCGTTTACAACATATTTTGGATATTTATTTAATTTATTTAATTTTTTTAGTCTTTAAATTGTTATTAAATGACTATTAATTGATAATAATTAGAAAATTATTAATTAAAAATATTTTTTTTTATTTTTTATAAGCCATTTTCACTAAATATCTTATATATTAAGTGTAACTGTATATTTATACTTATCTAAAATATATTTAAAATTATATTTAAAAAATATATATTATATTTATATCAATATAACTCTATCTATATATTTAAATATTAATATATATTTTTAATGAATTGTTTGTGGAAGTAGACCCTTTATCAGCGCTTTTAAAAAAGGGCTGATAGAGACCCCCCCTTTATCAGTGCTATTAAAAAACGCTAATAAAGGGGTACCCTTTAACAGCGCTAAAAAAGCATTGTTAAAGAGGGTACCTTTATCAGAGATAAAAAATGTGCTGCTAAAGGGGTACTTTTATCAGCGCTTTTTTGTTAGCGCTGATAAAGGGTGGCACTGGCCTTGCCCTGTTTTGTGGTAGTGTATTAAGGGTGGGTTTAATACAAATATGTTCCCTATATGGAATTAAAATTATATTTTTATAATAATTTGTATATATATCATTTTCTTCTCTTTAATTCTATATGAAAATAGAATGGAAACAGTGTTCATTCGCATATATGACCTACCATCTCCATGAAAGATGAATTTCATTTCCTATCACAAAATTATGTATTACTACAAATAAATATATAAAAAATATATATGATATTTATATCATGGTAATAATTCTTAAAATGATGAAATTATGATCTATGTAATATGATGAAGAATAATAAGTTAAACCCTGTATGAAAAACAATGTGTTTATTACACAAAACATAACATTAACAAGGAATTGTTAATCAACAGATAATATACAGTCATAAGAAAATCATATACATTATTATATATATAAACATTGTTCAATTATAGATGTATAATAAACATATATTTATTATTCATGAGGTTCCAAGGAATAAGAATTAAGTCAAATATAATGTAATAGGATTTCTAGTCTCACTTTTATTTTTAAGAGACTTCTTATATATTCACTACTCATTTCATTATATTTGTGTATATATTTAACTATGACATTAAATGTCATTAATATACCTCATTTAATGATAATTAATGTTTCCACTAATTTTATTATTTCATGCGGATTGTGATTTAAAATCTACTCCAGCATTAATATATTTATGTCTCGTTTTATACTTTTGTTATACACATGTTTTATTCACCACATATTTCATCTATTTGGTGTATATGCTACCGATGTATGTATTTTATGATGCTAATACTAAAATTTATGGGGGATAAAATTTAAATTAAATGAAATATATATCAATTGGTTTATATTTTGAGATCTTCTAAATAGGTAAGGTATTTTTCATCTCAATTTTCTTTCTTTGAGATGAATGCTATATTATGAACCTATATTCATTAACGAGGTGCAAATAAAAAAATTGGACATGAAATATCATGAATTTTTTAATACCCTTGATATTTTAAGTTTCATTTTATTTTGTTCCTCTATGTATCTTATGATTTAATGTTACCAAATTGGTAATGATTTTATGTTATAATCTCATCATTTGTTGGGGTTGTTTGTGATTGAGTATTAAATATTAAAATTTCATGATCTACCTCTCAATATTTCACATTAATTTTCTAATTCATTGCTTATTCATGATATCATAATGTAATGTTACCATTTTTCTACTCTTTTCATATATTATAATAAATAAAGTGATTTTAATAAAATCAGACCTTATTTCTCTCTTCGATCAAAAATATGTTTTATTCAAAAACCATGTTTTCAAAAAAAAATCCATAAATGTTTTTAAATGATATTTTAAAATCATTTTCATATAAAATTATTTTAAAAAGTTTTCTTTTTTAAAAAGTGTTTAAAATGGTTTTCAATGATTCCTTTATAATTTTTCATGGTTTTTTTCAAAGAAAAATATTTTAAAAATGTTTTAATATTTAAAAAATGTTTCTCACATTATAATGGATATTTTCTACAAGAAATTTTTTAAATGATTTTTGAATCATACTTCATATGTCTTCAAATTGGTTTTCACATAAAATGTTTTTGAAAATTTTTAATGGCTTAAAAAATGATTTTCCAATAAAGGTTATTTTTATTAAGAAATTTTCCATGTGATCTTTCAAAATCCCCCTTCATATAAGATGAAATAATTTAATATATTTTATACTTTTCTAGGGATATGTTCCAAGGGAGCCATTATTATTCATTATTTGAATGGATTATGTTTAATATGAAATGTTTTTTTATGAATCCTAGTTCTCTTCCATGGGTTATGACATCATAAAATGCTTATGAAACCCGCTTCCTTTCATGGTTTATTCTATGATGAAATCGTTATGAAACCTATCTATTTTCCACATGTTTTAATATAATGAATTTATTATGATTCCCATTTAATTTCATGTGATATGATATAATGTTTATGAAACCCATCTCTTTTTATGGGTCATTGTAGAGACCCAAAGCTTGACGTACATAGGCATTACATTGCTTTTGTGGAATACTTAATATTTAAAAAAAACAGACACCAAAGGACCGTAATAGTTTAGTGACTTTGGAAACTTGGAACATAATCTTCTAATCTTGGTGAAAGATCTTCAACATCTCCCACAAAGATCTTCCATTTTTTTCTTACCTAAAACATTTCTTTATATCCTGGGGAAAAGAAAACATATAAAGGGTGAGTTCAAATGCTCAGTAAGGGTAATCATGGAGAAAATAAAACAAACCAAATACATTTCAACTTCAAAACATGAACATAAAGTTTAAACATCAAAATCTTGAGTTTTGAAATAATTCTTGGCAGTACGTAAGGCGTAGATCATAAAGTAACATCAATCTTGATAAAATAGCATGGTAATAAAACATTTAATTGTGGAAACCATTAATCACATGATATTATTTCCATAGTAGCCAAGGCATTTCTTCCAAGACCATCTTAGTGGACAAAGTCCCTTTCTGAATCGATTTCACTCCTTGTTCCAGTCCTGTAACACTGAACCGGATTAACTTACCATTCCAGCCATGTCTATCTCATTAGATATAAATCTTTACCCAATGCATTAGAGGGAGATATATGTCCCACCCATCTCATAATGAAATCATTCTTACGTGTTCCACAACATAAACATAAATAATTCATCATAACCCAAAGAGTAAAATGGGTTTCATAAACATCATCCCATCATAACATAATCCATAAAAAACAAATGGATATAATTTCATCATAAGAAAATTGAAACCATGTAAATAATATAGAACTTATACTTGAAACATACACATATTATATAATGTCATCTTAGATGGAAAATGGTTTTGATAAAACACTTGAAATGAATTCTTGGGGAAAAAATCCTTTCTTCTTCAAAATCATTTTCCTTTCACAAAATGCCATGAAATTTTAAAAGAAAGAGATTTTTTTGAAAATAGTCATGAAATCCTGTGTAGGAAGATTCATGAAAATAAGGCTTTATGAAACCGTAAAAATCCGTTCATGCCGCATAAGTTAAAAAAACATTCTCCACGTACTTTTAATGGAAAAGTAAAAAATTACCACATATGGTAAACAAAAGAAATATTCCTTCTATGACACAAAGTAAAAGTCAAATAGGGGTAAACTTGACTATAAAAATACATTTGAGAATATTAAACAGTTTAAGAAGAACATTTTTATAGACATAGATGAAAAATATAACCCCAGTAAATACTTAAGTATAAGCAATCTCGGATAAAAATGAGATTTTCAAAATTATCCCTTACCTTATGTCTGATATGCTTCATATGTATCCGAACCTCCTATATAATTATTTAAATAATGTCATTGACTTATTAAAGAATCATATTCATTGTTATGATATCATATATGGTTCACTTATGACTTTATATTACCCGTTCTTTTGTAAATTAATGTTAAAGTAGTGTTTTGAGTAAAATCGTTTCATTTATCGTACGTGTTTCAACTTGTTGTTCTTGATATTATTACTTGTATACAGATTTACTTAATTCCAGAATATAAAAAATGATTTATATATAATATATATTCATCATATAAATATATATGATAGGTCAATAAATGGAATGAAATACACCGTTCATGGAGACGGTAAGTCGTACGTACGCATGAACGCTGTTTTCATTTCATTATTGAATTGAATGGAATTAAGTAAATGAAAAATATATGTACATAAATCCAGTAGAATTATTATGTCATATATATCATTATTATTCATTATATATACTTTATAATCATTCTTGAATGGTTAACGTGGAGAATCAATCTCATCACATCGTGGAGACGGTAATCTGTACGTGCGCACGAGCGACGATATCGTTCCCATAATTATTGAATGGAATTGGAGTGGATGATATAATATCATAGAATTATTATGATGTTATAATAACCATATATAATTATTCTTTACACCATTATACCCATCCAAGTAAGGTGGTGGTGGAAAACATATTACACAACGGCGTGGAGATGGTATTCTGTACGTACGCATGCGCGGTGATTTCATTTTCCGTTGGATGGATAGAAGGTCAAATAGGGTTGTATAATATTTATAATAACATATCAGTATATTATTGATACTGATGTTATTAATTTATGATTAAACAAATAAAGAAGAAGAAGTAGAAGAAGAAATAAATTGGAAAGAATCGGTAAAGGATATTACCTCTTCTTTAACGCGCCTCTTCTTAACCTCCTCTTAGGGCACTAAAGTTGGTCTTTGAAGAAGACCAGGACCTATAATATGTTTCTAGGTAAGTGTAGAAGAGAAATTGGAAGGGTTTGGCTGAGCTTGAAGGCTCAAAGTCATGTGAGGAGGAGAGGGAGGAGGTGACCTTTTATAAGGGAGGAGAGGGGCACTTTTGGAAACCTCTAAAATATTAATTTATAATAAACATAAACCCCACATAAAAACTTTAAAAGTGACTAAAATTAGGATATTAGATAATATAGGGTTGTAATATCATCAAAAAATAAAATGTATACATGTTTTATGTTTATCAACATGATTTATCATTATTTAATCTATTTAATTTTATTTGTGGAAATAAAATTATAAATTATAAATTGTTATAAATACATAATCAAATGTTGTAAATTTCCCATAATTGGATAATTTATAACCTTTTATACCATATAATTTCAAATTTGTAGTTTTTAAATATTTCTTTGATATTCAAATAATTTAATAATATGTTATTTTAATAAAATATCAATAGTGTCAATTTTCACACTATTCATTATTTGAATTTAAATAAAAATCACACAGAATATATGTTCGCAAAAATATATAAAATAGATCCCTAACATGTCATATTCATTAAAAAAATCATGGGGCATATTAATTTGTTCATATATTATTTATTTTAATATTTTTGAAACCATTTATTTGGTATATCTCTTAATAAAATAATTACTACAACATTTTTGTATAATTATTTAATATACCTATTTGTTCCATAAAAATTAAAAATAAAATCCTATGATAAAGATAAATATAATACCTATCATAATAATATTTTTACTTGAATTTATAAGCTTAAAATCTCAACATTTAAATTGTTATATTTATTAAATTATGAAGGTGACATCTTGGACATCATTTAAAATAAAAAAATATAAATGTCCTAATCGGTATTATAAGGATACAAATGGTCCAAATATATACCCTTGGATTATTAGGGTATATATATACTCGAAAAATAGTTATTGGTCAAGTTTATGGTCCTTTTGATAGGTATTTGTATTTTAACAAAAACTATATTATTGATTTTTCACTAAATAAATAATTTCTTCATCATTAATGTATAAGCTATTAAGGTAATTAAATATTTCTTAAAAATTACAAATAAATTAACATGATAAATAAAAACTTTTTATATTTAAAATGATTATTTATAATAGAATTTATATTCTATATAACCATGTATTAAAAATAACCTAATTATTAAAGTTTGAGTGGGACATTTCACTTTCCTTTAAATAAAATAAATAAAAGTTCTTAATCAAATAAAAGTGGGTTACATTAGATTCCATTTCAACCCAACTATTATTTAGTGTAAAATATAATCATCCAATTATATTAGTACAAGTGTTATGGTAATTTTATAATATTATATTTACCCTTAATTACCCGATTTACCTTTAACTATGGTAAATAAAATTTACCGTAGTTACTATTCATAGTGACCAAAAATAAAAAAATAGCATATTAAAATCATTTGTACCTACTGATTCCAAATATGGAATCCATTTTTCAAAATTCAAATCACATAATTTGTAGAAATTGATTTAAAATTAATCCCGTTGTTAAGAAAATGAGTTTTAAAAGTTAAAACATTACAAAAGATTGAAATTATTTTACCTATGAATTCAATGTAAAATCAATGATAATGACATAAATTATATTAAATGGTAAAAATATATTCTATTTATAATTTATTACAATTTACTATTATAATTTAACCATATAAATTATCTTGATGAAAAAAGTTGTTTTTAAGTAAAATTTTGCGTGTTTCTATTATTCATCAAAATGAGAACGTTGTCAGAAAAATATCAAAACTTTCTCCAATGTAAATTTTTATATAATGATTCAAAAGGAGAAGTTTATTTTTTAAAATTGAACTTATAAACTTGTCAAAAATTATATTTAAAATGGGTGCGCTATCAAAAGGCGGCAAAACTGCATTTTTAGAAAAATACTTATTTTTCCCGAAAATTTTATATTGTTTTCATACCATGTTCTAGAAAATGTGTAAGATGAATAATAATGTTATAAATTTCAAAATGTATTTAATACTATTCATAATGTCTAGTTCATACTAATATTATAACCATATATCGTTGTTTAGTGAAACCCGGTATTACGTACAACACACGCTATCGAGGAAGGTCGTGATTGCCTGTAATGCAAGCCAAGTCAGGGTTACGTGTAGCGAAAGACTCATTTGTTGTTTCGTATAACATAATCCAACCTTATTTTATTTATACATTGCATATATATATATATACACTCAATGTTGCGTAGAATAACTACTATCAAACGAACTTGAAATTGTGTGTAACACAATCCAAGAATAGTGTTGAGTATACTGCAGGCTAATACAGTGTTGCGTATAGCGCAAGATAATCTTGGTGTAGCATAAAACAGAAGATATGAAATAAATTGAATAGAATATATCTCATAAAATATTGGGGTGTTACATTCTACCCCCCTTAAAATGAATTTCTCCCTCGAAATTCGTCGGGGTTATAAATGGTTTATTACATGAGAGTTTCTTTCACAGAAACCCACATCGTAAAAAGGAATACCAAAACTTATCTTTAAAAACTAAAGTATGAAATGTAATGGTTACCCAAATTAAATAATCAATGGGTTTCCATATAGGATAACATAGGTGAAAATATGGATATGTAAGAGAAATCTAACCATTAAGTTCATATGGAGAGTTGTAGAGGACATGACTATGATAAAGCCAACAGTCACAAAGCCATAAATTTGTGATGATTTAAGGTACCATCTGATTCATCAGATATGAGAGCACTAGGAAAACATTTTTTGTTTTCAAGATCATTTCCCTAATTTTGGCGAATTTTTGAATTAAAAGAAATACTTACTTGATTTTGGTACAATCTCACTGGTGTTCATGCCTTGAAAAATTTCCACTTCATCTCTTAAAGAAATGAAGTCGAATTTTTCTTCCATAAAGTGTTAATGGATCATGTGATATAATGATAGGTCATTCAATTTGTATCAAACTAAAAGTTATAAAAAGTTATTAAATATACATAAGTCCATATACAGAGAGATTAATTGTATATGGTTCCTAAAATGGACTTATACTTCATCTATCATACCGCTTAATGAAATAAAACTAATTTCTACAAACCAGGGACTTCCTGTAGGCGATAAAGTCGTGTCACACTTCGGTTTTGGGTTCGATTCCCACAGCCTTGTCCGACGCGAGGGGTTGTTTCCCATCTTGTAGGTTTTCCTTTTTATAAAACTACACTATAATAACATTACAGAAATTATATCGAAAAAAAGTCATAGACTTAAACAATACTATCTTATGTCTAACTTAATTCATTCCAATATTTAGGCTTATCCAAAATACTTCGGTCCAACCTCATAGTATAAAGAAAATGATTACTAGAAAGGTCATATAATAAGAAAGTGAATACCATCATTTATCCCCCATATATCATAAGATATATCTTGTTGATCGCATTCCAAACATGTGAATACCTTAATCATGTATTCTCTTGAAACAAAAATTATCATAGAACCATAGTGAAAACATGAATGTTGTGAAAAGGTAACTCTTTTCACATACCAAAATACCAAAAATTCTATATACTCAAACCATGATATCACTTTGTCCTTATGTCAGTCATGAGCTTATTAATACTATCAAACATTTCATTATCTCCTTATCCCATATTTATGCGCATATTAGGTGCTTTCCAAACATATCTGAATAACCTTTCATGGTTACCAGTACCATTCAACATATACTTTCAAAAACATAATTAAAACAATAGTGTAACAATCCTTAGATGTCTCTTTATTCCATAGTACCATGAGATTATTTACACAACATTACTCTTGATAAACGTGTAATCATTCCACTTCCTTCTTAAACCATTGACCTATCTTGAACAATTATTTCATCTCACATATCATTTGTAGTATCTTCATCATTATCAACATAAATAATACCCATACGACCAGGCTGATTCTCTTCATGAGACTTTCCCTTAGGGAATTTGTTTTCATAATTCCCGTACATTCCACATTTAAAACATTTAACCATTATTGATGTCTTAGAAATACCATTATCCTTGTCTATGGTGTTAACTGAACCTTTTCCTTTACAATTACTGGATTTTTGTCCTTCTTTTCCACACCCAAAGCATCTTCCAGTTCCTTTGAAACATTTTCCCTGATTCCTCTTCCCACATGATTTACATGAGAGAAATTGAACTTTCTTTCCTCTATGATCATCATAAAACTCCATATTTCTCTTATTAGCTGAGTCGGGAAACTTACCAAAGTTGAGATTTTTTATAATATTATGAGATTGATGATTATGCATAATAACGATATGTGGACCTCCAGATCGAATTTCATTTGGTTTCTCATGAAGAATATCATTCCATTGTCCATTATATCCTCCATTATCGTGAATCTTCATGTTTCCAGCCATTTTCTAAAACCCAAAAAAATAGTGTGAGAGGCAAAAATTATAATCAAGGGGGGTACCTTCAATATCTAACATATTATGTTTAATTATAATATCATTACCATAATTCTAGGACTATAACCTATACTTATAATTAACCATAGAGACAACCCTAGACATACCTTAAAAATATCTCTAGGGATTTCACTAAAGTTTTCACATCCTAGTTTACAAAAGTTGACTAAACCTCCCTCTAATACCAACTGTAGAGACCCAAATCTTGAAGTACATAGACATTACATTACTTTTGCGTAATACTTAATATATAACAAAAACAGACACCAAAGGAACGTAATAGTTTAGTGTCCTTGGAAACTTGGAACATAATCTTCTAGTATTGGTGAAAGATCTTCAACATCTCCCATAAAGATCTTCCCTTTTTTTCTTACCTAAAACCTATATTTATACCTTGGGGAAAAGAAAACATATAAAGGCTGATCTCAAATGATCATTAAGGGTAATCATGGAGAAAATAAAACAAGCCATATATATTTGAACTGAAAAACATGAACATAAAGTTTAAATATCCAAATCTTGAGTTGTGAAATAAATCTTGGCAGTACGTAAGGCATAGATCATAAAGGAACATAAATACTGATAAAATATCATGGGAATAAAACATTTAATTATGGAAAACCATTAATTACATGATATTATTTCCATAGTAGCCAAGACACTGCTGCCAAGACCATCTTAGTGGACAAAGTCTCTTTCTGAATCGAGTTCACTCATCATTCATGTCCTATAACATTGAACAAGATTAACTTACCGTTCCATCCATGTATATCTCATGAGATATAAATCTTTACCCAATACATTGGAGTGAGATATAGTTCCCACTAATCTCATAATTAAATCATTCTTACATGTGCCACAACATATACATAAATCATTCATCATAACCCAAAGAGTAAAATGGGTTTCAAAAACATCATCCCATCATAACATAATCCATATAAAACAAATGGATATCATTTAATCATAGGAAAATTTAAGCCATGTAAATCATATAGAACTTATACTTGAAACATACACATATGACATAATGTCATCTTAGATGGAAAATGGTTTTGATAAAACACTTGAAATGAATTCTTGAGGAAAATATCCTTTCTTCTTCAAAATCATTTTCTTTTCACAAAATTCCATGAAATTTTAAAAGAAGAGGATTTTTTGAAAATAATCATTAAATATTGTGGAGGAATCGTCAGGAAAATAAGGCTTTATGAAACTGTAAAAATACGTTCATGATGCATAAGTTAAAAAAAACATTCTCCTCGTACTTTTAACGGAAAAGTCAAAAAGTACCACGCATGGTAAACAAAAGAATGATTCCTTCCATGACACAAAGTAAAAGTCAAAGAGGGGTAAACATGAATTTAAAAATACATTGGAGAATGTTAAACACTTTAACAAAAACATTTTTATGGACATGGATGAAAAATATAACCCCAGTAAATACTTATGTATAAGCAATCTCGGATAAAAATTAGATTTGCCAAATTATCCCTTCCCTTATGTATGATATGCTTCGTATGTATCTGAAACTCCTATATAATTATTTAAATAATGTCATTTACTTATTAAAGATTCATATTCATTGTTATGATATCATATATGGTTCAATTATGACTTTATATTACCTGTTATTTTGTAAATTCATGTTAAAGTAGCGTTTTGGGTAAAATTGTTTCATTTATCGTACGTGTTTTGACTTGTTATTCTTGATATTATTACTTATATCCTAATTTACTTAATTCCATAATGTATAACATGATTTATATATAATATATATTCATCATATAAATATATATGATACATTGATAAATGGAATGAAATACACCGTTCATAGATACGGTAGGCCTTACGTACGCATGAACGCTGTTTTCGTTTCCTTATTGAATTGAATGGAATTAAGTAAATGAAACATATATTTACATAAATCAAGTAGAATTATTATCTCATGTATATCATTATTATTCATTACATACACTTTATAATCATTCTTGAATGGTTAACATGGAGAATGAATCTCATCACGTTGTGGAGACGGCAATCAATACGTATGCACGAGCGATGATATTATTCCCATAATTATTGAATGGAATTGGAGTGGATGTTTTAAAATCATAGAATTATTATGATGTTATAATAACCATATATAGAAATTCTTTACACCATTATACCCATCCAAGTAAGGTGGTGGTGGAAAATAGATTACACCACGGCGTGGAGACGGTATTCTGTACGTACGCACGTGGGGTGATTTCATTTTCCGTAGGATGGATAGAAGGTGAAATAGGATTGTTTAATATTTATAATAACATATCAGTATATTAGTGATACAGATGTTATTAATTTATGATGAAACAAAGAAATAATAATAAGTATAAGAAGAAATAAATTTGAAAGAATCAGTAAAGGATATTACCACTTCTTTGGCGCGCCTCTTCTTAACCTCCTCTTAGGGCACTAAAGTTGGTCTTTGAAGAAGACCAGGACCTATATAATGTTTCTAGGGAAGTGGAAAAGAGAAATTGGAAGGGGTTGGACGATATTTAAGGCTCAAAGTGGTGTGAGGAGGGGAGGGAGGAGGTTCCCTTTTATAAGGGACGAGATGGGCACTTTTGGAAATATCTAAAATATTAATTTATAATAAACCTAAAACTCACTTAAAAACTTCCAAAGTGACTCAAATTCGTATATTAGATAATATATGGTTGTAATATCATCAACCAATAAAATTTAGACATTTTTATGTTTATCATCGTGATTTATCATTATTTAATCTATTTAATTTTATTTGTGGTAATAAAATTATAAATTTTAAATTGTTATAAATAGATACTTAAATGTTGTAAATTTCCAATAATTGGATACTTTATAACCTTTTAGACCATATAATTTTCAATTTTTAGTTTTTAAATATTTTTTTTTATTTTCAAATAATTTAATAATATGTTATTTTTATAAAATATCAATAGTGTCAATTTTCACACTATTCATTATATGAATTTAAATAAAACCCAAACAGAAGATATTCTCGAAACAATATATATAATATATCCCTAACATGTCATATTAATCAAAAAAAATCATGGGGAATATTAATTTGTTCATATATTATTTATTTTAAAAATTTTAAAACCATTTATTTGGTATATCTCTTTATAAAATAATTACTACAACATTTTTGTATAATTATTTAATATAATTATTTTTTGCATAAAAATTAAAAATAAAATCCTATGATAAAGATAAATATAATACCTTTCATAATAATATTTTTACTCAAATTTATCATCTTAAAATCACAACATTTAAATTGTTATATTTATTAAATTATGAAGGTGACATCTTTGACATCATTTAAAATAATATAATATAAATGTCCTAATAAATCTTATAAGGCTCAAAATGGTCCACATATCTATACTTGGATTCTTAGGGTATAGATATACTCGACCAATAATTCTTGTCCAAGTTTCTGGTCCTTTTTATAGGTATTTTTATTTTAATAATAACTATATTATTGATTTTTCACTAAATAAATAATTTCTTCATCATTAATGTATAAGCTATTAAGGTAATTAAATATTTCTTAAAAATAAATTACCATGATAAAGAAAAACTTTTTATATTTCAAATGAGTATTTATAATCGAATTTATATTCTATATAAACTTATATTAAAAAAATTCTAATTATTAAAGTTTGAGTGAGACATTTCACTTTCCTTTAAATAAAATAAATAAAAGGTCTTAGTCAAATACCAGTGGGTTACATTAAATTCCATTTATACCCAAGTATGATTTAGGGTAAAATATAATCATCCAATTATATTAGGACAAGTGTTAGGGTAATTTTATAATATTATATTTACCCTTAATTACCCGATTTACCTTTAACTATGGTAAATAAAATTTACCGTAGTTACAATTCATAATGACCAAAAATAAAAAGTAGCCTATTAAAATAATATTTACCTAATGATTAAAAATATGGAATCCATTTTTTCCAAATTAAAATCATAGAAGTTTCAAAAATTAATTTAAAATTAATCCCGTTGTTAAGAAAACGATTTTTAAAAGTTAAAACATTACAAAAGATTGAAATTATTTTACCTATGAATTCAATGTAAAATAAATGATAATGACATAAATTATATTAAATGGTAAAAATATATTATATTTATACTTTAAAACAATTTACTATTATAATTTAACCATATAAATTATCTTGATGAAGAAAGTTGTTTTTAAGTAAAATTTATCATGTTTTTACTATTCATCAAAATAAGAACGTTGTCAGAAAAATATCAAAACTTTATCCAATTTAAATTTTTATATACTGATTTAAAAGAAGAAGTTTATTTTATAAAATCTAACTTATAAAATTGTCAAAATTTATATTTAAAATGGGTGCGCCATCTAAAGGCGGCAAAACTTCATTTTTTGAAAAATATTTATTTTACCCGAAAAAATTATTTTGTTCTCATACAATGTTCTATAAAATCTGTAAGATGAATAATAATTTTATAAATTTCAAAATTTAGTTAATAATATTCATAATTTCTTTTTCATAATAATATTATAACCATATATCATTGTTTAGTGAAACCTGGTATTGTGTACAACACACGCTATCGAGGAAGGTCGTGATTGCGTGTAATGCAAGCCAATTCATGGTTGTGTGTAGAAAAAGACTCCTTTGTTGTTGTGTATAATAGAATCCAACCATATTTCATTTATAAATTGAATATATATATATATAAACTCTATTTTGCGTCGAATAACTACTATCAAACGAACTTTAAATTGTGTGTAACACAATCCAAGAATAGTGTTGTGTATGCTGCAAGCTAATATGGTGTTAAGTATAGCGCAAGATAATCTTGGTGTAGAGTACAACAGAAGATATGAAAGAAATTAAAAAGAATATATCTCATAAAATCTCAGGGTGTTATAGTCATGATATGATGAATTTTTTATTATCTTTTGGCACATGTATATATGATTTCTTTCTGTGATGGGTGGGACCTATATCACTCTCCAATTCATTGGGTAATGATTTATATCTCATGATATAGAAATACTGGAGTGACGAGTGAACTTGGTTCAGTAAGGTACATTGTCCACTATGATGGTCTTGGGAGTGAACCATGACTACTATGATAATCATGGGAGTTACCCTCAACTACTACGATGGTATTGGGAGTGAACCATCACTACTATGATTTTTTGCGGTATGAACCAATTCCAATATGATAGACTTGGACATGATCCTCGAGTAATATGAATATGGTTTTCTATGTTTAAATCTATTACACAAATCAATGTCTCCTTCTAATGTTATCCTCTAATGGCTCATGTTCTTTTATTATCTTATGATTCATGTCTTATGAATTTACAATATTTATTTTCAAACTCAAGGTCATGAACTTAGATTAGAATAGTATGGTTTTTATATGTTATTCTCATGTTCTCATAACCATATATTCATATTCTTCTTATGTATCTCCCTTTATTACACTTACTGTGTATCTGAGCTCACACTTTCTTATGTTTTCATTCCCCAGGTTATGAAAGAATTTTTTTATGTAGGGTATGTCTATGATGAGTAATAAATGGGGTGATCAGCGTGAGAAACATTGATGGTCAATCATCAAATTATAGGTTTGTGTTCCATGTTTCCAAAGGCACTAAACTATTATTTTCTTGTGGTATGTATTTGTGTAATGTAATAAAAAATCATCAAAAGTTATGTAATATCAATGTATGTTAAACCTTAGGTCAATGTAAGTATATATTCCAAAATCACGTGGTTTCATTATTGGTGAATATTATAATTGTATTTTATGTTTAAATAAGATATTATATGGGCTAAAATAAACACCAAGATCTTAGTATTACAAGATTTACACTTTCCTGACAACGTTTTATTTTAGAAAAGGAAGGGTTGATAGCAATTTCTACATCAAATATTATTACAAGATATTTCTCATTATCATTGTTTATGTAGATGAAATTAATATTTATGGAAATTATGAAATAGTTTTTGATGACTTTTCAAAATAAATGTAGAAACATTTTAATTTTTTTTTCTTGGTGATATCAGATACTTTCTTGTCTTACAAATTTACATGATAATGATTTTTTTTATAGAAAAATATAATAATGAAATATTGAAGAATTTTAGAGTAAATAATTCAAATACACTTTGTATAATAATTTTAGTAGGAAAAATTTTAGAAAAATATTAATAGGTAAAAGATATTGATTAAACAGAATTTTGAAATCTTATTGGAATTTTACATTACAAGACTAAATCAATATCATATGTAGTATATGTTTTTACACTTTTTCATTGGTATTAAAGTGTAACATAATAGACTCATTTTATTGTTGGAAAGATAATAATTAGATATGAAAAGGAACAATATATTTTGTGTTAAGATATGAAAATAATAGGATTCTTGATTAATTTGGTTACTCAGATATATATTGGGTAGGATGTTCTGATGACAATAGTTCTATATCTAATGCGTCATTATTTTTTGGAACAAGATGTATTTTATTGTCATCCATGAAATAAATATTTAGTGACCTTAAACATTATTGAAGTTGAATATGTGGATGACACAAATTCTTCAACAAAACATGTGCATTGCCTTAATGTCATGCCTTTTGATATTGTTGTCAAATTGGGAGAATAATTGATAACATAAATAATTCATTTATGTTTGTCTTATTTTTGTTATTCAAAATTGTGTTATAAAATATAGGGTTAGTATTCACTGATATTTATTAGATCTAGGGGAAGTATATATTTATAAATATTTATTTAATGAGTTAATATATGATTAAATCATATATTAACTATTTTATGAGTTTATTGTAAGTGGTTTTAGGAATGATTCACATGTGAATAATAATTACTTTTTTGATGAAGTTCATTTTGAAGGTTTTCAAGTTCATGTCAATAAATATATATATATATATATATATACCACTTTCTTTTAGATAACATGGTATAAGCTATTTAATGCTCATTTTTTTAACACCGAGTTCAGTCATGTTGGCATAGAGTTATTTTTTAGTAATCCATTTTTTATTTTTTCGCTATTTGATAATGATTAATTTTCCTTAGTCACCAAAAAATACAAGGGGTTATTATTGATCCAAATAGTTTCTTTTATGTTTTATATTATTTTTGGGAGTTATTTTTTGTAGAGGATGATAATATAAAGTATATTGGAATTTATGGTCAATAAAAAGATCATATTCTTTATTAAAATCTGATGATGTTATGTTATGTGTTCTTAGTATATATATATCATGAATAAAGGTCAGGAAGTAAGTTATATAGGAGGAGAAGTGTATATTTTGTCATGTGGAAGATATAGTGTACTATTCCATAGTGCAAGGACCACATCGTAGTATCAGTGACCACAACACGGTATTTCTTTCCATGACATAATCCAAGGTCATGTTGTAGAGGAGTATAGTTCGGTTATTTATGCCAATGGAAATTTTGGAACCTCCATGCCATAGTGGTTAGACCACACTATTGATAGGAGATGAGTATATTTTATTGGGTTTTATAATTTGAGGGACCTACATGGTAAATAAACTTGTAAAAACCATATTCACATAAATAGATGATGGAATATGATGTATCAAAGAAGGATACACCAAAATTAGGAGAAAATTGTATTTTTATGGTTCTGGAGTTTTGGTGAACCCCATGTTAAACCCATATATCATTTTGCAGTTAGTTGGTTTTGTGGAAGACCACATCATAGTAAGTGAAGACTATACCACAAATGTTTTGGTGGATTTATGTGGTTATATATTTTACAATCCCATTATACCACAGAACCTAGAACATGAAGCATCCATGTGTATTAGTTATTTGAAAACAACAAAAAACTGAATGGTTGTGTTGTAATGCTTATGGAAACACTATAGAAAGGGCTTCTAGTCTGATTTTAAAGAAGATGATAACTTTAATAAAAATAATTTTTTCTATGGTCAACTTAGTATGAAATAAATATTAATTCAAATTGGATTCTTAGGATCATTTCAGACTTAGATCTATAAGGTAAAATTGAAATTACAGTTGATGGATGTCAGGGGATTGGATTTGAATTTCATATTTAAACTATAAAATAATGAAATATTCTATTGTGAAAAAGTTATATTATTTTATAGAATACTAGTATAGAGTATGAAAGTAGAAGAAAAAGAGGTGGTTGTTAATATTTTCACTGAGTAAATAGAATCATCCTATATTTCTATAGGTTGAATAAAAAGAAGAGAGGAACTGTAACAACAATTGACTTCTATGATTGGATAGATTTATTATGATAACTAAAAAATTTTGTTTTTATTTATTTATATTGGGATTCACTATCACTTTCCAAATACCTTATGTAACATAAGTTCAAGGATAAACCCTACTTGTCATGCCTACAAGTTGATACTAGTGGATCCTATAATCTCATTAGAATCTAGATCATTCGAAGGATTGGACTTATCCTTTTGAGAGGTGGTCTTGTAAATATAGTGTACCATTATTATGTGTTATTTGAACGAAAATATTGATTCACTTTAACCAGTTATTAGGTATTCCTCACCATGAAAACATAAAATATGTAAAATAACTTATTTACTCCCCCCCCCCCACTATCAATTAATCTTCACTGATCAAGGTGGTGACTTATCAATCTTATTATTCTCCATCTGGTAGATTATGATATTATCCTAAGAATGAATTTAATTTACTTATATAAATACCTTGTAAATTTAAAAGGAAGGTAAGTCATTTTTGGTAATACTTACAAAAATATGATCATCTATCAGTATGATGAGGAATATAAACATCCAATGGAAATCACATCCATTATAAGTGTAACACCCGATGTTTTACTGAATTAATTTTTTTCATCAAGTAAATTAAATTTCACTAATTTCATGCATTTTATGCTTCAAAAAGTTAATATTTCAGTATATTCTACACCAATTTAATCATGCACTATATGAAATACTAGCTTATCTTGTGTTACACATGACACTGAGTTTAAACAAAAAAATGATACATTATTAGTATAGTTATTTAAACAAAACCATTATAAACTATATGATAAACATATTAATATAACTAGTAATAAATAATTTTCAAATATAATTTTTTTATATAAGGAAAACATATTGAAGGTAAAATGCATAATTTTTATTAGAGAATTTATATGTTTTGAAAAAACTATTTTCTCTAAAAAAATTCTTTTTATGCTTTTTTGCAAACAATAATAAAATTAACAATTGAATTTTTTATAAAATTAATTTTATAAAATAAAAATAATTTTTTACTTTAAATTTTCAAAATTACCTTTGGATTAATTTTTTTATATTTATAAAATGTTTTGTTTTTTTATTAATAGTGAAAAATATTGAAATATAATTAAAAAAATTCATTTCACCTCCTTTTTTTTATAGTTAAATTATATTTTAATTTTTTTTAAAGTATATTTAGTTCAATTATACATATATTAATCTAATTTATGTTATTATAAGAAATTTCTTATTGAATTTGAAAATAAAAACATTGTAACCTTTTAATATTTTTCTCTTTAAAAATATGTTTTATCAATACGTATGCTAGAATAATTTTAAATTAATTTCAACTACATCTGATAAGTAAATTTTTAAAATGGATTCCATTTTTTAAATTATAAGAATTTATAATTTATAAAAATTTCAACCTAATTTTTGAACAAAGTGATTTTTGAAAGGAATTAAAATTAATTACTGTGATTACGGTAAAAACAAGATTACTTAGTGGTTAACATTAGAATATAATGTGTAAAATGACCTAAAACTTGTACAAACCCCATTTTATATCCATATTTTAATATTATACATTTTATTATTGATATTTATCCATTATTTTATCCATATGACATGGAAAAAACATGGGAGGAATTCTATCTTTTCAAAAATTACAAGAGTGACACTCACCACCCTTATAAAATGCCACCCATATACCCCTATATAAACACCTATAAAACCAATTGGATTGGAAAATACCTAACTAAATAAATTCTCTACATACAAACTCTAATACTAGTATCATTAAATTTGGAATATTTCCAACCATGTAAGGACTTTAGTGTAGACTAAAAGGATATACATGAAGAAGATGTAATGTTCTTAAACGAACATTTTTTGTTTTATTTTATCCCCAAAACCCTTATTTTTTTGTATAATTATTATATAAAAAACAGAATATTCCTTATAATAATATATTTTTATGTTACAGTTACAACCTAAAATCACAAACACTTACATTTAATTATTTATCAAATCATCATTCGTGTGTTTGGTGGGCTACTTCCTCACGAACTGATGTCGTTCATTTTCCCATTACTGCCTCTCAAGGTTAGGAATAATGATAGAAATATGGATTATATATGATATATATGATTTATTTTTTATTATTTATTTATTATATAACACATTCTGTTAAGATTTACATTTTTGGGAATACAATAATGTCATTCATGTGTATGGAAGACTACCACCTCATGAAGAAATGTGATTCGTTCACTCTTTAATAGAATGTATTAAGGATGGGGTTAATAGAGATATGTAATATATATGACATATAAAAATCTATTTTAATTATAATATTTATATATATATATCATTTACCATTCTTTCCTTGATAAAAAAGAAAATCGAAACAGCATTCATGTGTATGTATAGTCTACCGTCTCCATGAACGGTGTATTTCATTTCCTATCACTAAATTAAATGGGTTACTATAAATACATATATAATTAATATATATGAAATTTATATCATTTTATCATTATGAATATTATTAAATCATTAGTAAATAAATATAATAAAAAATATAACAAATCAAAACATTTATGAAATACAAATAGGTTATTACTCAAAAGTTAACTTTATCAAAAAAAATTAATAAAAGGGTAATATAAAGTCATAAAAAATAATATATTTTATGATATAAATGAATATGGTTCTTTGATTTATTTATAATAAACATATATTTATTATAGAGTAGGTTTTAAAGAGTATTATGGAAGTTAAGACTAAAGGTATGGGAATTGTGTTTCAATTTTCCTTCATTGAGAAAAAGTGTTATGTTATACACCTATATTATTTTAAAAGGTGGGTATAATGCCTCTTTGAAATGTTATATCATTAATATCCTTCTCTTAATGAAATTTTAATCTTCATGTTATGTTATTATTTCATGGTTGTTTTGATTTAATGTCACCAAAGTGGAAAGAGTTTATTCTTATAATCTCTTTATTTATCAGGATTATTGATGATTATTCTTCCATTAATGAAATATTATGATCCATCTATCAATAATTCTCATGAATTTTATTCTCCTATTATTATTCATGATATCTTCACGTAATGAATCCATTTTTCCGCTATTTTTTAGATAATATAATTATGAAAAAAATTAATAAAATTCGACTTTATTTCTCTCTTTGATTGAAAATATGTTTTCTTTGAAAACCATGATTTCTAATAATTTATTAAACATTGGGTTATTTATCTCTTATAATTTTTAAAATAAATTCTTACCCATTTTTGACTTTTTATAAAAAAATAAAGGAATCTTCATGTCGTTTTCAAAAATAATTCATGTCTTCGTTTACCATCAATATTAAAGGATCCTTTGTTTTAATGTGTACAACATGAAAAATGTTTTCCTAAGTCCTGAAAACCCATTTATTTATAGCTTCCTTTACATGTTTTCAAAGTTATTTTCAAATAAAAAGGGTTTTAAAAATGTTTTATGATGAAAGGATTTTTCCCTCAATAAATGTACTAAATGGTATTTTAAAATTATCCTCCAACTAAGATGGAAACTATTGGTTGTAAATATTATTTATTGTGAATATGATTAATGAATACCATTCATATTCTTTATCTAAATGGTCTATGGGTTGATGGAACGATGTTTATAAAACTCATTTCTCATCTACAGGTTATATGATGACAAAAATATTATGACACTTACTTCTTTTCATTGGTTATGATATGATGAAATGATTGTGAGACATATCTCTTTTACATAGGTTATGATATTATAAAATGTTTCTGATACCCATTAAATTTCAAGTATTATGATATGATGAATGTTTATTATCTTATGGAACACATATTTATGATTTATTTATCTAACGAGTGGGACATATATCTCCCTTTAATTCATTGGGAAATGATTTATATCCCATTCGATATATGGGACCAGAATGGGGAGTGAAATTTGTTCAGTAAGACAAGGATAGAATGGGAAGAGTACTTGGTTTAGTAATACAAGACTATAATGGGGAGTGAACTTGGTTTATTGAGGGACCTTATATGCTATAATTGTATTAGTAGTGATAATTCACTAATATTGAAATGATTTTCTATGCTTATGTTTATGACACAGATTCTATGTCTTGTGATCGCATGGATCATGTTCTTCGATTACCTTATGACTTGTGTCTTATGAACTTCCAGAAAATATTCCATGACTTGTGATTATGGTCATTGATATAAAGGGTATGGTTTTAAAATTTTATTCTCATGTTCTCATACCCATATGTTCCTATTATACCTTGGTTTTCCTTACTAAGCATATGAGATCACCCTTTATTTTATTTTCTTTCCCAGTTTATGAAGATACATATTATGTATGATATCTCTAAGAAGGGTCCTAGTTATAAAGAATGTAGTGGGATATTATGTAGCTCACAAATTTATCAATGTTTATTTTTCATAGTTTCCATAAGAACTATATTATTGTAGTTTTCATGAGGGTATTTATGTAATGTAATAAATATTATTTAAAAAATTATTTAATGTTTATTTGTGAAAATATCATGTCATTAAAGTTGGTATAATAGAAAAGGATTAGTTAGCCTTTGTTAAAATGTATAATAAAACCTTAGTGAGATCCCTAAGGAAATGTATATGGATATTTATAAGGATAAGTCAAAGTATAGTAAAATTTCATGGAATTTTGATAAAGGATGGAGTGTGTGGTTTTCTAGAAATACATCCATGTCTAGATACTATATCTAGATGTGATTATAAATTATATGTACTTAGGGTAAATAACCCTGAAAATATAATATTGAGCTAGATTCTATTGAGAACTAGTGCATGACAATGGACCATACTTTACACCTAGTTTGACACTATTTGGATATATTATTTGGAAATTCAAAAACACGTTATGAACCATCATGAATGATTTAAATCGAAGAAGACTATCAATGACCTAGGATAAACCTAAAGTGTCATATATTAAATATGGTTTCATAATTTATACATCAGATAAGTTATTTTCATGATTATGAGGTTTCCCAATATGATTATTCATTCTTACTTTATACATTTTGGTTTTAGTCAATGGTTGAAACCTGATAGAACTATGTTAATGTTGAGTGAGAAAGAAAATTCAATAATTTTCCTCTTAAGAATCCAAATGTTATGGTAGATGTAATAAAAAATCTCATTTCTATGCTCATACACCATCATCAATCTTTGAATCATGATGGACATAAAATAAAACAAGGGAGGAAAAAACATTCTATTGGTTCCTTCATGAGGAAACACACACCTTATTTTATTAGTTATTTTAATCCACTAGTTGCTGAACAATGTATTAGTACAACTGAAGATATATTTTTCATTCTCTAGTTTTCAGAACATGAAAATTTCATTTTGTATTTCTACTATTTGGAAGATGAAGCAGATTAATGTTGAAATTATATCAAGAGTATTAGGAAACATGATGAAATTCAATCACTGGATTGGGATTAGTTCAAGAACTTATTTTTCAATAAGTAATTTCCAAATATTCTTTGTATAAAGATCAAGAAAGTGTTCCTTGATCTAAGGAAAAAGGATTATGAATAGTTCGGTACCTATGAGACAAATTTTAGAAGACTTTAATGGAATGATTCTAGTATCAAAAACTAACCTGGAAGTAAGTTTGGTTCATTCCACATTGGCATAAAACTATGTATTTGAATGGAATTACCCATAAGAGACTTCAGTAACTTTGAAGAGATTTTTTGATGTACAGTTAAGGTGGAAATGGAATTTGGAGTTATGTATTAGTATCATGGTTTTGACAAGATAATGAATATGGAGTTCAAAGGAAAATATAAGAATAATAAAGAGAAGAATATGATCATCCCTTTATGATCTGAGTGTGGGAAAAATCAGGGATAAAAATTCCTCAAGCATACTAGTAAATGATTTATGTGTAGTAGGTATATTCATTGGGAAATTTATTATTAATGTTATGGGAATAATTTAGTTGTCTATATAAATAGGGGAATTATTCATATAATAAACCTCCCACACTTTAGAGCTTTCAGTATATGTGGAACAAGAATTCTGCTAACTATTACCTAGAAATTATTTTTAATATTGATGATCAATGTCGGTAACCTGTTATGCCTAGGTTCAAGGGTAAATCTAATATAATAATTATTGTAAATAATTTTTTCACTAAAAATGTGGTTAAAGGTACATTTACCATCAAATCTTGAAGTGTTAATGTCTTATTTGACTCTACATCAACCCATTCATTAATATCTATAAATTATTTTATGGGTACCAAGTTTCCACCGAAATGATTACATGTGGAATTGGTAGTAAAAACATCTAATGGTATGATGATAACATATCAAGTATATGATTACACTATGGATGATGTTGGTGGTAATTTAAATCCTGAAAATATATTCATTATTCCTTTGGTTGAATTTTATTTCATCCTAGGCAAGGATAATATTTATTAGCATAAATAACACATTAAGTTTCAAAGAAAGAAAGTTATGTTTGATATTCCAAAGAAACCTAAGATCTTATATCAATTTGAAAATAATTATAGACTTCTAATTGGGATTAATTCCATTTTATGGGCCTTAATTCACATTTACAAAGGGTTTTTATCTCAAATGGTTGTGGTGAAACACGATATTGATGATATTCTATTTGTTCGTGAGTTTTTTTATGGATTTTAGGAAGAGTTTCATGGAATTCAACCAAAATGTGAAGTTGAGTTCTAAATTTAACTAAGACCTAGTTCTACACCAATTTCAAAGGCCTCCTATAGAATGACTCTAATTGAGTTGAAAATTTAAATAAGAAACTCTAAGAAAATATTTATGGGGGTTCATTTTGAAAATTATTTCACCTTGGGGTGAACCTATTATTTTTTTGAAAAAGAAAGAGAGATTAATGATACAATGAATTGATTGTCATTATATAAACAAGATCAAAATTAATGACATGTATCCTCTCCCCCTTATTGGTGACTTTTTTGATCAACTGTGTCGAACTCAATAATTTTCCAAGATTGAACTTCATTCAAGATATCACCAATTGAGGGTCTATATGGAGGATATACCCAAGATTTAATTCATTACATGGTATGGACACCAAAATAAATAGTAATTCCTTTTAGTCTTACTAACGACCCTTCTATATTCATGTATTTAATTCATTGGGTCTTCAGAGATTACATTGATCAGTTTGTGGTAATCTTTATAGATGATATTGTTATATATTCAAAGATTAAGGAAGATAATGAATAACAATTGATAGTTGTACTAATGACCCTAATGATAGAGAAACTATATGAAAATTTTACAAAGTGTGAATTTTGGATGCAAAAGGTTTCTTTTTTGGGTCACATAATTTCAATAGAGGGTATATCAAAAGATCCATCAATTACTAATATTGTTGATTGTTGGCCCACACCAACCATGGTGACAGATATCTATGATTTTCTTGGTTTAGCTAGATATTATCGATGGTTTTTTAATAATTTCTCAAGAATATCTAATTCTATGACTATTTTAACAAATAAGGGATCCATGTTCCACTGGGTTGATGGATGTGAGAAAATTTTCATTGAACTGAAGGGAAGGTTAGTCGGTGAACTTGTTCTTATATCTCCATATAGTGGATAATGGTTTTGTAATCTATAGTTATGTATCCAAGAAGTGATTTAGATTTTATATTATGTAGAATGAAATCATTATAGCTTATTACTTTCAAAAATTTATGGTTCATGATAAAAATTTCCAAAATAATGATTTGGAGATAGTTGTGGTAATTTTTGCATTAAATATTTAAAGGCATTATCTTTATAGAGAAAATTTTGATATATACACTGATCATAATAGTTTAAATTATATATTAATACATAATGAGTTTTACATGCTATAGAGAAGACGATTAGAGATGATTAAGGATTATAAATTCTCAATACATTACCACACTAGGAAACTAAAAAAAATCTAATGCTTTGAGTAGAAAGGAACATGATAACTTATCCATTATGATGATAAAAAAAAGATCCAATATTTTTGTGGTTGAAAAGGATAGATCTAGAAATAAAAATGATGAGAAAACCCATATATAGAATAATTGAATGTTTAACCATATAACCAAATGAAGATAAAATAGAAAAAATGGGAAGTTGAAGAGCTGAAAAGTAAGGTTAGAGATGTTCCAAATATTATCCTAGATCATGATGGAATGATAAAATTTAGGGATTTCGTATGATTTCACTTTGTACTAGACATGAAGAAGGATTTTTTAGAGGATTATCATAGTTATTATTTATATATTAATTATAAAATTACAAATATGTATAGATATTTGAAAGAATACATCCGGAGGGGTTTCATTAAGGGAGATATCCCAGAGTTTGTATCTCAATTCTTGGTATGCCAACATGTTAAGGCTAAAATACAAATTTGTAAGGGGATTTCGCACTGATTACCCATACTATAATTGAAATGGGATATCATCACCATATATTATTTCATTGGACTCCCCATAACCTCTAATGGATATAATGATATATGGGTTGTATTTGATCTCATTACTAAGTTAGAATACTTTATCTCTATCTAAGTATACTTCTCTATGGATCAGCTTTCAAGGATATACATTATAGAAGCGGTAAGGTTTAATAGAATACCACATTCCACTATATTTGATCGCGATCTGAAGTTCACCTTAAATTTTTGGTGAATACTTTAGAAAAATATTGATATATAATAGATTTTATTCACTTCACATCATCCTTAAATAGATGGAAACTGTGAAAGAACAATTTAACACCTAGAGAAATTGTTAAAATCATGTTCTTTGGATTTCAAAGGAGGTTCGAATCAACACCTTCATATCATTGATATTTGGTTCACAATAAAATTCACTAAATAATTTAGAAGGCTCATTATGAATCCCATGATGGAATGAAATTCCAAGATTTGATATGCTAGAATGAAGTTAGAGAAATAAGGTTATTGGGACTTGAGATAACTGATGAAATAGAAAAGAAGGTTAGAGTAATTTAGAATTATATCAAGGTAGATAAAAGTTTCCTGAAAATTTATATTAATAATAATTGATGTGATCTAGAAATTCATGTCTTTGAAAAGATATTTCTAAGAATTTCTCCATGGAATAAGTATATGATATTAGGGAATAAAGCGAAATATAGACATGGGTATATCGGTCCCTTGGAATTTCTAGATCATATCAGGATGAGAGCCTATTTCATAGAGATTCCACCAAACCTCTATAAAGTCCATGATGATTTGCATGGATATTTCTTGAGTAATTACATATATTAACCTTCACATGTACTGAACTTGTGGATTATATCATTAGATAAAGTTCTTTCTTATGAGGAATAACTTGTGGATATCCTGGATCATATAGTTAATGTTCTATGAAACAAGACCACTCATCTTGAAAAAAAATTGTGAAATAGCCTACTCAAGGAAGATATATGGGAACATGAGGATATAATGAGGAAAATTTATCCCCAATTGTTTTTATCAGAGTAATGAATTTTGACGGTGAAATTCCTTTTAAGGGAAGTATAATGTAACACCCCTAGTTTTTATGAACAAATTATTTTTCTTTGAATAAATTAAATTTCATTGATGGATTGTGTTAAATGCTACAATATTTTAAGACTGTGTTATACACTACACCATGTAAATATTTCACTACACAGAACATCGGCTTAGGTTTTGTTACACATGATGCTAGGTTTTAAAAAAGACAATAAAATATTATTAATATATTAATTTAAACGTGCACATTATAACCTAGCCATTGAACATAGTAATATTAATATTAATAATTAATTATTAAATAAAATGGTTTTATATAATTTAAATATATCAATAATAAAATACATAATTTTTAGTAAAGTGTTTATACATTTTGAAAATACTATTTTCTCAAAAAACTGATTTTTATATATTTTTTGAACAATAATAAAATTAACATTTGTCACTTTTAGAGAATTAATTTTATTACAAGGCAATTTAATTTAGAATGTAAAAATTATATTAGGATTAATTTATTTATTTTTTTCTTAAATGTATCATTTTTTGATGAATATTGAAAAATATAGAATTTTAATTGAAAACATCATTTCCATGTAATTTATTTATTTAGTTAAATTTTATTTTAATTTGGTTTTAAAATATATTTAGTGAAATTATAAATATATTAGTCATATTTAGGTCATTGTAATCATTTTAATATTGAAATTGAATATAAAAACTTTGTAAACTTTTGATCTTTTTTCTTTGAAAACACGACTCTTTAACACATTTGCATGATTAATTTAAAATTATGATTTTTAACTTTGGTGAATTAAATTTTGGAAAATATATTCCATATTTTAAATAAGAAAATTTTATTATTTCAAATGTTGAAAATTTATTTTTTGACCAGAGTGCCTAATGAAAGTAATTAAAATTAATTACATTGATTAAGATAAAAACAATATTACTTAGTGGTTAAACTTATAATCAAGGTGTAATAATGACCATAAATTTAAAAAAACCATTTTATAGAAATATTTCAATATTATACCATCTATTATATATATAATTAAATTATTAGAGCCACTTTATATAGAGAAAATGTGGGTTTAATTCTCTCTTTTCAAAAATTACATGAATGTCACTCATCTACCTTATAATAGGTCACCTTCTCTCCCCCAATCTTCACACCTTCAAAAAAAATTTATAGTAAAATACCTTCCCAAATCACATATCAAATTCTATAATCTCATACTAGTAGTGTTAATTTGGGAAGAAGTCCAACAGTGGAAGGCATTTTTTCCAAACCAAAAAAAAAGATAACAAAAAAAGGGGTAATGTTCATTTCTGACCATTTTTATTTAATTTCTTCCAAAAACCCATTTGTTTGATTTTATATCAAGATTATATTATAATATAAGTATATTAAATATACTTATATTTTATTAAATTTAGGATAAAACTTACAACTAAACACCATTACATCAAATGGGTTACGAAATCATCATTTGTGTGTATATAGGACTATCGGTTCGCAAACCAATGTATTTTGTTTTTCCATTACCACATCTCATGGATGGGAATAATGATGAAAATAATATTAATCTATGATATTTATGATATTTATGATTTTGTTATTATTTTTTATTTATTATATAACACATACCTTCATGCTATCTATTTTTTGGGAATACGATAATTTCATTCGTCTGTACTGCAGATTACTACCTCATGAAACGATGTGATTCATTAACTATTTAAATAGAATATATTAAAGAAATTTTTAATAAAAATATATGAGATAAATTACATAAAAATTCTACTATAATTAATATATATATATATATACAAATATATATATATATATATAATTTACTTTTCTTTCTTCAATACGATAAGAAAATATAAACATCTTTAATGTGTATGTATGACTTAACGTCTCTATTAACTGTTCATTTCATTTCCTATCGCTAAATTTTATATACTACTATGAATACATATATAATTAATATAAATTATTTTTATATCATGGTTATAATTATGAGTTTGATGAAATAATTTTTATTGTATGAGAATGAAAAATATAACAAATCAAAATATTTATGAAAAAAGAAGTTATTACCTGAAACGTAACTTTATCATGGAATTATTAATAAACTATTAATATAAATTCATAAGAAAATCATATATTTTATGATATATATGAATTTTTATCTATGATTTATTTATAATAAACATATATTTATTATATCAGAGGCTTTAATGGGTACTGTGGAATTCAAAACGTTAGGTAAGGGAATTTTGTTAAAATTTTCCTTCTTTGAGATACAAGTTATGTTATGTGCCTATATTCTTCTAAAATGTGTATATAATTAAAATTTATATTTTCTATGATGAATCTAATTCTTTTTAGGATAATTTAATCTTTATGTGATGTTATTCCTTTATGGGGGTTATGATTCAAATTTACCAAACTGGTAATAGTTTTTTTCTACAATATCATTGTTTATCATTATTGTTTATGATTATGCATCCATTAATAAAATATTAGGATCCATATCTCAATAATTATCATTAATTATCTTCTCCACCAGTGATTCATGATAAATTCATTAAATGGAACCAGTTTTCCCCACATTGGTACTTAAGATAATTAAGAAAATGTATTTAAGAAAATATGATTTCATTTCATTCTTCAACCAGAAATATATTTTCTTCTAAGACCTTGTTTTCTAAAAATATTTTCAATTTTTTTTATTAATCTCTTAATATTTATGAAGGAAATTTTTACACATGTTTGACTTTTAAAAAAATCAAATGTGTTTTCAAGTTGTTTTCAAAAACAATGCCCATTTGGATTTTACCAAAAATATGAAAGGAATGTTTATTTAATATGTACGACATGAATAGAATTTTTTTACTTCATGACCAACCATTAATTGAAAAATTCTCTTATAATTATTAAATTTTATTTTCTAATAATTTTTTTTCTAAATGTATTATATAGAAAGGATATTTTCCCCAAGGAATGTTCTAAATGGAAATTCAAAATTATTTTTCATCAAATATGAAATATATTGGTGTTAAAAATTATTTTTTGGGGATATGATCCATGAATAAAATTAATATTATTTATCTAAATGTTCTATGTTTTAATAGTCAATGTTTATGAAATTCATTTATTTTCTATGGATTATACCGTGAAAAATTATTATCAAACCTACATATTTTCATGGGTTAGACTATGATGAAATGATTATGAAACCTATTTCTTTTCAATAGGATGTGATATGATAAAATTTTTATGATACCCATTTCATTTCCTAAGTTATGTTATGATGAATTTTTATGATATTTTGGAACACATATGTATATTATCATTATGTGATGGGTTATACATGTATCTCCATCAAATTCATTATGTAAATGAGATAGCTAGGACTATAATAAGAAGTGAACTCAGTTCAGTAATATAGGGTTGGAATCGGAAGTGAACTCATTTTAGTAGCACAAGGATAGAACAGGGAATTAACCTAGTTCAATAAGGTACTTTGTTTTCTATGTTGGTCTTGTTAGTGATCCTTGACTAATATGGACCTGATTTCATGTGCGTTTATGTGGTGAAAAAATTATATTTTTTATGCTCTCATGTATCATGTTATTTTATTCCTCGTTCACTAATTCCATATGAACTTCCAATCATTGTGTCATGACTCATGGTTATTATCTTTGATATGAAGGGCATGGTTTTCCAATATTATTCTCATTTTTTATATCCTTATTTTCTTGTTATACCATGTTTTCCCTTACTGAGCATTTGATCTCACCCTTTATTATGTTTTTCATTCCATAGGTTATGAAGATATGTATTATGTATGATATTTCTTAGAAGGTTTCTAGTTATAAATAACGTTGTGGGAGATGACGTGGCTCACTTATGTACTAGAGTTTATGTTTACATGCTTCCAAAGGAAATAAACTATTATCATTATTAAGCATGTATTTATGTATTAAAACAAATATTCTATATAAAAACATGTAATTTATATTTATAAAAATAATGGGCCCTTAAAATATGAGTTTTGATACCTATTCAAAATGGATGTTTATCCCAGATGGTTGGGGAGAAACTCAATATCGAGTATATGCCTATTATGTTGAATTGTTTTATGCCTTTTAAGAGGAGTTTCCTTTTATTACACTAAATCATGATGTTGAGTTTTCAATATAACTCATACCTGGTGCTACACCTATTTTTAAGACTTCCTATAGAATGACCCCAATTGAGTTGTAGTAATTAAATAAAAAACTATAAGATAACCTATTTTAGGGATTCATTCCGCCATGTGTTTCCCATTGGGGTGTACTTTATCATTTTGTTAAGAATAATGATTGATTAATTTTTCTCTTCAATGATTATTTGGATCATAAAAATATCACTATTAAGAAAAACTATCTTGTACCACATATTAATGACTTGTTTGATCAATTGTGTGGATATCAATACTTTCCCAAGATTTACCTTCACTCTGGATATCATCAATTAAGAGTCAAGAAGGAGGATATTCCCATTAAAACATTCTTTACAAGTTATATACACTATGAATTAATATTTATTCTATTTTGACTTACTAATTTCCCTATTATATTCATGGATTTAATGAATAGAAATTTTTTAACTAACCGTGATTGACTTTTTGTATTCTTTATATGTGATATTTTTATAAATTAAAAGGGCATGGAAGAGCATAAATATCTCATTATAATTGTAATAAGTCCCTAATAAAGGATAATATGTATGAAAAAATTACCAAGTGTGAATTATTGTGACAAAATGTTTCTTTTTTTAGGTAATATAATCTCAAGCGATGGTATATCTATAGAAACATCAGTGATAGAAGTTATTGAATGTTTTCCCATACAAAAAATGGTGACTAAGATCAATAGTTGTTGGGTTTTGGTATGATATTATTGAATATTTGTGTAAAATTGATCCCGTAATTTCAATATACTACACAATATAACTTTTATGGGAGCTAAGAACCTTTAGACAGATGAATGTTAGGATAATTTCAAAAATCTGATGAGGTGTTTAGTCAGTGCAACTATTCTTAAACTACCCTAAAATGGAGACAATTTTGTAATCTATAGTAATGAATCAATGAATGGAATAGTATATACCCTCATGAAGAATGAAATGGTGATAGCTTATGTCTCATGAAAATTGAAGGCTCATGATAAAAATTTCAAAACTCATTATTTGAAAACTATTTATCATGACATAACCAATTACCCTTATAGAAAATTTTTATTATTATGAATGAAAATATATAAATCATTTTATAAGATAAAATTTTTGAGGTGGATTAAATTAATTCTAATATCAATGCTCAAATTGGGTAAAAATGATTTTTTGATAAAATGTATTTTTAAGCATTAAAATAAAAATATTTGCATTCATTGACAACTAAAAAGTATTAAATGAAAGTTAATTTATTTTATATAATAAATTATATTATCCATTTATTTAAAATTAATCATAAATTGTGATTAATTTATTTTATTAAATTAATATAAGTTTCACACATAATAAACTATTTTTTGAAAATTTACACAATTAACATTCAAATTATTTAATTATTATTTTTAACATATTAGAAACAAAATTATGAAAGGGAACCAGTTTTTTTGCTTCTGTACATAATAAATTTCAAAACATTTAATACTAAAAATAAAATAAAATATTTTAAAAAAAAATTTATATTTAAAACGGCTATTGTAAATACCACTTTTCCATTTAGATAAGACTTACAAGACTAATATTGATTTTACATTTCTCAACTAATTAAACAATTTTATGAAATTTTTTATTACCCAAATTTTATTAATAATTCTAATTAATTCCTTAACTCAAAAGTATTAAATTTTTAAAAAATATGAAATCATAAAAAAAATTTGGAATAGTTTTTCCATGATCAATGGTATTTCCTTAAGATATTTTTACACTTTTAAAAAATAATTAATTTTATAAAATTAATTTAACTCTATTTTAATGTATTTTATTTAATAATTTTTAATATGGATTTATGAAGTAATTTTTTGGGTTTTTTGATTCATATTCTGTTGAATAAATTGAATTTAATTTGGATGAATATATTCTAAAGTCACGGGGTGATACATATATGATGAGTACTAATAAAATTTCCATAACCATTTTATGACATAGTATAAATCATAAAACATCAATAAGAAAATCTAAAAAAATATCCAATGGACTTATATATTCTCAAATAAATTCTACCACCTCATACTCATATCTTCAACAACTTCTACTAATTTAATAAATGGTTAAAAACAAAAATATTCAAAAATTTCATTAGATTCATCAATCACTTCCTTTAGATTTATTTTAAACATAATTAATCATAAAATAAAATCCTTTCTCAATGAATAATCTTAGGATTCCACTCACCCATTCATGGTATTATTTTTTATATAATTACCTCTCTTGGTGATATGAAATTATTATCCAATTAACTTTAATTCCCCCTCCAAATTTATACAATACATTTTTCCTCCAATATACTTATAATAAGAACATATTTATATTAAAATATAATGATAATAGCGTGCCTTTATATTTAAATATTTTAATACTTCATCTCTCCTGTTTATATTAGATTCTAAAGAATTAAAGACCTCGTAATATCCAAAGTATTTAAGAATACTTTTCAATAGTGTATACATCATGAAACAACAAGCCTAAAGGAACCCTTAAATATTATTATTTAAATAATAAAATTATTTCCTTGAAATTAAATTTTATGGTTTAAATCCCAAATATTTTATGAGAAAATTTTCTCAAGATATTTAATTTCTTTGATATAATGCATTAAACTGAACGCCGAGTTTTTATGAACTACAATATGCTATTGATATTATTAATATAGCAATATTATTATAACCAAGGAATTAAATATGTACGTATTCATAATAATTAATAACTTATAAATGTTGTTTATAGTGTTTTTATATAAAGAAAAAATATTGAAAAAATTACATAGTTTTTAGTAAAGTATTGATATGTTTTGAAAATACTATTTTCTCAAAAAAAATGTTTTTTTATGGATTTTTGTTAAATAATAATAAAGGTTTTTTTTTTAAATTTTAGAAATTTATATGAATATATAAAATTTCATTCTTAAATTTGCATTTTTAAATTATTTTTGAGTGAATTTTTGAGAATATTCTAAAAAGATTAATTTTTTGATGAATAATAAAAAGGCAATGATTTTTATTAAAAATAGTCTTTTTTATTTTAAATATAAAAGATAAATTTTATTTTGATATTGTAATAAAAGTAATATTAGTTCAATTATATATTTATTAATCCAATTTAGGTCATTATAATCAAATTTAGGTTTACTTTGGATATTAAAACTTTATATATTTAGCAAAATTTTCTCTCTGGAAAACCTTATTTTCATCATGTCTATGGGTTTAATAATAAATTAAACTACTTCACATCATTTAATATAATTTGGTAAATTTAATCCAATATTTTTAATCTTTATATTTAATATTATAAAATATATTAAACTTATTTATTATGTCAAAATGAATATTTAAACAGTAAAAAATTAAATGCCGTGGTAAATGTTAAAACATGATTATTGGGGGGTTACACTAAATGGATAAGGGGTAGTATGACTATAAATTTTTCAAAATTCCATTTTATGTTAATTTATAAATCTTAAAACATTTTATGTTTAATAATTATCCATTTTCAATCCTTGTGGCATGTTATAAATGGGGGTAGACATTAACCTTTTCAAAAATTATATGTGTGTCCTCTCCCCTACTTATAATAGGGAACCCACTCTACTCTACTATTCAAAATTATAAAACATCTTATTTATACTGATACATTCCAAAATACATTCCCTAATTACCTAAAAACATCTTAGATCCATTTTTTATTATTAATCGAACCTGGGAAGGCTTTTGATGTAAACCTAAGAATATTGTATGAAGAATATGTATCGTTCTCAACCGAGAATTTCAATTTTATTTATACTTACACCATATTAAAATATTATTAAATTAAGATTATATAATGGTATATTTATATCACATGTAATGATATTTTATTTTGTTAATATAATAACCCATATTCATTAACTCTTCCATCAAATAGTAAATGAAACTGTCAATTGTGTGTACGGAAGACAACTGCATTGAAAATTGATGTAATTTCATTCCATCGCCATCTATTACCACTAGATATAGTGATGTATTTAGAATATTTATATTATATTTATTACATAATCATACTTATTGAACTAAAATTTTACTTTTACCTTCATACTTTTCAATCTATGTGAACATGATATCATCGCTTGTGTGTATAGAGGGTTATCACCTTGCAAAGCAATGTGATTCGTTCATTAATTGCACATTACATGGAAGTTAATAAGGTTGGTTTTAATGAAAATATGATATATATATGATTCTAAAATTTTTATTTCAAGTTAATATATAATTTACCTTTATTTCATTTCATCCATCAAGAAAATTAAAACATCTTTCATGCGTATGTACGACATACCATTTCCATTAACGATGTAATACATTTTCTATATCTAAAACTATTGGATTTAACTAAATACTTATATAATGAATATATAATAATTTTATATAATTTTTCACATTATGGATATTATATAAACCTGATTAAAGTAAAATGACCAAAAATACACAACAAAAACATAGAGGAAATAACCAATCTACTATTACCAAAAACTGATTTTAACAAAAAAATCATTAATAAATGTCTCAAAAATGGAAAGAAGTAAATAATGTATTTAATGATAAAAACTTATATTTCTTAAATATTTTTATAATAAAATTATATTAATTATATAGGATATTCCAACCTATTTGAATAAATTCGATACTTAATGTAATAGATTTTCCTCTCAATTTTTTTCTATAGAACACATGAGTTATACATAACTAGTTTATTTCGTGGGGGGTATATAATTCTTGTGAATGTAATTTATGATTATCATCATTAAAATTGTGGGATATAAAAATCCAAATAATTTTCATGCTTACATGGGTATTACAATTCAAAAGATACCAAAGTGGTAGAGGTTTTATGTTACAATCTCATTATTTATTAGGGTTCTTAAGGATTAAGTTTCCAATGATGAAATCATATGATATATCTATAAATAAAAACATGAAATTTATTATCCTTTTTATATTCCATCAAAATAAAAGGTTTCATTTAATTTTAAACATTTTATCAAATCGATATATTAGAATATGTTTTTAAGGAAAAATCAAAATAATTTCTCTATTCGGTCAAAAAATATTTTCCTTCCACATAAATGTTTTAAAAATATATTTTAAATAAGATTTTAAATTATATAGTAATTTTTTAAAATAAATTTACATCCATTATTAAATTTAAAAAAATTCTCATTTTCCAAATTAGATATTTTTTACTTTTACCAAAAATATTAATGGTTTTTTATTTGGTACGACAAGAACATAATTTTCCACTACTATGACAAATAAATAATTTGAAACTTACTTTACATGTTTCTAAGGATATTTTCAAAGAAAATATTTTATTTAATATTTTACAAATTTTTATATTTTCAAGAATTAAATTCAATTGAAAAGGATATTTTCCTCAATAATGTTTTAATGAACTTTTCTGGAATATATTTTCATTAACAATAACATCATATGGTGTTGTTTATTTTTTATTTGGTTTATGATACAATGGTACAATACTTATTATTTATTTTTTTGTTCTCTGTTTATTTTTAGGTTAAAAATATATTAATGAAAATCATTTCTTTTCCATGGGTTATTCTATGATGAAATTCTTACAGAATCCATTTATTTTTTATGGGTATGCTATGATAAAATGATTATAAAACCCATTTTGATTATATGAGCTTTACTATGAGGAATGTTTTATGATTTTTTGGAACACAGATGCACATATATATATATATATATATGTGTGTGTGTGTGTGTGATTTAAATTAAATTATTTTAGAGACATATATCTCCTTCCAATTCATTGTTTATAGTTTTATATCTTATGAGATAATGATGTGAAACAAGTTTATGTGCTTGATATAATATGGGAAATAGGCTGATGTACTAGATCAATTATTGTAAATAGATTATGATGCTTGATCCATTATTAAAAATGAAATTGGTTTTGATTTTAGATCCCTTATGATTTTATTCTCTCAGATGTTAAACTTGACTTATTAAATGGTTTCTATACTTATGATGGTTCCATACTTATATGACATTAAATTATTTGTAATTATTTATTTATGATGATTTGACACTTTTATGTTTCATGTCATTTAAAATGAAATTTTTTTATATCATTACTCATGATGAAGATCCATGATATATTGGGTATGAAAATTTTAATTTATTTTTATAATATTATACCTATAGGATTATCTTATGATTTCATATGATCATTAGTTGATATCTTCAATGTTTACCCTGAAGGTTCATCTTATATCAACCTTTTTTATTTTTCCATACCCCAAAGTTATGATGAATAATTTAATTAGGGTATTTCTATAAAGTTTACTAAATGGGATAATCTTTATGGGGTATGTTGAATATCATTAATTAGGTATGCTTATTTTTTATCTATTTTCCAAAACACACCACTTTTATGGTTCTCAAACATGTATTTTTGAAATTCATTGAATATTCATATAAAAATATACAATATTTATATATGAAACCCCTAATTTATTACATTTAGAATTAAATCAAAGGATTGGTAACATTTGGAAACTAGGATAAGAAAATATTAGTGATATCACTAAGTATATTTATGTGGATATGTATATAGTTAAGTCATTATATAGTAAAATTAACTAGATTTTTTGTGATGAAGTTGGTGAGTGGATTCCATAAAATTACAGCCCTATTTGTATACTACAATTCGTTGTGGCTCTGAAAAGGTTGTACCTGTGGGTAATAAATCCAAAAATGGTAAATTGATATGTAATCAATCGCCACCTAGTGCATGAAAATGAGAATTTTATCATGAATAGTTTTAAACTACTAGTGGATATGTTTTTTAATTTTACAAACTCATTACGAACCATAATAAATGATTTGAATTGATGACCACGAATGAACTAGGTTGAACCTAAGGTTTCATTGATTGAAAAGAATGTATTTAGATTTAATACATCCAATAAATTGTTTTTTATTTTTTTGTTATGTGGTTTTCCACAATGATTATTTTTTCTCACACTATGATTTTTGGTTTTAGTAAATGGATAGAACCCTAAGGAATCATGTTAATACTGAATGTGATAGACAAAGAAATTATTTCCCTCCTGGGAACACAAATGTTATGAGAGGTGGAATAAAAGATATCATTTATATGATCACACAACTTTTTAAATCTATGAATCATGCTGAACATCTAATATTTCAAAGGAGGTAACAATGTTCCATTCATCCCTTCATGAGAAAATAAACATATGTATTTAGTGGTTTCATTGATCCTCTAGTTTTTTAGCAATGGATCAATACCACTAAAATGATATTTTTTTATTCTTTACTATTTTATTCATGAAAAATTTATTTTTGTTTTTTATCATTTGGATGGAGAATTATAGAAGTTATGGAATATTATCAAGAACATGAGTGAATTAAAAGAAATTGAAAATATTGAGTGGTAAGAGAATAATTTTTATCTCTCAAAATGAACACTCTGTATTTTCTTTATGAAAATATGGAGAATGAATTCCTTGATCAGGGTTATTAGGATAATGAATCAATTAGTACCTATGAGGAATACTTTACAAGACTTTTGAGGTATGATTATTGTATTATTATCTAACCTAAAAGTAAGTTTGATCAATTCTTTGGTGTCCAAAAACATAATCACTAAATGGATTTATCTATAATATACATTAGTTTCTATGAATAAATAATTTCATGTGCACTCAAGGTAGAAATTGAAATAGGAGATTCCCACAATTACTGTGGTTTTGATAAGAATTAAAGATAATGTATCAAGAAAACTCTAATAAATCATTGGTGGAATAAAATTTCATCCATATACATGAAATAAACTTGGGGAAAACGTCAAGGGAACTTTTGGGATTGATTTGTAAGGTGATATAAATTTGTAAAGGTATGTCATAAATCCCATGAAATTAACAAAATCAATTAATTGCCTGGTCAATGAAATAAAAGAGAAGAATACACCCACTAATGAATTACCCAAGATCCAATGCTTCAAATTATTTACGTATCAGAAACATGAAAACATGTTCTCAAATACATGGATAATTATGATGAACAATGTCATCATCCAGTTAACCGAGAGAAAAAGTGAAATCTCCCATGATCACTATTTATGATGAGGGTTATGATAATGACATGGTGAAAGGTAAACTTCCCACACACTATATAATTGTTAATATATTATTCAACTCTAGATAACTCGCACATTTATAACTGAACAATTAGCTATGTTTATCAAAATACCACCCCAATGATTAGATGTTGAATTATATTTGAATACCCCTAATTGTATGATGATCTCATCTCATTTCTATTATTCTTCTTTTATTGATGTTTTTTAGGAATTTAATTCATGAAAACCTGATTACTCTCTCTATTGTTGAATTTGATGTTATTCTATACATGAATTATATTTATCTACATTAATACCACATAAATTTCAAAGTAATTAAATTAATATTTGATATTCCAAACTAACCTATTATTTTTTATCAATGAGATGATAGATATAAACTTTTTTTGGAGATATCATCCATTTTATTGATCTTGATTCCCATTCAAAAGTGATGTTTGTATCATATGGTTGGAGAGAAATATAATATCTATTATATTCCTATTATGTGGGATTGTTTTTATGAATTTCTTTAAGAGTTACCTAGTATTACTTTGAAACATAGAGTTGAGTTTCAATATAACTCATAACTAGTTCCACAACTATTTCAAAGACACCGTATAGAATTGTTGGGTTGAGTTTCTTAAATTGAAGAGCAAACTGCAACAGTAACTTAAAAAGTGATTAATTTGGAAAATTTTGTAACCCTAAGGTGAACCTATTTTATTTTTTTAATAAGAAATATAAACCAAATGAGACTCCCCATTTATTAAAATAAGTAGAATAAGATCAAAATCAAGAACATTTATCCTCTATTCAATATTGATGACTTGTTTGATCAACTTTGTGGAGACAAATACTTTTCTAAGACTGAACATCGTTATTTTTATCATAAATTAAGGTTTAATAAGGAGGATATATCCAAAACAACATTCTATAAAATGTATGAACATTGTGAGTATATCTTGATTCCAATCGTCCTTACTAATTCTCCCTCTATCTTTATAAATTCAATGAATAGTTTCATTAGAGATTAACTTGATTTGTTTCTGGTAGTATTTATAGAACATATTAATATATAAACAAATAGAAATTAGTATTATGAATATCATGTCAAAATTGTACTAAATACTCTAAAGAAGTAGAAACTGAATGAAATATTACAAAATTTTGAATTTGGTCTATAAAGTTTCTCATTTTTTGGAAATATATTCTCAAGAAAGGTTATATTAGTGGATCTATCAAAATAGAGGCTATTGAAAATTTTCCTAAACAAACCATGGTTAATGAGAACAAATTTTTTCTTATTTTTGTTGGATATTTTGGATGATTTAAGAATAATTTCATGCGATAATCTATTGATAATCGCCACTGTGATCTGGAATATGAATTTGGTGACTGGGTGTTGGGATCATGGAAATAGGATTTGGAAATAATGAAAAACTAATCCCCATGTATATCTATCCCTTATAAATTATAGATTATATCATGATTGTATCTTGTCTCATGGATCTTCCAGTGAACCCCTCTCAGGTTCATTATATGTTCCATGTATCTCTCTAGAGGATAAACAAACCATATACTCACATGTACTAAACTTATAGGTCTTACAATTGGAGCATGATCATTATTATGAAGAATAGTTGGTGGACATTCTATATCACATAGTTAATTATTAATGAAACAAGAACAGTCACTTGGTTAATGTTTTTTTGGGAAACCACCATCTGGAGGAAGCTATGTTGGCACCTGAGAATATACTGAGGTATAAGTGTCCTCCTTTTTTTAAACCAAAGTGATTGTATTTCAAGTTAAAAATTCATTTTAGGCATGAAAAAATGTATCAAAATGATATTCTACATATTTTTTTAATAAATTAAATTTCTTCAATAGATTGTGTTAGAAGAAACATTTAGTTACGAACTATAATATACTCTTAATATTATTATTTAAAAAATATTATTATAAAATAAACATTAAAATTTATTTTATGAATAGGTATAACCAAAATTTAAATATTATATATAATGGTTTTATATAAAATAATATTGAAAGAAAGGTACATAATATTTAGTAATGTTTTGATATGTTTCAAAAACACTGTTTTCTAAAAAAATATTTTTATTTCTTTTTTTGAATAAATAAAAACTTTAATTTTTTCACTTTAGTAAAATTTATTTTAAAAAATAAAAAAAATTAAATCAATGTGCCAAAATTATCTTTGACTTTATTGTTTATAATTTTTTGAAATGATTAACGTTTTTATGAGTAATAAAAATATTGATTTTCATTGAAAACTTTTTTTATTTAAAACAATTAAAATATCCATTTTATATAAATATGGTATTAAAAGTAACTATATTTAAATTATATATTTATTAATCTAATTATTTCATTATAATAAAATTCATGTTTACTTTTGAAATTAAAACATTCGATAATTATGAAAATTTTCTATTTCGAAATAAGCTCTTTCATTGCGTCAACGAGAATAATTTTAAATTAAATTTTTTCACTTATATAAATGGAATTATGAAAATCTTATTCCAAATTTTGAATCATAATAATTAATATTATATAATATTTTCAACTTAATTTATATTCGAAATTTGTAGTAAAAACATTACTAATTAATTATCACAGTTAAGGTTAAAATATGTTTACCTAGAGGCTAAAATAAAAAGATAAATTTTAAAATGACATATAAACATCTAAAAACCCATTTTATAGCCATAAAATTTCCTTATCTAATCAAATTTTCACTAATGATCCATTTTTTACCCTTCTGGCTTGTGAAAAATGTGGACGTACTATATTCATTTCAAAAATTCCTTGTGTGTCCTCTCCCGGAATTATAAAACTAATCCCAATCTCCTCTCCTCTCCATAATTATAAAACCTCATGGTTTTGAAAATACCTATCTAAGTAATTTCCTTACTTCCCTAATCACATCCTAGAGTCATTTTTTTGATCAAGCAGACTACCAATGAAGGCATTTGGTGTAAAACTAGGGAGGTATTCCACATAATAGGTATCGTTCTCAATCGATAGTTTCTATTTTATTTCATCCTAAAACACCTTCAAATATTATTAAATTATTATTATATAATAAAAACGTATATATTATTAACATAGATGTTATGTACAACGGACTAACTCCTTACGAATTGAGGTATTTGTTTTCCTCAACCACCTCTTATAGATAGATGTAATGACAGATTTAACATATTTATATTATATTTATTACATAATTATAATTATTTAATTATAATATCACATATAACTTCTTACTTTTCAATCTGTGAGAATATGATAACATCACTCATGTGTATGATATACTATTGCCTCATGAAGCGATGTGATTCATTCTTCTCTAACTATTTAAAAAGAAGGTAACAAATTTATTTTTAATCTAAATATGTGATATATATGACATAAAAATGATTATAGAATTTTAATATATTATTTACCTTTATTTTTTATCCTATGAGAAAATTGAAACAACGTTCATGCATACATACAACCTAGAGTCTCTATAAATGGTGTAGTCCATTTTTATCTCTAACATTTATATATTAATATAAATAAATATATAATGAATATATATAATAATTATATCGTGGTTAAAATTCTATATATTATGGAATAATAATCAATATAATAAGACCAAAAATACCAAAACAGAACATAAATGAATATAAAAAATAATTATTATCTGAAACATGATTTTAATAATGAATTGTTAATAAACGGTAATAAGTAAATCATATATGAAATTATAAATATAATTCTAGTTTTGTAATATATTTATAATAAATTAAAGTTTATTATACAAGACACATTAATGAGTATAATGTAATTTTAGACTTAAGGTAGGATATTTTTGTCTCACTTTTATTTGTATGGGACACATGCATTTTATATCACTTGTTTTTTTTGTGTAAATACCTCTGATGAATTTATTTTATGAATCTTCTCATAATAATTATTATTTTATATATATCCATATAATTTTAATTAATTCATGGTTATTACCATTTAACTTATATAAAGTTGGTTATGGTTTTATGTTATAATCACATTGTTTATTAGGATTTTGTATGAATAGGTTTCTGATAAAGAAATCATATTATCTATCTCTCAAGAAACTCAAGAATTTTATTCTCCTTTTATTTCTTCATGAAAATAGATATTTTCATTTAATTTTAATATATATTTATACTCAATATTCCAAAATTAATTCATTTAAGGAGAAACTAAATTTATTTCCCACTTTAATTGAAAACTATTTTCCTTCCATGTTCTCATTTTTTAAAAACATTTTAAATTATGTTTTACTACATTAAAATTAATTTTTAATGAAATTTATATAAATGTTTGAGTTTTCAAAAAAAAGGTATTTTATTTTTATTTCCCAAATAAGGTTGTTTTTACATTTACTAAAAATGTTATATGAATATTTTTTTAAATTTATAAGACATGAATGGAATTTTTTACTATCATGAACCCTCAATTATTTGAATCTTCCCTTATATGTTTTAAATTATTGTTTAAAAAAAATTCCCCTAATATTTTGAAAAATTATAGATTTTAATGATGTGAATTTAAATAAAAAGGATATTTTCCTCAAGAATGTTCTAATGATATTTTATAAAATTTATATTCGTTGGAAATAATAACATTTGTATTTTTTTATATTTTGTTGTGTATATGTTCCAATAGAAATAAAATCCTTATTTTGTATATGGATTATTATGTTTATGTTTATGAATAAAATATTTTTATGAACCATATTCATTTACAACATGTTTTGATATAATGAAAAGCTAAGGGAACTAATTTCTTTTCAATGGGTTATGCTGTGATGAAATGATTATGAAACCATTTTCTTTTTGATGCTTTATGCTATGAAAAAAAATTTATGATCTTTTCACACATATATGTGTTATTAAAATTATGTGATGGGTTAAACCTAAATATCCCTCAAATTAATTGTATAAATTTTTATATCTCATGAGCTACTGATGGGAAAGCAGATGTGGTTGATCTAATATGGGAAATAGACATATTTTCTCGATCCGTTTTGGGAAACAGGTGATGATGACTAATCTGTTATGAAATAGAGAAAAGGTGTTAATCCCTAATCTGTTAGGATTTTATTTTCTTGTTTTTTAACCATTACATAATAAATTATTTACATACTTATTATGGTTCCACACTTATATGACATTAACATAAGGTTCATGATTAATTTCTGATGATTACTCACTCTTATGGTTTCTCTCTTTTGAAATCATAATGTTTTATGTAATGACTCATGTTTTTGATACATTTTATACTGGTTGTGATATCTGAAAGATATATTCATAATATCTAAACATTATTTTATATATTTTTATTTCATATGATCATTGGTTGAAATCGTCTGTGTTTACCCTTACTAAGAATATGAGCGTTTGATTTCTTATATTTTCATCCCCACGGGTTATAATGAAAAATTAAATTATGGTATGTCTATCAAGAGTTGTAAATGGGAAGATAATTATGGGATATATTTACTATATTTCAAGAAATAATAATATTGTGTATCTTTTCTCCAAAGAAACTAAAATTTTAATGTCCTCAGACATGTATTTGTTAAATGCAATAAATATTCATCAAAAAGGATTTGATATTTATGAATGAAACTCATGGTCAATTATAATGGGTATGAATATGATTAACTAATTCATGAAATTTATAAAAAATTATTACAAAATATAAATTTATTGATTAATTCTTAGTAAATTATCACTCAATTTTTAGTAATGTCATTTTATTCCTCAAAATTATGTTTTCTTTAGAAAAATATTTTTATTTATTTTAGTGAGAAGATAAAATAAATAATGTTTTAAACTTTTAGAAAATTTATCTAAAGATATAAAATTATTTTTTTAAATCAAAATATGAATATTATCTTAAAGTTAATTTTTTAAATTTTTTTGAAATGCTTTAATTTCTAGTTAATAGTGGAAAATACTACTTTTAACTGAAAACTGTACATTTGTTTCCATGATTTTCAATGTCTTATTTTTCATTAAAATTATTTAAAGGTAAATTATCTTCTATTATATAATTAATCATATAATTATGTTCATTGGAATCAATTTTATGATTTAATTTTGTATAAAAAATATTTAATGTTTAAGAAAATATATTTTTATGAAAATCTATATGTCATTGAATTTTCTGTATTAATAATAAATTAATTTTTTTCAAATATTGAAATTACAAATTTAAAAATTTATTCTATATTTGGAATTAGGAGTTCTAATTTTTTTAAATAGGCCCCATTTATTTTTTTCCCATAATATATATTATTAGTGGTAAAATTTATAACATCAGTAAAGATTAAATCCGTTAATTAATGTCAAAAATAATATGCCAATGCATTAAAATAAACCCAATAATTACATCTACATAATATTATTGGATAAATTATTCCATATCTATCCAAAATGAAAATATATTTCAATTTAGAGCCATTTTTCTTTCACAGTGACATTTAAATTATTTTAAAAAAAATCAAAAAAAAATCCTCTCCTGTTTTTAATTCCTCTTATATATACACAAAAGTATAAGAATGTGTTTTGAATAAATATAAAATATTATTTTTAGCATATTTATTATTTTATCATGATAATTTATTTTGGATTTTTATTTATTATACATTTATATTAAATACATATGCAAGGATGACGCGACATTTATTTAAATAATTGAAAAAAATGATTTTAAAAATACTAAAACTAATATAATTAAAAAAAATTATTTTTTTTTCATGAATTTTTTAAATAGATATAACTTGTTAATATTTTGTGAAATTATTATATTCTAACTCCATCAATTTCTTGATTTTTCTAGCAATAAATCAAATGAATAGTGTCAAAAATGGGATTAATGGTATTTCATAACAAATTATAATTTATTAAATGACTTAAATTTGGAAAAAAAAATTATATTTCTCTAAATTAATGAATTAGTTTTATAACTTCAACCATGTAGCATTTATGGGTCTTTTTTCATCTTATAATAACAATATTAACCCTTAATTGGTATACAACATTAATATTGTGGTAATTGTCAAAAGATATTGTGAGGGTTAAAACTAAATTATATGGGTGAAAACAAAACTAAAAAATTTATAATTTAATTGGATGATAGGATTCAATATCATCCCCATATTTTATTATATTTATATCAAATTGGATCCTTTTGGGTAAAAAATTATTTATATTATTTTAATTCTTTAAGAAATGCCAATACTTCCACTCCCCTCACACTAATGGAAATGGTCACATTCCCAACAGATATATACTGACTATTTGAAGAAACTGTTGGTATACTGTAAAAAAAATCCCCATTTGCCAACGGTTTTCTCAAGCCGTTGTAAAATTTGTTAATATAGTTAAGCTTTCCCAACATTTTGAAAAAACCATTGGGAAAGCTTTAGTTCCTCTAACATATACCAATGGTTTTACTAAACCATTGGTAAAGAGAGTTTTTCCCAACTATTTTTAAAAACCATTGGTAAAGTTTTCCCCCAAATACCCAGCTCCCCCTCGGCCCGATTGCAAACCTAATTCAGAGCTCCTCCTGAAGTCTTCATGGTCGTGAAACTCCTTCTAGTTTTATATCCTTCTTCAATCAAACAAAATTTTATTTCTACACTTAAAATTAAAATGTGTTACCTTAGTTTTAGTGTTCTTCCTATTTTTTTCTATTTTCTATTTTGATTTCGGTTAAATTAGAGTTATTTTTGTCTTTGGAGTACCGAACCCTTTGGTTTGTTTTATGTTTTTTTGTTCTACACTTCAAACATGGTAAAGGTTTTGTTTAGTGGGGTTTGTATAGTGCAGGGGGGTAAAGGGTTTGTTTTATATTTTTTGAACTTTAGTTTATTTGAAAATTAGATTTGGATTTTTGGATTTGGTTGGATGATGGATTGGAATTTTGGACACCTCCCACCACCACCCCCTAGACACCTCCAACCCCCTGGACAGCCCCAACCCCACCCCACCCCCCATTGGACATCCCCCCCTGGACACCCCCCATTGGACAACACCCCACCCCCTGCACCCCCACCCCCCTAGACACCCCCATCCATTGGATAGCTCCCCCCCCCCACCCCCCTAGACACCCCCACCCCCACCCTCCCTAGACACCCCTCACCTCCCATGGACAGCACCCCATAGACACCTCCACCCCCACCCTCCCTGGACACCCCTCACCTCCCATGGACATCCAACCCCCTAGACCCCCCCCCCCCCACCCATTGGACAGTCCCCTCCCCCCACCCCCCTGGACACCCCCCCCCCACCCCCTTGGACAACCCCCCCCCCCCCACACACACACACACAAACACACACACCCCACCCCTTTAGACACCCCCCCCCCAGACACCACCACACCTACTAGACACCACCGCACCTCCTAAGTGGCTAGCCCAATTTTTAAATTGGAATTATCAATGTAGTTGATTTCCCCTTTTCCCAATGACATTTTCTAAGTGACCCATAGATCCTTATAAATTGAATTTTTCATGTTTTGATAAATTGAATTTTTCATGTTTTGATCAATTGAATGGGTTGTTTGGAATTAAATGGACAATACATGATAGTTTGACTTTCTTAATGAAAAAATGTTATTAAATAAAAATAACCTAAGGGGGCTGTAGGAGGGGTAGGGGCTGTCCAGGTGGGGGTGGGTTTTCCAGGGGGTAGGGGCGCTGCAGGGGGGTAAGGGGCAATAGGGGTGTGGGGTAGGGGGTATGGGTTGCCCCAAGAAGGGTTGTGGGCTATCCAATGGGTCAAGGTGGGGTGTCCAGGTGGGGGAGTGGGTGTGGGGTGTCCAGGGAGGGGGTGGGTCATCCAGGTGAGGGGGGTTGTCCAGGTGGGGTGGTGGCTGTCTAAGTGGGGGGTTGTCCAAGTGGGGTGGGGGAGGGATGTCTAGGTGGGGTGGGGTGGGCTGTCTAGGGGGGCTGTCCAAGTGGGGGTTGTAGGGGAGGGGTGTGGGCTATCCAGGGAGGGGGTGGGCTGTCCTGGGGGGGCTATCCAGGTGGGGGAGGGGGTATGGGTTGTCCAAGTAGGGGGGGGGGGGGGTTGTCTAGTGGGGGGTGGGGGTGGTGGTTGTCCAGGTGGGGGTGTCCAGGTGGGGGTGGGCTATCCAGGTGGGGGTGGGGGTTGGATGTCCAGGTGCGGGGGGGGGGGGGGGGGGGGGGCTGTCCTAGGTGGTGGGGGGCTATCCAAGTGAGGGAGGGGGTATGGGTTGTCCAAGGAGGGGGTTGTCTAATGGGGGTGGGGGCATGGGTTGTCCAGGTGGGGGGGGGGGGGGCTATCCAGGGGGGATGTCCAGGGGGGCTGTCTAGGGGGGCTACAGGGGAGGGGGTGTGGGTTTTCCAGGGAGGGGTGGGTTGTCCAGGGGTTTTGGTGGGTGGGCTATCCAGGTGGGGGAGGGGTGTGGGCTATTTAGGGGGGTGGGTTGTCCAAGGGGTTGGGGGTTGGCATGTCCAGGTGGGGGCGGGGGGGGTGTGTTTGTTGTTTAGGGAGGAGGGGGTGCACTGTCCAGGTGTGGTGGGGGTGTCCAGGTGGGGTGGGGGGCTATCCGGTGGGGGGTGTAAGGGAGAGGGGGTTGTAGGGTTGTGGGGGGTGTGGGCTGTCCGGGGAGGGGTGGGTTGTCCACTCCGATAATCTACAAAAAAAGGAATCAAATATAACCAATGTATAGTTGCTTTCACACGTTAAGAAATTTCTTGAAGTTCCGTACCAACACTCACTCTTACCCTTCCAAGAAGAAGTGATCTCTGCAAAGAAATATCACTCAGGTTCTTATCCACTATCGATATTGATCTCATACAAATTTAACATTCATATAACTCCATATTACCTAGTGACATAACATGGCTTTACTCCTATGAGTAGTGTCCCATTAAAACATGGCACATAAAATCCGATCCATGTATGATATTTGGTAGTGTGTTTACAATTGGGTGTGTGGTGATTTATATGTATGATATTCATGGTTTACACCAACAGTCTTCTTGGTCATCTATAATAGGATTGAAATCATTCAAAAATTTGATTAATATTGGATTTTACAACCCTAGTTTGGGGTTGGACACCACCACCCATTGGAAAACCCCCCACCCCCTTGGACAGCACCCCCTGGACACCCCCCACCCCCTGGACAGCCCTGCCACCCCCATGGAAAGCCCTGCCACCCCCATGGACAGCCCTCCCACCCCTGTGGACAACCCTCCCACCCCTTGTGGATAGCCCACCCACCCCCTAGACACCCTGTACGCCCTTGGACAGCCCCGCCACCCCCGTGGACAGCCCGCCCACCCACCTCGTACCCCCAGGACAGCCCCTCCACCCCCTGAACAGCCCTCCCACCCCCTAAACACCTCGTACCACTTGGACAGCCCCCCTGTAAGATCTCGGGTAAATAAAAAATATAACATTTTCATATTTATTAATATTTTTTAATAAAATATTAATATTACATTAAAGGGGATGTTATGATCGATGACGTACCCAATACGCAACAACGAGTTTCTTTGAAACCTTATGTCACATGCTCATAATATAGTAATATTATTTTAAATGGTAGTTAACGCCAAGCCGTTGTAATGGTGGGAATGAATATAACTAACTAAAATATTTTTATACATGTTTTTTAAATGTTTTTACATTTATCCAATAAAAGATAAAGGCTTAAAATAAGAAAAATTCAATTTTAGGCATAAATACTCTAATATTCAGTAAAAGGTCGATTTGTCGCCTTTTGTTGGTGAACCCTCTTTAAATATAGTTTTGGTCACAATTATATGTTCATTATAACCAAATAAAATTCTTCTTTAGAATCGGGGCATCAAAATTTACATTGTGTATCTTTTTGGTATTTTTCCAACAAAGTTCATTTTTTAATGAATAGTGAAAAATGTTGTATTTTAAGTCAAAACCTCCTTTTAATATAATTTATTTATATGGTTAGATTATAATATTAATTGGTTTCAAAGTTCAATTAGAATATATTTTTACCATTTAATATAATGGTGGTCATTGTAATTAATTTCACTTTGAAATTGGACATAAACAAGTGTCAGTATTTTGATAGATATTGTTTCTTAAAAACACGCTATTTGTTTTGACAACGGGAATTAATTATAAAATTAATTAATGCAACTTATATGTTTTTAATTTTTTAAAATAGACATCATTTTTGAATTCATAATATCAAATATATCTAAGGGTGAATTTTTTGAATTTTTTTGAAGAACTTCAATTTTGATGAATAGTGAAACCACTAAGTGGTAGTTAAACAAACTGATTTTTCATTTAAATAAAAGTTTACCGCTTCTGTGTTTTGAATTTAAAAAAATCCAACATAAAAGGTTGTCATTATTAAGTAAAATTTGGTTCAATGGGATTAAAATATTTTTTTGGTGAATAGTATCTTTTGAGTTTTGTTAACCGCGATTAGAGGTAATTAGTGTAATTTAAGATAAAAATGATATTATAAAAATATAATAATATCTTGAAACATGTCCTAACCTTATTTTTTGAGTCATGGACAACCAATAAAAACCATTGGTCAATTTTTGGGACCCCATGGAGCAACTTGGGGTGATAATGACATTAATACCTTTTATTTAAAGTAACAATAAAAATATCACAAACATGTATTGTTTTACTAAAACAATTTTTACATGGGGTTATACAGGTTATATTTTTTACTATAAATATTCATTATAAATATAAAAATATTTACTAAATCATAGTAGTTTTTTTATAATTTTTAGACATCAAAAAAATAAAATTATATTTGACACAATGGTGATGCAGTGTTTATGTCATTAATGAATGATTTAAATAAATGAGAAGATAATGTTTAAAATAATATCCATCACTTGTCCAATTCTTATTGGATGATTTTATTTCGAACATGGAACACCTTATTATAGACTTTAATGATTTTTGGAGCTTTATAAACCGAATTTAATTTTATAATAAAATAATAGTTTCAAGATTTCCAAAAGAGCCCCTCCTCTCCCTTATAAAAAGAACCCACTTCCTACACATCTCCCACACTTCTCAAGCCCTTTGGATCATCCAATCTCTACTCAAATAAGCTCCCAATATCCCTGTATTTATCCTAGAAGCCTCACCTTAGGCATAAATCTCTTCAAGAAACCCTTTTGGTTCAAACGAAGAAGAGTTACCCGATTTAAAGGTAATGTCTTCACTTGTGTTCTTTTGTTTTATTTTGCTTCTCCAACCCCCTAAACACTTTTTATTCCCTTATTTTGTAACAAAACAAGTATCTTCAATATACTATTATGTTTTTATAAGAATTATTCGAGCTACACTTACACACACCTACATCTAATGGTTAAAGAACATACTGTTTCTGTGGATGGTGAATTTTAGCCTCACGAAACGATGATTGTTCAATATACTTTTAACACCATCATAGGTGGCCATTAAGATGTCAATATATTTATATAAGATATATAATATTTTTGTGTTTTCCTTAATCTTCTGTATTTTTTATTTATGGCATACCTTTATGGTTTCTATTATGGGTAAACGCGATATCTTCATTTTAGGAAGTGCAAACTACCGCCCCCTCAAAGTGATTTGATTTGTTAAAGTGACATCGTTAGGCTATCGAATTTCTACTAGGAAACTTCTTAACCCAATTTAAATTCTTTGGATTAAACCTCTATTTCTTGATTATGTCATACTATGAATATGTGTGGATGACCACTGATTTTTTTACACTTAATAACATCTTATATTGGGTGTATTTATATTTGTCACACATAATTATGTAATTGATTTCTCCTTAATCTATGGATACCGTCTTTGTAAGGGACTTAGTCTCAATCTTCTTTCATTGAGGCATATTTTGTTTTATACCCAACTTTCTTTTATATGTTGTATAAACCCCTTTGAATTTTACTTTTATTCAAAATTAATCTTTTTATACGAAACGTTTTACTAAGCGACAAAAGGAATGTTTTGTCTTACGTATGCGGCGACAATGACTTCTCCACCGCCGTGACCATTATTTGAGTTTCGGCTTCCTCTACAAGCCATAACTTCTTTTAAAAATGAAAAATAAATGTCACATTTTACTTTTCTTTTATTTTGGTATTGAAAATGGTTTTGATAAAGTTTTGATTAGATCAATGTGGTGTATTGATATCTTGTGATTGAAATGTGGAATGTTGTGTTTCGTTTATGCATGTTTTATATGATACGATTATGTTATGGTTCTTGGGAATTGTTTATGAAGATGGGTGGTTCCATGATAAACTAAGGGTGGGTGAGCCCGATATAGCTCTCCAATGCATTGGGTAACATGAAGGAGGTAAACGTGAATCTTTCTCCTAAGAGATTTAGGCAATATTCTATGATGGGTATTCCAAATATAACCATGAGGGTTAATCCCTACATAAGAATGTTATGAATGACTCAAGTTACCTTTATGTATTATGATTTCAATGAGTTATTCATGAATCTTATGATTTCATGATGTATGTTAAAGTGCTTATGTTTTATGAGTAAAGTATGATTTCATTGATTCTTATGTATACATGATCTAATGTTTTCATTCCGTATTTTTATATCCCTTACTGTGTTTTTTATGCTCATCCCAAATTCTTGATATGTTTTTTACAGGTCAAGGGAAAGGTATATGATGTGATGATAGTGTCAAGGAAGTGTCAAGAAAGAATCCATGTTTTATTTAAAATATGTTTCCTTTAATGAGAAGAGTGAATATTGTCTTTGATGTAACCACCTTGTTTACAAGTGGAATGTAATGCATGATATATGATCTAATTCTCTAAAACTCTAAACCTGAAAAGATCCTCAATGTGAATTCTTTAAATAACTCAAGATTAATTAATGTTTAAGGTTGGGGCCTTATAGTTGGTATCAAAGGATGGTTTCGACAACTTTAGGGATTAAGAGTTTTCATTAAACACATGGTTAGTCCCTAGGTCTATTATTTCAGTTATATCCTTGTTTTCTATCTTTTTCAGATCAAGGAAAGCCAGTTACAAATGGGAGGAGGATCTCAAACGATATTCCTATCTCTTCCTGATGACATGCTTACAATAATTATTACAAAGTCAAGTTTGAATGATTGTGAAACTTTTTCTAGCATACAACTCACTTGCAAGCAGTTTTTTGAGATATCAAACACCTCCACTATACCTCATTATCATCATGGATGATGGGTTGTATTTAATCAAATCCTATTTTCACAATATTCTCATATTTTCAAGAAAGGTAAATATTATCAAGGAATTTTCAGATATTTTACCTTATCACCAGATTTTGAGGCATATTATGATTTTAAAAATGGTGCTGAAGAAGGAGACCCTTGAGCAAACTATTTATATTTGATTTTAAAATATAGTCTCTCAGCACATACCTATGGTATTTTAAAAGGACCATTAATTGAAAGTTTCAACTCAATTTCGGTCTGACTATTTTATAGAAATCATGTTTTGTCAGATGTTTTGAAATTATATGTCATACATGATTATTTTCCAAAAGTTTTTTTCTGTGAACACCCATATGACCCATGTTGTACAAGGTGTATTTGGATGGAGGAAGCAAATGATTTTGAAGGATCTCTAAATCATTGTTGCGATGCATGGACCTTCTACCTACGTGAACAAGATGACGATGAAACCCAACGGATACCATGATCAAGGTATGGTGTTCTTCATTTTGGGGATCGATTTATTTTATCTTATGATGGTGAAGTAAGACTTCAAGAAATAAGATGTTGAGATCATAATGAATTTGGATGAAAATGGGTGCTATAAGGAAACCATTGAGGTTAAAACTTGTTAGGGTTATTTTTTATATTTATAAAAAGGAAAGCCCGTAAGATGGGTGACAACCCATCGCGTCAGGCAATGCCACATGAATTGAACCCACAACCGAAGGGAGATAAGGGTGCATAGACTACCACTAGCCTATGTGAAGTCCCTGGTTAGTATGACTTATTCTTTTTGGTTAAATGATTTTATGGATCAAGAAGATGATTATTTTGGGAACTTATGTTTTATCAAATGGATATCCATAGTGTAGGAAAATGATTTGGTGATCAAGTAATAACTATTATTTTGGATGATGTTCTCAACTTCATGGAAACAATATATTCCTATAGAAAATTGAATGATTTGAGATTTCAATTGAGGAGAAACGGTGGAATTTTATTTTGGAAGAGTCTATGTTTTTATTATGGACTTATATGATTTTGGGTTATTTATGAAAATTATTAACCTATCATGGAGGATATGTGATTAAGTTAATTACTTTTCAACATGATACTTTAAGAGTAACTGATGTTATTTGGAGATAAATGTTAAGATTTACCTTGAAAGACTATGTGATTAAATCCTTCAGAGATTTGGGTTTCAATATTAGTTTGCATAACTTTGAGGAATTTTATGGGTAGCTGTTTATTGAATGGTCTTTGTTGAACTTTGGGTATTGTTTGACAAAATTTGGAGATTAAGAGTAGTTTTTCTTTTTATAAAGTATTATCCTTTTTGGGTATTATCTGATCTTGTACTAACAATTTTTGGTTTTGGTTAAGGTCTAAAGACATGGGAAATATATAGTTAATCTTTTGTGGGTTAGGTGATTCTCTAGAAGTTGATTATAGTGCTCTTAATATGAACAAGCCATCCTAAAATACTCATTGTTTGGAGGAAATATGAGTTTGTATTAGAAATCTAGTAAAAGATGAAGTCTACATGACAACTAATTATGTATCCTTATGTTTTAGTTAAACCCATAAAAAAATTCCTCAATGAAAAGAAACTTTAAACAAAAACATTATCTGTTAACTTTTCCTACTAGGGAATCAAATACCGTTTAACCCATCGCAATTTTGTGATTTTCTGGTGGTTAACTTTCTCCTAGACATGTTTTCTATCACTCTCCATCAGAACATGACCCTTTGTTTTTTCTTCCACATCCATGTTTTCCATACATGGAATCCTAATATGGTTTATTGTAGGTAACCTTTGTACTTCACTTTTTTTTCTTTTAAAGTGATAGTTTTATTGACTTGTTTTCTGATGTGGGACTTTTAATGAAGTTTTCATGACTAATTTTAAAATTGTGAGGATGAAATTCCCAAAAGGGGGGAAGGATGTAACATCCCGGATAAATAAAGAATATGACATTTTCATATTTATTAATATTTTTGAATAAAATATTAATATTACTTTAAAGGGGATGTTATGTTCAAAGGCGTACCCAATACGCAACAACGAGTTTCTTTGAAACCTTACATCACACACTCTTAATATAAAAATATTATTTTAAATGGTAGTTAACGCCTAACCATTGTAATGGCGGGAATTAATAGAACTAACTACAATATGATTATACATGTTTGTTAAATTGTTTTACATTTATCCAGTAAAATATAAAGGCTTAAAATAAGAAAAAATTCAATTTTAGGCATAAATACTCTAATATTCAGTAAAAGGTCGATTTATCGCCTTTTGTTGGTGAACCCTATTTAAATATAGTTTTGGTCACCCTTATATGTTTAATTGAACCAAATAAAATTCTTCTTTAGAATCGGGACACCAATATTTACTTTGTGTATCTTTTTTATATTTTTCCAACAAAGTTCATTTTTTAATGAATAGTGAAAACTGTTGTATTTTAAGTCAAAACCTCCTTTTAATCTAATTTATTTATATGGTTACATTACATTTTTAATTGGTTTTAAAGTGAAATTAGAATATATTTTTACCATTTAATCTAATGGTGGTCATTGTAATTAATTTTTCTTTGAAATTGGACATAAACAAGTGTCAGTTTTTTGGTAGATATTGTTTCTTAAAAACACGCTATTTGTTTTGACAACGAGAATTAGTTATAAAATTAATTAATGAAACATATATGTTTTGAATTTTTTAAAATAGACATCATTTTTGAATTCGGAATATCAAATATAGCTAAGGGTGAATTTTTGGTATTTTTCTGAAGAACTTCAATTTTTATGATTAATGAAACCACTAAGTGGTAGTTAAACAAACTGATTTTTCATTTAAATGAAATATTACCACTTCTGTGTTTTGAATTTAAAAAAATCCGACATACATGGTTGTCATTAGTAAGTAAAATTTGGTTCAATGGTATTAAAATATTTTTTTGGTGAATAGTAACTTTTGAGTTTTGTTAACCGCGATTAGAGGTAATTAGTGTAATTTAAGATAAAAATGATATTATAAAAATATAAAAATATCTTGAAACATGTACTAAACTTATTTTTTGTGTCATTTACGACCAATAAAAACCATGGGTCAATTTTTGGGACCCCATGGAGCCACTTGGGGTGATAATGACATTAATACCTTTTATTTAAAGTAAAAATAAAAATATCACAAACATGTATTGTTTTAATAAAACAATTTTTACATGGGTTTATACAAGTTATATTTTTGACTATAAATATTAATTAGAAATATATAAAGATTTAATATATCATGGTAATTTTTTTATAATTTTTAGGCATCAAAAATAAATAAAATTATATTTGAAACAATGGTGATGTAGTGTTTATGTCATTAATGAATGATTTAAATAAATGAGACGATAATGTTTAAAATAATATCTAACACTTGTAAAATTCTTATTGGATGATTTTATTTCGAACATGGACCACTTTATCCTAGAATTTAATGATTTTTGGAGCTTTATAAACCTAATTTCATTTTATAATAAAATAATAGTTTCAAGATTTCCAAAAGAGCCCCTCCTCTCCCTTATAAAAAGAACCCACTTCCTACCCATCTCTCAAACTTATCAAGCCCTTTGGCTCATCCAAACTCTACTCAAATAATCTCCCAATATCCCTCTCTTAATTTTAGAAGCCTCACTTTAGGCAGAAATCTCTTCAAGAAACCCTTTTGGTTCAAACGAAGAAGCGTTACCCGATTTAAAGGTAATGTCTTCACTTGTGTTCTTTTGTTTTATTTTGCTTCTCCAACCCCCTAAACTATTTTTATTTCTTTCTTTTGTAAAAAAACCAGTATCTTAAATATACTATGATGTTTTTATAAGAATTATTAGAGCTACACTTACACACATCTACGTCTAATGGTTAAAGAGCATACTGTTTCCGTGGATGTTGAATTTCTGCCTCACGAAATGATGATTGTTCAATATACTTTTAACACCTTCATAGGTGACCATTAAGATGTCACTATATTTATATATGATATATAATATGTTTATGTTTTCCTTAAGCTTCTGTAGTTTTCATTTATGGCATACCTTTATGGTTTCCATTATGGGTAAACGCGATATCTTCATTTTAGGAAGTGCGGACTACCGCCCCCTCAAAGTGATTTGATTCGTTAATGCCATATGTGGGACATGTAAAGGATGGAGTTAATAATATTATATATGATATTATACTGGAATTATAATTTACCTATATATCATTATGATTTCATTCCATTAAATATGAAATATAAATGAAAGTAGCGTTCATGCGTACGTACAGCTTACCGTCTCCATGAACGTTGCATTTCATTTCTTACCTCTAAATATTATGTAACATAACAAATGCATGTATATACTGGATATATATAATATATATGATATTTACATAATGAATATAATTCTCTATATAATGGATATTTTACCACATGAGCAACTTGTAATTTTAAGGAGTTTATTTTTGACTCAAGTACCAATGATCGACAAAACGACCGTTATTAACCTAAATAATTACAAAGTGTTCATAACATGGTAATAAGTGATATAAAAGGAATAATGAACTTTAAAAATGTTCTTAATCAAGTATAAATTAACTCAAGTTTATTATTCATGATATTAAATAATGATCGAGTCAAGTTGGACACGAGGTAAGGGATCATACCTCTCTCTTTCTTTTTGAGTACTCTCTTTTATGTCATTACCTTTAAGCTCATATTTATTATGTTTGGGGATGTTATTTTATATTCATCATACTGTAATCTTTATTTTAATATTATGATAGACCCTATTTTTTCTCATAAATCCATTTTTTGAAGTTTTAAGTGGCGCTGTTAGGCTGCCGAGTTTTCGTAAGAGATTTTTCATCTCACTTTTATTCTCGTGAGATTTATGCTAAATTTGCCACCATTTCCTTTGAGTGGTGTATGTACTGCCCATTATTCTAATCTTTTTTTAATATAATTTCTTTTATGGGTATTTAAATTAATGGTTTATAGTCCTTCCTTCATGGGGTGTACGTTTCGAAAGTTACCCAAGTCGGTAAGGGAACCTTTCACCCTCCTCTTTTTAAAAGACTTCTTTTGTTATATATTTTAATTAACATATTATTATGTTGGGATATGTTCTTCTATATTTTTATTGATGCAAATTTTATTTCCAAGTGATGATATACCATTTTCTCTCTCATCAACTCATTTTATGAATTTTAAAGTGACGTCGTTAGGCTGTCGAATTTTTGCAAGGAATCTTCTTAACCCAATTTCAATTCTTTGGGTTAAACCTCTATTTATTGATTATGTCATACTATGAATATGTGTGGATGACCTATGATTGTTTTACACTTAATATCATCTTATATTGGGTGTATTTATATTTTTCACAAATAATTATGTAATTGATTTATCCTTATTCTAAGGATACCGTCTTTGAAAGGGACTTCTTCTCAATCTCCTTTCATTGAGGATTATTTTGTTTTATACACAAATTTCTTTTATATGGTGTATAAACCCCTTTTACTTTTACTTTTATTCAAAATTAATATTTTTATACGAATCATTTTACTAAGTGACAAAAGGAATGTTTTGTCTTACGTATGCAGCGACAACGACTTCTCCTCCGTTGTGACCATTATTTGAGTTTAGGCTTCCTCTACAAGCCAGAACGTTTTTTAAAAATGAAAATTAAATTCCACATTTTACTTTTCTTTTATTTTGGTATTGAATATGGTTTTGAAAAAAAATTTATTAGATTAATGTGGTGTATTGAAATCTTGGGATTGAAATGTGGAATGTTGTGTTTCCTTTATGCATGTCTTATATGACACGATTATGTTATTTTTCTTGGGAATTGTTTATGAAGACGGGTGGTTCCATGATAAAATCAGGGTGGGTGAGCCCGATATAGCTCTCCAATGCATTGGGTAACGTGAAGGAGGTAAACGTGAATGTTTCTCCTAAGAGATTTAGGGAATATACTATGATGGGTATTCCAAAAGTAACCATGAGGGTTACTCCCTACATAAGAATGTTATGAATGACTCAAGTTACCTTTATGTCTTATGATTTCTATGAGTTATTCATAAATCTTATGATTTCATGATGTATGTTAAAGTGCTTATGTTTTATGAGTAAAGTATGATTTCATTGATTCTTATGTATACATGAACTAATGTTTTCATTCCGTATTTTTATATCCCTTTCTGAGCTTTTTATTATCATCCCAAGTTTTTGATATGTTTTTCATAGGTCAAGGGAAAGGTACATGATGTGATGATAGTGTCAAGGAAGTGTCAAGAAAAAATCCATGTTTTATTTAAAATATGTTTCCTTTAATGAGAAGAGTAAATATTGTCTTTGATGTAACGACCTTGTTTACAAGTGGAATGTAATGCATGATATATGATCTAATTCTCTAAAACTCTAAACCTGAAAAGATCCTCAATGTGAATTCTTAAAATAACTCAAGATTAAGTAATGTTTAAGGTTGGGGCATTATAGTTGGTATCAAAGGTTGTTCTAGAAAACTTTAGGGATTAAGAGTTTTCCTTAAACACATGGTTAGTCCCTAGGTCTATTATTTCAGTTATATCCTTGTTTTCTATCTTTTTCAGATCAAGGAAAGTCTGTTACAAATGGGAGGAGGAGGATCTCAAACGACATTCCTATCTCTTCCTGATGACATGATTTCAATAATTATTACAAAGTCAAGTTCGAATGATTGTGAAACTTTTTCTAGAATACAACTCACTTGCAAGCAGTTGTTTGAGATATAAAACACCTCCACTATACCTCGTTATCATCATGGATCATGGGTTGTATTTAATCAAAACATATTTTCACAATATTCTCATATTTTCAAGAAAGGTAAATATTATCAAGGAATTTTCAGATATTTTACCTTATCACAAGATTTTGAGGCATATTATGATTTCAAAAATGGTGCTGAAGAAGGAGACCCTTGTGAAACCTTTTTATATTTTCTTTTAAAATATAGTCTCTCAGCACATACCTATGGTATTTTAAAAGGACCATTAATTGAAAGTTTCAACTCAATTTCGGTCTGACTATTTTATAGAAATCATGTTTTGTAAGATGTTTTGAAATTATATGTCATACATGATTATTTTACAAAAGTGTTTTTCTGCGAACACCCATATGACCCATGTTGTACAAGGTGTATTTGGATGGAGGAAACAAATTATTTTTAAGGATATCTAAATCATTGTTGCGATACATGGACCTTCTACCTACGTGAACAAGATGACGATGAAACCCAATGGACACCATGATCAAGGTATGGTGTTCTTCATTTTGGGGATCGATTTATTTTATCTTATGATGGTGAAGTAAGACTTCAAGAAATAAGATGTTGAGATCATAATGAATTTGGATGAGAATGAGTGCTATAAGGAAACCATTGAGGTTAAAACGTGATAGGGTTTTTTTTAGATTTATAAAAAGGAAAACCCGTAAGATGGGTGAAAACCCATCACGTCAGGAAATGCCACATGAATAGAACCCACAACCGAAGGGCGATAAGGGTGCATAGCCTACCACTATCCTACGTGAAGTCCCTGGTTATTATGACTTATTCTTTTTGGTTAAATGATTTTATGGATCAAGAAGAAGTTGATTTTGGGATCTTATGTTTTATCAAATGGATATCCTTAGTGTAAGAAAATTATTTGGTGATCAAGTAATAACTATTATTTTGGAAGATGTTCTCTATTTCATGGAAACAATATATGACTATAGAAAATAAAATGATTTGAGATTTCAATTGAGGAGAAACAATGGAATTTTATTTTGGAAGAATCTATGTTTTTATTATGGACTTATATGATTTTGGGTTATCTATGAAAATGATTAACCTATCATGGAAGATATGTCATTAGGTTAATTACTTTTCAATATGATACTTTAAGAGTAACTGATGTTATTTGGAGATAAATGTTAAGATTTGCCTTGGAAGACTATGCGATTAAATCCTTCAGAGATATGGGTTTCAATATTAGTTTGGATTACTTTGATGAATTTTATGGGTAGCTATTTATTGAATGGTCTTTGTTGAACTTTGGGTATTGTTTGGCAAATTTTGGAGATTACGAGTAGTTTTTCTTTTTATAAAGGATTATCCTTTTGGGTATTATCTGATCTTGTACTAACAATTTTTGGTTTTGGTTAAGGTCTAAAGTCATGGGAAATATATAGTTCATCTTTTGTGGGTTAGGTGATTCTCTAGAAGTTGATTATAGTGCTCTTAATATGAACAAGTCATCCTGAAATACTCATAGTTTGGAGGAAATATGAGTTTGTATTTGAAATCTAGTAAAAGATGATGTCTACATGACAACTAAGTATGTCTCTTTATGTTTTAGTTAAACCCATAAATAAATTCTTCAATGAAAAGAAACTTTAAACAAAAACGTTGTCTATTAACTTTTCCTACTAGGGAAGCAAATACCGTTTAACCCATCGCAATTTTGTGATTTTCTGGTGGTTAACTTTATCCTAGACATTTTTTCTATCACTCTCCATCAGAACATGACCCTTTGTTTTTTCTTCCATATCCATGTTTTCTGCACATAGAATGTTAATATGGGTTATCACGGGTAACCTTTGTACTTCTCTTTTTTTTCTTTTAAAGTGATTGTTTTATTGACTTGTTTTCTAATGTGGGACTTTTAATGAAGTTTCCATGACCAATTTTAAAATTGTGAGGACGCAGTTCCCAAAAGGGGGGAAGGATGTAACATCCTGGGAAAATAAAGAATATGACATTTTCATATTTATTAATATTTTTGAATAGAATATTAATATTACTTTAAAGGGGATTTTATATTTGATGGCATACCCAATACACAACAACGAGTTTCTTTGAAACCTTACATCACACACTCATAATATAATAATATTATTTTAAATGGTAGTTAACGCCTAGCTGTTGTAATGGCAGGAATGAATATAACTAACTAAAATATGATTATACATGTTTGTTAAATGTTTTTACATTTATCCAATAAAATATAAAGGCTTAAAATAAGATAAAAAATCAATTTTAGGCATAAATACTCTAATATTCAGTAAAAGGTTGATTTATCACCTTTTGTTGGTGAACCCTATTTAAATATAGTTTTGGTCACTCTTATATGTTCAATTTAACCAAATAAAATTCTTCTCTAGAATCGGGACATCAAAATTTACTTTGTGTGTCTTTTTGGTATTTTTCCAACAAAGCTCATTTTTTAATGAATAGTGAAAAGTGTTGTATTTTAAGTCAAAACCTCCTTTTAATATAATTTATTTATATGGTTAGATTATATTTTTAATTGGATTTAAAGTTAAATTAGAATATATTTTTACCATTTAATCTAATGGTGCTCATTTTAATTAATTTCACTTTGAAATTGGACATAAACAAGTGTCAGTCTTTTGATTGATATTGTTTCTTAAAAACACGCTATTTGTTTTGACAACAGGAATTAATTATAAAATTAATTAATGCAACTTATATGTTTTGAATTTTTTAAAATAGACATCATTTTTAATTCAGAATATCAAATATAGCTAAGGGTGAATTTTTGGTATTTTTCTGAAGAACTTCAATTTTTGATCAATAGTGAAACCACTAAGTGGTAGTTAAACAAACTAATTTTTCGTTTAAATGAAATTCTACCGCTTCTGTGTTTTGAATTTAAAAAAATCCGACATACATGGTTGTAATTAGTAAGTAAAATGTGGTTCAATGGCATTAAAATATTTTTTTGGTGAATAGTAACTTTTGAGTTTTGTCAACCGCGATTAGAGGTAATTAGTGTAATTTAGGATAAAAATGATATTATAAAAATAAAAAAATATCTTGACACATGTCCTAACCTTATTTTTTGAGTCATGTCCGACCAATAAAAAACATGGGTCAATTTTTGGGACCCCATGGAGCCACTTGGGGTGATAATGAAATTAATACCTTTTATTTAAAGTAAAAATAAAAATATCACAAACATGTATTGTTTTACTAAAACAATTTATAAATGGGGTTATACAAGTTATATTTTTGACTAAAATATTAATTATAAAGATAAAAGGATTTACTAAATCATGGTAATTTTTTTATAATTTTTAGACATCAAAAAAAATAAAATTATATTTGACACAATGGTGATGCAGTGTTTATGTCATTAATGAATGATTTAAATAAATGAGAATATAATGTTTAAAATAATATCCAACACTTGTCCAATTATTATTGGATGATTTTATTTCGAACATGGACCACCTTATCCTGGAATTTAATGATTTTTGGAGCTTTATAAACCGAATTTCATTTTATAATAAAATAATAGTTTCAAGATTTCCAAAAGAGCCCCTCATCTCCCTTATAAAAAGAACCCACTTCCTACCCATCTCTCACACTTCTAAAGCCATTTTTCTCGTCCAACCTCTACTCAAATAATCTCCCAATATCCCTCTATTCATCTTAGATGCCTCACCTTAGGCATAAATCTCTTCAAGAAACCCTTTTGGTTCAAACGAAGAATAGTTACCAGATTTAAAGGTAATGTCTTCACTTGTGTTCTTTTGTTTTATTTTGCTTCTCCAACCCCCTAAACGATTTTTATTAATTTCTTTTGTAACAACAAAAGTATATTAAATATACTATGATGTTTTTATAAGAAGTATTCTAGATAAACTTACACGCACCTACGTCTAATGGTTAAAGAACATACTGTTTCTCTGGATGGTGAATTTCTGCCTCACGAAATGAGGATTATTCAATATACTTTTAACACCTTCATAGGTGGACATTAAGGTGTCACTATATTTATATATGATATATAATATGTTGATGTTTTCCTTAAGCTTCTGTATTTTTCATTTATGGCATACCTTTATGGTTTCCATTGTGGGTAAACGCGATATCTTCATTTTAGGAAGTGCGGACTACCGCCCCCTCAAATTGATTTGATTCGTTAATGCCATATGTGGGATGTGTAAAGGATGGAGTTAATAATATTATATATGATATTGTACTGGAATTATAATTTACCTATATATAATTATGATTTCATTCCATTAAATATGAAACAGAAATTAAAGTAGTGTTCATGCGTACGTATGGCTTACCGTCTCCATGAACGTTGTATTTCATTTCTTACCTATAAATGTTATGTAATATAATAAATGCATTTATATACTGGATATATATATGATATATATGATATCTACATCATGAATATAATTCTGGATATAATGGATATTTTACCACATGAACAAATTGTAATTTTAAGGAGTTTATTTTTGACTCAAGTACCAATGATCGACAAAACGACCGTTATTAACCAAAATAATTAAAAAGTGTTCATAACATGGTAATAGGTGATATAAAAGGAATAATGAACTTGAAAAAGGTTCTTAAGCAATTATAAATTAACTCAAGTTTATTATTCAGGAGATTAAAGAACGATCGAGTCAAGTCGGACACGAGGTAAGGGATCCTACCTCTCTCTTTCTTTTTAAGTACTCTCTTTTATGCCATTCCTTTTAAGATCATATTTCTTATGTTTGGGGATGTTATTTTATATTCCTCATACTGTAATTTTTATATTAATATTATGAGATACTCTATTTGATCTCATAAATCCATTTTTGGAAGTTTTAAGTGGCGTCGTTAGGCTGTCAAGTTTTCGTAAGGGATTTTTCATCTCACTTTTATTCCCGTGAGATTTACGGTACATTTTCCACCATTTCCTTTGATTGGTGTATGTACTTCCCATTATTCTAATCTTTGTGTAATATAATTTTTTTTATGGGTATTTACATTAATGTTTTATAGTCCTTCTTTCATGGGGTGTACGTTTAGAAAGTTACCCAATTCGGTAAGGATACCTTTCACCCTCCTCTTTTTAAAAGGCTTATTTTGTTTTGTCTTTTAATTCACATATTTTTATGTTGGGATATGTTCTTATATATCCTTATTGATGTAAATTTTATGTCCAAGTGATGATATACCATTTTCTCTCTCATCAACTCATTTTATGAATTTTAAAGTGACATTGTTAGGTTGTCGAAATTTGCAAGGAAACTTCTAAACCCAATCTCAATTATTTGGGTTAAACCTCTATTTATTGATTATGTCATACTATGAATATGTGTGGATGACCTATGATTGTTTTACACTTAATATAATCTTATATTGGGTGTATTTATATTTTTCACACATAATTATGTAATTTATTTATCCTGAATATAAGGATATCGTCTTTGTAAGGGACTTCGTCTCAATCTCCTTTCATTGAGTCATATTTTGTTTTATACACAACTTTATTTTATACGGTGTATAAACCCCTTTGAATTTTACTTTTATTCAAAAGTAATCTTTTTATACGAAGCATTTTATAAAGTGACAAAATTAATGTTTTGTATTACCTATGCGGCGACAATGACTTCTCCGCCACCGTGACCATTATTTGAGTTTCAGCTTCCTCTACAAGCCAGAAAATTTTTTAAAAATGAAAAATAAATACCACATTTTACTTTTCTTTTATTTTGGTATTGAAAATGGTTTTGATAAATTTTTGATTAGATCAATGTGGTGTCTTGATATCTTGTGATTGAAATGTGGAATGTTGTGTTTTCTTTATGCATGTTTTATATGATACGATTATGTTATGGTTCTTGGGCATTATTTATGAAGATGGGTGGTTCCGTCATAAACTAAGGGTGGGTGAGCCCGATATAGCTCTCCAATGAATTGGGTAATGTGACGGTGGTAAACAAGAATGTTTCTCCTTAGAGATTTAGGGAATATACTGTGATGGGTATTCCAAACGTAACCATGAGGGTTATGCCCTACATAAGAATGTTATGAATGCCTCAAGTTACCATTATGTCTTATGATTTCTATTAGTTATTCATAAATCTAATGATTTCATTATGTATGTTAAAGTGCTTATGTTTTATTAGTAAAGTACGATTTTATTTATTCTTATGTATACATGAACTAATGTTTTCATTCCATATTTTTATATCCCTTACTGAGATTTTTATGCTCATCCCAAGTTTTTGATATATTTTTCACAGGTCAAGAGAAAGGTACATGATTTGATGATAGTGTCAAGGAAGTGTCAAGAAAGAATCCATGTTTTATTTAAAATATGTTTCCTTTAATTAGAAGAGTGAATAGTGTCTTTGATCTAACCACCTTTTTTACAAGTGGAATGTAATGCGTGATATATGATCTAATTCTCTACAACTATAAACCTGAAAAGATCCTCAATGTGAATACTCTAAATAACTCAATATTAAGTAATATTTAAGGTTGGGGCCTTATACCCCCCCCCCCCCCCTCCCCCGGAAAGCACTCCCCCCCCGGACCCCCCGACTCCCCTGGACAGCCTTGCCACCCACGTGGACTGGCCGCCCACCCCCTGGACACCCCATAGCCCTTGGACAGCCCCCCCCCCCCCCCCCGCCACATCCATGGACAGCCCTCCCACCCACCCCATACCCCTTGGACAGCCCCGCCACCCACCTGGACATCCCTCCCACCCCCTGGACACCTCGTACCCCCTAGACACCCCCACCCCCTAAACACCCCTGATCCCCCTGGACAGCCCCACCACCCCCGTGGAAAGCCCTCCCACCCCCCTAAACACCCCCTCCCCCTGTGGACAGTCCTCACCCCTATAGATTGCCCTCCCACCCCCCTGGACACCCAGTACCCCCTGGACAGCCCTACCACCCCCTCGACAGCCCACCCACCCCCCTGGACACCTCATACCCCATGGACATCCCCTCACCCCCTGGATAGCCCCCCACCCCTTGGACACCCCCAACCCCCCTAGATAGCCTTGCCACCCCCATGATGGCCTCCCCACCCCCTGGACACCCCTCAACCCCCTGTGGACAGCCCCCCACCGCCATGGACAGCCCGCCCACCCCATGGACACCCTCCCACCACCCCCTGGACACCCCCACCCCTGGAAATCGCCCCCCCCCCCCCCCCCCCCCACCCCCAAGACACCCCCGACCCCACTGGAAATCCCCACCACCCCCATGGACAGCCCAACCCCCCCCCCCCCCCCTCGTGGACAGCCCGCCAACACCCATGGACACCCTGTACCCGCTAGACAGCCTCGCCACTCAACTGGACAGCCCGTCCACCCCCTGTACACCTTGTACCCCCTGGACAGCCCCCCCCCCACCCCCCTGGACACCCCCGACCCCCTGGACAATTATGGTTTCATATAAAGTGAAAAATTCTCGTTTACTTAAATATATTTTCGATGAAACTTCAATCTTATTGAATTTATTTTGACGAAATGACTTATAATTTTTTTTATAGAATGGATAGAAGTTGTATGTATGAAACTGATCGGATCTTAAATGATTTTAAAAACAATTTGGAGAGCTTTTTAGATTTTTCATTTGACAATGCTTCAGATAGTGGTCACATACACTGTCCCTATTACAAGTGTATTGGAAGACCTTGGTTGATCCATGAAGAAGTTAGATACCACATATCCAAATATGGTTTTCAAGGAAACTACTCAATGTGGTATCACAATGGGGAGAAAAGGACTTCTCAAATTGCTGATGATCTAAATGAGAGGACTGGATTGGATAATTTGTTATATGACTGTTTTCCATTCATTCATCATCGTGAAAAATAAAGGATTCTAACCCAATAATCTTTTTATATGAGAACACATGATGTATCTAATAAAAATGATGATGTTTTCAGATAGAAAAATTTGAATGAATCCATCACGACTCCAGTATATCGACAATACGGTAAAATGAAAATGGTAGAATTTTTAATCCAATTGTTTCATGGGAAAAATGTGTATATGATTTCTAATACTGTCATTGATTACATTATTACCTTCTTGAAGGACTTACTTCTAGATGATGTAGATATTCCCTCAAACCATTATATGGCATGGAAGTTAGTTCAGGAACATGGATATTCAAGAAACAAAATTCATGCTTGCCTGGAAGATTGCAGTTTATTCTGGTAGGAAAATGCTAAACTAAATGAGTGTATAAAATGTGGCACATCCTGCTGGAAGCCAAAAGTTGATGGAACACCATCTCGTGTTACACAGAAATTAATGTGGCACTTTCCATTGATCCCTAGACTCCAGAATCTTTTTATGTCTGATGAAATATAAATATAAATGTGATGGAATGATGCCATGAGAAAGAAGAATAATGATGAATTGGTTCAACCTATGGATGGATTTTCATGGTAGAGATTTGATACTCGATATCCTAATTTTGCAACTGACGTGCGTAATGTGAGGTTGGGTATTTCATGTGACGGTTTTAATCCATTTGGGAAGATGCTTACATCGCATAGCACATGGATGATTTTTATACACATTTATAATATTCCCCCATGGTTTTGAATGAAAAAACCTTTCACTTTCATGAGTATACTCATTTCTGGCCCTTCTGATCTCAGCGATGATATAGACGTATACATGCAACCTTTAATAAAAGAGTTGAAAAATCATTGGGATGTGGGTGTGTACACATACGATGCAAGTTCAAAATACATATTTCATATGCGTGTTGTGCTTATGTGGACGATCAATGATTTTACTACTTATGCAATGATTTCTGGATGGAGCACGAAGGGAAAACTATCATGTCATGTTTGTATGAAGAATATATGATCCAGAAGACTGAAACATCATTGTAGTTTCAGTTTTATGGGACATCGATGATTCTTTCCAATGGACCATCCATATAGAAATAATCGTCGAAGATTTGACAATACCATGGAGACCGATGATCCACCTCAGCGTGTGCCTGGAACTGATGATCTTAATGAATTGAAAGATTTCATATTTTCATTCGAGAAGGGTCAAATGAAATCTATAAAGAGAAAGAATGTTTCCACTGAAACCTGTTACAATTGGAAGAAGAGAAGTATCTTCTTTGATTTTCCTTATTTTTCAACCAATTTGTCACGTCATTGCTTAGAAATAATGCACATTGAAAAAAATATATGTGAAATTTTTCTTTCTATTCTTCTAAATGTTAATGGAAAGACAAAAGATAATTTACGATCTGGTGTGACTTAGTGGATTGGGGCATCAGACCGGAATTGCATCCTATACGTATTAGTGAAAATAAATGGCAACTTCCATGTACTTCTTATGTGATGACACCTATAGAAAAAAAAACAATTACAAGAAGTATTAGAGACTATTAAAGTTCCTGATGGATATTCAAGCAACATATCCAAACAGGTCAACAGAAGAGAGTTGAAGCTAAAATCTTTGAATACTCATGATTGTCACATCCTTCTGCATGATTTGATTCCAATAGAAATTCGTCATCTTTTTACCAATAATGTAAGGGTGGATGTTATTTGGTTGTTCTATTTGTCTAAAGATCTTTGTGATAAGAAGTTTTCCAAGTCTTTCGTGCAAAAAATGTTGGTAGAATCCCCATTAATTTTGTGTGAGTTAGAGAAAATATTTCCTCCATCATTTTTCACATGCATGTTGCATCTGACTGTCCATATTCAAACTGAAATACTTCTCAGAGGACCTATTTCTTTTCTTTGGATGTATCCAACTGAAAGAAATATGTACACATTAAATTCTTATACCCGTTATAGGAATCATCCCAAAGGTTCTATCGTGAACGGTTACTTGGCTCAAGAACGTTTGGATTTCTGCTCTATGTATTTTTCTGATATTACTACAAGAATGAACAGACCAATGAGAAATAAATAAGAACAGTATGAGAAAATTGAACCTATTTTTCCATCACTACCTCAAACAGGAGGAATTTTTAGATCATATACATTGACGACTTTAAGCATTGAAGATCAGGAGATGGCACATCGCATAGTTTTGTTCAACTGTGATTTGTTCAATGACTACATCTTGTAAGTAAATTTTATATTTATATCTTATATATATATATATCTGTTAAATTATTCTTATTTTTATCTATAGGGAACATAAAGTGATGAAAAATAGAAAGTATCGTTCTTTATCTTTGAGAAGGAGGGAGACTTTTCATAGAAAAAAGTTTTTTGTTTGGTTAAAATTGAAGGTAATAATATTAATGTTTAAAATAATTAAAACAGTAATTAATTAAGTTTAATATTGATTTATATTTTAGGTATTGATTTTGTTTGTTGACTCTATATCTGAGGAAATAAGAGCTTTGTATTTTTGTCCTAATACCATGGTTCATGATTGTAAATCAATTGTTATCAATGGGTATATATTTGTTATCACTGAACGAGAAAATAACATGAGAAAAAAATGATGGTTTTATGGTTACTGCTACACAGACTATTATGCTAGTACAACAGATACTAGACCTCGATTTGAAAATGTAGGTTATTAAGGAGTCAATGAAAAAAAATATTGGATTATTATTCTCATGGACGAGTCACACTGATGAAATGTAAGTGTTTTGATTCGATGAAGAGGCAGGTAACATTTATTGATGATTGTGGATTTTGATTAATTGATATGACTCACACTCTTGCTACCGATGAACCATATGTATTGGCATCAATGGAGAAACAAATTTTTTATGTCAAAGACCATCTTCAACCTGAATTTGGTGTCATTATTGAAGTAATTCCGTGACATATTTTTTATGATGGTGATGATGGAATTGACACCATCCATACTGCCATTGGAAATAATCAATTTATTACTTTTAATGACTCTAATAGCTCAATTGTTAGAGTTGACTGTGAACCTGAAGTTGTGGTGGGAAATATATAAAATCATTCATTCATGTTCTCAATTCTTTTGGTTTACCTCGAATTGGGCTGTTAATGTTTGTACTATTCAAATTGATTTAATATTGATTAAAAATAAATGTATCTGACTTGACCGTTATGCGAATTTTCAATGTTTATTGGTTGCAATTTTATTTGAACTGCATTTTCTAATTTGTAATTGAACTGTATTAAAACCTATGAAACCAACATTTCTAACTTGTTGAACATTTCAATGCTTCAACTGTGATTTGTATAAAATTTTTATGACTATAAGACCTCTCTTTAACACTTTATCAGGTAATGAACAATATGGTTTTTGTTCTTCTGCAAAACATGTATTTAAACTTGCATCGTCTACCTGTGCTAAAGAAATTAAAATTTTCCATAATTTTGACAACTATTTTACCACTTATGAATCTAGTAGAATCAATGTTCCATGATTTTAATAGACTGGTGACACTTTGTAAATAACCATCCTACTAAAAATTAAATTTCTTTATTACATCTTGTACATTTTTTTGAATTCATTATATATTTGTTCAAATTCACCTAAAACAATGGTTAGCTAAATTATTTATGAATCCCCATATTCCCTCTCATTTATTTTGTTTTTTAGGTTACACATTAGTTATCCTTTTATATTTACTTCCATATTTGTTTTCAAATGCAGGAAATGAAACCAAATAAAGAGAGGTGATGAAAACAGATTATGGACAATAATCATCGCATGACAGAGCTGGGAATTCCACCACCAGTGCCTTCAGTGAGTATTTTATTTTAAATATATATATTTAAATAATATATAATGTCATTTGATTAATTTCTTTTAAACATTTTTGCAGGATCCATCTATTAGGAAACATTTATTTGATGAGTAGCCTAGTAGTGGTCCCAGTACTCAGGGTGTTCATACGAGGGTGGTGGTACAAGAGCTAGACGATCTAGTCGGCGGACCCGATAAGACCATGCCCCTCCCACTGACATTCCATCCATCCCACATACTGATCCTAGTGTGTTGTTAGGGACACACGGGATATTTAGGCCTCCCATGTTTTCACCATCATTTACATATGAGCCTCCTCACCTGTCTGTACCATATCTGATGATGATTCCCACTACCCAACCAGCATTCAGCCAGCCATCCCTGTCATCTTCTTTTACTTTTGCTTCCTTATCTCTAGGATTTTGTATTCCATCTTCTTCAACTTCTGATCTGCCAGAGTCTATCCCTGCAGAGCATACATTGGGACCCACTCCATCTGTATAGTGTGTTCCTTTAGTTTCTGCTAATCCATTGGCACCCATTGATCAGACTACCATAGGTATACTGATACAACCCTAACATATTTTTACACCATTTCTTATTTTCATTATAACATGTATTGATAAAATATTTGTTTTTCTTTCATAATAGATACATCTATTTATAGGAGGTGGGGGTGAGGGTGTACATGCATGTGTGCAGTGTGGAACCGCTGCACGTAGTTGATGGTGGACTATAATGAAGATAGTCAGATGATTGAAAAATCAACATAGCAATGTCAGAGTTTTTTTGGCGACACTTTCCAGATACTTCGACATCATTACTATCAGCTCACTCTCATGGAGACAGCTACCAAATTAAGTCAAGGATAAAGCCAGGGCAGAGATATGGGTAAAAAGTTATTTTGTATTTAATAAAATATATTAATTTTTTTATTTATATGAATTAATATTTTGGTGTCAACTGCGGTTTAATTTCCCCAATGGTGAGGGTTCACGACCAGCACATCTAAATGATTTAGGAGAGCTTTGGAGAGCTTATAAGCATGAGTTGTACATTGGATGACGTGCTAGAGTGGGAACAGAGTTAGAGGTGGTCCATGTCATGGATGATTGTCCGTTAGAACAGTACTGATAGATTATTGCACATTGGACGACTATCCAATTTAAGGTATTAATCGCATTAGAGGTATTTAAATGAAAATTTTCATGTTTTTCATTAATATTAATTATTGAATTTTATTTAGGATTCATTTAGAATAAATAAAAAATAAATTGATGCTAATAAATACATACACACATTGGGACGTACGATGATACCAGATCATGAGAGGCAGCAGGTATGACAGTTTATTATCTTTCTTTACGACTTGCACTTTCTATTGCTTCCTCGATGATTTATTCGATTGTTAAAGTTGATATATAATTTTAGTTATGCAATTAATGTTTTTGGGTATCCGATTTTTAATTATGGTTTCCTACATTCAATGTCATTGTAGAGGCATAAATTGAATATAGAAGGATGTGTGCATCGAGAAAAACTATTTTGCTTGAGTAGAAAGAAGAAAGATGGAAGTGTGGTTAATGAACCGAATCACCAGCAGATTGTAAGTTTTACTTTGTAGATTTAAAAATTTTATCTCTATTTTGTAACTTAATAATCTATTTACATTTGTAATAGGATTATTTAGAGGTCCTTGATTCCTAGGAACCTAGGAATTTTGGGCCAAACAATCACTTACATCAGGTGTTGGGAGATGATCACCCTGGTAGAGTACGCTACCGACCTGGGAAGATTATAGTTCCAACGAGGTATTGTCCCTCCTTAGGTACGAGTTATAATGCCACCGAGTTGCAGCAGGTTAAGGCACTGGTAGAATAGGCTGAAAAATGGGCCACAGAGATGGGAGAACAGTCTTCTAGGGAAAACACTACATTTATGAAACTGAAAGACGTTTTACATCCAACACTTCCACCAGATACCAGCACTAATTGTGATGAATATATGTTATTTATCTATTCTATATATGTTGCACCATGTGGAAGTTCTAGTGGTGGTCGAGATGATGGTGAGGAGGAGTTCGAGGAGGAGGAGGAGGAGGAGGCTGAGGAGGAGGCTGAGGCGGAGGAGGAGGCCAAGGAGGAGGCCGAGGCGGAGGAGGAGGGTGATAATGAGTCCGAGGCTGAGTACGAGAGCAAGGAGGAGGGCGGGGACGATGATGGGGACGACGATGAGGATGAGGGTGAGGGTGATGATCATGGTGATGATAGTGATGGTGATGAGGGACAGATTGATCCGTTATATTTTTTACTGATATTACTGACCTTTGATGTTTATTGATTTATTGTGCCTGAATATATGTGTGATTAGGTAGGTCACATTATCTTTATTTTTTATCTATAAATAATAAAACTTCACTTGATGATTTGATGTGACTGATTCACCCCTCCCATAGACATCCCCCCACCCCCTAGACACCCCGTACCCCCCTGTACAGCCTCGCCACCCCCATGGACAGCCCGACTACCCCCTGGACAACCCCTCCCCCTATGGACACCCCCACCCCTTGGACACCCCGTACCCCCCCCCCCCCCACTGGGACAGCCCTGCCCAACCCTGTGGACATCCCGCCCACCCCCCAGACACCCCCTACACCCTGGACAGCCCCGCCCACCCCTGTGGACATCCTACCCACCCCCCAAACACCACTTACCCCCTGGACAGCCCGACCACCCCTGTGGACTGTCCACCCACCCCCCTAGACACCCCCTACTCTCTAGATAGCCCTCCCACTCCTATGGATATCCCGCCCACCCCCTGGACACCCCATACCCCCTATACAACCCCGCCCACACCTGTGGACAACCAACCCACCCACCCCCCCCCCCCCCCCCACCCCGAACACCACCCCACACCCAGGAACCCCCCCCCCCACCCCCACCCCCACCCCCTCAAACACCACCCCACCCCCTGGCCACCCCACCCAACCCCCGGACACCCCCATGGACAGCCCCCCCCCCCCCCCCCACCCCCCAGGACACCCCCATGGATAGCCACCCAACCCCCCCCCCCCCCCCCCCACACACACACACACATCCTCCTGACACCTCGTACCCCCTGGACAGCCCCGCCACCCTCATGGACATCCCGCCCACCCCTCCTGGATAGCCCCTCCCCCTATGGACTTCCCCCACCCCTGGACACCCCATAACCCCCTGGACAGCCCCGCCCACCCCATACCCCCCTAGATAGCCATGCCCACCCCCGTGGACATCCCCGCCCAGCCCCTGGATAGCCCAGCCCACCCCCTGGACAGCCCCTCCCCCGTGGACATCTCCCCCACCACTATGGATAGCCCACCCCTACCCCCCATGGATATCCCACCCACCCCCTTGACACCTCGTACCCCCTGGACAGCCCCGCCCACCCTCGTGGACACCCCCTACCCCCCTGGACAGCCCTCTCCCCCCAACCCCCGTGGAGAGACCCACCCACCCCCCTGGACACCCCCGACCCCCTGGACAGCCCTACTACCCCCATGGACCCCCCTGGATAGACCCACCCCCTGGACAGCCCCCACCCCTGTGGACACCACCGCACCCCCTTGGACACCCCCCCCCCCATCCCCCACCCATGGACCACCCCCCACCCCCTGAACACCACCCCACCCCCTGGACACCCCCTGGAAATCCCCCCCCAACCCCTAGGACACCACCCCACCCCCCTAAACACCCCCATGGATAGCCCCCGCTCCCCTCGGACATCACCCCCCCCCCCCCACCACCACCACTCTGGATGCCCCCCACCCCCACCCAGGGACACCCCCATCCCCCGGACACCCCCACCCCAATGGACACCCCTACCCCCCTGGGACAGCCACCCCAAACCCCTGAACAACCCCCAACCCCCTGAATTCTGAATTTAATTCTTTATTTATTTAGTTAACTTATAAATTATGTGTTAATGGAGTATGGGTATACTTTTTGTATGTGTATACTTAATGTAATTACCTTATTAATTATGTGTTAATTCTATTAATTGTGTATGTAACTTTGACTATGATGGGATCTTAGAAATGTGATTGTCCTCTCACCACTATGATATGTCTTCACCAAAGAAATTGAAATGGGTTAGTTGGAAGAGTGGTTGTCATATAAAGATTGAAATGGGGAAAACTATGTCATGGTACATGTCATGGTTGGAAGAGTCTACTATTTTTTTATGTGATATTCTAGGTATTTTTTGTTCTATTTTAAGTGTAAATTGTTGTATTTTAAGTGTTGTGTTGTTTTGTTCTATTTTAAGTGCAAAGTGAGTGTTGTTTGCAGCTGTGCTTGTAGCTGTATGCAGTGCAACCTATGTTTGTAGGTGTATGTCATGGAGGTAATGGGTGGCTGGTGTTTGTTGTGATGTTTTCTGAAAAAACACTATACCAACGGTTTTAAACCATTGGTAATACACTATACCAACGGTTTTGAACTATTGGTATAGTGTTTTTTTCAGAATATTTGTCCCAATGGTTTTAAGGAACCATTGGTAAAACATATACCAACGGTTTTTATAAAATCGTTGGCATACTGAACATTAGAGTGTCATATACCAATAGTTGGAGGAAAACCGTTGGTATAGGCCTTTTTCAATGGCTTACTAGCAAACGGATTGAAAAACTGTTGGTATATAGTATACCAACAGTTTTGAGTCCTATACCAACGGTTTCAAACCGTTGGTATATATTATATTTCTATTAGTTTCACTTATAAAAGAACATACCTTCACTCAAATCGTCACATCAATATGAATCATATATATTAATAAATCCCTCAAAAAATATCTTATAAAAATTTGTATCTATGTTATGGAGGTTATTTTCTTCCTAAAATAACAACCACGGGTACATTAAGATAATATCTAAAGGAGCTTTTTCAAAGAAGCAGTAATCTTATTTATAAACTCATTCATGATTATTTATTATTATACCTACATTTAATTTTTTATAACCATCCTAAAATATTATCTCTAGTATCATAAATTTATTGATATATTATTATGTTTTTGATACAACTATATTCCATCTCTTTTCAATCATATGAAAAGTGAAAACATCGCTTGTGCGAACGTACAACTTACCATCTCCATGTAATACTGTAATTCATTTCTCATCGCCACTTTAAATAGATTTTTATAAATATGTAAATAATAAATATATATTATATTAATAACATAAATGTGATTTTTTAACTATAATATCATATATACCTTCTAAAATTCCTATCTTTTGGAAAATGATGGTGTCGTTCATGTGTACTTGTGGACTGCCACCCCTACGATGTGATGTAATATGTTCTTCATTTAAGATATATATGAATGGTAATAAGGAAATATTTTATGAATATATATGATATATTTTATATAATAATGATTCTATAATGGTTATTCCATAGTCAAGTTCCATTCCTTCCATTCTTTGAAAAGTGAAAATAGCGTTTATGCATACGTACAGACTATAGTCTCCTTGAATGGTTAAATTCATTTTTTATCATGATATTTTATGGATAACTATAAATATCTATATATTTAATTTATATTATTTTAATATTTTGAATAAAATTATTTAGAAGATGGAATCGTAATAAAATTACCTAGACAAGAACTACCATATCAGAACATACATGAAAAACGAACCAGTTAACACCTAAAATAAAAAAAAATTAACAAGATGGTGAAAAATGTTATAAATTGATCATATATGATTTTAAAGATATATAAATTTACTATTCATGAGGTTAGAACTAGTTTAACTAAGATTATATGAGGGGGTTTGGGATTCAGTCAAAATTTCCTTTCATTGACCCATATATTAATATTATAAACCTAATTCTATTTATATTGTGTATATACTATCATTTTATGTATTTATGATCATTATTCATGGGAAATAAAATTTACATTAAATATCCATATTTTTTGTATCAGGGATATTCTTATTTCCTAATATATATACAATTTTTATATAAGGTGATTAACATTTAATGTTATTTGATTAACTGAGGAATTATTGACAATATATATTCATTACTCTATATAGTAATTTATTGATAAGTAATATTTTATATTAATTAAATGGATCATCCCTAATCTGAATAATCCATTGGACATGTAGAAATAGGTGAGGCCTAGAATTATATAGCCTCTTGATGCATCGATAGGCTTCATGAGTCAAATCAGTTTTCCAAATTAAATGTGTTGTTACCCATAGTTTTGAATTATCCTGGAGAAAGGTCATGATAGTAGAGATATCATTATTTTTTAGATCATGAAGTAAAATAGTATTTATTTATTTCATTGATAATTCATTTATTATTATTACCCATGATATTATTTCATGGATATTATCCATCGATTAATTTATGACTAAAGTTATTGAGTAAATGGAATGTTTTTCCATTTATTTTCTTTATCATATTGATTATGAATTATTTACTCATGATAGTTTCCATTATATATAACCCTTACTAAGAATTTTATCTTTCCATTTATTTTCCCCTTTAACTAGGAAATGATTAATAATTATTTGAATGAGTTCAAGGATTCTATATATTGTATTTTTTATGTTTATATTTTATCCATGATTTAAAATGGGTAACATGTATGTGTATAGATCACCAAGAATACTAAACTAATTGATTCTCCATGATTATATCCCTTATATTTAAACCAATTTAAAAAATTATAAATTGACTCTGGGTTACTCGAGGTGGGGTTGTTACAGTTGGTATCATATGAAATTTAATAGAAACATTAGGAACATGATTTTATTTTAACATTTCAAACATTAGAATAATAATAATCCATTATAGTATTTGATTAGTTCTAAGATAAATTTTAAATTTATGGCACAATATTCAGGAGGATTATGATCTAACTTAGTGTGTTCCATTATTTAGTGATGGAAAATAACAGAAGAATGAAAATAAATAATCATGCTCGATGTAGGGAATGTCCTTCTGAGCAAGCCAACATAGTTAGTGTATGAGCTGAGTAGGTAATGAGTATATTAGGGAATATTACACATGGTATGTCTAATATCATTTCATATATAGAGAAACATGATTTTTCATGGAATGATACACCTATATTTGATAGTTTCATACGTTAGAAGCCCCCATAATTTAGTGGAACTACAAATACAGTAGTAGATTAGCAATGGATCAAATCTAGTTAAAATATATTCCTCTCCTTAGGATTCATTTAAATTGAAAGTTTTATGTTGTTATTATACTATCTTAGAGGTTATTTTGATCAATTATGGTTATAACACCTCAAAATTCTAAATGAATAACATTTTATTCAATAGTGTATGTGATATGCAGCACTAAGCATAGAATGGAATATAAAGTCCCATGACTTTATGATATGTTTAATATTTTAAATAAATTAAATATATTATATATATTTAAATGCATGTACCACTGAGTTAGCTTGCATTTCATGCAATAATGACTTTATTATAAATCTTGCAATACATGAAAAAATGAGTTTTACCAAATAATTTTAATATTATTATTTAAAATGAAAATTATCACTTAACATTGGAATTGGAAGTTATGAATATGATTAAATAATATATGAAATTATGAGGTTGAATTCATTGGTTACCAATTAATTATAAATGAAAATAAACAGTAATTGAATATACAGTAAATGTTTATATAAAAAACTATTTTTATGCACCCAAAGAAATTTTTTCCAAATAAATTAAATAAATTAACATTGGTGAATTTTCATAATAAAATATTATATATTCAATAATTTTTTTTAAAAATTCATCCGATATATTTTATTTTCATAAGACAAGAACCGACCAAATTTTACGCATAAAAAGCTGTATTTTTTATAGATAATGTTGTAAAATTTTAAGGGAACACTTGGTTTAAAACTAAATTGATACAATTTATAAATTTTACTTAAAAATTTAAACTTATTTTTTGAAATATTAACTTAAATTTTTTATTTGGGTGAACTTTTGGTATTTTTTTGAGATGTATTATTTTTTGATGAATAATGAAAATGTTTAATTTTAATTGAAAACTGCATTTTAATATAAATAATTTATAAGAATAAACTATATTTTTAATCGTTTTTCGAGTTATATTAGATAAATTATGAATCTATTAATTCAATTTAGGTTATTAGAATAATTTATTTAATGTATATATATAAACACAATAATCTTTTGAACATTTTCACTTTAAAACCCCACTTCTCATCCCGTCTGTAGGGTTAATTTGAAATTAATTTTTTCCACTAACATGGATTGAAATTTGAAAATTAATTCCATAGTAAAAATAAGAATATTTTTAAATATCTAATATCGGCAACTTAATTTTTTACCAAAAATATTAGTGAACATAGTTAAAACTAATTAAAATGATTAAGAGAAAACTGAGTTTACCAAGAGACTAAACATTAAACCTAAGGGAAAAATGACATAAAAACTTTTACAACATCATATTTATAAAATATTTAGACCTTATCCATTATATAATTAATTTTGGTTCATTATTGGAGCTAAGTAACATGGAAAAACATGGGTGGAATTCCCTCTTAAAAATTTACAAGTTTTCCACTCACCAACTTTTAAAAGGCCTCCCACTCTCCCCCTTCTTCACACCCCTAAAGAAACATTGGCTCATACAATATGTAAATACCCAAGCCTATGATTTACGGTTCAGCACATAAAAAATCTGTATAATTTTTTTATAAAATAAATTAAACAAATAAACAAAATTTAATACATTCTTGGAACTTTTCTGGTCTAGGTTATGAAGAATTTGATACATATATTACAAAACTACACAAAATAAAATAAAATAAACAAAATTTATTCATGTGAGATGTATCCTCAATAAATATACATCATAATGATATTCTATTAAACCTATAAAAATAAATTTTAAATTGTTGGGTGAGAATTTATTTTTTTCAGTAAGGGGTTTTAAAATCATGGATAAATACTTTTAAAATATTTCATTTACTAAAAAGAATACATAGAAATAGGTTATTAAAATATTGATAAATAATAATAATAATAATAATAAGTTAATACAATTTTTAAAACTGTTAATTTCTCAAATTAATAATATTTTGAAATATTTCCTTGGATTTATACATTTGAAAATACTAATTTTGAAGGAATAATTATGATACTTAGTAGGCCAAAAGAAAATAACAATTCCACTTATATGTATCTCATATGGGACAATGTCCCTTAAGGTCATTGGTTCACTTCCCATAGAAAACTTAACATTTGATAATCTAGTGCCAAATTTTAGAAAACATTTTAATGATCCTTTTTTCTCAATCATAACCCAAAAAAATCAAAATAATATAAATATTAATTATTTTATTTAGAGGAAAATAATATCACATTAATACTTTCATGGGATAATCATATTTTTGAGAATTTATAAAATCATACCTTATAGAAATCCATGATTTCAATCAACAATTCTTATTTAAAGGACATAAATATAAATTCTTAAGGAATTAAGTAAATACTTGAATAAAAATCCATATAATGTTGATGATAACGTAGATTATGGCCATATCTATATTATTAGTGACCTGGATAGATGATAAATAACTTTTTTCACATTAAATAATACCTTTTACTTTTAATAAGCATCTAAATGATAAAATTCATCATTTGTAATAAAATATTAACATAAAATGGTAACTATATAATGATATCTTCTCCCATTGAGGTTTTAATTATAAAAGAAACAATTTAAAAGAAACAATAAAAAAACAATGTTTTTTATTGTTTAAAGATTTCTTATGAAGTAATTCTTTCAAACATGACTCATTTCATAAAACTAAAATAATCCTTAGATGGGATTTAAATCAAAGCTTTGAAACAAAATAGAAACTTTGTTCATCTAAAGATAGGCTTTATAAAATTTATAAAATCCTTTTCTTACTTATGTTATTAAATTTTGAATTGATATTAACTTTTATATATATATATATATATATATCAAAGTATGCATCTTGCAGCCCCATGAATTTTAGAGAATAAGTGAAATCCATTAAAAATATAAATTTTAAAACTAACCCCTTCAAATCATAAATTTAATTCAAAAATTAATATGTTTATAGTTAATTATAAATTCTTATAACAAATAAAGATAAATAGATATATATATATCTTTTTAAATTCAGTATAAATTGATAGTTTAAAAAAATCAAACCATTACATAAACATAATTAAAAATAATACTCTATTTCATAAAAAGATGATACACAAAATAATTGATATTTAAAAATTTAATTAAAATAAAACAATCCGCTTACCTAGATTTGAAATTGGAAGCGCAAGGATATAGTGATCATAAATAAATTTTGAAATTTCAGAATTGGGTCTTCTTTGGGTGAGCATATAGAGAGTGATATATATATATATATATATATATATATAATTCCAAGTTGTTTTATTAGGAAATTCGAAAGGGGTGGAAAATTGAATCAAGACTAAACAAACAAATATTAATTAAGATTATTGGATATGTCTATTGGGTTTATTGGAAAAGATAATAAATATATATATATATAAACATCCTCTGGAATCCATGGATAGAGGATTAATAAATTATTTTTGTTTAATTTAAACCATTTATGTCGATTGTGTGGAAACAGCATCAAGTTAGGGCTATGGTGGAAGGGGAATTCGATTGTAGAGGAGGATCGAGTGGATGACCAACTAGTTCAGGGAAGGAAAATGGAAGAGATGAACAATGGAAGGGGTGGAGGTGATCGGGATTCGGACGGACTGTATGGATCATGTCTAGTCAGTTGTACGGCTCAAGTTTCATTTCCTAGAAAAACATGGATACCACATCGATTTAGGAAGAAAAACATAGTGGCCTTATAAGACTATGTACTGAATCCATCTCCTAATGAAACCAAAACAAATGCACTCCCACCTGGGCTTCGGCCCACATATAGTTAAATCATATTTGTCAAATTTCATCAATTTAAAACTAATAAGAACTCATATTTATATTATTATTTTAAATTTTTTTCTTAGTAAAACATTGTCACAAACAAGACTGGGTACTCTGGTAACCCGATAACTAAGATGGACCTGAAATAGCCTGAAAGAAATTCCTGATCCCCATGGGTTGGAAACTAGCACCTGGCATCATACAACATGAAAGTGGGAATAAATTTTCCACAAAACACATATGAATAAATAAGGGAGAGGAAGTATGCATAAAAAAAGAAACTCCACTAGGAATAATGTACCAAAATACAACCAGGCATAAACAAGACCAAGTACTACAACCCATGTACCAAAATAAGAAAAAAAACCCAAGTCTCTAAGGACACGACTCACCAAGACAACATTTCAATAGCTATATCCACCTCCTAGTGATCCTTTCCCATTTCTCTAAACTAGAATAATATAATCTATAAACACCTGAAGGCACAAGTAGGGTATGAGATAAAAATACTAGTTGGTTCTCACCAAAGATTCCATATTAGATGCCAAAAATAGATTAATCAATGGAATGATTTAAATTTAAAAATAAAGAGGTTTGGAATTTTAAATAATACTTAAACAAATCATTATATATAGTTCAAATGATGGGGAAATACTTTATGTAAAATCTTTTCAACTTATGGAATATTCGTAAAAAATGGATTAAATAAAACAGTATATATAGAACAGTTTATATAAATTCAGAAGTCATGTAAAGTAGTTCAAACAACATTGGAATACATTTATATATCAAATATAAATCATAGGCGAGCAACATGGTCATCTCCTAAATAGGTGTGATAGTATTTTGGTTATAGGACTCTACACTCTCTAAGTGATCTAAGAAAAATTTGTATACACACGTCCCTATAATGCTGGACAAATAAAACTTGTCACCATATCATTGGGGATGTGACCCATTGCATGTATGTTTTAGAATATTGTAATATCATAGTGTGTGTCCAAATAACTCACCAACTACCTAAGTATTTCATGTAATCTTATACAATCAATGATGGGAAATTTATTTTAACACTATTTAAAATACAATTAAATCTCATTTTTCCATTTCAGATGATGATTTTCTATTTTAAAACCAAAATTGGTTTTAATCAAAAACATTCATCTTACCAATATAAAACCACTGGGTTTCCATCTAAATTATTTTTAATCCATTTTCAAAAATTTGAAATCCATTCAGAAAAAATTCATTATTTTAAAATTCATTTATATAATTAAATTTAACAATTTAATTGAAATAATTTCCATAAAATCCACAATTTAAATTAAATAATTTAAATTAACCAAATTCTTTAATCACGCCACAATTCAATGAAATTGGGTGTTTTCCCAAATTTTCACGCCAAAACCACTTCAAAACTCCCAATTAACAATAATTTTGTTTTATCAATTCATTTTAAATCAATTTTGAGTAATTGAATTTAAATCATAAATTTAAATAACTCAACAAATACAAGTTTAATCACTTTATCCAAATAGAATAGAATCACCTACCATTTCCCGAAACTCAACACTTGCAACGGCTCCCATCAATAAGAAAAAAGGTGGAGAAGACCTCAAAATCCAACCTAAAAATGAGATCTAACACCAAAAGGCATGAATACATCAAATTTCAAAGGAGGGTAAAGAGGTGATGATGAGGAACAAGATAGAATGCTTACCCAGTAATCACACTGCAAGTACAAATACATTTGAATGCCAAATGAGAGGATTTGGAAGGGCTAGAAATCTCCAAGATCACCTCGGGAAGGCCTTAGGTCAAGGGTGAAGAGACCGGAGTGGAGGAAAGAATAATATCTCTTTTTCACTGCCTTTTTAAAAACCGTATTCAGGGTATTACATGATGTGTAATCCTAATACACATCGTGAAATCATTACATTTCATAACAACTGAAAAATGCATCACCTTGAATTAAAAAATGACACTTTGAGTTAAAAACTAATATATAACTCATTCATGACATGTAAAGTCTCTTCAAAATGTGTAACCTTCACATCATGAAGCCTTTCACAATAAGTACGCATAACCCTTGCACAATGTTTAACCTTGTTACACAACATGTAACCCTTTGGCATCCTGCTGAAAAAGTCCAGTTAAAGCTAAGAGTCCAAAAAATCTATGAATTCACCATTACATGTATTATCCAAATTCATTATCAACCCTACCCAATAAATAAAAGGTAAAAAACCATGAAAATGTTAAATAAGTACCCATCTGGTCAGTAACGAGATGTTAAAACCTCCCCATCGTAAGATCTTTCTATCCCCAAAGAGCCTATAAAGAAGCTTTCATGCCAAAAAATAAGGCCACTACTATCTCATCATTGTCTCGTGTTCCCATGTCTCATGATTATTAGAACCTTGATACCATATCACAAAAGATAAAGGTATATTCCTCCCACAACGTACCTTGGTCTAGATATCAACTATCCTAACTGGCCACTCAATTAAAGATAAATCAGGTTCAATCTCAAGATCATTCTAGCTCAAAACATGAGAAGTATCAGGGAGATACTTTATGAGTTTCAATATATGGAATGTGTTATTTATCAACATCAACTTTGGTGGAAGTGTTAAATGATGTGCAACCTTCCCAACCAGTTCAAAAACCTCAAAAGGTCCCACAAAATTAGGAGCAATTTTCCATTGCCTCCCATGCCATCAATAACCCAACCGGGGTGAAACTTTCAAGAACACTTAATCACCAAATAATAACTACAAAGGTCTATGGCGATAGTCAGCATAAGACTTATATCGAGTCTATGATGTCAACATTCTCTGAAGAATCAACAGAATCTTTGCTTCCATCTCTTGCACCAACCTTGGTCAAACCAAGGAACTCTCACCAATTTTTAACCAGTACAATAGAAATTTATAAATCCGGTTGTACATGGAATCAAATAGTTCTATTCTGACCATGTACTGGTAACTATTTTTATAATAAAACTCAACCTTCCCCAAGTGATCATCCCAAGCCCCATAAAAGTTGAGAACACAAGCATGAAGTATATCCTCAAGAATCTGTATAGATATTTCTATCTTTCCATCTAACTATGGATGGTAGGCCATTATCAAATGGACCTAAGATCCTAGTTCCTCTTAAAGGCCTCTTAAAAAGAGATAAGTAAACCAAGGGTCCCAATAAAATACTATAGTAGATGGAACTATGTGCAAATGAACAATCTATTTTAAATAAATACTTCCCAACTCCCAACATTGTATGTATCTCGAATGGTTATAAAGTGAGCTAACTTGGTCAGAATATTGATCACAACCCATATCGTATTCTTATTTCTCTAGTTATGAGGTAACCCAACCATAAAGTCCATTGATATTTAAACCCCTTCCATGTAGGGACTGGAAGTGGATGAAGTAAACTCTATGGTTTCTGGTGTTTGGCCTTAACCTACTGGCATTTATAACAACAAGAAACAAACTCAACAATGCCCTATCTCATACTTGGCCACCAGAACTACCACCTCATATCATATAACATCTTAGTGGTTCCGGGGTGAATAGTATATTGGGAGTTATGGTAATCCCCCATCATAGCCTTCCTTTCCTCTAAAAAACACAACAAAGCGGACTTGATAGCATAGAACACCCACTTTGGAGAATGTCCAATGGTAAATTATCTCCCCATCATAAGGAGAGTCTCTAATTCTATGGAATTCATCATCATGCTCTTGATCCTGAAGAATCATCTTGATAATAGCGTATGTCAACGGAACCCTAGCTAAAGAAACTGCATCACCTTTATCCTAAACTCCAATATGAAACTATGAAAATAAAGTCAGCAAATTACACTCTTTTGAATAGTATTTCACTACCTAGGTTGGAAGTTTTCTACTCAACACATCTGCAATTACATTCTCTTTTCCTAGGGTATAGGTGAAGTCAAAGTCAAAATATTGCAGGTACTCCACCCAATTCCTCTGATGAAGATTCAAATATTTTTGTGAGAAGATATAACTCAATATTTTGTGTTTTGAATACATGGTGACCTTTATCCAAAAAGGTAGTCCCAACAACTCTTAAGCACGTGCATAAAGGCTACAAGTCCAAGGTCATGGGTAGGATAATTATTCTCATGTGGCCTAAGATGGCAAGATCCATTAGCAACTTCATGATAATCCAACATAATAATGCAACCCAAGCCTAATCCCAATGCATCATAGAATACCACATTGACCTACCCAGCCTTTGGAAGAGTCAACACCGGTGCAGTTGTCAAAATAAATTTCATCTCAACAAAAGAACACTGACATTTCTCATTCCAAGAAAAATTCATCCCCTTCCAATTTAGATCAGTCATCGGAGAAGCCAGCATTGATATTTCCTTCAAAAACCGATGATAATATCCAGATAATCCCATAAAGATCTAAATCTAAAAGACAATACATGGTTTCTCCCAAGTCATAACATCCTTCACCTTCTCAGGATCAACTGATATACCCTGTTCAGACACTATATATCCTAATAATTCCACTTACTGAATCTAAAAAATCACACTTTGAAAGTTTGGTATAAATTTGGTGATTTATTAGTAGACTCAGAAGTGTTCTCAGATAATGCACATGATCCTCCTCATACTTGAATTAAAATAGGATTTCATCCAAAAAGACTACCATAATTGTATCCAAATACTCAAGTAGAATCTTGTTCACCAAATCCATAAAAACTTCAAGAGAATTTGTTAGACCAAAGGGAATAATAAGGTACTCATAATGATTGTACTTACTCAAAAAGGAGGTTTTCTGAATGTTAGATTCTTTTATCCTAATATGATTGTAACCAGATCAAAGTTCAATCTTTGAAAAACACTTTTCCCCTTTCAAATGGTCTAATAGATCATCAATCCATGGAAACACATACTTATTCTTCACTGTAACTTGGTTGAGATTTTGGTAATCAACACATAAGAGAAGAGAACCATTAGCCTTCTTAGTGAATAGAACTGGAACCACCTAAGATGATACACTTGTGCATATAAATACTTTCACAAGAAGATCGTCCTACTTGGGACTTCATATCTTTCAATGTAGCTGGTTCTATGCAGTAAGAGGGGACAGAGACTGGTTGAGTAACATGCATTAAATCAATGGAAAACTTGACTTCCCATACCAATGGAAAACTATATAAGTGAGAAGGAAACATAAAGGGAAACTCTACAACTAATTGAGGGAGATCACTACTCAAATATTCCCACTACATACCAAAAGAAAACCCTGATATCACTTTCAGCATCTCTGGATAAGAAGGTCCAGCACTTCTAGACCTTGGGTCCCAATCTCCTTGAAAGATAAGAGACACACCAATGGGTGTATTAAGGTAGAACTATCTAAGATAATAATCAATTCAGGATTTATTGTCAATTATACAATCCATATCTAATATGATATCAAGAGATTTCATGTCGAGAACCAGAAAATTCCAAGCTAGATTGACATCTAATTGTGAGAATACACAAGCAGGACTATGGAGACCCTACTCTCCCTTCATACCAAGGGGTATTGTAATATTCATTTCATAAGATAAAATCTCCATAGTAGAATTTATTAGATTAAAAATACGGGTTTAAATAAACAAATGAGATGCACCAGTATCAAATAGATCAGTCACTAATGATGATGCTATATTAATGGTTCCATTAATAGTTGTTGGACTCATGTATGCTTTCTTTGGATATTCTTACACTATGTAAAGTAGTTTTATTTTGGATGCTTGTGGATAGAACCCTTTTATATATTAAGAATATGATTTCCCCATAGTTTTAGGAGGAGATGATGATCTCATTCCACTATACAGAGTATAAAAGTAATGGAATAATATCTATAAGTGTCATGAACATCTGTAGGAGATACAATTCTTGGTTTCCTTAGTGAAAACCCTCTTAGAATTTCCTGTCTTTCCACACTGATAAAAAATTAAAGGAAGTCCTCTTGGATCCATAGAAGGTATAGAATGACCCTACTGTCAATAACTACCACCAAAATCATCTTGCTTATTCTTTCCCATGAAGGAACCCATGTTACCACTGGTAGAAAAAGGAACTCCCATCAACCCTGACTTTCCATCCAAGTACATATTAATCATCATAACCCTATCAAGAACATTATCATAACTGGGAAGCATTAGCAAGAAAACCTGAGAACAGGTATATAATTGAAGTCCTAACTTGAACAATAGAGAATTTATCCTCTTATTAGATTCAATATCAGGTGAAAACTACACCATCTCAGCAAAGATATTAGAATACTCAACCATGGTTCTATCGGCCTTCTCAAGCTTGAAAAACTCCACAGCCTTGGCCAACACCATCACTCTAGATAGAATTGGTCAGTGAAAAGAAATTTGAATTCTTTTCACTCTAAGACCCCATGCTTCCTTTTTATCACCATCATGTCCCAACATCTCCTACTCAGTCCTTCTAGCATGAAGGTGGAACACTTAACACTGATCTCATTCGGTGTTTCCAAGAACTCAAACATATATTCTATCTAGCCCATCCATTCCTTAGCATGTTGAGAATCAGTGGAGCCATTGAAAACTACTCGCTTCTGGTGAAAGAACACTTGAGAATTATTTCAAAGAACATCCCCCTAAGGATCCACAATTGGAGCATAAATAGGGAATAGAGGTGGTGCCTATCCTGGATATTGGATTATACACGTGATCACCTCTACTATATTTGGTTCAACTTTAGGATTCACTTGCTGCATTTCAGTAGTAGCTTCCTCCTAGATCTGATGTGCACGTCTTCTCAGAGGTATGACGCTACACTACATCAACAAAAAACAAATAATACATTATATTAACACTCAAACTGAGTAATAAGGTAAATTATTCCCAACAAATGGAAAAACCAGATTTGGATTCCACTCAATACAAATCTGAATAGGGATAATACTATAACTAAACCAGAAGGTATCTTTCTCTAACTAGCCCTGGTGACTTAAGATTCATTACGGTGAGATATGGCCGGGAAATCAATTGCAATTATCTCTTAAGTCACAATAAGATTTCACAAATTCATACTGACTTTAATAAAAAAACTCTACCTGGATCTCATACCACATTTTCCTGAACCAGTATGGGTAACTTGGTAACTCGATAACCGAGCTAGCCCTAACAAAGCCTGAATAGCTTTCCCGATCCCAATGGGTTGGCGAATAGAACCTAACATCATACAACATACAATTGGGAATGAATTTTCCAAATAACATATCATAAGAAATATGAATGAGGTGGTATGAATAACAAAAGAAACTCCACTGAGAGTACAATGAGGCATAAATAATCCAAAGTACTACAAGCCAAGTACCAAAATAGAAAAACATCCCAAGTACCTATAGACACAACTCACCAAGACCAAGGTTTAACAACTAGATCCACCTCCAAGTGATCCTTTCCCCTTTATCAAACCTATAAGAAGATGATCTAAAAACACCTAAAAGCATGAGTTGGGTGTGAGATAAAAATCCAAGTGTGGTCTCGCCACAGATACCATATCAGATACCAAAAATAGATTAACCAAAAAAATGATTTCAATTTAAAAATAAAAATCTTTGTCATTTTGAAGCATATTTAAATTCAAATGAAGGAAATTAGTTTAAACAACAGTTTTTCAAATGATGGAATATTTCTAAAAAAATATCATAAATAAAACATTTATATAAAATAGTGTATATAAATTTAGAATGCATGTAATTTAATTCAAACAAAATTGGCATACATTTATATTTCAAATATAAATCATAGTTGAGAAACATGGTCATCTCCCAGATAGGTGTGATAGTATTCTACCTATAGGACTCTGCACTCTCTAAGTGATATCAGAAAAATGTGCATAAACACATACCTATGACACTACCCAAAGGTGACTCATCATCATCCCATTGGTTATGTGACCCACTTCATGTATGGTTTAGAATTTTTTTAATAGAGTAGAGTGTGTCCAAATAACTCACCAACTACCTAAGGCTTGCATGTTCTCTTACACAATCACTGATGGGAAATTTATTTTAAGAATTCCTAAAATAAAATTAAATCCCATTATTCAATTTTAAATTCCAATTTTCCATTTTAAAACCAAAATGGGTTTTAATCAAAAACATGCCTCTTACCAAGATAAAACCACCGAGTTTCTATCTGAAACATTTTTAAGTCATTTTAACTGATTTGAAATCCATTCAAAACCAATTCTAACATTTCACAATTCTTTGGAATAATTAAATTAAACAATTTAATTGAAATAATTTCCATGAAATCAAAAATTTTAATTAAATAATTTTATTTAATCAAATTCCATAATCACACCTCGGTTAAATGGAATTGGGGTTTTTCCCAAATTTTCATGCAAAAACCACTTCAAAACTAACAATTCATAGGAATTTTATTTCTATTGAATCATTTTAAAGAAATTTATCTAATTGATTTTAAATCATCAATTGAAATAATTCGATAAATATAAGGTTAATCACTTTGGACAAGAGAAATGGAATCACTTACCTTTTCTCAAAACTCAACACTCACAATAGAACCCATTAATGATAAAGACAGTGGAGAAGACCTCAAAACGCAACCTAGAAATGAGATCCAACACCACAAGGAATGAATCCATCAAATTACAAAGGATAATAAAGATATGATGATGAAAAAAATAGGGAACACTAACCTAGTAATTACACTACAATCCCAACACAATTCAAATGACAAATGAGAGGATTTAGAAGGGTTGGAATGCTCCATGATCATTTGGGGAAGGCCTCAAGTTGAGGGTGAAGAGACTAGAGTGGAGGAAAGAAAAACATCTCATTCGCACTTCCTATTTAAAAACAATAGTTGAGGTATTACACGATGATTAATTCAAATACATGTTTTGAAACCATTAAATTTTGTAACCGCTAAAAAACAAATAACCTTGAATTAAAAACTGATTCTCACAGTTAAAAAATGATTTTTAACTCATTCATGATGTGTAAAGGATCTTCATGACATGTACCCTTCATAGTGTGAATCCTTTTATGACTTGTATACAGAACCCTTACATGACATGTAACATTGTTACACGATGTGTAACCCTTCAGTATCCAATAGAAAAAGGACCGTTAAAGATGAGAGTCCAAAAAATATCTAACTTCACTATTATAGGTATTCTTCCATTTCATTATCAACATTACCCATTCAATGAAAAGTAAAACTTGTGATAAGGTTAAAGACATACATGTCTGGTCGGTAATGGTATGTTACAAACATTGTCAATAAATTTTATTAACTATATTATTATTTTCAATTTATAATTTTAAATCATTTAAAATTTTAAAACACCTAATGGATATAAAACTCCAATGGTTAATTTTTCTAAAGTTCACAAAAGGTCTTACGAATAATATGTTTAAGTACATTTGGAAAAAAGGCAAGATTCACCAAAGACTATTTCTTGCTTCAAAATGATACTATATATTCCTCTTGTTCTTAGAATATTTATTATTCTTCTTGCTATTTATTTTCTTATTTTGGAATATCCAAGGTAATAGGGATACATTTTCAGCCTAATTGTATTGATGGGAGGTAAAATAGTGGTTTTTATCGGGCTTTTAATGAGATTATTGAATTAATCATAATCTCCAGTTTATAAGGATGTAATATTATCAGTAGTTTATTAATAAAATTATTCCTTGTTTGTTCTTAATTATTTAATTATTCTTAATTAAGAAAATTTATTATTATTTATAAAAATAATTATAATAATAATACATAATGTATTTGTCACATTAAATTCTTTCACCATTTAACTGAATTACGCCTTCACAATTCATTTGTACACACATCCCTCGTCTTATTTTTACAACCTAGGTGTTTCTACATAAACAGTTTTATTAATATTATTATTTATTAAAATTTTATTATAACAAATTATTAATACCTTCACCAAAATCTACAATGTTGGTGATTCCCCTAGAAAAGAGGGTTTATTCTAGTCAATATAATCCCCAGTATAGTTTTAAGTTATTCAATTTCTTTTTCCTAGACACAACTTTAGTAACTAGGGTCAAACTCTTGTATAAATTCATAGGATATTGAGATGGTGGTATGAGGTATTTAAAGTTTTGAGACATCAGAATTGACTTCATTTTTATGAAATAAAAAAACTATATCATTTTCTCAAATTTTATAATCTTTAAGTCTCCCATACAAACTAAAACATAAAACATGACACATGTAGGCTACACATAGTTTAACCTCCCTTTAAGCTTCCATAAAATCCACTAAATGTTGAAAATTACTCAGATAATGTAAAAATTTTGAAAATACCTTCAAGTTATTTTCCATCACATGCATAGAATGAAAGTTGTGCATACAAAATGAAAAAATAAAAAACAATCAATCCTAAAAAGAATCAAAGTATATTAGGAGTAATGGATATTTGTTCAAGGAATTTACAATATAAATTATGGTTTTAAAAGGGCTCAAATCATTCGGTCATGATTTTAAAATTATATTTTCAAGTAACTCTTCTCAAAGATACAGAAGATTTATTTGAATTCTTATGTATTCGACCTAAAAATATTATGCAAAAAAAAATTTATAAAGGATACATACTTAAATTTTTAATTAGTTCAAATTTTTCAAAATTATCTAGACTATTTCTCTAATACCAATTATAAATCCATAAACCCTCACTTCAGGGTTTATCACATATAAATTATGTGTATTTTTTTATCAAAGAAACTAAATAAATATACAAAATTTAATACATTCTAGTAACCTTTCCAATATAGGTTTTAAATAATTAGATACGTGCCTTAAAAAACTATACAAAATAAAATAAAATAAAAAAATTTATTTTCATGTGTTACCACCTTAAGAAATATACATCACAATGAAATGCTACTAAACCTGTGAAAATAAATTGAAAAATGTATAGTGAGAATTTAATTTTCTCAGTAATGGGGTTTTAAAATCATGGATAAATACTTTTAAAATATTTCATTACCAAAAAAATAATACACAGAAATACGTTTTCAAAACATTGATAAATGTTAATAATAAGTTAATACAATTTTGAAAACCTTCAATTTCCCAAATTAATAATATTTTGAAATTGTACCTCATATTTTTTCATTTGAAAATAATAATTTTAAAGGATTAATTATGATACTCAGTAGGCTATAAGAAAATCGTAAGCCCACTGGTTGTATCTCAAATGGGACAATATACCCTTAAGGTCTTGGGTTCACTCCCCATACTAAAGCATAATATTTGATACCATAGTGTCAAATTTTAGAAAGCCTTTTAACTGTCTCGATATTCTCAATCATAACCAAAAAATGTTTCAAAATAATAAATACATTAATTATTTTCTTTATAGGAAAATAATATCACATATATCTTTTCATTGCATAATCATATTTTAAAAAGTTTAAAAACCATATCTCGGATAAATCCATGTTTTAATCAACTATTCTTATTTAAAGAACATAAATATAAATTCTTAATGAATTAACTGAATACTTGAATAGTAATTCATGGAATATTAATGATAACTTAGATTATAAACATATCTAAATTATGAGTGATATGCATAGATGTTCAGGATTATTTGTGAACATGAAATAATAAATTTTATTTTTCATTATCACATAAAATGATAACATTCATCATTTTTAATAAAATATTCACATAAAATGGTAAGCATAAAATGATATCTTCTCCCATGGAGATTTCAATTATAAAACAAACAATTTAAAATTAACACTAACAAAACAATGTTTTGTTATTGTTTAATGTTTTCTTATAAATTAATTCTTTCAAACTTGACTCTTTGCATGAAATTCAAATAATCCTTAGGAGGGATTTAAATCAATGTTTTTAAACAAAATAAAAAAAATCATTTAAATAAAAACTTGATAAAATTTAGGAAATCATTTATTACTTCCATTATGAAATTATGAATATATATTAAATTTTGTGTGTGTATATATATCAAAGTATTCCTCTTGAAGCACCATGAATTTTAAAGAATAAAAGAAATCCCTTAAAACATAAATTTTAAAACAAAACCTTGAAAATCATAAATTTAAAACATAAATTGATAGTTTTATAATTAATTATAAATTCTAATAAAAAATAAACATAAATATATTAACACACATATATATATTTCTAAATTAAATATAAATTGATAGTTTTAAAAACAAAGTAAAAACCTTGCATAAACATAATTAAAAATAATACACTCTTTTATTAATAAATGATACAAAAAATAATTGAAAATTGAAAATTTAATTAAATTAAAACAATCCCCTTACCTTGATTTGAAATTGGAAGCGCAAGGCTATTTTGAGCATAAGGAAATTTCAAGGAGGAGATTCGGGTCTTCTCTGGGTGAGAAGATAGAGTGTGATATATTTATATATATATATGTGTGTGTGTGTGTGTGTGTGTGTGTGTGTGTTTGTGTGTGTGTGTTTTTGTGTGTCATTCCAAGTTGTTGTATTTTGAAATTAAAAAGATGGGTTGAAAATTGACTCAAGACTAAACAAAAAAGTGTTAATTAGGTAGATTGGATTTGTATATTGGGTTTATTAGAAAATATAAGCACTATATATATATATAATTCCTCTATAATCCACAGAAGGAGGATTAATCAAAGATTTTGGTTTAATTTAACAATTTATGTCAATTATGTGGAAAACGCGTCGATCTGGGAATATGGTGGAAGTGGACTTCGACGGTGGAGGATGATAGAGTGGTTGATCTACTAGTTTGGGGAAGGAAAAATGGAATTGATGGACAGTGAAAGGGGAGGAGGTGATCAGGATTTTGAAGGATGATCTAAATCACATCCAATCGATTAGATGGCTAAAATTATGTTTCCCAAAAAAACATAGATCCCATATCGATTCGCAAAGAAAAACATAGTCACCTTATAAGACTATGTGTGACATCCATCTTCTAATGACCCCACCACACACCGCATTATGATCCTTACACATAGGCTCCAGCCTAGGCTTTGACCCCCATATACACATATCGGTATTCAACCCACCTATACACGGGCATGGCATGCGGGTTTCTTGAGCTGGTCATTTCAACTGGGGCACCTCCACTGAACCGGTCTTGGCCTTAATTCCCACCTAAGTAGTGGTGCATAGGATGCGTGGTTGGTGGTTGTTCTTCACCAAATTTTTGAAAAAAAAATATTAATAGGAAAAATATTAAGGCGAAATACATATATATTTTTATCTCCTTTATTACATCATATGAAACAATTTTTTCTTAAGAAAAATTAATCTTTGATACTTATTTGAAAATATAAAATTACCTTTTTATTAAATTATCATGTTATAATAAAACACTTTAAAGGTATAACTTATAATTAAATAATTTTCATTAAATTCCATAAATTTAAAACTAAAAATAACTAAAAGTTATATTATTATTATAAAATATTTACTTAGTAAAACAATTATATTAAATGTTATTAACTAAAAAATTATTTTCAATTTATATTTTTAAATCATTTAAAATTTTAAAACACATAATTGCTATAAAACTCCAACAGTTAAATTTTCGAATGGTCATAAAAGGTCTTATAATAACAATATTTAAGGACATTCAGAAAAAACACAAGATTCAAAAAAGTCCATTTCATGCTTCAAAATTGTTCTATATATTCATCTTGTTCTTATCATCTTCATTATTCATGTTTCTAATTATTTACTTATTTTGTAAGATCCAAGGGAAGAGGGCTAGACATTCAACCTTATTGTGTTTATGAGAGGTATTTCGGTGGTGTTTCTAGGGATTTTAATGAGTTTTCTTAATTAATCATAATCTCTATTTTGTGAATATGTAATGATATTAGTGTTTTATTAATAAAATTATTCCTTTTTTGTTCATAATTATTTAATTATTCTGAATTAACAACATTTATTATCATTTATAAATATAATAATAATAATAATAATAATACAAGTACATCATGGATTTGGGGAGTCACATAATACCTGTAAAAATAAATCCCCAAAATACTACCCTAATAATATATGACTTAGTTGTGGTAGAACGAAAACCTTATAAGGTTTTAGTTCAAACCTATAGAGAAAAACTAAAGAGGATTTAATATTCTTCAACACACATATTTATTTTATTTCCTTCTCCACCTCCAACATTTTTTTTATAAAATCCTGATATAATAATCTCATATCTTACATTTAATTTTATGTTTTTATAATAATGGTACAACCTACAACCTTACACAATTCTATCAAATGGGATACTGAATCATCCTTCGAGTGTACGGTGGCCTAGCGCTACGCAAATTGATGGTGTTCGTTCTTCCATTACCACCTTTAAAGTTGGGGAATAATGATTAATTTTTAGTTTACATATTATATATATTAAATTTATGATGTTATTAAGCTTTTAGGAAAAATATATCACAGATAAATTCATTCTATCCATTTCTTTGGAATATGATATTTCCACTTGTGTGTATGGAAGACTACCACCTCGTGAGGGGATGTGATCATCCAAACTTTACATTTAATTTATTAAAGTAAGTTTTAAAGAAAATATGTGATATATATGACATAAATATGATTCTATTATAATACTAATATAAATATAAATATATATATATATATATATATATCATTTACATTTATTTCCATAATACATTTTGAAAATGGAAATAGTGTTCAGGCGTACGTATGGACTACCATCACCATGAATGGTGAATTTCATTTCCACTCACTAAATTTTATAGATTACTATAAATACATATATAAATAATATGTATGATATTTAAATAATGTTTTTAATTCTTGAGATAACTAAATCATGATCGAATTAAGAGGAAAAAAATAACAAGTTAAAATATACTCAAAAACAAGGAAATTATCACCAGAAATGATGAAAATAATGAAATATTATTAATGAACATGTTATAATATGTTATAAAATAATAATATATTATATATCAAAATTTTAAAATTGTTATTTTAAAATTTAATAACTCTCTTAAAACCATTATACAGGAGTTTAAAGATCATATAACTAAAATCAAGGGTTAGGTAAGGGATTTCATCTCAATTTCATATTATTGAGGCATATTATAACATTATCCACTGAATTACATTTTATAGTGTATATAATTCCCCTCGAAATGTAAAATCATGAATAAATAATTATTAATGGTAATTTAAGTTTCAATTTAAATTATTTCATCTAATGGGATTTGAACTAAAAGTTACCAAGTGGTAATGAATTTCATAACTCAATTAAATTTCATTGGGTTGTGTTACATACTCATTATTATTAATATTCTAAGATTTTTTGTGTAAGGAATTTTGACTAACTATTATTGTATTTCCAATTTTTTATGTGGATATATAGTACATACAAATAATTTATTAATTAGTTGATTCACACTTCAAAATTATTATTTTTGTAAGGTTTTACTTTACAATCTCATTTTATTCAAGATTAATTACACTTGAACTTCCATTAAAGGAAATTATTTTATCATTGATTTTCAAACCCTTTAATTTTATTATAATTTTTTTATTAATTATTATTTTGAATTAATATTTTCATTTTTTCCAATCAATGGTAATTAAAATTTTTTATGAAATGTTTTTAAGACAATACGACTGCATTTCTCTTTTCGGTCAAAAATCCATTTTATTACAAAACCATGTTTTATAAGAAAGATTCCAAAAAAAATTTATTTATCCTTTTAAAAATAATTTATCAAAATAAATTTTTACCCTTTTTATCTTTTTGGAAAAAAATCAATTGAATATTCCTTTAACTTTTCAAACAAGGTACTTTTCTAACCTTTTTACAGTGAAAAATGAATGTTCTTTTTACTATAAATGGAAGGTACATAATTACCCACCATATTTTCTTTATATCCTACATTTCATGTTTACAAATTTATTTTAAAATAAAAAATATTAAGCTTATTTTCAATTAAATTGGTTTTGAAAATATTGTTAATAATAAAATGATATTTTCCTCAAGAATGTTTTTAAATATATTTTCACTTCATCAATGACAACAACCCAAATTCTTACTCTAATGGGTATATATCATATTGATACCATTATTATTATGGATGGATTATGATTATTTTAAATAATGATTTTATTGAAAACCACTTCCTTGAATCATTTTTGTATTCATTGACACCCCCTTGAGTTATTAAATTTACAATTACCATTGAACCTAAACTTTTCCCTAAATATCAACATTATTTGACATGGATATGAGAATTTCCTAAACCATATACTATATTTACATACAGTTTTTACATTGAAATTTATTTTATGAGCTTGGGATATATTTATAAATCCATATCTTTTACTCAGTGTGGATATTTTATGATAATAAATATTTATATAATTAAATTGATTAATAGATATATGAGGAATGCTTTAGACTGGAAGTGATGGGTGAGGATCGGTATAATATTGACCCTTGATGCATCAATAGGTCTCATGATACAAATTAAGTTGGCCAAATTTGATAGGTTTATACCTATAGTATTTTAAACTGTCTTGTGAAAGGTCTAGACTGTAGAGGTATCATGATTCCATAGATCATGATTTCAAATAATTAATAATTTCCCACATTTAGAGTTTATTTATTATTATCTATGTGATTTTCACTATGACAAAATATGTTGATACATTTCATTCTCAGTTTATTGATTAAATGTAATGATTTTTAAATTATTTACATTTCTATATTGCTTATGCCTTATCTAATTATTTAAATGGTAGGTGTTTTCAGTTATTTATCTTTAAATATTTATTATGTCTTATTCAAATATTTAAATGGAATGTGTGTTTAGTTATTTACCTTGACATATATATTATTAATTATTAATTCATGATAGAATCTACTTTACTTAACCCCTATTGAGCATTTGAGATCACCATTATTTATTTTCTATTACCCATATCATGAAGAAGATATATTTGAATGTTTTTTCAAGGATTCAGATTATTTTATTTTGTTATTTATTTTGTTTTATTTTCTATTCCAAATTCAAAATGGGTATCATGTATATATCTGGTTCACTGGAACTACTAAACTGATAAGTCCTTCAAGATTTGATTCCTTGTATTCATGCTAATATAATAAATTTAGTCAATGACTTCAAGATTTTGGGGTCAGGTTCATTAAAGTTATTATCAATATAAGTTTAATAGAAACCTTGGGAACCATATTTAGGAAAACATATATTATATTACCTGACACTAAGATTGAATTTATGGATAAGTATATAAGAAAATCCTTAAGTTCTAGTATCATATATATTATGTGGGTTTTCCTATAAATATATCCATGTATGGATAATACAAGTGAAAGTGGTTCTGGAAATGATGTACCTAGGGGTAATAACTCTAAAAAGGGTGTCTCGAGCTTGAATTGAGCATAACCTGATATAAGACAATAATCCCTACTTCATACTTGGTTTGATACTCTCAGGGGATATTCATTGGATAATTAAAATTTTATAATCAAACCATTGTGAGATATTTGAATATATTATGAGAATAAAAGAAGAATCTTAAACTTTAGACTAATGAAGGACCTCTGATGAAATAAAATGGATTATGTATTAGGATTCAGGAATTAAATTGTAGAAGTAATTTTACCAATTTTATTTTGGTTGTAGGATTCATGGAAAATATAAGGATTTTGATAAATTTTAGAAACATGTGTCACTTCATTAATTTGTGTTTTATGAATACCATCCTAGGTTTTTGAGATTAAGGTTGATCATAAGTTATAACTCTTAAACCCCTCTTTTAGGTTTTATGAGACGGGAGTCTACCATGGTTAAGGATATTTTGGGAGAAATTTATGGTAATAGAACCGATTAGTTTAGAATATATTTTAATGGGAATATTATTTAAGGAATAATGGATTTACATATTATAGATATAAGTTTAGAGGTATTGATAACCTTTAGGATTAATATGATCATTATTGTCGAATATGATTATTATACTTTGGAATAAAATAGGCTATGTTCAAAAACCTTATCAAAAAGGTTATTTACTGATTAAATTTCATGGATGTATAACATATTTATTTTTTGAATAAAATTAATATGGCCTTATAAAAAAGGCAATGTGTTGACCAGTTTAAAACTCATCATATTAGAAAAGGTAATATGGATTGAACCCACAACTGAAGGATGATAAGGGTTTAACTCCAACCACTGACCTCTGAAATTTCTTAGTTAATGTGTCATTTTTTTAGGAAAACTATTTGAAAAATTGATATTAATGATGAACCAGTAGTATTAATTTTTAGGTTTGGAGATTAATTTATAAATCATATTTTTTTGTAAAATATTTATAGACAAACATAAAGATTTTTTTATGGATCTTATGATCTATTAAATGTAAACTATAATGCTTAAAGAATAAAAAATTCATTTTTGGAAATTCATTTATGGGAGTAATTGATCAAAGCACAACCAAATGATGAAATTATTCTTATAAAAATGTATCATGTAAGTTTATTTCCTTATATTTATTGATAGTATTATAAATTCTAAACTTTAGTAAAAGTATCTTGAATCAAAAAAAATTATCTTATTACATTCATATCTTATGAATTGAATAGTCCATTAGATCATCACATATTTATCGTTTGAGGCCATTAACATTCCATTGATCACTCTCTTGTGATAAATATCATAAATCACTCTCTATAAATATTTATTATTTTCTTCTAGGTCCATATCTCCACTTTCCACAATTGTTCTCCTACATTGAAACCTAGTTATATGTTATTCCATGTGACCTTTATACTTATTATTATCTGTTATTAATATGAGGTTTTATCAACACTTAACATGATATGGGATTCAAGAATGGTATTTTCAAAAATAAAAACATGGATTACCATGAGCAAGTTTAAATTGGGATGGTACAATTTATTTAAGGAGCAGATAATGTAACACTCTAAAATTATAAAAGAATACCATTTTATTAAATTGTGTATGTGACATAAAACACTAAGCATAGAATGTAATATAAAATCCTAAGACTTTATGATATGTTTAATTTTTTAAATCAATTAAATATGTGATATAGCTTGCAATGCACGCAACACTGAGTTAGCTTATGTTACATGCAATAACGATTTTCTTTGATGTCTTGTGTAACATGGAAGACCGAGTTTTACCAAATAGTATTAATATTATTATTTAAAATGAAAATTATCTCCAAGATTTTAAATTAGTAGTTATTAATAGGATTAACTAAATTATGAAAATATTGGGTTGAATTTAGTTTTTAACAATGAATTATAAATGTAAATAAAAACAAATTGAATATAATGGAAATGTTTTATAAAATACAATTTTTATGTTCCTAAAGGCGTTTTATCCTAATAAATTAAATTAATTACTATTATAGAATGATATTAATGAAATATTATATATTAAATCAATTTTTTAAAAATTTATAAAATATATTTGATTGATATAAGGTAAAAAAAAATCCAATTTTACATAAAAAAGATGTGTTTTTTATAAAGGAATTTTTATTTTCTTTTAATAGATAACTTTATTTAAAAAAATTGACAATTTTATAAATTTTATTTGAAAAATAAACTTATATTTTTAAATTTTAATGTTAAATTATCATTTTGTGTTTTTTTAGTATTTTTCTGATAAGTTAAATTTTTTAATCAATAGTTAAAATATTGAATTTTAATTGAAAATTGTATTTTGGTATAAGTAATTTATAAGATTAAACTATATTTTGAATTATTTTAAAAGATTAATTAGAAAAAATTATAAATATATTAATCAAATTTTGTTAATTGGAAACATTTTTATATTTAATTTAGTTATAAAACCTTGGTAAACTTTGGAACATTTTCACATTGAAAACCCGCTTCTTGTCTTGTCTGTGGGATTAAATTTAAATTATTTTAAAAAAATTATGTGTTTATAGTTGTGAATAATGGATTAAATAATTTTAAAAAAAATTATTTTCTAATTGATAATATTTTAAACTTAATTTTTGACAAAAAATATTTGTGAAAATAGTTAAAATTAATTACAATGATTAAGAGAAAAATGAGTTTACCAAGGGACTAAACATAAAACATAAGGGTCAAAAAGACCTATAAACTTTTAAAAAACCAATTATATGAACATATTTCGAATTCATCCATAATAGTATCTAGTTTGGTTCCTTATTGGATCCACATGACCTAGAACAAATGTGGGTGGAATTCCCTCTTTAAAATATTTAAAAGTTTGCGACTCACCTAACTTATAAAAGGCCTCCCACTCTCCCCCTCATTCACACCACTCACGCCACTATGGATCATCAAATAATATTAAAAAGATCTCCCAAAAATACCTCCCCTAATCCTACAAGACTTATTCTGTTCATAATTCAAACCTTTTAAGGTTTTAGGTCAATCTTAAGGAGGAAAACCAAATATAAGGTAATATTCCTCAACACACGTCACTGTTTTATTTCCCTCTCCAACTCCTTCATTTAATTTTATTACATGATGATATAATACCAAAACAATATTCATTATACTAAGATTTTTTTATAAAAATTTTAATACCAACAACCTCACACACGTCCAACAAATGGGATACACAATCATCATTAGTTTGTACAGCGGACTACAGCCTCAGGAACCAATGTCATTCATTCTTCCATTATCCCCTTTCAAGGTTGGGAATAAAGATGGATTTATAGTTTATATATGATATAAATTAAATTTATGATTTTATTACACTTCTTGAATTAATATATCACACATATCATCATTATTTTAATTTTTTTGAAATATGATAATGTCGATCATGCGTACGGCAAACTACCGCCTCGTGAAGCGATGTGATTCATTCACACTTTACCTTGAATTTATTAAGTATTTTTAAAAAAAAATGTGATATATAAGAAAAAAATGTGATAATTTAATAATATATATATATATATATCATTTAATTTTCATTCTTTAATACAGTAAGAAATTGGATTCAGTTTTCCTACGTATGTATGAAATACTGTCACCATGAACGGTTCATTTCATTTCCTATTAATAAATTTCATGTATTACTATAAATACATAACAAATGAATATATATGATATTTAAATCATTTTTTAAATTCTATAGATAATTAAGTAATGATCCAATTAAGGGGAAAAATAACAAGCCAAAACATACTCGAAAAACAAGGCAATTAACACCAGAAAAAATGAAAATAATGAATGATTATTAAATAATGGGTTATAATATGATATAAATTAATATTATATGATATAATAAATGTTAATATGGTTATTTTATAATTTAACCATAGGAATAAAATCATTATACGGGAGGATAATGAGAGTTCAACCAAAAGGAAGCGTAACGTAAGGGATTTCATCTAAATATCATATCATTGAGGAATATTATAATATTATGTACCTAATTACATTTATATAGTATATATACAAAAAATTTACGTGTAATATAATTAATACTTCATTATTAATGTTACTTTAAGTTTCAATTTGAATTATTTTACTAAAGTGGATTTGAATTAAAATTTTACAAGCGGTATAGAAGTTCATAACCTAATTCCTTTTCATTGAGTTTTATTACTTAATCATTCAAATTAATATTATAATATTGTGTTTGTAATAACATTTGAATATATATTGTTATAATTCCAATTTCTTATCTTGATTTACGTCTGATACGTATAATTGATTCATTGGTTGAATCTCACTTCAACATTGTGAACTTTTTAGGGGTTTACTTCACAATCTCATTTTATTCAGGATTGTTTACACTTAAATTTAAATTGAAGGAAATTATTTGATAATGGATTAATAAACCCATTAATTTTATTATTCTTTGTTTATTAATGATTAATTTCAAGTAATGGTACCATTTTTTCACTCTTTGATACTTAAAATTTCTTAAAAAATGTTTTTAATAAAACTTGAATTCATTTATCTCTTCGGTCGGAAATCCATTTTCATAAGAAACCATGTTTTATAAGAAATTCAAAACTTTTTCCTTTAAAATTTTAAAAATTATTTATTAAAATATATTCTTATCCATTTTTTCTTTTTAAAAAATATTTTCAAATGAATCTTTTTATCTCTATCCGAACAATCCACTTTTCTATCCTTCTTAAAATAAAAAATGAATGTTATTTTCCCTTGTATGACATGTATAGAATTTACTATTGTAATTTATTTGAAGATTAACTTTCATGTTTACAAATATAATTTTAGAGATAATATTTTTTAAACTGAGTTTCAAAGAAAGGGATTTTCAAAAAAATCAAACTGAAAACTAATTTTCACTCAAGATTATTTTTGAAGATCTTTTTATTTAATCAGAAAAAATCACCCTTATTCTTACTCCAATTGGTATAAGTCATATTGATACCATCCATATTATTTCTCTGGATGGATTATGATTATTTTAACCAATGGTAGTATTTAAATTTACTTCCATGAATCATGTTTTCAGTCATTAACATCCCCTTTAGTTATTCAATTTCTAGTGACCATTGAACATTAAATTTACATAAATATACACATTAGTTATCATGGATATGATAATTGAATAAAACTTATAACATATTTACATATATTTATTTTATTTATTTATTTATTTGATGAACTGGGGAAATATTGATAAATTTGTATCTTTTACTCAATATATATATATCTTTGATGATAAAGAATATTGATTGAATTAAATAAATTATTTGATATATAAGGGATTCTTTGGACCTGAATTGATAGGTGGGGCTCAGTATATTATATCCCCTTTATGCATCGACAGGTCTCATGAGACAAATTATGTTGGAAAAATTAAATGGGTTTCTATTTATATTATTTTAAATTGACATGTGAAAGGATTTTATAGTAGAGGTATCGTGATGCATGAGATCATAGAAAACAATATAATGAATAAGTATATGGATTAAAATGATTCAAGGTAATAAATAATAAAATAAGTCTAAGTCCACAAAGGTAAAAATGTTTGGTTGAATTGTGAACCAATGTTCGGTGTAATATCAAGAAGACATATGAAACCTAGAATAGAAAGTGGTTATAAAATATAACATTATAATAGTTTTTACTAGACTATAATTTTAAGTATGATGCTTATGTGTAAAATTTATTACTTAATGCAATTAAGTTAAATAAAAAAACAAATATTACTTAGGTAATATATGAATCAAATCAAAAGAAAATAAAGGGAGGAAATAAAATTGAAAATAACTAGAATAGAAAATTATTTATTATGTAGGATTTTAGTAGGGAATTAATTACACTATATAAAATTAAATTTATGAATATTAAAATGGAAAGAAAATTGAGATAGTTAACCATTTTATATTTGGTAAGTATGAATAAAAACAAGTTGAATTTAATAGGTTGAAATGGGACATTATATAAATTAATAAAAAATATATTGGTACTAAAATGTCTCAAGGAGATATTATATACATCATATAAAATAAAAGATTTGAATAATATGAAGCATGTATAAATTAAGAGTTAATGAGATGAAACAGCCATATATAATTTATATCAGTAAAATCAAAATCCATTATAAGAAACAAATTTATTTGAATTTTTAAATCCAATTATTAAAATGAAAATATAATATTATAAATTAAAAGGATATTTAATTAATATATAACTATATTAGATGATATATTATTCATAATATGATACATTTCTCTAGAAACTAAAATTTATAATAGAAACTATTACCTTGGAATTATTCTTGGTCGAATTCTCTCTAAATTCCCTATATAATAAAATTAGAATTTTTTTAATATTAATAAAAAATAGTAATTACTCTACTTCATAAAATCTATTTATAATTCCATACTACTCTTATAATAATTTTTTATCATTAAAAAATATTATTCTAGATTTAACTATTTTGTTTCCCTTACAAGATTCTATTTAGTAGTTTTAGACCATGACTATTATTTATGAATTAATCAAATCCAAAATTTTCATAATTTTTTTATTTATGTTTTTTATATAGTTTGGTAGTCCCATTGATGTTTTGTGGAAGTTTTTATGGAGTTTCTCATGAAAATACAAAAAAAAGTACTCTTTTCTATGATTATTTAACTAATAAAAGAACTAAATATATTCATAAATATACATTTGAATATTTCCACTAAAGATATTTTAAAAATATTTAAATCAAAAATAAAATATCTTGGGACCATTATATAATTTTTCATAGTCATTCCTCAAAAAAATTATGGATAAATATTCACATTAGTGGTAAGATTAACAAAAAAAGAACATGTTATAACAATTTAATTAGTAAGAACATTTTATGGTTTATTCATAATATAGAAATTAAAGAAGTTTCAAGGTTTAATTTTTATTAAATTGATAAAAACTCTTGATTTTTTAGATGAAGAATAAATAGAATTAATATCATGGGGAATATATCTCTTATGTAAAAGGATCAAATATCCCCTTTAAGGTCCATCTAGAAATGAGTTCTTTAGGAATTCCTCTTGAGAAAAGAATATAGATAATAGGGGAATGACTATTATTGAAGTAAATAATGTAAAATAACTAAAGGGATTCTAAATTCTTGGTGTATAAATGAAGGGGTGATAGGGTCATCTATTTATATATAAAAGGGGTGGAATTGTTTTATTGCAACCCCAACGCAAGTATCCTAAAACTGGTCTCTACTTTATTAATTTTTCAAAATAATCATGTAATACCTTCCTCAAGGACCAAAGATTTTAATAGTCTTGGGAAACTAGATACATACTTGAGTCATGCTTTACATTTAAAAAACCAAATTATAACATAATTATTTTTCTATAATATCATTATTATCTCAATAATATACTTGAATATAATGTGTAGTACACTTCAGGAATTCACGGGGAATGGAAACATAATATGGGAGAGCTAAAATTATCAATAAGGGTTAAGTAAATGGGAAGTGATCAGGAATCAATAAGCATAATCAACATGGTAAGGTAATTAATTGAACATAAATTACAATTAAATAACTGGAAAAAATAATCGATATGGAAAGCTAAATAAATTGACACACATTTCATTTAAATATATATATATAAGGAATAATCAATATTTCAAGGTAAATAACTAAAGACCCAAAAATTTAATCAATAAACTATGAATTAAATGCATCCAAATATAATATCACTGTGAAAATATCATGGATAATAATCAATGAATTGTTAATGAATTAAATGCTTAATTATTGGATTCCATGATCTAAAGATTGATCATAACACCATTGTCATGAAGTTTCATAAGGTATTTTTAAAAATAGTTAAAACCCCATTTAATTCTAACTTACTTAATTGTATCATGAGACCTATTGATGCATTGAGATTCTATATTACACTATTCCCCACACTTCACTAGAATTCTAAATCATTCCTAATAAAATTAATATTCAATTTATTTCATGAAAAATTTCCACTATCATAAAATATATTTATTTTAGATTGAATAAATATTATCAATATTTCCCAGTCATTCAAATAACATTCAAAGAAAAATACCCTATGTACAAATGATATATGCTTTAAGAGATAATCATATCCATGAAAGATAATTTAGATATTTAGTGTAAATTTAATATCTAATGATAATAGGAACGTGAATATTTCAAGGTAAGAATAATGTATAAAAAATGAATCAGGAAAGTTAATTTAAACACATTCCATGGTTAATTGATCATAGACCACCGATATAATAAATAAGTATGGTATCAAAACAAAATATACCCATAGGATTAAGAATAAAGGTAAGTTGTTTTTGATGAGTAGAAAAAACATAAAATTTTCTTTAAAAATATTCTTGAGGAAAAAAATCACTTTCATTTTAAAAATATCATTTTCTTCAAAAATAAAAGATATAAAATCATTCTAAAAATAATAATATTCAAAAAAAACATTGAAACTTATAAATGAATTTTAAAAAAAAATTGAGTGGTCATAAAAGATGAAAAAAAATTTCATTCCAATCACATTAAAAAATATTCCTTTAATAGTTTTGGTTAAATTCAAAATGGAATTGTTTTGAAAATAACATGAAGATTCCTTTCAAAACATTCTTTATAATGTAAAAAATCGGTAAAACTGTCTTTAATAAATCATTTCTAAAAGTTTACAAACCTTTTGGAAATCGGTTTTAGAAAACCCAAATGGGTATTGTTTTGAAAACAACATGAATATTCCATTCAAAAAAAATTCTAAAAGTTAAAATTTTAAGAAGAAAAAATATATTTAAGAAATCATTTTGAAAGGTTTAAAAATATTTTTTAAATCATTTTTATTAACCATTGTATTATAAAAATATATATTTTTAACTGATGAGGGAAATGATGTAGGATATTATTAAAAAAAATTCCTAAATCAATTTAAGTGCTGATGAGTTTAAAAATGGTTCAATTACATTAAAATATCCTAAATAACAAAATGGTTAATAAAAATGAAAAAAAATGATTTCCCTCAATAAAAAAAATATTTCCCTCAAAAAAAACACTCATAATGATTATAATGTGGAATAGATAATTATTAAATGAAAATATTATATTTATTAACTCTAAATATATATAAATAAATTTAATTTAAAACATAATATAATAAAAATTTATTTCACACATAATCTTCGAATATCAATGATGATAAAGAAGCAATATAACCCAATGAATAAAATTTATTTGTGAAATACATTACCACTTGGTTAATTTAAATCCAAATCCCCTTAGATGAAATAATTATAATAAAAAAATAAAATATCATGAATTTTGAAATATTCATAGTATTAAAAGTTAATGGGAGAGTATTTTCACCATATAAAATACATTAGGTTCATAATATTAGAATATGCCTCAATGAAATGAAATTGAGATGAAAAAACTTACCTCATGCTTTCCTTTAGTTGAATATGATTAAATATATTGTATAATGGTAGTAATGATGTAATTAATTTATACCAGAACTATATTAATAAATATAATATCTTATATGATCCTATTATTTAATTTTACCTCTCTCATGTTAGTAATTTTTTATTATTTTCATTGTTTGGGTCATAATTTCCTTGTTTTCACATGTTCTTTTTGTAATGAAAGATCATGTTCATGTGTATAGGATATATATATATATACATATATATATAATATTTTAATGATAATAATGTTATATATATGAAATTTTCTTAGTAGATACATTATAATCATTCTTAAATGTTGATCATGGAAACTGAGTTGCATCGCTTCATAGAGACGGTAGGTCGTAAGTACGCATGAACGTGAATATTATTCTGTTAGCAAGTTAAATGTTAATTAATTATTTTATATGTTAATTTTAAAGAATAAATATCATCTCATATATATCACATATAAACATTAATTTTATCCTAATTACATTCCATATAAAGAATAAGTAAAAAATGAATCACATCACTTCGTGAGGCGGTAGTCTACAGTACTCACGAGCAACATTATCATATTTTAAACATAATGGAACCTAAAATATAATATTTTCATTAAAATTTCATAAGTATAATAATATCATAAATATAATATACAAGTTTTTAATTCATTCATATATCTATCATTCACTAATGGTGACATAAAACGAACTACATCGATTCATGATGTGGTAGTCTGCTGTAAAAATGTTCGTAATTTTGTTTCCAATTTGATATAAGTGGAGATGGATAATTATCATTCCATAAACATAAAAAATATATTTAATGGTAGATACTTTTTATATTATATTTAAATTTTTAATAAATAGTTTAATTTGGAAAAATAATATGTAAAATGAAAGTGTTTTGTTAAGATAATTACCTTCTCTAAGAGAATCCCCATTTAGATTTCCTCTTAAAGACCCTAGGGATGCTCTTTTGGAGTAACAAAAGCTATATAATGTGAAAAAGGATGATTTTTATTGAAATTTTAGTTTTCTTATCTAAATGTCTTGTGTGGTGTGAATAATTTTGGGAAGTGAGTTCCCTTTTATAAGTGGGAAAGGGGGCCTCCTTGGAAATTACATGGAAATTTCCCTAAATAATCAAAAATAGTAAACTCACTCACATTAAAAAATGCTTCAAAATGACCATATATTAGAAATTGGGAATGATAATACGTATATATGGAAGAAAAATTATATTTTTAAAAGTTTTTAGGACATTTTTAATGCTTCACTTCTTAGTTTAATCCCCTAGTAAGACTATTTTTACCTAAAGCACAGTAAATAATTATTTACAATTTTTACTATTAAATTTGGTCAAAAATTATGTTGGCCATATTATATTATATAATTTATTATTAAATAAAATAAAAAATCAATTTTTAAAAATTTAATTCACATATTTTTAATAATTAAATTTAAAATTGATGACTCCGGCACAACGAGAAAATGAGTTTTCAAGGTGAAAATATTCAAAATTTACAATATTTTTATTTCAAAATTCAATATAAAAATTATTCTAGTGAAATTAATTGAATTGATCTATATATATATATATAATTTAACTAATTATACTTGAAACACTATTTAAAATATAATTTATCTTTATAAACAATTCAAATGAAAATCTAATTTTCAATTATAATTTAGTATTTCTCATTATTCAATGAAAAATGAAGTATTCCATAAAAATCCCAAAAATTAACTATTAGATTATTTTAATATTATGATTAGAAATATATTAATATATAAAATAATTTTTATAATATTGATAAAATTAATATTAAATTATGTGAACAAATCATTACTAAATCATCTTTTAAGAAAATTATAGTTATTTCAAAGACATTTATTTTTCTTCTAAATTATTCTAATTTTCTTTCTAATCAATAGATAACTATAATTTTCATAAATTTTTTAGTAATATTCAAACCCCATAATTTAACAGTTAGGTTGAAGTGGTATACTTTATTATGTTTAATTTCAACTCAGTTTTTCATTTTCTATAAGGAATAGAAGAGGTTAAAATTAATGTAATATATTTTGTCGGTTTTGAATTTGGAAATTTAGGGTTTTGAATTTAGAAATACAATTATTAAAAACTCATATCATAAAATGTTTAATATAATATCCTCTTAATTAGAGATAAATATGTGTTCAGTGGTCATATGGAATAATACATAACTATGTTTATAAGTTAGAGAAAAATGGTGGAAAGTGGATACATTGAAATGGAAGAAAATTGTAAACTATTATAGAGTCATTAAGGTCATTGATCACAATAAAGTGATTGATCAGGGGAAAGTTAAGGTGTAAGAACTATAATTATTCATTAGTTGTCTCAATCATGTTTATAGGAATTATTTTTCCTTATTTTGAGTATATCAGGGTTGGGTTTTCAGTGGAAATTTTTTGGGTGAAATTTGATAATTTGGAAGGAAGTGAGGCAGTGCATGGTTGGCACACGATTTTTCTAAATGGTGTGACCATACCAAAAAAACATGAAAACCCAAAAAGAATATATTCTCACATTTTGTGCAAGGTTTCTCAAATCACTTTCTGTCTTAGGAGTAATTGCACCCCCCCCCCCCCCCGCCATAAGAGGCACAAGTTAAGGCACCTGGTTTGCAAAAATGTGCACCCCTACCCAGGAAACTATGTGTGTGATTTTTATTAATATGAAAATTAATTTTTAAAATTATCAACCCCCATACATCACCCTATTTCAATCTAAATCATCCCTAAATAAGTTCTCTCATTTTTGAGGCTCTTAGATGAATTCCTAGGGCAATGATCTAAATTATTAACGAATCAAAGTCTAAATCATCAGATTTACACCTCTTCGGGTATGTGTTTCCATCTTGATTATATTTTTATTCCTCTTATATATATTTTTGGGTAACAAAGGATTGGTTTTCTCCAATTGGTGGTGCGTTTAGATCTATATTTTTTGAATTCTATTTCATTTGATCTTGGATCTAGGATTCGGATCTAGATCTTATTCTCTGATGTGTTCTTGACTATTTCGCTTCAATTGGGGATTTCCATTGGGCGATCATTAATCAACAATCTTGAAGTATGCGGTATATAATTCAAATCCAAAAGTCTTGATTTCAATTAGTTATATGTAATTGTATAAGGGTTATTTAATGTTTAGAAATTAAGTTTATTTAATGGAATTAACTAATTTTATAAATTTTGTTAATTAATTAATTAAGAGATTGTGAAATTTGATTGCTTAATTGGAAAATTAATTAATGGAATATGTGATTTAACAATTGATGAGATATTTTGATTATGTAATTATATTAATTATTGGTATATTTGTATTATTTATTGGATTAATTAATTGGTGAATTAATTTATTGGATATTGGGATTGTGTGTTAGATTAATTAATTAGTGAACTAATTAATGGGATATTTAAATTGTGAATTGGATTAATCAATTTATAAATTAATTAATGGGATAATGGAATATTTATTTGGATTAATTAATTGTTGAATTAATTAATGGGTTATTTTAATTATGAATTGGATTAATTAATTAGTGAATTAATTAATTGGATATTGGAATTATAAATTTCATTAATTAATTTGTGAATTAATTGATGGGATTTTTGGATTTGGATTAATTAATTGAGTAATTAATTAATGGGTTAATGGGTTATATGATTAAATAATGATAAATGGTTCAATGGTGACTTCTCATATTATTCCATTTAAACTAAAGTGTTGAACCATTATTGTTTGATTAATTGAAATGGTATAATGTTTTGAGAATGTTTGATAAGAGGTATAATGATGTTTAACCTTGATTGATTGATATGTGTGATATATGTGATATTGTGATATGTGTGATAAATGTGTTTGGGATAGGGACTAAGGCTCCAAACACCCATGTGTAATAAATGTGTGTGGGATAGGGACTAAGGATCCAAATACCATTGTGTGATAAATGTGTGTGGCGTAGGGACTGAGGCTCTAAATACCCATAGGGTGTTAAACAGGAAGATTTATTCCCATGAGTTGGCATTAGACTATGGTTCCAATTTTCCACGACATAATGTGAAATGAAATGATAAATTATATACATGGTATTGTGATATGGTTAAGACTCAAGAATAGTCTGAAGTAGGTATTGAGAGTTTAGGTGTTCTTAGGAACCTAAGGGTTTATGTGGTTAAATAAAGAGTAATTAAAAAATGTAAATTTTTTACATTATTAAGTTTATTTTAATATTTATACAACTTCATACACTTTAATTGACTGGATATTGTTTTAGATGTCATTAATGGTGTACTACTATGTTTTACTCACACCCTACTAAAGCAACCTGATTGGTAGCTGAATAGACTTCATGTTTGTAGGATGGGATAAGATAAAGAGACTTGTGTAGAAGTGTGATATGTGATTGAGAATGGATGAGGGAACCATATGTGATTTGGGAAATTCTTGGGAGTTTTTAGTGTCTTTATTTACTTATTTATTTTTATATTGACACTTGACACTTATTTGAAATGGTATATCTACTATTTTTTGGATATTTTATTTCTCATTCTGGTCATTATTTGATACTAGTATTTTCTATTTATTGATTATTTTCATCTATTTATTGTTTGTTACTTCTGTTGTTGTGCTAATTTGATAAAGATGGTATAGTCTCCCCATGATTGATAGTATACCATCGCTGCTAGTCAGGATCCTTCAATGTACAGGAAGGCTTGTCTAGGGTCATGTAACTAACTGGTTCGGGAAATGGTGTGTGGCACCCATTTCAGGAAATTACAAAATGGTATTAAAGGAAAATTTAATTTTCATTTCTTTGGTCTTGATATTTGGGAAAGGTAGATAGACACTTGTATGATTCGTACATTTGTTAAGAGAGCATGCATAGGTTTTGATAACCCATGTAAAAGGATAAAATACAAGTTCCTAGGGAGGGATTTTTTTTATTTATATGTTTTTTTATTGTTGGATGTTATTTCACAATGAGTGATGCACTTGTTGTGTAATGTGATAACTATTTTTGGGATTTTTTATATTTTACTCATGGCATGATATGGCATGATAGATGATAATGAAAGCATAATTCTAGGAACTCCATATTTATTATGTCACATGAATCATTTTTGGAATGTAAGGAAATGTAGGTTTTGGGTAAGTTGTTAAATTTAAATTCTTTTCTTTTCTTGTGTGAATTAAATGTAAAATGGTTCCCAATATTAAATTGAGAACTATAATGGTTCAAGATGTGAATAAATTGAATCTAATGTGGGAGTTGAATAATTAGAATGAGGTTACCCTTTTTAACCACGGCCAAGATGTAGCATGGTTATGGGTGATGATAGTGCCTTGTTTTTTTACTGTGTGGTGAGGAAATAAGGATGAATTTTTATGGTTTTTGTGAAACCCTATTGTTGACTATGTTAATGTTGTGATTTTTTTTCTATTAAATTTGTTTGGAATTGTAGAAATATACCTCCATGACGACTCTTATTGATAGTAAGTATTCAGGTTATGGATGGAAATGATCTACCAATAGTGGAACCTCAGGCCCGGATAGTGCTGGGTGAGGAAGTTGGAGAGAAGTTTCATGTTAAATTTTTTACCATCATTCATTTTATAAAGAGATACCTAGAGTGGGTTGTGAAGAGTATGTAAGGTTTGAAACAATAGTCTTGGTTGCAGCACTATATTATGTTTATCGGGTAGTGTGTACCTAAGGTAGATGAGTTCTAGATCAAGTCCATCAAGACGGTACATGACCATTTGGGGACTCTTTCTAAGAAGAGGTTAAAGTAGAATCATTGAAGTATGTATGTGATGGACTATACTAGTTGTATTTCTAGATTATAGCGCTTTTCTCTAGAACTGGTGGGGGATGAGACATCTATATCAAGGAATTTATAGGAATGAAATAAATGTGATATTAACTCTCAGGTTAACAGCTTTTGGTTAAAGAAAATTTTAGAGGTGGTGGATCGGTCTCTCATAGCTGAGGGGAAATTGAATGAGGCTTCCAGTAGAGGACAGGTGGTTTCTGCTGGATGATTCGGAGGTACATATCTTATTGGTAGGAAGCATAATTATAATAATTTTGACCAAATCAAGGGAAATAAGAGTGTCCATGGGGAAGGTGTAGTTACTGAGGATATTTCCAGAGTCATTTCCCACTAGTGCAGTAGGATGGGAGACTTTTGTAGGAATTTTCCCTAACCACCAATGGAGTTCCATGCTTGTGGAAAAAATAGGAATTCTATATTGGTTATTCTATAACCTGAGACATATGGTTATTTATGGGGTGGCTAGATAGAACCAGAGTGTGGGAAGGTGATCTTCTACACCAAATTAGTATGCCATCCAGAGTACTACTGGATGTGTGGTCGAGGTAGTGGATGATGTACTTTAGGGAAAGAGGGATTGTTTTAGAAGAGTGGTATAGCTCATAGGAGTCATAATACATCACAAGGAAGAGGGGAAGAATAATTACATGTAGTTCAGCCTACATTGGTGGATAGAAAGTCTGAATATTCAATAGTTAGAGGTACTATTATTTTAGATTATATACTAGATAGTGCTTTATTTGATACTGGTTCTTCTCATTCTTTTATATCTACACAACTTGTGAATGGTTTTATTCTTGCGATGGATTTTGTGAGCGGGGTGATAAAGATAGATTCACCTCTAGGAGTATGATTGAGGGACATCTGTTTGTTTCAGGGTTGTTCTCTTGAGGTTAGGGTGTATCGATTTCTATACGATATTTATATCCTTGACATGTCATACTTTGACTTAATTATGGGTATGGATAGGTTAGTATCATACCAAGCCCACATTTATTGTTATCACTGGAGAGTGACCATTACATCTCCTAAATGTGACAATTATGTGAATCGTGGAGAGTGGGATATCCCAGAGGGCCATACTGGGAAAATTCATTAGAAACAACAAGAGATAACCTCCTAGGTTTCAAGTCTATTTCTAGATGATGGCGGTGTAGATAAGGATGTATTTACGCCCATAGTAGACACGTTTTAGGATGTATTTCCTAGATACTTCTCAGGTCTTCCACCTAAAAGAGATGTGGAATTTACCATTGAGCTCATACATGGAGTTCAGCCATTTTTAATTCCACTATATAAAATGGAACCAATAATGCTTCAAGAGTTAAAGACTCAACTATAATAGTTTATGGAAAAGGGGTATATCCATCCAAGTACATCGTCGTGGGGTTATCCAGTATTGTTTACAAAGAAGTATGGTAGTACATTAAACTTGTGTATAGATTACCTAAAGTTGAATCAGATGACTATGAAGAACTGGTATCCTCTTCCATGTATCAATGCTATATTTTAACCATTGATAGGATCTTCTATCTTCTCTATGATCGACTTCATATTGATGTTTCATCAGTTGATAGTTCGACCTTTTTACATAACTTGGACTGATTTCAGAAGTAATAATGTCCTTTATGAGTTTGTTGTAATGTCGTTCAGGTTAACGAACACTTTAATAGTATTTATGTCCTTGAAGAAAATAATATTTCACATGTACCAGGATTGTTTTTTGGTAGTGTCTGTGTGTAAAATCTTGGTGTAATCCAAGATACATGAGGATCATTCACAAAATTTTGACATTGCCCTGTGTACACTGAGAGAGAATCAGCTATATAGAAAGATCTCTAACTATCAGTTTTGTATTGATCATGTAAACTTCCTGGGTCACATCATCTCAGATGAAGTTGTGTCAGTGGACCCATAGAAAGTGTGGTTAGTTGTTTTATGGGAGAATTATAAAAATGTTTTAGATATTCATAGATTTTATTGGTTATAAGGATATTATCATAGGTTTGTCTAGGAATTTTCCAATTTGGAAGAACCACTATCAGGATTTACAAAGAATGGGATAATTTTTTAATGGTCATAAGATTGTGAAAATACTTCCATTATCTGAAGAAGCATTTGACATCAGCACTAATCTTAATCCTACCCAAGCCAGGTGAGGAATATACTATGTTTTTTGATTCTTTTGGGATAGGTATTGGAGTAGTGTTGATGTAGGGAGATCGAGTTGTGGAATATGGGTCTCAAAAGTAGAGGCCACTTGAATGGAATTACCCTACTCACAACCACGAGTTTGCAGTCATTGTTTATGCTTTTATGTGTTAGCAGAATTATCTATTGGGTGAGAATTTTACTTTGTATACTGATCATAAGAACTTAAAGTACATCTTTCTAAATGGTAATTTAATATCTAGAAGTAGAGGTGGTTTGATTATATGAAATCCTTTTATTTTTAACTAGTATATATTCCCAAGAAAGGAAAACATCTGGTTGATGATTTGAGTAGGAAAAATCAAACTTAGGCAATTTAGGAGTCTAGTGTGGAGTGGATGTTGATGGAATTAGGGGATGAGATGCATGTTTTAGTTTAAGAGAGCTAGGAGAACATGAATCTTATATCAATTTTAGTTGATTACACACATTTTTGCGATATTAGAGATATAAAATATGAGGATCTGGAGTGTTCGGACTTGAGGTAAATCCATGAGGGGGGAGAAACCTTCTAATTGGAGCATAGATGAGGATGAGATCATCTGTGTCAAGAATCAGGTAGTCGTGCCTACATGTTTGTGAGAGGATAAGACTCATTAATTTCATGCCTCAAGGTGGTATGTGCACCTAGGTGTGACCAAAATGTACTGTTACTTATGAATACATTTTTGGTGGTCAGACATGAAAAAGAAGATAGTAGGGTTTATGAAACAATGCTACACCTACCAATAGGGGAAGGATGAGAATCAATGAACTGGTGGTTTAATACATCCATTTACCATTTATAAATTGAAATGGGATGAGTTTATTGTATAAATTGTGGTGGTTCTCCTAAGTATACCTCGGAAGAATGATGTTATTTGGGTTATTGTGGGCCATTTGAAAAAAGTAGGGCACTTCTTACTAGAATGATAGACTTTCTCAATTGATCAATTGGGAGACTTGTATGTTTGTGAGATAGTCCATGTGAATAGGGTGCCATGAATTTTATTTCAGAACGTGACTCACAATTTACTTCACACTTCTAGAAGGTCTTACAGATAGCTCTTGGTACACAAGTTTTATTGAGTATGGATTTCCACCCACATACATACGGGCAGTCAGAAAGTACTAAACAGGAGCCTAAGGATAGGCTTTGGGCATGTGTCTTATACTTTGGGGGTTTGGGGAGAAGAACCTAACTTTGTTGGAGTTCTTTTATAAGAATAGTTATCATGAAACTATTCATATGGAACAATATGAGGATCTTTATTGTAGGCCATGCAGATAAAATCTATGTTAAATAGAGGCAGGTGAGTGAGAGTTATTGGGACCTAGTCTCATCTAGGAGATATTGGACCAGGTTTAGTTTATTTATAATAGGATGTTTATGGATCATAGTAGACAGAATTCATATGATGATATATGTAGATGGCCCCTAGAGTTTACAGAGGGTGATCATGTATTCTCTTAGGTGTCTCTAATATTGGGTCACCACAGGATATAGAGATAGGGAAAGTTGAATCCCAGGTTTATTTGACCATTTTAGTTTTTGGGGAGAATCGGGAAAGTGGTATACCTAATATATCTTCCACATAGGTATAGTTTTATTCATGATGTTTTCCAGGTGTCACAACTTAGGTGGTATTACCCCTACCCTTCTCATATGGTCGATTTGGGTGATTTTGAGCTAGAGATGGATGTGTCCTTTAAGGAGCATCTGATACATGTGTCGGATCACAAGGAGAAAGTGTTGTGGGTAAAGGCCATAATGATATCTTGAGTATTTTGAAAACATGGGTGTGTTCAGGAGGAAACATGGGATAGGGAAGCAGGTATGTGGGCTCAGTGTCTTAATATCTTTTACTTAAAATCTTAGAGATTCTTGGTAGTACATCTCGAGGAAGAGATATTATAAAGTGGGGATATTGTAAGAACCTGACCTTTCCAGTATATTTCTCAAATTTTATTATAGGTATTCTTTTGCCTTTTTTGAGTATATCATTGTTGCGTTTTTCCTTGGGAATTTTTTGGGTGAAATTTGAGAATTTTGGAAGGAAGAGGGGTAGTGCACGGTTGGCACATGGTTTTCCCAAAACATGTTCCTAGCCCACCAAACCATGTGAAACCTGTCAGAGGGGATTCATATGGATAGCGTATGGTTTTTTAAACGATGTTCCCCTCTTAGAAGTGGCACAATATTAAGGTGCATGGTTTGTAAAATTGTGTTCCCCTACCCAAGAAACCATACACATGGTTTTAATTAATCCAAAAATAGTTTTTAAAATATCATGCCCCCCGTACAAAAACCTATTTGAACCCTACTAAACCCTAAACAATTTATCTCATTTTTTGAGGATCCTGGATAAATTCCTAGGTCTTTTGACCTCTGTTATTGGAAAATAAAAGGCTTTATTGTCAAATATGCACCTTTCCAGGTATATGTTTCCTTCTTGATTAGATTTATCTTCCTCACATATCTCATTTCGGGTAAAAAAGGTTAGTTTTGTCTAGTTGGTGGTGTATTTATATATAGGTTTATTGAATATTTTTTCATTTGATCTAGGATTCAGATCTAGATCTTATTCTTAGATGTGTTCTTGACTATTCCGTTTCAATTGGAGATTTCTATGGGGTGATCATTCATCAACTTGATTAAGGTAGGTGGTCTATATTTTAAATCACGAAGTCTTTATTTCAATTACGTGTATGCAATTGTATAATTTCTATTGAACATTTAGAATTTTAATTTATTGTGGTTGTAAGTTTGGGTATCGGGAACCCATAAACCGGCTTCTAGAAATGAAAAAAAATGAATTGCAGGAGTAGCAATTGAATTTATTTAATTGAATTAATTAATTTGGTTAATTATTTAATTAATAGATTGTGAATTTGGATTAATTAATTGGTAAATTATTTAATGGAATATGTGTTTTCAAAATTAATGAGATATTGGGACTATATAATTTGATTAATTAATTGTTGAATTAATTAATGGGATATTGGGATTTTGAATTGGATTAATTAATTAGTTAATTAATTAATGGGAAATTATAATTGTGAATTAGATTAATTAATTGGTGAATTGATTAATGGAATATTGTAAATTTGAAGTGGATTAATTAATTAGTGACTTAATTAATGCGATATTGGAATTTTGAATTTGATTAATTAATTTTTCAATTAAATAATTAGATATTGGAATTCTGAATTGGATTAAATAATTGGTGAATTAATTAATGGGAAATTGGAATTGTGAATTTCATTAATTAATTGGTGAATTAATTAATGGGATATTATAATTTTTAATTAAATTAATTAATTAGTGAGTTAATTAATGGGATATTGGGATTGTGAATTTAGATTAATTAATTGATGAATTAATTAATGGGTTAATGGGTTATATGATTGAATGATGATAAATTGTTTAATGGTAATTTTTCATATTATTCCATGTTAACTAAAGTGTTGGACCATGATTATTTGATTAATTGAAATGGTACAATTTTTTGATATTTTTTGAATGGATGGATTATATTGGTTAGACTTGATTAATGTGATATATGTGATATATGTGATATTTTCATATGTGTGATAAATGTTTGTGGGATGGGGATTGAGGCTCCAAATTCCCATGTGAAATATATGTGTGTGGAATAGGGACTAAGGCTCCAAATACCCTTGTGTGGTAAATGTGTGTGGGACAAGGATTGAGGATCAAAACTCCAATATGAGATAATGAATATGGGAAATAGAATCAGGCTCTAAATACCCATGTGGAATTGAGGTGTGGGGCTATGACTAAGTCTCCAAATACCCACGGGTTGTTCTACAAGACAGTCTATTCCCATGAGTTGGCATTGGACTATGGTTCCAATTAGACATGACATAATGTGAAATGAAATGATAAATGATAGTCATGTTAATGTGATATGGTTCAGACTCTAGCATGGACTGAAGAAGGTATTGAGAGCTTGGGTGTCCTCAAGAACCTGGGTGGTATCAATGGTTAAATAAAGAGTAATTGAATAAATTTAAGTTATTTAATTTATTGATTTTATTTTACTCTTTATAAAACATCATACACTATTATTTATTAGATATTTATTTAGACATCATTGGTGGTTTCCTACTGAGTTATACTCACACCCTACTCAGGCTTCCTAATTGATACCCAGATAGACTTCATGTTTGCAGGACCGGATAAGTGCAAGAGACCTATGTTAGATGGATGATATGGGATGGAACATGGATGAGGGAACCAAACATGATTAGGGACCTGTTTGGTATTTTTCAATGTCTATTTATTTTGGGTTTTTCATATATACACTTCACACATGTTTGGTAGGGCATATCTTCTATTTATTTGGATATTGTATTTCCTCTTTTGGATATCATGTGTTATTGGTATTTTTTGGTTATTGATTATTTTTATCTGGTTATTGTTAATTACTTCTACAGTTGTGCTAATTTTATTAATAGGGTATATTCTCCCCATGATCAATATTAGATCCTTGTTACTAGTCGACAGCCTCTAGAATACAGGGAGGTGCACCTGAGGTCATGTAACTGACTGGTTCAGGGAATCAGTATGTGGCACCCGAGTTGGGATGTTACATAAGGGCCTCAAAAACAAAATTTTGTGCTGATTTAGAAAACCATTTGATTAATAATAAATGAATTTAATTGGATAAGAAATTTTTTCCATGATCCATTTCATAATGTTGAGGAATTATTTTACTATCTAATAATATAAGGAAATATACAGAATTGATACGTTTCTATTTCATAAGCACAATTTCATCCTTTGGATATGCTTGAATAATTTCCCAATTCATCCCTTACTCTAATAAATGAATATATAAAAAATAATTTTTTTCCCTAAAGTAATATATTTTAATTTTAATATATTATAAGATCCATAAAAGGTTGGAAAGTCTTTCTATCTTTATCTGTATATTTTTCAAAGAAAATATGGCTAGAAAAAGTTACCCAATATAATAAATTAACCACTAAACGTCAAAATTAACACCACTTTTTCATCATTAAAAATAATTTTTAAAATGTTTTAACAAAAAACAATGATATATTAATGAGGAAATTATGTAGGCCAATGGTAGGCACTAAAACCTTATTGTATTTTGGTCATGGGTTCAAGCCCCATGGCCTTATTGGATGTCATAGGTTCTCACCAAGCATGTGGGTTGTCCTTTTTCTAAACTTTATTAATATAATTCCTATAACTTTCTAAAAAAATATGATGGGAATCCTTGAAATATAAGTAATCATTAAATAACATTTTTACAAAGAGTTTCAATACAACTTTTTTTTACAATGTATAATAATCTTATTTCATTGTTATCATAATTTTATTATTGATCATATAAAACCTATAGGATATAAATACTTATAAACTATTGTCTATAAAATTGAAGGGTATTATTCAAAAAATAAATTTTTTACTAAAACATATACTAAAAATATGGGTTGTATTAACATAAATTTCTCCCGAAATATCCTTAATCTGGGTAGACTCCAAACATATAAAACCCAAAATAGAAGTTTAAGTCTTTGAAATTATGATCAATATTAATCCCCTTAACCCATGATGGTATCCATAACTCTTATGATAATTAATACATATATGATTCTAAAATTTTAATGAATCCTTAAATGTTTCATGATTCTTTTAACCAAAATACTATTGGAAAAAATACTTCAATTATATAATTATGGAATCATAATAAATATGTTAACCATTTTATTTCAACAGTGGTCCTTCCATGGTCAACGTATTAACCTTTAGATGTGGTAAATAACTTGGATAATTCCTTGGTTCTCCATATTTAATAAAAATAACTATAAATGGAACCCTAGAATGAGTTTTATATTCTTTAGTCATACTCTTCATTTTTTCCTCAGCAATTTATTTGTTTATATCATTCTTTTCCACACATAAAACATGTTCTCATTCCTTTGAGACCCATTATTTTCAATATAATATATATTCTATTTGACCTAGCTCATTTTTTTCATCATCTATTAAAATCCTTCATAATGGTTTGTAATGAAAATGTGAGGTATACAAAGAATATACACCAAGAGTGTCAAACCAAGTGCATAGTAAGGCTCATTGTCATGCACCAAGTGATAAATAAGTAAAGAAAAATGCACCCATTTTATAGTTACTAACCCAATGTACAACACTATTATAACTATATCCAATTTTAGTATCTAGAAAGGGATTCATTGTGACTAAAAATTACAAAATATGTTCCTTACAAAAAAATTAGGATGTTTTTTATACTTATTAATTATTTATATAATAGGGTTATGTTATCTAAACTATATCTTCCAACATATAGCTACCAAGGTATCTACAAAAATTCCTCTGATACCAACTATAGTGACCCCAACCCAACATCCCAGAGCTTGTGTCTACTTTATTACATTGGTTTAAGATATAAGTAGTTTCATCCTAGGTGGATGCGATGAGGTCTAGGGTTGGCCTCTCTAATGGCGTCATAGGCTAGGGTTTTTCCCCTTCATGATTCTCCCATATTTCTTCGGAAACTATTTTGTGTTGTGATCTATAGATGGGTCTAGTTCATTAAAGGTGGTCTTAGTAGTGCCATCATCCGAACGGGTTGCATATGCAATTAATGGCTCTCAGTGATTGGAAGATGGGAATTGGGCGCGTGTGGTCTTGGATGTTGCAGCACCTTTGTCTATGCGGTATGTGAGTCTTGGAAAGAGTGTTGTGGATGGGTGGGCTCATGATATGGAAAGGGTGTTAGAGAAGTAAACCATGGGTCAGAGGGTTCTTGTGGACTCCTAGATTTAGGCGGTGGTTGCACCTAATCCGAATTTAGGGGTTGCGGCGAGCGGTTCTCATGTGATTGCAGCAAATCGAACCCATGAGTACCATGTTTATATGGGTGAGAGAAACTTGGTTAATCATTATTTTTTCAGATGTAAAAGAGAAATTTATTCTTTCATTATAACTAATGGGAGTATTTCACATATTAAATTCAATCCCATAGAAGTTGCAGAGCATCTCAAAATGGTTTAATTATTAATCGTTGTTCGTTTATTTTTTTCCTAAAGGATCTCATCCTTTGAAAATTGATGAAATCAAGGAACATATCTCATTGATTTGGAGTTTTTCATTCAAGAATTGTGTATTTATAGGATGGGGATGCTTCTATATGTTATTCCCTATGGAATAATTGAAGGTCTGAGCTGGGGGATTTGGTTCCATAGTGCTCAAACCTAGGATTATTCATCTGTGTGAATGGGATAAAAAATTCAATCCATGTGATGATGGAAATACCACTACTCAAATTTGGGTAATATTTTATGGGTTAAATTTGATACTTTGGAATACCTAAATATTTTATGACATTGTACTGTCCATTGGTATCGTGATTAAAAATGACAAGTAAACGGAAGTGGCTCGTTTTGGACACTTTGACAGGTTCTTGGTTGAGGTTGATCTGGGAATTACTCTTGTTGAAAAAGTAATGTTTTCAACTAATGATGATAATATTGAGCTAAATATAATTTAGAAAAAAATTCCTAAATTTTGAAAGGAATAAATTTTTATTGTCTATGATTCATCTTCCTTTAGGTAATCTATAGTTTGCATCTTTTGTACTTTGTGTGGATATGGCGTAAGCAAGTGTCTCAAAAATAACAATAGTGCACCTGATCAGAAAGATAATGCATTGCTACAACATGAGGATTGCAAATATCCTTGTAAAAGTGATGATGTACTGGACATTTTTTTAAATGATGTTGACCAAAAGGAGAAACAGAGTGTTGTTCCTGAGAAGGGAGATATATATACCTCCACCTCTGAGAACAAGGTGAAGTCTTGGGATGTTATTTTCTCCGAATAGGTGAATTTTCCCCTCATTGATACCCACAATAAAAGAAAATGTGATGCTTTACAACAAGATCAATATGATTCAATGGTTGTTCAATTGAATAAAGAGGAAGTCCAACTATAGGTGGATCACTCGATATCACAGGAAAGGATAGCTGCTTCAGGTAACCATAACGGTTATAAAATATTAGAATCTAACTTCCCATTAATCCCTAAAACTAGTCATTCTTCTTCAAAAACTATTGTGGATAATGAAGGATTTCATCTTCCCGCCTATAAAAAGTCAAAGTCCCAAGATTCCACTCAAGTGGTGGTTGAGAAATAGATTTTTGGTAAACATGTTGCTTCTTCTGAGCATAATGACAGTTCCATTAGGATTTAGTATTAAATTTTGATTTCTCTTGATGAGAAATGGAATTAATATATTGTTTATCTGGTTGAATCACTAGCCACTGAGGGGTTATGACACCAATAAGAGATGTATCTCCCGTCAGTGAGGAATGATAAGAGGATGGCTCTGATTTTGAAAGAACTGATGCTGATATGCCTTAAAGAATACTTCAATATCTTCCTCCAAGTATGGGGGGTTGAGAGGTATAGGGCACATTTGTAGAAGGTCCGACTGGGATGCACTTTCAGAAGAAGAAAATATTCTAATTTCACAACTGATGAAAAAGATAGTTAAGTAGTTCATGCTTTTGGTTTTTCCTTGTTTTTCCGTACCCTTCTCAGAACCTTTCTTTTTTTTCTTTCAATAAAATATTCTTAGACTATATATTTACAAAAAAGGTAATGTCATCCCAATAGACCAAATATTTTAGTTTTATTGGTATACTAGATACATACATTAGTCTTGATTTGTATTTGAAAACACAAATTACAACATAAATTTCTTTATAAAATATCATTATTCCATCTAGTATATCCTTTTATATCATTCATATTACACTTCATGCATTTCTTATGAAAGGAAAAAAAATAAGGGTGGGAACAAATTCTTTGTGAGGGTTATGTATAGTGTAAGCTATCATGATTCAATAAGCATAATCGACATAAAAAGGTACATAGCCAAACACACATTCCATTTCAATAACTAGATATGTAATAATCAATATGTAATGTTGAATTACTAAAAAAATATTCTATTTAAATAATAGGATATGGCATAGTCAATATTTCAAGGTGAATAACTTAAAACACAATCCATTTAATCAATAAACTGAGAATAAAATGAATCTATAGATAATATAAATTTGAGAATATCATGGACAATAATAAATGAAATAATAATGATAGAAATTCGTAATTATTAGTCCCTATGATCTTAGGATTCACTAACATCTACTATCAATACCATCCACAAGAAATTTTATACTGCAGGTATAAACCCATTTAATGAAATCTTACTTATTTCACTTATGATAACTACTGATGCATTGAGTAACTATATCATACTAAGCCCAACCAATCATCATAGTTCCAATGAATTTCTCATATATCAAATAACCGATTTAATTCATCAAAAATGTTCCTTATCATAAAATATCATCATTTAATAAATAATATAGATTATCAATGTTTCCCCAGAAAATCCACTAAAATTTAATATAAAACATTGTATGTAGATTTGATATACGATTTAAGAAATAATTATATATATGATAAATAATATGGATATTTTGGGAAAATTTATGACTAATGATCACTAAAAAGTGAATATTTCAAAGGAAAGTTAATGACAATAATAATGAATAAAGAAATTGAATTTCATTACTTCACTTGGTAAAATGATCCCAAACTATTAAAAGAATTAATAACGATGGTAATTATACAACATACACCCTTTGGAGTAAGAATAAATGGGTTTTATAATTTATGAATCGAAATAAAATAAAAATATCTTTAAAAACTTCATTGAGGAAAATATCCTTTTCAATTTTAGAATAATTTTTTTTAAACAAAAAAATCACAAATAATTTTGAAAATACCTTATTTGAAAATATCCTTTGAATTAAATAAATTATATTATAAAATTTTTAGTGGTCTTGATATCTAGAAATTCCATTCATGTCAAACTGGTTAAAAAATGATTCCTTTTACATTAATGGTAAATTTTAAATGGTCATTATTTTGAGGAAGATAATATGATTCCTTTTGAAACATTTGGTTAAAACTAAAAATGGGTGAAATTTTCTTTAATAAAGCATTTATAAAAGGTTAAGAACATTTTTTAAAACTCTTTTATAAATTCCAAACATGGATTTTTTTAAAAAATAAAAAAATATTTTTTTAAAATAATTTTTGTAAAAGTAAAAATTGGTAAAAATGTATTTGATAAATAATTTTGAAAAGGTTAAAAACATTTTTTGAAATAATTTTTAGGAATCATGGCATTATAATAAAATAGATTTCCAACCGAAGAGAGAAATAAATATGGATTTTTATAAAAACATTTTCTCAATAATTTTAAGTTAAAATAGTATATAAATGGTAATATTACGTGAAAATATAATGAATAAATAGAGTAGAATAAAATTAAATAGGTTTATTATTAAATTTTAAAATAATTTCCTTCCACTAAAATTAATGAACAAACAATCTTGACTATAATTAGATTTTGAAATAAACACTTACATTGATCATAACATAGATGTGAGAATTAAAAAATGAATTGATTCTGAGTATCAACTGAAAATACAAATAAAACAAGTGGGAATACATAATAAGTTAACAAAAATTACTTATACAGATAATATTATAATATTAAATATTAATAAGAAGTAGTATTACCTGATGAAAAGAAATTGAGTTATTATATACTATACCACCTTGTAACTTTTAATTCAAATCCAATTAGATGAGATAATAAAAATATAATATTAGAATACCATGAATCATTATTTATTCCAGATATTAAATTTCAAAAGGGTATTTTATACACCATATAAATTAAATTAGGTGCATAACATAACAATATTCCACAATGAAATGAAATTAAGATGAAATCTCTTACCTAAAACTTTCTTTTAAATAAACATACTTAAAAATATGGTATAGTCATATTAATGATTTTATTAATTTATTCTAGAATAATATTCATACTTATAATATGAACCTCCTATTCCATTTTACCTCACTCAAGTTAGTAAAATTTCATTATTTTCGTTGTTTTAATTGTTAATTTTCATGTTTTCTCATGCGTTTATTGTAATGAAAGCTCTGATTCTTTTTCAAATGATATATATATATATATCAACTAAATAATTATAATAATGAAATAAATATCATATTTACTCAATATATAAATTATTATAATCTATCTTAAAATTTGGACATAGAAAATGAGTTACATTGCTTCGTGGAGACGGTTGGTCGTACGTATGCATGAGTGGGGATATCAATCCATTAACAAGTAAAAAAAACATTGAAGTGGGTGATATATTAATTTTATAGAATAAATATCATACCATATATATAATATGTATTCATTATTTTTATTCTTAATACATTCCATGTAAATTTTAAGTGTAAAATGAATCACATCACTTCATGAGGTGGTAGTAACTCGTACATATGAGTGACATTATCATATTTGAAAAAGAATGGAACATAAAATGATAATGTGATATTAAAATTAAATTAGTATAATAATATCATATATATCATATAAATGTGGTAAATCCATAATTGTATCCATCCATTAAAGGTGGTGATACAAAATTAACTACATCAGTCTATGAGGCGGCAGTCCCCGTACACGTGATAGATGATTTCGTTTCCAATTTGATGGAACTAGAGGAGGATAATTATTATTGAAACAACATAATAAAATCTCAGTATATGTTATAGATTGTTATTAATATATTTTATGTGTAATACATAGTTTAATGTTTAATAAAATGAAAGATATTTGTTAAGATAATTACCTTCTCTAAGAGAAACCTCCTTTGTATCTCTTATTAAGGACCCTAGGGATGGTCTTTAGGGAGGACCAAAAGATATTGAATGTGACTAAGGATATTGGATAGATAATTGAGAATGTTTTTTTGAGGAAAAGTGATTGGGTATTTTCAATAAGTTAGTGGATAGAGTTTCCTTTTATAATTGGGGAAAGGGGACCTTTAATGAAATTACTTGGAAATTTCCCATTCGAATCAAAAATGATAAAGTAATTCATATGAAAAAATATTTTAAATGACCATATATTTGAAAATAGGAAGTATAAGGTCTAAATATGGACATAAAATAATATTTTTACAAGTGGGTAGTGATTTTTAACCATTATCTTCTTAGTTTAAACCCCAATTAAACCCATTTTTACAATAATTGTGGTAATTAAATTTTTAATATTTTCACAATTCATTTCGGTAAAAAAATAAATTGAATTTATTAAGTAATATAAAATATAGAAATTAAAAATATGTAATAACTTTTAAAAATATCCAATCATAGAAAATAAAACTTTTAATTAAAAATTAATCCAGTAAATGCAACAAGAATGTGTCTTTTCAAAGAGAAAATGTTTAAAATTTTACAAAAACTTTATATAAAAAATAAATATTAAAATGATCCCAAAAACTGAAATTATATTAATAGATATATAATTCAAAAAATTATACTTTAAATACAATTCTAAATGTAATTTAATTTATAAATAATTTTAACAAAGGGTCAGTTTTCAATTAAAATTTATTATTTTTCACTATTCAACAAAAAATAAAATATTCCAAAAAAAGTGCCAAAAATTCACCCTAAGATAGTTTTGATATAATGACTTAAAAAACTATTATTTTCTAAAATAAATTTTATTATTTTTGTAAAATTTAATTTCAAATTATGAGCACAAATGGTGAATAAACTGTCCTTTAGGAAAAATACAGTTCTCTAGATGAAATTTTAGTTTCTTTTAAATGATTCGTAATTTATTTATAATCAATAGATAATAATAATTTTCATAAATTGTTTAATACTAATAATGCTTTCTAATTTAATATTTAGGTTATAATGTTATACTATGTTACAGTTCATTTCGACTCAGTGTTTCATTTTCCACAAGTTATTGAAGAGATTAAATTTAAAAGAAATATATTTCATGGATTATTTAATATTGATTTTGTGTATCACAAACGCTATCAGATATAGTGTTCTTATTTTACAATTTCAGGGTGTTACTTGGGTAATACTAATTTCTTAATATAAAATTTAAAGTCATTATCAGGGAAAGGGGATCCAAAATTCATTATAATTGATGTTGATTCTTATTCCTCCCAAATAAGGATATGTTTTCGAGATGCTTGGTGTTGTTGTCACCTAATTTAACCACTTATTAACCATTACAACCATTATTTTGGTGGTTTATATTTATTATGTTCAAATATCTTTATGAATATAAATTAAATAGATATTATTGCCTAATTTGAATATTAATATTAAAAATATATAAACAATTTTACATTATTCATGTTCTTGAGGGGTTTGAAATTATTTTTAATAGAATTAAACTTAATGAAGAAAAAATATTTTAGATAGAACTTTTTAATAATCAAACATGAATATTTATAAAAATCATGTATAACATTGATTCCCTTTATATTTATTAGTTTATTTTTAAAGAAAATATATATATATCGTTACATTAAGGGATATCCAAAACTGAATGGATAATTATAAATACTTATATTAAATAATATGATATGAATAATATTTTATTGGAATAAATTATAAAATAATTCTGAAAAATTAAATCCTATATTTCTATATTCAATATATTAACTCTAAATGCATTATTATACTCTATAAATTTAATTTTTACATGTAAAAATATTAATAAATACAAATTTTATGCTTATATCATAAGGATTTCAATAATGATATGGTTTTTGTTAAAAATATTTTTTCACTCTTCATCCATTAATAAATTTTTAATATTATTCCAAAAAATTAATCAAATGATAATTTTGACATGATTAATCCAAAAATAAATTTTATTTTTTCAAATTAAAATTTATTATTTGGAAAATTAATTTTTACATAAAACTACATTGTATATTGGAAAAACATTTATTGAAAATATAAAGTATTTATTTATTGAATGAAAACACATGATCTTATTCCCAAACAAAATAAAACTATTTCAAATATCAGTATAATAGATAATAACATGAATCCTTATAGCTAACATAAATATTCAATGATAAAGTATCATATAATTAAATAAATCCTTAGATGAAATTAAAAATATTTTTATAATGATATATAAAACATATTTTTTGTCTTAAAGTGAACACAATATTTATAATTTTTTTGCTGGTATATAACTGATTATATAATATCATTTCAACCATGATATAAGAATATATTAGGGTATAAAGAATAGTTATGAATTTAAAATCATTTACATTAATAGGCACCCTATAAGTGATATGATCAAAAAAACATGGGTTACCATAATTGTCATGAACCAGACTGAGATGTCATCCATATCAACACCTTACCCAATCCGAGATATGGCCCGAAGGGCATTCCAGATCACCATGGGTTGGAAAATAGTGTCGGGCATCCAAATAAAACAATAGATAATAATTAAACCCAAAGAATAACTTGGATAAATTAAAATACTAAACAAGAAGATGAGATAGCCAAGACTGAATCTCTAATAAATACAAATAAATAGATTTAGTTACATGATACAGTTAAACAGAAACAAAACCAAAATAGAAACAAAACCAGACTAAACTAAATTTCTATAGAAAATACCTCCATTTGACCATAGTGTCACCACTGTCCATAAGCACAAATCACTCCAAGAGCCAGCATGAACTAGAAAACCTAAATAAGAAGCTGAACCTAAAAAACAAATTGGGTCTACCGACACAGAAAGGTACAACTAGGGTGTGAGCTAGACAGCTCAGTAGGCAATCATGACAGAATCTATGCATTTCCTTTCCCAATATAATCCATTAACACTAGTTTTAAATAATGATATAATAATAGATTTTTCACATTTTATTAAACAAACACAACTTTACAATGTTAAAGGTTAACACACGCCACCAACCATTTTTCCAAAAAACTACCATTTTATAACAAAACCCCAAAAAAATACTAGTAACATTTTTTTATGGAAACAACTTTAAATGGAAACCAGTTTCAAAGAATGCCACTTTAAAAAAACAATTGCTTTTAAAATTACCAAACCTACCTACCATATTCCAATGGTAGGTGCAATATAATCATTGAGAACTAGTCACTGAAAATACCTCTAGGAACTAACCAACTATGGGGTTATAGGTACATTTTATCTCGGTGTAAAAGTAACCATAACCTATAACCTTCTCATGTATGATCCACTAGGAGGGGAAACCCCAATGGCCTAGTGGTCCCCAAACATCATCATAGTTTAGTTAGTGTTGTCAGCTTCAGTCTTGATAAGTGAAATAGGGACAAGGCCACTACTGGATCACTGGCATAATAGTCCTAGTCTACCCACCTAGATACTTGAGCTTCCCTTTTATGATTAATCAAGTTTCACATTTCACATAACACCACTTGTACATCCAAATTCCACTGTAAAATCATACACACACCAAAACCTTTAGAAATCACTTATAAATCCATAAGGAACACCACTTCCCAAAGAAATTTATAAACAACCCTTTCCATATTTTAGGAAAAACATGAAACTTTATAAAACACACCAAATGGTACCTTATGTCAAACGTTTCCCAACACATGCTTCAAATTCCAAATGGAATTCCTTCTGAATATTTCATTGAAATACATCTTTAGAAATCACACAAGGTAATCAATAACATTTTCAAACCAAAATTCATTTAAGGAACCCAGGATTAAGGAGGAATGTCATTTTCAAGTGTACAATTCCAAAATGGCCTTTAAACCATTTAGAAACCAACCATGTTCCAAAATACCCAATGATTCATGTTTTAACAAACATATTAAAAGTCACATTAAATCCACATGAAATTCCAATGCAATATTTAGAAATAAAAGAGAAATTTTAGAATGAAGATAATAGGAGACAGAAGACAAATCATTGAGAGACCAAGGTTCATGGAAAACATCATTTTTAAGTTTCATTTTCACTTGAATTACCACCCATGTGTGCACCTAGTGTACCAAAAGATGTTCCAAAATCCAATGACACACTTTAAATATCAATAAGGACACCTGGAAACATTTTTCCAGAAATACTACTTCCATTTAAACCAATGAAATTTCAATATTACTAATAATCATTTTAAAACCCAAGGAACATTTCCAAAACATTTCAACATAAATCTTCAATCCATTAATAGGGACTTAAATCACATTTTATTCTCTATTTCATGTTTAAAACAAGATAATAAGTAAAACCAAGTCCAAATAATACAATAAGGGGTCAATTTCATGTTTAGAAAACAATAAAAAATTTATCAAACACCTTGTGTGCATACATTAATAGGAATAATAAATAAAACCCTTGGAAAACCATTTTTATCAAATTCCAACCACAAGGAAACAAAACAATGAACTATCCATGAGTATTATAAGTATGTGAATAATATTTAAAAATTAATTTAAGACACTCAAGCACCAATGGTTTTCATTGGAAAGGGGAAAAATGGAAACACCTACCTTGGTGGTGTGAGAATGAAATGAAACCTTCGGAGAGGAGAGATATAAGCCTCATGGACCAACCGCACTCCCTAGAATCCAAATAAACACAACACACACATCAACCCTAACATCTATGGTTTGGGTAAATAAGAACCTAGAAAAAAAGAGAGTAAATAAATGAGATAAGGGGAGAGGAGAAGAGGAAACCATGAAGAACCACTAGCCTTTGGTGAAAAATCTCCCAGAAAAGTGGCCTAAAACGATGGAGAATGATGGTAGGGGTGCCTTATGGTCGATATCCAACACCTAGGGATTCAAATGGGAGGTAGAATCACTCAAAATGTATTTTTAGGTTAATTTTTATTGATCCCATAATGGTTTGTACAGTGGTTTTTCACGGTTTTGTAAATCGTGCGCAAATTTTGCATATTATACTAGAAAACTTCTGTAACTTTGAAGGTTTAAGTTGCACAGTTTGGAAAAACTCTTCTCAAACCATGTTACCCCAAAAATTTCCCAAAAACACTTAAACGATTCCCTAAACACTAGGGAATACCCACCTAATGATCCTTGAATTATTTAAACACAATTTAGAGACACAGTGGGTGTCACAAACTCTCCACTATGAAAATTCCTCCAAATATCATTCATGGTTACCATGAATAGGGCTAGAAAGAAATTTAAACCACTAAAACATGAATATTGTTGTGGGAAACTCAACCTAAACCTCAACTAAAATTTACAAAATCAAAAAAAAAGAATAAAATAAATGAGTATATGAGATTGGGGTGTGACAATTCTCCCCACCACTGACACCTTCTTCCCCCAGAAAGTCACCCATCCGAAAGACAACCAAAACTAAAGTCCATGATCGACAAAAACCGAGATTAAATATGATCCTTAGTTCAAATATTCACTCCACAAGTCACACTTGACCGATCAAGAAGAAACCAAAGCATAAGTATGAGGGGAGAACATGAGGGGGTTCTCCCCACCATAAATAATCGGCTAATACGAACAACATTTAAGCCCCAAACAACACCCCCACCGCAACTAGGAACTAGGTATTTTAATATTTTAAAATTTTTGGGATGCTTATATGGTTTGGCCACATAGTTTACCAAATCATGTGCCAACCGTGCGCGAGCTACTAGATAGAAGGAGTACCCCCACATGTCTTGGATGCAGGGTTTCAAAACCATGAACCAACTATGCCAAATTCCTATGTTTTAAAATGACACCAAGATGCACGGTTACATGGGTAAGCCACACGGTTATCCCTAACCATGTGGAAACCATTCATAGGAAAAAAATTCACTAAAAACTTTTAAAATTTGAAAATTTTAACCAGGAATCAACCTGAACTTCCTTGTAGAAGTTGGAAACTACTCCCACTAAAATAGGGAACCTCCCACATGAACCAAACCCACAATACATCAATTCTAAAAAACTCAAGTATCCTTAAATGAGCTGTGTTGAAAGTTAAAACTAGGAACGGATTACACAAATGCAAGACACACTCAAAGGAGAACAAAAAATTCCAAATTACACATTCAAATAAACTCAAACACATGGGTTACAATATAACAAATCCATAATTATTTATATTAAAATGATGAACTTATAATACTTGGAAAATAAGAACTATATTGGGGTTACACCCACCATCGAAAACTCCTGAAAATGTGTGAGCTTCACACCGATACATGTGGTTCGGGCGATGATTCCTGTATAACTTCTCCAGATGACCCAAACAGCCACAACGGTGGCAGGTCTTCAGAGGGATGTGACAAGACAGCTTCAAATTCCCAGACCGGCCACACTGATGGCACAATAGAAATAAATATGACGAACAAGAAGTCTGGATCATATAATATTGCTCTATAGAGACAAGTTCCTCAAACAAGCACTTCTATATAGATGGGAAACCTTTATGAACCACAAGAGAAACTAGATTGACAACCACCTATGCTTAAAAAACCAACTACCTTTAGAGAAAAGGAAACTCATTTCCTTAAATTGGTTGATGTACACCTTCACTGACCACTATATTTTTTGAATACCCATGATATCTTCCCTTTTCCTTTTATTCACCTCCTCGGGTATGAACAATTGGACAAAGAAGGACACAAAAACTTCCTAATTCATCCCAACTTGCATCGATGGCTGGGTAAGAAACTCTCATTAATACAAAGTTGGACCCTTAAATAACCCCAAAATAGCATGAACTCTAATGACCTCAGGAGTTCCCAATAATATGAAGACACAATATACCTCTTCAAGCCATGCCACTGTCTCTAATGGACCTCAATCATCACAAAAAAAGGAAACACTCAATAAAAAAACAAGAAACTGGACATGAATCATTGTATATTTTGGGTACCTTTCTGGGTGGCATATATAAAATAACACAAAGAACACTAATTCAAAAGAAAAATCAATCCAAATCACATTCAGAAGGAATATCTCAAGCCAAAACAAAAGGCTCACAAACCGATCATATACAAACACAACAAAAAATCACCTTTCCAAAAACCACCATTTCATTAAAAATTTAAAATTCCCATCTCCCAAGGAAAGTTTCCAAATACTAAAACCCACTTTTTACAAAAAAAAATCCACATTCTAAAATAAGAACTAGTTTTCAGAATCATTTGTAAAAAATTCAAAACAAGCCTTTGGTTTCAAAACCCCACCCATGGAATCCTATGAACCACCACATATGTTTTCATCTAATTTCACTTATGTAATCTATACACATGTTCCAATGTTTAATTTAAACACATACCCACACATATGAAAATATTTATAAGGAATACCAATGGTCTCACATTTTATCCCATCATAAAATCCAATCATTTTCCAAATCCTCACTCAAAAAAAATTTCTTTTAAAACTCATTTTACCAATTTCAAAACCACTAGAAAGAAATAATTTTCAATTTTCATGAACCATTTTCTATTTAAAAGCTTACACACACCAATTGAAACAAAATAAAAACACAAATTACAATAACTACTGGAATGAGGAACTGGTAGTTATGCTAAACCCTGACAACATGGTAGTGAGTCATTCCCCAAGTAGGAATAAACAACTAGGAGAAACTTAAATCATGTACTATGACCCTACATGGGTCACTAATCCATGTGAAATCAAAACATAACACTTCCTTGCCTCTGTTTTCATCCCTAAATCCAAAACAAAGATAAAAGACTTGAATCCCAGAATACCCCTAGTAACTCGAGGATGAGTGCGAGTAAGAGTTTGTGACGCACTTCCTACACCTACCTTTTGAGTTCCAACAGACCTAATATCCATATACTAGACACCCCGAATAACAAGAGCCTCCTCCAATACCATTCTTTCATGAACTAGATCGGGGTATCATCTATCCCGACACCCAACCCGGTCTGAGATATGGCCTGATGGGCATTCCCAGTCCCCACGGGCTGGTAATTAGTATCAGGCATCAAAACAAAATAAGAGGGAACGATTTTAGCCCAAATAATATACATGGTCAAAAAAAATACTGAACAAGAAGATGAGATAACCCCAACTAAATCTCCAATAAATAGAGATAAACAGATTCAGTTATAAGATATAGCTGAACATAAAAAAAATAAAATGTAAACAAAACCAAAATAAGACAAACTACTACCGAAAATACCTCCATGTAACCATAGTGTCACCACTGTCCATAAGAACGAACTTCTCCAAGATCCATCTTGAACCAATAAACTTGAACAAGAAGCTGAACCTACAAAACAAATCAGGTATACCAACAATTAAAGGTACAAGTAGGGTGTGAGCAAGACAGCTCAGTAGGCAATCACCACAGAATCCGTGTGTTTCCTTTCCCAAACCAATCCATTAACACTAGTTTGAAATACATATATAACAATATATTTTTCACATTTTATTAAACAAACACAACTTTATCTTGTTAAAGGACAACACATGCCACCATCCATTTTTCAAGAAAACTACCATTTTAGAACAAAACCCAAAACCAAATAATACTAATAACAATTTTCAATGTAAATAACTTTAAATGGAAACTAGTTTCAAAGAATGTCACTTTAAAAACAAAACACTTTCTTTAAAAATTATCATCCCAACCTACCTTATGTCGATGGTAGGTTCAATATAATCATTAAGCAACAGTCACAGAAAATACACCTAGTCACTTGCTAGCTTTGTGGCCCTAGGTACATCGTATCTTGGTGTAAAAGTATCTATAACAAATAACCTTCTCGTGCATGATCCACTAGGAGGGGAAAACCTAATGGCCTAATGGTTCCCAAACAAGATCATAGTTTAGTTAGTGTTTTCATCATCAATATTTATTAGTGAAATAGAGATGAAGAAACTTCCAAATCAATATAATACCAGTATTAGTCCTCCTACATAGATACTCAGGCTTCCCTTTTGTGCTCAATCATGTTTCAGATTTCACATAACACCACTTGCACTTCCAAATTCCACTTTAAAATTATACACACACCAAAACCTTTACAAACCACTTATAAAGCCATGAGGAACACCACTTCCCAAATAAATTTCTAAACAAGACTTTCCACATTTTTGGAAAAACATGCAACTTTATAAAACATGCCAAACATTCCCTTAGGTCAAATGTTTCCCAACACGTGCTTCAAATTCCAAAAGGCATACCTTTTAAGATTTCATTTAAATATACCTTTATAAATAACACAAGGTAACCAATAACATTTTGAAACCAAGAGTCATTTAAAGAACCAAGTTTTAAGGAGGAACACCATTTTCAAGTGTACAATGCCAAATGGGACTTTAAACTATTTAGAAACCAACCATGTTCTAAAATAACCAACAGTTAAAGTTTTAAAAAACACATTCAAAATCACATTAAATCCACACAAAATTCCAACACACTATTTAGAAATCAAAGAAAAATTTTCAAAGTAATATAATATGAGATAGAAGAGAAATCATTGAGTGACCAAGGTTCATGGAAAACATCATTTATAAGTGTCATTTCATTGATTTTTAACCCATGTGTACACCTATTGTACCAATGGATGTTCCAAAATACAATGACACAATTAAAAGATCAATAATAACACCCAATTTTTTCAAACAATTACAACTTCCCTTTAAACCAACACAATTAAACATTACTTATAATCATTTTAAAACCTGAGGAACCTTTCCAAAACATTTCACCATAAATCATCAAGCCATAAATAGGTTTATAAATCACATTTCATGCTAAATTTCATGTTTCAATGAAGATAATAAGTAAAACCAAGTCCAAATAATACAATAATGGATCAATTTCATGTTTAGAAAACAATAATCATTTTAACAAACACCTTGTGTGGATACATTAATATTCATAATAAAAGAAAACCTTGGAAATCCATTTTTTGTAAAATTATATAAATAATGACACAACACAATAAACTATCCATGAGTATTATAAGGAAGTGAATAACATTTTAAAATTAATCGAATAAACTTAAGAGACAATGGTTTTCATTAGAAAGGGAAAACATGGAAACACTTACCTTGGTGGTGTGAAAAAACAATGAATCCTTAGGAGAGGAGATATATAAGCCTCATGGACAAACTTCACACCCTATAATCCAAATAAACACAACCCACACATAAACCCTAAAATCTAGGGTTCTTCCAAACAATAACCAATCAAAAATAGATCAAATAAATGATAGAGGGGAAGTGGAGAATAGGAAACCATGAAGAACCACTGACCATTGGTGATAAATCACCCAAAAAGTGTCCCAAACGATGGATAATGAAGGGTGGGTGCCCTTTGGTCAATATCCAACACCTAGGTTTTAAAATGGGATGTGGAATCACTCAAATTTTATTTTTAGTATAATATTTATTAAGATAATAATGGGTTGTATGGTTTTGTTGTACAATTTTGTAAACTGTGCACAAACCATGTGAATGCTACTATAAAACTTCTAAAACTTTGAAGGTTTAAGTCTCACGGTTTGGGAAAAACATGCTCAAACCATGTGACCCCAAAAATTTTCCAAAACCACTTAAATGAAACCCCAAACACTAGGTAAGACCCACCTAATGATCCTTTAATGATTTAAACACAATTTAGAGACATCATGGATGTCACAAACTCTCCATCATGAAACTTCCTCCCAATATCATTCACAATTTCCATGAATAAGGGTAGAAGAAAACCAAAGCCACTGAAACATGAATACTTTTGTTGGAAATGCAACCTAAACCTCAACCAAAAGTTCTAAAATCAAAAAAAAAGAATAAAATAAAAGAGTATCTAAGGTCGGGGTGTGACATCAATCAATCCACTCCATACACAGAGTATTTTATGCATCACATACCTGAGAATTCATTCATAGTTACTATATCTAAAATGATATTATGTTTTATATTTTTACAATAAATAATTGAATGGTTTTGAATATGAATAACAAGAATGGTTAAGGTGAGTTTATATTTCATGTTGGACAAAGTAGTTTTTCTAGCAAGTAGTGATGCAAGGAGGAATTTTAAAAGGATTTTTGTTATTTATGGATTCAATATATATGATCTAAATATAGGTATCATTCTCTTAATTTATTTTCTTTGATCATTTATTTAATATTGAATAGTTCTTTGAGTTATATGAAATAAGTGAGTTTGATCTTTATAAGTAGTAAATATTATATATGTGTGTATGTGTGTGGATATGAAGGATTATATTTTGATAATTTTTGGGAAATTATTCATTAAAAAATGTTTCATTCCCCTAGTAATAATATTTTAGAAAGTTATCAAACTAGGAATAAATAAACTCGAACATCCATCAAGGAACAAGGTGGTAGACAATAGTTGAGCACAAATGTCGGTCATCACTGGTATGTGGGAAAGCATGGGTATTCATGTGAAAGAGCATATGATAACGGAAAAACTATGAGGTATGTATTTATTACACTATATCTTGGGATATGTACAATGGGTTTTTTAAAAAATTCCTTATTGAGGATTTTCCAAAAAATTAATTGAGTGTTCCAACCATATTTTGATTTATGAACCACAATATGATTGTACTTTTCACTCATTTAAACATATGGAATTTAAATTTTTTTTATTTTTCTAATCATATTTAACCATAAAACTATTTCCTAAATAATGATCTAGAGGCCAAAAATCCCCCCAATGGGAAATATTAGGATCCCAATAGATTTTATGGTTTGAATGAATGGAATCCTGATGGTACACCATGAACATATAAGTTGTATCACAAAGTATCATGAATAGAAAAGAAGAAATTATCCATGTTTTAATTAAATGAGATGAGTTTTAGTGTTAATAGAAGTTTAATATATCATAATTTTGGTTATATGACATCATTAAGAAGCAATTATTTTCATAAGGATTAATAGAAATGTTAAAAGATTTTATATTTATTTCATAAAAAATGATAAATAATAATGTTCATAAAGATGAGTGTGTGAAATTAATAAATATTTTGTAAAGAGAATTGTATGAGTGGAGAAGAACAATGTACATTCCACCTCACACATTTTATAAGTGAACATATCTTATTTTTGTTGAATTATTTATACCATAATAATTTTTAGTCATTCTTGAAATTCAATGAATGTGATTTATATAGATACATGTTTCATTGAAGTGGTTTCTTGATGAGTGGTTAGTTTCACTATAATTAGTACAATGTCAACATCAAAGGGAATGATCCACATTACATGTATTTTGTGTGTTATTCATTGAGGAGTCTAGTTTCTCCATGAAATTTTCAATACAATAAATTCATATAAGATGAAAATGATGGTTTAAGAAAATTAATGATATTTATACTGCAAGACATATCAATTCATAGTAATTTTTTAATTTTCAAACTGATTTTTTTTGTAATGAATTTTTATGCACTAAAACACTTCAAGTTGTTGAGAATAGCTAATGGAAACCAACTTTGTACACTACAATTCAATGCGCCACATCGGTAGCATTGAAAAATAGTGACTTCAAGTAGTAGTGTGGATATAGTTTATATTGAGAGATATGTATTTATTCATACTTATAATAATGGCTCTTTTTTAATTATTCGGTGTATATTTGTTTGAGAGATTATAAAAATATATAGTTTAAATTATAGGAATTTATAGGATAATTTGAATTTTAATTTCAAATTTTGAATTTAAATCATTCAATTGTATACTATATGTTGTACAAGTTGAAAAATTTGTATATAATAATATAATAAATGAGAAGAAACAATGTTATACTCAGTAATGGTAGTATGTAATAGGGGTATGATTACTTACAAGAATTAATGTGTAACATTTATTACTAAGTAATATTGAATTAAATATTTTCTCCAAAATAATGTCTATTGTGTGCATGTGAAGATAAGATATATCTTGTTTACTAAATTAAGGATGTATACATGTTGATGAATTTTTTAACTAATAAAACTATTATCAGGATATATGTGTATTCATGTGTGAAGTCAAATTTAATATAAATGATTGAACTCTACTTAGGAATAGTTGTATATACTTATAAGTGAATTTGGATTCATCATAGTAGAATTTATATAATCATAAATTAAGTAATTTTATATTCACATTACAATTATAGAACATTGTGTAAAATTCATGTCAACAATATAAGACGGATAAATATTTTTTTAATTGATAGCATCATCAAAGAATTGTGTAGATAAGATGGATAAGGATAAAACCTTTGGATGTAGTGAGATTTTACCTAAATAACTATATAGGTTGTAAGAATTGGTCATGAGTGACATCACCAAAACAATATATTCAAAAAAATTGTAGTTATAGGGGATTAAATACCACAAGTATAATTTTGAATGTATGACCATTAGAGTAGCCTTTTTTTCTGAACTGTATAACATCATTTTGTGGACTGCACATACATTTCTATGTCTGTATGTTTTTTTATGATAAAATTAGTGGTTGAATTTTTTTATTTTTAATAATAGAACCAAATCCTAAAGAAAACGTGAATATTTATATAGATGTTTAGTTCTAATCACATATTGATTCATATCTCCCCCATCTTATGGTGTCCTAATATCCTAAAATTATGTTTTCAAGAATATAATTTCATGTATTCTCTTCAACACTCAACATTAGTAAGTAGATTGTTCCACTTAAAGATCATAATTCAGTTTTATATAGCACCTCTTAAAAAATATAGAAAATATAAGTAGTCAGACACTCTTAATACATTGTAAACATCTTCAAATACTATATCCTCATGTTATATTGTTGTTAAGTAATAATTTTTCTAATATAATGCAAGTTCCTCATGATCTCACGTGGTGGACCACTCATATTTTTCATGTCTAAATAAAATATAAATTTCATTCTAGTGCTAAAAAACTTGTAGAAAATGATATATTAAAAACCCTATTTATGATTACAATAATGATGATTAAGAAATACACTATAATTCCCGTAAAATTGACTTTTTTATATGATAAAAAATGTTATTGATGGTTAAGTCCCACATAAGACATTAACATGATGTTATTAAAACTTAATTACTTCACATTCACCTAATATGTGAATTTATCTATAAAAGAGTGGCCTCTCCACATTGAAACCAGCCTCCTTAATTGTTTGAAAGCACCCAATTCTTGGAAATCATGATACTCATGGATTATACAATAACCTAAACATAGTATCCATATTCTCATCTATAGGAACACTAGTTATAATATCATTGATCTTGATCACCATCTGTAATGTTTGAATACTCTAATGGTATTTCTTTAGTGTTGGAATCCTATTTTAACTTGGAATATATTCTACTATAATAATAATGGGAAGCTATAATTCCTCACATATATTATTTTTTATGAAAAATAATTTGAAATTATATATATTTTCTGAAACTGAAATCAACTATGATTAAAATAATCGTTTATTATCCAACACATGAAATTACTTATACATAATATTAGTTAATGAATCATTATATTTCACCAAATTAATTTATTCTAGACACCATATCATTAATTATCTCAATAAATCACCAAGATACTATAGTTACTATCATTCAGTTATAGATATACGCATTCCTATATTATATTATTTGATGCATTATCTTCTGATGTGTTACAATCTAGACCAACCTTTAGTAGAACCCTCGTGTTTATTAATATTTTTATTCTCCTTCATAATATATTGAAATTAATTATTATTTTATTTTCATTTATAAAAATGTAATAGATCCTCATCAAAATCCAGTTGGGATTATAGGAATTCAATAAAGATCCATTCTTCCAGTCATTCTTTCAGAGAGGAAATAGGGATGTCCTTATAATCTATAGAGGAACTAGGTATGTCCTTGTAAACACTATTATCAGAAACATCATATCATTCACAATATCAATTCTCCCAAGGAAACCAATAGTATTTTTCTAACATCAATTAGTCGTATATTCTAATGATGATTCAACTACCATATAGAAAATATATGAGGTAATTGATTCCAATATAAGCTTAATATCAATCCTTAACACATAATTGATCATAGAATTTTTCTATATACACCATGTTGTATTATTTATATAATACTTATGGATAAAAGAATTACATTCCATGTTCATATTTTATAGGTGATAATGAATGAAAAATTCATAATCCTTAAATTACTTCATCCTTATCCTTTTTGTAATATTTAACCCAATTTCTATGAATATACACATAATACTTTTGTGGTTTATATATATATATTAGGCCTATATCCATGAGGATTATGATGAAAAATCATCAATGTAATCAATACTGTCAAAAATTCAATATCAAGAGTAGGAAAATTATGAAAATTAAAATTAAATTTTCAAGAAGAATATAATATAAAAATATCATTACCCATCAGTATACATATCCTAACCCCCTACCTCCAAAGGTACCCCTCCAGGGCTGATAATGATGGAAGAGAGATAATGACCCCTAAGTCCTACCTCTAGTAGGCCCGGAGTTTATGAATAGCACCAAGGATATTAGAATTTCACAAAATGGGAGAAATTAATCTCTATAATAAAAGGATAAGGAGACATGATAAATAAAATAGAATGAAAATCCTTGTAATTATATAAAAATGAAACCAAAAATATCCCACAATACATCTATAAGTATGCATATATAGATAAAATTCTTCAAATGAAATTACCAAAATAAAATCTAAGGAATTGATACATCAACTATACCAGGTTATAACCTATAGATATCTGGGAAGGTCCATGTAGTCCACCTATAAACCTGAAAATAGTTTTTATAAACATAGAGGTTAAAATACATGTATACCCATTGGGGTAACCAAAGTCTCTCTTTAAAATGTGAAGGAACCATACAAATACCCCAATGGAAAAATAGTGAAACTGAAAACACTTAAACAAGTACTCTATCCAAACCCTCCCTCACCATGATACACTCACTAAATAATTCATCCAGGTATAATATCATAATATTAAGAATATCTATAATGGGTATTATGTTGTGCTTTTCTTATTGATATGTCACCCTAACACCCCAACATCATACGTCCTGGAACTCCCATCTCTACTATATCGTGTTGTGTTAGGCACCCTATAATAACCTAGTCTTTACATACATATACATTACATCACTTTTTTTGGAATACATAAAACATAATACAAATAGACTCCTAAATAACGTACTAGTCTAGTGCCATTGAAAATATGGAAACATGAACACTAGTACATAAGTGAGCTACATTATCTCCCACTAGGTTATTATTGACTAGAACCCTTCTTAGACACATCATAATTAATAAATATATTCATAACCTAGGGAAGGAAACATAAAAAAGGTTGATCCTAGATTCTTATTAAGGGTAAATAAGGGAGACATGTAAGCATAAACATGAGCATAGGGGGTATGAGAACATGATAAAAACATTTGAAGATAATACCCTGTATATCTAATATCATAAATATAAATCATGGAACAAATCATGATAGTTCATAATATATTAATCATAAATAAATAAAAAACATAATCCATTAAATCATAAAATAGGAATAAAAAATGGAATTGTGGAAAACACATATGCATATAATATGATTTTCATAGTAGTCAAGGTGTTGCTGCCAGGACTAGCTTGGTAGTATGGATTCAATCCCCATACCATCTTGGTAGACATGGTTCACTCTCATGGTCATCTTAGTAGAATCATTTCACTCTATATACCATCTTATTAGTCATGGTTCACTTCCATGGCCATCATAGTAGTCAAGGTTCACTCCCAAGACCATCTTTGTCAATCACATGAAATATAAATCTTTACCCAATGCATTGGAGGGAGATATTGGTCCCACCCATCTCATAATTAAATCATACATACATTTTCCATAAAATCATAAATAATTATATCATAACCCATGAAATTAAAATGGTATCATAAAAATTAAATCATATCATAACCTGTGGAAAAAAATACAAGTTTCATAATTATTTTATCAAAAATATAACCCGTGAAAGAAAAATGGATTTAATACAAATATAACTCATGAAAGAGAAACAGGTTTCATAAACATCATTTAATCAAAACATAAACCATTCATATAATGAATATGAATAAAAACATTGAATCATTTTCTCATAAAGGCATGAGTAACACCAAAATATGTCATTTTAGATGGAAAATAATTTTGTAATATCTTTAAAAAACGTTTCTTGATAAAAATATCCTTCTTCTTTGAAAAATGATTTTTTAAACATTAAACCTTTTGAAAATCATTTTCATGAAAATAAAATTGAAAAATTATAAATGAACCATTGAAAACATTTTGAAATCCTTTTTCCTTTGAAAATATATAGAGTAGCTTGAAACCCATTTTAAAAACTTTTTTCATTTGAAACTTATAAAAGAATCATGAAAACCTTTTTGAAACAAATATACTTGAAAAATACATTGATAACTTATAAATAAATCTTAAACATGATTTGAAAAAAAAATCATTGAAAATCACTTTTCAAAATATTTTCATAAAAATTAACCTTTTAAATGTGAAAAGTAAACTTCAATGAAATGAAAACGAGTAAATTTTTACATATCATACGAGGTAAAAATAATATTCCTTTTTATGGTAAAATGTTAGAAAATTCCTTTTTTGGAAAGTGATAAGAATATTTCTTTTAAAACATTGGTAAAATACAAAAAAGGGTAAAAATTCCTTTAATGATCATAGGATATTAGTAGAATATTATTTAAATCCCTTTTTTGAAAGCATTGTTTCGAAAGAACATATATTTCTGATCTAATATAGAGGTAAGTTCATATTTTATTAAAAAAATCTTAATTATCTTAAGTACCAAAGAGTGTAAAAAATGGTACTAATACATGAAGAGAAAGCTAACATCGGTGTTACATGTATAGAAAGATAAAATTTATATTATATGTAGTGCATGTTTAACTTTGTGTTGCATATAACATAATCCAAACATGCTGCTTTAATATAAAATAAACTACTTTCAGTGTTGCGTGAAATGAAAACTTTCAAAAATATTAAATTAATTTGAAAAAAATTAATTCACAAAATCTCAGGGGGTTACATTCTAACCCCTTAAAATGAATTTTTCCCTCAAAATTATTCTAGGTTATCAAAGGTTTAATAATTAAAATTTTATTCATAGAAACCCACATCATAATAATGAATACTAAAACTTCCCTTAGAAAGGGAAATTTGGAACCATAACATTTACCCAAAGTAACTCATAACAAAATTCCCACATAGGAGAACTTGGGTGGGAAGTGAAAACATGGATATGGAAGAGAAATATAACTATCATGTTCTAATGGATAATGATATAGAACATGGTTAAGATAAATTTAACAATCACAAATCCATAAATCTATGATGATCTAAGGGGTCATTTGATTCATTAGAAATGAAGGTACTAGGAAAACAATTTTGGCTTCAAGATCCTTTTTCCTAAAGTTGATGAATTTTAATGAAAATATATACTTGCGTGATTTCAGGAAAACATCACTATTTGTCATTCATTGATCCACTTCACCTATTTCTCTAAAAAGGAAGGTGAATTTTTCATTCTTGAAGTAATAACAGATCATGAGACCCATGAAATGACATCCCATCAGTTATCATCAAACCAAAGTAGTTTGAAAAGTCTATCCAATATTTATAAATCCTCATATGGAGATATAACACTTTAATCTTACTGGATTCATATGAATTTTAACTTAAACTTTCCATAATAGTTAACCTTATAACACTTTCCAAATATGGAATTTAAAATCCTTAGAAAGAAAGTTAAGAAAATGGATTAACATTAATCCTAATATATCACAAAGTACCACTTAGTTATCACATTAAAAAAATGTGAATACCCTCATCATATATTCCCTTAATTTCCATAAATCCTTTTGGAAAACAGGCATTTATCCTTATTCAAATGATTATAAGATATATTCTTTAAATCCCAGAAGTTGTAAACTTCAACCTTCATGACATAGAACACTTTTTCAATACTTAGTTCTAGGGTAATATGTACCATCCAATTTACTTATTCACATCCAATATATCTTTATTCAAACATAATTATCTCAAAGTTAGAAAGTAATTAGTGGTTACCTTTTTTTAATCAAAATATCACCTTATCATTAAATATCTTTACCAATCCATTAGGAAAATTTAATATAAACATGTAAATACTGAGTGAAAAATATAAACAGAACAATAATTTTATATTTCATCATTCATATAACATAATTTTTGAATCCAAATAAATTAAATATTTGATTATTCCACTTAATCCATAATATATAAGGATACCTCATCCTATTACATAATACCACTTTCCTTTCACATTTCATCTATTGTCTCATCATCAGAAGTAATATAACCATTACTCGTACCAACATACTAATTCTATTCAATAGCTTTCATATTGGGACATTGGATTTCATAATGACCATTTATTATGCGCATAAAATATTTAATCTTAAATGATAACTTAGGAATTCTAATATTCTCATCCATTTCAATAACCAAACTCTCAATTTTTTCCTTGAAGTCACATTCTTTGTGTCCTTTAACATAGTCAAAACACCTTCTTGTTCCTCTAATACATTCACTTGGGTGATTCTTTCCACATTATTGACACAAAATAAACTGAATCTTCTTTCCTCCATGGTCTCCATTACCCTAACTTTTAGTGAACTCATTCCTTATCTTCCTTGGTGAGTTCAAGAGTTGGTTAAGGTATAAATTTTTTATCATGTTCCTTCAAAATTAATTGGGAATGATCACAATATCCTTCACTCTAGTGATCATCCCATTTGACTTATCATCAACATATCTTCTACCATATTCATCATTAATCTAGTTCCTTCTGGTTCCTTCTATTGACTAAAACCATGAAGAATTGAGTAATAAATGATTATAATAGAGAGTAATCACCTAATCTTGAAAACAACTTATATTGTGTCTAAATTATGAAACCTTTCTGAAATTATGACTACTCATGTTTATCCTAGGTTATTCATAACCAACTCCTTTTTAAATACTTCATAATGGATCATGAATATTTTATCAATTCCCAAAGTATATCCCTTGGTAGTGTCAAAATAGGTGTGCAGCAAGGCCCATTTTTTTGTACCAGATTACCCTGAGTCAGCCCAGAACATCTTGTCAAAGTTGTTATTCCTAGGGAGATCTGTTCCAAATATACATCCACTTGTAGTATCTAGACATGGATTTATTTCTAGGAAACCACTCACTCTATTCTTTACCAAAATTCCAAGACATTTTACTATAAATTTCTTTATCATTATACTTATCCTTAGAAATGTACTTAGGGTTCTAACTATGGTTTAATCATCCTATTTTCCAAATGTTAACTAAACCTTTTCTTTGATACCAACTATAATTACCCAATCATGGAATACATAAACATTACATCACTTTTACATAATACTTAAAACATAATACAAATAGATTCCCAAAGATCATATTTTCCTAGTGCCTTTGGAAATAAGGAAACATGAACATTGGTACATAAGTGATCTACATTATCTCATATTAGGTTCTTCTTGACTATTACCCTTCTTAGACACATCATACTTATATATATCATCATGACCTTATGAAGGAAAAATAAAAATGGGTGAGCTTAGATGCTCAGTAAGGGTAAATAAGGGAGACATGTAATCATAAACATGAGCATAGTGGGTATGATAACATGATAAAAATATTTTAAGATCATACCCAGTATATCAAAGATCATAAACATAAATCATGGCATAAATATTTATAGTTCATAAGACATGAATAATAAGAAAATAATAACATAAGCCATAAAATCATAACATAGGAATAAAATATGGAATTATGTAAAACATATAAGCATGTATATAATTTTCATAGTATCCAAGTCATCTCTTCCAAAACTATCTTGGTAGTCTGGTTTCCCTCTCCATACCATCTTGGTAGTCTTGGTTCACTCCCATGGCCATCTTAGTAGCATCATTTCACTCCTCGTAGAATCTTATGTGTGATGACCCTGACTCTCTTGGTCCTTCCCTTTGCCAAATTCCGGGTCCTAAAAGGGTGGCGTCTTGGTGAGACCAATCGGCACGACCGATCGGTGAGTCCAATCGCCGCGACCAATCGGGGAGGCCGATCGGTGTCACCCGACCTTGTCGAGTTGTTTCTAGTAGCGCTCCTTTTTGTGCAAATAGGGTTTTAAACCCTATTTTGAACTGTTTGAGCGTGTTTTAAAGACCTGTAATGCGCATAAGAGTTTTAATTAAATACTTAATGAATTAATGAGTTGGTTTAAACCACTCTACCCCCTTTAATGACGAGTGGGGCCGCGTGGTCAACCCACGACCCCGCGCCATAAGCGGTTTCGCGTTCTCACCTCAACCGTCTGCGGCTCTTATAAACTAAGGGTTAGCCGTGGTTTCTACTTCCTCGATCGTGGCTTTTCACAAACAGCTTTTGGTGCATCGGGCGCGCCGCATCGTTATCTGTAAAGTTCCACGCCCATCCTAAGCATCGATCATCTATCAATAGGTAGGGAATTTCTCCTTCGCCTCTCTCTTTTGTGTATCATTCGGGGTGGGCGTGTTTCTGTTCTGTAGAATTGGATAAACCAGACCTAAATGAAGATAATGAACTGGATTCTATAAATAAAGGGGGGGCTGTGATCATTGATCTTGTTTATATTATGACCATCTTGTTGAGTTGTGCTGGCTTATGCCTTCTGAAAATCGAGGCCGTTGGTGGTCGTTGTTTGTGAACTAATGGACCTCTGCTGATGTTTTAAATGGATTGTTTGTAAATGTGAACTCCTGCTATGAAATAGGTTAATCACATATACCTGGATGAATAAATTGAAATCACCAGGATCAACCCTTCTGTGATAACTCCCGATTAGAACACACGGAATTTGAAATCATGGAGTGTGTTAAGTTGTTTAAATCTGAAAATATCGGCATGACCCTGACTTGTGGTGATGGTGGTAGTTGGTGGTTTTCTTTTCGGGCCGATTGCTGGAAATGTGGGAGGGGATGGGATCCCCTGTCTTTATACTCTCGGTGGTTGTGTGAATTTGGGGATGGGACCCCCTTTTGGTATGGATTCAGTGGTTGTGAGTTTTAAGACCAGGTGGGTACTTGTTTATATCATGAATTGGGGTGGGATCCTCTGTTGTTGAGAACCGGGTGTGGGCGTTAACGGTGGATGCTTGACTGTTTACTTTCCTGGACTTGTACCTATGCCTGCTAGTTCCCCAGTAGTGCTTAAACTTAATTAAACATTATCACTGAACTTGAAACAGGAATGGGACAAATGGGTTTTGTTGGTGAAAGTTGTGACTTGGGTCTTGGACGCAGTGGTGTTGTGTTCTGTAGGCAGGTTAGAAAAACCTAGGCTTTGGGTGAGTTCTTGTTACCTATATCTATACTTGTAGTTTTTTGTTTCTTATTCGCGCCCCACCCAAGTGGAGCACTTAGTGATGAACACCCCCATTTCATGGGGGAGGGTGTTTTTCCAACACTATTCTTAGTGTCTGGTTATTATCTCCTTTTCTGCTCCTTTTCCCGGATAGCCCAAGTATCTTCGGGCAGGCTGTGATGGCCTGAGGTCCATTATTATCCCAAGAACCTTCGGGCGGGGTAGTGTGGTGGTTGTCTAGGTTTGTGCGGCAGGTGGTTTCCCAAGTGTCTTCGGGATGAGGCACAGGTGTCTTCAGGCGTGGTGGTGGTTGTTCTTGCCTAGGTGTTTGCAGGCGTGGTTACATGTGATATTTGTGGCCCAGGTGTTTGCGGGCAGGATTCGGCAGTGGGATTGCGTGTGATAGTTGTGGCCCAGGTGTTTGCGGGCGGGATTCGGCAGTGGGACTGTGTATGGTAGTTGTGGCCCAGGTGTGTGCGGGCGGGTGTGGCAGTGGGACTGTGGTGAGAATGGTGGGATTGGTTCGATGCATAGGATGTCTCAATAACCAGTGGGAAAGTGGCTCGGGGTACCCAAACATCGATGTGCTCTGATTATATATATTACTTGACTTGCGTTATTTGGGGAGTGTTCCTTGGTGGGGCCTGGGGTGGATAGTTTACCTTGATTAGGTGTTTGGTTTACTCTTTTTCTCACGGGACTTTAGTAAGTTCCCCCACTTGTGCATGAAAGTCTTTGGTTTTCCCTACTGAGTGTACTTGTATGCTCACCCTACGTATATAAAATTGCTTTCAGGTTTCCAGGAGGACTTCGGGGATCACGCAGGACCATACTAGCTCAGACCTTTGGGGCAGTTGCAGTTGTTGCTTTTCTTCTTTGGTACTTACCTTTGTAGTCACCTTTTGTACTTTGTGGACTTACTTTTAGAACATGCATGTGGGAATGGTTTACTTTTGGCTTCACTTTTCTTTTACCTTGGTGTTGATGAGTTTCATCATCTTATCTCTCGATCTTATAAAACAAAAGGGGGTAATGCCTTCCATTTGTGAGAAATTTCTATACCCTTGGTGCTAGTCGCCACTCCGGGATCTATTGAAGGCGGGTCTTGGGGGTCATTATCTCTCCTTCAACTTAAAGAAGGAAGGGCATGGCAATCTGCTAACCCTTCCCTCCTTTTGGTGAAGGCGGGTCATGACAGAATGGTATCAGAGGTGATAGTTGAGAGATAGGATGGAGTTTGGAGTTAGGCAATGTGAGGATTGCATGGGATGGTAAGGAAACAGTGTTGGGTGACCTTGGCGCGTGAATTAGGCCAGGGAAGACCGTCTAGGACACGGGATTTTAGGTCCCCCCGTGATCTGATGCAAGGACTCTGGACCTACCAAACGACCAAGTGAGGCCACACTGATTGCAATGTAGAGACCCTAGGAAAGGTACATGCATCATAATGACTTGTGTTCTTCTGTTTCTGGGATGTCTTTGGAATTAAGAATAAATTAAAAATTTAAGAAGTTTTAAGAACGATATTCTGCACTACTTGGGCTTAGGCATTCCTTGTTTACCTTTCAGCTATGGCACCTGGAAGGCGACCACGGGTGGTACAGGCGATCGAGGACCTGGAGACTACTTTGGTCGATCGGCAGAGAGCTGATCGAGAGAAAGAGGACGACCAGTGGCATAAGACTCTTCAGGCCTTCCAGCGACAGGCCCTCGAGAAGTATGAGGGCAGCACCTCCGACATGAAGATGGAAGGCTGGATAGGGGAGCTAGTTATAGCTTTCGGCCTGATTCGGGCCCCGACCGAGTACTGGGTTCCTCTGGCCGTCATCCAGATGCGGGGAGCGGCGCGTCAGTGGAGGACGCTTTACCTGGGGGAGAGGAGAGAGTCTGAGGTGGTTTGGGTGGATTTCGAGAGGGAGTTCCGGGTGGAATTCCTCTCTTCGACGATGAAGGCAGAAAAGAGACAGGAGCTACTCTCCCTCCAGTAGGGGAGTATGTCCGTGAGGGAGTTAGGGATCAAGTTCAAGGACCTCCTACGTTTTTCTCCAGACCTCTTTCCCGACGAGGAGTCTCGGGCAAGACATTTAGAGGAGGTGCTCCAACCCTCCCTCTAGTATGCCGTTACCCCCTTTACCCTGCCGACGTACTTGGAGGTCCAGAAGAAGGCCTAAGTGGTGGAGAGGATGCATGCTCTAGGAGGAGTGTCACGAGAGGGGATCCAGCTGGGACCATCAAAGGGGAAGGCCGTCAGCACCAGGCCTCCAGCACCAGGACCCTCTAGGTTCCGACCCGCAGGGAGCAGGCCGCAGCAGTTTTAGTTTCGATCCCCTGGTCCTCGCCCCTTTTCTTCGGGCCCGAGACCGCGGTGCTTCATCTGTGGGAGCCCTGGACATCTCCGGAGTCAGTTCCCGGACCAGGTGCAGTATGTCGGTGGTGGACAGCCCCACCACCCGCCCCAACAGCAGCTTCTAGCCAGACCTTTCCAGAAGCAGCAGCAGGGACAGCGAGCTCCCGCTCCTCCGAGGGCAGATGTAGGAGGAGGAGGCCGACCTCAGGGCGCTCCTCAGGGACCCCGACGAGGGCGTGGTAGAGGAGGTGGCCAACAGCCGAGAGGCAGAGGAGTCAGGTGTGGACAGCTACATGCCGTAGAGGCAGCAGTTCTGGCAGGGCCAGAGGTTGTTCGAGGTACGATCAGTCTGTTTAGCACTCTTGCTTATGCCTTGTTCGATACCGGAGCTTTGCACTCCTTTGTTTCACCCAGTCTAGCCCATGCCTTGGGTTTAGATGCGGAGAGACTTCCAGTGCCCCTGGTGTTGAGCACACCAGTCGGAGGTCAGACCAACTTGTTGTTTGTTTTTCGGGGATGTAGACTGATGATAGGGCCACATCAGTCGGTTAGGGATCTTCTCCTACTACTGATACAGCCATACGATGTCATCCTATGCATCGACTGGCAATTTTCTTGTGTGTTCCATCATCAACTATTTCTGAAGAAGGGTGGTATTCTTGGACTCGGACGGCCGGCGTGTTACCTTCACCGACGAGCGGGGCGGTCAGAAGGGCAACAGACAAGAGGAACCCCTCCTCTCCTTGTTGGCCGAGCTGACAGTGGAATCCGTAGATGCTGAAATGGTGGAAGTGCTAGAGATCGTCCATGAGTTTATGGATGTCTTCCCTGAGGAGGTGACTACTCTACCCCCTCTATGTGATATCGAGTTTGGGATAGACCTGCTGCCCGACGCTCATCCGATCTTGATGGCTCCTTACCGGATGGCACCTTCGGAGCTACGGGAGTTGCAGATCCAGATTGAAGATCTGATGAAGAGGGGTTATGTTCTCCCAAGTGCTTCACCGTGGGGCACTCCAGTCTTGTTCGCAAAGAAGGCAGATGGTGGTCTCGGGTTGTGCATCAACTACATGAGGCTAAATCAGGTGACGATCAAGAATCGCTACCCTCTTCCAAGGATAGACGATCTCTTCGACCAGCTGAAAGGGGTAGGGTGGTTCTCAAAGATCGACCTGTGGTATGGGTATCACCAGCTAAGAGTGAAGGAGGGAGACATTCTGAAGACGGCGTTCAGATGCAGGTATGGACACTTCGAGTTCGTAGTAATGACCTTCGGCATTACGAACGCCCCAACTGTGTTCATGGGGCTTATGAACTCCATCTTCCGGGAGTACCTGGATCGGTTCGTGGTCGTATTCATCGATGACATCCTGGTCAACTCAAGATCAGAGGAGGACCATGCGTAGCACTTGAGGACGGTTTTGGAGGTCCTCTGACATCATCAGCTCCATGGGAAGTTGTCAAAATTCAATTTCTGGACACGGTAAGTGCACTTCCTCAGGCACGTGGTGTCCAAGCAGGGGGTAGCAGTGGACCCATCAAAAGTTGAGGCGGTTGTTTCTTGGGCAGCACCCAAGAATGTGGAAGAGGTCTATAGTTTCCTTGGACTGGCAGGTTACTATCGGAGGTTCGTACCCAACTTCTCCCGAGTTGAGGCCCCTTTGACATCCATGACCAAGAAAGACCGGGTTTTCGGGTGGAGTGAGCAGTGCGAGTCAGCCTTCAGCTATCTGAAAGAGAAGTCGGTTAGTGCCCCAGTGCTGAGATTACCAGAAGAAGGGGTGTCCTATGAGGTGTTTTGTGATGCTTCAGGGCAGGGTCTGGGATGTTTGTTGATGTAGCGACAAGGGGTGATCTCTTATGGGTCCAGGCAGTTACGCCCCCATGAGCGTAATTACGCCACCCACGACCTGGAGCTTGCAGCGGTCATTTTTGCGCTAAAGTTATGGCGGAACTACCTCATCGAGGAACGCTTTGTGGTCTTCACAGATCACAAAATCTTGAGGTATATCTTCTCCCAGCGGGACTTAAACATGTGATAGCAGAGATGGGTGGAGTTCCTCCAGGATTATGACTTTGAGATCTCTTATACTGAAGGCAAGGGCAAAGTGGTGGCTGATGCCTTGAGCAGGAGGATGCAGAAGGATGCGGTCCGAGAGTCGGCGGATGCCTGGAAGGCAATGGAAGAGTTGGCTGCCTTACACCTGGATATGAAGATGGATAGCGGCATAGGATACCTATATCAGATGATAGTGCAGTCATCTCTTTTTCTACAAGTGGAGGAGTCTCAGTGGGGAGACCTGAAGTGTGAAGTGATGCGTGACTGGGTTGACCAGGGCAATGCTCCGGAAGGATGCGCAGAGGATGGTCAGAACCGGATGATTTTCCAGAAAAGGTTGTTTGTTCCAGGAGTGATGCGCGGCAAGGTTCTCAGTGAGATCCACAACTCACCCCTGGTGGATCACCCAGGAGTTTCCAAAATGTACCAGGGACTGAAAGGACAGTTCTGGTGTCCTGGAGTGAAGCGAGTAGTGGCAGAGTTTGTGGCCAAGTGCTTAGTGTGTCAGCAAGTTAAGGCTGAACACCGAGTTCCAGGCGGCCTACTGCAGTCTCTAGATGTCCCCAAGTGGAATTGGGATGACATCTCGATGGATTTCATCACGGGACTACCCAAGGCCCAAGGGGGATACGACGCCATCTGGGTGGTAGTGGATAGGTTGACGAAATTGGCTCACTTTCTGGCGATCAGGGAGTCGAGTATTGTGGACACTTTGGCACGAAAGTACGTGGATGAGGTGGTGCGGTTGCATGGAGTTCCGAGGTATATATTCTCGGATAGGGATGTACGAATTACCTTGCGAGTCTGGAGAGGATTGTAGCATGCTTTTGGCACCCAGTTATGCCTTATCACTGCTTTCCATCCCCAGACAGATGGACAAACAGTGCGCACCATCCAGACCTTGGAGGATATGCTATGGGCATGTGTTCTAGACTCAGGAGGATCATGGGTATGACACTTGCCCCTAGTAGAGTTCACCTACAATAATAGCAACCACTCTACCATCAGTATGGCCCAGTTTGAAGCCTTGTACGGGAGGCCATGGTGTTCACCTATGTGTTGGGCCGAAGTAGGAGAGGCAGGCATCCTTGGCCCAGAGGTGGTGTAGAACATGATAGAGAAGGTTTAGCTCATACGGGAAAGGATGAAGGCGGCCCAGGACCGACAGAAGTCGTATGCGGATACCAGGAGGAGGCCCTTGGAGTTTGAGGTTGGAGACCACGTGTTCATGAAGGTCTCCCCTCGGCGTGGGCAGCGGAGGTTCGGCAAGGGGAGTAAGCTTTCTCCCATGTTCATCGGACCCTTCGAAGTGTTGAGACGGGTTGGTGAAGTAGCTTATCAACTAGCGTTACCACCATCGCTACTGAGGATACATGATGTCTTCCATGTGTCCCAGCTCCGTTGGTATCTGCACGACGATTCACACATCCTTGATTGGGGTGAGATGGACATCGAGGATGACGTGACCTTTGTGAAGAGACTGGTGATGATCGAGGATCGCAAAGAAAAGGTGCTTCGTGGGTGAACCATTCCCTTGGTTCGTGTGTTATGGAGACATGGTGGGCTTGAGGAGAGTACGTGGGAGAGGGAAGCACAGATGCGTACCCAGTACCCAGAGTTGTTTTAAGTTTTGTTCCTTGTTGTACTTATTGTGATAGAACATTTTGTCTTTTGGCTATGAAATGTACTGGTTTCCTTTCCTCTAATTGTGTGTGAAAAGCCTTGGCTATGTGGGGAGGAGAGAACATGATCCCTAATCAAGATGCATTAAGGTGGATGTGATTAAACCCATGTGGGCGAGTCAGTGCCGCCCAAAGTGGATAATATCTTGACATGGGGGTGGAAACTCCCCAACCCTCACATGCCTGGGCAGTTTGACATGATATGTTTCTTGGTTCATGACAAGAAGGTGTTCTTAGTTAACAACAAGGTTCACTCTTGAGAGGTATCTTTCGGGGTGGTTGTTCGGACCCGCCCTTTCCTTCTGGGTTGTTTAAATTCTCGAGGATGAGAATAGTTTGAGAGGTATCTAATGTGATGACCCTGACTCTCTTGGTCCTTCCCTTTGCCAAAATCCAGGTCCTAAAGGGGTGGAATCTCGGTGAGACCGATCGGCGCGACCGATCGGTGAGACCGATCAGTGCGACCGATCGGTGAGACCGATCGGGGAGACCGATCGGCACGACCGATCGGTGATACCAATCGCCGCGACCAATCGGGGAGGCCGATCGGTGAGACCGATCGGAGTCACCCGGCCTTGTCGAGTTGTTTCCAGTAGCGCTCCTTTTTGCGCAAATAGGGTTTTAAACCCTATTTTGAACTGTTTGAGCGTGTTTTAAAGACCTGTAACGCGTATAAGAGTTTTAATTAAATACTTAAAGAATTAATGAGTCGGTTTAAACCACTCGACCCCCTTTAATGATGAGTGGGGCTGTGTGGTCAACCCACGACCCCGCGCCTTACGCAGTTTCGCGTTCTCACCTCAACCATCTGCGGCTCTTATAAACTAAGGGTTAGCCGTGGTTTCTCCTTCCTTGATTGTGGCTTTTTACAAACAGCTTCTGGTGCATCGGGCACGCCGCATCGTTATCCGTAAAGTTCCGCACCCGGCCTAAGCTTCGATCATCTATCAACAAGTAGGGAATTTCTCCTTCACCTCTCTCTTTTGTGTATCATGTGGGGTGGGTGTGTTTTTGTTCTAAAGAATTGGATAAACCAGACCTAAATGAAGATAATGAACTGGATTCTATAATGAAAGGGGGGGCTGTGATCGTTGATCTTGTTTATATTATGACCATCTTGTTGAGTTGTGATGGCTTATGCCTTCTGAAAATCGAGGTTGTTGGTGGCCGTTGTTTGTGAACTAATGAACCCCTGCTGATGTTTTAAATGGCTAATTTGTAAATTTGAACTCCTGCTGTGAAATTGGTTAATCACGTATACCCGGATGAATAAATTGAAAGAACTGGGATCAACCCTTCTGTGATAACTCCTGGTTAGAACACACGGAATTTGAAATCATGGAGTGTGTTAAGTCATTTAAATCTGAAAATACCGGCATGACCCTGACTTGTGTTGATGGTGGTAGTTGGTTGTTTTCTTTTCAGGCCGATTGCTGGAAATTTGGGAGGGGATGGGATCCCCTGTCTTTATACTCTCGGTGGTTGTGTGAATTTGGGGATGGGACCCCCTGTTGGTATGGATTCGGTGGTTGTGAGTTTTAAGACCGGGTGGGTACTTGTTTATATCATGAATTGGGGTGGGATCCTTTGTTGTTGAGAACCGGGTGTGGGCGTTAACGGTGGATACTTGACTATTTACTTTCCTGGACTTGTGTCTATGCCTGCTAGTTTCCCAGTAGTGCTTAAACTTAATTAAACATTATCACTGAACTTGAAACAAGAATGGGACAAATGGGTTTTGTTGGCGAAAGTCGTGACTTGGGTCTTGGACGCAGTGGTGTTGTGTTCTGTAGGCTGGTTAGAAAAACCTAGGCTTTGGGTGAGTGCTTGTTACCTATATCTATACTTTTAGTTTTTTGTTTCTTATTTTCGCCCCACCCAAGTTGAGCACTTAGTGCCGAACATCCCCATTTCATGGGGGAGGTTGTTTTTTCCAACACTATTCTTAGTGGCTAGATATTAGCTCCTTTTCTGCTCCCTTTCCTGAATAGCCCAAGTATCTTCGGGCAGGTTGTGATGGCCTGAGGTCCATTAGTATCCCAAGAACCTTCGGGCGGGGTAGTGTGGTGGTTGGCCAGGTGTGTGCGGCAGGTGGTTTCCCAAGTGTCTTCGGGATGAGGCCCAGGTGTCTTCAGGCGTGGTGGTGGTTGTTCTAGCCTAGGTGTTTGCAGGCATGGTTACATGTGATAGTTGTGGCCCAGGTGTTTGCGGGTGGGATTCAGCAGTGGGACTGCGTGTGATAGTTGTGGCCCAGGTGTTTGCGGGCGGGATTCGGCAGTGGGACTGTGTGTGGTAGTTGTGGCCCAGGTGTGTGCGGGCAGGTGTGGCAGTGGGACTGCGGTGAGAATGGCGGGATTGGTTCGATGCGTAGGATGTCTCAATAACGAGTGGGAAAGTGGCGCGGGGTACCCAAACATCGATGTGCTCTGATTATATATATTACTTGACTTGAGTTATTTGGGGAGTGTGCCTTGGTGAGGCCTAGGGTGGATAGTTTACCTTGATTAGGTGTTTGGTTTACTCTTTTTCTCACGGGACTTTAGTACATTCCCCCACTTGTGCACGAGAGTCTTTTGTTTTCCCTAATGAGTGTACTTGTATGCTCACCCTACGTATATAAAACTGCTTTCAGGTTTCCAGGAGGACTTCGGGGATCACGCAGGACCATACTAACTCAGACCTTTGGGGTAGTTTCAGTTGTTGCTTTTCTTCTTTGGTACTTACCTTTGTAGTCACCTTTTGTACTTTGTGGCCTTACTTTTGGAACATGCATGTGGGAATGGTTTTCTTTTGGCTTTACTTTTATTTTACCTTGGTGTTGATGAGTTTCATCATCTTATCTCTCGATCTTATAAAACAAAAAGGGGTATTGCCTTCCATTTGTGAGAAATTTCTATACCCTTGGTGCTAGTCGCCACTTCGGGATCTATTGAAGGCGGGTCTCGGGGTTCATTATCTCTCCTTGAACTTAAAGAAGGAAGGGCCTGGAAATCTGGTAACCCTTCCCTCCTTTTAGTGAAGGCGGGTCATGAAATTATGAGTCATGGTTCACTACCATGGCAATCTTAGTAGTGAAGTTTCACTCCAAAGACCATCTTAGTATATCTCATGAGATATAAATCTTTACCCAATGCATTTGAGGGAGATATAGGTCCCACCCATATCATAATGAAATCACATGTACATGTTCCACAAAATCATAAATAATAAAATAATAACCCATGAAATGAAATGGTTATCATAAACATCTAATCATATCATAATTTATTGAAAAATATACAAGTTTCATAATCATTTCATCAAAAATATAACTCATGAAAGAAAAATCGATTTCATAAACATATGACTCGTGAAAGAGAAACAGGTTTCAGAAAAATCATGTCATAAAAACATAAACCATTCAGAGAAATAATATGAATAGAAACATTAAATCATTTACTGTTAAAGGCGTGAGTAACACCAATGGATGTCATATTATATGGGAAATAATTTTTAAAGATCTTTTAAAAACATTTCTGGAGGAAAATGTACTTCTTCTTTGAAAATTTATTTTTGAATTGTTAAACCTTTTGAAAATAATTTTCATGAAAATAAACTTTAAAACATATAAAGGAATAATTGAAATCATTTTGAAATAATTTTTCCTTTTAAAAGTTATAGAGGATCTCGAAAACCTTTTTAAAACAGTTTTTCCTTAGAAACATATAAAAGAAGCATGAAAACATTTTTAAAACCACTTTCCTTGAAAAATACTATAAAAACCTATAAAGAAATCCGGAACAAAATTTGAAAACCACTTCTTTGAAAATAAATTTATAAAACATTTTTATAAAAATTAACCTTTTAAACATACAAATTAAACTTCAAAGAAATGATGGCGGGTAAATATGTACATTCCATATAAGGTAAAAAGAATATTATTTTTATATGGTAAAAGGTTAGAAAATGTATTTTTCATAAAATGAAAATAATATTCCTTTGAAAACATTAGTAAAGGACAAAAAAAGGTAAAAATTTCCTTTAATTATCATAGGATATTAGTAGAATATTATTGGAATACATTTTTTGAAATCATGGTTTTAAAATAACATAGATTTTTGACTGAAGAGAGAGGTAAGGTCATATTTTAAAAAAACATATTATTAATTATATTAAGTACCAAAGAGGTTGAAAATGGTATTAATAAATTAAGTCTTAAATAATATCCATATTAAAATAAAATTCATGAGTTTTATTGAAATATGGATCATATAATTTCATCAATAAAAACGTGATCATCAATAATCTCGATAAACTATGAGATTGTTTCAATAAAATCTTACCGCATGGTAACTCTGAATCATAATACCCATGTGAGAAAAAGAAATTAAATGGAGATTAAAATATCATGAAAATGATTAGATTAATGATATAACATTTCAAAGTCATTTTATACACCTTATATAAATATATAGTTGTATAACATGGCATGTGTCTCAAAGAAGGAAAATTGAGACAAAATTAATTTACTGATTTGGTAACTTTTGAAACTTAAACCCCACAATATAAAGATAATAAAATGGTTATGTAAATATGCATAGTGTTAACTATAATATTCATATAATATATTAATTGGAAGTATATACACCAAAAAAATAAGTGAGCGGTGAATAAGGCATGTATCTCACGAAAATGAAGAGTGAGATGAAATTCTCTTACCTTATGTTTTGACTCTGGTCATACTAATTAAATCCTACTTTATAATAAATATAAATTTATTATAAATATATAAAAGATCCATATTCTTACTTTTAATACCATATACGGTTTGATTATGTCTTTATATTACCCACTTGTTAACAATTCTATGTTAAAGTTTCACATCAGGTAATATCCACTTTGTTTTTTTCATGTGTCTTAATTTGTTATATATTTGGTACTTATACTTATATAATGATTTCCAGAATGTAAAAAATTATTTAAATATAATTTATATTCATTATATTTGTATTATAATAATCCATATAATGTAAAATTATGAAACACAATACATCGTTCATGGATATGGTAAACCGTACATACGCATGAATGTTATTTCTATTTAATTGTTATGTTGAAAGAAATAAAGTAAAAGAAATATATGTATATATATTAAGGTATATATATATAATTATTAAATTAGATTTATTATATCATATATATTCACTAAACATATCCTTAATACATTTCATGTAGTGTGTGAATGAATCACACCGTTTTGAGGGGGCGGTAGTCCACACTTCCTCATACGAAGTTATCATATTATCACAAAATGGAAAGTATAAAGATATGTGTTGTAAAATAATTAAATAAGATTAAATACATAATAAATATAATATATAAAATATATAAATAGAGTTTACATTTTAATTTCTACCATGAGAGGCGGTAAAGGAAAAATGAACAATCATCGTTTAGTGAGGCGGTAGTTCGTCGTACGCGAAAACAGTATGTTTGTTACCCATTAGATGGAAGTGTGTATAAGTGTAGGTAGAAAACTTTTCATAAAAACATACTATTATATTAAGGATACTGGTTTTTTATACAATCCTTGAATGAGAATATTTTAGGGAGTGGATAAATAAAATAATGGAAATGAGTTTGATGGAGGGTGTTACCTCTTAATTGGGTAACTCCTTTTGGTTTGAACAAAATATCTTCCTTGGAAGGATTTATGCAAAAGGTAAGATTCAAGTAGGAAGGCATGGATTTTTGGGATCTGTTTGGGAAGATTTTTTTCTATCCAAATTGGCTTTATAGGTGTGAGTAATTGGGAGGATAGGAGGCCTTTTATAATGGTGGAAGAGTGGCACTCTTGTAATATTTTGGAAAAGGGAAACCCCACCCACATTTTTTATTGAAAGTGGATCTAATAATGGTCCAAATTAGTTTAAAGGGAAGATAGGGTCAAAAAATTTATATAAAATAGATTTTTTAAAAGTTTATGGTTCATTTTGGGCCTTAAGATTATGGTTTAGTCCCTTATTAAGTTTAATTTAACCTTAATCGTTGTAATTAGTTTTAATTATTTCACTAATTTTTTTTGTAAAAAACTAATTTTACATTATTATAAATTATAAATTATTATTATTCCAAATATTAAATCCATTTTTCAAAATTCCAATCACATAAGTGGCAAAAATTAATTTAAATTTAATCCCTTAGTTGGGTCTACAATGCGGGTTTTTAAAGTAAAAATGATCAAAAGTTTCATAAGTTTTTATATCAATTTTCAATTTGAGATTGGTTATAAAGACCGAAATTGGATTAATTTATAAAAATATTATCTAATTAAACTTTTAGACCAAGTTAAACTCTAATTTAACCTTATAAATAAATTAGAAGAAAAAGCAATTTTGAACTAAAATAGAGTATTTTTCACTATTCATTAAAAAATAAACCTTTACAGAAAAATATCAAAAATTCACCCTAACCTAATTTTTATTATTATCTTTCAAAGAATAATTTTATTTTAACATATAATATTTATAAAATTACCAAAATTTATATTTAAAATAGGTTCGTCATTAAAAGGCGGTAAAATTGCCATAATAAAAATAATATGTTTTATGAGTTAAATTGGTTTTATTCTTGTCTTAAGCTTATAAAATATATTATATGAATACCAAAAATATTTACTTGGATATATAACATATATATTACATTAAAATTTATTACTAATTGTAATTAATTTAATTTTATTATGATTAAAACAACTTTGTGAGTATAATAATAGTTTTCTATAAAAATACTCCATTTATATTCAATTGGTTCTTATATTCATATCTAAATAATTTTTAACTAATTAATTCATATTATATTTTTTTTTACCATATATTTACATAATTTAGTTAATTATATTCATAATATCTAATTTAACATCTAGGTAATATATTATTATATTTTTTAATAATATATTATTGTTCGGTAACACTCAATCTTGCGTGTTACGCAAGCTATCGAGGAAAGTCATTATTGTGAGTAATGAAAGATAACCTTGGTCTTCCATGTACATAAATATAAAATTTATATTACGTATAGTGCATGATTAACTTGGTGTTTCATATAAGTTAATCCAAACAGGGTGCTTTAATATAAAATAAACTATTTTTAGTGTTACTTGAAATGAAAAATATCAAAAAGATTAAATTAATTTGAAAAATAATTAATTCACAAAATCTCAGGGTGTTACACACCCCATGTGTAACTTTCCATCACATTAAATCTCTTCTAAATACACAAGGTCTATCAAATCACATCTCACCGAAATAAACTTGGTACATCACATCACATCTCACCCACAACCATAAGTAGAGTAGTAGGGTATCCTGAACATGAAGGAAATCATCATTTTCCCCCCTCCAATCATGCACGATCCCCACCATAAGTCATATTATCACATATAACTTGAATAAAAATGGGCCTCTACATCACATAACATGTTGAAGTTCTCTTTTTTACATCTATAAATCAAAGCTTGTGCATGTCAGCATTTCATAGAGGAGAGAGCGGGAATGGATGGGTATCCATCCACCCATTCTCGCCACTAGGATGTTGGGAAAAACACCACCCATATAAATATATGGGATTCAGAAAAGTCTGATTGAAATTTTTATGGCATGTATTTAAATCACAAGTGTTGGAAACAAGGTTTTTCTTTGCTAGAAATGGAGTATGGTTTGTGTTTATACTCACATGAAAGATCGGGGAGTTTTCAAGGAAAGGGATATTAAATTTCAAGCTAGAAATAGTATTGAAGGAGGAATCATTTCCCAATGTTTTCTAAATTTTTTAGTCCCAAAATTTAGAGGATGGATTACTTCGTGAAAAGTGGATTTCCTTGAAGTCCTTATCAAAATATTGAAAAGGCATGAGTTTTGTGAATAATGGACTTTGTGAAGGGTGGTTCATGAAGGAATAAAGGTTTTGATGGAGATAACCATCATTACTACAAGTATTATGAACGGTGATGGTTTTCTCTATGATTATGATAATTGGAGCATCATGAGTGTGTGATGGTTTGATGGAAATCTTCACAACAACGTCTAATCTCAATGGAGCTCTATTACTGAAGGAGCACCATAAATATATTTTGGAAAGATCTGGAAAATGTGCTAAAGGTGATGGATCATCACAAATGGCCAAACATTTAAATATGAGGTTACCCCCACTTCAAGGTTGCTTTGAAAAATGGGTTATTCTGTGTTGTCTCAGTGAACTTCATGAAGTCAGTTAGTTCCAAAAAGGAAGTTATCTCCGTAAAGGAGTGAGCTTCGTAAAAGGAAGTTCTAAACATCATGTTTCAGTAAATAGTGATTTCAGAGTGCATCAACTCAATTATATGGTTCAAGTAGAGTCTCGTGATAGACAGGTAAAAAGACTTTGATTCCAACCCACTGAAGCAACCTTCAAGTTGATAAACTGAGTTAGACTTATCTCAAAACAGTGAGCTAGGAAAAGTTAATAGAAGTGTTCTGAGGGATTTGGTGTGTTATCCATTAAATCTTGTTAAGGAAGTGTTCCATTCACATAGTTAATGTGTATGAAATTTTTTATTCCACAACCAGTGGAGAATAGTGGATTTAGGTATGATCGAAACACTATCTTCATATGCTTCTTGGACAATCCCTTAGTGGTGAACTAAGTAAAATTGTTTTGTTCTGTCTTTTCATGTGAATGTTTGATTGCTGATCAAATCCATCAAATAGGTTTAATGAGTTCCTACAAACCTGGGAATAAGATCCGTCATATTAAAAGAAAAATTTGACACCCTAATTCACCTCTCCCCTCTCATGGTGTTCTGGGGTCCTACAAGTGGTATCGAAGCCAAGGTTCACCTATGTTGGATTGTCTATAGTAAATTTGTTCCCTTTTGAATATTTGAGTTTCATTCCTTAGTCAAAAATGATGTGTAGTTTTGATTAATATTCAATTATCTTAGTGAAAAGCTTATATCCATCAATACCATGAAAAACATGGAAAGTAAATATAAGTGAGTGTTGAATAATTACCTCATATCTAAAGAAGAGGTAGTATCTCTTTCTCCATGCCTTTCTAATAATGAAGATATATCATGTGTGGAAAGTAAAGATAAGGTGTCTTAGGTTTCCACCAAAGATAATTAAAACCTTTATACCATGAAAATAAAAATATTTAAGTGATAAGGAGGTACGTGTTATCACATTTTAAAGTTTTCCTCAAAATAACATTCCTAGAACAAGTGGTGATAATGATCAATCTTTAACCTCACAAGAATTTTTAGTTGATAGATTAAGAAATTGACTGCATGATATTCTCAAAGAAATATCCTCCCTTGTTGGTGGAGTATTTGAATTTATGCAGGTAGATATCACATGGCTATAAGGAGAATCTGATGATTTGGAAAATTGCATGCAAAGAAAAATTCTCGAATGCTTAAAGCTATCTAAATAGGTTGGAACCTTTGAAAAAACAAATAGGGAACATGAAATAAGTTCCTAAAAATACCTTAATAAATTTTAAGATAAAGAGGGATTAAAAAATACTCTTAAATAAAAGATCCATGAATTTTAAGGGAAATTAAAAAATAGTACTGATTATAATCATTTACAATTTGAAGAAACTTCCATGAAGATCAAGTAACTTTACTTTTGATTTAGAATAAAGTTAAGCTGCGTGAAGAAGAAGATGTTAGAATGAAGAAGGCTTTTGAAGTAAATATGATTATGATTGAAGGTCATAAAATAATCATCAACAAGAAATTTCTATATTTGGAAGCTCATTTGGCCAATATTGAGATGACATATTTTGAGACTTCACAACATATGGAAACTGTTGTTGTTGAAACTCAATGCTCACCATAAGATTATAAAGATGAAATTCCTCCAACGTGTGATAAGAAGATCATGACATCTTTAAATGATCAATCTCAATAAGCTGAGAATAAATAGGTATCATCCATACCAACTAGTGTTAATGTCTCAAAACCTATTATCGTGAAGAGTGCAGGTTATGAGACAAATATTGGACAAGTATGGACAATGAAAGGTGATAAGAAACCTACCATTATGACTGGGGTGGATAGGAAAAAATATTATGGTATCAGGTTACCCACCAAGAGTACAACAAGTCATTAATAAGATCAACAACCTTATACATAAGATATAACAATATCAAAGTTTTCTGGTCAATGTTGGTGCTGCAACATATTTCAGAATTGTGCATTAGATTTTTGGTACAATCCTCTAAATTAAAGAGCACAAAGGAATCCTACTTAAGGGGGAATAAATCAAAAGAATAATAATCAACATCCAAAGGTTCAGAAGAATCTGTATAGTGCAAACAGATTTGGGAAGCTTGATAACATCTATAATGTATGCAATGGAAGTGGTCATAAAGTTGGTGCATGCTTATCTCAACATATATTTAATGATAAGTAAATAAGACCACAAAATATGACTAAGTATGAAGAATCTACCGTGGGAATAAATCATAAGAACCCATGTGGAACATCCAAACTTGCTGTAACTATTCCTAATGACATATTAGTTATTTTTCTAGATGATTTGGAAATAATGGGAAAACATGAATATGAACAGGCTAATTATGATGTAAACGTAAAATAAAATATTCCAAATGATGAAGAAAAATTGAATAAGATTTTGCAGATAAAATGATACTCTTGTTTTAAAGAAGTTTTGTGTGAGATATGCAAGAAATATAGTCACATTGTAAAAGGTTGTTTAACCTTACTTATAGAATAAGAAGTAGTCCTTAAGAGTAGTAATAATTTATCATCCATGAAGTCTATTAAGAATAAAAATTCTCCACAAAAACAATAATATAATGTGAAGAGATCCATGCTTCCTCAATATAAATTATAATAGATGTTCACTTGTGAAATCATGAAGACTGGAGTAAATAGAGAAACTTGTTTGAGAAAAACATCTCAAATTTTTTGTTCATATTGATGAAGTAAGGAGGATCCACCTTATTCTCATAACAATTGGTTATTATATTTGTGATTATAATGAAGTAAATTTAGTGGTGATGCATTCTCTTAGGGGAATAACCTGAGAAGAAGTGAGGGCTATCATTTTTCCTTTGATAGAAAAGATAAATAAGTAACTATCTTTGAATGATTCCTCAATTTAGTATTCAAGTAAAAACATGATGGAGGATCATTTTCAGATGAATATGAATATTTTCTACTCTTTATAACAAGGATAAATAAGGTATTATCTTGGATTGATCTTATTTTTGGTATCCTAAAGAACAAGTGTTCAATAAGATTATCCTTTGTGAAGTTGAAGAAGTTATCCAATGTATATAGTCATAAGATGAAGAACCATTCTTGTGTTTTCTCCATGCTAAAATTTATTGAAATCCATTTTTTATTAGATCCACATTTATGAATATGTTGAAGAGTATTTCCCCTGAGGGGTATATGAATGAATAATGATGATCAATATTCCATAATAATTATTTAAATTTTTATCTAACCTGATAATTCTAGAAATTACTTGAAGATTATGTCATTGGGAAATGATTTTTGGTGTTCAAAGGATAGATTCATATTCTGAAATAGTGGAATGGTTGTAAAATATTATGGGATGACATAAAGAATATGATTCAGAAAAAGACTCGGAAGAAGAAACGATGGCTTAAGAAACATCATCTGAACCTCATAGGATAAATAGAAGAGTTAAAATTGATCAATTTAATGTAATTGGGGATTGGATATCTCCCATATAGATAAGGAGAATGAGGAATAATTCACATTTTTACTTCCTACCAATTTTAGAACCAACCTCATTTAAAGAAGCTATGAAATATGAATCATGGGATAAATTCATGAATAAAGAACTTGATCAGATTTATAAGAACCAAACATGGGATCTTGTTACTATACCTGAAAATAACAATGTTATTGGAACCAAATGGATCTTCAAAAAAAATTATGAGTAGGGAAATGTGATTAGAAATAAGGCACGCCTAGTGTGTAAAGGCTATGCACAGATTTAATGTGTTGATATTGAAGAAATGTTTGCTCCAATGGCTAGACTGGATTCAATCATACTTTTTCATTCTATGGAAATTTAAAGAGGATAAAAAATTTATTCGATGGATGTCAAAATAGATTTATTAAATAGATTTCTTTAAGAACAAGTATACATTGAACAACCAGTGGGGTTTCTGATTAGAAATAATGAAACAAAGGTTTGTAAATTAAAGAAGGCACTCTATGGTCTAAATTAGGCACAATGATCATGGAATTATCATCGGGATTCTTATCTAAAGAAGATTGAATTTAAGAGAGGAGTTTCTAAACATAACCACTATGTGAAGAATTTGAAGGAAGATCAATTTATGGTGTTGGTGTAGGTGGATGATAATATATTTGGTGGAAAAAAATAGAGATCAGTGGAAGAATTTTTCAATAACATGAAATCAGAATTTGAAATGCCTATAATAGGTGAACTCACATACTTCTTAGGGATGCTTGAGATTTAGAAGAAGGATTACATTTTCATTTCTCAGTCAAAAAATGCAAGATATTTTTTGAAGAAATTTAATATGCATGACTCCAAAACAATATCGACTCTGATTACAGTTGGAACAAAACTTATAAAGCATTAGGATGGGACTTTGTGGATCCCACCATGTACAGAAGAATAATTGGAATCCAATTATACTTGACTACAACACGGCCAGATATCTTCTTTGCAACATGCTTAGTATCCCGTTTTCAAAGTAATCTCAAGGAAGAATATATGGAGTTAGTTAAAAGAATCATGAGGTACATTCAAGGTACTCACAAATATGGATTATACTTTTCTATAGGTAGAGATAATTAACTATCATCATTTAGTGATGATGATTAGCTTGGAGATGTGGTTGATATAAAGTCCACAAGTGGTGGAGAATTATTCATTGGAAATAAATGTGTGGGATGGTTGAGTAAGAAACAGGAAAGTACTTATATTATTACTACTTAAGTAGAGTATATCTCTGTTATAAAGGCTTTCACTCAGCTACTATGGATGAAACAACAACAGACTGATATTGGTGCTGAGGTGAAACATCCAACGGTGCTTCAATATGATAACAATAGTGCAATAGATCTCACAAAAAATATGGTTTAGCATTCTCGTACAAAACTTATTGAAATTTGATATCACTTTATCAAATTAAATGTTGACCAAGGCATGATTAAAATGGATCATGTTGGAACTGATGACCAATTGGTTGACATTTTGTCCAAATCATTATCACACATGTTTTCAAGAAACATCGGTTGAACCTCGATGTTCAACCACCTCCCACTTGGACATCATTAAGAATTCTAGGCCACAAGAACCCAATTCAGGCATCTCCTCCTATTTTCTACACTGATATTTTCTCACATAGACTTAGAGTGTTGGATTCTTTGTTTATTGCATATCAGGTTTTGATTGTAACTGGTGATTTATTGAATTTATCTATAGATTTACAACAAACCCAAAGGAGGTGATTATCGTAACCAAGTCTTTTCTTTGCTAAAAATTGAGTATAGTTTGTGTTTGTTGAAAATCCTCACATGGAAGATCAGGGAGTTTTCAAGGAAAGGGATCTTATAGTTCAAGCTAAAAAATTAGTGAAGGTTGCATCATTTCCCATTGTTTTCCAAATTTTTGGGGTCCAAAATTTGGAGGATGGATTGCTTCATGAAAAGTGTATTTCATTGAAGACCTTATGAAAATATGGAAAAGGAATGAGTTTTAGGAAGAATGGGATTCACAAAGGGTGGTTCACAAAGGTGTAAAGGTTCTGACAAAAAGCTATATGATTAAAACAAGAAAAGAGAACGATGATAGTGTTTTCCACGATTACGAGAATTGGTGAATCATGAGTGTACGATGGTTTGATGGAAAGATTCATGCCAATTTCAAATATCAATGGAGCTTTGTGAGTGAAGGAGCACAGAAAAGATATTTTTGAAAGATCTTGAAAATGTGATAAAGGTGGTGGTGAATTGTGAATAGATGATCCTATAAATAGGAGGCTACCACCCACTTCATTGATATTAAATTATTCAGGGAAAATTTGGAATCACTCTGATTTAGTGAAGCTAGGGGAGCTTCGTGAATCTGGGTTTCTATGTGAGCTTGATCATTAAGAAAATAATACTTTAGTCTTGAATGATTCCAATGCTTCTATGTAAAGGGTGATTCATGATGATGGGGTATTCTGCATTGACTCAATGATCTTTGCGAAGGAAGTTAGTTATGTGAAGGTAGTTAGCTTCACGAAGGAGTGATCTTCACAAAGGAACTTTGTGAAAGATAGATTTGAACATTAGGTTTAAGTAAATATTTCTTTTATAGTGAATTAACTCAGGTCTATGGTGTAATTATTGCCTCATGATAAATAGGGGAAAAGACTTTAATGTCAATCTATTGAATTTAACTTCAAGTTGATAAACTAAGTTAGACTTCTCTCAAAGCAGTGACTTAGGGGGAGTCGATCGAAGTGTTCTGAGGGAGGCAGTATGTTATTCTTAAAATCTTATTAAGGTAGTTTCCCTAGAATAGAGTGACTGTGTCTAAACATTTATATTCCACAAATAGTGAAAATTAGTGGATTTAGGTACTACCGAAATAGTATCAATGTATTCTCCTTGGACAATCCCTTAGTATTGAACCAAGTAAAATTGTTTTGTTGTCTCTCTTAATGTGAATGTTTTATTACTAATTGAATCCATAATAGAGTTTTAGCGAGTTTCTGTCAATTTGGAAACAAGATACGTCATATTAAAAGAAAAATTTGACACCCTGATTCACCCCTCCCCACTTAGGGTGTTCTGGGGTCTTACAACAAGGAATCACAATGTATATAATATCATAGCATGCAATCCCATCTTATGGGTTAACACCCAAAGCACTAACCAACTCACAATAACATCACCTCATCCTCACAACACTGTCACATTCACTACCACCTATAAATGAAAAACATCAACCAAAAAACTATATACACACACCAAATTTCACATGCCATTATATTTCTCAATATAATCCATTTTCAATATTTCACATTACAACCCCATTACATTTATTTAACCCATTTATTTCATTATATATCCCATTTATTTCACAATAAACATCAACTATATTTAACTATTCTCCGGGTATTTTTAATTTATTCATTATCCATTTCTATTCCATTATCCAAACCAACCCATGACATTTAAAATCATTATTATCCAATTACATTACTACTTGGGAAAATAGAACATCACAACATCACACAAAGAATCAAAACATAGACCTCATCAAAGAAACAATCATCACATCACCACCATTCATAACCATATCATCTTCCTCTTTTCCATAGCCATTGCACAGCCACTTTTTTATCGCAACAACCCCCATAAAACTCAACACATAACTAAACCACATCACAACTTCACATAACCATCCTATAGCATGGACACACCAAAACATAGAATCCCCACATAGTAAAACTAAACATTACCACACCTTTAAAATTTTAACACATAACATTTTCATATTTAGCATAGGGGCATTACATCAAATTGACTTATTTCTTTAAGGAGAATTCTCACACAATACATATATCCATGTGAAACTAATTCATTATACATATACAAGTAATTATATATTTTAATAAATTTGATAACAAAAAATAAAAAAATAAGGTTCCACAAGATATAAATTACTATATAAACAAAGGATTCCAACATCCATGATTTTCAGCAAGGCATCAAACTCATAAAATTTGATATCAAAGATAAGAAAAGATATAAAACATGTTATTCAAACTATTACCCCATAATTTATAATTAATTATATTAATTATCCTAATACAAACTATATTTAAAAATTATTATAAGATCATAACCCAATCCCACAAGATTTGTGTTTGTGACAAACAAAGGGACCCCGCCCAAGAGGATGATTTCCAATATGCTTCACAAGTTAGAAATAAGTGTAAGGCCTCCACCAAGAAATACATGGATGAAGACCACCTTGATCACCCTAAACCCAACACCACATAACATTAAATGACCAATGAACCATAAAGAAATATGATACCTTGAAATAATCCACACCCAAATGATTTAAACAATAAAAAATTGGAGAAAAACAATGATGGGTATTTCCAAAAACCTCCTTGGATCGATTCTCTATTTTCATGACTCGCCTCAGTGGGACCCATGTTGTGACTGCTCAAACCTACCTACAATAGGCTAGGGGTTAGAGAATAGTACCGAGAAGGCATATCACTAACATGGTAGGCCTTAGCCTAAGTACTTGTACACATGCACAAATCTACAAGCCTATACAATGCTAAAATATAAAAACAACTAAACAACCATGCATGAATACATATAAATTCCACAACCATAGTGTGATAAGAAGTAAAGGAAAGTAAACTAGGACAAATAAAATCCCACCACAAAGATTCTGATAACAATTCCAACCTATGAAGAAAGATAGGGACTGCTTTCTAGATTCCATAAGAACACACCTTGGTCTATTTGGTCTCACTAAGAATCATCTGGTCCTTTTCCATTAAGGAACTTGCCGAAAGGTCATTCATCTACACAATACACAACATGTGCGGTCAAATCATGTGTAGGGGTGAGTATAACAATACCCATTACAACACCCCAAAACCAAAAAAAATGCAACAATGGAAATACATCCATCTCTACATAGTTAAATGTCTACAGTTCACACAAAAATAATATATATATATATATAATCAACAAGACACACAGTCTAAAGGAAAGTCTCAACCATAATATACCATCCTTGGATTCCACATAGAACTCATCTGGGAGAACACACTCTTGTGTCTGATAACACTAATGATGTCTATCCGAAAATATATGATACACTAATGAGGATCACACCCAACTCCATGGGGGATACCAACAAATCAATATAGAATAACCCATTAAGTATAGGATTGATGCCTGTGTAATGTTGGTCATGATGATACCGGTAACTCCACCTAGGTAACAAAGGTGAATAGAGGATATAACTCTAGGACTCATAGAGGGATTCCAATAACTCTATCCAAGAAGTCCTACTGAAAGGGATCATTTTCCTAGGAGTAGGAGAGGATTACATAATAAACTTCTATAAAAAGGATAATGGGAACACACCCTAACAAAACATGTCCATGATAAAGAGGGAAATAGATCTAATTCATGTATAAAAGAGTACACAACATGTAGTAGGGTTCACACTCTATGTCCCTTGACCTAGGTCCTACCCATGTAAATTCCCTGTGTCATCAAGTCATGTCTATGTGGGAGAGTGCATGTCATGTTGGCTATCCGTCTACTCAGCCCATGTCCGTGTGGGAGTACATGGCATGCTCTAACCCATATACTCTATCCCATTCCCATGTACTCTATAAAGTACATTTTGAATCACCAAGCAGAGACCATATTCCATGTAATAGGGTCATATGTCATGTGATACTTAAATTTATCTCGAAACCCTAGTCTCTTCATAGGGGGCCACATGTCATGTAATCTCGGATTACATGTCATGTGTTATAGGATTTTCTAGAATCCCGGATCTGTTATCTGCACATCTTCTTCACTACTCCAGCCTCTGAACTGACTGTTCCTCATCCATAAAATCATGAATCATGCCTAGAAGAACCTAAACATCACTGATAAAAAAATTCTAGGCCTTCGATCTTCATGGAAATTGGATTTATGTTTCGTTCTTTGAAACACACTAAAGAACGCAAAATCGGGTATACACATCATCTGATCTAATTTTTCCGCAACTGTCTCACCTATATCATGTCATGTTGATCTCAGATCTATAATATCATATCATTACACCAATAAACGAGTGTGAAATGATTTATTGATCGGAATACATTGGACTGTGGTCCAAATGAATAATGACCCTAATGAATGCTGAAACAAGGGATAAAAGCAAAAGAAAAATAAAGAGGGATGGAACTGAATTGATGTTTGTTTAGATATTGATTTTTTTCTATTATAATGATAATCAAATAATCAACAATAAAGTAATTCCCTGACCAATCCCCTCAAAATAACCAATCCCGCAAGATGATCGAACTTCAGATCAATCTGCTCATTGATTGATTGAATTCATCATAAAAAATAAGAATAGGAAAATAATCCAATCAAAATAAACGTTCAACCTCAATTTTTATCAATCCATAATGAAGAACAATTCTATACCATGATTTTGAGAGAGATCCTTTGAATCTATTGCGATTCGATCATCGATCCACGATCCTGTCGCAATTCATCTACAAGAAATCCTCTAATGTTCTCTTTAGTGGATCTCCAACAGCTCCAAGGTAATGAGGATAACCATTAAATAAAAACATAACAATCTATTTAAATAATTTCCAATCACCTCATTTACTAAAAGAATAAAAATAATTTATTTTATTATTTTATTCATTTCTACACCCCCGATGAATTTTCAACAAATGACACATGCCGACCAAGGCTAAGTAATTTCTAGGGTAAAACCCACATTCTAAACTCAATGGTCCCCTCATATTTCTGATTCGGGTCCCCATTTACAATTTGTTCCACTTTTTAAGAAAAATACATGTGCATACTATTTAATATATTTAATATATTTCTGACATTTATCTTAGGTACACTAGGCCTCAAAATCACACATAGTATCATATCCTGGTCTCAAAAATAATCCATAAAATATCCAAAAATAATATATGGAAAATTCAAGTCATTAAATTCTCCCCACCTTAGGGATTTACATACCAAAAATCCAAAACAAGGGATACACAAAGAGATGTGGGTATTGAGTAAGAATATTATCCTCTATCTCCTAGGTGATATCCTAGAGATTCATGTGCAGCCACCAGACACATACCAAAGGAATTTCTCCCCCATGAAGGATCATATCCTACTAATTCTTGACCTCTATCGGGTACTCAGCAAGGGTACCTCCATCCTTGATGTCCATCTCAACCCAGTCGATAACATTTGATGGGTCATGAACATACCTCCTTAGTTGCGACACATGGAAGACAATGTATACCTATTCTAACTATAGAGGGAGAGATAAGAGGTAAACCACCTCACCAACTATATATAGTATCTATAAAGGTAAAATGAATCTCAAAGATATCTTATCACCCCGACCAAATCTCTTTAATCCATGTTGATGTGAAACCCATAGGAACACATGTTCTCCCTCCTCAAACTATAAAATCCTTCATCTCTTGTCCACATAAGACTTATGATATCTTTGTGTAGTCTTCATCAGCTCCTGGATGATACACACATTCTCAGTAGTTTCTCACACAAATTCTAGTCCAATGAGTGCCAAATCTCCTAGGTTAGTCTAGAAAATTGTTGACCTACAGGTTCACTTGTAAAAAATCTTGAATGGTTACATATCAATGGTGAAATGTAAATTTTGGATGTAAAAAATATCCACTAGTGGTAGGTGATCCTCCCAACTATGAAAAAAGTCAAACATCAAAGCTCACAGCATTTCCTCCAGAACCTGAATGATCCAATCAATATTGCCATCATTTGGGGGTGTAACACTATGCGAAAGCCTAACTGAGTCCCAAAATCTTCCTATAATCCCTTCCATAATTGGGATGTGAATTGAGAATCATGGTTATAAATGATTTTGGATGGAACTCCATGGATTCTAACTATCTCATGAATGTATAGGCATCCCAAGATCTCTATATAACTCTGCTCATCCCACTTCCACTTTGGAACCCCAAGGGGTTGAGAAAACCTACTGGAACTTGTTGCTCGGTCTTTATTTTTTGAAAATTAAAGAATCAAGATACAAACTCTATAACTCTATTATTCATCCCTAGAAACCAATACTAACACCAAAGGTCCTGGTACAGCTTTACCATAGCTAGATGTACCAAAAAAGGAGATGTATGAAACTCTATCAGAACCTCCTCCCACAGCATCACCGGTACCATCGTACTTCTTATAAAAAGAATGAAATACTCCCCACCTTTATAAAATCCATCAGGATCATGTCCAATGGATATCTGAGAAATTAGGGTTTCACAGTCGACATCCCCAAGATGTGCCTCCCAGACTCACTACAAAAAGGATGGGTAAAATCCATCGATTGGTGGTTAGATGTTCCATCTCCAACCAAAAAGGATAACTATAATGATTTCAACTACTCTATTTCTTCTTCAGCAACTGCGAAAAAGATCTCCTACTGATAGCATCTCCTACCACGTTACCCTTCCATGGAATATAGACAATTTAAAAGTAATAATCCTGGAGGAACTCTATCCATCACCTCTATCTCAAGTTAAGATCCTTATGATATAAGATATACTTGAGACTCTTGTGATCAAAGTAAATGATAAACCGCTCGCCCATCAAGTAGTGTTACCACATCTTTAGTGTCACACCCCAACTTCACACATTGGTAATGATTCTAATTTTTACCTTTATCTGATAATTTTATTTGATTTAATTGTTTTTTTGAGGTGCATTTCAGGCCCAATGAGAGATTTTTCATTTTTCTGATAAATGAATGTTTGGATTAGCAGCGCTCGACACATGGGCATGGCTCAGTCAAAGCCATGTCACTTCGCTAAAGCAATATAGGCCCTGACCGATGCTTTATTTTATTTTAATTATTTTGGGTTTCACTTTTGAGTCGCGGGTTGAGCCGGTTTTAATTTAAATGATTTTGGTGTCATACATGGGTGCAAGGTTGTAAGTGCGATTGTATGTAGATCCCATCCTTAATTAGAGAACTTTTTATTATTAGATGTGTTATTATTTTGGTGCTCGACCTTGCGCATGATCGTGCGCATTATCCGGACCCAATAATAATGATATTATTATTAGTTTGGTTTTTTGTATTATTCTGGTTTTATTATTTTTAGTTTTATTATTAGTATTAAAAAAATTGTTATTATTAATTTGATTTCTGTTTTATTCTTTTATTTGTATTTTATTTTTATTCCTCATTTTTTATCCTCTCTTATTTTATTTTATTTCCTTCCATTTTATCTTCCCTCTTTTATTTTTTTTTATTTTTTTTTTCTCTCCCTCTTTTATTTTCTTTTTGTTCCTTCTGTCTTTTGTCTTTCTTCTCCTCTCTTCCACTCCACCCTCCCCGCGGGGACCCTCCCTTCCCCTCCTAACCCTACCCAAGCCGCAATCCCCCTGGCTCCATGTGTGGCGCGGCCTCTCGGCCAAGCCCCTACGCTCCGGCGACGGCCTCCCCTCATCCCGCCCGACTCGCTGGCTTCCCCTCGCTGCGCCCGACTCGCTAGAACTCCCCCCCCCCCTCCAGCCAGATGCCCACATGCAGCACATCCCCTTGCTTTCCCCTTCGGCGCGGCCTCCTCCGGCGAACGGGACCCCCTCTCCCTACTAACCCGCTCCCCCTGCACCCCGGACAGCCTCCTTCGGTGCACCGACAGCCTCCTCAGAGCTTCGTCCAACCTTATGCACCCTCGTCGTAGGTGCCTTCTCCTTGAACCGGGTTACTCTTGCATTTTGGGTAATTTTTTTGGTTAGGGTTTGGTTGGAATTTGGTTCGTTTATGGTGTAATTGATTTGATTGCATGTTATTATGGATTAGTTGTTTTTTTTTGTGGTGTGGTTGTCATGTGGCGTAGTTTGTACACCGCGGTTGCAAAGTTTTGATACCGAAGGTATGTGTTTCCGCATATATGTTTTGTTTGACAAATTAATTTTCTTGTTTAATTAATTTATCATGTTCCTTAATTTATTTTCTTTCTGCTAATGTGTTATTTAAATTTTAGGCACAATTTGATGTGAAAATTGAAGTATATTTGAAGTGAGTTTATATTTTTGAGTTTAGTTGCACTAAGAAATATGTGTGTGTGTGTGTGTGTGTCTTCCTTTTATGTACACACTTGCAATGTTTAGAATAAATTGTTTTATGTGAAATTACCTAAAGATTAATCTTTCATGTGAAAATTTGTTATTTTGTATTTGAAAAACTTTTTGTGTTTATTGTAAATAATTTATAAGTTGTTTGAATAATTTATTAATTATTTTCTATGATGCGAATCTAGTTCTAGTTGATGGTTGGGTGCGTTTTCTTTTTCTAGTAGTGTTTTTATGTGTTGCGCATGAAACTTTTCTTTGGAAAAACCCATGCTAAATTGTTTATCAGTGTTTTTTTAACTATGCAGTTCATCTATTAAAATGTGTGTAGGCTGCAGTTGGTATTTTGGTGTTTCATCTTGGCGTGTTTGGTTTTAGAGAGGATTTTTTAAGTGTGTTTTGGGTGTAAACTTTTGATGTGCTATTTTGAAATGTTTTATAAAATGTTTAAGTGTTTAATCATTTTATTTAATTATGTGTTTATTGAGGGGTCCCTACCTTGGAGGTTTGAGTCATTAGCAACAAAGACCTGCGTATATGTGTATGCATGAAAATGTATATGCATGTACGCAAAGTGGTCTTGGGATTCCTTTGTTAGAAGCTGTGTGATTTGAGGTAGGTTCCCTACGCCATTACCTTTAATTAGAGTTTCCAATTTTTCTTGGAGTTTCTTTAGAATTATTTTTTTGGTTTTATATGAAATTCATATTCACTATACATATATATGGTTATGGTTATTAAAAAGTGTTCTCTTGTGTATTTGAACATAAAATGGGTATTTCCAAAACGGTGTGTGCTCTTTTGTTTGAATTTGTTATGAAAGTTCAACGACATGTTTGACTTTTGAAGGGATTACAAAGTGATTTTCAAAATGGGTTTTGGTATGAACACAGGATTAAAAGATGATTTGATTTCCAAAAAATGGTTTCTTCATTTTAAGTGTGGTTTTATGTTCGTTTTAAAAATACACTGCCTTCATGTGTTCCAAAATGATGAATACTCCTTGTAAAGAGATGAGGCCCATTTGGCACATTCAGTTTGGATTGCGAAAATGGAAAACCCCACATGAGACATTCCCCTAGTTTAAAAAATTTTATTTAAGTGTTTATGTGTGGTTTGTGATATGTGCCTAGTAAAGTGGCTTGTGAATTTTTGTGTGACGGATATAAAAATGTGGATGAGACCAAGGGGGAGATCGGTGTTGAGAGGGTGAGTTTGTTTCTGAATAAAGAGAAAGATGTGTTCATGTACGTTAGTTTTATGAAAACTCACCACCACTTGTAACAGAGCACAATGAGAAACCTGGGTATCTAGGTGGGTGAACTAGGACTTGTGGGCTAGTGTTCCGGACATGAATTGACCCAGTTTCACTGTAGGTTTGATGATTTCAACACTAACTAAACATATAAATGACTGGGGTTCGTGGCCTTCTAAGCCGTGTTTTCTGAGGGTCGTGGTCTTCTAAGCCACATTTTATGAGGGTCGTGGTCTTCTAAGCCATGTTTCACCAAGACACTAAGATCCTAGGTCCCCAACTAACACTAGCTGCTTAGGGACTTCCCATAGTTCTTGTGAAACGATTTTAAATTCAATTGTTTCATGCTTGTTCCCTCTTTTGTGAAAACCATATTTTAGTCTAAATTGGTCTCCTTAAATTTTGAAATGTTAATGCCTGCTCAAAAACCTATTTTTAAAAATGGAAGAGAAATGTTTTTCTTGTAAATTCAAGCTTGTTATTTGAATTTGAAAAGTGAACAACATTATTTTATTATTCCTTATTTTCAAACTAGCATGATTTACATTTCTTATTAAAGATAGTGGCATAGAGAGTTGTTGTATTTTGGATTTAATACTGAGAATCTCGGTGCTCACGCCTAATTTATATTTTTAGTTTCAAGTTCTTGTTTTTGATCTCTTTTACAGTAATCTTGTATCTATGTTTTGTGGTGACCCGCGAGGTCACTTTGAGGTATGTTTTACTTTCAATTCTTGTTCTATTTTCAATTGAAAGTTTTTAGCTAATTTTCTTAGTTTATGTCAATTTTTTATCTGTCTTTTCTAGGATAAATCGTTCCCAACTGCCTCATTGTGGTGCCCGACACTAATTTCCATCCTATGGGGATCGGGAATGCCATTCGGACCATGTCGCAGACCGGGTCAGGCGCCGGGTCGGATGATGACCTGGCCTGGTTCATGAAAAATGGTATCAAAGGTAGGTTTTGTTCTTGTTATTTGGGGTGTTAGGTAGATTGGTGATAGGATTATCAGTACTTGAGTGGTTGGTGTGAGAATAACTTTGTGAACACTTGCTTTCTCCGACCCTCGAGTAACCAAGGATAGTCTGGGATTTAAGTTTTTGCCTTTGTTCCTTATGTATGGGGGATGACAGTAGGAGTAAACTGGTATTGTGCGTGGTCTCACATGGAGTATCGACCCATGTGATGCCCGAGAGTATGGTTCGAAACTCATAGTGGTTGGTGCTTACTAAGGGCATGGTCTGCTAAACAATGTAACCGGGTTAGACATGACCACTAGTCCTCCGCCCAGATGATTTAATGTTTGTGATGTCTTGCTTCAGTTTTGGGTTGGTGAAAAAGTGTTTTCTTTTAGGAAAGCGGACCTTGGGGTTGCTCTTATTTTATTTTTGGTGTGAGTTTGGCATGATTTTTGGAGGGCATTTCTTTTGAACCTTGTTTTTGGAAGTCGGCGTTTGATTTTTCAAAGATGAATTTATAAAAGAATTTCTTGGGTTATTAAAATCAAAGTGAGTTATTTTTTAAATGGAAATCATTTTGAAAATTTTCCTTGAATTTTTGAAATGGTTTTGGAAGAAGAAAAAAAGGTTTTTTCGGATATTGTGAATGTTTTGTTTTGAAATCAGAGTAGCCTTGTTTCTTTCCAGGGGTATTTTTATTGTTGTGTGCATGTGCATGTGGACATGATTAATGGATAATTTATGGATCATGTGGATGGTTGCCTAAGTGGAAAAAAAATGCATATTCACGAGGCATCATGGAATATCAGTGGTGAGTGATTTATTTCTGAGGTTGTTTCTCATCTCTTGAAAAGTGGGTTTTTATCTAAAATGGGTTTTTGTGCTAAAATGGTTTTGGAAATTGGAAAATGATATTGAGTTTAGAGTGAAGACAACTTTTTCAAAAGATATTTTGGGATGGTTGTGCAGTGCTTGATTTTTCAAGCGATTGTTTTTCTTTAAGAATGAATTGATGTTTTAAATTGGAATTACTAAAATTATATCTGAGATGTGGATGTTTGTTTTGTGATGTGTTTGGATTTTTGGAAGGTTGTTTTGTGTTTCTTGTTTGGTATGTGCCCCCTAAAAATGTCCCATGGGTTTCTAGTAAGTCTCTCAGTTCTTGGCTCAGCCCAGACTCCTAGTGGAGTGGCGGAGTTGGGTTCTACTCGGTGGTGTCGATTTTTCGTAGACGTCCAGGTCAGTTGGATATCGTTGATTTCTTTGAGAAAGTTGGAAGTGTCTCTAGTTTTGGAGGAACTCCAAAAGCTTTTTGCTGTAAGTTATATCGAGTATGCCTAGTGGAGCAGCACTAAACCAGTGAACAGCGATCGCTCCATTTTTTTTGCGAATAAGGATGTCTTGAGCGATCCTTAAGACTAACCTCATCCCACGATTGTACCTAAGGAAGTGAAGGTTCCTCATCTGATGAGGAGTGTGAACCAATGAGACCTTTTCTTGGGGAGCTCCTTCCATCAGTCCGTGTTGCATGTCGGACAGACCGCTCAACCTCCTATCTCTATTGTGGTCAGTCAGACACTCTAAGTTGTTCACTGTAATTATCAGTTGGTATGTTGATAGAGTAGCCGCGCGGGACACAAGGAGAATTATGCAGGATACTTTTCCATCAGAGGAAGTTCCATTCATAGGTGTTCAAGTTATGACTGTGAGGCGGTAGATGCTTCAGACATCAGGGGCCCAGCCATAGGTCTTGGGGTGAATCTTGCACGCAGTCAAAACTCATCACACATGGGATGATCTTGGTCTGAATTAAGTCCGCAGTGATGGGATGAGGACGAATTAAATTTTCCCTATTACAGTGCCGTCTTTGAAGGACTTGTATCTTTGTTGTGGTCTTAATTTATGGGAGTTTATATTGGGTCTTAATAAGGTCTGAAGAATTAGTATTCTTGTAAAGCCAGCAAGCATGCTCTGTGAACCTTCTTGTGGTCAGTTATGGATCGAAATTGTACTTGTTTCATAGATTCTTATGTCTTGTGGAATTGATGTGTGTTTGTCCAGTTTGTCCTTAGGTTATGATTTTCCTCTATCAAAACCATCTCATGAAGGGGAGTGTTGTCCATTGTAGGAATAATGAGTGTAGTTCGACCTGCGTTGGTGGGTTTGTGATGAGGAGTTCAGCCCGTATCACTCAAAGTAAACTGGGAATACCTATGCGAGTTTCATGGTGTTAGGGAAATTCTAAAATGGTGGGGAGACCCACCTCGGGTCTCGCCATTGTCCCCTCTTGTGTTGGTTGGTTAAACTTAGGGAGCTTGGACGGTCAAGCTAGTGTTAGAGGTTTTTATGAGTTTTGAGTTGTTTTGGTTTGAAGAACCAATGTTTGACGAGAACCCTAATATGGTGGGGAGACCACCATAGGATAAGCTTGTGGAAGACTCTGTTTTCAAAGTGAACTTGGTGGAGCATCCCCTTGCCTTTGCTCCACCTGACCTCATCCATGCTAATTGGTTAGCTCAGATAGTGGGTCACTTGATGAGTGTTCTTGGAGATATTGATTGTCCTGGGTGATCCCTAAGTCCGGGGTCGGGGTGTTCCATGTTGTAGTTCTATTTTGAGGTGAATTCCTTGTTGTTGGTCATTTTTCTTGGTGGTTCTGGTTTTGAGATCTTAGATGTTTCAAGACATGGGTGTTTTGAATTCCCGATCTTTGGGTGATTGAGTTTTGTTTTAGGTATCTTCATGGTCGTTCTTGGAATCTTTTCTTGGTTAAGTCTTTTGGGACTTTCTGGGGGTAGAAATTGTCATGGTGGGGAGAATTTTCACACACCAACTTCGCACATCAGTAATGATTCTATTTTTTACCTTTATCTGATAATTTTTTTTGATTTAATTGTTTTGTTGAGGTGCATTCTGGGCCCAACAAGAGATTTTTCATTTTTCTGATAAATTAATGCTTAGATTAGCAGTGCTCGACACACGGGCATGGCTTAGTCACAGTCGTGTCACTTCGCAAAAGCGATATGCGCCCCGACCGACGCATTATTTTATTTTAATTATTTTGGGTTTCACTTTTGAGGTGCGGGTTGATCCGGTTTTAATTTAAATGATTTTGGTGTCATACATGGGTGCAAGGCTGTACGCGCGATTGTGTGTAGTTCTCATCCTTAATTAGAGAACTTTTTATTATTAGATGTGTTATTATTTGGGTGTGTGACCTTGCGCATGACAGTGCGCATTGTACGGCCCCAATAATATTGATATTATTATTAGTTTGGTTGTTTTTATTATTATGATATTATTATTTTTAGTTTTATTATTATTATTATTAAAATATTATTAATTTTAATTTTTTTTATTCTTTTATTTTTATTTTATTTTTATTCCACATTTTTTTATCCTCTCTTATTTTCTTTTATTTCCTTCCATTTTTTCTTCCCTCTTTTATTTTATTTTATTTTTTTCCTCTCTCTCCCTCTTTTCTTTTCTTTTTTTTCCTTCTCTCTTTTTTCTTTCTTACCCTCACTTGTGCTCCACCCTCCCCTCCCCTCCTAACCCTAACCAAGCCGCAAGCCCCCCTTGGCTCCCTATGCGGAATATCCTCCCGGCCAGGCCCCTGCGCTTCGCCGGTGGCCTCCCCTTGTCATGCCCGACTCACTGGCCTCCCCTCGTCGTGCCCGACTCACCGGCCTCCCCTCGCCACACCCGACTCATCAGAACCACCCCCCCCCCCCCTCTGGTCGAATGCCCACATGTAGCACCTCCCCTTACTTTCCCCTCTGGTGCGGCCTCCTCCAGCGAACCGGACCACCTAGCCCTACCATCCTGCTCCCCCTGCACCCCAGACAGCCTCCTTCGACACACCGAGAGCCTCTTCGGAGCTTCTTCCAACCTCTCGCACCCTCACCGTAGGTGCGTTCTCCACAGACAGGTTTGCCCTTGCATTTTGGGTAATTTTTTTGTTAGGGTTTGGTTGGAGTTTGGTTTTTTTATGGTGAAATTGATCTGATTGAATGTTATTAGGGATTAGTTGTGTTGTTTTTGGTGCGGTTTTCATGTGGCAGAGTTTACGCACCGCAATTGCGAAGTTTTGATATCGAAGGTATGTGTTTCCGCATATATGTATTGTTTGACGAATTAATTTTATTGTTTAATTAATTTATCATGTTTTTTAATTTATTTTCTTTGTGCTAATGTTTTATTTAAATTTTAGGCACAATTTGATGTGAAAATTGAATTATATTTGAAGTGTGTTTGTGGTTTTGAGTTTAGTTGCACTAATAAATATATATATATATGTATGTATGTATGTATTCCTTTTATTTACACACTTTCAATGTTCAGAATAATTTGATTTATGTGAAATTACCTAACGATGACACTTTCATGTGAAATTTTTTTATTTTGTATGTGAAAATATTTTTGTGTTTATTGTAAATAATTTATAAGTTGTTTGAACAATTTATTAAATATTTTCCATGTTACGAATCTAGTTCTTCTTGAGGGTTGGATGCGTTTCCTTTTTTTATTAGTGTTTTCATGCGTTGTGCATGAAACTTTTCTGTGGAAAAACCCATGTTGAATTGTTTATCAGTGTTTTTTTAACTATGCAGTTCATCTATTAAAATATGTGTAGGATGCATTTGGTGTTTTGGTGTTTCATCTTGGTGCGTTTGGTTTTAGAAAGGATTTTTTGAGTGTGTTTTGGGTGTAAACTTTTGATGTTTTATTTTGAAATGTTTTATAAAATGCATAAGTGTTTAATCATTTTATTTAATTATATATTTAGTGAGGGGTACCTACCATGGAGGTTTGAGTCATCGGCAACAAAGACCTGCGTATATGTGTATGCATGAAAATTTATATGCATGTACACAAAGTGGTCTCGGGATTCCTTTGTTAGAAGCTACGTGATTTGAGGTAGGTTCCCTACGCCTTTACCTTTAATTAGAGTTTTCAATTTTTCTTGATGTTTCTTTAGAATTATTTATTTGTTTTTATATGAAATTCATATGAACTATACATATATATGGTTATGGTTATTAAAAATTGGTCTCCTGTGTATTTGAACATGAAATGGATATTTCCAAAAAGGTGCGTGGTCTTTTGTTTGAATTTGTTATTAAAGTGAAATGATATGTTTGACTTTAGAAGGGATTATAAAGTGATTTTGAAAATGGGTTTTGGTGTGAACACAGGATTAAAAGATGATTTTATTTCCTAAAAATGATTTCTTCATTGTAAGTGTGGTTTTAAGTTTGTTTTAAAAATACATTGCCTTCATGTGTTCCAAAATGATGAATAATCCCTGTAAAGTGATGAGGCTGATTTGGCACTTTCAGTTTGGTTTGTGAAAATGGAAAACCCCACTTGAGACATTATCCTAGTTTAAGAAATGTGATGTAAGTGTTTATGAGTGGTTTGTGATATGTGCCTAGTAAAGAGGCTTGTGGATTTTTGTGTGACGGATAGAAAAAGGGGGATGATCCCAAGGGGGGAGATCGGTGGTGAGAGGGTGGGTGTGTTTTTTAATAAAGAGAAATATGTGTTCATGTATGTTATTTTTATGAAAACTCACCACCACTTGTAACAGAGCACATTGGGAAACTTGGGTATCTAGGTGGGTGAACTAGGACTTGTGGGCTAGTGTTCCAGAGGTGACTTGACTCGGTTTCACTATAGGTTTAACAATTGCAACACTAACTAAACATATGAATGACTGAGGGTTGTGGCCTTCTAAGACACGTTTTCTAAGGGTCGTGCTTTTCTAATCCATGTTTTCTAAGGGTCGTGGTCTTCTAAGCCACGTTTCACTGAGACACAAAGATCCTAGGTCCCCAACTAACACTAGCTGCTTAGGATCTTCTCATGGTTCCTGTGACATGATTTTAAATTCAGTTGTTTCATGCTTGTTCCATCTTTTTTGAAAACCATATTTGAGTCTAAATTGGTCTCCGTAAATTTTGAAATGTTAATGTATGCTCAAAAACCTATTTTTAAAAAAAGGAAGAGAAATGTTTTTCTTGTAAATTCAAACTTGTAATTTCAATTTTAAGAGTGAACAACGTTATTTTATTATGCCTTATTTTAAAACTAGAATGATTTGGATTTCTTATTAAAGGCAGTGGCATAGGGCGTTATTGTATTTTTGATTTCCTATTAAACATCTTGATGCTCATGCCTACTTTATATTTTTAGTTTTAGGTTCTTGTTTTGGATCTCCCTTACAGTAAGATTGTTTTTTTGTTTGGTGGTGACCCACAAGGTCACTTGGAGGTATGTTTAACTTTCCATTCTTGTTCTATATTCAATTTCCAGTTTTTAGATACTTTTCATAGTTTATGTCAATTGTTTATCTATCTTTTCTGGGCTAAATTGTTCCCAACTACCTCATTGTGGTGCCCGACACTAGTTTCCAGCCCATGGGGATGTGGAACGCCCTTTGGGCCATGTCGTGGACTGGGTCGGGTGCCGGGTCGGATGACAACCCGGCCTTGTTCGTGACATTTAGTGTGAAGACTAGCACTGCTAACTCATGATCATGGGTTATATAGTTTTTCTCATGTGGTCTCAACAGATATGAAGAATAAGTAATCATCGCCTGACTCTTTGTCAAAACATAACCAAGCCCATTTCCTGATGAAATGTAGAACACTACATACTCAACACTCTCATCTAGAAATCTAAAGATGGGAGTGCTCATCAATTTCTACCTAAACTGCTGAAAATCCTACAGGAACCTTCATATACACACAAAAGACTTCGCCTTTATTTTCAAATATGTAATGGGTACAAATACCCTAAATAAATTAGTTATGAATCTTTGGTAATATCCTTGAATCCCAAGGAAGCTCTATAACTCAGTTACATTATTGGGAGGCTCCCAAGATAACACTACATTAACCTTGGTTGTGTACAATGCCACTCCATTTGCTGAGATAATGTGTCCCAAAAAGTGGACCTCATGTATCCATAACTAATACGTTGAGAGATTTCCGTAAATCTGGTGCTCTCAGAGTACATATAGAGCCATCCTCACGTGTCTTGTATGCTCCTCCTCAGACACTAAGTACAAAAGGATATCATCGATGAAGACTACCAAGAAATGGTCTAAGAAAGGATGAAAGATCACGTTCATGAGTCTCGTGAACGCTTATGGGGTGTTCGTCACACCAAAGGGAATCGCTAAGTAATTATAGTGACCGTAGCGACATCTGAATGTCATATTCAATATATCCTCACCCATACTAATTGTTGGTGATAGTATGACCTGAGTTAAGCATTCAAGAACCATCATGCCCCTCTCAACTGATCAAAGAGTTCATAGATCCTTGGTAGTGGATACTTATTCCTCACGATTTCCTGATTCAAGTGTTGGTATTCTACACACAACATCAAGATCATGTTCGACTACTTTGCGAACAAAATTGGGGCTTCCCAGGGTGAAATCTTGGGTCTAACAAAGCACTTCCTATGTAATTTGTTGGGTCCAAAAGGGGACTAAATACCCTGAAAGGGGATGAATTAGGGTATGGATATTCTTTTTAATCTTCATCCTACCCAATAGGATCTTGGCCTCTGTATTACAAGGGTCACTTCTTATTCTCTTTAATGTTAATGTTTATCTCATCCTTTCCAATTTTATTTGATGATAATTCACTAAAAGTAAATCAATAGAAAAAACACAATGACATAGATGTTTTTACTTGGTTCACCCTCACTGGGATACATCCAAGGAGTATATAATGGCGATGTGTCGATTGTGCCAAATGTACTAAGGCTCACTTCCTAATTACAATGTTCAGGATAGATCTTCTATACCCATGATCACTACCGTTACAAGGTTTAGGGTCTTCTCACTGCATTCCCAAGGGTCACTCCCTATGTATCTTCCTTTGGATCACTGTTGGTGTAAAGGATCACCGTCTTCCTCTTCCTTCACTCACTACTCTTGGAAGGGATCCACACACAGTTTATGGACTTATAGGTCCCTTAATTTGCATGAATTGTATATCCTCAATTGTAGATAGATGATCTATTAAAGTTCCACTTTAATCCACTAATGAATATCTATTTACCATAGATATACTGGTAATCTTCTAACTTTCATGCAACCTTATGGTGACTTGTGCGCTACTTTAAGCACAAAGCGCAACTGTTACCTTCATCATGAAAAACCCAAATTTTGTGATACTCCAAACTTATGTGACACAACATTATTATAATCATAACTTACCCAAAACACACCCTTTTACACACAACTCCCTATTGGTGGGGAACTACCATCTAGAGCACAACTTTTTAATAACTCGCTACTTTCGTGCCCTCACCACTTTCATGACCAGAGCTCTGATTTTCTCTAAGTGTTGAGATTATATGAAATGAGGGGGGTATCCATCTATTTATAGTCATTTTGAAGACCCTGAGTGCATGGTGATGTTCAGATTTTGAATGATGAATGGCGTAAAACATTATAAGGCTCCTTTACACTAGTGTGAAACTCCCTTTTCCAAAAATACTTTTCTCCATTCTATAATTTTTGGACCCAAAAATTTGGCAAACACTAGAAAACGGTGACTCCTTGTATAAGTTCTTTTTGTATCGCCTACAGATCATACATTAATTTTTCTTGAATCATTACCAACATATCTTTTCAACAATATCTATGGATCTTAACAATTGACCATGGAAACCCACTTTTTCAACAAACACAGTCAACCCAAAAATGCTTCAATGTTTCCTTGAGGGATTTTTTCCCCAACAATCTCACCCTTTGGGTTTGTTAAAAAATCTTTCATAAATTGATAAATCTTTATAGCTTCATCTATCTTTTACCACCATTTAGTTCATGCGATTCAGATAGCGATAAAATATTTACTCAACACATACTCTATGCCCAAATGAGAAATTATTGGTGTGAGAAGCAAGAGTAATATCAAAAGTTCATCAATGAATCACTTCATTCCACCCCTAAACCATTCTTATGCTTTCATCACGAACCTCGACTATTGTGATATATATCCTTTGATTGGTCACTTCTAGAATCATAAAATTTAAAACTCCCCCTATTTTTTTGGTCTCCCCCTATCTCACTGCTCCACCTGTCAGTTTCTCCCCGTGTCTTGACTAAGACATTTTCTCCCTTTTAATAGGTTGAATTTCTCCCCCTTTTTCAAAGAACCCGAAGGCCATTCCTTTTAGGTCTACAATATGGTAAATAACACATATTATCACATTACAGAAAAACACACCATAACTCGGGGAGAGGGGGTCCCACATCAACACTTTTTCAAGTGTGGGGAGTCTACTGAACTCCCAGAGTCAATCGATGCCTCTCGAACACTTCTTTGGGTAAGGCCTTTTTCAGAATGTCTGCAACCTATAGTTTTATAGGCGCATACTTAAACTTCACAAGACCTTTCTCCACCTTCTCCTTGATAAAATGATATTTAATTTCAATGTGATTAGTCCTTGAGTGATGGATTATATTTTTGATAATATTGATAGCACTAGAATTATCATAATGGATTATAATTAGAGACTTCACATCAACTCCAATATCTTCAAGTTTTTACTTCATCCACAATAACTGCATGAACTCTTGAGTAGCCGTAATATACTTAACTTCTACAATGATAAATGAAATGCAATATTTTTTCTTGATAAGACAAGAAATACACAATCCACCAAGACAAAATGCACCACCTGACATTGAATTTCTATCATCTGCTGATCCGGCCCAATCTGGATGTCTATATCCCAATAACTCTGCCTGAGATCTACCATTATACATCAAACTGAAATCCACAATGCCCTTGATATAATGAATTATTATTTTCACTGCAATCATGTGAATTTATTTGGGATTTATTTGATATCTCACTAATTGGCACATGGAAAAACTAATATTTGTTCATGTTGTTTTTAAGTATAATAGGCTTCTAATGATCTGTCAGTATTATATGATATTAACCACTTTTCCTTTAACATATTTTGATAGATTCATCCAATTAGAAACCAGATTCTTTATCCCATTGGAATTATCCATTCCAAATATTCTTGAAACCTCTTTGGTATATTTATATTGAGAAATGAATGTGTCATTCCTTAATTGTGTCACTAGCACCATCATCTTCTAATTATTGTCATTAATGACATAGATATTGTAATCAACTCCACAACGTTGAAATCCAAGCTTCTTCCAAAACTGATAGAGCCTTGAATACCATGCTCTCAATAATTGTTTTAAACCATATAAAGCCTTATTCAGTTGAAAAACTCTAATCTCATCTTCAATAATGATACACTACTACAAATATTTCCTTTAACAGTGCTATTATTTATCATCGCTAGAAGAAAATGCTGATAAATGGCATATTTATCAGCGTTGATACATTTAACCTTTTATTAGCGCATTTATTTTAGTGCTGATAAAAGAAACCTTTATCAGCATTTTATTTTTAGCACTGATAAAGGGTATCCTTTATCTATGCATAAGTTTTAGCGCTAATAAAGGGAACACTTATTCAGCTCTTTATGCTTAGCGTTGATAAATATTTCTTTCATCAACGCATTTTTAACATTGATAAAATGAAATAATTAAATAAATTAAAAATAAAAAATGTGTTTATTATAAATTTTATTAATTAAATTATTGATAAAAATGAATTGATTGATTATCCATTATTAAATATTAAACATTTTATTAATTAGATAATTATGATAATTAATGTTATTAAATTTTATATATTAAATATATTTATATATATTAATGTATATAAATATGATTTGTATATTACAAAATATTTATGCACATTATATTAAATAGTCATATATTTATTGAATAACGGTTTATAATTAAAAATTAATATGAAATAAAAAAATTGACTAATTACATAGTACTCGACATATAATTGAATGTCATTTTATTTTTCAATTTAATATAGATCAAATGTGTGTTATATTATTTTCACATATATGTAATTAATGCTTTTTTATATACAATATGCATACACAAATAACTTATCCATTTTTTAAATATTGTTAAAGTGTGCTAATATTGTTAATTTATTCAATTTCACTCATTTTTAACATATATGTATGCACTAAAAATTATATATTAATTAATAATGTTAAAAAATATTTGTAAAAAAATATTTATAAATAAATATATTTATAAATGTACAGTCGCTATATTTATACAATTATATATTTATAATTATAAATAAATAAATATTTTCTTAAAATTATCTATATAATTTTAAATAAATAATTATGTATATTTAAATAATTATTAAATTTATAATAAATTTTCTTAAATAGTGAATATATTTACTATATTTATATTTATATATATTTATTAAATATATATTTATTAAATATATATGTATAATTATATAAATATATATAATGATATAAATAATATTTTTTTTAAATATTTCTATAATTAGAAATAAATAGTTATAAAATTATAATAAATACTTTTAAAAAGGAATATATTTACTATATTGATATTCATATATATATTTATTAAGTATTTATAATTTTTTACAATTTTTTTATTTATATTTATAATTATAAACCCTTTAACAGTGCCTTAGTAATAAGCGCTGATAAAAGAATCCTTATCAGTTTTATTTCACGCTGATGAAGATGATGATTTATCAGTGCTAAATAAAGTGCTAATAAAATTAATATTTATCAGTGCTCTAATTTTAGCGCTGATAAATATTGGTTTTATTTTCTATTTTTTAGGGCTAACAAAGATGGGTATTTATTAGAACTTATTTGTAAGCGCTGATAAAAGTATCCCAGTCTATTTTAAAACCCTAACCATTTGTGAATCTGTCATGATATAGAGCTTTCTATGGAAGCCACCCACTGGTGGCACTCCACCTCTGTGAATCGAAGGTCAAATCACACCACTCGACTACCTCCAAACATCTTGTCCAACATTTTAATAGGGTCTCTAATTTTCTTCAACCTTTCGAGGTAGGCCTTTCGATTTTCTTTGCGTATTTTTTGTTTCATTTTTGATTTATTATTCTATGATTTTTTTATGATTCATTGTTTATGATCCATTGTTTAAAAAAAAATTGATCCATTTTTTAGGGAATGATTTGTGGTCTATTGTTTCTATTGACTGTTGATGTATGATTGGTTTTTTATATCAACTCATCAATTAGATCTTGATGAAAAATAGGACACTAATTTCTTTTTGTTATGATGTCTCTTATTTCACTCATGCACATGAAATTTTAGATATAGAAAGACATCTCATTCACTACTTTCAATTAGTGTGCTTCTATCAGCAAATCAGATGGAGGGTTTAATATATTTTTACATATAATGCAGGCCACTTGTTGTTTTATTCGTTGGAATTGTTTCAATGATACTTGTATCCAATGATACTGCTCGTGTGTTGATCAGGGTGGAGGATATATAAAGGGAAATTTTGCTATGTGCACCTAATTTTGATCTTCCATTTACATTTGTGGAAGTTAAGGATCACGCTTTGCATCAACTTTTTTTTGCAGTATGATGACTTGTTCTCCACTTTTGATGTTTCCTTCACTTTTGATCTTCTCATGTTTTTTCTTTAAAATCATTGCTGGTGCAAGAAAATTGCACCTCATGCATTATCTTTGTATTCTTCTTTAATAATTTTAGGGGGTGTGGGTTGGGTAACCAAATCATGCTCAATCTTTCTCAAAAAAAATTCACTACTTCCAATCATCATTTATAACTTCATATTATGTCTTAATAAGAATTTTCATCTTTTGATGCAATTTTCATCTTTTGGACTTCTTCTTGAAACCTCATTCTGCCTAGTGATCTTTTCTAACCATACCATGAAATATATTTCTCAAAGTAATATACTTTTCATTGAGTTCACATTTGTTCCCTACTTCTATTCTAGTTAAATATCACTTGATAAATCCACTAGAGACACAGTTAACATGGAAATAATTATTTGAATAATATCCATAACTTCATTACTATAATTGGTAAATTTGTTTTATAAATATTCCTTTAACTTAAAAATATTTAATATATTCCAAAAAATTAAGGGAAAACTAGAAAAATACCCCTGAAATCCAAAAATAAAATCACAAGTGTTTTTACCTTCCTTTATAGCTCATCTAGTTGTCCTTAATTTTCATACGGGTCATCTTGAGTGTATTTAAAACATATCCTCTATTTTAACTTTTACTTAGAACTTCAAAATATATATTTATGAACCTAATAGGATTCATATGAACCAAAAATGGATGAACACTAATTTTTTGACAAATGAATATGAATATGGAGTTAAATAGATCATCAAGTTTTCAAAAGAGCATACAGATGGCCTTCTAAAATCCTATGTATGTGTTTACGTTGTTTTTATTCAAGAAAAATTAGTCCAGAAGAGTTAGAAGAACATTTTATTTGTCACATAACAGATCAAAGTTATAAATATTGGAATAAACATGGGGAAAACTGAATGTGGACATCTATTGGGATGATACTACGGTTTATGAATCATTTTATATGAATACCTTTGTAAAAGATGATGGAGATCGTATGGAAGAAATGAAAATGGAAATTGAAGATGACATTTGTGATTGTTAAAAGTTGTTTAAGGATTTAAATATTTGTTCTAAGAAACCATTGTATACCAGTTTTACTAAATACAAAACATTGTTTGCTGTATTGAAGTTGTATAATGTGAAATCTAGAAATGGATAGAGTGACACCAGCTTTACAGAACTACTTGGTCTTCTAAAAGATATGCTACCAGAAAAAAGTGAACTACCATTCTAAACATATGATGCTAAATGAATATTACATTCAATGGGAATGATCTCTAAAAAATACATGCTTTTCCAAATGATTTCATATTCTTTCACAAGGATTATGAATCACTCATGAAATTCCCTAAGTGTGGTGCGGATCGATACAAGAAAAAATGAATCAAGTCCTTCGAAATTTGTATGGTAATTTCCTATCATTAAATGGTTTAGAAGACTATATGGATTTTATGAAAACTCAATAAAGTTAATATGGCATGAATATACAATAATTAAATAGGGTAAGCTATGTCATCCATTAGATTGTCCTTAGTGGAATAAAATTGATTATGAGTTTCCTGAATTTCGAGATGAGATGAGAATCTTTCATCTTGCGTTATCTATAGATAGAATAAATCATTTTGGTGTATAGAGTAGTACTCATATTACATGGTCTATCATGTTGGTAAATTATAACTTTCTTCTATAGTTATGTATGAAGCGCAATTAAATTATGTTGTCTCTACTTATATCTAGACCAAACCAACTAGGTAATGATGTTGAGGTCTATTTGGCTCCATTGATCAAAGATCTGAAATTGATGTGGGATACAGATACTATAATGTATGATTCTCATAGAATAGAATAATTCACATTGAATTCCATGTTTTAAGGAATAATAAATGACTTATCCTATTATGGAAATTTATCTAGATATATTCTTAAAGGCATTTTGGGGTGTCCCATTTGTGAAAAACACATATACTCAGTTCATCTGAAACATTCCTCAAAGATTTTTTTTTAGGAAATCGAAATTTTTTACCTCGATGACATAAATACTGATCCTAGATGACAATATTCGATGGGAATATCTAACAATTTACAAAACCATCTCTAAAAACGGGCAATAAACTATACAAAAAAGTAAAAAATATTTAAACTATTTTCAGTAAACCAATTTCTTAAAACCTTAAAAAATCTGGTAAGAAGAAGAGATCAATTTTCTTTGAATTACCATATTGGAAATGTTTATATGTCAGACATTTTCTTGATGTTATTCATGTATAAAAAATGTATTTGATAGTGTTATAGTCATGTTACTAAATGTTCCTGGTAAAATGAAAGATGGAATCAAGGCTAGGTTGGATTTGATTGAAATAGGGATAAGGGAAGATTTGGAACTGGTGAAGGGTAAAAGGTGGACTTTTCTTCCTCTAGTAGATTACACTCTATACAGATAGGAAGAATTTCAATTTTTCCTTTTCCTTACAAGTGTAAATGTTATGCGGGGGTATTTATCAAATATCAACAATGTCATGTTAATAACTAATTTGAAGTTACAAGGACTAAAATCACATGACTTTCATGTTTTGATTCAAGATTTAATGTTTGTTTCTTTCTGTTGCATTCTAACTCAAAATGTATGACTTACATTAACCAAATTCTGCTTCTTTTTCAAATCCATATGCAATAAAGTTGTAGGCCTGGTGAAATTTCCCATCATAAATAAGGATATTTCAATCATATTATGTGAATTATAAATGTTATTCCAACAATCATTCTTTGATATAATAGTCCACCTGATGGTTCACTTGTTGAGAGTGTTTCAACTATGTGGTAATATCCATTATAGATGGATATACCCCATTGAATAGTATATGAAGATTTTGAAAGGGTATGTCAAGAATTGAAGTCATCCAGAAGGTTATATTGCAGAACGATATATTTTTGAATAAGCTATTGAATTATGTATCGATTACCTATCAGATGTTGAAAGAATCAGTCTCCCAAAGTCTCATCATAGTGAATTACTTATGGGAGAATGGATTTCTAAAAGAGATTTTTTAACAATTACCTTGAAAAATCAGGGTCAAAAACATCTTTACATATTACATAATAGTGAATATGTTCATCCATACATTGAATCCCACAAATAAATTCATAGATATTTGAATCCATAAAGGTCTGAAATATAGATATCAGATACACAAAATCAACAATTTATAGGATGGTTCAAAGATAAAATTTATAAAGAGTTATCTGAAAATATGAATTTAATTATTGAATGACTTCAATGGATAGCAAGAGGACCAAATGAAAATCTTATATCTTACATTGGGTTTATAATCAATGGATATACCTTTTATATAAAAGAACATGATGACTTCAGTACAATGAAAAACAGTGGTGTTACACTTGTGGCTGAAGCAATGAACATATATTGTTCCAAGGATAGAAATCCAATTTATGAAAATATGTCATATTTTGGCATTATCGAACAAATATACGAGTTGTATTATACAACATTTCAAGTTTATGTTTTATGTTGCAAATGGGTTGACAATATCAATGGAGTGAAAGTTGATGAAATGGGATCTATGAAGGTGGATATCAATGTAAAAGGAGAAAAATATGATCCATTCATAATGTTATCACAAGCAGTGAAAGTATTTTATGTCTCTGATCCAACAAATAAGAATTGTTCGATTTTACTTCTAGTAACTAAAAAAATGTTGAGTCAGAATAAAATTTAATTAAGGATGACCCTTTCATTATGACATCACAATTAGTTCATGTTGGTCTCAATGTAGATAATGTCTTATATGTTAGAGGGGACCACAAATATGGGATTTGTATTATCAAAAGAGAAACAAAGTCCTTGAAACATTTAAAAAAATAAATAGAGTTCAATGAGAAGGTAAGTGTTTTTTACTCTTTTAGGACCCAGATTAAACTAATGGAAATATCAAGATCCACCAAGACACTCTTCATCTATTGATCTAAAATTTTTCCCTCATACTTCCCAAAAACCTATCGATGATATCCACATAGAATTTTATACCACTAATCATCCTAACAAACTGAATCAACCCTTTGATGAATTACTGTATCATCCTACTAAACCACCACTTCATGAACAATAAATGGACAATGACTAGGATCCATATATTAAAGGTAAAAAATGATTTCATATGCTGAGTAATATGTAATTTTTGTTTTGATTTACTTATTTCAATTTATTTTATTTCAAAATTCCTAAAACCATCCAACTTAAACAATAACACAAGTTAATCCTGATATGTTTACCTCTCCTAGGTCTCCACTCTACAACTGGGTCACCTCACATGGTTGTTCGATAGGCTCAGAGTCCAAAAATCATATCATGGGGGCCCTAAAAATTCATTTATTAGCTAGTATTCTCATGCCTATGTCATTGACCATGATTATCTGACATAATTTCATCATTAACCCATGAATCCTCAATATACCTAACTTTTATATCTATAATATCTATAAAGAATCACCTCTAATGAATATATTTCATGAACCCATCCCTTTAAAGGTAGCCATAAAAGTCCAAAAATAATGGAAGAGATATAATTACCCCTAAGTCCTGCCTAAAATAGGCCCTAGGTTGGCTACTAGTACTGGGGGTATAAAAATATAAAAAATGGGAGGCATTTCCCTCTATAAAATTAGGATTGAGAGATATGATAAATCAACTGACAAGAAAATCCATGAAATAATATAAAAATAGAAACCAAATCATTTCCCAATATGCATGTATTGGTATGATGATATAAATAAAAATCTCTGAATGAAATACCAAAATGAAAATATATGGCAGTGACATAGCAATAGTCCTAGGGTTTGAGCATGTAATATCTATAATGATCTATATAGACATCTTGGGAACATAAAAATAGACTATATAAACATTTCATGAGTATATAAGTACAAATATTAGGTTAACAAAAGTCTCTAATGCTCATGTTAATGAAGCATACTAATCCCCCTATGATAAAATAGAAGACCAAATATCACCTAAATATCTCAACTAACAAAACCCACCCTCACCATAGCATACTCAAAAAATAATGAAACCAAGTATATTAATTTTATATGAATCATATCAATAAAGGTTAGCCCATGCCTCTTTCCTTACTAATTTTCCACTCTCACACCCCAATGGGGTATGTCCTAGAACTCCTATCTCATCCTAATCACATAATTCCAATCACCTCACATGAAACTAGACATCACATCACATATTTTCCAATGTCACATGGGTTATCACCTCACATGTCACCCAAAGATGCAAAGTATATCACATCACATATCATCCCCAACTATAACCAAAGTAGTATAGAATCATGAACATGAAGTGAATCAACCCATTCCCCTCCTACTACTAAGAAAACCAACCCTATAAGCAATATCATCACATCTCATCACATCATGTATCACCCATATACACCAGGGAATATACATCACATCACATCATGATAGTGGACTTTTGACAACTAGACATATCATCCCATGCATGTGAGCATCATCTATGAGAGAGAGAATGATAGAGTTGGTAGCTATCCATCCATCCTCACTGCCTGGATATTGGGAAAAAACCCCATATCTAAATATATGGTTTTCATCAAACTTTTACTGATATGGGTGGGTAGCATATAGAAATCACTAATAAATATAATGTATACAATATCATAGTCCACAATCCCAAATTATGGGTTCACAACCAAAGAAAAAACCAACACACAACATAACCACCCAACCTCACAACACCATCACTTACACTACTTCCACTAAATACACAACATTACACAAAAAACCATAGCCACATGACACATTTCACTTTTCACCCTCTTTATGATCATAATTAATTTTCTGTATTCCACATTACCAACCCAATCCATTATTTTAACCCATTCATTAAATTATGTATTCCAGTCATTTCTCATTAAACATCAATCATATTTAACCAAAGTTACAATTTTTTTAATTCATACATTATCCATTTAAATTCTATTAACCAAACCATCCCATTACATTTAAAATCATTATTATCCAATTCCATTAATACATAGTCAGTTAATGCATCACAACACCACACAAACAAGTTTCCCATAAACCTAATCAATCCAACCATCCCCACATCCACACCATCCAAATCTGCATCAACTTCCTCCATGAAAAATACATCAAACACCACATTACCAATACAATTGTCCCACATAATAGACAAAAAAACTCATTACATAACGGCCCCATATCACAACTTTACATCACTATCTAATAGAATGACCACACCATAACCACAAAATCCCAACACACTATAACCACACATCATGGAAAATTTCACATCACCAAAAATAAAATTTTTATATTTATAAATGGTTCTTTACATAAAATTCACTTCTATATTTTAGGGGAATTCTCACACAGTCCCTATATGTATGTAAAACAAATTTGTTATCCAGATATATGGAATTATCCATTTTCATTAAGGTGATAAAGAACTATCACAAAACACTATTCCAAAAATTATAAACTAATTCACAAAAAAAAAGATCCCAAAAACCATGATTTTTAGTGAGGTGTCATTACCATACAATTCAACATTAAAACTATAAAAAACTATAAAACATTAGATTAAATCCCCTTCCCCCATAAATTACAATTAATTATATTCATTATATTGAAAAAAACAATATTCTCAAAATATATAAAGAGTATAACCCCATAAAATTTGATAAAACTAGGTGATAAACATTGAGACCCTACCTTAAATGAAGATTTCCAGTCCACTACACAATGTGGGAATAAGAGCAATGCCACCATTATGAACCACAAGGAAGAAGAACTCTATGATCAACCAAAATAAAATACCCAAAAACATTTCCTCAATAAATTACAATCAAAAAAAATATTTACCCAGATAGTACCCCTTTCAAAATGAAAAATATAGAATGAGTGGATGGAAAAGAATGAGAGGTCATACTCAAAACCTCCACGGAACAATCCTCAAAGGTTGAGGTAGAAATAAACTAAAAGTTTTCTATAAGGGCTCTTTGGTATGCATCTGGATATGAAAATAATTAGGGAAATGGATGGAATGTTATTAGGAATGGGGGTATCTAGGAATTTATAGTCAGGTTGATAACATAATGTGACATCACATCATGTAGGACCACACTGTATAATGCTTAAAAATTGGTATTAACATAACACAACACACCTAAGAACACTGTATCTTTATGGTCAATCTGCATTTGAGTTTTTCAGCTACAACCATGCACTGATCTTAAAAGGAGGTAATAAGTCCATCGCATAGCAAATAACATTATGATAAAAACCATAAATAACTCCAAATAGTAAATTCCATAGGTCTATACCCACAGTATAGATATAACAGAATTGGTAGTAGAACCAAAATACACTCAAGTATCCCCCTATGACATATAAATTTCTCCATGTCATAGACATCACCTGCCGAGAAGGGAAACTCCACAAATAAGGCTCCATAAAGCAGCTTCCCCCATTTTAGATATAGCCCATAAAAACCCATCCACATGCTTCCTACACCATATATGGATCCTCTTCAATGTAGTGGAAAACCTTATGGTTTATTTAAAATGTTATATTACATAGGTTTAATCCATCTATATTATCCAATACTAATAGCTCCTACACCCAATAAATACTTCATACATTCCTCGGATGCCTCCACCTCCATAATTCTTGTAAAGTAATGGGTTGGAAGGTCTAGGTAATTACAATACATATATGATATTTAATTATATTATCATAATTTAATACTAATATTAACCTATAGAATTTATGTATAGTTTATATATTATATCATGGATTCATTAAAGATCTTGGAAGATTACATTACATTCCATGGTCTATGTAAAAATATCCACCATTAATATTAACATAGTTTGTGGGTTGGTTAATGATGTTCCCATGTGGGTTTTGTAATGACATTGTGGCATTTTTTTCAATGGGTTTTGTGGAAGTACATGTGTTGTGAGAGATATATGGTTTATGGATTTAAGTATCTACCTAATACCTAATATAGAGGATACCCATAGTCTATGGGTAATGGATAAATGAGTTTGTTTCCATAAGAAATAAAAAGGATATTCACATGATAGAATGGTAAATAGTGAATCAAGAATACCAATGATAAACCCATTGATATCATATTATTTTTAAACTTATATTCAAGGGGAAAAGGTTCAAGTGTTTTTTAGAGATATGTGTTGTCCACTATAGGATACATGGAATGAGATGATTCCATTATTTAATAATTGAAACAATTTATAATTTTATGATTATATGTATTGTTCTTATTTAACTAACATTTCAGATGATAATGGAAGTATTCATGAACTATTTAAAATAGATTTATGACATTATAATCAATCCAAATACATGTGAATATTTAATAATAGTATTAAATTGAGAAAAAGGTTGCCTAATTTTTTGGAGAATCCATCCAAGTGTTTTTCATTTATTTATTTTTCAAATAATGGTTTGATAATACATGGATATAGAGTAATTTAATGAAATTTCACAATGTTGAGTCTATAATTTTCATGTATTCTTGGGAATCAATCTCATATTGATAAAAATAATTAATAAATTCCTTATGGTCATTAGAAGGCTATATTAGTGGTTAATAAGGGAAATATTACCTTCAAATAATCGCTAAAGCCTTTTTTATGATTGTTGTAATTTTAGAGTTTCATTGAATAATTGAAATGTTCATGATCATAATACATTGGCCACTAAGGGTAAATTTTAAGAAGTGTTGTGCTTAAATAATTCAGCAAATAATACAATTCCCATGAATTTAGGTCTCATAGAACATGTTTATGTATTTTATAATCATAGTACTTTAATATATATTTTTTAATTATTCTTAAGATTAATGTAATATTTTGAGAATCATATATAAGAATTTATTTCTCGGTGTAAGACATTTTGGACCCCAGGGTATATCTTCTATACATAGTAGTATTTTCAGAATATTACAAGATGATAAATGATGATATGTAAGGATAAATGAGGACCTAGGTAATTTTCATTATTTAAGAAATTTGATCTCTTCAAAGGTCAATAATTTTGATATTTATGATATACCTATAATTTTTTTCCTAAACGTAAATTACATGGGACGATGAAAGTATTGTTCCTCAATTTTTAAAATATTATAAACCCCTAAATGGTTTTTTTTAATTTAAAATTTGTACATGATGATATTGATTCATTAGGAAAAATATAAATGTTCTAGAGAATCTATATATTTTTTTAAATATTTATTTAATGGATATACTGCAGAATAAAAGGGAAATTCATATTGATGATGATGGTGATAAAACAATTATTTAAAAAAACATTATTCCTTAAAAAAAATACATGATATATGGTTTGATTGATAGTGTTTAATGATATATAAGGTGATGAAGATCATTATTATATTAATATATAATTTTAAATTGATAATATTTTAAATTCATTATTTTATGATCAAAATAAGAAAGAATTAGGTTATTCTTGAGCTATGCTGGATTTTATTATCATCATAATGCATATTTAAAATCTTGATATGTTAAATTAGATTCATATGTGTTCATGAGTAATAATATTAAATTATATTTAATACACTAATTTTAAGAGTTGTGATGGGGATAAGTTCAATAAACAATAAGGTACATGAAGATAAGCTCGAGATGGTTCAATGAGAAAGAAAAATGGGTATTTTAAGAAGCAGTGAAGAAAATGAGAAGAAGATGATGAGGTAATGGAGACTATGGTAAGACATAAAGAGATCCACATTTAGTAAAGAAAAAATATATTTAACAAAAAATCATGTGACCTCTTGGTTTTCTAGATGAGAAAACTGAGTGATTAAAAATAACAGCATGAAATGTGTGGAACCCTCCATATATATTTTAAACATGAAATTAAACCATAATGTCATAGAAAAAACACATACAAGCCATTAATAAGAAGTGATAAGTATACTGGTAACCAAATCAGATGGATATATTATACATTTTATATATATATATATATAATTTCCTTATGAATTAAATATAAAAGGAAAACTAAGGAGAGGGATGTTAGGGTATTTGATAGGTAAGAATCCTAGAGATCCAGTACTATGAAATATATTGAATAATTATATATGTAAAAAGAAGGATATGGTGATCCTATTCTGAAGAATATAATTATCTTGTTATCAAAGTTTATTATTGAAGAAGAATATGGTTGTCATTCAGTGATCTGATCAGTCATCCAAAGAAGGCATATAAAATAAGGTTTTTAGGATTGATTGATTGTGTTTATATGGTAGATTTATCAGTGTGTGGTTTATTTTAGAACATAGTGTGTGAGATATCTAGGTGTGATGTTTTAGTAAATTCCCATAAATTTAATCTATGAGTGATAACAGAGTTTCACTTCCTTGGAAATTTGAAGGAATTCACAAAACCTTTATTGTGGTATAAGGAGATCTATATTATTAATGGTGAATTATCCAATAAATTTTTTTTTTGGGAATCAAAGAAGCTTATCAAAAATAAAAAATTATATACATAGATGTATTATATAGATATTTTGGGACTTAGTGTATATAGGGAGATCATTTTTGGAATATGTGATAGTAGTATGATGATTATGAGATGTACTGTAGAAATTAGGTAGTTGTAAACACAGTGGGATGCTCTATTGGAATGGGATTCACTAGTGATTTCAAGATTATACATTCCAAATCCACATGTTTTTATCAAAGGATTATATTATATAATCCATGAAATATACATCCTAAGAATGGAAAGTGGTAGGACAATATGAATGAACCATGTAAATCATGTGTGATACTTTTACTTTCCATATAGAATTGCATATAGGAATTACCTTCCATCTTAAAAAATTAAAAGATCAATTTTTAATAATTATAAATAGTTGTTACAGTCCAATGGAGTTAAGATATCCCTGAATTGTTTACCTAATTTTTTTAATATATTATTACAATAATTTTAAAATAAAAATAAAATAAACACAACCCAAGGATTTAGAGGACTAATGTATTTCATAGCCTATATAAATAATACATCAAAATGAAAAAAAAATAATCTTTTTTCATTATATATAATGAGATACTATATCCTTTTTATCTTATAAAACTAAATTCAAAAACCTATGTAATAAATAAAATAAAGGGGTGATCTATAAATCCTAGTAAGGGAATATTAATGGTGTCGAAGAATAAAATATGAATAATTTGGAATAACATGATATAATTAAATATAAAAGCACATGAAAAACCATATGGAATAATCAAATAATTAATATTGATTCATAATATCATAAAATCAATGGAATTTGAAAACAACATAAATCATGAAATAAGAATAAGTCATGTATGATTTCCATGAAAAGATGACATGGTGGATAGAGTCCCATTATAGATAAGGTATACTCCCAAATCCAATACATATCAACACATTTGACATAAACATTATAAAATTCATTAGATAAGTATCTAGGAACACCCTTTATAACATGAACATACATATGTGTTTCATGTAATAAAATCATTCATAAGGGAAAGCATCAAAATAACCCAAGTAATGGAAATGGGTTACATAATCGTATCATATAAAATATCCAAGTTGAATTTCAAAAATTAATTATATGAAAGAAAGGAATAAATAATTATAATAAATCTAATGATAAATAAAGAAGATTATTACATGAAAATGAGTTTATGTGAAGTTAATAAATAAATTTTAATGGTGAAATAATTTCATAAGTATTCAATTTATGTGGGGTTTTAGGAAAAATGAAAAAGTATCATTAAAGTGGGTAAGGGGATAATAGTGACCATAAAAATAGTAATGATCTAAAATGGATTTCAATAATAAAATGATCATTTTTATAATCCATGGAAGGTTAAAAACATTTTATTTTGTGTAAGAAACCGGTTTTTCTATGAGGTGTGAATACTTTTAATTTCAATATAATTCTTTACTTTAAACATAATATGGATGCCTAATGATATCATGGTCATTCCAGGGGGGTCAGGGGGTTTTTTGGATCTCTAAAACCCATCCAATAGAGAAAATTATTGTGCCACACAATTAGTTGAAATCGTGCGAGCCAGTCTGTATGGTTTCCCTAACCTTGAAAGGTATAGAAAAAGTGCTTTGGGAGGCCACAAGGTTTGAGGAAACCATGTATCCTAATGCTCTAGATTGTATGAGGGTAACTAAATTTTTTAGTAGAGAATGAATAATGTTTTACATATGGTTAGTAAAACTATGTGCATGATATTTTGTAGGTTCCCTCCTTCAATAATGGGAGGTTCACATTTGATGCGCGGTTTGGCCAACCATGTGGTCGAACCATGTGACCCAGATATTTTGTATAAAATAACACTTTTTATCATAAGTTCTATTAAACATACCCCTCCACTTATTTTTTATATTTATAGTGGTAGAGGATCCTCTTTATCTCAATGGAGATCCCCCCATGTCTTTTGTCTATATTTCTTGATAACCCTTCTATAAAAATTACAATTAAATATTTATTGGTCTTGTTGGATTCCTCTACATATTCTCTTCAATCCTTAGGCTCAGTTCTTCATTTTCTTACCTCTTAGTGACTTTATATAGGTGAGATATCATATGATGTAACACCCTGACCCCAGAATCCTGGATCCGATGCATTATTTTAATACATTGGCATGATTACAAGGAATCAAGTCCTGAAGGACTGATCAGTTTAACATTCTTGGAAATTAGATTTTATACATGAACGTTACACTATAATTTATAAAATAAAACACAAAATAAATAATCCTTTGAGAATTCCATTATTACCCTATCTTAACCCTTCATATCAATCATAATACACTTATTTACATCTTGGGAAAAATAAAACATAAGAAAGGGGTGAGATTAGATGCTCAGTAAAGAAAATAATATAGCGGAAACTATCATAAATAAGCATAAACATTTAAGGAAATGTATAATACTAAAACAAAAGACTTTTAAAAATAAACTTCATAATAATATGGCAAAGATAAATTAAATAATTCCATTTACTTATTCACATTAATATTCTACTAGTTGAATAATCACATGTAATATCAATAGTTAATTTCATAATGATGGAATGCATAATGCTGGACATCATAACCACAGAGTCAAGGCCTCGTGCCAAGACTACAAATAAATTTTTTTCAAGGCCTTGTTCCAAGACACTAATTTGTCTCATGAGACCTATCGATGCATCAAGGAGCTATAGTGGGATTCACCCATCACTTATTAAGTCCAATTTATTCCTCATATGAAAATGTTGAAACATAACATAAACATTCGTATTAAAACTAGCATATGAAATGTCAATAATTTAACTAAAAACCATGAATGGTATAAAAATAGCACATCCATAGTCAAACATATCATAACTCATTCAATACAATATGGAAGATTGTATTATAATAAATCAACCTCAATCAATAATAATATCCACTAAAGGATGTTGACATAGTTGAAAATGATCATTAAAACTCTTTGAGAGAAATATCTTTTTTTGTGAAATCATTTAAAAGTCGCACATTTATAAAGTAAGTTATTTAAAATAAATTTTTGAATCAAAATTTCCCATACCACTTTGAAACTTTTGAAAGGAATTTTCATTTTAAAACAACCATGTTCATATAAATAAATCCTTAAAATCATTTTTAAAACATTGACATTAATTAAAAATATTTAGAAAAATAAATCATTAAAAAATTTAAAATGTTGATATTGCTAAAGAGTCCCTTCCAAAAAACCATAAAATATTCATTTTGAAAACGTTTTTATGAAACATGTACATGAACGATAAAAATATCCCAGTAAATACTTACACATAAACAATCTTAGATAATAATGAGATTGAGGAATTAACATTTACCTTGTACTTTCCTTTGGTTAAGGGTACATTTAGCCTCCTGTAAAATGACCATAATATGTTATTAAATTATAAAATAACCATATTCATATTTATGATATCATATTTGATTCATTTATGTCTTTATACTACCCATTTAATAGTAATTTCTATGTTAAAATAACATTTCGGGTAATAATCGCTTTCTTTATCATACTTATTTTAACTTGTTATTCTTGATCGTATAACTTATATCATGATTTAATTTATTATAGAATTTAAAAAATTATTTATATATCATATATATTCATAATATAAGTATGTATAATAGATAGATATATGAAATTTAAAACACTGTTTATGGAGACGGTAGGTCATACGTACGCATAAACGACGTTTCTGTTTTCATATCATATTGAATAGAAGTAAGTGAATGAGATATATATGTCTGTGTGTATATATATATATATATTTCCAATAGAATTATTATTTCATATATTACATACTTATTAATAATATATATATTTATAATCATCGTTGAATGGTGAACGTGGAAATGAATCTCATCGCGTCGTGGAGACGGTAAGCCGTACGAATTCACGAGCAATGATATCATTCTATTGATGGTTAAATCATATATAATTGAATGTTATGTTATATTTAAATAATAATTAACATGTTATATTTATTATTTACATCAATTATACTTATTATTATACCCATCCAAATAATGAAGTGTTGAATAACAAACTATACCATGACGTGGAGACGGTAAGTCGTACGTACGCATGTATGGTGACTTTTTCATTCATAGGATGGATAGAATAATGAATATGGTTGTACCATATTTATAATAACATCATAGTATGTAGAATTTAATGTATTTATTATTTTTGTATGTAAAAAACAAAGAAAGAGGGAGTGGAAGAAGAAGATAACTTTGAAAGAGGTGATGAAATAATTACCTCTTCTTTGTGTGTTTCCTTTTGATTTGAAGAAAAGGGCTCCTTAGGTTGGATTTATGATCAAATTAATGCCTATAGGTATAATTTAGGGTTGTTGGGAGGATATTTGAGAAGGTTTTTGTCGATCCAAATGGATTTGGACGTGTGAAATTAAGAAAAGGGGAAGTACCCTTTTATAAGAGAGGTGAGGGTCACTTTAGGAAAAGCTTGAAATATTATTTTATTATAAAATAATTTTCACTTTATAATGGCTCAAAATGAATTTATTTATAGGATAAGGTTTGGATGGGTTGAAATATTCTCAACCAATAGGTTTTAGACAAGTTTATGTCACCATATTTACCTTATATTTTATATTTGACTCTTAGTTAAATAGTTTAACTTTTACCATGTCTTCTTGAATTTTTATATTACATGGTTAATAAACTTACTATAAAATGTCAAGAGGACCTAAAGTGGTTTTTTAATGATGTATCTATCATAATATTAGTCCTTTTTCCAAAATTTATATTTTTAGGAATATTATGTCATTTAATAATATAGTATTTGTTTTAAAAACTCATTTATGTCAACTTTGACACTATTTAGTATTTGGTTTTTGTGAAAGTCAAAAAAACTTTATTACTTCAAAAAAAATACATTAAATAAATCCTAAAATTTCATATTAACCTATAAAATTCGTGTAATGCATGATAATTCTCAATTTACATTTATTTTTATATTTATAATATCAATTATTTTAATCTTCCATTAATAAGGTAATTATTGCATCATCATTATGTCATAAATAATTTAATTATTTAATGTATAAAAATTATAAATAAAATAAAATTATGTAGGAAATATTTTTATATTTCTAATTAATATTTATAGTCTAATTTATCTTATGTATAAACCTATACTAAAATGTTTTAGTTATTAAAATTTGAATTTAACACTTTTAACTCTTCTTTAAATAAAATGATAATAAATGTCCAAATATAATCCAAGTGGATCAAAAAGGATAATATTTTATTCCTAAGTATTATTTTGGTCTAAATACACTTATCCAATAGAATTAGGACATGTGTTAGGGTAATTATAATATCATTTTTACTTTTAATTACCCTATTTACTTTTAACCGTGGTAAATAAAATCAAAAGTTACTATTAAAAAAAATTATTTTAATCCTATTGAACCAAATTTTACTTACTGATATCAACCATGTCTCTCTTATTTTTGAAATTCAATCCACAGAAGTGGTAAAATTACATTTTATGCAAATTTGCAAATGTGCCTAGAAGGTGGGTAAAAGACGTTAAAAAGTTCAATAAAATTTTATATATCTAATCTTATTATAAAATTACTCCAATGAATTAAATTAGACTAATATAGGTATTATGTACCTATTTTTACTTTAAAATAAATTTAAATAAAAATAATTATTATTTAAATAAAAGTCGGTTTTAAACAATAACGCAGTGTTTTTTACTATTCATCAAAAATTGAAAGTTTTCATAAAAATACCAAAAATTCACCCAAAAATAATTTTGATATTTCATATTCAAAAATGATTTATATTTTACCAAATTCAAAACATATATGTTTCATTAATTAATTTAAAATTAATTCCCTTTGTCAAAACCAGAAAGCGGGTTTTTGAGAAATAAAAACTATCGAAAGATTGATGCGTGTTTATGTCCAATTTAAATGTAAATTTACTTACAATGACCAACATTGGATTAAATGATAAAAATATAATATAATTATACTTAAAAACCATTCAAATGTGTAATTTAACACTATAAAATTATTTTGATTAAAAAAGTTGTTTTCAATTAAAATTTAGTATTTTTCACTATTCATCAAAATATGAAAGTTATCAGAAAAACACCAAAAAATTATCAAAACTAAATTTTTATGCCCCTCTTCTAAATAAGAAGTTAATTTTTTCAAATTTAATATATAAAAGTGTTAAATATTGGATTTAAAAAGGGTTTATCATTAGAAGGTAGTAAAATTGCATTTTTTTGAAAAATACTTCCTTTATTTGAAAAATTGAATTTATTCTTATATTATGTCTAAGAAACACATAATATGTATGTTAAAATTATATGGAGTATATAAAATTCAAAATTTATTTAATACTATTCATAACTGCTTTTTGAACGGCTAGTTTGGTAAGTCATGGTGCGCTTGAACTCGGTGTTGCGTGTAGCGCAAGCTATTGAATTACTTTAAAGAGAAAACATACTATGAAATCCTGGGGTGTTACATTCTCCCCTACTTAAATAAATTTAATCCTCGCAATTTGAAATTTTTCTTCAAAAATAAAAGGTTAAAAATAGGAAACGCCTTTTTGGAAAACCCACATCGGAAATTGGGTTAATAAAATTTAGTCTTAATAAGAGGGAAAGGAAAATGAAAAGGACACCACAAAATTAGGGTTTCAAATAGAAGAATATTAGTGGAAATTATAGACACATAATTGGAGGTAAAATGTAAATATTTATAGGGAGTGATTGATGTCATCAATCAAAAACAAGTGAACAATAAAGGGAAAAAATTGAGGGCCTCAAATCCATAAATCTATGATGATTTAAAATATCACCAGTTCAACAAAACATAAGGTATTAGGATAACACATTTTTTAGACACTATATTTTTTTGAAGAGGATGTATTAATTTATAATCAATATAAGAACTCAAGAAAACATACTTGATTTCATTACCTATCTTAATCATAATCTCATCATTTGGTTGTGCTTCGATCTATTTTCACTTCATCCATTATACTAGGAAATGATAGTTCAAAAATGATTTTTTTTATGCCTAATGTGCATTTGATAAATCATAAGGTCCATAAGTATTTCCTTAATCTTATATATGTTTACTTAAATCCAAATGGTTAGGTCAGAGTATCCGATAAATTATACTTTAACCTCATACAAAATATCAAGTGCTCAACTTAATCTATTCCAACCTTTAGACTTTTCCAAAAATACTTATGTCCAAACACACAGTCTAAAAATTTATATGGGAGGTATACATAATTAAGATATATTTTTTCCACATAATAACATGTGAATACCTTCATCATGTATTTTCTTAAAACATGGTAACACCCTGAAATACCATAAAACCTTAATGTATACGTTCATTCTCCCTTATTCCTTATAAAATACCGGATATACTCCTTAAATCCAAAAATGTTGTAAACTCCAATAATGATGGAATAAAAAAATAATTAATTAGTTCCAAGGTAGTCAATAATATCCAATATACTTTATCAAACTCAATAATATCTTATTCCGAAATCATTATCTCAGTTTCAGAAACATATTAAGGGTTATATTTCCCCCAACCATATATTTTCCAAAATGTTTTACTTGAAACTGTGTCACTTTACTTGGTACTATAAAATATCAAATCCTTAATGAAAACGTACTGCAGTGAAATACTTATATACTTTATAATTCTTATAACTTGTACTCAAATGACACAATTCTTTAATAACAACTTAAGAACACTAATCATTCCTCTTCATCTGTGGTAGTATCATAATTTTATTATTATCCAATAGCATCATTTGGGGTATACTTTTATGATTGGTACATTGATTCGCATAGTGTCATAACTCCTTGAAGATGAATCATTGTACATTTGAAATCTTTTTCTTACCCTTGGAATCACAAACTTGGTGTCCTTTTTATCCACACTTATAAAAAAACTCTCATTCCGTTAAAGCACTTATCAGGGTGATTCTTTCCACAGTTATCACATATGGGAAAATCCTTCTTTCCATTCTTCCCTTTATCCATCTTTTTCTCTACAATCCACTTCTTCTCTGGATTCCCTTCAAATCCATATGACTCAGATAATTATTTACTTATCTTATTAACACATGATACTATTTATTCATATGATTAGAATACTTGGGAGACTATTTCCCTTATAAATTTTGGTATAATACCATGAAAGATATGATCCTTCTGACTCTTTGGATCATGTGAATTATTAAAGTTCGTATTCCTTCTACTGGGATCCATTTCTAAATGACGACATACACTACGTTATATCATATCATAATTTATAATCCAAAAACTATAAAATTTATCAGCATTAATTGAATATTTACACACATCTAGTCTCATAATCATAACATTGGTTTTTTTTCAACATATTTACTCATAAATCCTTCATATGGTTTGTAAAGAAAATTTGAATTATCCAAAGCATATCCCTTGGGAGTGTTGTAACCAAGAGTGCAGTAAGGCCCATTGTCGTGCACCAGTTCTCATTCTAGTCTAGATCAAAGTGGTATTTTTGGGTTTTACCCCTAGATACATATGTGCCAGAGCCGCCTCTACCTGATCATATCCATACAGGGATTTATTGCTTAGAAAATTCACAAAATCTCTACATTATCAAAATTCAAGGAAGTTATTCTATATTAATCCTCAAAGTTTATCTTAGGGTAATGTTCTCTAATCAAAGTTTATCTAAATCTATTTCCAAGGGTATTGATAAAATTCCTCTGATACCAACTGTAATGCCCCGACCCCAGAAGCCCGAAGTCGGTGCATTATTTTAATGCATTGGCATGATTACAAGGAATCAAGTCGGGAAGGACCGATCAGTTTAGCAGTCTTCGAAAATAGATTGCATACATGAACATTACATTTCAATTTCTAAAATAAAACAAAACATATATAATCCTTTGATAATTCCATTATTCCCCTAGCTTAACCCTACATATCAATCATAATACACTTCTTCACATCTTGGTAAAAATAAAACATAAGAAAGGTGTGATCTCAGATGCTCAGTAGGAATAAAAATATAGTGGAAACTATCATAAATAAGCATAAACATTTAGGGAAATGTTAATACTAAAACACAAGACTTTTAAACATAAGATTTATAATAATATGGAAAATATAAATCAAATAAGTCCATTTAATTAATCACATGGATATTCTACTAGTCGAATAATCACATGTAATATTAATAGCTAATTTCATAATGATGTAATGTATAATGTTGGACATCATAATCACATAGTCAAGGCCTCGTGACAAGACTAAAAATAAATTTTTTTTCAAGGCCTTGTTACAAGACATTAATTTTTCTCATGAGACCCACCGATGCATCAAGTAGCTATAGCGGGCTCCACCCATCACTTACTAAGTCCAATGCATTCCTTATATGAAAATGTGGAAACATAACATAAACATTCGTATTAAAACTAGCATACAAAATGTCAATACTTTAACCATAAACCATGAATGGTATAAAAATATCATATCCATAGTAAAACATGTCATAACTCATTAAATATAATATGGAATATTGTATTATAATAAATCAACCTGAATCAAGAATAATATCCATAAAAGGATGCTGACATAGTTTAAAATGATCAGTAAAACTCTTTGAGAGAAATATCCCTTTTTGTGAAATCATTTAAAAGTCATGAATTTATAAAGGAAGTCATTTAAAAGATATTTTTGAATCAAAGTGTCCCATACCACTTTGAAACTTTTTAAAGGAATAATCATTTTAAAACTATCATGTCCATATAAATAAATACTTAAAATCATTTTTAAAACACGGACATTAATTAAAAAGATTTAGAAAAATAAATCATTAAAACTTTTAAAATGATGATATTTCTAAAGATTCCCTTCCAAAAAACCTTAAAATATTCATTTTGAAAACATTTTTATAAAACATGGACATGGATGAAAAAAATTTCAATGTAAATACTTATACATAAACAATCTCGGATAATAATGAGATTGAGGAATTAACCATTACCTTGTACTTTCCTTTGGTCAAGGGTGCGTTTAAACTTCTTTATAATGACCATAGTATGTTATTAAAGTATAAAAAAAACCATATTAATATTTATGATATCATACATGATTCATTTATGTCTTTATACTACCCATTTAATAATAATTTCTATGTTAAAATAACTTTTCGGGTAATAATCGCTTTCTTTACCATACGTGTTTTAACTTGTTATTCTTGATTGTATAACTTATATCATGATTTAATTGATTACATAATATAAAACATTATTTATGTATCATATATATTTAGAATATAATTATGTATAATATATAGATATATGAAATGGAAAACACTATTTATGGAGACGGAAGGTCGTACGTACGCATAAACGTCGCTTCCGTTTTCATATCGTATTAAACGGAAGTAAATGAATGAGATATCTGTAAATAAAAATGCATATATATATATATATATTTCCAGTAGCATTATTATGTAATATATTACATACTTATTAATAATATATGTATTTATAATCATCGTTGAATGGTGAACGTGGAAATGAAACTCATCGCGTCGTGGAGACGGTAAGCCATACGTACGCACGAGCGATGATATCATTATGTTGATGATGAAATCATATGTAATTGTATTTTATATTATATATATAGAATAATTAACATTTTATATTTATTATTTACATTAATTATTCTTATTATTATACCCATCCAAATAATGAAGTGTTGAATAACAAACTACACCACGACGTGGAGACGGTAAGCCGTACGTAAGCACATATGGTGACTTTCTCATTCATAGGATGGATAGAATAATGAATATGGTTTTATCATATTTATAATAACATCACACTATGTATAAGGTATTAGAGTTATTATTTTGGTATGAAAAAAAAAGAAATAGGAAGTGGAAGAAGAAAATAACTTTGAAAGAGGTGATGAAATAATTAGCTTTTCTTCGGGTGTTTCCTTTTGATTTGAACAAAAGGGATCCTTAGGTTGTCTTTATGATCAAATTAATGACTCTAGGTGTAATTGAGTGTATTTTGGAGGATATTTGAGTATGGTTTGGCCTTTCCAAATGGATTTGGAGGTGTAAAATTAAGATAGGGGGAAGTACCCTTTTATAAGAGAGGTGAGGGTCACTTTAGGAAAACCTTGAAATATTATTTTATTATAAAATAATTTTCGGTTTATAATGGCTCCAAATGGATTTATTTAGAGTATAAGGTGTGTATGAGTCTAAATATTCTCAACCAATAGGTTTTATACAAGTTTAGGTCACCATATTAACCTTATCGTTTAGATTTAACTCTTAGTTAAATAGTTTAACTTTTACCATGTCTTCTTGTATTTTTATATTACATGGTTAATAAACTTACTATAAAATTCCCAGAGAACCTAAAGTGGTTAATTAATGATATATATGTCATAATATAATTCCTTCGTCCAAACCTTATATTTTTAGGAATATTATATCATTTAATAATATAGTATTTGTTTTACAAACTCATTTATGTCAATTTTGACACTATTTAGTATTTGATTTCTGTGAATGTCAAAAAAACATGATTACTTTGAAAAAAAAAATTAAATCAATCCTGACATGTCATATTAACCTATAAAATTCTTTTTATTCATCATAAGTCTCAATTTACATTTATTGTTATATTTATAATATCAACTATTTTAATCCTTCGTTAATAAGGTACTTACTGCATCATCATTGTGTCATAAATAAATTTAATTATTTAATGTCTAAAAATTATAAATAAAATACAATTATTTATTAAATCTCTTTATATTTCTAATTAATATTTATATCCTAATTTATCATATGTATAACCCTATATTAAAAATGTTTTAGTTATTAAAAATTGACTTTAATAGTTTTAATTCTTCTTTAAATAAAATACTAATAAATGTCCTAATCTAATCCAAGTGGATCAAAGAGGATCATATTTTATTCATAAGGTTTATTTTGGTCTAAATAAACTTATCAAATAGAATTAGGACATGTGTTAAAGTAATTATAATATCATTTTTACCTTTAATTACCCTATTTACTTTTAACCATGGTAAATAAAATTAAAAAGTTTCTATTCACAAAAAATTATTTTCATCCTATTGAACCACATTTTACTTACTGATGTCAACCATGTCTCTCGGATTTTTTAAATTCAATCCACAGAAGCAGTAAAATTATGTTTTTTGCAAATTTGAAAATGTGCCTAGAAGGTGGGTAAAAGACGTTAAAAGGTTCAATAAAATTTTATATATCTAATATTATTCTAAAATGACTCAAATGAATTAAATTGGACTAATATAGGTATTATTTATGTATTTTTAATTTAAAATAAATTTAAATAAAAATAATAATTATTTAAATAAAAGTCGTTTTTAAACAATAACGCAGTGTTTTCACTATTCATCAAAAATTGAAAGTTTTCAGAAAAATACCAAAAATTCCACAAAGATAATTTTAATATTCCAAATTCAAAAATTATTTCTATTTTACAAAATTCAGAACATATAAGTTTCATTAATTAATTTAAAATTAATTCATGTTGACAAAACCAGAAAGCGGGTTTTTTTAAAGTAAAAACTATCCAAAGACTTATATGTGTTTATGTCCAATTTAAATGTAAAATTACTTCCAATGACCAAAATTGGATTAAATGATAAAAATATAATACAATTATACTTAAAAACCATTCAAATGTATAATTTAACATGGTAGGTTATTTTTATTAAAAAAAATTCTCAATTAAAACTTAGTGTTTTTCACTATTCATCAAAATATGAATGTTATCAGAAAAATACCAAAAATTTATCAAAACTAAATTTTTATGTAATTCTTATAAAGAAGAAGTTTATTTTGTCAAATTGAATATATAACTGTTTCAAATATTTGATTTAAAAATGGTTTTCCATTAAAAGGCAATGAAATTGCATTTTTTTTGAAAAATACTTCCTTTATCTGAAAAATTGAATTTATTCTTATATTATGTCAGGACCCATCCCAGTGGGGCCTGAGCCAAAACTCCCCAAGCCCGCCTCCAATAGGCTAGGGGCTAGTGACTAGCACTGAGTAATCATGTTACTAACATGGGAGGCACTGCCTATAAACCTGCACACACGCACACACATCTCCAAGCCCATAAAGCTGAAAAAGTAAAAGCTACTAAAAAATGGAAATGCATGCATACACTAAAATCCCAACCAATAGAGTACGACAGGAAGTATAGTACAGTAATATAAACCCCTGGGCCCAAAAGTACAATCCCACAAAAAGAAAGTTTGTGACAAAGTCCAACCTGTAAAGAAAGGTGTTGGGACTGCAATCCGTAGCCATAGGAACACACCTCAGCCTGCCTAATCTCACTGAGCACCATCCGATCCTGGCCCACCTAGAATCCTGTCAAAGGCTTGATCTTCTGCACAAGACACGACACGTGCGGGAAAATCCCATGTAGGGGTGAGTATAACAATACCCAGTAGGACACCCTGAAACCACAAAGGAATACAACAAGGAAAAAGTACCACAAAGGAAAGATACAGTTAGATCTACATAGTATATGTTTATATAACAAGAAAATCCAGATATACTCATACACAATCAACCATTGTGAAACCACCACTAAGATCCAGCTCGAAGATTCCACTAAGCACGTAATAATGAGAACACACTCCTAGTTCTGAAGAGAGATATACGAAGTACTCATTCCGGGAGAACACACTCCACAAGTACTTGAGAATACGATGTTCAGATGAGGATCACAACCAATAGCTATGGGGTGATTCCAACAACTCAGTCTGAACTATTCTGCTAAGTAGAGGATCAGTGCCCGGGTAAAGTTGGTCATGTCGATACAAAGAACTCTACCTAGGGTTCCAGTAATGAATAGAGGATCTGGCTCTAAGTATCACAGAGGGGATTCCAAAAAATCTATTCAGGAAGTCCTACTGAAGGGATCATACTCCTGTACGTAGGAAATGATACCAGAAACCTTCAGGGGAAAGACCAAGCGTACGAACCCCAAGAAATCTAGTCCAAGTCACGGAAGACAAAAGGATCAAGCCATGTAAAACAGGTTACACGGCGTGTAGTATGGTTACACGCCATGTTCCTTGACTCCGGGTACTACCCATGTAAAATAGCCCGTGTCTTAAGGATTGTCATATAAAAAGAACTACATAGAGTGTAGAAGAATTACGCACCATGTTCCTTGACTCCAGGTACTGCCCATGTAAACAGCTCGTGTTAGAATTCTAAGTCGTTTAGAAAAGTATATACACGGTGTGTAAGTCAACGCGCACGCCGTGCCCTGTCAACTAGAAAACACCTATGTACCCTGGCCGTATGCCCATACACGGTGTTTGTCCGTGTCGCCATGCCTGTGTACCAGTACATAGGGTATCCTGTGTATCTGGCCGGGTCTGGCTGGCGAAGGGTATGCATGTCGTGTCCTTGCCCGTGTACCCAACTCGTGACTGTGTACTCCTGGAGTACACGCCAGGTGGTCCGCTGACAAACACACGTCGTGTAGCACATACTACATGTCGTGTAGTCGGGATTTTTTCAGAACCGTTGTCTTCCTCCTCGTGCCTCGGCCGATCTTCCGGATCTCTATTCTGCTGTCTTTTTGCCGCGAAACTCAATATGCTTGTTCGTTTCGTCATCCTAACACCAAATCTGGGTGTTTCATACCTTAAATTGGCTTTGAAAACAAGTGTTTATTCATCTGAAGGAAAACGCACAAAAACTCATATCTCTCGATTCGCTCCGAATCGTCTGCCAAAACCGTCGTCACAGCTCCATACCATCATTCTGAGGTTGGATAAACAATCTCGGATCATTGCGCCAACAAACGAATGTGCAATGATCGATTTTCTCCAAGAACGCGTAGAATACACATGAAGAATGTGAGAAATTGGGGAAGAAAGGAACAACAAATCGAGAGGGATGAACCTCGATCGATGTTTGTGTCGATCTTGGCTTGTCACAATTAGAAGGTTAAATGAAACCAAAACAACCTTCAAGAATCAAATCCCCAAAATCCCCACAAAAGCCCATCCCGTAAATACAATCGATCTGCAGGCTAATCTGTTCATTGATTAGTCCGCGTTCATTGTAGGAATCAATAATGGGGAAAGGAAATCAAAATCAAACATCCTACCTGGATCCACGACATTCTTTGGCGAAGATCTGGTCACTACATCGTCGTCATCGTCGGAGAAATTCGTCAAGAACATCGTCGTCGTGTTGGGGGTTTCCTCCAGAGCCTCCAAAGATTTCAGGGTTATGTGTTCTATAACCCTGGACCCCTGTGCAAATCTTTATTTAAAAAGATAAAATATATCCACTGCAATAAGATTTAATAAAATATTATTATTAAATATTTTATTACTGCTATGTCAAAAAACTAGATTTCACCACCGACCTGCGTTGTCCGACGTTAGGCCTCACGTAGGGTAAAATCGCTTCTTTGAACGCAACGGTGCCCTCAGATTTCTGATCTGAGCACCCATTCAGGAGTTATTCCACTCTTTCAGGAAAACCACATGCATGTGTTATGTAATTATTAAATTAAATTCAAACATTTATTCCAGGATCACCAGCCTCGGAACTGCATGTCGTCTCAGAGCCTGGTCTCAAAATAATTCCCACATAATATTAAAATAAAATACGGATAAATCCGAGACATTACATCACACCCACCTTAGGGCTTTACGTCCCCGAAAATCCAAAACAAATGCTACTCAAAAAGATGGGGGTACTGCACTTGAATCTGAGCCTCCCGTTCCCACGTGCTCTCCTGGAGATTCCAGTGTTGCCATCGGACATGCACCAAGGGAATAGCTCTCCCACGAAGGATCTTCTCCAGCCAATCCTCGATCTCCACTGGGTACTCAGCAAAGGTCACTCCATCATTGATGTCCAGCTCGTCCCAGTAGATAATGTGTGATGGATCATGCACGTACCTCCGCATCTGCGACACATGGAAGAAGTCGTGTACCCGGTCCATCTAAGGAGGTAGAGCCAAGAAGTACTCCACCTCAGCAACTCTACTCAGAATCTGAAAAGGTCCAATGAACCTCGGAGATAGCTTGCCGCCTCTACCAAATCTCTGCAATCCCCATCGAGGTGAGACCCGAAGGAACACATGGTCTCCCTCCTCGAACTCCAAGGGCCTCCCTCTCCTGTCGGCATAAGACTTCTACCGACTCTGTGCAGTCTTCATCCGCTCCTGGATGACCTGCACCTTCTCTGTAGTTGCTCGCACCATCTCTCTGCCCATGAGTGCTGACTCTCCTGGTTCAGTCCAACAAAGTGGTGACCTACAAGGCCGCCCATACAAAGCCTCAAATGGTATCATACCAATAGTGGAATGATAACTTTTGTTATAAGAAAATTCCACCAATGCTAGGTGATCCTCCTTTCTATGACCGAAGTCAAGTATGCAAGCTTGTAGCATATCCTCCAGAACCTGGATGGTCCGCTCTGTCTGACCATCATTCTTAGGATGAAATTTAGTACTCAAGCATAATTGATTCCCAAAAGCTTCTTATAATCCCTTCCACAAACGGGGTGTGAAACGAGCATCATGATCTGAGATGATCATCGATGCCACTCCATGAAGTCGAACTATCTCCTGCACGTAGAGACGCCCCAATCTCTTTACTGAACTCTTCTCCCATATGGCTAGGAAGTGGGTCGACTTGGTGATTCGGTCAACGATCACCCAGATGGAATCGTTTCCCCTGGACGTACGTGGTAATCCCGTCACGAAGTCCATGGATATCCCATCCCACTTCCACTCTAGCACCTCAATGGGCTAATTGAAACCTGCTGGAACCTGGTGCTCAGCCTTTACTTGCTGACAAGTAAGGCACCAAGAAACAAAATATGCCACACTCTTCTTCATTCCTGGCCACCAAAACTGACGTCGGAGGTTCTCGTACATCTTTTCCACGCTCAGATGCACCGCCAAAGGATATGTATGGAACTACCTCAAAACCTCCTCCTACAACGTCGCCGGTACTACTGTGCACCCTCTGAAAAGAACAACGTGCTCCCCACCTTTTGAATACCTGTTGGCAGCATCACCTGCGGATATCTGAGCACGTAGAGTCTCACAGGTAGCATCCTCGAGTTGTCCTTCCCTGACTCGCTGTAAGAGTAGAGGGGTAACAACTATCAACTAAAGGTAATCTCCCTCATCTCTATCCAAGAAGGATAACTGTAAAGAGGCCAACTACCTCATCACCTCATCCAGAAACTGCGAACTGGATTTCCTGCTAAGAGAATCTGCCACAACGTTCCCCTTCCCAGGAGTATAAATGATCTCAAAGTCGTAATCTTGGAGGAACTCAAGCCACCGCCTCTATCTAAAATTCAGATCCTTCTGAGAAAAGATATATCTGAGACTCTTTTGATCAGATTAGATGGTAAATTGCTCGCCCATTAGGTAGTGCCGCCACATCTTCAAAGAAAAGACTACTGCTGCCAACTCAAGATCATGGGCCACGTAGTTCTGCTCTTGTGGCCTCAACTGGCATGAGACATAGGCAATCATCGTTTGTCTCTGTATCAGGACACAACCAAGTCCGGTTCCTGTTGCGTCGAAAAACACAACGTACTCGACACCCTCTTCCATTAGTCTCAATATCGGGGTGCTCGTCAGACTCTGTCTCAACTGCTGAAATGCCTGCTGGCATCTCTCGGTCCATAGGAAAGGTTGCCCATTTCGGGTCAAAACTGTCATGGGTGTTGAAATCTTGGAGAAATCAAGAATGAATCTCCAATAGTATCCTTCCAACCCAACGAAACTCCGTACCTCTATTATGTTCCGAGGTGGCTCCCATTATAACACTTCCTCTACCTTGGCTCGGTCCACTGCTACACCATCTGCTAAGATAACGTGTCCCAGAAAGTGGACCTCCTGTATCTAGAACTAACACTTCAAGTGTTTCCCGTACAACTGGTGCTCTCGGAGTGTGTCCAGAACCATCCTTAGGTGCCTCGTGTGCTCCTCCTCAAATGCAGAGTACACAAGGATATCATCGATGAAGACCACTACAAACCGATCTAGATGGGGCTGAAAGATCTGGTTTATGAGTCCCATAAATATTGTCGGGCGTTCGTCACGCCGAAGGGCATCACCAAGTACTCATAGTGACCGTAGCGACATCTGAAAGCAGTCTTCGATATATCCTCATCCCGTACTCACAACTGTTGATAGCCTGATCATAGATCAACCTCCGAGAACCATCATGCCCCTCTTAACTGGTCGAAGAGGTCATCGATCCTCGGTAGTGAATACCGGTTCTTCACAATCACCTAATTCAAGCGCCGGTAATCCACACACAGCCTCAAGCTCCTGTCTTCCTTCTTGGCAAACAACACTGGGGCCGCCCAGGGTGAAACGCTGGGTCTCACAAAGCCCTTCCTCTGCAAGTCTTCCAGCTGCACTCTTAGCTTGCGAAGCTCTGCAGAAGCCATCCGATATGCTGATGCTGATATCGGTGTCATCCTGGGTTCCAACTCAATGCAGAAATCTATCTCCCAATGGGGAGGTAGTCCAGGGACATCCTTTGAAAAGACGTCCTCGTACTCAGCCACTACTGCTGGAAACTGGAAACTTGTAACATCTTCTGTGCCAAGGGCTAGTGTAACACCCCGAGATTTTATGAGATATATTATTTTTAATTTCATTGATGTCTTCTATTATACACTACACCAAGATTATCTTGTACTATATGTAACACCGTATTAGCTTGCAGTATACGCAACACTATTCTTGGCTCGTGTTGCACACAATTTCAAGTTCATTTTGTGGAAATTATTCTACGCAACATTAAGTATAGATTTTGTTTAATGTATAAATGAAATAAGTTTTGATTATGTTATACGCAACACCAAACAGGGTTTTCACTACACGCAGCCCTGACTTGACTTGCATTACACGCAATCAAGACCTTCCTCGATAGTATGTGTAGTACGTAATACCGAGTTTCACTAAATAAGATATTATTATAATATTATTATGAACTAGCTGTTATGAATAGTAATACCCACTTTTTTAAATTTTATAAATTTTATATTTCAAAATGGACTTTATTTTTGGATTCGGAATATCGAAATTATCCTAGGATGAATTTTTTGTAGTTTTCTGAAAACTTTCAATATTTGATGAATAGTGAAAACACTGGGTTACTATTTAAAAACCGACTTTTTATTTAAATAATTATTTATTTTATTTAAATTTATTTTAGGTAAAAATTGATACATAATACCTATATAAGTTCAATTTAATTCATTGGAGTCATTTTATAATAATTTTAAATATATAAAAATTTTATTGAACTTTTCACCGACTTTCACCCACCTCCTAGGAGAATTTGAAAATTTACATAAAACTTAATTTTACCACTTTTGTGAGTGAAATTTTAAAAATCCGAGAGGCACAGTTAATATCAAGGAGTAAAATTCGGTTCAATAAGATAAAAATATTTTTTGGTGCATAGTAACTTTTTACTTTTATTTACCACGGTTAAAAGTAAATAGGGTAATTAAGGGTAAAAATGATATTATTATTACCCTAACATATGTCCTAATTCTATTGGATAAGTGTAATTAGAACAAAAACAACCATATGAATAAAATATTACCCTTTAGGTCTACTTGGATTAGATTAGGACATTTATTATTATTTTATTTAAAGAATAGTTAAAATAGTTAAAATCAAAGTTTAATAACTAAATGATTTTTAATATAGGGTTATACATAATATAAATTCAACTATAAATATTCATTAGAAAGATAAAAATATTTCCTAAATAATTTTATTTTATTTAAAAAATTTAGACATTAAATAATTTTATTTATTTATGACACAATGATGATGCAGTAATTACCTTATTAATGAAATATTAACATAATTGATATTATAAATACCCAAATAAATATAATTTGAGAATTTTTATAAATTAAACTAATTTTTTAAGTTAATATGACATGTTAGTATTGATTCAATTAAGATTTTTCGAACTAATTATGCTGTTACGATTTTCACAAAAATCAATTACCAAATAGTGTCAAAATTGATATAAAATAGTTTTTAAAACAAATATTATATTATTAATTTTTATTCTATTCCTAAAAATATAAGGTTCAGTAAAATGACTTATATAAGGTTATATATATTAATAATAAACCACTTGGGGTTCTTTTGTCTTGTTATAGTAAGTTTATTAACCATATAGTGTAAGAAAACAAGAAGACATGGTAAAAGTTAAATTATTTAAATTAGAGTTAAATATAAATGATAAGGTTAAAGTAGTAACCTAAACTTTTCTAAAACCTATTGGTTGAGAGTATTTCTACCCATACCCACTTTATCTTCTAAATAAATTAATTTTGAGATATTATAAACTGAATATTACTTTATTATAAAATAATATTTTAAGTTTTTTCTAAGGTGCCCCTCTCCTCCCTTATAAAAGGGCACCTCCTCCCTCTTCTCTTTACACAATTTTGAGCTTTCATGATCGGCCAACCCCTGCCCATTTCCCTTATCAACTTCCCTAGAAACATTATAGAGGTTCTGTTCTCCTAAAAAGACCAACTCTAGTACCTTAAGAGGAATCTTAAAACAGGTGTGTCGAAGATGAGGTAATCTCTTCTACTGATTCTTTCAAATTTTCTTTCTTCTTCAAATTCTTATTATTTAGTTTTATAATTATAAATTAATAACATCAGTATCACTAATATAATTATATCTTATTATAAATATGAAATAACCCTATTTCACCTTCTATCCATCCTACAAAAAACGAAATCATTGTGCGTGCGTATGTATGGAATACCATCACCACATCGTGGTGTAATCTGTTTTTCCACCACCACCTTACTTGGATGGGTATAATAGTGTAATGAATAACTATATATAGTTATTACAACATCATACTAATTCTGAGATATTATATCATCCACTCCAATTCAATTCAATAATTATGGGAACGATATCATTGCTCGTGCGTACGTACGGATTACCGTCTCCACGACGCGATGAGATTCATTCTCCATGTTAACCACTCAAGAATTATTATAAAGAATATATAATGAATAATAATGAAATATATGACATGATAAAGCTACTGGATTTATTTATATATATATGTGTGTCATCTACTTATTTTCATTCAAGTCAATAAGGAAAAGAAAACAGCGTTCATGCGTACGTATGGCCAACCGTCTCCATGAACGGTGTATTTCATTTCATTTATCTATCTATTATATATATATATAATGAATATTTATGATATATAAATCATGATTTACATTCTGGAAGTAATTAAATCATGATATAATTAATAATAATATCAAGAACAACAAGTTCGAACACGTACGATAAATAAAACGATTTTACCCAAAATGCTACTTTAATATGGAATTTACAAAAGAACAGGTAATATAAAGTCATAAGTGAACCATATATGATATCATAAGAATAAATATGATTCTTTAATAATTCAATGAAATTATTTAAATCATTATACAGGAGGTTCGGATACGTACAAAACATATCATACATAAGGTAAGGGATAACTTTTCCAATCTCATTTTTATCCGAGATTGTTTATTCATAAGTATTTACTGGGGTTATATTTATCATTCATGTCCCTATTTTATAAAAATTATTTCATGTATGTTTAAAGTCATTTTTACCCATTTTGTACTTTTACCACAAGTTATGAAAGGAATCTTACTTTTTTTTACCACACGAGGAACTTTTTGGCTTTTCCGACAAAAGTATGGGGAGAATGTTTTTTTTACTTATATGGCATGAACAGATTTTTACGATTTCATAACGCCTAATTTTCATGAAGCTTATTCTACAATATTTCATTACTATTTTAAACAAAATCATTTTATTTTAAAATTTCATGGCATTTTGTGAAAATAAAATGATTTTGAAGAAGAAAGGATATTTTCATCAAGAATTTATTTATAGTGTTTTATCAAAACCATTTTCCATCTAAGATGACATTATTTCATATGTGTATGTTTCAAGTATAATGTCTCTATGATTTACAGGTTTTCACTTTTCTTATGATGAAAAGATATCCATTTGTTTTATATGGATTATTTTATGATGGAATGATGTTTATGAAACCCATTTTATTCTTTGGGTTATGATGAATGATTTATGTTTATGTTATGGCACGCGTAATAATGATTTCATTATGAGATGGGTGGGACCTATATCTCCCTCTAATTAATTGGGTAAATATTTATATCTCATGATACAGAAATGGCTGGAATGGTAAGTTAATCCAGTTCAGTGATACAGGACTGGAACGAGGAGTGAACTCGATTCAGAAAGGGACTTTGTCCACTAAGATGGTCTTGGCAGCAATGCCTTGGCTACTATGGAAATAATATCATGTGCTTAATGGTTTGCAACAATTAAATATTTTATTCCCATTCTATTTTATCATGATTAATGTTTCTTTATGATCTATGCCTTAAGAACTGTTAGGTTTTATGTCATTGTTCAAGATTTTTATGTTTAAACATTATGTTCATGTTTTTAAGTTCAAATGTATATGATTTGTTTTATTTTCTCATGCTTACCCTTACTGAGCATTTGATCTCACCCTTTATATGTTTTCTTTTCCCCAGGTTATAAAGAAAGGTTTTAGGTAAGAAAACAAAAGGGGTAGATCTTTATGGGAGATGTTGAAGATCTTTCACCATGATTAGAATATTATGTCCCAAGTTTCCAAAGACACTAAACTATTACGATCCTTGAGTGTTGGTTTTTGTTATGTATTAAGTATTCTGAAAAAGTAATTTAATATCCATGTATGTCATGTTTGGGGTCTCTAAAGTTGGTATCAGAGGAAAGTTTTAGTTAACCTTTAAAAACTAGGATGCGAAAAATTTAGTGAGATCCCTAGAAGATATTTCTAAGGTATGTCTAGGGATATACCTAAGGTTACGTATAAGTATAGGTTATAGTCCTAGAATTATGATAACAATATTATAATTAAACCTAATATGTTAGATATTGAAGGTAATCTCCCTTTATTATGTTGTTTTCCTAGCATGATTTTTTCCTCTCACACTATTCTGTTTGGGTTTTAGAAAATGGCTGGAAATAGGAAGATTCATGATAATGGAGGATATAATGGACAATGGAATGATATTCTTCATGAGAAACCAAATGAAACAAGATTTGGAAGTCCAAACATCATTATTATGCCTAATAAGCAATCTCATAATATGATCAATAATCTCAACTTTGGTAAGTTTCCTGACTCATCTAATAAGAGAAAGATGGAGTTTTGTGATGATCATAGAGGAAAGAAAGTTCAATTTCCATCATGTAAATCATGTGGTAAGAGGAATCAGGGAGAATTTTTCAAAGGAACTGGATGATGCTTTGGGTGTGGAAAAGAAGGACACAAAGCCAGTAATTGTAAAGGAAAAGGTTCAGTTAACACCATGGACAAGGATAATGGTATTTCTAAGACATGAACAATGGTTAAATGTTTTAAATGTGGAATGTATGGGAATTATGAAAACCAATGCTCTAAGGGAAAATTTCATGAAGATAATCAGCATTGTCGTATGGGTAGTATTTATGTTGATGATGATGAAGAGACTACAAATGATATATGAGATAAAAGAAATGATGAAGCTCAGTCAGTGATTTAAGAATGTAGTGGAATGATTATATGTTTATCAAGAATAATGTATGATATATGGAATAAAGAAAAATCTAAGGATTGTTACATTGTTGTCTTTCCTTAAGTTTATGAAAGTATATGATGAATGGTACTGGTAACCATAAAAGGTTATTCAAATATTTTTGGAAGGTAGATGATATGTACATAATTAAAGGATAAGGAGATAATGAGATGTTTGATAGTATCAATGATCTCATTACTGGTATAAGGACAATGTGATATCATGGTTTGAGTATACAGATTTTTGGGATTTTGGTATGTGGAAAGATTTAACTTTTGAAAACATTCATGTTTTCACTAAGGTTCAATGGGTATTCATTTTTTCAAGAGAATACAAGATTAAGGTATTCACACGTTTGGAATGCGATCAACAAGATATATCTTGTGATATATGAGGGATAAATGATGGTATTCACTTGCTTGTTATATGAACTTCATAGTAATCATTCTCTTTATACTGTGAGTTTGGAAAGAATTATTTTTGATAATCCTAAAGATTGGAATGGATTATGTTGAACATAAGTTCGTATTGTTTAAGGCTAGAAATTTTTTCGATATTATTGATAGAATGTTATAATAGTGTAGTTTAAGAAAAGGGACAACCTGCAGAATGGGCGACAACTCGTAACGTCGGACGAGGATGTGGGAATCGAACCCACAACCGAAGTACGACAGGCCTTTATCACCTACCACTGGCCTACAGGAAGTCCCTAATTAGTAGAAACTAGTTTTATTTTATTAAGCAGGATGATAGATGAAGTATAAGTCCATTTTGGAACCATATCCGATTAATCTCACCATAGATGGACTTATGTATATAAATTTTTCTAACTTATGTTTGAGACAGATGGAATGACCTATCATTGTATCGCACGATCTGCTAAAACTTCTCGAAAGACAAATTAAACTTCATTTCTTTAAGAGATGAAATGGAAATTGTTCGAGTCACGAGCAACGTTGAGATTGTACCGAAATCAAGTAAGTATTTCTTTTAATTCAAAAATTCCTCAACATTTGGGAAATGATCTTAAAAACCAAAAATGTTGTTATAGTGCTCTGATATCTGATGAATCAGATGGTACCTTAGATCATCACAAATTTATGGCATTGTGACTATTGGATTTTTTTTCATATCCCTATTCTCTACCACTATCCATCAGAACATGATGGTTAGATTTTTCTTCCATATCCATATTCCCACCTATGTTCTCCTATGTGGAAACCCAGGGATGAGTTAATCTGGGTAACTGTTGCATTTCTTACTTTACTTTTTAAATTTAAGTTTTAGTATGCCTTTTATGATGTGGGTTTCTACGAACAGAACTTTCAAGTAGTAAACGATTTACAACCCCAACGAATTTCGAGGGCGAAATTCATTTTAAGGGGGGTAGAATGTTACACCCCGAGATTTTATGAGATATATTATTTTTAATTTCTTTGATGTCTTCTATTATACACTACACCAAGATTAGCTTTTACTATACACAACACTGTATTAGCTTACAGTATACGCAACACTATTCTTGGCTCGTGTTACACACAATTTCAAGTTCGTTTTGTGGAAATTATTCTACGCAACATTAAGTATAGATTTTATTTAATGTATAAATGAAATAAGTTTTGATTATGTTATACGCAACACCAAACGGAGATTTCACTACACGCAGCCCTGACTTGACTTTCATTACATGCAATCAAGACCTTTCTTGATAGCGTGTGTAGTACGCAATACCGAGTTTCACTAAACGAGATATTATTATAATATTATTATGAACTAGCTGTTATGAATAGTAATACCCACTTTTTAAAATTTTATAAATTTTATCTTTCAAAATGGACTTCATTTTTGGATTCAAAATATCGAAATTAGTCTAGGGTGAATTTTTGGTAGTTTTCTGAAAAATTTCAATTTTTTGTGAATAGTGAAAACGCTGGGTAACTATTTAAAAACCGACTTTTTATTTAAATAATTATTTATTTTATTTAAATTTATTTTAGGTAAAAATTGATACATAACACCTATATAATTTCAATGTAAATTCATTCAATTCATTTTATAATAATTTTAGATATATAAAAATTTTATTGTACTTTTCACCGTCTTTTACCCACCTCCTAGGAGAATTTGAAAATTTACATAAAACTTAATTTTACCACTTCTGTGAGTAGAATTTCGAAAATCCAAGAGACACGGTTAATATCAAGTAGTAAAATGTGGTTCAATAAGATAAAAATATTTTTTGTTGAATAGTAATTTTTACTTTTATTTACCACGGTTAAAAGTAAATAGGGTAATTAAGGGTAAAAATGATATTATTATTCCCCTAACACATGTCCTAATTCTATTGGATAAGTTTAATTCGACCAAAATCAACCTTAGGAATAAAATATTACCATTTAGGTCCACTTGGATTATATTAGGACATTTATTATTATTTTATTTAAAAAATAGTTAAATTAGTTAAAATCAAAGTTTAATAACTAAAACATTTTTAATATCGGGTTATACATAATATAAATTCGACTATAAATATTCATTAGAAAGATAAAAGTATTTCCTACATAATTTTATTTTATTTAAAAAAAATAGATCTTAAATAAATTTATTTATTTATGACACAATGATGATGCAGTAATTACCTTATTAATGAAATATTAACATAATTGATATTATAAATACCCAAATAAATGTAATTTGAGACATTTTATAAATTAAAATAATTTTTTAGGTTAATATGACATGTTAGTATTGATTCAATTAAGATTTTTTGAACTAATCATGCTGTTATGATTTTCACGAAAATCAATTACCAAATAGTGTCAAATTTGACCTAAAATAGTTTTTTAAACAAATATTATATTATTAATTGTTATTATATTCCTAAAAATCTAAGGTTCGGCTAAAATACTTAGATAAGGTTATATATATTAATAATAAACCACTTGTGGTTAGTTTGGCTTGTTATAGTAAGTTTATTAACCATATAGTGTAAGAACGGTAAAAGTTAAATTATTTAACTTAGAGTTAAATATAAATGATAAGGTTAAAATAGTAACAAAAACTTGTATAAAACATATTGGTTGACAGTATTTCTACCCATACCCACTTTAACTTCTAAATAAATCAATTTGGAGCTATTATAAACCGAATATGACTTTATTATAAAATAATATTTTAGGTTTTTCCTAAGGTGCCTCTCTCCTCCCTTATAAAAGGGCACCTCCTCCCTCTTCTATTTACACAATTTTGAGCATTCAATCTCGGAAAACCCCTTCCCATTTCCCTTCTCAACTTCCCTGGAAATATTATAGAGGTTATGGTCTCCTCAAAAGACCAACTCTAGTGCCTTAAGAGGAATCAAAAAAGAGGTGCATCGAAGAAGAGGTAATCTCTTCTACCGATTCTTTCAAATTTTCTTTCTTCTTCAAATTCTTCTTCTTTAGTTGTTTAATTATAAATTAATAACATCAGTATCACTAATATAATGATAAGTTATTATAAATATGAAACAACCCTATTTCACCTTCTATCCATCCTACGAAAAACGAAATCACCGCGTGTGCGTACGTATGGAATATTGTCTCCACGCCGTGGTGTAATCTATTTTTCCACCATCACCTTACCTGGATGGGTATAATGGTGTAATTAATAACTATATATAGTTATTACAACATAATACTTATTTTGAGATATTATATCATCCACTCCAATTCAATTCAATAATTATGGGAACGATATCATCGCTTGTGCATACGTACGGATTACTATCTCCACGACGTGATGAGATTCATTCTCCTTGTTAACCACTGAAGTATTATTATAAAGTATATATAATGAATAATAATTAAATATATGACATTATAAAGCTAATGTATTTTTATATATATATATATATTTTTCATCTACTTACTTTCATTCAAGTCAATAATTAAAATAAAACAGCGTTCATTCGTACGTACGGCCAACCGTCTCCATGAACGGTGTATTTCATTTCATTTATCTATCTATTGTATAAATATATATATATATACTTAATATATATGATATATAAATCACTATTTAAATTCTTTAAGTAATTAAATCATTATATAAGTGATAATAAATTCAATAACAACAAGTTCAAACACGTACGATAAATAAAACGATTTTACCCAAAACACTGCCTTAACATGGAATTTACAAAAGAACGGGTAATATAAAGTCATAAGTGAACCATATATGATATAATAACAATGAATATGATTCTATAATAAGTCAATGAAATTATTTAAATCATTATACAGGAGGTTCAGATACGTACGAATCATATCGGACCTAAGGTAAGGGATAACTTTTCCAATCTCGTTTTTATCAAAGATTGTTTATTCATAAGTATTTACTGGGGTTATATTTATCATTCATGTACCTGTTTTATAAAAATGGTTTCATGTATTTTTAAAGTCCTTTTTACCCATTTTTTACTTTTACCACATGTTATGAAAGGAATATTACTTTTGTTTACCACATGAGGAACTTTTTGATTTTTCTGACAAAAGTACGAGGAGAATTTTTTTTTACCTATATGGCATGAACGGATTTTTACGGTTTCATAACGCCTAATTTTCATGAAGCTTATTCTACAATATTTCATTACTATTTTCTACAAAATAATTTTATTTTAAAATTTCATGGCATTTTGTGAAAATAAAATGATTTTGAAGAAGAAAGGATATTTTGATCAAGAATTTATTTCAAGTGTTTTATCAAAACCATTTTACATCTAAGATGACATTATTTCATATGTGTATGTTTCAAGTATAATGTCTCTATGATTTACATGGTTTCACTTTTCTTATGATGAAATGATATCCATTTGTTTTATATGGATTATGTTATAATGGAATGATGTTTATGAAACCCATTTTATTCTTTGGGTTATGATGAATTATTTATGTTTATGTTGTGGCACACGTAAGAATGATTTCATTATGAGATGGGTGGTATATATATCTCCCTCCAATGCATTGGGTAAAGATTTATATCTCATGAGATAGACATGGCTGGAATGGTAATTTAATCTGGTTCAGTGATACAGGACTGGAATGAGGAGTGAACTTGATTCAGAAAGGGACTTTGTCCACTAAGATGGTCTTGGCAGCAATGCCTTGGCTACTATGGAAATCATATCATGTGATTAATGGTTTTCCACAATTAAATGTTTTATTCCCATGCTATTTTATCATGATTAATGTTTCTTTATGATCTATGCCTTACGAACTGCCATGTTTTATGTCATTGTTCAATATTTTGATGTTTAAACATTATGTTCATGTTTTTAAGTTCAAATGTATATGATTTGTTTTATTTTCTCATGCTTACCCTTACTGATAATTTGAGCTCACCCTTTATATGTTTTCTTTTCCCCAGGATATAAATAAAGGTTTTAGGTAACAAAACAAAAGGGGTAGATCTTTATGGGAGATGTTGAAGATCTTTCACCATGATTAGAAGATTATGTTCCGAGTCTCCAAAGACACTAAACTATTACGATACTTGAGTGTTGGTTTTTTTTCTGTATTAAGTATTCCGCAAAAGTAATGTAATGTCTATGTATGTCAAGTTTGGGGTCTCTATAGCTAGCCTAGCCAACTGGTGTGAAATCGGTTGTACCTTCCTACGTACGAGTTCATCCTGTGATGTATGGGTCTCCTTTTCACTGACGAAAGAGAACCTCATTCCATCACTACAGACACACTGCACCCTTCACCTAAAACAGTTAATATGGGCATGAACTGTGGATATCCAATCCATACCAAGAATGATATCATAAGGCCTCGACGCTACCACCAAGAGGTTCCAACCGAAACTCTCGCCTCCAAGGGTCAGGTCACACTGTCTGTAAAGGTGTGTGATCTCTGAATATTCTCTGGTCAGTGTTTCTATGTGTAAGGGTCGAGTCAACAGCTCAACTGGAATCTCAAGTTCTCGAACAAGATAAGCATCTAGAAAATAATTACTAGCACCTGTGTCTATCAGTACAGTAGCCAAAGTAGAAAAGACACATATTGTACCTCTATTCATTCCAGGAGTACATGGGTCATAAGCCTTCATTTCATGCAGATGTCCCTGCCTCTTTCCACCAGCTCCCTAAGCCAGGGGTGGACCTCCTGGGGGTGGTGGTGGTAAAGGGTCAAAATGCCGACCACCTCCAGCTGCTCTCCCAGCTCCTCTACCACGTTTTTCGCCCCGCAGATCTTCCTGCTCCACACGTTTCCTCTACCTCGGTGGTCCATCCACTGCTCCTATGTTAGTAGTACAGCGGTTCGGATAATCTCGAGCAAGATTTCCCCTACCATCATAGGAGTAGCATCGCCTCTCTCGAGGCTAGCTGGATGCGCCCTGCGAACCCTGTAAGGTAGATCCCCTGTCATGGGATCTCCTCTGAAAACGTCTCCCACACCTGGGTCCCTGACGTATTCTCCCTACTATCGAGGTCTCTGCTCCAACTCACTCACTACTGAAAACTGTTGGCTGTCTCTACTCTACCAAGAAGCTCTCGACCACCAAATCCCGCTCAAGCACCCTAGCATAAGTAGGAATGCTCATAGGGATGATGCTAGATCGGATGTCTCTGCTCAAGCCCCGCTCAAAAGTTTGATCTCTAAAGTACTGATCCCTAACCATATCCATTGAGTATCGTGAGAGGTTGGTAAACCTCGATGAATAGTCAACCACCATCACGGTTCCCTTCTAGAGTTGAAGAATCTCCTGTATACGTACTGATCTCTGGGTAACTTGTTAAAACTCATCTCTGAATAGACGCTCAAAATCTGACCATGCAAGAGTCACCTCATCACGAGTCTGGATAACCAAACTCCCCCATCATCCTGCCAAGCCCTACAGAAGGCTCGCTTCCAGGATCACCATCTGGTCTTCTGGTGTCCTGACCAAATGGAAGACTCTAGCCACTGACTCAAGCCAGTCCTCTGCTGCCTGAGGGTCAGGCTCGACTCAAAACCTGAGGGGTCTCTGTCTCTGAAACTTGTGGAGTGCGCTCAGCCCGCACTCCTCCTCTACTGGTATAGAAGGCACTAAACACTACTCCACAGGTGGTGGAATAACTGGCACACCACCCGAAGGTAAAACTGTGGGATCTGGTCCCTGTATCGAAGCTTCATCAATGAGGTGGTCATCCTCGTGATCGAGCTGCTGGATCCTAGCGAGTGCGCGTTGCGGAGGCATCCTGTAAATAAATAAGATGTACCACAGTCAGTGATTATATCTAGATAGCTGACTCAAGAAGGACATGGAAACCACAACCCATTCCTATATGATGTATATACCATTATTTTCCCCTGCAACTAGTGTTCTCATGTCCCGAGTCGAAAAGTAAGTTATCAGAGTCCTGGTGTATGGATACGTCGGCCGCCTGTACCAACACTGGGGCCCCTAGACTGAAATCCAAACTCGAAACACTTAAAACTGTTGCCCCAAACCAACTCACAAACTCTCGGTCCTAAGGTAGAATCGACCACCTCTGATACCACTCTGTCACGACCCGTCCCAGTGGGGCCCGAGCTACAACTCCCCAAGCCCACCTCTAATAGGCGAGGGGCTGGTGACTAGCACCGAGTAGGAATGTTACTAACATGGGAGGCATTTCCTATAACCCTGTATACATGCACATACATCTCCAAGCCCACAAAGCTGAAAAAGTAAAAGCTACTAAAAAATGGAAATGCATGCATACACTAAAATACCAACCAACAGAGTACGACAGGAAGTAGAGTACAGTAATGTAAAACCCTGGGCCCAAAAGTACAAGACCACCAAAATAAAGTCTGTGACAAAGTACAGCCTATAAAGAAAGGTACTGGGACTGCAATACGTAGTCGTAGGAACACACCTTGGCCAGCCTGATCTCACTGAGCACTGTCCGGTCCTGGCCCACCTAGAATCATGTCAAAGGCCCGATCGTCTGCACAAGACAAGACATGTGCGGGAAAATCCCTTGCAGGGGTGAGTATAACAATACCCAATAGGACACCCCGAAACCACAAAGGAATACAACAAGGTAAAAATACCACAAAGGAAAGATACAGTCAGCTCTACACAGTATATGTTCATATAACAAGAAAATCCAGATATACTCATACACAATCGACCATCATGAAACCACCACTAAGATCCAACTCAAAGATTCCACTAAGCACGTAATAAGGAGAACACACTCCTAGGTCTGAAGATAGATATACGAATTACTCATTACGGGAGAACACACTCCACAAATACTTGAGAATACGATGTTCAGATGAGGATCACAACCAATAGTTATGGGGTGATTCAAACAACTCAGTTTGAACTATTTCACTAAGAAGAGGATCGGCGCCCAGGTAAAGTTGGTCACATCGATACCAAGAACTCTACCTAGGGTTCCAGGAATGAATAGAGGATCTGAATCTAAGTCTCACAGAGGGGATTCCTTCAACTCTATTCAGGAAGTCCTACTGAAGGGATCATACTCCTATACGTAGGAAATGATACAAGAAACCTTCAGGGGAAATACCAAGGGTACGAACCCTAAGAAAGCTAGTCCAAGTCACGGAAGAAAAAAGGATCTAGCCATATAAAATAGGTTACATGGAATGTAGTACGTTTACACGTCGTGTTCCTTGACTCTGGGTACTACCCGTGTAAAACGGCCCATGTCTTAAGGCTTGTCATGTAAAAAGAACTACACGACGTGTAGAAGAATTACACGTCGTGTTCCTTGACTCTAGGTACTGCCCCTGTAAACGGCCCATGTCAGAAATCTAAGTCGTTCAGAAAAGTATATACACAGTGTGTAAGTCAATGCACACGTCATGCCCTGTCAACTAGAAAACACCAGTGTACCCTGGCCGTATGCCTGTACACTGTGTCTATCTGTGTCGCCATGCCCGTGTACCAGTACACGGGGTATCCCATGTATCTGGATGGGTCTGGTTGGGGAAGGGTATACACACCATGTCCTTGGTCGTGTACCCAACCCGTGTCCATGTACTCCCGGAGTACACACCAGGTGGTCCGCTGAAAAACACACGTCGTGTAGCCCATACTACACGTCGTGTAGTCGGGATTTTTCCAGAGCCGTTGTCTTCCTCCTCGCACCTCGTCCGATCTTCCGAATCTCGATTCTGCTGTCTATTTCCCGCGAAACTCAATATTCTTGTTCATTTCATCATCCTAACATGGAATCCGGATGTTTTGGACCTTCAATCGGCTCAAAAAACAACCATTGATTCATCCGAAGGAAAATGCCCAAAAACTCATATCTCTTGATCCACTCCGAATCGTTCACTGAAACTGTCGTTGTATCTCCATACCATCATTACGAGGTTAGATCTACAATCTCGGGTCATTACGCCAACAAAAAAATGTGCAGCGATTGATTTTCTCCAAGAACGCATAGAACGCACACGAAGAATGTGAGAAATCGGGGAAGAAAGGCACAACAAATCGAGAGGGACGAACCTCGATCGATATTTGTGTCGATCTTGGTTCTTCACTATTAGAAGGTTAAAAGAAACTAAAACAAACTTCAAGAATGAAATCCCCAAAATCCCCGCAAAATCCCATCCCGCAAATATGATCGATCCGCGGGGTAATCTGTTCGTTGATTAGTCCGCGTTCATTATAGGAATCAAGAATGGGGAAAGGAAATCAAAATCAAAAATCCTACCTGGATCTGCTGCGTTTGTTGGCAAAGATCTGGTCGTTGCATCGTCGTCGCCGGAAAAATTCGTCAAGAATGTCGTCGCCGCATTGGGGGTTTCCTCCAGAGCCTCCAGAGCCTCCAAAGGTTTCAGGGTTATGAGGTCTGTAACCATGGACCCCTGTGCAAATCTTTATTTAAAAAGATAAAATATATCCGCTACAAAAAGATTTAATAAAATATTTTTATTAAATATTTTATTACTGTTACGTCCAAAAACTAGATTTCACCACCGACTTGCGTCGTCTGACGTTAGGCCTCGCCTAGGGTAAAATCGCTCCTCTGAACACAATAGTGCCCTCAGATTTATGATCCGAGCAACCGTTCCGGAGTTATTCCACTTTTTCAAGAAAACCACACGTGTGGGTTATTTAATTATCAAATTAAATTCAAACATTTGTTCCGGGCTCACCGGCCTCAGAACTGCACACCGTCTTAGAACTTGGTCTCGAAAGAATTCCCACATAATATTAAAATAAAATATGAATAAATATGAGACATTACATATTATGTCTAATAAACACATAATATGGATGTTAAAATTATATGGAGTATATAAAATTCAAAATTCAGTTAATACTATTCATAACTAGTTTTTGAACGGCTAGTTTGGTCAGTTGTGGTGCGCTCAAACTCGATGTTGCGTGTAGCACAAGCTGTTGAATTATTTTAAAGAGATAGCATACTATGAAATCCTAGGTTTTTACATATGACATATTTTTAGGGTGTTGATCCATTCAAGGAGCCAGTTTAAAAGGGAGAGACCCACCTTGGAACATGGTCCTTGTCTACTAATGGATGACCTAAAAGATGTCATAGGATACCTTCACTCTATTTTAGATATTATTATTCCTTGGATACACTCCTTTTATATATATTGATGTCTTTGTACACATGGGGCCATGGATTCAACCAACTGGTTGTAGTCATGCATATCATGTTTTTCCTTGGACGATATCATTGAACTCACTTAGAATCATTTAAACTAGAATGCCTTGGGAAATTCCCCTCAGATTACACTCAGATCCTTTATAGCTAGGATTCATGTATTATTGTGTTTATTTGACCCTTGAGGTCAAGGATTCTTTGGTTATTACCTTTGATCATTTTTACTATTATCGTCATTATAGGATTCCAGGTTATATCTTGTATCCTTTATTATTATTATCATGATATAATATCAGTGCTATTTACACCACACATAACTTATCTATTTTAAATAAACATACATGAATTAATTAAATGGTATCATGTTTAGAGACATTACTATCTGAGGTTGAAGTAGGTATGAGTTATTTTTTGTAATTTCTTTATATTAATATATACCTACACACTGTTTCAGTTTATATCCATAGACTGGATTGTATATACACCATTTTTGGTGGCCTACAGGGATTTATCTCAAATAATATCAGGGATTCCATTGGTACTCATGAATATTATATGTATGTAGGTTTTGATAACGTGAAGTATCCATCTTTATACACTTGATCTTCATTGATTTATTAGGATAGATCTTGGTAGTAAATGATCGATTTATTACTCATAATGCTTGGATACTTTTTTGATTCTTTTTTATTATTTTGTATAGAATGTATCGACTGATTCCATGTAGACTTGTTTCCAATTTTTTAGATACATTACATACATTTTTATCAGATTTTGTATATGATTCAATTTACAGCTTTTGATTATTATTTGTTTTTTGGTCTTTGATATCATGCTTCTACTATGAAGGGTTACTAGTCCAGCTGTTATAGTGTCTATTTTTTTGTTACATTTGTTTACATATGCTTCCACTATTATTTTGGTATTAATTATATATTCTATTTTGAACTCTGGTTATGGGGTAATAGTCTCCCCATGGTCACACACTCAGCCCTGGAAGCAAATCGGAAGCCACTAGAATATAGGTAGGTGCACATGAGCCCATGTGGCCAATCATTCCAGGGGAACCTCTAAGTGGAACCCAGGTTGGGGACATCAAAAAGTGGTATCGTAGTGTTTCCTTTTCTTTATTTTCTATTTTGAGAAAATATAAATGAGATTTAGAATTCTTTGGATCTTGGTTATAAGTCGTTCCTGGGCATAGTTGGCCCATGTTCGGGGTAAATGATGAGTTTCTTGAAATAAGAAATATTGTTTGATATTCATCTAATTATAGTTGATAAATATTCTATGTGATGGTTATTATAATTATTATGATTGAGTGTTTAATTTTATCCTTTGATGATGAGATGAGGTCATGGAAGCATCAATCATGCATCATTATTGGCACCTATAAATCACATGATATGCATATTCCATATCATATAGGTGAATTTCCCTACTTTTTAATGTTTTCTTATTATTGTTGAGTGATCCATGATTGATATATATGATTTTGTTGCTAACATCTTCTACATGGAAGGTAGTTTGTTATTTAAAGACTCAGCATCAATTTAAATAGTTTTTTCCTATATAATTTGATGATTGCATCATAAATAACTAGTTTCTACCCATTTCATATGTGTACATATGGTTACATGAGATGTTATTTGGTTACAATTGAGTGATTTAAAATTTCAATTCATGAGGTGTATGGTCCCTCATGGATTGAAATTGGTAATTTACTAAGTCGAGCCATCATATGTAACTATTACATTATGAGACCTAATGTAGATGGGGATAAATAGAAATTAAATGCAAGTTGATTTTAGTGATAAGGTGTATGGGACCTTATTCGCTAGAAATGATGATCCATTTTAATCAAACCTTGATATATGTATATAATCAAATTCAAACATAAAATGTAAATATTGACTTATAAGAGTAAATGGTTCTTGATAAATGAAGAGGAAAATTTTGATTAACCCTTCACTTATGGAAACCCCTATAAATTAATCATGAAAACTTACCAATATGATAGACTTATAAGCAGGTAGTTGGGCTCATACCATGGGTAATGAGAAATTTCATTTTGATCTGATTATACTACTACTTATATATGTTACCAAATCATGATATAAGAACTGTGATTAGAATTTTTAGAGCTATTCCACCACGACACCCTCGTATTGTGTTCCAGGAGGGTGGTGATGAACACACTCTAGAGATGGTGGTCCCTGAGCTTCCATTAATACCACTAGGATTTCCACATGAGGAACCACTTTTTATACCTAATTTGGGAACTAATGCTCAGCTTCTTGAGAGTTTCCTATATCTCCTATAACCCATGTAGGGTGCTTCATGACTTGTACCTACTATGGCTGATTTGAATCATGGGTTATTGCAACATAATCCTCCCACATTTTAAGGGGATGGATGTCCAATGGCTACAGAGTCTTGGATACAGGACACTCTATCTATATTTGAGCATCTATAGATGCCTCTAAATAGGAGGGTAAATCTTTACACCTATATTCTATTTAATTCATCCAAGCACTGGTGGGATGTGATTACCTAGGATGGTCATCATCAGGGAATGGTTTGGGGTGATTTTTATATTGCCTTCTACTATTAATTATTTCCTCAGATGATATGAGTTGATTGATCCAGAGAGTTCTTGCACCTAGAGTAAGGTTACATGTCAGTTATTGACTATTGGCCACATTTTATAGCATTGAAACTCTTTTCACTGCTTCTATCTGGTGATGAGTTATCATGTTCTAGATGATTCAAGGATAGTCTTAGGTATCCCATTCCTAATCATGTTAATGTATTTCACCTACCTAATTTTTCTGAGATCATGAACTAGTCCCTTATTAATGAGTGAAACATCAAGGAAGGTTATAAATCTGAGCATAGAGGTTCAGTGTTGAGGTAGGATAGTAGTTATTCCAGTGGTAGGAAGCATACACTTAAGTTTTCTCATAAAATAAGTGACATCTAGAGTATCTGCACTAGAAACTCCATTATATGCTATCAGTGTAGATGGTAGGAGGATCTAAAGACTTAATGCGATGGGGAACTAATTGAGTATTGTTCTTGTGGTTGTATGGGTAATAATATGTGATTCTTCTATAGATTTCCTATTACTTTGAGTGTAATATGCTCTGCACCAGCTCCATATATAGGGGAATGATCTTTTTTTCTGCATCAAGAGGGGAGTTGGAGTAGCATAGAAAGGACTATAAGAGGAAGAGGTCATATCTATGGTATAAAAACTTCACATTATTTGCACCAATAGAGAAGACCTAATCATGGTAGTCTAGCTTTAGCACAGGGTCATGGATTAGGCTATTTACAAGCATTATAGCTAAGATGATAGGCTTTGATGTCAATCTTGGAATGGATTGGATGGTTCCATATCATGTGTATGTGGACTTTTATCACCATTGGGTGTCATTTACATCGCTATAGAGATGAATTTATCTCCAAAAGATTGATTGGAATTTCAAGGATGATATAGGTTGACCAAAATAAAATGGGATAGGTGTAGTGACCTCCCAAATTGCTAGTCTCTTCATGGAGGATCAAGGAGTACATCTAACAGATTTTCCTCCTATAGTAGGTCATTTTAGGGACATATTTACAGAAGATTTTTAGGCCTTACCTCTTGATAGAGAGGTAGAGTTTATGATTGATCTCATTCTAATAAAACCTCCAGTTTCTATTCATCCATATAGGATGGAACCTAGTGAGCTCTTGAAGATCAAGAGATAGTTGGATGATCTGAATTCTAATGGTTTTATCTAACCTAGTACTTCTTACAGTGGTTCACCCATGCTTTTTTCTAAGAAGGAATATGGTGTCATTTGTTTGTGTGTGGATTACCGATGGTTGAACCAACTTATGGTTATGAATTGGTTTCCACTACCTCGGTGAGATGATCTCTTTTAATAACTCTAAGGAGATCGGGTAATCTCAGGGATCGTCCTGAGATTAGGCTATCATCATGTGTGAGTTGGGACATTATACATACCACATAAAATTTATCATAACAGGTATGGTTTGTATGATTATATCATTATATAATTAGGTCTTATAAATGAACCTACCATTTTCATGGATTTTATTAATATGGTGTTCCACCCCTATCTAGATTCCTTTTTCGGGGTCTTTTTGGGAGAAATCTTAGCGTTTTCACGTACTCATAGCACCCATGATAAGTACCTTGATATTTTTTTGAATACGCTGAGATATCATCAACATTATGCTAATATTTCTCAATGCCACTTATGGATCAATAAATTTCACTTATTGAGTCGTGCTATCTTCGAATCAGGAGTATCATTTGACCCATAGAATATGAGCTTTATGGATTCTTGGGAGCATCCCATGGAAATGTTCAATATACAGTGTTTCTTGGGGTTGGTAGGATATTAAAGGTGTTTCATATAGGGTTTCTAATGGATTAATTCACCTCTTACTGGTCTTGAAAATAAGGTTATTATGTTACTATGGTTAGAAGCATATGATAATTCCATTCAAGATCTAAAGGAAAGGATTGTTTTGGAACCTATTCTAATTATTCTAGATCCTTGAAGGGGATATATAGTGTTTTCTAATGCCTCTGGCATTGTCCTGGGTGATGTAATGATATAGGATGACAAATTCATTGTGTATGGATCTCAAGGATGAGATACCATGAGTGGAATTACCCAACACATGATCCTGAGATAGTGGAAGTTTTCCATGCCTTACACTACTGGAGACACTATATGATGGGTGAGAACATTCCGGTGTATATAAACCAAAAGAGACTCAAATATATATTTACACAGTGTGAATTGAATCTCATAGAGTGATTATAGCTTAAATACCTTCAGTTTTTTGACTTTGAACTTGCTTATATGCCTAGAATGGGAAATGCAGTAGCTGGTGAAATGATCCAAATAACTCAAACACATACCATATAGGAACCCAGTGATGAATGGAAGTTGATAGTCCCATTTTCTGATATTTATATACATTTTCATGAGAGTTATAAGAAGTATTATCTTTTAGTATTGATAATTACCTATACACTCCTAGATAGGGTGAAGAGCATGTAGTTTTCAGACCCATAGGGGTTGGTCATATGAGAGAGTATTGTTGGGTAGGACCCACTTATGGATTTTCCTATTGATGGAGATGAAATCCTATGTATTCATGGTCATATCTGAGTTCCTAAAGATATAATAGAGGAACTGATGTATGAGTCCCATGCTTCTCAATGGGTTTTCTATCCACACATATCCAAGATGTATCGAGATATGTGACACTAGTATTAGTGTCCTGGGATGAAACATCAAAACCCATGTTTTATGACTAGGTGTTCCACCTATCAGTAGGTGAAGGTAGAGAACCATAGGCCTTATGTATGGTCACAACTATTTCTAGTCCTATAATGAAATTGGGAATATGTTTCTTTGGATTTTTCAGTTAGCTTACCGAGGTCTCCTAGAGGTAGTGATGTAGTTTTGGTATTCAGATAGGGATTATTGTTTTACATTGAGGTTCTGGAAGGGGTTATAGAGATATATAGCTATAATGGGTCTTATGAGAAAAACTTTTCACCCTTAGACTGATTCCCTATTTGAATAGATGATATGGGTGTTAGAGTACATGATCCAAGAATGCATCTTTGATTTTGATGGTTATTGGGAGAAGCATATCCCTCTCTTTGATTTCTCTTATAATAATGGCATTCAGTTGATGATTCAGATGGCTCTGTATGATGCCTTGTATGGTAGGACATTATGTTCACCCCTATACCGGTTAGAGGAAGGACAAGAATCACTATTAGGTCCTCGTCTTTTGTAGTAGAATTCGTAGTATGTTCATATGATCAAGAAGTGTATGTCTACTGCTCAATCTAGATAGAAAACTTATATTGAACACCATTGAAAACCAATGGAGTTTTAGATCGGGGATATTTTTTTCCAACGGGTATCATCCAGGCATGGTCATAGACAGATATAGAGGAAAGGGAAGCTATCAAATCATTATGTCAGGCCATTTGATATTATGTATAGATTCGGGCCAGTAACCTATTGGCTACTACTACCACAGAGGTACTATTACATGTACAACGTCGTACATGTTTCACTGTTTCTCAGTTATCATTCTGACCCATCTCATACTTTTTATCCTAAGGAGGATGAGTTAGAAATTATTCATTTGAGGAGTATACTATACACATCATCGACAAGAGCGTAAAGTCTCTCTGAGGTTGTTTTTTCCCTTTAGTATGGGTGTTATGGTATCATGGGCATGTACATGATGAGAATTGGGAGCAGGAGGCCGGCATATATGAACAGTGGTTGGAGTTATTCTCATAAATTGTTTCTCCACCCTTGGAATGTTAACTAGTGGACAAGATCCTTTAATTGGGGAAGACTATAAGAACCTATTATTTATATGAGGTATGAATCCTTTTAATTTATACCTATTTTTTGGACCTGATATGGACACCTTATGAGATCATGATCATTTTGGGGTGTCGGGGTCTTATTAGGAGCTCAGAACCCTGGTCAGTGGAGAAAAGGACTGGGCCTCATGGTGTGTAGAAATTGTGCGAGCCAATTTTCATGGTTTCCCAAACCCTGTGAGGACTGGACAAAGGGCTTCAAGAGGCTACACGATTTGAGGAAACTGTGCAGCCTAACGCGGTAATCCATGTGGGGGTACCTTTAGTTTTAACAGTGTGTGTGGCATGGTTTGCACATGGTTAGTCAAAAAAATTACATAAAACAGTTCAGGGTACCTCCTTAGATGGTGGTAGGTGAATGGTTTTTCCAACCATGTGGCCAAACCGTGTGACCCATATTTTCTATATAAAATTACCCTTTTGTCCAAAAATTTTATTAAACATACCCCTCCCCTTATTTTTCTTATTTCTAATAGTATTTGATCCTCTTTATATCATTGGATCTCTTCCCATGGCTTTCATCTTGGTTACTTAATAAATATTCTGTCAGAAGAATGATTCAATCATTGTTAGTCTTGTTAGATTTTTCTAAGTAAGATCTTCAATCCTTAGGCCCAGTTCCTCATTTTTGTTCCTCTCAGAGTTTCTATTTAGTTATGATATTATATTACCTATTTTCATGGCATTGATATGTTCTTCTATTTTCTTCCAATCTAGGAAAAACTAAAGGTTTATACTGGATGAGGAGAGATCTATAGGCTTGAGGTAGGTGGTATGTTACTTATCCCTCAAGTCTTGCTATTTTATAAAAGATCATCATTGTTTGAAAACTGATTTCATCAGGATTTTACAATTTAATTAATATTCCTCACTTATAATCATCATGGTCATATTCTAAATCATTTTTCATACCTATTCCTTGTTTCATTGGTGGTTATATCCTCAATGTCATCCACTCCATGTAAGATTTTCCCTCTTTAATTCATTTAAGTGGTTTGTTATGGATATCAATGCCACTATTTGGGTGTGATTTAACTTCACCTTATAAAGGAGAGTGTTTTAATCTAATGAAAGAAATATTAATGGCTAGTATATATATAGTACCACTTGACCTTTCTAAGGTAAGTGTTTCAAATTAATCAATGAATATTTAAATTATAATGGAAAGTATATTTATATATGTGTATCAATTGGACTTGACTTATATAGAATAGTAATAGGTTACATGTCCTTAGCCATCCTTGTCATTATTATTAATGGTAAAGGAATGAACCTAATAAATGAATATGGAATTAAAGTAAATAATGGTTTCATGTATTATTTATCCTTGCTAATTAGTATGGAAGGTAATGGAATGAATCAATTGGAATATTAAAAATAAATGTGTATTACATGGCCTAAATTTAATAATGATTAATGTATAAGGTTCCTATTGCATATAGACCTTTCTCATCATTATAGGATTGGTTATACTTGATCTATCCTTGGATTCCCAAGGTAATTCTTTAAACACTCAAAGGGTTCCATTCTAATTCAAGGAACCAGTTTCCAAGGGAGATACCCACCTCAGAACATGGTACTTGTCTATTAGAGGACGCCCATAATGACACCTGATGATATTTTCACTATATTCTAGATATTAGGATGAATTGGATACACTCCTTGGATCCATCTTGATGTCTTCAGGCACATGGATACATGGATTCACCCCATTGGTGTTAGTCATTCATATCTCATTTTACCTTGGATAGGATCCTTGGACTTAGTTAGAAACATTTTCATTGGAATACCTTGGTTTATTCCCCTTAGATTACACTTAGAACCCTTATAGCTAGGATGCATGTATTACTAAGTCAGTTTGACCCCTTAGGTCAAGGATTCCTTATTATATCTTAGATCCTTTATTATTATTTTCATGATACCTGGTCAGTGATGTTTTATCCTCGCATGACTTTTATATATAAACTAAACAAAAAGGAATAAATTAAATGGTCTCAAGTTCAAAGACAATACCAGATGAGGATGAAGCAGGTATGATTTATTTTTTTGGCATTACATTAAATTTATATATACCTTCACATTTTTTCAGTTTATATTCTCATACTATATTGTATAGATTCTATTGGTGGTGGCCTACAAAGATTTATCTCACTTACTATCTAGGTCATCATTGGTACCCAAGAAAATTTTATGTATGAAGGTGTAAATAAGGGGTAGCTTCATGCATTGGACACATAATATTGATTGATTTCTTAGGATAGAGATTGGTAGTAGATGACGAGAAAGTTCTCAAGATTCTTAGATAGTTTTTGGCTTATTTTTTATTCTTTTGTATACCATGTATCTCTTGCTTCCATGTAAACCTATTTTATAGTTTTTTAGATACATGACATGAATTATCATCAAAATTTTCATATGATTAATTTTCTAGATTTTGATTAATATATGTTTCTTGGTTGTTGATATCATGCTTCTACTATGGAGGGTTACCGGTCCAGATGTTATAGTATTTGTTTTAAATACGACATATGTTTACAAATGATTATTCTATTCATATGTTATTACTTATATCTATTATGATCTACTCTAGTTATGAGGGATTATTATCCCCAAGATTTCACCCTAAACCTCACTTCTAGTAGGAAACCTCTGGTATACCAGGAGGAATTCTTAAGGCCATGTTGACAACCGGGCTCGAGGTACCTCTGAGGGGAAGTCGGGTACAGGATGACACATTTTTTGGTACTAAAAATAATTAATGAATATATTTAGAATCCCATTAATCAACTTTGCATAACAAAAAAATTATAAAGGTAACCCTTAAAATATATATATCCCAATCAAAACAATGTGACTTAAAAAATGAATATATGTTTAGGAAATATGTATAAAATATATATATAGTATATAATAATAATAGAGAGATAATGTATGGTAATGTGATGGAAAATTGAACCTAATGAAAATGGGTTTTTTTAGAGAGATTATATACCTCATGATCTTGTTAGTTATTCACCCTAACATAACCTCATGATTAATGAAATTAGATATAGTAATTACTTAATTTAGTAACATTTCTCTACTTAATTGATTTATAATAATTATTTTATATTGATATAAAATAATTTCAATGAGATATATTGTTTATTTTCTATTTTCCTAGGGTGTTCATTTCATGGTTCCCTGGACGTATCACTTGTGGATAATTTTTTATATTCTTTTCCAATGGGCCTGCAACCATTGAAATAAATGAGATGATATTTATATCCTTATAGAAAATTAAATTCTCCCAAATATCAATTTGAGTTCCTAAAATGTGTTGATTAATTCAGTGTAAATGTTATTTGTATATTTTTAGTTCATTTAGATGGTTTTATATAAAATCATGAATAAGATTCAATTTATTTAACAAATACATTCTTGAAAATTAAATAATGTATAATATTTTTATTATCATCATATTTAATGATAATAATATTTCTATAACCATCCTTGAAGGTGGTGGAGATAAAAAAAAAGTGTGTTGTTCCTATAGGTTGTAAACCCACCATAATATAAACAACATTTATTGTGTTTTTCATGAATCCCCCCCAAGGATACCCCTCCAAGGTGAATAATTGGAGATGTAGGGTGGTCATGACCTATGTCCCACCTCTAGTAGGCCATGGGATTTTCACTTACATAGAGGGTATATTATATATAAAAATGGGATGCATTAAAATCTAAGAGAATATGTAAAAGGGGAGGTAAGACAGATACACTAATAAAATATTTCACATTAAGATAAATGAAATACCAATTAAATACGTGCAATGTTAAGAAAAACTAAAACTATAGGAAAGGTAACTATAAGTACCAAATTATACATACAGTAGTGACCGTAAAGCCTGAATATCTCCTAAACAACCACAATCTTGTAATATACAACTTGATATAAAAGTTTCTTCTACTTACATGAAAAAAGTATTTAATTATATAGGGTTTTTCAACACAGGTATACTCATTTGGATCCTCCCCATATCCACTTGTGAAAAAAGATAATGGAATCATATTAAGGCCTACTGAACATAAGTAAATCAAAATCATTACCTAAATAGATATAATGAGCTCCCATCCTCTACATGGTTATCTCTCACCATGTAATGAATATAATAGATTATATACTATATTAATAAAACATGGGTACCATGCCACCATTTCCAAACTAATCTTCCACTCTACCCTAACATTGTATGACCCGAGCCATCTCTCTCTAAAAGAATCCATATCAAAAACACATGGGATAAGTATCAAGACAAGAATGTCGTGCATCGCATCATCTTATAATCCCATGACACATATCCATATAAAAACCATGTAGTTTTGGCTTCCCCCTTTGGTCATATTACAAGTATCTACATTGGGTATTATCCCACAATCCATTACATCCCATACACCGAGTAAGGTAACTCAAGCCATCATAGCCTATTCAAACCATAGATATAATAATCCTTTGGATAATATAACTATATATACATGTGTGTGAAAGAAAAATAAGAAATTAAATCCATATACATGCATATATGGGAAAAAATAACCACTGTACATATCAACACATAGAATAACCAAGTGAAATGAGTGAGGTTAGAGGTAGTAGTAATATTTCCATCCTCACCACCTTGATGTTTAGTAAAACACCCTCCCAAAGTCCATTGGGTGTAATTATACTTACCAAAATGGGTGGGGAAGAATATGAAATAATATAATATACATTATATAATATTATAGCTCACAACCACAATATAGTCAATACCTAGTCCTAGTATAAACTCCAACTATCATCACTTGGACACACAACTACCACTACAAGGGACCATATATCCTATAAGAACAGAAGAATTTTATAGAGATACATTAAATTACCTCATCCATTTGTATAATTATCATTTAATTTATTCATTAATTATCCATTAATTATCATTATTCCAAGATACAATTCATTATCCAACAAGATGAATTTCATGCCCACTATGTGTAATCCAACTGATTCCACAGTTTCTCAAGATCAACCCATTTAGATTCCAACAACACCAACCCCACTGGTTAATTAATTTATTAAACATTATTACATGTTCCTAAATTCTTGTTACTGTAGGAAAATAAATTCTTATTCCACCAAGGTAGATGAAACCAAGAATATCTAGCTGCCTCAAGTGGTTGGAAAATAAATATAGATAAACAAGAAACCTATCCATCCATCCATTAAATAGATTGATTCATAATCATGCATCTAGATTTCATCAAAAAATAGGTAATCCCAAATTCAACCCATTCCATCAACTCTAATGGAATCTCGGAAACCACAATGAATATCCCTATGACTCTCATCATCATACGAATCAACTGATGACACACACTCGGGCCTCCATGCCCATATGTCATCATCAATTCTTGGACTGAAACGCACCACATATAAAGGATCATATCCAAATACCATTCCATGTAGCAATCAAAAACATATAATATAGGGAAACAAAACCCTAAAAAAAGGAATTCATCCTTAATAGTAAAATAAGCACTCATAGACCCCAACATAAGGCATACAGCCTTCATAAACAACAGGAAGTCTTGCCCAAAACATTTGACATTATCAAACAACTAGCTCTTATTCCGTATTGAATTAAGCAATTCATTTATTACTAGGTAAAACTATGGGTAACCTAAGGCATAAGCTATAAAAATCTACCATTAAATTAAAACATTATTCTTAGCATAATATTCAGGTTTTAACAACTTTCTTAAGAACAACTCAGAATATGCCATTAATTATTACTATCAAATTAATCTTAATAGATTCAATCACTTTTACTAATTCTATTATCACATTAAATAACAACTTCAATTAAATATGAATTTAAGATCAATTTGATTATTTTCAAATTATAGGAATCGATATATTCATTAAACATGGCTCATTAATTAATTAGATAACCAATTAATTTACCATCATTGCATTATTTACCAATCTTTTTTTATTAAACCTGATAAACCATGAATAAAAAACATGATAGTCAAAACATAGGTATAGATATCACACTATATAGAAAATAAATAGTCAAACTGATATCACTGGAGAAAGATCATAAAAAATTATCAATAACCATAACCCATTATTCTATTATCTATTTTAATCATTATTAGGTTAATTCCACCCCCATACAATTGGAAAAACTAGGATAACATTGTGATTAAACATAAATAAATATTTCAAAAAATTAATCCCCTACCTCAAACATCGAATTCTATTGAAACAAAAATGGTATGCCAACATGTATATCAAATCACATTTCCTTCATTGAAATTGTGATCTCATAAGAATGTAATTCCAAAAACATACCATCAAAGGACATATACAACTCCATTATAAATATGAAGATCACCCTTAATAACTTGTAAAGAAGGAAGGAGGTAGAACATTATCAAACTGAGATAAATCGCAAGTAAAAATAGGTAAACCTCACCTTAGATAACCACAAAATGAACTCATGAAGCTAGTTATTGTTTAACATGGAATGGTTCTTTATAGAATTTGAAGAACCACCCTTGGTCTCCAAGGGTTGGAGAGGTAGAAACTATAGAAAAGAGGAATTGAATGGGGGTTTTAGTATTTATAAACATTATGGGAAATTAAATACCATAATGTATCCGCCTTGATAATTCCACTAAACCTCCTGACATAAGGAATACTACATTGTAAGGAAAAAGACTATGGCATAACCTCACTATTCAAAGAACATCTAAGATCTATGTTGTTTTCTATAGTGTAAATATTTTATAACAAAGGGTAGAGACTATGACATGTCCTGACACCATATCACTGAACCCCCTATTATAATACGGAGGCTACATCATATCCTGGTCCCTATGGGGAATAAAACCCCTCAAATGGTATAACTACAAAAAACCCATACATCATAGCCTCCTCACTCCGCACCAAAACACTCGACCATCAGGAAAGGACTATGTCACAACCAACCTTCCCCCATGTAGTTACCCCTTTTAATAGTAGACATAAAAAATCTTACTTGATCCATTTGATTCTATAGAATGGACCTTCATAGTGAAAATCTAGGATAATGGATTCGCACAAGGATCCATGGAACAACCTTTCCCAATATATAATTTAATCCACAATTTTCTCATTTATCAATTTGAACTCCATGAAACCTTCACTAGGTGACTCCTAGAACCAAAACTCACAATGGAAGGGCCACTAGTTTTAGGTTCCTTACATCAGATACCACTCATGTAATTGTTATCCCATATAATAAAAAACCAAAACTCTGAGAGAAATAAGGGGAAAGGGGGATTCCCAAACAACCACCCCTTGAGATACCTCTCAAGGATTTAATCATGACAGGACCTCAACCACATTAATCTGATGAACAAAGTGTAGAATAAACAATAGAAACAACTATGTCATAAACACTATCCTAGGGGAGATACCTATCATTTGACAAAAAATTCACAATAATTCAACATAAATAAAAAACCATTTTATAATCTAGAAAAGGTAAACAACCACAAAATAGAATTTATACAAAGGAATATATAAAAAATATCTTGGGACACTAAGGATGTATCTAAAACTCATATTCCTAGGTGATATCTTCCATGCCATGATGTCTCCATAATACATGAACAAAGGGAATAGCATGCCCATGAAACACATTCTTCAAGTTGTCCTTGATCTCTACAGGCCACCCCTCATAAGTTGCATCATTTTCACCGTCAATCTCACCCCAATAAATTACTTTAGAGTCTTCATGAAATTAATGATTGATCTATGACACATGAAAAAAATGTATATATGGATTATCTATAGAGGAAAAACTATTAGATACTTCATAATTCAAATGTGAGCCAACAACACAATATGCCCACCAAAAAATGGATAAATCATACACCAATGACAAAACCGTAACATACTATGATGAGAAGTCACCTTCAAGAACACATAATCTATAATATAGAACTCCAAAAGTCTTCTTATATGATTAGCATTTGACTTATTGCAATTTTTCACTTCTTTCATCCTTCTTCAGATATCTAGAACCATCTCTATCTTGTTATACACTTTATTCGGCTTGTGAAATGATGACTCTATGACCTCATTCCAACATAGTAGAGAATGTAAGGGTCACTCATAAAAATATTCAAACAATTTCATACTAATTTTTGGGAGAAAAATATTTTTATAAGACTTATAGCCCAAAGGCAGGTGCCTCATCCACGAACCTCTAAAATTTAGGACCAAAAATGTAAAGACCCGTAAAATTAAAGGGAAATTTTTTATTAATTTTCTTTGGGATTTTACAAGAATGCAATTTCTGACAGCACCTGATTCTGAGGCCCAGTGCACCCGGAATCAATTTCCGAAGTTTAGCTCGGGTATGTTCAGTGAACGAATGAGTGGGTTTTCCTGACTTTTGAACTGGTGCTCGGAATCAAAATCTGAGGGCACCAATGAAACCGCAGCGCCAGTAATTACTTAGGAACACCTTTTCTGAAGTTTCGTTTGCTCGGGTGTGGTTATTTAAAAATGGGTTAACTAATGAATAAAATAAAAGTTGTGCAACAATTTTTATTTTATGCTTTATGTAGTTTAAACCTACATATGGAAGTTGAGGTGGGACCCACTATATCATAACCCCCTCATGATAGGATATTAGTGAGGTGGGACCCACACCAGCCCCACCTATTCAACTTCCGCAAACCCCCATTATTTTGTAACACACCCGCATCCCCCTTATTAAATGCCAAGTCAACTCTCACATTAATTGGACTGTTAAGACTCTTCAATTAATTCAATTAATTGAATGAATTATTTTGAATTTCAAATGGAATGTTGGCTTGTGTGTGTTAATTAAATAAGAAAAGTCTTATTTCATTAGGGGTTGCTTCGTTGTGTTGAGAGGGAGAATTCCACGAAGAACTTCATCTTCCTCTTTGAAGAACGCGAAGAACGCACCGACACTGATGAAGAACGCCAGCCTCCGATGAAGGACGACGAAGAACACTAATTCCTTGGAGATCAACGACGCGACACTGTGTACCACGACGTCGACGATCCTTTTCTCCGCGACGCCGTGTACCGCGACGTCGATAATGCTTACAGAGCCTCCTTCCGCGACGCCATCTTCCGCGACGTCCTTTTCACACGACGAACCTTCGTTCGACAACACCTTGAGGTAAGGGTTAATTTTTTGTTCGTGAATTATTTCTCGTTCATCGACTATTATTCTTGTGCCGCCTATTATCATTACAACGGGAGGAGGTTGGACCGCACGAACACAGCCGAACCTCCTCCCCCTTTGACGTTGTACTTGTTGCGGCACGAGCAAAAGCAGCGCGGTGAAACGGCACCGCGCAGAAGCAAGAGGAACGGGCGAAGAAGCGTGGCACCGTCGCGTCGCGTCGTTGAGGCCAAACAAAGCAGTGGCGCCGTCGTGCCGCGCCGGAGAACCACGAAGAGGCCGCGGCTGGAGGGGGCCGTGGTGGAGGGGCGTGGCGCCGTCGCGCCGTGCCAGTCGAACAAGGTCGCGGCGGTGCAAGGCGGGGCAGCTAGAATCGTCGGCCGCCGGCACCTCGGAGGGGCAGGATCGCGGTGTCCCGTGGCGGTAGCACTGGCCGGCCGAGCTGGGCTGGCCATTTCGGAAGGAACACCGGGGGTCGTAACCCCCGGCTGGAAAAAGAGCGGACCCCACGTGGGGCTGCGGTTTCAATCAGGGGGGCAACCCCCCCCCCCCCCCTTCCGCTCGGCTCGGCCAGCGCCGAGCTGGCCACACATGGGCCGCACCTGCGCCAGGCCACCCGGCCCCCAGGCCGGACCGGCCGCACCGGTCCAGGCCGCCCAGGCCGTGTCGGGCTGCGCCGGCAGGGCCGGGCCGTGTCGGTTGGGCCAGACCCAGACCCGGTTCGGGTCGAGCCGGTTCGGGCCGACCCAGGGGGTCTTGGGCCGGGTCGGTCCGGGCCCAAAACCCCCTATATCCGGACAGTTCCGTTCAAATGCTCGTATCTTGGGCTAAGGACCTTTGATCGATGCACCGTCAGTTGCGATGCGATCCTTGGATCGAGACGGTCGTTTCGGTATATTAAACTCAAGGTTTAGGAGAACTTTGGTATGGCCGGGTTGGTTCGAGCACGAAACCAACCGGGCCCTCGGAGCAGAAACGCTTATAACTTGAGCTCCGGACGTCCGATTGATGTGTCGTCGACTTTGTTGGATTCCTCTTAGTGAGAAGGACATTTTGGATTACTCTTATAGAGGTTTGTATTCAGTTGGAGTTTGGTCAGGTTGGTTTTGACTTAGAAACCAACCGGGTCCCTGGAACGAAAAGGCCAATAACTCTCAGACTGGGCGTCCGATTGACGCGTCGTCTGTCACGTTGAGTTCTTTTTTTGAGACGGAACTTTGGGATACATCAACTCCAGACTACGTGTTAGTTGATGTATCGACCCCCCTTGGCTCGTGGAGCGGACCCTCCCGAAATCGAGCATGTTGTGTGTGGGAACCCTAGAGCTGGCTACGACTGCGACGACGATGATGACTGCACTGAAATCCTCAGTGGGTTCGGCAGCGACGACGACTGCACTGAAATCCTCTATGGGTTCAGCAACGATGAAGACTGTACAGAAATCCTCTGTGGGTTCGGTAGCGACGAAGACCGTACTTAAATCTTTAGTGGGTTCGACGGTGATGACTACTTTTCTTGTATCCTACATGGGTCTGGCAGTACTATTGTTCGTGTATCCTACGTGTGTCCGGCAGTGTTTGTCTTTGTTCTTGTATCCTACATGGGTTTGGAAGAGTAGCTGGTTTTTGTATCCTACCTGGGTCCCAGCTTAGATGAATCAGTGGCTACATCTGATCATCTCTAACACCTTATGAAGAAGTATACCTGTGTGAGCTGAGTCTTGACTTTCAATCATTATCTTCGATATGATTGATTTGCTTCCTATGTGGATTGTGTTGTGCTTTCCTGTGTGGATTGGGTTGAACTATCCTGTGTAGACGTGATCAAACTTGGGCTCGGATGTTGGAGTCGAACTGGAATTGATGACTTAGGTATATGTATGGGCATATACCTAAGTAGTGTTAGATGTTACTTCGTGATTGTATCTTTCTTTTGTGGATTATCCTTTGTGGATTCTGGGAGACCTTTGGGGGTCTCGGGGTCCCTACTGAGTAGCGTATACTCACCCCTGCATGGGCTATTCCCGCACTACGTTGTGTTGGATGCAGACGATGGACAGCGCTGATCGTGGTTGAGGCTTGTGGAGCAAGTCGGTACCTGGAGGTGGACCACTGGGCGGGACGTACACGGAGCAGACGGCTGGACTCGAGGAGCTGAGAAGGCTATCTGTACCCACCCTTCAGCTGCGACTTCCAATGGATGGCTCGACATTGCTGCTTTAATTTCAGTTTTTGTACTTTCTTTCCAGTTGTACATTAATTTCAGTTTGGGTTTGTATTCTGGCCCACTTACTTTTTCGCACAACTATTGTACCCAGTTTTACTTAGTTTTTACTTCTGCTTGCTTACTCTATGGTGATTGTTTACTTTATAAAGGAAATGTATTCCCCTTTTTGATGGGGTTTACGCCTTGGTGTTAGTCGCCAGCCCCTGGCCTATGGGAGGTGGGCTTGGGGTAGTCACGGCACGGGTCCCAAGGATGGGTCGTGAAAAATTGGTATCATAGGAGTTCGGTTCTACCGCAGAACTCAGGTACCTGATCTTTATTCTATGTGAAGCAATAGTGTTAAGGGTATTGAGTGTGGTTATCAGTCTAGAGAGTCCACTGTTGGTGCGGTGGCCGACGTATCCGTACACCAGGACCCTAACTTCTGATTTCCGACTCAATGCACAAAAACATTGATTGCATGTGTGTTTCAAAAGTTTTCTTTGTGATTACTTTGTGTCACCTCACCAGGTATACTGTTTGACCGTGCCGCACCTTTTTCTTTTCAGGATGTCCCCATGATGGAATCCAGCTAGGGTTCCGAGCTTTATGCGATACGATAGCCCACCGAGAGACGAGGCCTCGGTGCAGGGCCCTTTTTCAGCAGAGGCATCGGCGGTACCACTACTCACCGAGCCACCGATTCCACCATACCCATCCGCTGAGAGTGCATGTCTCCTTAGTGCACTGCACAAGTTTCAGCATCATAGACTGCCCAGGTTCCGTGGGGAGACGGACCCTCAGGCAGCTGAGGATTGGCTGGAGGCAGTTGTGAGAGTTTTTAGGTTAGTGGGGACACCAACTGACCTCATGGTGATCCTCGCAGCGAGCCTCCTCCACGCGGCACCAGGAAAATGGCGAACCTTGATGCTCCAGGTGCACAATGAGGCATCACTCCTCTGGATGGACTTCGAGAGTCTCTTCCGCTCGGAGTTCTTCCTAGACACCCTCTGTGCAGTGCGCATCCAGGAGCTACTACAGCTGCGGTAGGGCAGCATGACGGTCGCCCAGTACTCGGTGAGATTTACTGATCTCTTGCGTTATTCGACGGACATGGTACGGGACCCATTCTTCCGGGCCCGGACCTTCAAGCAGGGACTGAGGCATGAGATCAGGGCATCGATGATCTCCCTCAGCATTCCGACACAGGCAGGAGTACTGGAGAGAGCCCTTCTCATAGAGAGATTTCTTGATGAGCCTACACCAGTAGCGAGACCTACCGCAGGGCGGCACGTAGAAGAGTCGTCTGTAGCTGAAAGTCGACGGACGTCACAGGGGTCCAGGCAGACCAGACCATCAGGAAGATGACCTCAGGAAAATGGCTCAGATGTGCGGGGAACACGACGCAGAGCCAGCCTTCCGAGGAGCAGACAGTGCTACGCATGTGGCGGGCAGGGCCACTTGGCTCGTGACTGCCCGACCCGTCGTGCAGAGGAGCAGCAGATAGTTGAGGGGCCACCCAAGTAGAGGCAGAGGGTTGATCGTGGTGGTCCGCAGAGAGTAGGTGGATGAGGCAGGGGAGCTGGCCGAGCAGCAGGTGGTGGGCGACGCTTTGAGGCTTTACCACCACCACCACCAGGAGGTCCACCCCGACCACAGGGAGCTGGAGGCCAGAGGCAGGCCCAGCTTCAGGAAGCGGAGGCCTATGACCACAGACTACCAGAGATGATTCGAGTAACTATCTGTGTCTACTCCACCCTTGCTGCAGTTCTTATAGACACAGGATCCGGTCATTCTTTTATTGTATTTGCCCTTGTTCGGAGCTCGGAGATTCTGACGGAGCCGTTGGCTCGATCCTTATGGCTAGAGACTCCAACGAGAGCAGACTCGATGATTATGCACTGGTGCCGGTAGTGTGAGCTTACTCTAAGAGGCAAGAGCTTCGGCTGGGATCTTCTTGTAGTGGCGTCGAGGCCTTACGACGTCATCTTGGGAATGGATTGGTTAACTACAGTCCATGCTCATATCGACTGTATTAGGCGCAAGGTGTGGTGTGTTCGCACCGATGGGAGCAGGTTCACCTTCACTAAAGACAAGGGAGCCTTTGCAGCATAGGATGGACTCACGCAGAGGAGAGGACAGCCCATAACTCATCAGTTGGATAGCCTCATCCTAGGAGAAGTTGACGTGCGGAGTCCGAGTTTTCCAGTAGTGGTGGATCAGTATGCGGACGTCTTTCCTGATGACGTTCCAGGACTACCTCCTCGCAGAGAGGTAGAATTTTATATTGATTTATACCCCGGGATAGCCCTGATATCCACTCCAGCATATCGGATGGCCCCTTCTGAGCTTCGAGAGCTACGGGTACAGTTGGAGGACTTGCAGGGAAAGGGATTCATATGACCTAGTTTTTCACCCTGGGCTTCCCCGATTTTTTTCTCCAAGAAGGCGGACGGGAGCTTGCGACTGTGTGTCGACTATCGTCACCTAAACCGGGTGACCGTGAGGAACAAGTATCCATTGACAAGGATTGATGACCTCTTCGATCAGCTCAAGGGAGAACGGTGGTTCTCGAAGATAGACCTCAGGTCAGGCTATCATCGGCTCAAAGTTCGAGATGAGGACGTGCAGAAGACGGCCTTCAGATGTCGGTATGGCCACTATGAGTTCTTGGTTATTCCATTCGGTATAACCAATGCTCCAGCGGTGTTCATGAGTCTCATGAACAGGATCTTTCAGCCATACCTCGATATATTTGTCATGGTCTTCATCCATGACATATTTATATACTCGACCACTGAGGAGGAGCACGCCTACCACTTGTGGGTTGTACTAGACACACTCCAAGAGCACCAGATTTATGGTAATCTCTTGAAGTTTTAGTTCTAGATACGCGAGGTCCACTTCTTGGGACACGTCATATCTGAGGCGGGAGTTGCTATGGATCCTGCGAAGATTGAGGAAGTGCTAGCTTGGGAGCCACCTAGGAGCATGACAGAGGTGCGGAGTTTCTTGGGTCTAGCTGGATACTACCGGAGGTTTGTGCCAGACTTTTCCAGAGTTGCGGCACCACTTTCAACTTTGATGAAGAAGGGGAAACCCTTCATGTGGTCATATAGATGTCAGCAGAGCTTCCAGGAGCTGACACATAGATTGACCAGCGCACCTATCTTGAGGCTACCGGAGGAGGGAGTAGGGTACGTAGTCTACTGCGATGCATCAGGGATCGGACTCGGATGTGTCCTGATGCAAGATCGGGCCATGATCGCCTATGGATCACATCAGTTGAGGCAGCATGAGCAGAACTACGCTACCCATGACCTGGAGTTAGTAGTAGTGGTCTTCGCTCTAAAGACATGGCGACACTATCTGATGGGAGAGCGCTTTATAGTCTATTATGACCACCAAAGACTCAGGTACATCTTCTTGCAGAAGGACCTGAACCTGAGACAGTGGCGATGGATCGAGTTCCTCTAGGACTATGACTTTGAGATAGTCTATACTCCTAGAAAGGGGAACGTAGTAGCTGATGCTCTCAGTAGGAGGATGGGTATTCAGCTACTTAGGGAGGAGACAGAGCAGCTAGCCACTTTGCAGATATCCTTTGTGGATAGAGATGGAGCATCCTTTCTTTAGTCACTCACAGTCACTCCTCCACTTCTACAGTGGGTCAGAGAGGCACAGCGTGGGGACGTTGACTGTGAGACGTGGCGTGCGCAGATATCCTCAGGACAGGCACCTGATGGATTCTCTATAGGAGGAGAGCACGTCATCCTTTTCAGAGGACATACCATGGTACCAGCTGCTTTACAGGAGGAGGTACTGAGGGAGTTTCACACTTCCCCTTTAGAGGTACATCCAGGAGTGGCGAAGATGTACCAGGATCTCAGACGACAGCACTGGTGGCTGGGTATGAAGAAGGTTGTAGCAGAGTTCGTTTCTCGATGCCTCACCTGCCATCAGGTGACGGCGGAGCACCAGCTACCAGAAGGCTTGGTACAGCCCTTGGAGGTCCCAGAGTGGAAGTGGGATGGGATATATATGGACTTCGTGACTGGACTTCCACGTACTTCCAGAGGTCACGACTCCATTTGGGTGATTGTCGACCGACTCACGAAGTCGGCCCACTTCTTACCCATCAGAGAGCAGGGATCAGTGGAGAGCTTGGGACGCCTCTATGTTCAGGAGATTGTATAGCTTCATGGTGTGCCATCATCTATTGTCTCTGATCGAGATGCTCACTTTACTTCCCAGCTTTGGAAGGGGTTGCAGGAGGCTTTCGGGACGCAGCTACGACTGAGAACCACCTTTCACCCTCAAACGGATGGTCAGACGGAGAGGACCATTCAAACTCTCGAGGACATGCTCCGTGCATGTGTCCTTGACTTTGGTCGCAGCTGGGAGGACCACCTACCCTTGGTGGAGTTCGCGTACAACAACAGCTACCACTCCACCATCGGGATGGCACCATACAAGGCATTGTACGGCTGACCTTCTAGATCACCTCTGTGCTGGACAAACCCTCGGGAGTCAGCACTTGTGGGACCAGAGATGGTCCAGGCCACGACAGAGAAGTTCCAGGTCATCCAGGAGCAGATGAGGACAGATCAGAGCCGACATAAGTTATATTCTGATAGGAGGTGGAGACCACTGGAGTTCGAGGATGGTGACCACGTCTTCTTATGGGTTTCACCTCGACGTGGATTATGGAGATTTGGCCGAGGCGGCAAGTTGTCTCTGCACTTCATCGGACCTTTTCAGGTACTCAGTAGGATAGGTGAGGTGGCTTATCGCCTGGCTCTACCACCTCAGTTGCACCGGGTTCATGACGTCTTCCACGTATCTCAACTAAGGAGATACGTACACGACCCGACGCATATCATCGACCATGGGGAGCTGGACGTTGATGACGGGGTGAATTTTTCAGAGGTCCTGGTGGAGAATAAGGATCGACAGGATCGGGTCCTACGTGGGTGGTCGATTCCTCTAGTGCGCATCAGATGGCAGCACGGAAGCCTCCAGGAGAGCACTTGGGAGCGGGAGGCTCATATGCGTGCACAGTACCCTCATTTGTTCCCCTAGTTTGTGATGTATCTTTACGGGGACGTAAAGCCCTGAGGTGGGAGTAATGTGAAGACCCATAAAATTCAAGGGAAATTTTTTCTTAATTTTCTTTGAGATTTTACAAGAACGCAGTTTCTGACGGCACCTGATTCTGAGGCCCGGTGTGCCCGGAATCAATTTCCAAAGCTTAGCTCGGGTACGTTCATTGAAAGAACGAGCGAGTTTTCCTAAATTTTGAACCGGTGCTCGGAATCAAAATCTGAGGGCACCAATGAAACTGTAGCGCCGGTAATTGCTTAGGAACACCTTTTCTGGAGTTGTGTTTGCTCGGGTGTGGTTATTTAAAAAAGGGTTAACTAATGAATAAAATAAAAGTTGTGCAAAAAATTTTATTTTATGTTCTAAGTAGTTTAAACCTACATATGGAAGTTGAGGTGGGACCCACTATATCCTAACCCCCTCTTGATAGGATATTAGTGAGGTGGGCCCCACACGAGCCCCACCTATTCAACTTCCACAAACCCCCATTATTTTGTAACACACCCGCACCCCCTTATTAAATGCCAAGTCGACTCTCACATTAATTGGACTGTTAAGACTCTTCAATTAATTTAATTAATTGAATGAATTCTTTTTAATTTCAAATGGAATTTTGGTTTGTGGGTGTTAATTAAATAAGACAAGTCTTATTTCATTAGGGGTTGCTTCATTGTGTTGAGAGGGAGAGTTCCACGAAGAAATTCATCTTCCTCCTTGAAGAACGCGAAGAACGCACCGACACCGATGAAGAACGCCAGCCTCCGACGAAGGACGACGAAGATCGCTAATTCCTCGGAGATCGACGATGCGACACCGTGTACTGTGATGCTGAAAATCCTCTTCTATGCGACGCCATGTACCATGACATCGACGACGTTTACGGATCCTCCTTCCGCGACGTCGTCTTCTGCGACGTCCTTTTCCCATGACGAACCTTTGTTCAACAACACCTTGAGGTAAGGGTTAATTTTTTGTTCGTGAATTCTTTTCCGTTCATCGACTATTATTCTTGCGCCGCCTACTATCATTATAACGGGAGGAGGTCGGACCACATGAACATGGCCGAACCTCCTCCCCCTTTGACGTTGTACTTGTTGCGGCACGACCAAAGGCAGCGCGGTGCAACGACAATGCGCGAAAGCAAGAGGAACGGGCGAAGAAGCGTGGTGCCACTACACCGCGTTGTTGAGGCCAAACAAAGTCGTGGCGCCGTCGCGCCACGCCGGAGAACCACGAAGAGGTCGCGGTCGGAGTGGGTCCACGACGGAGGGGTGTGGCGCCATCGCACCGCGCCGGTCGGACAAGGCAGTGGCTCAAAGTCGTGGCGGTGCAAGGCGGGGCGGCCGGAACCGCCATCCGCTGGCACCTCGGAGGGGCGGGACCGCGGGGTCCCGCAGCGGCAGCACCGGCCGGCCGAGCGGGGCCGACCATTTCTGAAGGAAGACCGGGGGTCGTAACCCCTGGCTGGAAAAGGATCGTCCCCCACATGGGGTCGCGGTTTCAATCAGGGTGGCAGCGCACCCCCCCCCCCCCCCTTTCCGCTCGGCTCGGCCAGCGCCAAGCTGGCCACACACGGGCCGCGCCCGCGCCAGGCCAACCGGCCGCCCAGGCCGGACCGACCGCACCGGGTTCGGCCACCCAGGTTGGGCCGCGCGCACAGGGTCGGGCCATGCCCTAATGGGCTGGACCCAGACCCGGTTTAGGTCGACCCGGTTTGGGCCGACCCAGGGGGTCTTGGGCAGGGTCGGTCCGGGCCCAAAACCCCCTATTTCCAGACAGTTCTGTTAAAACGCTCGTATCTTGGGTTATGGACCTCCGATTGACGCACTGTCAGCTGCGATACGATCCTTGGATCGAGACGGTCGTTTCGGTCTATTACACTCAAGGTTTCGGAGAACTTTGTGTATGGCCAGGTTGGTTCGAGCACGAAACCAACCGGGCCCTCAGAGCGGAAATGCTTATAACTTGAGCTCCGGACGTCCGATTGACATGCCGTCAACTTTGTTGGATTCCTCTTAGTGAGACGGACCTTTTGGATTTCTCCGCTTGAGGTTTGGACGCAGTTGGAGTGTAGTCAGGTCGGTTTTAACTTAAAAACCAACCGGGCCCCTGGAACGAAAAAGCCAATAACTCTCAGACCGGGTGTCTGATTGACGCGCCGTCTGTCACGTTGAGTTCCTTTTGTCGAGATGGAACTTTGGGATACATCAACTCCAGACTACGTGTCAGTTGATGTATCGATCCCCCTTGGCTTGTGGAGCGGACCCTCCTGGAATCGAGCATGTTGTGTGCGGGAACCCTAGAGCTGGCTGTGACTGCAACGACAATGATGACTGCACTGAAATCCTCTGTGGGTTCGGCAGCGACGACGAATGCACTGAAATCCTCCGTGGGTTCAGCAGTGAGGAATACTGCACTGAAATCATCCTTGGGTTCGGCAGCGATGAAGACCGTACTGAAATCATCCGTGGGTTCGACGGTGATGACAACTATTCTTGTATCCTACGTGGTTATAGCAGTACTACTGTTCGTGTATCCTACGTGGGTCCGGCAGTGTTTAACTATGTTCTTGTATCCTACGTGGTTCTGGCAGAGTAGCTGGTTTTTGTATCTTACGTGGGTCCCAGCTTAGATGAATCAGTGGCTACATCTGATCATCTCTAACAGCTTACGAAGTAGTATACCTGTGTGAGCTGAGTCTTGACTTTCAATCATTATATTCGATATGATTGATTTGCTTCCTATGTGGATTGTGTTGTGCTTTTCTATGTGGATTGGGTTGAACTATCCTGTGTGGACGTGATCAAACTTGGGCTCGGATGTTGGAGCCAAACTGGAATTGATGACTTAGGTATATGTATGGGCATATACCTAAGTAGTGTTGGATGTTACTTCGTGATTGTATCTTTCCTTTGTGGATTATCCTTTGTGGATTTTGGGAGACCTTCGGGGGTCTAGGGGTCCCTACTAAGTAGCGTATACTCACCCCAGCACGGGCTATGCCCACACTACGTTGTGTTGGATGCAGACGACGGACAGCGCTGATCGTGGTTAAGGCTTGTGGGGAAAGTCGGTACCTGGAGGTGGACCACTGGGCGGGATGTACACAGAGCGGACGGCTGGACCCGAGGAGCTGAGGAGGCTATCTGTACCCACCCTTCGGGTGGGAATTCTAGTGGATGACTCAACTTTGCTGCCTTACTTTCAGTTTTTTTACTTTCTTTCCATTTGTACTTTACTTTCAGTTTGGGTTTGTATTCTGGCCCACTTACTTTTCCGCACTACTATTGTACCCAGTTTTACTTAGTGTTTACTTCTGCTTGCTTACTCTGTGGTGATTGTTTACTTTATAAAGGAAATGACTTCCCCTTTTTTGTCGTGATTTACGCCTTGGTGCTAGTTTCCAGCCCCTGGCCTATGGGAGGCGGGCTTGGTGTAGTCACGGCATGAGTCCCGAGGACGGGTCGTGACAAAAAAATGAAACAGGTCCTCAAGAGATTGGATAGTGTGATCTATATGAGCTTCCATATATGGATAAAAAGTATTTATAAATCATAACTAAGATACCAAAAGAATAACAGAGAACTATACACACCCAGGATGTAAAACTAGGATCACAATCAAAGATGATCATCCTTGGGACTTCGTAGAGTCTCAAAACCACCTCCAGATAATGCCTTAAGAAAACCTCAATGAGGCTCAACTCCCTAATCACTATGATGTGGGATAATTTCATAAAATAATCCACTATAATAAATATATAATCAAATAGAACTTGATCTTGAGGTATACTAGTAAATAAGTTTGTTAATATTTCCTCCCACTTCCACTACGGAACCTCTAATGGATGAAACAAAACACCAAGAACCCAATGCTCGACCATCACCTTTTGAATGACCAAACATTGAGACACAATCTCTACAACTGTATGATTTAACCCATACCATGAAAACTACCCTCTTAGATATTGATATATCATTTTCATCAAATTATATACCACCATGTGTGAGTTATGAAACACATGGAGAACCATATCACACATCACAAAAGGCACGAAAATCCTCCCCTATAACAACACCTAGTGTTTCCCATCCTCTGAATAACCATTACAAGAATCACCAAGGATTAATTTCCCACTTTAGACCTCTGACTTGGTATCCCCTAGTAGGGAAACCTCCACATGATAATTCAAATATTATTACACTATCATCTGGAAAAGACATCAATTTTTACCAACCTATCCCATATCAAGATGCATCGCTGAGAGATCTTCCACCACTCTCTATGAATCTATAGATTCATTCACAACATCACTACATGAATTCATACTCTTCATATTGTCCAAAACATTACCCTTTACTAGTGTGTATGAATATAAATGTTATACTCCTATAAGAATTCCATCCAATTTCATTTTTGAAATTTCATGTCACATTAAGAGAAGATAACCCTCATGCACTTATGATCGGTAAAAACCCTAAAACACACACTGATGAAGTAATGTGACTAAAAAATCAAGGAAACTCAATTTTTTCCAAATCAATATCATTGGTGTAATAGTTAAACTTTTATACATGTAACGTTCAAGACCCATAAGAAACAAAGGAACTATTCTATATCAAAACATAGGCCAAACCTAAACGTAAATTTTCATATAGAACCTCAAAAATAACTCCCATGTTTGAACGATAAAGAAATAGAGTTCTGAAAAACTTATATTTCAGGTAATTAAAAGAAACATGAAAATTAATATTAAATAAGAATACCAAATCCTTTCTAGTCAAGGATTTTAGAGGAGACACAACCCAAGAGAAATTACTACAAAACTCCTATAATAGCCTCCAAGTCCAAAGAAATGCATCACCTAGGAAACTGACTTGAGGGATACCAAAGAAACCACTGTATAAATCATTGAAGTATCCAAAACCAATCCTTGATGGGACATGAATTTTCCTAATAAAAATAATTCTCGATCCAATAATTCAAACATAGTAAAATTTTCAAATATCTTTTGACAATGAATAGCTCCTAAAATGGCACATAGATTCTCTTCATGCTCATCCTAAGATGTGGATTATAAAATGATTTCATCATTAAAAACCATCTAAAACATATCTAGAAACTCCATAAACACTGAGTTAATCAAAACCATGAAAACTAATGGAGAATTATTTTCACCGAACGGCATCACAACAAATTCATAATTCCTATAATGACATCATAATGTAGTCAATGGAACATTGTCATCCCTCACACGCATCTGATGATATCTTGACCATACATTGATCTTCAAGAACCAACTAGATCCTTACATTTAATCAAATAAATAATCAATCCATATAATATTATACATGTTCATCATTGTAACTTGATTCATGTGTTGAAAATCAATACATATATTCAAACTACCAGTAGCCTCCTTCATGAACAAACCCATCCACACCAACACAGCGCACTAAGATGAAATAATATCATTATAATATATAACCAAAATTTACTCATATCACTCTCATATCATAAGGAACCGTCCTATACTAATACTAAGAGATGGTAGAATAACCCTTCTATTGATATATCCTGAACTCGATCTCCTATTGAGGGGGTAACTCTAGAAGCACCTCAAGAAAACATCTGGGTACTCTTCCAAAACCCTCAAAAAAACCATCAGCTGAACATATTAATAAATCCACATCATCTAAAAAATAATAAAAGACATTTATGGTTCATGCCTATGATCTATCTATGGGTCTCTCTCACCAATGAACACAGAAAATTGATCATCAGCATCATAGAATATAGGATTCCTCTGAAAGTAATCCACAATAGCCTACAATGAATACAGCGAGTCTATTCCAAGGATGATTTCATATGGATATATCCATAAATATACGATCTATCCAATGGAGTGGTGTATCCACATAAAAATCTCACAGTATCTACATACTTCATACAGATAATCTCAACCTCTAACTGGTATGGTTAACTATAAAGACACTAGAATCCTCTCTACCTCATGTCCAAAATCATGGACTATAGTACGTTGTTTTATGATGTGTTTACATCCTGAATCTAAACAATAATTCAATAATGTATAAAACATGTAAATGTTAACCCAAAAAATATATATCTCACCTAGAACTAGCAATTCTAGAGAATGCAGTTGGAAATGACCTACCGCATGGCCACTCTGACCATGATGATGACCACCTACATGTTCTAGATCTATTATATAATGATAAGAATAATATCAAGGCTTTCATATACCTTCCTCGTATCCTATATGATGATCCCAAGCTGTAGAATCCAATTACTACTGCTTTGGCTGAAACATACTCAATAGAGGATCCTGAAGTGGAACACCTAGTGCATGCTACCTGATCAGAAAGGTAGAGAACTATTACCACTGATGTTCTCAGACTCCAAATGAATAACACACATATTAACCCTTTAAATAGTATTAATATCTTCCACCCCTAGATAAAAGTGATAATGAAGGTAGGTACCTACCTTTGGGTAACCAAAATATCCTCTGTTCAGGAAACTGGAACCTTGGGCCATAGTTATGCTTTGTGGGAATAATAATAACTCCCATCTATTGAAGATAAAATTATTTGTATCATTCTATTAAAAACCATCGATCTCACTAGAAAGTCAATAATGTAAAAAATAATAATGGGGTAACCTATCATAGGATCTCTATATGAAATACCTCCCTGAATTGACATGCTCTTATGTCCATATTTAGAAAAATGTTGGAAGCATAATAAGGAAAGGTCTTGTAATAGATCTCGGACACCTGCATACTATAACTCACCTATAAAAGGGTATTTTTTTTCTGATGATTGGAAACCATAATGGTATAATGGAGAAACTATTATAAAAACTGAGCATCTCCCATGATTATATTGACTCTTCATGATCCCCAAGGAATATAAACCACCACTTCCTTACTGCTCCACATAGCATCAATAAAACCAATGATACCCAGTGCTCCTTCCAAGAATGTATCAAACATAAAGATATCTAAAAATTCTCCAAATATTCATCTATGATGGTGATTGAAGTGAAGCCTTCAAAATTATACAGACCCTATAAAATAAACTCTTGGAGTTTCCTCCTCTAACTGTTATTATTATCAACCACTACTATGTGCAAATATTTTGGAACATATAACTAATCATCTTATACATGAACATGATGAGGACATCATCCAATTTACATTCCTATAAAATAAAAGTATATTAGAGATCCTACACCTATAATATAGAATACTTTATATTAATTAATTAATTAATTATCTTTATTCTTGGTTAATCTAATCCCTAGATCTACCCATTTCAATCACGATTGAAAAGAATAATGATGCATGATCCTCAATTAGGTTTATACCCCATAACCAATAAAACGTTTTTTTAGGTTTTCTAAACATAATGGTTCATGAGTTAGATCATAGGGGTTCCTAAATACCCATGTCCCATCCAATATACCATGTTTACTTCACTTACTAAACATAGTTGAAATTTTTTCCCTACCAAACCTTGCAGTCTCACCTATGAAAAACTCCAAAATCTATTATATACCTCAACATAATACTTTGATAACAATATTTTATGAACCCTTACCCTAAAATATTACCACTATTGTGCTAAAAATGTGAGAATGAGGATTGTTACCACCCTAGTCTAGCTTCCAGTAGGCCCTGGTTTGATGACTATCATCAGAGGTATATCAGACATAAAAATGGGAGGAATTAACCTCTATGATAAAATGAAGAATATAGAGATAATAAAGATACACCAGTAAAATCATCCACATAAAGATAAAATAAATCCTATGTATATAAGTCAATTTTTAGAAAAAAAACATAACCAACTAAATATGAGACAACTAGTACCAAAAGATAAAGATGATAGAAACCTTGAAGCAAAAACATCTCTCAAATAACTGTAATCTAGTAATATACATCACAATATACAACCTAATCCTAATCACTAGAGAAACATATAATATATAAGTAGTGTGGGAATAATAGGTATACTCAATATTATTACCCCCAAATCCTCTCATAAAAAGATAAATATAGCATACTAAAGTATAATGAAAAATGATTAAAAATAACTCGTCGCCAAAATTGATAAATTATTTTTCCAACATCACCTAGGCTTTTTCCCGCCATGTAACATATTCAAGTGATTGTATATTATAGTAATAAATCATGGGTACCCTACAAACACTTACCCAATAATTTTCTTCTCTTCCCCAACATCACACATCCTAATCCATCTCTCTCGAAATGAATCCATACTAAAAACACATGGGCTATAGATCACAACTTGCACCTCATGAATCACACTATATAATCAACCCACAAAACATCTCCATATAGTATCCAAGTATTTTCTAGGTTCTACCATAGCCCATATGGCACATATCATATATCATATATTATACATCAAGCTATCACAATGCAGACAATGAGTATTACACCTCAAGCTATCACAACCTCTAAACACCATACATAAAATAATCCTTTGGATAAAATATGTGTATATACATGTTTTAAATAACCATAACCCCTTAAAACCATCTACACACTTATATAGGAATGTTAAACACCATGTATACCATCACATAGAACTACCAATAGTATAGAGCAGATCTATATGGTGTATTCATCCACCCATCCACACGACTAGGATGTTAGAGAAAACAACCTCCCAGGCTCTACTGGGTGTTAGTTATCCAAACGATGTGGGTGGTGTATTATATGAAATCATAGAATATAGAGGATATAATAATAAATCTCACAAATAAAATATAGGCATAATGTAGTTGTAGGATCAACTATATCTATCTTCACTTGGACATCCAGCTACCACTCTTAGAGTTCTGATATCCTATACGCACATAAGCATTTATGAGAGCTACAAAAAATTAATTCATTCCTTTTTATATCATAATTTCATTAATTAATTAATTTTATGTTAATTTACATTATTCTGTGATTAATTTTATTATCCAACTAAGTGAAGTTCATATCCTTTGGGCATAATCTAAAAGAGTCTATTTTTTTCAAGATCATCTCATTTTCATTCCATTAATACCAACCCCATGGTTTATGTAATTTATTAAACATTATTAAACTTTCCAAAATTCAGGGAAATCATGGAAAACATCCTATTCTACAAGAAAGAGATATGAAACTGACCACATACATCTACTAAATGTAGTGGGGAAAGGAATATAGATAAATAATAAACTCGTGAATCCATCCATTAAATAATTTAATTTACACTAATGTATCAAAATTTCATCACAACAGTTGTTAAGACAAGATTTCACCCATTAAATATACATCATTGATGTGTCAACATCATCATGAATATACCCATGCATCTCACCATCACAAATTTCAACTGCTTCTGCATCCTTAGGCCACCCTACAATATCTCATCATCCATTCAAGGCTCACATCACACCACACAACAAGGACCATATCCATAGAACAAAAAAGGAATAAAGAAACAAAAATAATCAGTAAGGAAACATGGACCTAAAACAATTCATTCATCCATAACATGTAAACAATATCTCACAACCCCCCATTATAAGGCACCCAACATTCATAAACAACATGAACTCTTTAACCCATTCATTTATCATTATCAAAAAACTAGTTCATATTATATATTGAATTATTTAATTAATTTATCACATGTTATAAATGTCTTTAACCAATATAATCATATATAAAAGATAATTTTTAAAAAAAAATTGATTCTTAGCATAATATTATAACTTTAAAAACATATGGACGAATAACTCATAACATTCCATTCATTATTATCCTCAAAAATGAACAATAAAACTTCAATATCATTATAAAATTACATTAGAACGTAGAATAACGTATTCAATTAAACATTAATTTATCATTAATTTCATTACCATAAAATTAAACCAATATAAGGATTTGTTAAACATTAATTTTTAATTAAATATCCAACCATCTAATTATCACGATTACATTCTATACCAGTATCATCAAATTAATCATGCTAAAATAAGTATAACCAAAATAAAAATAGATCATAGGTGAAGATTTCACACTATCTGGGTAATCAATTAGTCAATAGATACCATGGGGTAAATTTCAATAAAAATTGATCACTAACCAAGAACCATTATTTCATTATCTTATTTATTCATTATTATGTTAATATCTACTCCATACAAAGGGATAAACCATTATCCGACTATGATTTCACATAAATAAAAATGATAAGAAACAAATACCCTACATCAAAAAACTTTTGTATTTGAAGTAGATATGGAATTCCAAGATGAATCTCTAATCACCATTACCTGAATGAAACTGTGGTCTCTAAATTATTCTATTCCATGAATGTAAAAACAAATGACAAATAAAACACCATTATATTAATAGAGACCATCCTCCATAAAATGGAAAAATGAATAAGAGGAAATGAGATCAAATAGAGAGAAAATACTTGAAAATGTTAGTATAACTCAGTAGGGATCACCATGGATCAATATTAAGAATTTGGGGGTTGGTTCTTATAAAAATGTGCTTCAAATCCTTCTAATAAAAATCATTTTTTTCCTAGTGTTCGAGAGATAAAATCAAGAAATAAGTGGATTCGAATGGTTTTTTGTTATTTATAGACATTTTGAGAAACTGAAGACCGTGTCATATCTTCTTGGACCACTCTAATGAACCACTTGATATAATTAATACTATGGTGCGAGGCATAGACTATATCATATCCACCTTCATCAAGTAACATAAAAGATCCAAACTAACCTCTACAACATTGATTCTATATACCTGGGGGAGGGACTACTGAAAAACCTAACACCACACTATATAACCCACTATTCTAATATAAATGCAATCAGCAAAATATCCTCCCTCAATGCCATAGTTCTCAACCTCCACAAAAATCCTTATCCATAACCAAAATTCCACATCACAACTACCCCTTTTTTTAATTAGCATCAAAAGGCTTCCTTAAGCCCATTTATGTTTTAACATATACCTCTACACCATATAAGACAAGATTATGGAATATCCTAAGGTTCCAAGATACAACCATTCCAAAAATATCAAGGAATCCCTCTTTTTCACTATTCACTATCCAGACTTCTTAGAACCTCCACATAGTGCCTCCAACACCCAAAAATCACAATAGAAGGCATTCAAGTTTCTTGGTCCATACAGTTTTTTAATTTTAAAAGAATATAAGAAAATGCATTCTATATATTATATTAATAAATAATTCTAATATATTTATGATACATGAATCATTATGTCTTGTTATATGGATGTTTTTAGGATAAAGAGGAAGAAAAATTAAAATGCTCAGTCGATTGTATTACCTTATCCTTTGGATACCTATTATTAAGATTATTCTTAAGGAATATTGGATTGTTCTTTTCATGAGACAAAGGATTTTATAGATATGGGGGAGATATGGGAAGAAAATTTATAATATATTTTGTAAGGTAAGGAAATTATAATGTTTGTGGAGAAGGGTTAGTGAGTGGTGGTATTTATATGGGGAGAAGAGGGGTCTTTTTAGAATATTATATTTATTAATTTTATTTTTTGCTCAAGACTACCAATAGTGATAAATCTTATTACTGTATACAGTAGCTGGTGCATATGAGGCCAATTAAATGTTCACTTTTATATGCCATGAATCATTTCTGAATTTATTTTTCTTATAATGAAAATTTCCATAGTTTGTTGTATCTTACTATTCACTAAAAAATCAACTATTTTAGAAAAATAAAAAAATTCACCCAAACCATTTTTCAATGTTAATATTCAAAAAATTATTTAAATTTATGAAAATAAATTTTTTATATATGGGAAAATTTTCTTCTAATTGAAAAAATTATTTATTTAAAAATTACCTATTTTAATATTAGGATCAATTTTATGACCCTTTGAAAAATTACTTATGGTATTATAAAAATATATTATCATATTAATGAAATTTAATTAGGATATATAAACCATTTCATGAAAATAAATTTAATTTCCAGTCTTTATATCTGTTATAATGATACAAATAATACATATATGTTATAGAAAATAAAAACACTTATTTTATCATTCTTATTACATTTATATACTTTATCATGATACAAATATTCATTATTTTTATTTTATAAGATACCTAAATATTATGTAATGCTTAAATATGTGAGGATACTATTCTAATATTAATGTTATTATTCTTAATGGTCATATTACTATTTGGATAGTCATATTACTATTCTGATGTTCAGATTAATATTCCAATAGGTAGGTATGTAAGGTCAGATGGGTTCCTTAATTTAAATAAATAAAATAAATTTCATTCATTATTAAATCACTTCTATTTTCTCTCAAGGTTATATATATTTTCATTTTAAATGTGAATTTTTTATTACTAATATTGTGTTTCATTTCAATATTTTTTATCATGAGTATGATTATTCTAGGGGATCAAGAAGATAAAAAAATTTCTTACTATAGTTATCTTGTATTCTATTTTTATCCCATTATAATATTTTCAATTCTTATTGAAATAATTATTCAAAAAATTTATTTTTTTAATTTATTTAAAAAAATTATGGTTTCTATAATATGTTTCATGTGCTTTATATAATACTACATTACTAAATATGACCCATTTATATAATCATAATGGAAAATATATTGGTTAAATTATTGGTCATTACAGTATTCACCCCTAAATAAATTTCATCCTAGAATATTATTTTTAAATTCCAATGTTAAAATATTTGATTATAATTCTTTTACATTGATTCATAAAATTACAATTTTTATTCCTCATACATATGGTTCTTCTATAATACGATGTATAGGTTAAAAGTATTATTGAGTATATCTTTCTCTCTATGATTAATGATCAACGTCAGTCACTCTACAAAATAGATATCATATTCTAGATATACCACCTATGAATTCAATACAAGTGAGGTGTCAGGTTTGTACTACTTCAATATGGATTTATGGAACACATATTGTGTTTTAGATAGGGTTTTAGGTAGTTCTAGTCAATAAGAAACAAATACAATGTAATCCAAATTCTCAATTCGGCTGATATACCTAGGATATAGGTTTCCTTTATTCCAAAATTTCATGACTGATTCCATAGAGATATATAGTGGAAATATTTATCACCCTTTTCAAACTCTCTGTCTTATCAAAAATTGACCACAAATATATTCTATCAACTATGACCAGCCCTAATATTATTTTGAATAAACCTGACCCTTTATATCATTTTTTGACTATTTTAATTCCTAGTAGCTTCTATTCAAAAACTTCTTCCAAGAACTCATGTGTTATGTATCTCATCCCATAAAGGGTTTCATATGTATCCCTTTGTATTATTAAGTTGAATTTATTATTGTATGTGAACTCTAACATAGTAATATATTGATCCCATCCTCCTTTTAAAATCATCAGGCATGCCCACAACTTTTCCCCATGTGTCTGTATAGTACACACAAACTTTCCATTTGTTGGGTGTTGATAAGTTGTTCATAAGTTCAACTTATTATTTAGAGAGTGTTGTAGGCTTTTCCAGAACATAAAAGCAAACCTTGGATCATCATAGAATATAATTTATAATGGTGTTCTATAAAACATCTCCATTTATCTAATTTATATTTATTCATATTGATTGAGTGAGAGGTTATATTGAATAAAAATTGAATTTTTAGTCATTGTTAAATTATCCACTACAACCTATATAGAATTATTTCATCTAGATGTCTTCACAAGACCAATGAAAAAATACATGGAGATGGTTTCCCATTTTAATGTATGAATGAGTAATGGTTGTGTCATACCCTTAGATATTTTTCTTTATTCCTACAATTTTTGAAATAATAGTAACATTGATGTATATTCAATGATCTCCTTCTTTATATTTTCCAACCAATAGTACTCTCGAAGATCTCAATACATATTTTTGCTTCCTGGGTGGATTGATAATGTTGAGAAATGTACATCATTCAACAGATCCTTCTTTATCTAAGGATTTTATAGATAACATATTTGTGACCCAAATCTAACAACCCCTTTATTATCAATTTAGACCTCTGAGGATTTCCATTTTCATATATCTCACACATTCTTCTATATTTACACAATATATTTTTTAGAATCAGTTATCATCTCTAAAAGGGATGGTTCAGAAATCATTGGATATTATAATGATGATATTCCTTCCATTATGACTTCCATGTTCATCATTTGAAAGTCTAAGAACATTATATCCTTATCCATTATCATCATGGATATAGGTACAATTTTCTTTCTACTAAATTATCTAACACATTATTCAAATTCATCATATTATCGTAGATTGAGTATTCATAATCATTGATCAAATTTATCCATAATAGTTAGAATGTATTCTTATCCTTATGTTTAAATATATACTTAAGGAACTTATTATTTGTATATATTTCTCACTTGTCCCCATAGAGATAGTTCATCTAAATCATGTATCTGTTAATCATTACATCCAAAACCATATCATGTGTTGGGTAGTTCTTCCCATTAACTTTTAACTTCATTGAGGCATAAGCTATCAAATAATAATTTTTCATTAGTACACAACATGAGCTTCATTTTAAAACACTAAAATGTACCATAATAGTTCCCTATATGAGGGTAGAATGAGGAATTATGCAATGATAAGCCTCATTTTTAACTCTATAAATCCCATTTCATAATCATTATTCTCAAAACAACATCAGTACCTTCTGAGTTATCTTGGTCCATAGGTTTGATAATTATGAGATTCTCCTCAAAAATCATAAATAGTACTCATCTAGTCCATGGAAACTATAGATCTACATTATATATGTTTGAATGGGAAAATCATCATTCTCCTTAAACTTAGAAGGATTTAAATATTCCCCTTCTTAGTGCAAGCACTCCCTGATAATAATACTTACTCTATTTAGAACACACATTTACTATATGTTACAAATATTTTATCCTTTAACAAAGTCTTATCAAAGTATTATAATGGTCATCATGATCCTCCATAAATTTGGAGAATATAATATATCATCAATAAAGTCTAACATAATTTTTTAATGGTGATTTATAAAGACAATATACATCATGTCCATAAATATTTTTGGATAATTAATGAGTCTGAATGGGATCACTATGAACTCATAGTGTCCATACATTTTTTGAAACAAAGTATTTATAATAACATAATTCATCACCTTTAATTGGTCATATCATGATTGAAGGTCCAACATAATGATATATTGGTCCCCATATAGTTAATCAAAAAATTAGTCAATATATGATATGTGATACATGTTCATTTTCAGGATTTTTTTGAGTTCATGGTAATCAAAATATTGTCACGTTAACTCAAAATTATTTTTAAAGAAGAGAATCATTGCACCCTAAGGTGAATAAAATGAGTATATAAACCCTTTTGGGTATTATATTGTAGATTCTTCTTTAGTTATTATTACTGAATTGTGTAAATTATATGAAGATACTTGGATATGGGTAGGGAAATAGGTATGTGTTCAATTGATAACTCAGCATCTTGGTCGGGAAAATGATCAGTAAACTCTTCAAGGAATACATCAATATATTCCCCAAGAAGGGGTATGTCTTCAATAATGATCCTATCCTTTATCTAAATAATGTTATTTGTATATAAAACCTCATAAGGAAATAATATCCATGATTTATAAGAATATTATAATAGAGATTAATCCACATCCTTACAGTTGTATGAATTCATAGGATGACATGGGATATGGAGAGTTCATTTCCTATCCCAATAGTTAATGTTTTACTTTTATAGGGACAACCAATACATTACCAATATTACATAAAATTACAATAATTGAAGTATTGCAATATTTTTGGGAGCTTCATCCCACAAAAATTTACTAGTGAGGGGTTATATAAATGGGATGCAATAATTTTCTAATTTTCTATTATCAGAGATATCTCAAACCATATGTTTTGAGGTAGTGTTTTTATAGTTATACTAAATATTATTTATTTTAATGATTGTAATGGACCAGAATTAAATATAATATTTGATATTATTTCATGAAAAACTAATATAACGATCACTACATCATTATTGTGATTCCCCTCAGCATTACTATGGGAATATGACCTTACATACTCTATATGAATTGGATTTTATTGTCATTTATTATCTTTAAAAATACATGGATTAGGTCATTGTCTTGTATAATGTATGTGTTACTTGTAGTTGAAACACCAGACCATAGATTGAATATGAATATGAAACTTATTTTTTCCATCACATTAGTAGAAATATTCATATTCATTTGGTATTGATTCACATGATTCCCTTTTTTCCCAAACCTGATGAATCTCCATGTTTCCTTGACCCAGTTTCCAGGATTCATCATCCCAAATTTTTTAAATATGGTCAATTGGGTTTTTATTCCTATATGTAATTTACTTTTTCATATTCAAGAATAAAACTCCATTTTATTCATTTTATCTCCAACCCCATGAGACCACTGAGAGTTTCCAATATCATTCCCAACTATTTGGTAATAACTAGTAATATCTTCATAAATTCAATGTCTCAAATTTAGCATGATTTTCATAGAATCTTCATTAATATACTAAAAAAATGGTTCAACTTGCTTTCAGGGTGGATGAAAATATCAATGGTGTATAGTGAATGAAATATGTTGTTTTCCTCATACACCTCCATAGACGTATCTTAATTTTACATAAATTTAAGGGAAACCAAATCCATTTTAGAAAAGGGAGTTTGGGGACAATATTTATTGAAAAATATTTTATTGAATCCTTCCAATTCCATAGAAATAATTTAAGCATTGGCCTTCTTGTTCCTGATCACTATACACCACTAATCACATTCCCCTCAAGGTAATAAATTTCAAGTATGAAATTCTATTATTATGAGCATTAGAAGAAAAATAATATAATTTCATTGGATTTAATACATTTTTATATTAAGAATAGATTAGAATATACACTAAATGTAGTGGGGCTTTGTAAAATAATGGACTTAATTTTAAATTTCCATTTTTAGGTAAAGAAGGGTGTTAAACACTATTCAAGTTATTATTCATAAAATGATTTAGCTCATAATGTACTTCCATGAAGTTATAATCTATCTATCCTAGAAGTTTAGGAATCTAATTAGGGAAATTTTCTCATTTATTATAAAACAAATTTTTGTAAAAGAGCCTCTTAATTCCCTCCATTTACTTAAATAATGGGAATAATATTATGTTTGAGAATACATAAACAAAAAATATTATAAATGGGAAAATATGATCATTGAATTAATGAAATATAAATGGACCAAATATCTGATCTTATGTGTCTCCAAGATTCAATATAGGTTATCCATAGTAATTTTCCTATTATATGTACTAACCTAAAAATTTATTGAATTCATTCATTATGGTTTATAGAGAATTTGTGGATTTTCCGAAGCATATCACCTGATGGTGTCTATCTAGGTGTGCAGAAATTCCACTTTTTTATGTACTAGGTACAAGTTGTTTTAATACTTAAAAATACATTCATTAGTTATTAACCCAAGGTATATAAATTCTAGAACAACATCAATATATAATATCCAAAAAAGGTTTCAATTTCATGGAAACCACTCACTCAATAGTTCACCAAAATTACAGGATATTTTACTATACCAAGACCTATATCTAGGTTTACTAATAAGTTATTGGATATATAACCCCAAGAAATGCATATACTATGATATAATAATAACTTTAGTGACCCAATTATTTTACACAAATCTTACATGATTTTTAACATAAATATCAAATAAAATCAACCAAGGTATCATGAGGTATAGTGTCGTTGGGAGATAAGGAACATAAAACATTGACATGTGAAAAAACATCTTTAATTTATTTTTCATAATGTGATAAAAAATATTTTTTATCTCCTAAATATTAATAGGTTAACTTAGGTAATTCCTAAAGTAAAGGGGTGGGATATAAAGACTAGTAAGGGAATAAACATGGTGATCAAAGATAACATATAATTCAATTGAAATAACATGAATCATAAAAAAGAAAAGGTTCAATAAAAATAAAATTGAATCATTACATAAAAAATATGACATAATATGATCATTGGATCACATGAATTTGGAACAAACATATAACATGACATAATAAAATGTCAACAAAAACTTCCAATACAAAATAAAATGGTGGATAGAGTCGTATCATGAATTCGATTTACTCCTTAATCCTATATATACCACCTCATAAGACATAAACATTAACAAATACATTGGATTTATATCTATTTGAACCCATAATAACATTTATACTCATATTTAGTCCATATGGATATCATATATAATACATAAGCATTAGACAAAACCCATGGAATGCATATAAGTTATATAATCATGTATTATAACATATCCAAATGGAATTTCATAATTATTTAAATGAATGAAGGGAATAATTCATTATTTTTTGTTTTTTAAAATTTAAAGAAACATAGTATGTATAAATAAGTTAAAATAATTTATGATATAAAATAGAGGACATAAATAATTTTAGAAATATTCCTTTTTTGTGGGGTTTTAAAAAAAATGTTAAAGAATAAATAATGATGTTAATGGAATAATAAATTACATAAAACCATAAATGAAAAAGAAAAAAAATAAAATTAATGTTTTTAGAAGTCATATAGGGTTAAAAATATTTTATCAGTTTTTACTTGAAATGAGGTTGGAAAATAGAGTAATTCCCATTAATTTTCTATTCTTAATGAAGGAAATTAAGAAGGGAACCTTTAAAACATGTATATAACCATAATGGGAAGCTAAATTTAAATAGTTATATATATTTTTAGACATATATACACAATATATAATTTTTATATAGGAAAAATAGATATAGAAATTTAATTAAGGAGAGTGAAATCAAATCCTAATGAAAATTATGTTGTTTAGAGATATCTTTTACATCGTGTCTAGATTCATTATGTATTCTCACTTAAACTCCTGAATAATCTAATTATATTGATTAATTACATAATTCATAATATTTTCAATATATATTAGATTTACTATAATTATATTATATCCATTTATAATAATTTTATTTAGATATAATGTTTAATTTCTCTGTTCAAAGGTCATTCATTTAAAATTTCTTAGTTTAGATAACTTGTGAATACTTGTTAAATTTCTTATCAAATGGTACTGAAAAATCATAAGTAAAATGAAATTATATTCATATCATTCTAGAAATTTATATAGTCCATAATATGTATAAGATAATTGATATATGGATGATTAAATAATTATAAGCCTTATCGTTATATGGATAGTTCATTTAGGATGTTTATCCAACCATCATGAACTACATTTTTTTAATAATAAAGTTTAGAACATGAAATACATTAAAATATACTTATTAAAAACATATTTAATGATAATTATATCTCTATAAAAATCTGTGAATGTGGTGGAGAAAAATTATGTATGATGTTCATGGAGGTGATGACCCACCATAATGTAAATAATTTTTTAATTTTTATAATGAGTGATGAAGAGAAGAAGATGGTTGATAGATATTCTAGTTATATAATTACATTTTTATAAATTTATGATATTGTCTAATTATTTCATTCTAGATGAAATTTTTTTGGAGGATGAGGATGATGAAATATTTAGAGGCTCAGTTGAGGTTATTACCTTCTCCTTTGGATGTATCCTCATAAGAATTCCCTTATAAAACCTCAGACTAGTATTTTTATGAGACCAAGTGGTTTTCCCAAATTTACCCTACAATTATAAGCAGTCGTTGAAGTACATGTAGGGATCGAATCCATAGGGACCGAAGAAGAAATCTTGAGACACTGAGATTGGATGTGAGGATTGTCTATGAAGTGGCCAACTTGGGGGTTGATTTTGATTGAAGAACTAATTATTTAATTTAAAAAACAATAAAAAAACACAAATATACTTTATCTAAAACAATTAATTAATATGGTTTGATCCTAGTTTTTCACTACGACTAGATTTAATGCCTTTGTTTTTCATTGAATTTTTCATTCATTGGTTCAAGAGGTATACATCCAATGAGATAACACCCCAATATCATTATTTGATTTAATCCATACACAATTTCAAGTCTAATCACTAATTCACTTAGAGGATCACTTTCATGATCACTCCAAGGAATTAGATTTCACTAAAACTCAAAATATTTTTCTATTAAAGTCATTGAAGACAAAGAAGAAAATAAGTTGAAGAATGGATCTATCAAACCATAGAAATTATTTAATAATTTAAGAACATAAAATAACATTCAATCCACTCCATGAAACTCCCTAGTATCAACCCATAAACCCTCCATTGATTTTATTCTATCAATGGAAGTGGTAAGTTGAGTTAAAGAAGCAGGATTGATGAAGAAAAGCATTAATAAAAATAAACACTCCACCGTTTTTTGAGGAATTCACAAGTGTTGGTGTGAATAAATCCACACCTTGATTTGATGGTATCAACGTGTTAATAAAAGGAAAAGAACAAGTTAATAATAAAAACAAATTTTATTAAGAAACAAAAATTATTGAAAAACTTATATGGGAAAAATTGACGATGTGGTTACAAAATGAAAGCATGAAATTAAAATTGAAAAGAAAAACATTGATTGAAAGAAAAACTTGGATGATAATTCCCTTCACCACCATACCCTTACATAGGCATATTAGGAGCCTTATGTTCACCCCCCAATAATCAATTACATCCCCATTGATTTAGAGATTCAAAAGGAGGGTGAGAAAATCAAGGTGATTAGATGTTTTGAAGTTGACCAGGAAAATACTCCAGATTCATCCCCCATATTGATGTGAGAATTTATAACTGAATATATCCAAATACTAAGGGGTAATATAAGGAAAATATCTTCTTCAATGTGTCCTCATTTAAATTTCAACTTCATCTCCCTTTATCTCTATAAAAACTTCAGAATTAGCTCTGAACACAATTGAACGAAATGATCCTCATATTTTTCTCTTTCTATAGTTAAAATTTGAGCTTCATTAGTCTTGTATTGTGTGCCCCACATTTGTTTTATGGGCCTTAGGCCCATTATGATTTGTCCAAAAAAATTCTTCATTCATGCCCAAAAATCCCCATCTTCTATTGGTATTCATCCATTGATCCTATAAGATAAAATGTTCCAAATAAAGTAATAAATTATATCCCAAAATATCATGTTCAAAAAATTAACAAAATTTTCTCCATAAATAGATGATTTATTGGGCCCAAATTTTCATTTTAAACAAAAATTTCACTTGATATGATAAATGAAGTTCAATTTCTATAATGCACTAAAAATAATGTTTATGGACTTTGAAACACGTGAATATTAATATATAATCAATTAATAATAGCCTCTTATAGTGGCTAATCACTAATTATTATCAGAATGTGTGGGAGATGGAAATAAAATTCAGTTAAAATATTCTATGGTTAGTAAGTGAGAATGTGTGGAAAGAATGGGTAGTATTTATAAGGGAATGATAGGGGTGTTTTTTGACTATTATATTGATTATATTGGTGTGTTGGATCAAGACTACAAATAATGATAAATATTTTGAGAAAATACATTAATTAGTGTAGGTAAGTTGGAGAAAATTTCCACTTACATCAGCCATGAATTGTTTCTTCATATATTTTTCTTATAATGAAAATTATTTTTTTTCCGTACTATACTAATCATCAAAAATTCAAATATTTTTGAAAAATTAAGAAAAGTCACACTAACCATTTTTATACCTGTATATTTAAAAAGTAAAATCCATTCTATGAAAATAATTTTCTAAATATAAAAAATTAATTTTATAATAATAAACTTATTTTTCTAAAAATTTCCAACTGTAATATTATGTTCAATTTTCTTACCCTTTAAAGAATTTATTGTGGTCTCAAAAATTAAATTTTCTATATAATTTAACCTAATATTTGTTTTATTAAATTTTTTTATGAAAAAAATTCATTTCAAATCAATATATTTTTTGAAAAAAATGAAAATAAAACATATGTGTTTTAAAAATACAAAAACTAATTTTATGCTTTTTAAAACATTTATTTACTTGTATAATGATATATATACCATATTTTCATTTTATAAGAAACCAAAATATTATTTTCTACTTTCATAGTTGGGGATAATATTCTAACTATCATGTTACTATTCCAAATATTTATATTACTAATCAAATGGTGTGATTATTATTCTGACTGTCATATTTGTAATAGTCTTATCAGTTCACAATATTTTATAAAACATTATATTTCATGAATTATTTATTAAATTATTTTTTTCTCAGGGTTATGTATATTTTAATTATCAAAATGAATGATTATTTACTACTATATTTTCATTTCTATAGTTTTGTTCATGAGTCTGATTAATCTAGGGGATCAGGAAGATCAAAATTTTCATATTATAGTTATCTAGTTTTTAGTTTTGTTTTCCCAATTTTATATTCTCAATTATTATAGATATATATATTCTCTATATATATTGTTCAAATAAATTTAATAAATTATAGTTGGTTCAATATTGAGGTGCATGTTATTTATATGATAAAACATTACAAAATATTAAAAAATATATATAATCAGAAGGAAAATTCCATTGAAAAAATTCTGGGTTGTTACACTGAAGACATTAGAACTTGGTCAAACTAATAAATGATTGATTAACGCCCCTAGGTTACTACATAGATATTATTGTGAATTTAAACCTGTATCAATCCAAAAGTTATCCATTTATTAGTTTTATTTTAAAAAACCCACTAAATTTTATTTGATTCTATAAGGTATAGATTTTATATTTTTTATGAAAATTTTCAAATGAATAAACATTTATCTACTATCCATAGTGAATAATAAGATACTTCCTCTATGAAACTGAAAATTATAATTAATAAATAGTAAAATAATGTAAGGAAAATTTTAAGATGTAAAAGTATCAACCACTGCTTGAAACTACACAAGATGGTATGTTCTTATCAATTGAATATAATATTGAAAAAAAATTCACAATGAAATGAAAATATATATATATATATAATATATGGAGTATAAATGGATTATAAATGTTGATAAATTCAACTCTCATGTTATAGGTTATTTAAAGGTGGTTCCTTTGGAGTTTTTTACCAACAAAGTAATTTTTTTCAAATAAAAATTTGATATATGATGATATCCTGAGAAAGAATTTGATGTAAGTTTGGAATCATTGGATTAAAATGTTAGTGAATGAATCACCAACTAATAACTAGTGGAATCAAATAGTGATACAAAATCCATTTTTAGTGATATAATTTCATCAATTGATGAAAAACTATAATTAATAGTCTTTTAAAAGGATGTGTTTAATGTTGTTGTTTATGAGGTATTCTGTGCATTGGAAAAATAGTATATAGTTCTAGTGGATGTAAAATATGGACATCTTGGTGTGAAATATATAAAGGTAAAATAAAATGACTATTAAATTATATATTAATGAAATAATCATTAATATAGAATAAAAATTTAAAAAGTGATAGGGAAGAGAGATAGATGATAGTTAATGCTGAGAAATATTATCACAGCATGAGCTGTCTAGATCCAGATATTAAATTGAATAATCTAGATCTAACCCAAGATAGAAATTCCTAATCAACTGATATTTGATCGAATTCTACACCATTTTATGGAATGTTTTTTCCATTAAATATAACATAGGGTTGGGGTAAAGAGAGTTGGAGATCTTTTGGAGAAGCATCCACCTCATGCTGATGGAAAAAGGTATCCAACTATGCTAATAGAGATGTGTTTTATAAATCTTATTGATCATGAGTTGATAAAAAAATATATTATTATCTTGGTGAAATATTAGAATAATAAAACTTATATGTCCAATCATGTGATGAATGATATAAGGAACCATATGGTTATAATTTATTCTTTTATGGTGAATGAATAATTTTATAAAAGAAAATGAAAAAGGAAACCAAAATTAAAAACATGTCAACCTCAAGGACTTATAAATTATATAAGGCTTAATAAACCACTAACAACAATTCATTAATGAATTTTGATGTAAAGGGTGTCACACTAGGTAGAAAATGATATTTTTACTATGGTAAGATAGGCCACAATATAGAATTTTGTGAGAAATCCATTAAAATTTTTGCATTAAAGAACAATCTAGAAATATAAAATTAAATATTCATGGGTATCCCCAATAATATTGGAATAGTGTAATATATCAATGATAATGAAAATTTAAATCTACCTAATATAGTTATCCAAAAATCTACTTATGTTTTGAGATAATGGTGCGATACAAGATACGTCATTTCAATAATGTTTTTGATTACTTTTATTGGATGGGTGGAGATATTAAATACATTAGGGAAAGAACCAATAACTCATAGTTTCAAAATTAGTGATTAAATATTGAAGTCAAAAACTATGATGAATTCCAAACACATTAAGAAATAATGATTAGTTATATAAAATGAGCATCTAGAAAAGGAAAATATGATTGAATTGGCAGAACAGTGAGAATATTTTACGGTCCCTAGTGATTAAAAGTCCATTCAAGCTATAAAATATTTTGAAATATTAGAGATTTACATGTTTTCTAATAATGAATATATTTGGAAACAAAAATATTATACATGCATGAATAATACAATACATTTAATAGCATCAAGGAAAAGTGTCACTTGGTTGAGAAACAATTCACATCAAAGGTGTTATAACTAACAAATAGTGGGTGAATAACATCTTTCCTAGGTTATTTCTAATTTTAAAATAAATATAGAATTAAAGGTGATTCTATGGAGTTTCCCATTTAGGATTCAAGTATCACTGAGAGGGGTAAGGGGTGAATCAGTGATATCTTCTTCTTTTATGATTCCTTAATAGTGAAACAAACATTCACCTCCTGTTAAATATTTATTTCCCTACTGAACAAAATTTAAACACACATCCATAGGAACATAAGAATTTACAAGGTTCGCTACTCAACAAGAGTAGTTGCATCCTTAGTATGGTTTGGAAACAATCCAATACCACACAATCCACTAGAAAATTATCCTTTTATGTGGAATATAATGATTAGGATGTTCTATTACACTCATGTAGCACTTTGAAAATGATCCAATAGTGTGTGTGCTTCTTATAGCATAAAATGATGCAATTAAATGTTACGGTGATTCTTGATCAATTATCACAAATATGCTCTGTCAAAACAATTATTATCTTTCCAACCCATATGCTGGTAGGAACTTCCTTCAGTCCTTTGTGAACTTTCCTTCTACAGTGAACTACCTATATCCTCCACAAACTGAGTTGCACCACATGTCATGAATGATTCATAGATAGCCTCCATGAACTCCCTCTTCTTTGTGGACAGTCGATGTCCCACGTACTGTTGATTCTTTTCAGACCACCCCTACACCGTGGATGACCTTTCATTCACGGACCACCAATACCTCACATACCCTTTTCCTTTGTGGGTTATCAATCCCTGAAAAACACTTTCGTAAACTCTCTCGACATAAAATCTACTTTGTGAAAATGATCCCCCACGAACGACATCCTCCTCCCTGTAAACTCTTCCCCATGAACTCTTTCCTTTGCAGAATCCTCCTTCGTGATCTCTTCAGACTTCATCAAATTCTTCCTCAAAGTGAAGATGCTTTCTAATGATAATTTATCTTACTTAATGATGGTATCAGGGTCCTTTATAAAGAAAAATAAATCCATAAATCCTACTAATCTAATTTACCCAAATTTTCAATGTGGTACATCCTTCATCACAGACAATGCTCCTTATATGAACTGTTTTTCCATCAACGATCCATGTAGAGCCTTTCTTCCTTCATGGTGTCTGATTCCATCCACCAATGTATCACCACCTCTCAGCTGTGAATGAAATCCTTCACCACAAAATTCATTCATTATATGAAATTTGATCCTCCCGTGAATTGTTTCCCCTATATGGTCCATGTATCGTGCTTCACGATCTGTGTCATGACCCATCCCTCGGGGCCCGTGTCGTGACTACCCCAAGCCCGCCTTTCATAGGCCAGGGGCTGGAGACTAGCACCAAAAGGAATACTCCCTAAAACTGAGAAGGAATTGCCTTTATAACCTTTAAACTCATTCAACCAAGTACACAGCAAGATATGAACACGAGTAAACTGTATAGTAAAAAGAGTGTGTACAATAAGAAAAAGGGGCCAGAATACAAGCCCAATTGGAATGTACAAGAAAACTAGAAAGTACAAGAAAACTGAACAGCTCCTGTGAACATCCACCAAGGATCCTACCTGAAGGGTAGGTACAGCTCTCGAACGGTCGTCTCTACAGTACGCCTCGACTAAGGTCCACCTCCGAGCTACCTTCAGTCCCAGTACCTTCATCCTTAATCAGCGTTGTCCGTCGTCTGCACCAAACACAATAAGGTGCGGGCATAGCCCGTGCAGGGGTGAGTATAACGATACTCATTAGGGACCCCAAGACACATAAAGGTCTCACCAAATCCACAAAGGATAAATCAAAAAGCATTAAAACAACTGAAAACCCTACTTAGGTATATGCCCATACATATACCTAAGTTATCAAGTATACCCATCTCATTCCGAAGAAAACACAAGGCCCAAATCCTTAGCCAAGTACAACAGTTCCACGAAGGAAAGAATACCACAAAGTTAAGTACCACAAAGGTATGACACACATAAGAATACCACAAAGGTATCACCCTGAAGGTATGTACCACAAAGGTACGCCACACAGAATAATACCACAAAGGTATCACCACGAAGGTAAGTACCACAAAGGTATGCCACACAGAAGATTACCACAAAGTTAATGACTCAGCTCACACCAGGTATAACATAGGTATGGTAGTAAATATGCTTAGATGTAACTACAGAATCATCTTACTCTATTAAGAGGTAGACCCACATAGGATCCTAAATCATCATACCCATGTAGGATCCTAGTACAGCAAACCCACGTAGGATCCTAGTAAAGCACATACCCACATAGGATCCCAAATCACAGACCCACATAGGATCCCAGAGTAGTCCCATGTGGATTCCTAGAGTGGATACAAGTGGCACTCTCGAACACAGAACCACGTAGAATCCCAAAGAACAGACCCATATATGATCATTTTCTCATGTTACAGCCGGCTACAGGGTTCCCACACTAAGCTCGCTTGATTCCTGGAGGGTCCACTCCTCAAGCCACAGGTCAAATACTCCAACTGCCATAAAGTCCCAAAAATAAGTATCCCAAAGTACTGCCACGTAAAAGGGATCTCAACGCAACAGACGGTGCATCAATCGGACGCCTGGTCTGTAAGTTATTGGCCTTTTAGTTCTGAGGGCCCGGTTAGATTCATGCTCGATCCAACCTGACCATACCCCAACTTTATCCAAAACTCAAGTGGAGTATACCAAAATGACCGTCTCGATCCAAGTTTTCCGGCACCATAGACAGTTCATCAAACGGATGCTCGTAGCTCAAGATATGACCGAAAGAACGAAAAGGGGTCGAAGTTGGTTTGGGTCCAGTCCAACCCCATCGGACCGACCCGGCCCGACCCGGCCTGGGCTGACCCGACCCAGTTCGGGTCGACCTGGCCCAACCCAGGTCCGGCCATGGGTCCGACCTGGCCCACTAGGTCTGGCCCGGCCGGCGGTGCGGCGGCCCGCTCGGCCCCCCGGATGGCTGGATGGCAAGCCTCCTTCGCACGGCCCGGTCACGCGCCACGCCTTCCCCAGCAACTGGCAGCGAGTCGGCCACCCTCCCCTCGTCGCCGCGGCACACAGCCATGGCTCCTGCATGCTGGGTGGAGTGAAGGTGCACTGCCATCCCCTTCGCACAGCCGGCCAGAATGTCGGCCGCCACCCTTGCCTCACCGCGGCTGACGGGTCTTGGCCCTTCTCTGGCGATGCGGTATCACCACTGCCTTCGCCGCGGCCGTCTGGAGTGTTGGCTACCATTTCCTGAGTCCCTCCGGTGCCGGTTGCCGACACGGGTCACCGGCGACATTCCTCGGGCCACCGAGAACGTCCTGGTGTCCGGTTATTCATTCTGAAGACTTCTGCACTTGTCTTGGGGCATCGCCATCATTTCAAGACTATCCAAATTCATAACAGTTGCGAAGAGGTCAGGCCATGTTCATTTGGCCTGAACCCTCCACATTGGAACGGTAGAAAGCAGATTATTTATTATTTAATCATGAAGAACTTCAAGAATGGGGTAAGGGGTATACAAATAACAAACCCTACCTCGAATTTTCATTGATGTTAGTGAGGAAAGAGGAAATACAGACGTCGGTTCATCATCGTTGAAGACATTCCACGTTGGTGATCTTTCGATAGAGTTTTTCATTGGAGAAGGGGTTCTTCGTTGGAGAAAGCATTCTTCATTGGAGAAATCGTTCTTCTTTAGAGAAAGGTGTTTCTACAAAGTTCTCCCCTTTGCCAAACCTTTCCTCCAATTCCACCAAAATGAAATAGACAACTTATTAAATCAGGTTTTATTAATTTAATTAGAGTTGTCCATTAATTAAGTGGTTGTTGGCATAATAAATTAATGGAAGGTGGCACAAGTAATTAGAAGAGAACCAAGAGTCGCCTCCCTCGTTAAAGAGGGAGTTCAAGGGTCAAGTGGTCCCCATCATTAATTTCAAATTGGGGGGGTCCAGATCAGGTGGTCCCCACCTCTATAACTCAAATAGAGAGGTTTCAAAAGAAAAATAAAATGTTAAATAATTTTATTTTTCTTCTCCCTCGAAAAAGTGAAAAATTAACTTCCACCCTTGACCTACTACGGTCGAGGTGAGGGTCTACTTAAGAGAATATCGTCATTGTGAGTTCAATGGTGTCCTCAGATTTCAATTCCGAGAAACGTTTCAAAAGTTACAAAAACCCGCTCACACATTTACTGAACGTACCTAAAAAAATTTCATAAATTCATCTAGGCACACTGGGCCTCGGAATCATGCACTGTCAATTTTTGCGGACTCGTAATATTTCCATATAATTAAAAAAAATTACATGGAAAAATCCGGGTCTTTACAATCTACATAGCGCTATTATGCTGAATCCTTCCTTTGATGTTTTTTCTATCACTATTTTAAATACCTCCTATGAATTCCATGAACTATCATTCACTATCAGTGAACTGTATTACTCTGAAATCCTTCCTTTCCCAAAAAAGAAAACTCCTGATTTTTAGGCCTAAAAATTTGGCAAGCACTGGGAAATGGCACCACCTAAAACATTTACTTCAGAAACACCATCCATTATAATTTTTAATCATCTGATTTTATCACAAACCTTATCTATTGTGATTTTTAACCTTTGATCGATCATCTTTAGCATCGTCATATTTTTTTAGGAAAGTATTGTAACTTCCCTATCTTCCAATTATATCTTTCTTTCCAATCAATCTGAATATGATTGGCAGCACCTTTACTCTCCCATTCTTTCATAAGGCTTACATCAAAAGTTCTCCCAATAAATTATGATATTTTTGAAATAAAAATTAGCAAACCATCATCATATTTTCCAAGATTTTTTGCAAATTGAATTTATTTATACTTTTATACAAAAAAAGACAACACTCTTCAAAAAAAAACTCTTCAAACTTTTTTTTCCATCAAACTTGGTCCCAACAATCTCCCCATTTAGATTTTGTTTTCACACAAGATTCATAAATTACAGATATTTTTAACCTAATTATATGGATTCCTTATCAACAATTATAATCCTACATGAGCTAAATCATTGTAGGAAACAAGAATTATTGACAGTAAATCCTTGTTGTCCAAAAGTAGTGACTATGAAATCCTTTTAGTTTTTCTTCATCAGCCTTCCCTTTTTTTAGACTTCTCCGAGACAACCTCATCTTTCTTCCACAACCTTCTTCATTAGAATTATTCCTTATCTTTCTCCACTTCTTCAACTTTCTTGGAATACAAAATAAATTTGTTTCCTATAACCACTCCAACAAACTATTAGAATAGTTCACACACTTATATGTTGGATTCACAGCTTACCCACAACTCCCCCTTTATGCATGCTTCCATAAGGATAGATTTATGAAAAAATTATCCCCCTTGAAAACACCATACAAAGTTTGGATGAGAGAGGGTATAGAAATACATACCCCAACCTTTTTGAGAAAGAGGTTGGACACCCGTGTTCAACTTCAATTTATAAAAAGGTTCCATTGGTAAAGGTTTTGTGAATATGTCATCGACTTTTTCCAATGTAGGAACATAATTTAGTTTCAATTCATTATTCTCCAAAATATCTTTGATGAAATGGTACTTTATGTCAATATTTTTTGAATGAAAATGTTGTACCAGATTCCTTGTAAGATTGATTTCACTTTTATTATCACATCCTAAGAGAAAGGGTAACTTCACTTCAACAATTAAGTATTCCAGCTGAGTTTTCATCCATATAAGTTGGGTAGTAGCTTGAGTGGAAGAAACATACTCAGATTTAGTCATGCTAAGAGTTACTGAATTCTATTTCTTTTTATGACAAATAACACAAATTTTCCCTAGAAAGAAATCTCCACCATATGTGGATCTTCTATAATCAACATTTTCTGCCCAATTAGTATCTGACTACCCAAACAAGTCTATACTTTTTGAACTATCATACCTAATTACAAAATTTGTTATGAATTTGATATATCAAGAATTATTTTTCAATAAATTAAATGTGATTATTTAGGATCACTTTGAAATCTTTCACAGAAGGTAATAGCATAAAAAAATTTGGGTCTTGAGGCAGTCAAATATAACAAACTTCCGATCAGTTTTAGAAACTCTTTATGATCAACAATTTTCCTTCACCATCTTTAGAAACCTTGGTTCCCATTTAAATTGGTGTGGAAACTAGTTTCAAATTTTAAAGGCTAAACTTAATAAAAATTTACTTTGCATACTTTTATTGAGAAAGAGAAATGTGTTTCTTATTTTGTAAAATCTGTAACACAATAAAGTATTTCATTTCTCCGAACATAAACATATCAAACAACTTTTTCATCTATTCAAAAAATATTTCACATGATCTTTCATCATTTCCAGAAAATATAATGTCATCAACATAAAAAATTATGATGAGGTAAAACTCCTAAATTTATTTGATGTAAATATTGTTATCAACTTTCCTTTATTAAATCTCACCTTCCTTAAGCAGGGATCCAATTTGGAGTACCATGACCTTAGAGCTTGTTTTATCCCATACAAGGATTTATTCATCTTACACACATAAAATTCATCATTTACAACAATAAATACACATGGTTTTTCAATTTAAACTTCCTCATCAATATCCCCATTCAAAAATGCATACTTCACATCTATTTGAAAAAATTTGTAACCTCATTGTGCAACAATAGAAAGCAACCTTGAAACCAAAGAAAACATATCATAAAAATTAAAACCTTTAATTTGTGTGTAACCTTTTCACACTAATATTTCCTTGTTCCTTATCACTTCACCTTCTTCATTTATCTTGTTCCAAAAAATCCATTTTGTACCAATAACATTTTTGTTATTCAGCTTGGGTAAGAGTTTCCAAGTATAATTATTTTCTATATGATCATGATCTTAATTAATATCTTGAACCCATTATGAATTCTTAAAAGCTTCATTCACATCATCCAACTCAACTTTTGAATACAAAGAAGTGTGTGTAACCACTTTTGAAGTTTTTATGGTTTGAACCTTCTAATGTTGATCACCAATAATGTTCTAAGTCACCAATTTCTTCCTTATCCTTGGATTAATTATTTTAGTTTCATCCTTATCACTTGAAATGGTTGATTCTGATTCTTCATCTTGAGTAGGATTACTATTTTTGGTAGAATTATCAAAATTTATAACAAAACTTTCCTTATCTTGTTCAACTTTCGTATCAGCATAATTATGCTTTTCTTTTTCAATATTTTCAACAACTTTCCCATTGGTAGAATCAAAAATTCTTCATGTTTATTTTTTGAAACATATATATCCTCTTCCTTTTGTAGAATATCCAATAAAAATTCCATCTACACATCTTTTCTCAAATTTTCAAAGGTTTCTAGTTTTCTTCTTTATAATTCATGGACTCCCATAAACTATTAAGTGTTTCAAACATGGAATTTTTCCATAAAAAAAATTCATATGGAGTCATATCTAATATTTCCATATATAAACATCAATTTTGAATATACACATCAATACTCATGGTTTTCCTCTAATAGTAATGAGAGACACCATGTTCAAGTAACATAGTTCTCCCCATTTCCACCAGAATTATATTCTTTCTTTCAGAAACCCCATTTTGTTGAGGTGTGTATGGTGAATTGAAATCATGAAAAATTACATGATTCTAAAGATAATTTTCAAATTATTCATTCTTATATTCACCGCCATTTTAAGTTATCAACTTCTTCACTGAATACTCACATTTCTTCTCAGTTTTCCTTCTGAAAATTTTAAACATTTTCAGAGCATATGATGTATATCTCATGTATATAAAAAAATTAATATGAGTAAAGTCATCAATGAATGTGATGAAGTAATTATCTCCATTAGTTTGTGGTTTTCTCATTATCCCATATATATTAGAATGAATAAGTTCCGAGGGTCATTTTGAACAAATTTCAACTTTCTTATGCACAGAATTTGTAATCTTTTCTTTTTGACAGATGGTGAAACACCAATCTCTTCTTCTTGACATATCAGAAATACCACGAACATTGTATCACTTAGATAAATTTCTCATGTTTCTTTGACACGTGTGTCCCATCCTTTTGTGCTGCAATTTATTTTCTTCCACCATACCTATGTAACAAGAGTTTTTTATTTTACCAACTTGGAACACATTTCCTTTTGTACGTTGACCTCTTGTAACTATCTTTCTATCTTCATCACTTTTCACAAAAACCATATATTTTCTGAATATAACTTTGTTACCTTTATCAAAAATTTGTGAAACACTCAACATATTGTGTTTCAGAACATCAACATATAAATTTTTCCTAGATTTCATCTTTTCTTGCCCAATGATGGATGATCCAACACCTTTGATTCTCAGAGATTCATCATTGCTGAATTTCACCATTACTTGTTTGAATTATTTTACATTATTCAGTAACATTAAGTATCCTATCATATTATAATAATAACCACTATCAATAATCCAAGGTCTTTCACCTTTTATAGATTTGAATGTGCTTTCAACAACAAGAGATTTTTCTTCTTCCTTTTATTTTTTCACCTCTGGCTTCTGAGAATTGTTAAGAAACTTTTGTTGTGGCGGTAACAAAATAAGAAAACCCTTATAAAGATGTCTAGGTTTTTCACATATTTCAAAAATATTTTCCATTTTCTGGAATCTATTCTCAACTTTCGCATCAACCTTCTCATATTTCTTTTGAACCTCCTTCTCAGACTTCTTCTTTTGAGAGGATTGACTCCCCCCTAAAACCTTTACTTCCATAACTTGTGGAATATTAGTAATATTGATAGTTGAACCAACACCTATTTTTCATATGTCTGAATCCACCACAATACCAATAGTATCCATAGAAATAATATTTTCCTATGAAACTTCCATATTGATTGGATTTGTGAAAATGCTTCTCATCAACCTTCTTAATAGATATTTGTTGACCATAAACCTTTATATTTTAAAATTTAACTTTATTCTTCATCTCATATTTATTTCCAAACTTATCAGAACTAGAATCAATATAAATTTTTCCAGGCTCGATATTCTTAGGTACTTCTAATTTTTCATCATTTTTAACTTTGACCATATACATAAATTTCCCAGCTTTATTCTTCTTAGAACCAATTCCATATTTCTTCTCAACCATTGAACATAAAATTTGTTGATCCTTCCTAGGTTCATCCATAACAAAACTTTCACCAACCTCTAAGATGGAGTTTTTGAAACATGTACCTCTTTTTCCACCTTTAGAAAGTTTTTGTTGAAAAAGTTCTAACTCTTATTTTGCCTTCAACTTTACTTATAGATGTTCATTATGATTTTTTTCATTCTCAATAAAATCCTTTAAATCATCAATTTCTTTTATCATCTTTACTTTCTCATTAGGAAAATTTTATTGATTTCTTAATGAGGAATTTTTATTTATCAACTTCCTATTTTCCTTCTCAAGCCTTCTAATATTTCTCAAAAATTATTTTAACTCTTATTTTAGATGTGATCAAAGTTTAGTTTCTTCTTCATTAGAACTTATACTCCCAAAATATTCATTATTCCCTATTTCAATAAAATTATTCTCTCTAGATTTCTCAAAAAAAGATTTTTCTGATTCAACTTCACTATATTCTTCTTCTTCATATTTGGAAAAAAATCATCTTCTTTTGGATTTGAAGAACTTTTTTATCCTTCCCTCTAGAAAATTATTTTTCTTTATCACCCTGTTTCATCCATGGCCTCCTTGGACTTCTTTATTCTTCATCATTATCTTCATATTTATTTATTTGAGGGAAATTAGCTGAAAATTTCCCAACAACTCCACATTTAAAACACTTCAAGGTAAGTTTCCATTTGTATTTACTTATACCTTTTATCATATTTTTAGAATATAAAGATAAAATTTCATCATGATTTTTACATACCTCATTTTTATATTCAGAATCACCAACATCATCTTCCTCAAGATAATTCTTAGGATTTTCTTTCTTGTAAACTTTGAAAGACATTTCTCTATCAACTTTTGTTTTCTCTTCATAATCTTCTCCCTTATCATTTCATAAGGGATATGAGTGTTATGAAAATCATCCAGAGATAATGTTTCAGGGTCTCTATCTTCCAATGAATAAACTTTAGCATCAAAATTGTCAGGAATAATTCTTAAGATCTTTTCATCAATAATAGAAACCTCCAACTTTTCACCAAGATATATGATAGTGTTGACAATTTAATTTACCCTAGTAAAGAATTCCCCAATAGATTCAAACTCACCCTTTTTCAAATATTCATACTTCAGCCTCTAGATTTTTAGTTTTTCCTTCTTCACTTTTTTATTTCCTTTGTAGATGTTTTTCAGCTTATCCCGGATACCTTTAGCTATGGAAACACCTTTCACTCTTAAAAACTCACTTTCAAAAAGTGATGAGAGTAAATCATTTTTAGATCTTCCGTCATTCTCAAGATTCTTCTTATCGATAGGTGTAAGATGAAACTTTTCATCAATAGGAGTAAATCCATCTGTTGTAGCTTAAAGAACTTCATGTCTAATAGAAATAAGATACATAATCATTTTGTCTTTCCATATATGATAATTCATTTCATAAAATATTAGAATCCTCTTACTCTTCACACAATTCAGATTCTTCATCACTACTTCTCTTCAAAACTTCAGTAAAGAATAAATTAAGAGAACCTTCATCTCTGATACCAATTGAAGTTACCCAGTCATGATTCAAGTATCACTGAGAGGGGGAGAGGTTGAATCAGTAATATATTTTTCTTTTATGTTTCCTCAAAAATTAAACAACCTTCACCTCCTGTTAAATATCTATTTCCCTAATGAACACAATTCAAACACACATCCATAGGAACACAAGAATTTATAAGGTTCACTACTCGACAAGAGTAGATACTTCCTTGGTATGGTTTGGAAATAATCCAATACCACACAATCCACAAGAAAACAATCCTTTTATGTGGAATACAATGAGTAGGATGTTCCCTTTCACTATTTTAGCACTTTTAAAATAATTAAATAGTGTGTGTTCTTCTTCTAGCACAAAATGATTCAATTCAATGTTACGGTGCTTCTTGATCAACTGTCGCAAATATTTTCTTTCAAAATAGTTTTTCTCTTTCCTACCCTGAAGTTGGTAGGAACTTCCTTCAGTCCTTTATGAACTGTCCTTATTCCACCATGAACTACCTATATCCTTCGCTGACTGATTTGCACCGTATGGCAAGAATGTTTGAAGGATAGCCTTCCCTTATTTGAACTACCTATGCTTCACAAAAAACTGATTCCCCGCATACTCTCGATGCTCCAAAAACCACCCCTACTCAACGGAAAACCTTTCCTTCATGGACCACCAATACCTCACAGACCCTTTTCCTTTGTGGGCTATCAATCCCTACAAACCACTTCCTCAAAATCTCTCGGTGGACAATCTCTATTGTGGAAATGATCCCCTATAAACAAATTTCTCCTCTGCAGAAACTCTTCCTTGTGAACTATTTCCTTTGTGTAATCCTCCTTCACAAACTCTTCGGACTTCGCCAAATTCCTCCTCAAAGAAAATATGTTTTATAATGATAATTTATCTTACTTAATTATGGGATTAGGTTCCTTTATATGGGAAAATAAATCCGCAAATCCCACTAATCTGATTCACCCAAATTTTCAATGTGGTGCAGCCTTTACCACAGACAATGCTCCTCAAGTGAACCGTTTTTTTCTTTATGTTCTATGTAGTACTTTATTAATTCAAGTAATATGATTACATCCACCAATGGATCACCACCTCTCAGCACCAAATAACAACCTTTTCTATGATCTTCAACCATTCTGTGAACTAAGATCCTCTCGCAAACTGTTTCCCCTATGTGATCTGTGTACCATGCTTCGAGGTCCGCCTAGTGTTGCTATGCAGAATCCTTATTTTTTCATTTATTACATCATCATTCTATGCACCTCCTATTCATTCCATTAACTATCCTCTATGTTCCATGAATTTTATTATGCATAAATCCTTCATTTTCTAAAAAACAAAATAATCGATTTTTAGGCCCAAAAATTTGGAAAACACTAAAAAACAACAACGCCTAAAAATATGCTCTGGAAACACCATACATACCAATTTTAGGTCATTTTATTTTTTTCACAAACATTATCTATTATTATTTTTAACTATTGATTGATCATTTTTAGCATCATCATATTTTCTAGGGAAAGTATTGTAACTTACCTGTCTTCCAGAAACATCTTTCTTTCCAATCAAACTGAATATGATTGGCCACACCTTTACTCTCCCTTTAATTATTAAGTCTTGTATCACAAGTTCTCCAAACAACTTATGATATTTTTGAAATAAAAATCATCAAAGCATCATCATATTTTCCAAGATGTTTTACAAAGTGAATTGATTTATCCTTTTTGATAACAAAAGACAACACTCTTCGAAAACAAACTCTTCTAACTTCCTTGTCCATACAACTTGGTCCCAACATTATCATTGAAATAAATCAATTATAGTGTGTTTTAATTTAAATTTTTATCCAATTTATTTTTGTATCGTGACTACAGAGAGAGAATTTCTTGAAGACAAAAACCATAATGATGAAGTATGGAATATATCCTTTGAGGGGGAAGAAATGATTTAATAAATGATGGTAGATATTTTTATTTTACATAAATATAGATATAATTTCATGCCCCAAAATATTTTTAGGTTTAAAGTATGATATTCACTACCATATACTTGGTATGATTATACTTTTTTTATTTATCAAGGGGATTGTTGTTCTAAACAAATGGGTAAAAAATTTACTTTCTCGTGACCATTCAGATGTGTTTTTTAATATGAGTGAATATTTAAGTAAAAATATTGAAAAATAAATTTATATATACCCTAGGAAATATATTCTAGGTCAGTTACATAGATATTTTTGAATGGATACCTTTGGATTCTAGGTTACAAAAATGTTTTTTCTACACCTGGTTTTCTCATGTAGACATGGATTTACTAACTAATTTATTATTCCTAATATGAAATTGATGCCTTCCATATAAATATAAAAATTATGATTAAATCATAGAAGAATTTCCTTTGAGGTCAGGGGGAGATTTATGTATTACATTCCATGTTCCTTATCATTAATAGGGAGAAAATTTATTCATAGTTTGTATTCATTCATTATTGATCCCACTTTGTATAAGACTTATTTTGTATTCATGGAATTATTGTAAAGAAATGACATTATTTTAATGTAGATAAAGTATAATATATTTTGAATAGATATGGTGATGATGAATTATTAATTATGGAAGATATGGAATTATAGTTTTATTAGGAATTCAAATTTCTATCCATATGTATTTGATAGAATTTGATGAAAATGGTAATTACAGGGATTTGATCTTAAGAATAATGATAAATTAAGTGATAATGGTAGATTCATAGTAGGAAAATTGACCAATTAAAAATGGTGATGGTTGGAAAAAAATTGTACATATAAATTTATGGGACCAAAATGGTTGTGTCATATCACAAGGAAGAAGAAGAATATATTCCATGTCATGAAGAATATATGAAGATTAACATAACAAGGAGGGTATTTAATTCCATCAATTATATTTGAATTAATATTATAAGGATCAAATGTCCTCTTAATGGTTATCATGACACTTTCAATGAGCCTTTTGGTTGGATAGTGAAACTTGGAAGATTTTTAGAATAAGGAAAAATATGAAGTATGGAAACCTCTTGAAGAAGTTTAAAACCACATATATGAATTTTCATTCCTGCTCCACATAAGGGAATATCTATGTAAATTTTTTTGTAGTAAAATATACATACTAAAATTCTCTTTTACATGTGAGAATTACCATGTATTAAAATTTGGTTATGTGAACGGTCGTGTAGGTGAATATTCATATATGAATGCCCTACTCTACATACGAATTCTTCATATAGGAAAACTGGTTATGTAATAGAATCTGTGTAGTTAAATATATTGATGTATATATGAATTGGTTGAGTAGAAAATTTGGTTACATATATCAACGGATCAAAAATTTTGAATGGATCACATATACTAATTTTCTTCTGGTGTGAATTGGACATATCTAGGAATATGTGTGTAAAGAATAACATATGTGAATTGGAAATTTATGAAAATAGAATCATGTATGAGAAGTTTTTCTCTATGTAGTATAAATGTTAAATTGATAATATTATCCGGGAGTAGTTATATTCTATGATTATAATATTTCATATGATTCTTGGTATGATAACCTTCATAATATTCAAATTTCATGATATTTTTTATGATCACTACTAAATTAGATGATTATGAATTTGAAAAGAAGGCCAGATGAATATGAGAATCACATATGTGAAAATCCATATATCATTACAAACTATGTACACATATATACTTTTCGGGTGAAGATGTTCACAATAATCCTTATATTTCATAACTGAGTCTGATTTATAGAATTCCAGGTAAATGGGAATTAAATGAAAAATGTATATCACAATAACTCTCATCGAGATACAATATATATGATGAAAGTGATGAGAAATATATTTTTTGGGAAATATCAATGAAAAATATATAGAGTTAATTCAGGAAGTTTAATTATGGAAAATGAATAATGAACTATAAGTTATTTTTCATGATGTAAAGGATCTATGAATGAAAATGAAACTTATTTAAATATTCATAAGTGAATACAATATAAATATGAAAAAAAATAGAGTAATAAATTATTTATAATTAAATATGTCTTCTAAAGAAAAAATATATAAAGAACCTAGTATATAACCAAGCCATCATAGAGTATTTTAAAGATATTAAATACTTGAATGGAGAATAATTTTGGATCTGATATAGGATAATTAAGTCCATATTCTGAAGGTTTTGAATTAAAAGAATCATGGTTATTAAAAAAACCACACTTTTTTTAATGTGGATGTAATATAAGAAACAAGATGAAAGTAATCATCACTACACATTTGATTATATATATAATCCATAGGTAAATAAATAATATAGATATAATCAAATTGATAAGTTTGAAACTATGATTTATGGGAGAGTATTATAGTTTCTAGAAGATTAATATTTGAATCAATTTTAATCATTATAAATTCTATAAGTCAAAGATATGAATAAGAGTATTTGTTCAAATTATATGCACTGATGTGGAATAAAATAATAAAATTGGATGATTAGAGGAGATGATGAGAGTGATATGAATATCTAATTGAAATGAAAAAAATTACTATGAATAAGAGTGGAGAATATAATTTTTAGTGATTTAATGTCTTATAATAATAATTGAAAGAATAATTTTTTGAGTTCTCAATGATTTTCAAAATAATAAGGTTATGATGTTCGGTTTTCATAGATAGAACATATAGAAGGAGGGGAACATAGGCTTGTTTCTATGATGATTGTGTATAGTATTGTGCATAAAAAATAATAATACATGTTTCTTGAATATTTATATGTATGTAATAGTGTAATTTGAAGACCAAGGATACACATAAATAAATATCATTGGGTGTTGGAGGCACCTATGTGCAAAGAGAGAAAAATTTACCATAAAAAAGTTTATAATGGAACATGGGATTCAAGGATATACCATTTATATTTATAACTCATTGATTTTTTCTAGTGAGTTGTGTAGTTGGGGATTATTTATTGATTTCACAAAGTACAAGACTATATTACTGATACTTGAACATTTTAAATATAATTTCTACATTTTTTGTATGTTTTAGAATGAATGTGAGGTGAGAGAGTATGAGAATCATTATATTATTATATTAAAGAGGTAAAAGGGATATAGTGTAAATTTATCTACAATGGAACCAATACTGTTTCACCCCCAAGTTTTGTGTATATATTAAATTTTTTCTAATAATTATTATCATAACTATGATCAAATCTGATTAGATTCTCTATTTGACATTTTTAACCTTTTGAATGATTTTACTTTTCTTTCTTAAATTCATAATGATGTATAGTTTTGGGAAGATTTGAATATATTAGAAAATTATTATATTAAGACCAAGACCATGATGAATGGTAAAAAAATAGATGAAATTGGATGAAAATTTCCCTCATAATCTAGAGGAATAATGATCGGTACTTCCATATCATTTTAATATAGAAGGAATATCTAGATTTGATGAAGAAGAACTGATAGTTCAGTCTACCACTATGGAGATGTAAAATCTTTCTACCTTAAATGGATCATGAAATTCAATTTATCCTGAGTTTTGTTTCAATGAAATATTTCTTAAATAAAATCCAAACACTGTTGGGAGTGAAATCATGTCAATGGATTTTTCAATTGATTAATTAAATTATAATATGCATGGTTTTCCTTTTAATAAAATGTTTGATATCTGTGGGATATTTGAAAGTATGTGGGATGAGATCAATCAGCTTATAGAGAAGTAAGAAAAAAATGGATAATGTAGTGATGAAAAACATAAACATGTGTGAAGATCACTCCATACATTTTTCAATCATTGAATTTGAAAAGTCAGAGTTTAATGTGAAATTCACCATGTAGGAAATTAAATTTCGCATAGAAGTTCAAGATAATTATGAAGATAAGAATAATATTGAATTGATAACCCTTGAATTATATGAATACATGAAAAAGAAAATTCAATTATATACAACTAGATTTTAAATCTAAAAAATCAAGGACTAGACCCATTGTAACATGAGAAGGTTATAATTTATTAGGATGAAGCTACTAGGATGAGGAATAATTGTGATGGTAGAGTTTCATTCAATGAAGATAAAAATAATGATTTTAATAATAAATGTTTAGATTTAGAAATTAAACTATCTAACCTTTATATGATTCATTCTACTACATCACAGCTGATGAACAAATGTGATATTACTATAGATTTTCCTATAGAGGATTCTAATGTCAAAATATCTCCTTTATATGGAAATAATATTAGTAAATCATTATCTAATCATTCTAAAGAAATATAAAAGAAATATTTTTCATACATTATCTTTTCTAATAATTTTTCTAAAACCATTTCATTGGAATGTGTAGGATTGAAAAAAAAAATCAACACAAGTTTGTGTAAGTAAATATTATGAGAAGCATACTACCATTCACAAGAAATATAGAAAAAAGAGTTTTGAAACTTGACCACCCCATTCATTACAACCAATGATAGATTAATTTCAAAGAAATATTGATCCTAGATCTATATAATAAGCATCTAAATTTAAGAGATTGTAATTTTTAGGATCATGTTGGTGTTATAATAAACTAATGAATTATGTATTGAAATATTTTTAAAATCCATTAAATTATAAATCACATAGTAATTCCATTTCAAGTGGGAGAATGAAAATAATATAATTGAAACATACATTGATTTATAAAAAACATTATTATTAAAATATATTTGTAATTCATGTAAATCTATAATTTTTATGGGATAATGGTGGTCATTATAATGGTTGTATTCACATTTTAACATGGTGAAATAAGACCACAAAATATGATAAAGAAGGAATATAGGGTCTTGGGAAGAAAAAAAATTGAAAACCAATATTCTAGCAAGATGATCCAAAAGAATAAAATTTACCCTTGTATATAAATAAAAAGTGATATCATGTTCATGACATTTCAATTAATTCTAATATGTGTGAAACATCTAAAATGAATAGTTTAACATTAGTCACCATAAATGAACAAGGGGGAAAAACTAAACATATTGTGCATATTCTTAATGAAATACTTGTAATAAGGATATAATATTTTTACAAAATAATTAAGATATAAGAAGCACAATCAAAGTATAGTTCTAATGGGTAGGAGAAAATTCCAAATTAAATTCCAAAATTTCATGAGAGGATATAATAAAAATAAAACTCATGTGATAAATAAGTATTGTGTCTGCATTGTAACAAGGAATAACACAATCCTAGGGATTTATATTTAATTAATATAATATAATAATAGTTTCTAAAGATTTATAATTTTTCATCAGGATATATAAGTTTTCTAAAGATTCGTGAAAAGTAAAATTTCACATGAAATTATATTGAATGAGTAGGGTCATCCATAGTACCAATAAACAAACAAGATTTGAGAAATATATGTTCATTAATGAATAATGGAGGAACATGATTGAAAAAATACTCTCAACCCTTAAAAATTTTATGTGGTATTTTTTGTTTCAATATATGTTATAGAGTGAAAAATAATGTTCTCGGGGTGGAAACAAGAGTATATATAATGGTTTTCAATTCTGTAAATCCCAAATGAGGTAGCCACCAACTAAGATCGATATATAAAATGATATTATATAAAATATAACTATTATATCATAAATGGTGATGTAAAATGAAGTGGTTAATATCATGAAATGACATAAATATGAAAAGGATTCCATCCTAATTTTATCTCACACTTTGTAATTCTGATGATTATATGTAAAATAATACCATCCTTATTGATAATGTGGAAATTTTTATGTTTGGATAGCCACATTTAAAAGATCCATTTTTTTATATTCTCTACATGAAAAATCATGTGGTTAATTTTTTTAGATATCAAAAATTATGTAGACTATGGAGACTCTCTATTTGTGGGTAAGATATTTAGGGAATGATGAACAAGCTTCTGATATTATCATTTTATTCAAATCAAGATTAACATGGAATTTTCTTGAAGGAGTTCAATTGAAAAGGTATAAAATTCTAATTCACTCTCCCTTGGTAACATAAAAAATTTGATAACTAAAGAAAGCATTGCCCAAGACAGCACCTTCTTCACAAATGTTCTCAACAATGAAGGTTTCAAGCACATCAGAAGCATGCGATGGGTAGTGCCCAATTTTTATTTTGTCATGATCAATGATTAATTAGAGATTTTACACAACGTTAAACATAGTGATCAATGGAATTAAATAAAATAATATAGAAAAGTGAAATCACACTAGAACCATAGGGAGAATTATCACATATTATTTATAATCAATTTAATTAATTAAGAATTACCTTGTTATAATTATTTATTTTTTGATGAAACTGTAAATAGATCTGTGTTTATCCATTATTACATTGAAGGAATCAAATGCAGATTCCCTCTAACAGTGATCAACAGATGTTCCAGGAATCTTTGTACATCATCAAAGGAATCTCCGGGTTCTATCACGGAATATCCTTTCACTTACATCATTCTCCTTTGATTGCCATGATAACTAATTCCAAATATTTTTCCTTGATTTTGTGGAGGAAAATCACACTCCATTCTTGGGAGCGTTCCTATAGAATGGATCTCTTTGGGGCTTGAGAGAATTCTCCAAATTCATTGTGCATAACACAAACAAATTAATTGTCTTATTAAGAAAATAATATAAATGGGTTTATATATCACTGGGGTTAATATAAAATAATTGCACAAGTGTCCTTAATTATTTATTTAATCCTTATGGAAACCATGTAAAATAATATTATTATTATTATTATTTCTCGACATGCACTTAAATTGTGAATTATATTAAATATTATTTAATCAAATAATATTCAATATTTATTATTTCTCACAAGACCTAAAAAATCGGTCCACCATTCCTCCATATTTATTGGGCCTTGAATAATGACTATTTTTTACATTATTCACCAATAAATAAAGAAATATTATATTTACTAAATAGAAAATAAATATTTATATGTGATCAAGCATACATGAATACTTATTAAACCATTTTTAGGAATAATATTTCTTCAACCTGTTAAATAATAAATAATAATATATTATTTAACTGAGATTTTGGATACACTTAGTGTGTGTGACCCTCTAGGACTCTTTATCAGGGGAATTAGGCGAAGAATCCTAAAGTACAAGGTTAGCATCTAGCAATATGCTAAGGAACCCAGAGAGAAGGAAGTTAATGTTCCAATTACATGATACCCCATACGGATGCTTATTGTGTAATATAATTCTTTTACCGTGATATCTCAAATAAAATAGGTTGCATGTCAGTGCCATCAACCTATGTGCTCGAGGTCTCTTTGTTTGACTTCTTAGAAATTGAACTTGCCTATCAAACACCAGGGCCATGGATTTATTTAGGCTATATAATTTCCATCAAAAGGACTGAGATATCAACTTATGTTAAATAAAATAAGGGTAAAATCCTTTATCACATTATTCATTAATGCAATATTAATTGTGACACACCCAATGTATCCTACCTCACCATAAACATCTGTCATCACGGTTTTCATCAATACATCAAAGTACACGACTCATAATTATAACACCTGAGACTTTTATAAGAAATATTTTTTTTTTTTATATAAATCATCAAAGGAATCTTTCACTACACACAACACTATCTTGGCTTTCTTTACACGCAATTGTGACCTTCCTTGATAGCTTTTGTCGTACGCAATACCGAGTTTCACTAAACAATGATATGCTATTAAAATATTATTAAAACTAGCTGTTATGAATAGTAATAACCACTTTTTGAAATTTTTTAAATTTTATTTTTCAAAATGGACTTCATTTTTGGATTCGGAATATCGAAATTATCCTAGGGTGAAATTTGGGTATTTTTCTAGAAACTTTCAATTTTTGATGAATAGTGAAAACACTGGGTTACTATTTAAAAACTGATTTTTATTTAAATAATTATTTATTTTATTTAAATTTATTTTAGGTAAAAATTGATACATAATACCTATATAAGTTCAATTCAATTCATTGGAGTCATTTTATAATAATTTTAGATATAGAAAAATTTTATTGAACTTTTCACCGTCTTTTACCCACCTCCTAGGAGAATTTCCAAATTCACATAAAACTTAATTTTACCACTTCTGTGAGTGGAATTTTGAAAATCCAAGAGACATGGTTAATATCAAGGACTAAAGTGTGGTTCAATGGGAGGAAAATAATTTTTAGTGAATAGTAACTTTTTACTTTTTTTACCACGGTTAAAAGTTAATAGGGTAATTAAGGGTAAAAATGTTATTATTATTACCATAACACATGTCCTAATTATATTGGATAAGTTTAATTCGACCAAAAACAACCTTAGGAATAAAATATGACCATTTAGGCCCAATTTGATTAGATTAGGACGTTTATTATTAATTTATTTAAAGAAGGGTTAAAATAGTTAAAATCAAAGTTTAATAACTAAATCATTTTTAATATAGGGTTATACTTAAGATAAATTCTACTATAAGTATTCATTAGAAAGATAAAAAGATTTCCTACGTAATGGTATTTTATCTGTAATTTTTAGACATTAAATAATTTAATTTATATATGAAACAAAGATGATGCCGTAATTATCTTATTAATGAAATATTGACATAATTGATGTTATAAATACCCAAATAAATGTAATCTGAGACTTTTTATGAATTACACTAATTTTCTAGGTTAATATGACATGTTATTATTGATTTAAGTAACTTTTTCGAACTAATATTTCTGTTATGATTTTCAAAAAAATCAATTACTAAATAGTGTCAAAATTGACATAAAATAGTTTTTAAAACAAATATTATATTATTAATTGTTATTTTATTCCTAAAAATCTAATTTTAGGCCAAATGACTTATATAATTTTATATATATTAATAATAAACAAATTGGGATTAGTTTGTCTTGTTATAGTAAGTTTATTAACCTTATAGTGTAAGAACACAAAAAGACACGGTAAAAGTAAAATTATTTAACTTAAAGTTAAATCTAAATGATAAGGTTAAAATAGAACCCTAAACTTGTCTAAATTCTTTTGGATGAGAGGACTTCGACCCATACCTACCTTATCTTCGAAATAAATCAATTATATCTATTAAAAACCGAATATGACTTCATAATAAAATAATATTTTTAGTTTTTCCAAAGGTGCCTCTCTCCTCCCTTATAAAAGGGCACATCCTCCCTCTCTTACTCACACCACTTTGAGCCTTCAAGCTCAGAAAACCCCTGCCAATTTCTCCTCTACACTTCCCTAGAAACATACTATAGGTCCTGGTCTTCTTCAAAGACCAATTTTAGTGCCCTAAAAGGAGGTCTCAAAGAAGTGCTTCAAAGAAGAGGTAATGTCCGTTACCGATTCTTTCAACTTTATTTCTTCTTCCACTTCTTCTTCTTTAGTTGTTTCATTATGAATTAATAACATCAGTATCACTCATATACTTATATGTTATTATAAGTATTAAACAACCCTATTTCACCATCTATCCATCCTACGGAAAACGAAATCACCGCACCTGTGTACGTACGGAATACCGTCTCCACGCCGTGGTGTAATCTATTTTCCACCACCACCTTACTTGGATGGGTATAATTGTGTAAATAATGAATATATATGATTATTTTAAATTTATATTGATTCTGAAATAGTATACATACACTCTAATACAATTCCATGATCATGGGAACGATATCATCGCTCGTGCGTACGTACGGAATACCGTCTCCACGATGTGATGCGACTCGTTATACATGATTTTCATTGCATAATGATTACATAAATGAATTGAGTGAATAAATATGATATATATTACACTAATACCATTCTGTAAATGAGGTATCTATAACCTAAAAATAATAAGAATAATTTATTCGACAAAACACGCATAAGAACAAAAAGTAATAAACACCCGAATAACAAGTAACAATGAAATATTACTAATAAGAAGCTAAGAATATGACCATATATGATAAGTATGATTCTGGAATAAGTCAATGACATTATTTAAATCATTATATAGGAGGTTCGGACACTTACAAAGCAAATCGAACCTAAGGTAAGGGAAAATCTCGCAATCTCAATTTTTATCCGAGATTGTTTATACTTCATAATTTACTGGGGATTATTTATCATCCACATCCATGTTTCCTCAATATGTAATATTATTTATATCCTCCTAAAAAAATTTAAATCCAATTTTACCCTTCGGTGAGTTTTTAGTAAAAGATATGAAAGGAATATTTTGTAATTTTTTTCGTACGAGGTACTTTTTGACTTTTCCGACAAAAGTACGAGAAGAATGTTTTTTTTAACTTATACGGCATGAATGGATTTTTAAAACATTATTTCCAAGAATCTTCCTTTACAAGTTTTCAAGTTTATTTTTAATCAACTTATTTTAGTTTAAAATTGTATGACATGTTAATAAAGGAAAATGTTTTTGAAGTAGAAAGGATATTTTCCTCAAGAATGGAGTTCAAGTGTTTTATCAAAATTATTTTCCATCTAAGATAATATAGGGTTCTGTTTCTATCCCTATTATTACATTGATTTGATTATGTTGTGATGGAATTATTTTTATGAATTCCTTTATCTTATTGTTTTATGATGTCATGATGTTTAAGAATCCCATTTTTATTACATGGGTTATGCAATGATGTATGATTTATGATTTTGTGGAACACATAAGAATGGTATCATTATGAGATGGGTGGGACTTATATCTCCCTCCAATGCATTGGGTAAAGATTTATATCTCATGAGATAGACATGGCTGGAATGGTAGGTTAAACCATTTCATTGAAAAAGGACTGAAACGAGGAGTGAACTCGGTTCAGAAATGGACTTTGTCCGCTAAGATAGTCTTCGCTATGAGTCTTAACTACTAAGAAATGATTCTCTGTGATTATGTGTGTATGCCACAAAGTTTCATGTTTTAAGTTATGATTATTGGGATTACATTTCACTACTATGATTTACCCCATGTTATGAAATTATAATCTCTTTTTCAGGTTAAGATTCCCAAAATGTTATGTTCTTTTGAATTTGATGTGATTGATATTTCTTTTGTTTACCATTACTGAGCATTTGAGCTCACCCTTTTGTATGTTTTCTTTCCCTAGGTCAGGAAGAAGGTTATTAAGTAAGATATGCCAAAAAGGGACTATATATATGATGAAATAAATGGGAGACAGTGTAGATGCTTTATGAATCAGTTGTTTATGTTTCCCAGTTTCTAAAGACACTATACCTATACGGTCCTTTCATGGTTTTGTTATATGTTGTAATAAGTATGCTTAAATTTTGAAGTATTAACCATGTATATAAAGTATGGGTCTTTATAATAATACTCATTAATAATAATATTAAAGTCTAAGGATCAATACACATGTCTGTGGATAGGAACATCCAATAAAATGTAAATGTGGATTTCTTACTGGAAGGTCTTATTCTCATTATATCTTATACTAGATATTACCAAGGGTGTACACCATGAGAAGGTTCCTCAAATTCCTCTAAATCTCCACCCCTGATAGTCTATATCATTTATGTCCCTCAAATGAAATCATCCAGCTATAGAAAATATATTTAAGAATAGTGTCATATCACTTTTGGGTTCTCATTATAATGGGGAACTACTATGAACTTTCAATGTGACAGCTACTCTTGGGACATTATAGCATATTATGTTATGTAGAAGAACAATCATGATGTGGTGATAATTTTATTAATATTCAAGAAATATGAATAAAAGTTATCATAAAGTACACAGAAGTTGGTTCTTGGGAAATAACTCCAACAGACTCCCACTTTCATTAGATCCAACTACTAATAACCTTCAGTCTACTAGCTCTCACATGATACTCATGATTCTGATAAGATTGGCCTTCAGTCAAGGGGTCTTCCATGTTCTCTTAAATGGTTACTCTTCTTACTGCAACTTCACCCCTCTGATAGAAATCACTCAAGAGATGATATGTTTAGGGTATATACTTTGTATGTTGGTGTGACCTTGTCTCTTTTGAAAGATCCACCACTAAATTATTATCACAATACAATGAGACAATTTTTTTACTTCTAGGTACCACATTAAGATCCTGGAAAAAAATTCACATCCAAACGGCTTCCTTGGACTCATCAGAAGCTACAATATACTTAGACTTTATTGTAGAATTAGCGATGACTAGATTCTTTAAACTTTTCAAGCCTAAAACTCCTCTATTGAGATAGAAAACATATCCAAATTGCAACTTTAGATCATTCTGAACTATTTGAAAACTATATTTAGTATAACCCCTGATGACCATCTCTTCATCTCCTCCATACACTGGGAACATATCCTTAGTTCTTCTTAGATACTTAAGGATATCCTTAACATTAGACTAATTTTTTTATCCTAGATCTTCTTGATATCCTCCTACCATGCTCAATGCATATACAACATCAAGTATAGTATATAACATGGCATACATGATTGATCCTATCACTGAAGCATATTTACTAATTCTCTATTTCTCTTATTTTGTTTAAGGACATGTTTTCTTAGAAATATGTAAACCAAGTGACACTAGAATCAATCCCCTCTTAGATTATTCCATAATAAATCTATTTAGTATCTGGTCAACATATGTACTTTAACTTAGTCCATGAATCCTCTTGTATATACCATGAATGATCTTGATCCCTAGAATATAGGCTGCTTATCCTAAGTCCTTCCTAGAGAAACACTTATTTAACCAGTCCTTAATAGACAATAAGACTGGTATGTCATTTCCAATAAGTAATATGTCATCGACATATACTACCAGGATAACAACCCCATTTCCACTAAAGCTCTTATAAACACAAGGCTCGCATTCATTCTTGATAAAACCAAATTCTTTTATAGATTCATCAAATCAAATTTTTCATGACCTGGATGCTTGCTTCAATCCATAAATGGATCTATGAAACTTAAAAATATTTTTGGCATCACCTAGAGTCATAAAACTTTCTATTTGTGTCATATATACATATTCATTAAGGTTACCATTAAGGAATGCAGTTGTGATATCCATATATCAAATCTCATAGTCATGGTAAGCATCTATAGAAAGTAGAATTATGATGTATTTAAACATAGAAACTAGTGAAAATGTTTCATAATAGTCAATTCCTTGACATTGTTTAAAACCTTTATCCACTAGCATTTCTTTATAGGTATTTACTTTACCTTCCATGTCAAGTTTTCTCTTGAATACCCATTTTCACCCAACATAATTTACATCAAATAGCGCATCGACCAAAACCCAATGTTGGTTCTGATACATGGAATCCATTTTAGAATTCTTGGATTATTTCTATATTGTATCTTCTGATTTCTCAACTACCTCTTTGTAGGAGATAGGTTAATCATTTTCAACCAATAATGAGTCACTATATTCAGTGACTATAAAACCATATCTCTTTGGTTCTCTTACCTATCTTGTGATATTATGCAGTACTTGTGTTTCAGGAACTACTTCTTCCATGGGGACCTTTGGAACCTTTTCTTATAGAAACTTTTGTGTATCTTGAGCATAAACTTTATTGAATTCAATATTTCTCCCACTATCCATTTTTAGTATGTTCTCCCTCTCAAGAAATATGGCTTATCTAGTGATAGTCACTTTATTTTCTGGGGGGTTGTATATGTAGTATCCTTTTGTTTCTTTAGGATACCCTATAAAGTAAAACTTCATTCTCTGGGGTGCTAGTTTGTTTCCTGAAAAATCCTTAATAAATTCCTCATAACCCCATACATGTGTATATAAGAAAACGGGTTTATTTCCACTCCATCACTCGAAGGGAATTCTATTTTCCACTTTATTTGGTACTCAGTTTAATGTATATAAATCGTTTTGTAATTAATATCCTCAAAAGGATAATGGAATATCTATATGACTCATTATTGACCTTACCATGTCTAACAAGGTATGGTTCCTCATTTCACTAACACCATTCCACTGTGGTGTGTAAGGTGGAGTGAGTTGAGATATAATCCCAAACTCTCATAGAAATTCGATAAATTCTTGTTTAATATATTTACCACTTCAATCTGATCGAAGCTTATTTATATTCTTACCAAGTTTATTCTCTACTTCATTCTTTAATTCCTTGAATTTATCATAAGACTTAGACTTATACCTCATTAATTAGACATATAAATATCTACTCAATTCACCAGTAAAAGTTATGAAGTAAGAATATCAACCTCTATATTCTAATAGAAATGGTCCACACACATCAGTGTGTACTAATACTAGAAGCTTTATGTCCCTTTCACCCTATCCACTGAATGGTGGTTTGTTCATTTTTTCCTATAAACAAGCATGACATCTTTCAAGTGGTTTTAGCTCAGATAAGTCTAAATAAACATATTGATATAGATTTTTAAAATTCTTATTGTTTACATGAATAATTTGGTGATGAAAAAGTTGGGTGTTATATGAGTCATGTGAATATGATTTGTTATCAATTTAAAATACTTTGTTTTCATAATTTAATACATAAATACCATTATTTAAATGTGTCATACCATAACATATATTATCCTTATAAAAGAAAAAAATTTATTTCCAAACATGAAAATAAACCCATAAGTATCTGTACATGATATATAAATTATTTTCTTGGTAAACATTGGTACATAATAACATTCTTTTAAAACCAAATTCATTCCTGTTGGAAATGAAATGTGGTAGTCACTAATTCCCAGGTCAACCAGCCTTGCAAAATTAGCATCTCTTAGATCCATCTCTCCTATAGTGGTATTTAAAAATCTACTTGGTTCTTACATTTTTATATAGATGTGAGAATCACAAGTTGTATCTAATACCCAATGTGTAGATATTGAAAGATTTCACTCGATAACTAATTCACCTTTATCTTCTCCTTGCTTCTGGTTGAAGTTCCTCTTCCAATGGCCTGGATTGCCACATGAAAAACATATGTGTCATTTTACCTACCCTACCTCTAGATCTTCCTCTTATTGGAAGGATGGTGTTTGGTATATTTAGACTTATTATGAGTCTTGGGCCCCTTTTCATTGTTCTTCCTTTTCTAGTTCACCATAAGGACTATGGGCTTATCACACCCCATGTCCTAATCCACTTGGTGAATCAAGGTAAGAAGTTATGAAAGAATATTCTAATTATTGATCATATTATAATTAACAATAAAACTAGAGAAGGTCTTGGGTAGTGATGAAAGTATTAAATATTTATGCAACTTATTTGGTAATTTAATCCCTAATTTGTTTAAGCATTCAATGTAGCTAATAATATTGAATACATGAGGCCCATCTCGCACAAACTCTCCAAGATTAGTTATAAAAAAATAATTTGAGATCTATTACCACTCTTTTCTTTCCTTATCTTGATATAGATCTCAAATTGTTTTGGGATATGAAGGAATGATTTGAGAGGTAGGATCTCCTCTCCTTTTATAGGCATATTTTTATACTCTGAAAGTTGACATGTTTTGGACCCATTAAATGGACAATTATTTCATGGTAACTTTCATTAAAGTTGTTTTTAATTTTCTTTATCATATCCTATAAAAATATCATATCATTTGGCTACCAGATTCATAAGTTATGAATTTTTTATTGAGTGTTACTTTTTCTAGATGAAGGTTTCAGGAAGCTTCCTCTAAAAGTATAACATACAATGGAAAACTTAATGACTTTAAAACTACCTAAATTTAATTTTCAAAATGCAACAATGTATCATAGTTATTTTATAGGTAGAATAACCTCTATTGGAGGTTTATAGGCCGTGATGTGAATCTGTTACAGTGGTGGGGTCCACACTGTCCGCTCGGAAAATTCTTTAACTTCATTGATTTTTTAAGGCCTCTATATACTTAAATCATCCCCTGATATAGAATAAAAATTTGAAGAAAATAAAATAAGTATTCTAATAAAAAATAATCATTCAATTTGGAATTATATTTTTAATTAAATGACCAAAATACCCTTGATGTGAAAATCTGTCAAAAATCCAGTTTTAAGCACTTTTCACAATTTTGCTCAAAACACATCATAAATCCAAAATTGATTCATATAAGCTCAAATTAATAATTTGGGAGGATAAAAAAATTAAATTCATGAAAAAAATGTGGAAAATATTAGCTCTGTCAATTCCCCCACACTTAAACCATGTTTTTCCTCAAGCATAAAATCTCAACATTAAATTTCAAAGGGCACCAATGCTACCAATATTCAAATTCCAAAGTAATAAAATCAACCAATCTCAATGCCAAATAAAATTTTCAAAAATCCACATGAAGTATAAATTTAATTTCTCATTTTTCAATGAAATAATAAATTCATATATTTTACTTTTCCCCTTTGAATAATGATGAAAATTTTCCTTTCATTCATTCAAGCTCCTTAATTCATTATTATTAAACATGCCAAATCATAATTTACCTCACCTTTGAATATTTCCTCTCATCTCTCATGATAAAAATCAAGTATATTTATGATCATATCATTAGAACAGGTTTTTTATCCATAATATTATAAAAGAACTACTTTCTCCACTCTATAAAGACAAAAGGCACAAAAATCATGAGGACTTGCAATAAATGTTCAAATGACTCTGAGGATTAAGGTTGGTAGGATTCGATGCATTAAAAATTAATTCTCAAGGAGGAGTCTAATATATTAATTAAAATTCATGATATCAAAATTTAAAGTGTAATGAATTTCTCCTCTTTAATGTAGCAACACCGACTTCCCCCAAAACTCAAAGTAAGGTTATGATCAAATAAGCATAATGAATGACTTGTGCACCCTATTTTTTTTCTTTTGTGTTTTTTTTTTGATTTTCCAAAAGTTATAATTATATCAAACCTCACATACCTCATATAACCACATGCAATAAGAGGATCATGTGTCTGGAAAATGGTGATTTTTGGTTTTCCCAAATCACTACCCATTTTTCTAATTTTTTGGTTCTTTTTTTCATATTCATTTTTTTATTCAAGAGGGGGAAAATATAGTACAATGAATGATTCCACATCCTTTTAAAATTCCCACAATAACACCACCACACTTTTTCCTTACAATGTATATCATCCCTTTCACCATGAATCCCTTAACCCCTATATTTTAACTTTAAAATATCATGAAAATACCAAGAGTAGGGAGGGAATAGATAAAAATGGCTTGAAACGTGGCTCATTCATATAAATCTCATTCATGGTCTCTATGGGATAAAAGAAGAATTGATGTAAAGGTGGTTTTTAAGGATAAGGTATTTTCAATAGAATCCTAAATCATTTCAAATGTGTTTTTATACAGTTATAGCTTTGGAAAGTTCAAATGAAAGTTCTGGTAAGTGATGTCCCAAGATTACTCAAGAAATATGCTCAAGAATAAATAGGAAGTACTTGGTCTATAAATCCTCTCGGGATTAAATCATATGATATTGGAAAAACACGCCAGGCGTGATTAATAATAACAAATAAATTCACCTAAATTTCCTAAATTCAAAGTATGAAACATGACTGGGAAATTTCATTTACATGAATCAACCACTTCCTTCAAATAATGAGTCATCATTTCAATATCCATACTTCACTTTAAACATTCAATTTTCCATTTTACTCATTTAATCTCATTAACATTAAAATATAAAACATGGTATCAGAGGATTTCTAAGAAACTCATGTCTCTTAGATAAGTCAAGTAAAGTAATAATTCAAGTGTGGGCATGCAATTCTTATCATTAAATCTCAAAACATGTTTTGGTCCAAAAAATGTAAGGAGTTTAAAAGTTTAAACAATAAAAATGAACTCCCTTTACAATAAATATTAGTACTTCTCTTACACTATTTAAGGATTCCTTTTCCAATTTATGAACCTATAAAATAGAATTACTCACTTAAGAACAAGGATCATGTCATTAATGCTCAAAAATATATGGAGGACTGGGCTGTATGCTAAAATACTTCTTAAAAAATGAAATTGAAATTTAAAAAGCAGGTAAAGATAAATCATGGTATGATCCCCCAAGTGTGCCCTAAATTTTTACTTCCTCCATTGGGATGTATGATCTGCTATCCATGATCTGATGGTGGGTGGATCTTCTTTGACATAAACCATCACATGTTGTTCTTACCAGCTTGCATTTATTTGTTCTTATTGAGGAGGAATCCATGGATAGAGTACACTAGATCCACCCCCTTAAAAATGTGGTACATATTTAATGGGGGTTATGATGAAGTATGGAACCCCCTATTCTTTTTTTTCTACTTGTGTAACCATCTTATCTTCCAGTGATGGCTTCATGGGGGCTTTAGCCTCTTGTCTGATTTCCTCAGGCTCAGCAACTTGGATCTCTTCATGATGGGGCTCCTCCAGTAGATTTTCAATGTCTTCAAGGATCTCTAGGTGCTCCTCAATAGGTGCATATTTTTCCATATCATCCTCCAAGTCAAAATAAGAGTCCTCAAATTTTGAAAATTCAAAATAGTAGGGAGTTATACTCAAATCAGATTCAATAAAATCACATGAGTTGGAATTCATGAATGTATCTTCTCCATGAGCTAGTTCATCTTGAATTTTTTCTTTAGTGGAGAGTGCCTCTTGGATTCTATTATCACTGGATGGAGGTAGGTATTTGGGCCCCTCCACATAGAGTTTTTCTTCAACTTAATGGATGTATTTAGTGAAATTCATAAAGAACATTTGAACTTCCTTATTGGACTTGAATCTTTGAATGTTAGTTTGAATTTCATTGACCATGGCCATAAAATTTTCAAGTGAGATCCATGTTGATATTCCTCTTTCCTTTTGTTTGAACCTTATCATTAGAGAATCATCCCTTAGTTGGAGGGCCTCCTTAGTGTAGTCTGTTTATTTTTCTTGCACTTGTGAGTAATTGTTTCATGCATAATAATTTGAATTTGAATATGTCATGGAAAAAGGGTTTTTTTAAATTTTTTTAAAGAAAAAAATAAATAAATAACTGAATTTTTAAAAGTTTATTGAAATAACTATTTATATCCCCGTTAATGGTGTTAGTTTTGACACACGCCTGTCGTAGGGTGTGGAAAAAGCAAATTATTTTCCTAATGCATCACAAAGGTTGACCAGTGTTGTCTCACTTGAGGAGTGTTGCAGTAGGTTCAATCATTAATTCTAATTCACCTATTCTAATTCTTTTTGGTTTTTTAATATTTATTGAAAAAAATGTTTTTAGTTTTTTCATAAAAAAGTGAAATTAAAATAATGACATGCAGAATTTAAATCTAGATGCTAACAGAATGAAATCAAGGAAGAAAGGTCTTGGTCCTATGGTTGGATAACATAGGTTCATTCATCTTTTTATTTATGGTTTAAATTAAATTTGATAATTAATTTAATGAAACCTCATTAATGAATTATGTTCCCTTGATTTATTGATTGTGTGATTTTAGCATGTGTCTGGTACACCAAACCACACCTCCTCCAATAGTCAAATTAGGAAACACCTCAACCGAGAATGTTATTCCTACAAAACCCAGCTCCATTGTATTCTATTTCAACCCTTATTGAAACCAAAACTCCACCGTATAAAGGGTATTCCTAAGATAGATGAGGTAAAATGAATTAATCAAAGAAAATAAATGGATTTGGAAATAGGGTCGTGGTGGACGATCGCCGCACCCGTGCAATACCCCTGCATCCACCACAAATAGATTTAAAACATTTTGAATTGAAAAATAATAATAAATAATATTGTGAAACCTCACCCAGGGTCAAGCCTCATGTTATTCACTTTCCATTGAAAAATTGAGAAGAGTTCATAATGGAAAGAGGTAAGGGAGAGAAAGATAATTAGATTTTCAAGACAAAGAAAAATGGAAGAAGAAATGGGAAACACTTTAATAAAAAAATAAATGTGTTACATGTAAAAGAAAACTAAAATAAAAAAAAATAGAGAAATAAAATTCATAAATATCCATTTTCCTCCTCTACTTGTTTCCCTATATGGTGTGGGTGTGGGAAGGAATGATTTGAGAGGTAGGAGCTCCTCTCCTTTTATAGGCATATTTCTATACTCTAAAAGTTGACGCATTTTGGACCCATTAAAGAGAAAATTCACGCATATTCCCATTAATTAAATTGGTTCCCAATTGTCTTTTCCATATCCTATAAAAATATCAGCTCATTTGGATACCTTATTCAGGAGTTATTAATTTTTTATTGATTGTTATTTTTTATGGATGAAGGTTTCAGGAAGCTTCCTCCAAAAGTATAACATCCAATGGAAACCTTAATGACTTCAAAACTCCCTAAAATTAATTTTATATACTCACCAATGTGTTATAGTTATTTTATAGGTGGAATAACCTCCATTTGAGGTATGTAGGCTGATATGTTCTTCTATTATAGTGGTGGGGTCCATGCTATCCTCCCAGAAAATTCTTTAACTTCATTGATTTTTTAAGGCCTCTATATGATCGAATCATCCCCTAGTATAGAAAAAAAAGTTTAAGGAAATAAAATAAGGATTATAATAAAAAATCATTCAATTGGGAATTATATTTTTAATGAAATGACCAAAATACCCTTGATGTGAAAGTCTGTCAAAAATCCAGTTTTAATCACTTTTCCCAATTTTTCTCAAAACACATCATAAATCCAAAATTGATTCATATATGCTCAAATTGATAATTTTTTAGGATTAAAAAATTGAAATGAATAAAAAAAAATGTGCAAAATATTAGCTCTATCATACATATTTCCACCTGTCCACCTATATATCTCTCTTGGATTGGTTTTTTCTTGGCTCCAAACTTGAACCGCCTCCACTAGATGTAGAGCTCCATCCTTTAAATATGCTTTTAATCACATAAAGATGAGGGGAAATGGTTTAAAAAAAAGAAACCATGGACACATAGGCCCTTACATAACAATAGGAGATAAGGCACACGGGACAATAATTTAATTTAATAATAAATTAAATGAAACCAATCACATACAAATGTCTGGTCTATACTCATGATCATCCACATACATGCAATGAATTATGAATTTAATAAAATTAGAATTCAATTATTACTCATTATTATTTAAGATAAATCATTCTTGAATAAATTAATTATATTCTTTAATTAATCAATTATTTTATCTTAATTATGATCCAAATTTCTTAGAGACTCTCATCCATCATAATTTTAAAAAAATTAAACAAATTCATTTAAAATTAATTGTGCACATAAATGTACCTTGTAGGAAATATGGTGAATATCCATATGATTCTACCCAACATGTATTATTCTTGTATACTACTTACTATTGTGACATATGGCAGACATGACTTATCATGTACTTTCATAACGTGTATTATCAACTTAATGATTACATGGATTACATGATTTTTTGGTCATATGTTATGATTCAATGCATATAGAGTTATAACTGTAACATGAGTCATACATGATATGCAGATCTGATAATTATGTAGATATTAATTTAAATATTTATATATATATATATATATTAAAACCCAACACATGATGTGTCCTATCAACTTAATGACCACATGCAAGCACATGTATCAAGGATTACATAGTATAAAAATTAAATTTTAAATTAGCATAATTTGGTATAAGTACATGGAATGTATAGGTGAGATACATGATGTGTACATGTCTCATCATTTATCCATTGCACATGCCTAGGGACTCAGCCTATAAATCATGCCTCGAAAATGGTGTACATGACATTTACAATGGGCTACATGGAGTTTGATCTCTAAATTACATGGTCACCAGTTAGGTAGGTCATGTATGAAATACATGGACCTTCTATGACTCAAAGTGACTATACACTATGTACATGGGCTACACGGTGTTTACTTTGGATGAATGTGTTCCACCCTGGCCCAGTAAACATGCGGTGTATTAATTAAATACACCACATGTCATAAATCCACATGCTTTTCAATTAATTCCAAATTAATTCCAGATGCATTAAACATAACTACACAGCATGTAAATTTGGCTACATGGAGTGTACTATTGTTTTATCCTTCCAAAATCCTTGGCACCTATGGATGAGTTCTTTTTCATTCATAAAATTAATCTTATCGATTAGATCTATAAGAAACAAATGAGGAAGAAGTGTATCTCTCAATTAAGATTAAAATAATGATTAAACTTGAATTGAAAAACTAAATAACAAATGCATAAATTAATCAATGATTTCTAAATAATTATAAATAATTATGTGACCACTCTGATTCCACTTTAAGGTTTCAGGCACAGTGGAAGCATTCGGTGGGTGGTACCCAACTTTTCTTTTTCCATGATTAGTGATTAATCTAAGATTTTGCACAACATTAAATGTCAGGATCAATGGAATTAAATAAAATACTATTGACAAGGTAAATCATGTCAGAATCAGAGGTAGGATCCTCACATATTATTTATAATAAATTTAATTAACTAAGAATTTCCTTGTTGGAATTAATTCTTCATTGATGAAACTAGAAATAGATCTATATTTCTCCATCATTGCGTTGAAGGAATTAATTGTAGATTACCTATAGTAGTGATCCACACGTGTTCCATGAATCACAAGATTTTGTTTAAGGAATCTTCGAGTGTTAGTACAATAGATCCTTTCATTTGCGTCGTCCACCTTTGATCACCATGAGAACCGCTTCTAAAGAATTATCCTTGATCTGGTGGAGGAAGATCACTCTCCATTCTTGGGAGTGTTCATGGAGAAGGGATCTCTCTAGGGATTGAGAGAATTATCCAAATTAATTGTGCACAACACAAACAAATGAATTGAATTATTGAGAAAATAATATAAATGGGTTTATATATCACTAGGTTTAAAATAAAATAATTTCACAAGTTCCCTTCATTATTTATTTAATCCTTGCGGAACCACATGTCAAATAATAATATTAATATTATTATTTATTAACATGTGCTTAACTTAAGAATTATATTAAATATTATCTAATCAAATAATATTAAATATTTATTATTTCTCACCGGACCTAAAAACTCAGTCTACCATTCCTCTATATTTATCTGTCCTTGAATAAGGAATATTTGTTTATTAAATAAATATCACTGCATTATTCTCTAATAAATAAATAAATATTTTATTTAAAAAATAGAAAAAAATATTTATATGTGATCAAGAATACATGAATAATTATTAAACTAAATCTGAGAATAATATTTATTCATCCTGTTAAATAATAAATAATAATATATTATTTAACTGATATTCTAGATATACTTAGTGTGTGACCCTATAGGCCACTTTCTCAACGGTATTAAGCGAAGAAGCCTAAAGTCCAAGGTTATCATCTATCAACACACCAAGGAACCCATAGAGAAAGAATTTAATGCCACAATGACATGATACCTCATATGGACACTTACTGTGTAATATATTCCCTTTATCATGATATCTCAAATCAAGCAGGTTACATGATTGTGTTATAAACCTATGTGCTCGATGTCTCTTTATTTGACTTCTTACAAATTGAACTTTCCTATAGAACACCATGGACCTATATTTATTTAGTCTATATTATTTCCATCAAAGGTCCTGAGATATAAACTTTTGTTAAATAACAGAATAGACAAATCCTTTCTCGCATTATTCATTAATGAAATATTAATCATGACACACCCAATGTATCCTACCTCACCGCAAACATATGTCATCATGGTTTTCATCAATAAATCAAAGTATGTGACTCCTAATACTCATTGATAATAATATTTAAGTCTAAAGATCAATACATGTGTCTGAAGATAGTAACATCCAATGACATATAAATGTGGATTTCCTACTGGCAGTTCTCATTCTCATAATATCCTACACTAGATATTACTAAGGGAATAAACCATGATAAGGTGCCTGAAATTCCTATGATTCTCCACCCGTGATAGCCAGTATCATTTGTTTCCCTCAAGTGATATCATCTGGCTATAGAACATATATTTAAAAATGGTATCACAACACTTCTGGGTTCTCATCATAGCGGGGAACTTCTATGACCATTGTAATGTCTCATATTTTCCATGTGTTGTTTTTGAATATTATATGGATTATTTTTTAGATCATAAACTTAGAGGGAATGTGATTCTAAGGCCCGGTGTTCCCATAATATATGTTTTAAAATATTAAATATATTAAATATCACAGGCATGCAGTTTTCCTAAAAATTAGAATAACTTCTAGACATATTATTGGGTCAAAAATAGGAGGGCACAGTTGAGATCAGAATGTGGGTTTTACCCTAGGTGTGACTCGACCTTTGTCTATGTGGATCGTTTATGGAAAATTCATCATGGGCATGTAAATGAATAAAATAATTAAAATAAATTATTTCATTTCATTTTTCAGTACATTGATTAACGCATCTTTAAATAGAAAATCATGGATAAACCCTAGGGTTAGCCGCATAACCCTATAGTCCTTGGAAATACCGTTGGAGAATTATCTCAGGTGATTGATGACCAAACTATAGATCAGTGATCGACGCGCAGCGGTTTTGAAAGATCTCACCAACGACTATGATGATGCATCATTCATCATCATCAATTGATCCAAATTAAGTTTCGGCATGTGTTTTGATTTAATTCTTCTCCATTATTGATTTTTATGATGAATGTGAATTAATCAACAAATATATTGATCTTTGGTTTGATTGTTATGCGGGATGGGTTACTTTGTAGGATTATTTTGGTATAATATCTTTGAGGTTTTTATTTCTTCAATTATCATTCTAACATCAATTAACCGAGATCGACAAGAACATTAATCGAGGTTTGTTCCTCTCTTTTGGTTTTCTTCTTTTCTCCCCTAATTCATCGTTCATTGTGATGTTCTTATTTTGGCCATGGTTCAATGTTTTACCAAAGAATCAATCATTGCAAACTCATTTCTTAGTGCAACGATATGAGATTGTAAATCTAGACTCATCATGACATAATGGCGGTGTGGCACTAGTAGTTACGAACAGAATCTGTTATCTGAATAGATTCAAAGGTCCAAATCTAGCTAACGGTTGTGGAAGGGTTTGACCAAAGTATGTCCATGTTTTTTTGTGATATTTGAGCTGGATTCTGAGGTTTTGACGGTGCATGAGAACATCGGAGGAAGAACCAGGGTTTTTGGAAAAACACAATCTACATGGTGTGTAATCTAGGATTACATGGTATATAGTCCCCTGATAGGCGAATAGGGTTTTGGGTAATAGATAAGTATCACACAGTGTATGGATCATCCAACATGGTGGGTGGTCCCTCCCCGGATACTCGGTGTGTACTTTGGAAAGTATAGGGATGGGGTTAGAGAAAATTGGTTGCCTACACGATGTGTACTCTACTACATAGATATAGCTTGATGACATGGGTCGTTTACATGGGAAGGACCCAGGTTCAAGGGACATAGTTTGTACCTGAATGGCCCAAAGGCCTTATTTTTTATTTTATTATGGATAATCCCCCTTTTAATGGTTTAATGGGAACCCGTACATGACCAGTAGGCCCAAGGAACAAGTGGAGTTCTTGGTATCTTTGTGACCAACAGTATGCGGTCATCGATCCTATACTTAGCGTGTTAATACCGATTGAGTTGTTGATATCACCCCATGGCCTTCATAGTAATCCTCATCTCTATATCATATTCTATTCAGACTGTCAACATAGACTTATAATGGTGAGACCCGATGAGCAGCACCTCTCAGAAGGATGTCATGAGTGCTATCAGACTCATGAGTGTGTTCTCCAAGATGAGTGATTCATGGATCCTTTGAGCTAGAATCCTAAGGATGGTATAATATGGTTGTGACTTAATTTTATACTGTATTTCTTTGTTGATTATTTATTAATATTATTGTTATATGAGTTATAGACATATACATGTGTAGAGCTGACTGTATTTCCTCTATTGTATTATTTACGCTTTCAGGGTTCCCTACTGAGTATTTTTATACTCACCCTTGTACGGTATTTTCACACATGTGTCTTGTCTTGTTAAAATGATCTAACTTTTGAAATAAACCTTGGTGGACCAAGGCCAGATGGTTCCTAGTGAGACTGGACAAACCAAGGTGTGTTCCTCTGGTATTCAAATATAAATCCCTCTACTTTTATGTTAGAATTGTGTTACAAACTTTTGTAGTGGGCTTGTATTTGGACATTTTTAATTTCTTTTACTTCCTATAAAACTCTGGTTACTGTATTAGATGTATTAATGCATGTTTGTTCACTTGTTTTTACATTTCATCATTGTATGGGATTGGAGATGTGTTTATGTGTACAGGTACTTAGGCTAAGGCCTCTAGTGTCAGCGATATGTCTTCTTGGTGCTAGTCTCTGGTCCTTGGCCTACTGGGGTGGGATTGGGTATTCACGACATAGGGCCCACTGGGATTGGTTGTGAAAGAGTGGTATTAGAGAAGTCGATCCTAATTTAGGACCTAGAGTTTTTGAGATTGGTTTGGGGCAATCGTGTTTAGTTTTTTGAGTTTGGATTTTAGGCCAGGGACTCTAGTGTTGGTGCGGTAGCTGATGTATCAATACCCCAGGAATTTGATCACCTATTTTTCAACTCTATACATGAGAACATTGGTTACAGAGAAAACAATGGTACATGCATCATATAGGAATGGGTTGTGTTTTCCATATCCTTCTTAATTCATCTATCTAGATATACTCATTGACCATGGTACACCTTGTTTATTTCAAGATGCCTCCATGATGTATGCTAGCTAGGATTCAACATGATTATCATGATGATGATCTCCTCAATGATGAGGTGTCAATACAGGGACCAGTTCTTAAGATATTACCTCTCGGTGGTGCACCATCCATACCACCTGTAGAGTAGCACATGGTAACCGTAGTACTAGTGGATGAGGTGTGAAGGATGAGATCATTTCATGAGTTTCATAGGTAGATACCCCTAAAGTTCCAAGTAAATCCCAACCCATAGTTGGATGAGGACTAGATTGAGGTGGTGACCATATTTTTCTATCTGGTCAGGACACCAGCTGATCAGATGGTGGTCTTGGCGGCGAACCTTCTTCACGGCTTAGCAGGGCGATGGTGGGGTTTATTTACCCAGTCTTATGAAGAGGAGACTCTTACATGAATAGAGTTTGATCATATATTAAAAGAGGATTTCTCTCTAACTATGCTGATGGATGTTCATATCTAGTAGCTTTTGTATATCTAGTAGCATAGTATGATAGTAGCTGAGTATTCATTGAGATTTACCAACCTCTCTAGGTATTTGATGAATATGATTCAAGATTATTTCTTTAAGGATTTGACTTTTAATCGAGTTTTTCATAGAGATATATGATCCATTGTCATTAATATATGAATTCCTACCTATTTTGGGGTTCTAGAGTGAGATTTGGTGGTTAATAGTTTCTTGGATGAGCAGTTACAATCGGAAGCTATCAGTAGTGGGAAAACAGGAGCAGATACCTTGGAAGCAGGGAGTCGACATCAGTCTCAAGGACCTGGATGTGTTTGAAGTTTTAGGAGGAGGTCCAAGGATGGAGGATATATGGTTTAGGAATCATAGTCTAGGTCCATTCATCCTATAGAGAGGTGGTTCTACTCATGTGATGAAAGGGGACATCTTCCTCAAGATTTCCCAAGCCAACGTATAGCTGACAGAGTGATCGTACACGAGCCACCAAGGTAGAGGCAGTGGCAGATTTGGTAGGTTATCAAGTTTTTAGACATGGAAAAGGAGTTGGGAGGGAAACGGGAGGTGGTCAACACTTTGAAATTTTATCACCACCACCCCCAGGTGGTCCTTCCAGGCTCAAAAAACTGGAAGATAGGGAAAGGGACAGTTGCATGTAGTCAAAGATTATAACCCAGAGGCTCCAGGAATGATTCAAGGTATGATTTGTGTCTTTTATACCTTAGTTGCAATATTGATTAACATAGGTTCTAGTCATTCCTTTTTGGACACATATCTTTTTTGAGACTTAGATATTCCATTTGAGTCGTTGACTTGACCCTTGCACTTGGAGACTCCCACTGGAGATGATTTCGTGATCACACACACTTGTGCCAAAAGTGTGACTTGACTCTTAGAGGCAAGAGTGTTTATTGGGATCTCTTGATAGCATCATCAATTCCTTACAACATCAACCTTGGTATGGATTGGTTATCTATAGTTCATGCCCAGATTAACTATTTTAGGTTAAGGGTGTGGTATGTCTGCGGTAATGGAACTAGGTTTTCCTTTATCAGTGAAAAGGAAACCCAAGCAGTACAGGATAGAGTCATTCATAGGAGGGTGTAGCCAATTACTCATTATTTAGCTAGTATGTCCATTGGCATAGTAGATGTTATGAGTTTCCAGTTTCCTATAGTGGTATCAGAATACAAGGATGTCTTCCTGGAGGGTGTTCCAGGTTTACCTCCCTACTGAGAGATATACTTAGTCATTGATCTACACCCTAGGATGTCACTGATATCTGTGTCAGCATATCAAATGGATCCCACATAGCTTCACAAGTTGAGGGTGCAGTTGGAGGACTTGTAGAGGAAGGTATTTGTTAGACCTAGTGTTTCACCCTAGGCATCCCTAGTTTTATTTGACAAAAAGGCATACAGGGGCTTAAGGTTGTTTGTGGAATATCTATGCTTAAACTAGGTGACTGTAAAGAACAGTTATCCATTATCAATGATCGATGACCTATTTGATCAGTTGAGAGGGTCATGATGGTTATTGAAGGTTAACCTCAGATCGGGCTATCACCAACTATGAGTACAGGGTGAGGATATACCAAAGACAACATTTAGATGTTGCTATAGTCACTATGAGTACTTGGTGATACCCTTTAGCATGATGAATTCCCAACAGTGTCCATGGGACTCATGAACTGGATATTTCATCCCTTCTTAGATTGGTTCATGGTAGTATTGATAGATGATATCCTTGTGTACTCAATGTACAAGGAGGAGTATGCTTGACACATGATGATAGTTCTAGATGTACTCCAAGAGCACCAGGTTTGTGGAATGCTCTTGAAGTTCCAATTCTAGATTCAGGTGGTCTACTTTTTGGGACATGGTATCTCAGTGGATAGAGAGGTAGTGGAACCATCCAAGGTCGAGGCAGTGTTATCTTGGGATCCACCCAAGATCATAAAGGTTGTGCATAGATTCACTAGGCTCTTAGGATATTACCGGAGATTCATTCCTAATTTCTATAGGATATCAAAAACCATGATAGCTTTGACTCAAAAGGGGTAGTCTTTCATGTGGATAGATAAGTTCTAGAAGTCTTTTCATCAATTGAGGCAGAGTTTGATAAGCACTCCCATCTTGATATTTCCAGAGGATGGTGTTGAGTACTTAATGTTATTCGATGCATCAGGGACCAGTCTTGGTTGTGTTATGATGTATATGCAATCAGTGATTACCTATGGTTCACACTAATTGAGACCACATGAAAATAACTACACAACCCACAATCTTGAGTTAGTAGGGGTAGTCTTTGCTTTGAACATGTGGAGACACTACCTGATGGGAGAGTGGTTTATCTTCTATTCAGATCATAAGATTCTCAAACATATCTTCTCTCAAAATGATCTTAACTTTAGACAGAGGCAATGGATAGATTTCTATAGGACTATGACATTGAAATTGTCTATACTCCAAGGAAGGGGAATGTAGTAGCAGATTCTATCAATAAGAGATTGTGTTCGCAGTTACTAAATGAGGCATCAGATCAATTGTACTCATTGTAGTTATCCTTTGTGGATGGATATGGAATAGATTACCTCCAGTTGATGATTGTCACCCCTCCTCTCTTATAGTGATTCAGGGAGGCACAACTTAGGGATATTGACTGTGAGACCCTACACACTCAGATATCCATAGGGCATGCTCCTGATGGATTTTCTAAAGGTGAGGTGCATGTTGTTATTTTCAGAGGTCACACAATGGTACCAATGATTTTGTGGGAGGAGGTTCTAAGAGGTTTTCATACATCTCATTTTTTGGCACATCCAGGTGCGGAAAAGATGTATCAGGACCTCCAACATTAGTTTTGGTGGCCAGGGATGAAGAAAGGAGTTGCAAAGTTTGTCCCTCGATGCCTTACTTATCGGCAAGTAAAGGTTGGGCACCAAGTTCCAGAGTGTTTGACTCAAACCCTTGAGGTTCTAGTGTGGAAGTGGGATGGTATATCCATGGACTTCGTGATGGGATTATAACGTATGTACAAGGGACATGATTCCATCTAGGTGATCATAGACCAACTCACCAAGTCATCCCACTTCTTATAAATTCATAGAAGAACTCAGTAGAGATATTGAGATGCCTATACATTCAGGAGATAGTCTAACTCCATGGAGTTCCATCGATTAATGTTTCTGATCATGATGCTCGCTTCACATCCCGGTTATAGAAGGGATTATAGGAGGCTTTTGGGACTTAGCTATTCTTGAGCACAGCATTTCACCCCCAAACTGACGGCCAGACTGAGCAGACCATTCAGGTTCTAGAGGAAATGCTGTGAGATTTCATGTTGAACTTTGTTCATAGTTGGGAGGATCACCTACCACTAGTGGAGTTTACATACAACAACAGCTACCATTCCAACATCGTTATGGAATCATTTGAGGCTTTTTATAGGCGACCCTATAGGTCACTACTTTTCTAGACTGACCTAGGAGAGTCAGTACTTATGGGCCCAGAGTTGGTGTGAGATACTATAGATAAGGTTCATATCATCTAGAAGTGGATGAGGACTGCAAATAGCCATCATAAGTCTTATTATGATAGGTGATAGAGGCCTTTTGAGTTCGTGGAAGGAGATCATGTTTTCCTATAAGTTTCACCTTAACATGGATTATGGAGATTTGGAAGGGGTGAAAACCTATCTTTGAGGTCCACTGGCCTTTTCTAGATACTATGTAGAGTTGATGAGGTGGTATACCTCTTAGCTCTACCTCTGAAGTTAGACTGGGTGCACAACTTCTTCCACATGTCGCAGTTGAGGAATTACGTGCATGACCCATCGCATGTTATCGACTGGGGTGAGTTGAACATCGAGGATGGAGAAACCTTTGTTGAGTATCCAATAGAGATAGAGGATTGATATGAGAGGATCCTTCTTGGGTGATTTATTCATTTAGTGTGTGTCTGATGGTAGCATGAGAATCTTCAAGAGAGCACATGGGAGCGGGAGGCTTAGATCCATTCTAAATACCCACATATTTTTTAGTAGCCCTTATTTTGGATTTTTGGTGATGTAAATCCCCAAGGTGTTGAGAATTTAATGTCTCAAATTTTCCATCTATTATTTTGAGATATTATATGGATTATTTTCAATACTAGGCACTGAGATGGTGTGCAATTTCGAGGATTAGTGTGCCCATAATAAATGTTTGAAATATATTAAATATATTAAATAGTAAACACACATATTTTTCCTAAAAAATTAGAATAAATTCTAAATGGATGCTCAAATCAAAAATATGAGGGCATCGCTGAGCTTAGAATGTGGATTTTACCCTAGGTGCGACTTAACCTTGGTCGGCGCAGGTATTTTGTGGAAAAATCATTGTAGGCGTAGAAGTGAATAAAATAATTAAAATAAATTATTTCATTTCATTTTATCGACACCATGATTGATGAATATTTAAATATATGGTTATATAGAAACCCTAGGGTTAGGTGCATAACCCTAGATACCTTGGAGAGACCGTTGTAGAATTCTCTCAGTAAATCAATGACTATAATGTGGATCAGCGATCGACGCACAATAGTTTTGAAATATCTCACCAATGACTATGATGAATAATCATTCATCATCATTGATTGATCCAAATAGATGTAGATAATGTGTTTTTATTTGATTCTTCCCCATTAATGATTTCTACGATGAAAGAAAATCAATTAAAGAACATATTGATCTATGGTTCAATCATTATGCAAGATGGGTTACTTTGCAGGATTATTTTGGGAGAATATATTTCTGATTTTGATTTATTTAATTTTTGTTATAATGTAAACGAACTAATATTGATACGAACATCGATCGTGGTCTATTCCTCTCATTTTTTTCTGTGCTTTTCTCCCTAATTCATTGTTTATCTTAATGTTCTTCTTTTTGTTTTGGTTTGATGTTTTACAGAAAAATCGATCATTGTGCACCTATTTCTTGGCACAACAATCCAATATCATATATTCGGACTCATCATGATGCAATGGAGGTGTGATGGTAGTAGTGATGAATGGATCAGACCAGTTTAGAAACCCCCAATTTCAAGCGGAACGTCTAGAAAATTATTGGGATGAACGGAATCTATTTTTCGAATAGATTTGAAGTTTGGAATCCATAAAATGGTTGTTTAATGGTTCATCTGGAGTATATCCATGTTTTTTGTAAATATTGGATCCAAAGTTTGAGGCAGCAGTGGTGCAGGTGCACGCGGGAGGAAGAACTAGGGTTTTTGGAAAAATTCAATCAACACGACATGTAATTCGGAATTACATGGCGTGCGGGACCCCTTGAGAGGTAGTTAGGGTTTCAGGTAGGAGATTATTACATGGTGTGTGGATCGGACTACACAGCACGTGGTCCATCCCCAGATACTCGGTGTGTACTTTATAAAGTACACATACATGAGATGAAGTACATGGGTTGCCTACATGGTGTGTACTCCACTACACTGACACGGCTTGATGATATGGGTTGTTTACATGGGCCAGACCTGGGGTCAAGGGACACAATGTGTAACCCTTCTACATATTGTGTAATCTTTTATACATGTATTAGAACCCTTTTCCTCTATGTCTTGGACAAGTTTTATTAGGGTGTGTTCCAATTATCATTTAACTAAGGGTTAGTATGGAATCATCGCCTACTCCTAGGGCTACGATCCCTTCAGCATGACTTCTTAGAAAGAGTCATTGGAATCCCTCCAAAAGGCCCAGAGTGATACCCTTTATTCATATTCATGCCCTAAGTGGAGTTATTGATATCATCATGACCAACAGTACACGGGAATCGATCCTCTGCTTAGCGGTTTAATCCAAATTGAGTTTTTGGTATCACCCCATAGCCTTGGCAGTGATCCTCATCTTTGTATCGTATTCTCTTTAGACTATCAATGTGGACTTCTAATAGTGTGACCTAAGGAGTATGACCTCTCAGATATACATCATCAGTGCTATCAAAATCAGGAGTGTGTTCTCTAGATGAATTCTTTGTATATCTTTTGAGAAATAATCCTAGGAATGGTATACTATGGTTGTGACTTACTTTTAGATTATGTTTCTTTATTGATTATATTTATATATTCTTATTATATGTGTTGTTGGCATATACATGTGTAGAGATAGCTATATTTCCTATATTGTATACTTTGTAGTTTTGGGGTGTCTAACTGAGTATTATTATACTCACATATACACATGCTTTTCCCACACATCTTATGTCTTGTGAAAACGATCTACCTTTTGATAGAAACCTTGGTGGACCAAGACCATACGGTGCTTAGTGAGACTGGACAGACCAAGGTGTGTTCCTATGGTATTCAGATAGTAGTCCATTTACTTTCAGTTTGGACTTGTGCTACAAAATTTTTCGGTGGGCTTGTATTTGGCCATGTTTGCTTTATTTTACTTCATATCATACTCCAGTTATGGGATTAGATGTATGCATGCATGGTTGTTCACTTTTTTTACATTTCATCATTGTATGGGCTTGGAGATGTGTCCATCTGTACCAGTACTTTGGCTAAGGCCTCCCATGTCAGTGATATTCCTTCTCAGTGCTAGTTGAAATCCCCTGGCCTATTGGAGGTGAGCTTGGGGAGTCATGACATGGGCCCCACTAGGACGAGTCGTGACAACATTTTAGTGTGACAGCTACTCTTGCGACATTATCACATACTATGTTATGTAGAAGAACAATAATGATGTGATAGGAAGTTTATTAATGTTTAAAAATATGAATACAAGTTATCATAAAGCACACAGAAGTTTGTTTTAGGACATCAACTCCAACAAAGAAGGTGTTGTTTCATATAGCGCCTTGCCTTCTTTTTTTTAATTTTATATTTATTTTTACTATGTTTTTAATTTTAAATTTTTTTATATATATAAAATATATATATATAACACATTTTCAAAAAATAATATTAACGATGTATATAATTACACTATTATAAATAAAATATTATTATTATTATTATTATTAAACATAAAAATATAAAAAAAATTAAAAGCATTATTATAAAATATAAAAAATATTTTTTGTTAAAATAATTAATATTTTCTATTTATAGTCAAATAAATTACAATGTTATTATCATTAAATATTATTATTGTTTTATAAATTGTCAATAATAACATTATTATTAACAATTATATTTCCAATATTAAAAATTTAACTAATATTTATTTTAAATTATATTATTAATTAATTTATTAGTAGCATTAATAATTATATTATTTACATAATTATTCATAATCATTGCTGTAATTCTTATAAATAATTTAAAATATTATTGTTATTTATTATAAATGTAATTAAAAATATTTAACAACAATAACAAAATTAATAATAATTATTTATTATTTTTTAAGTTCATTTTATTTTCAATTAAGTTTTATTTGTAAAGTAAATATTTTAAATTGCATTTAGATTTTATTTATACTATATTTTATGCATATAATTTTTTTAAAGGGTAAATGTTATTTTTTTAATCAATGGAGTTTGTGTCATGTAAATTATTTTTGGTTTTTTATATTTGTTAAATTAATTTTATTTTCAACTATTTTTTTATGTTTAATCCATGTTTTAAGTTTCATTTAAATTGTACTTATAGTTTATATTTTATAGGCTTCCAAATTCACCTACATGAAATGTAATAATGTTTTAAGTATATGAGTTTGAAAGCCTATAAAATATAAATTTTATATACAATATAAATGAAATTTAAAACATTAAATAAAAAAATAAAAAATAATTGAAAAATAAAAAATTGTAATAAACATTGATGAAAAATAGTTTCAATGGAACAAAGCATTATTGATTCAAAACATAACATTTTTACTTATACAAATTTTTTAAAGAAAACATTTTTTAAGTAAATTAAAAAAATTAATATTTTTTGACATTAATTTTATTTAAATTTTTTTTTCACAATCAGTGTTTTAAATTTCATATAGATTTTATTTATTCTATATTTTATGTGCATAAATTTTTTAAAGTGTACATGTTATGTTTTTAATCCCTAGAGATTTTTTCATGTAAATTATTATTGGTTTGTTATATTTATTAAATTATTTTTATTTTAAACTATTTTTTATATGTTTAATCCACGTTTGATGTTTCATTTATATTTTTCTTATAGTTTATATTTTATAGGCATCCAAAGTTACCTATTTGAAACATAATAATGTTTCAATTATGTGACTTTGAATGCATATAAATTATTTTTCATCAGCATTTTTTATGAAATTATTTTTATATTAAATTATTTATTATATTTTTAATCCATTTTTTAAGTTTAATTTTTATTGGACTTATAGTTTATATCTTATAGGATTTAAAATTCACCTACTTGAAAAATTTTTGCATTTCAAGTAGGTGACTTTGGAAGCCTATAACATATAAACTATATGACCAATCTAAATAAAACTTAAAACATTTATTAAAAAAATAATAAATAGTTGAAAATAAAAAATATATTAATAAATATAACAAACCAAAAATAATTTACACTAAAAAATTTTATTTATTTAAAACATAACATTTTTACTTATAGATTTTTTATTCTCCAAAACATTTTTTTTGCAGATTAAAAATTTTTGTGCATTATTTTTTGAAATTCATTTTATTTTCAATTAATTTTTATTTGTACAATCAATGTTTAAAATTTTATTTAGATTTTATTTATACTATATTTTTTGTGGATAGATTTTTTAAAGTGTAAATGTTATGTTTTCAATCAATATTGTTTGTATCATTTAAATTAACTAGTACCCCAACCCATGCAGTTGCACAGGACAAGATAGTGAATTGGTCAATGAAAACATGGATTTTACTAAAAAAACAATAGAGAGAAAGAAATATGAGTAAATTGATAATATTAAGGGCCTACCAAATATTAAATATTATGTATTTTATGGTATTGATATAGCATCAAATTTTTTTCTAAAACATAGGTTTGAGAAAAAATTATTGATTCAGATATCTATTCAATACTTAGATTTTTCTAAAATAATGTATGAGAAAATATTATATATTTTATGGTTTTGATATAGCATCAATTTATTTTCATAAAAGTTGTTTGATGTGAATTCAATAATAATATCATCCATATCAACATACATGATCACACTAAGCTTCAATGAAAACAAATTCTAAGTTCAATAAGGTAATATCAACAGTCAACTCATGGGAATATAGACACTTTTAGTCCATAAATGATATTACCTGATATTGAGGGTATTAAGGACGACCTATACATGGTTTTCTTCTCCACCCACAAAGAAACAGAGGGTATATAGGGCCACTTGAAACTCAGGGCTGACACCCACCAGCATGCTGGACACTATTTTCACCACTCCATTCCATTCAAATTGAATAGTAACCAACTATATTTCCCAGTCATATATATGTCCAACCTTCCCTTTCTTTCCTGCAAGTATAATTGAATCCAATTATGGAATCTAGAAACCACCTGTTATCAACGAAAAAAAACATGTTCAAAATGAGAGATATGCTTAAAATAATTTTGTAAATATGAAAAGTGATAACAAACATCCACAGATTTTATATAGATATAAGAAATTTAAAGGAAAAACTATTCAGAAGATGGATATTCAAAGACCTATGGTATATTCAAAAAATTAAAGACATGTTAATAAAGTAAAAACAATGTATAATAGAGTTCAAACACCATTTTATGCAGTAAAAACACTTATGAATAAATTCATACAAACATAAGACACATACTATATAGAGTCTAAACAAACCACATTGATAAAATTACAACCAACCTATATTCATGTTGGTGTCTTCAATGAAGTAGTGTGTGGAGCATAAGAAGAGGGAGTGACCCATGGGATGTAGTATGTTTCCCCTAAACATTGTAAAGATAGTGATCCATGGAATGTAATTATCATGATTATTACTGAACATGAATCCATCATACATGAGTATAGTGGATTTTTGATCATTGATACATCATGAGTGTGTTATTATTGGATCTATCATAGTATGGTTGAACAATGTTATGTTAGTTTGATTTGTTGAAATAATAAGATGAAGGATTTGAGAATGCATGATTGATTTTTATGGTGGTTGTATTAAAGTGTTAACTTTCACATTTTATGGTTTTTGGGAGTATGAGAATTTATTGAGTTGATTTTTTAATGATGGAATAATTTTTGATGAATGTGAATTCACCGCATCTATATGGTAGCTCTAATGTATGAATATGCAACAATGTTCATAAATAAAATGATTTATAACAAATATATGATTCATAAAGGATTCACTTGAGCATAGTAATTTAGTTAATGCTTTTAAATAGAGGATTTGGGATCAGGTTGTGCCCTTATACAAACCCTAATATGAAGTTTCCTTAAGTGAGAATTGGTTTAGAATTTCCAAGCATAGATGCACCATTAATTTAGAATAATGTTAAGATATTTTCTTTGGGAATCCAAAGTGGTTCCATAGACATTTATTTTCCATATAGGGTCTTCCTACTGTATGAAATGCAGTAATAGTGGCCTTTTTTTAAGAATTATTGTTAGAGGAGTATATTATGTTGGAGCATCTATTAGTGGAAGACACGTTGGTCAAAATAAAACATCAATACAACTGGGTAGTTATTATCATGTGCAAGGTTCTGAAAAAACACCAGTGTAGATATGTTCATATAATAGATGGAGGTAATTTGGGGACACCTGATATAGTTCAAGTTATGATTTGTGTTCCCCCTTCATAAACCCTCATACTTCTTCACACGGGTGTGAGATATTCATTCCTAAAACATTGTTTGTTTGGGGGTTATAGATCCAAGGAAACCTCTACCCAAAACTTTATTAGCTGGGGAATTTATATTTTTGGATATAATCTTTAACTATATTTATCTACCGAATTGAGTTTATCCTTGGTATATAAAGGGGTATATCATGGTATTCCTTCATAATGGAGATTAGAACCAACAGTATAATCATTTCTATGTATTGGTTACCCATTTATAACAATACAATGTCATATATAGTTGACCAGATAAGGTGAATACCACCTTTAGTGGTGAGAAAGATCCTTGGGAATTTATTTCTATACTGGAGCTCAACCCATTCTAGTAGAAAACACTATTGATTTAATGTTTTTTTTATGATAAAGTCCTTTTGTATGTGAGTCTCTTTAATCCTTGGTCTAACAGTGCAAATCTAATTACAAACAAAGATAAAATTTAAATTGATTTATCATATGATTTTATATCATCTTTCTACAAATATTGAATCATTGTAATCCATGAGGTTTCCAATTCCCAGAATGTCTAAAACAATTATCTCAAGGATCCAGTTAAATTAAAGGAAGTAGTGATTTCAATATAGAGGCAACATATCAAGGAAGGATCTGGGGCATTTTAAAATCCCTTTGTGACCTTTAATAAGGCTATCAAGGTAAAATAATTTATCTCTAGAAAAAAAAAAGAAATTTTGGAACTAATATCATACCAAAAACATATCATAAAGAGAAATATTTTCCTATGGATGAATGAGACTTTACCACCGGCATATTGAAGTGCCTTATGTTGTGGTAGTAATAAAAACTGAATTACCGGATTAGAAATATTGAAGTGTGGATTTTGATGAAAGGTTGTGCAGAAGTAAATCAATATTTCTAATCTTGTAATAGGGCCACAATGTAATTCGTATAAATAGCACAAGGAATTTTGAAAGATGAAATTAAATAAATAATGTATAGAGAATGTGAAATTTTAATTTGGTCATTGTGAAAGGTGTCATGAAAGAGGTGAAAACTAAGGAGAATGAGGAGATGAAGGTGGAGGAGATAGATTTGGAGAATGGTTTGGAGGAGAATGGTTTGGAGTAGAATGGTTTGGAGGAGAAGGATTCATTGGAGAGAGTCGGATTTAGTAGAGACAGAATAAGGATTGGGGATTAGAAATGGGAATAGGGATTGTGAGGGATTATGGAATATGGATTGTGAGGGATTTGGGAAGGGGACAAGTAGTAGGAGGGGAGGGGAGGGAATGGGAGGGGAGGAGGTGGAGGTGGTGAGGCGCAGGTACAGCCGTAGAAGGAGGTGACGATGGTGAGAAGGTGGCAGAGACATTGAGGCAGAGGCGGCAATGGTGAGGTGGAGGTGGACATGTGGGAAGGAGGATGGGATGGGGGGAGGTGAGAGGGATGAGGAGGATATGGGGTTGGGGAAGGAGAGTCAGGGGGTGGGGGAGGAGGGTATCGCAGGGAGGGAGAGTAGAGTTGAAGGGGAGGCAGACACATAGAGGAGAAAAGATGTGGAGAAGACATGTGTCCATGGGAGGGATGCACTATAGTATAGATAATAGATTTCAGTGGAAGTTCCACAAAACTGAAAAAATCCAACCAAAAAACTAGAAGGTTATCCCCAACTTGGAATAAAATAGGACAGTAATCATCAAAGTGGGTAATAGGATAGTAATCATGAACAAAATCTACATACCTGTATGGAATAAAATATGGACCTGTTTGAAAAAAAATATGAAAAAATTATAAAAAAAAGATGAACCTATTAAAAAATATAAACCTTTAAAAAACCAAACTCACCATTCCAATATCACTAAATCACCTCCACCATGGTATATGAAAACCAAACTCACCATTCCAAAGAATCTTTGTCATCTTCCAGGAAGAAACATTAAAAATCACCAAAGACAGATCATCCTAAAAATAAACCAACCAATGACATTGAAAATGTAAGACCTCCAGAAAACAGGGAAACCAAAACACTACCATAATTTAAGGATAAAAAACTCTTAAAGAAGAAATGAAATCAAAATGGAATGGACTCCGGGAACATCTCTGAATTCATGAACATAACCTCCAAAAACCTCAATGAAGACTACTGCACCTGACCAAAATGGGGTTTAATGAAAAACATCTAGAAGTGAGAGAAGAGATTGAACCAAATTGAGGATGACTCTACAAAGTGAATTCCTTCCAAAAATTCATCTCTTGGAGGTTTTATGGGTTGGATTATAAATATTACTTCAACCTGTATAAAATTATTGAGTCATGGAGGATGGGGAAAGGAGAAAGTCAAATAGTTTATTAATAAATCAGTTATTAAATATCAATTTCAGTAGTAGTTTAGAAAAACTAAAAGAATACAACCAAAAAACTAGAAGGCTAGCCCCAACTTGGAATAAAATAGGATAGTAATCATTAAAGAGATAAATAGGATAGTAATCACGAACAGAATCCACATACCTATATGGAATAAAATATGGTCCTATTGGAAAAATAATATATGAAAAAATTAGAAAAAATATGAACCTGTTAAAAAAATATAAACCTACAAAAAAAACAAAACTCACCTTTACAACAACACGAAAACACCTCCACCATGGGATATGAAAACCAAACTCACCATTCCAAAGAATCCTTGTAATATTCCAAGAAGAACCTTTAAAACCCACAAAAGCCAGACCATCCTAAAAAACAGAGAAAAACCAACCAATGCAATTGAAAAATGAACTAATATAAATTAAGATGCCAACATCTTGTCAATAGCTTTTAAGAATCCTAAGCTGATGGTAAAATTAAATGAAGTCCTACATCATTAGTTCTTATACCTTTAGTTCTGCCTCACTAAATGAAAATCACTAACTCAACCCCATGAGTACTCCTTTAACCCAAGATAATAGATTATTCTAAGTGATATTATCCTTTACATGTTTTAATACATAGATAATTTTCCTTCAATTTTTCTCATTAACATTACTTCTAGGGTCTTTCATCCATTATCCTTCATTTCTTGTCTCAACTTCATTTATTTCATCTAACTGTGAAACCCCTATAAATATTTTTCAAAAATTAGAGATGTGAGGTGTGAGGGAATAGGAACATACCTATAACCAAAGGATTTTTAGAGGATGACAATGAAAGACCAGATTGTAAAGGAGGTCTTCTATTATGAGGGAATAGAGAATGATGAGAGGCATGAAGCTAAGGTAATGAATAAAGGAATGAAATGGAATAAAATTTTAAAGAAATCAAACAAACCCTCCTTGAAGCGATAAATAAAATTATGATTCAAGTATACAAAGGTGGAGTTTTATGCATAGGAGGAGGTAGAGGCAGAGGTCGATGAGGAGGAGGTGGAAGAGGCTAATCTAGAGGAAGTGGTGGTGGAGGCCGATGTGAGGAGGCAGAGGTAAAGAATAACTGTCTTGATGAGAGATTGATTTTGAGGAATTGTGGGTATGAGAGGCGAGATCTAGGCGGGTATCGTGAAGATACGGAGAGGGTGACGCGTTAGTAAATTGAACGTGGTGAAGACATGTGGAAGGAAAAATACAAGGTTTGGTATAGAAAATGGATTTAAGAAAATAAAAATAGAAAACCTATATAAAATTCACTTAACCTATATGATTTCGATATTAATTATCAACAATAAAATAGTGCTAAGAGTAACTTTTATTTTTCAAAAAAGTAAACAAAAATAGATCTACATTAAAAAAATATAAATCCCACTATTTTTTAAAGAATACCCTCCTTAAAAAGGTCTTAAAATTTAATAAGGAAGGAAGATAAAAATAAGTTATTATATAACTTATGACACATACCTCTATCAAAAATAAGCTGAAATTTAGAGAATAGAGAAGTCCCAAAAACTCCCCCTTGTGGAAGTCTCATAGAGGTTCAGTAAAGATTCCCCGGAAGCATCTTGATTCAGAATGATGCATATCCAAATATGTTATCATAATCATATAAATGTGAAAATATGGTCAGGAATAAATAAAAGAAAATACAAAAGGTTGATAAAAATTACCTTAATAATAAGTTGGAATCACCCAAAATTGATTCATTTTTGAATGATAATAAATATATTTGGAAGATAAATAGTGTATAATTAAATAATATAGGAATTATTTGTTGAATAAATTATGTTTTCCCCAAAAAATGAGAACAAAGGTATAACTTATCCATTAATAGAATAATCAGATGTCAAACTGCTAGGTCTGTAGAGAAGACGGTCTAGAGAGAAGAGACCCTGGAACAAAAAGAGAAAAGTATTTTATGTCATAAGTGTCACCTGTTGAGAGGTAGAGTTGATAAATTCAATATGATTATTATCCTTTTAGAAAACCTATATAAGGGTGTTTCGTGGTGATACATGTATAAATTGTTTCATGAATATTTTACTTGAAAACTCAATGATGTCAACTACTTGGTGTTTGGGTTCAAGAACCACCAAGATTGAAACCATTGAATTTTTTATTTCTTTGAACATGAAAACACATTATATAGGAGTGATTACTCTCCTTGTATCCCAAATCATGATGTTTGTAATGAAGAAGAGTTATTTTTATACATTCTGGTTATCTTGTTGCTACATTTTGAGGATGTACTAATGATTTCTAGGAAGTCCTAGTTAGTGGATTTAGTATACATTCCTTCTAATATAAACTCTGGTGATCATCCTATAATTTTCTTTTCCTTGAATCGGCCCCTCAATGAAGCAGTATTCAGCACGCCATCAACCATAGTACTTAATGGTGATAAGTAATTTTTTTGTGGTGATCAAGAAAAAGGAGTTTCCCTCCCTTTTTGGGAAGTTCCTTCAAAATTTGATTCAGGATGGAGGGCCATATGTACCTTCGTTGGGGCTTTAATTACTGCAAGAGCTATCAGGACATCCAGAAAACAACATAGGATCTAAGTGTTTTGTATTATCATATAATTAAATTCATAGGTGAATGAAATCACTAAGAAATAAAATGAATAATGGTAGAGTTGATACCTAAAAGTTGAGAAGATTTTATACTTGTGTTTCTGGTGAAGACCTTTATCAGAGATAGGCATACAATATCCATGTTGGGGTTTTACTTTTGGGACATGGAATATGAGAGGTGCTGGAATTTTACAATATTCATGAAATTATTGATTCAACTATAATTGATTGAGATGTAGTCATGAAACACCAATTGAAACCAATTCAAGATAGGAACCCTGAATCAAGAAGGATTTTGAAATATGAATGTAAAAACTTTTATGTATTCATAAATTGTAAGAACATTAAATAAGTTTTCCAGAGTAAAAAATATAAGATCCATACATGTTTGTACTTCTTCTACTAGTTCTCATAGGGTAAGAATAATTCAAGGGGAAATGAGTGAGAATGAAAGATACATGATAATACCCATGTAACAAATATGTCCTTGATACCACTATTAACAACACCCAAAGAAGCATAAAATTAGTATATACAACATTCCATAAGAAAATAAAATGATTTAGTGTTCATTGTTTCTTTGAGTGAGGGAACATATCCATGTATTGTTCAAGAAATTAAACCTAGTACAGAAAAATTGATAATGATAGCAACCAAAATTAGATGATCTCAAAATCAAAAAAAAAATCTGCGGGATGGGGAGTTTCATAGAAATCTATGAATAGAATAGTATAATCCAATCGACACAGCATATCAAAATAAATTTTTTCAATGAATAATAGTCCACTAGAGATGGGGAAGATCGACAAATCCGACCCAAATCGGCCCAAACAAAAATTCATATTCCTTTAGAACAAATGCCCACTCGTAGAGGCAGAGGTATCGAGGCGGGGATGCATGGAGGAGATGGAGGCGGTGAGGTGGTGAGGTAGTGAGGTGGTGAGGTAGGGATTCCTGGCAGAAAGACAACGAGGTGATGTGGCGAAGTCCTAGGTGGCGATGGAAATTTATCGAGTCGGGGATGCATAACAATGGTGGGGATGGATAGCAGAGGTGGGGATACGTGGTAGTGAGGCATCAAGATGGAGGCAGAGGTGGAGATGGTGAGGTGGAGAAGGGGTGTGAAGGAGGATGGGATAGGGGGAAGGAGGCGAGAGGGATGGGGAGGAGGCGGAGGTGGGGAGAAGATGGGGTCAGGGGAGGAGATTTGGGGTTGGGGGAGGAATCAAGGAGAGGGTATAGTAGGGAGGGAGAGTGGAAATGAAGTGGAGGAAGGCGTGTAGGTGAGAAATAACATGGAGGTGCCACGTGTATAGGTAGATACACCCTATAGTATAGATAATAGATTTTGGTTGACTATATTTCTAAAACTCTTTTTATTTTAAAATATTTTTTATATTTTTATTCCAAGTTTTAAATTTCATTTATATTTTATTTATATTTTATATTTTATAGGCTTTTAAAATTACCTACATGAAATAAAATATGTTTTGTTTTGTTTCAAGTTGGAAAATCTGAAATGTTATTAAAAATAATCTATAAATACAGTCAAAATGAAATTTAAAATATTAACTAAACACATAAAAATAATTAAAAATAAAAATATTTTCATAAAAATAATAAACCTACAATAATATAGACAAAATTATAGAATATAAATTATAATTCGATTCTAAATGAAATATAAGACATGCACTTAAAAACATAAAATTTACACAATAAAAAAATTATGTTCATAATTATTATCAAGAATCGCATTATAAATAGCATAATTATTTTAATTATTAATAATTTCATATTTTTTATTTTTTATTGTATGAATAAAGTAATATATTAATTTTTAGTTTTGTTAATAATTATATTATAAATTTAATACTTTTATATAGATATTATTAACTACGATACTTATTAATACATTATTATTAATTATTATTAATAATTAATAATTCCATAATAAATTATAACAATAAATTCGTGATTTATAAAGAAATAATTAATAAAGTAGCAATAATTAATATATTATTTTCATGAAGTCATAATAATTAATATATTATTTAATAGTAAAATTATTTAGTAATAATACTATTATTTACATCATCATCATCGTTATTATTAATTGTATTATAATCCATAAATATAATAAATATAAAATAATTTACATGACAAATGATATTAATTTAATAATAAATATTATTATTATTATTATTATTATTCTTATTATTAATTAAACTAATAATGACCTAATTAATATTGATTAGATTATTAATTATTACTAATTATTTTTAAATATAAATTTAAATATATTATTTATATTTATTATTATAAATTAAAAATAATAATATTATTATTATTATTAATTTCATTATTAATGGCATCATTTAAAACAAAAAAAATTAATATTAATTATATTTTTAACAACATTAATGAAATTATTTTTAATTATTTCTATGAATTTATTAGTCATCATTTATTACATTATCAAATAATAAATATTTTTTGGAAATATGTTATCATTAATAATTTATTATCAATAATGTGTTATTATAATTAATATATTATTCATTAAATGGTGGAAAATTGGTGTCTTAATACCACATTGTAAACATTGAAAAAATGTCGAGTATTGAACCCCACTACCACAAAAATAGCTTTACACAGTGATTCCCATTAATAGCACTAAAAACCCTTATTAAAGGGGTACCTTTATTAGCATTTTTTTAGTGATGTTAAAAGTGCCCCCTTTATCAGCGCTTTTTTAGAAGCACTGATAAATATCCCTCTTTATCAATGTTTTTTTACTAGTGTTGGTATATAGTATATTTCAAAAAACAATTATATTTAATTACAAAAATATATTAATATATAAATATATTTATATTGATATAAATATAATATATATTTTTTAAATATGTTTTAGATAAGGTAAATAGGCATTTACACTTGATATATAAGATATTTAGTGAATATGGATTATAAAATAATTTAAAAAATATTTTTAATTAATAATTAACTAATTATTAGCAATTAATAGTCATTTAATAAAAATTTGAAGATAAAAAAAGAAATAAAAAAATAAAATATCTAAAATAAGTTGAAAATGTAACTCAAACTTCAAATGGCCATAACTTTTGATCCAGGTGTCCATTTGGGCTCTACCACATATCAAATTGAATCTTGCGATGAGATCTACGCTGAAAAGTGTAAAAACCTAGTTTTTCATTTGAGTTGTAGATCTTTCCTTTTCATTTTATACTTAAGAAAATTGCGGAAAAGAGGTCTATGGTTGGCTACAGGCCTATTTCATGACGTGACTGGGGACTACATGTCGTGTACTTTTATGTACACATTGTGTATGGAGAGCTAAACACCATGTAATCCCAGTACACGGCTGTGTAATGGTTTGGACAAGAATTTTATGGAAATGAAATGTAGTCTCAAGTACACATTGTGTACTTTTTTTATTATTAAGTCGAGCAGTAGCGTCGTTTTTTCATACGGACAAAAATGACCCCCCCTTCGATGAGCAGCATGCCTCGGAAATCTTAACGTGAATTTGCCTCATGTTTCGTCATCTGATGCCTGATTTGAACATCATATGATCTGTTTAAATCCCATTGGTGAGTGATCAATTAATTTTGAGCCTTTCTTCCCTATTTCGTCTCTAGATTGATTTATCAAAGGTTGAACATTTTTTCTTGTTTTATAGATCTACTTCGTTCTAGGTCTAATCAAAGCATGACGCTGGACGAGGAGAGTCATATGAGTACGAGGTAGGTGGTCTCATGCCTTTCTCAAATTTTCAAGTTGATTATATGTGTCGGAGTGTTGCGTGCCCATTTTTGGATGTTTCCTAAATTGAATATTGACCTATGTTGTTACCTAATATTGATTATCCAATTGATTAAATGATTATAAGGAATGTTTGAGATTGTTAGTCTGGATTGAGGGCCACCCTGTGGGTGCATTTTCCCTTGGATGACCAATGTTTAGCTATTTGGCCTAGGATGCCTATGGGCATGCCTTAGATTCCCTTTTATGGGTTGTTTAAAATGTAATTGGTTAATTGAATGGTTTTCCCACGTGAGATAATAAATGGTTATGCCTTATGATAGTTTAATTCGCATGTTAGGCTTGTGATATGAGTTACCCATGTGAGTTATTATGTTGTTAACCAAGTAATAGTGTAAGTTACATGTGTTGTTTTAATGTTGAAATACTTATACACCATGCTTGGCCCTAATACATGTTGAAATGCTTATATACCATTTTTTGATCCTAGCACATGCTGAAATGCTTATATACCAGGTTTTGACCCTGATTGACTGCTGAAATGCTTATATAGCTGGTTTTGATCTAGTTTGGTGTTATTTTATACCATGGTTATATGGATTGTGTTAAACACATGAGGGGTGATACTTGAATTCCTCTTTAGGATGTTAGGAATGGACTCAGTTAGAAATTGAATAATGAAATGAAATGACTAATGACACTTCTGCCAAGCCAAAGCACAAGATTGGATTTGGTATTCACCCATACTTGATTGCATTGTATTCTGAGATAGCTATTGTGCTTACTTTTGAGTGCCTAATGTTTACTGATTTCACTATTATACACTGCCTTTTATATATATATTCATTGATAGATCAGCACAGATATTTGATGGTTTCCTACCGGGATTTAGTCTCACACCATGTTTGGGTCATACTTTTGGGCCAAAACAGATTATATGATTGCAGGTGTTGATCAAGGCAAGAACCCTTCTATTGGTACTTGATTTGCTGCTTAGGAGAAGAAGATCATGGGACTGAGCCGAGGCTTTCGATGCTTCTTATATTCCTTTTTCATTTTGTGATTTTGGAACATATATTTTGGATTTCTGTAGTGTAACTATTTTGGATATTTTCATAGAACATAACATGCTACATCGTCTTTTGTATGGAATGATGTTTGGTTTCTTATCAGTCTGCGACTATTAATTATAGTTTTACACTAGTTACTGTTTCTACTATTGTATTATTATTGATTCTGATGTGTTACACTCTTCCAATTAGGGAATATTTTCCCCACTATCACACCCTAGTCCCTTTATACTAGTCAAAAGCCTCTAATGTTTGGGGAAATGTGCTTGAGGGCATGTGGCCAACCAGGTACGGGGCACCAGTTGAGTGGAATCTAGATCTAGGATGTTACAAAGTTGTATCAGAGGATTTTTCTTTTCTAGTTTGCTTTATTTTTTGGAAATGATATATAGAGATGAAAATGCAAGTGATTTGGTACTAAGATGTTCCCGAGAGTAGCTACCCCACGTACAAGGTAAATCCAAATTACCTCAAATGAAATTGTAATTTTTGGATTTTGAACTATTATAATTGATTCGACTTCACCGTTGGGTGAAATACTTGTTTTGTGCTATTATTATTGATATAATTGTAGTTCTATTTTGTTTCAAACTGATGAGATGAGGGTATGTCATCACATTCATCATATAGGAACTTTATAGAAATCACATGTCATGCATTCTTGTCATGCCATTTAGAGAGAATTACTGATTGCATGATGTTGCGATAGATATCAAGCTAGATATGCATGTTTTTATGATAGGTATTGTGATAGATATGTATTTTGTTGTGATAGGTGTATTGGTACATTTTATGGTTGAATTTTATGGACACCAAACTTTGGTCCCTGAGGATTATGGGCCCTCTTGGATCGGAATTTAGTAGATCATGTTTCGGAAATGGGATATAGATTGTGTAGTTATGTGCTATATGTGATTCCAAACTTTGATTTTTGGGGAATATGGGCCTGCAAGGGTCGAAATTTTTCACACTATTGCTTTAATTTTAAAAAACAGGGCTTCTAGGGAAGTTTCAGAGGCTTACTGTTTGGAAACCCAGACAACACGGCATGTGGGTTCATGAACACATTCCATGTGTTCTTCTGTTTGGGAGGAAATTAACTTTTTTTAAGCACACATTGTGTACTTTGAGTATATGTCATGTGGTATAATACTATTTGTTTGACCATGTGAGAAAGAACACGGGATGTTGTGTTTTGAGAAGAACACGTCATGTACACCCCTTGTAATTTTACGTAGGCAAAACCCGTGTGAGTCTGGCCCTATAGAAGTACCTAGCCAGGAGGGGAAAATTGAGTACATTCCATGTGTAATTATGACACACTATGTACCTTGGATGTTTACACGAGCAAGGTAGGAGGACTTACATTCCCATGTAAGAGTTTAAGGGTACACGCCATGTTTAGGTTCTACACGCTGTGTACCCAATTTTTGTGAACTTTTGAGGATTTTATTCTCTTGTTTAGTTCTTGTGCACTTGAATTGCATACCTTGATGAATACACTTATAATTAGGTGTATTTGATGGAATTTATAGAGAAATTTCACCATGAATACCTCTAGTAGTAGTCTAGGAGAGTGGTGATGAGCATACCCTAGAGGTGGTAGGTCATGGGCTACCAATGGAACCTTCATTCGTGACAGTTAAGGCACCAGTGGTTACTCCGGACATAGGTGTTGATGCACATTTTTGTGAAAACTTTGTGTGATTTATTCAAACTTTATAGGGAGAACATCATCCTTCCACTTCTATGGCTGAGCTAACTAGAGTGTTCAAGTAGCAACATCCTCCCACATTTTCTGGGGATGGGGGACTGCAAGCTGTAGAGTCAAAGATAGATTCCATATTATTTATATTTGAGAATCTAGAGACACCTCTTGAGAAGAGGTTCAAACTCATGACTTATATATTGTGTGATTCCTCTAAGAGATGGTGGGATGTTGTTACTCAGATAGGGAATCATTGAGATATGCCTTGGGAAGACTTCCAAAGAGTCTTCCATGACTATTTCTATCCTGAGACATTGAGGGCTGACAGAGCCAGAGAGTTCATGCATCTAGATAAGGGAAATCTATCAGTTATGGATTAATGAGCTTGATTTACTAATCTTAGGTGATTTTCACCTGTTCTGATAGGTGATGGTATTTTACAGGCTAGGCGATTCAAGGATGTTCTCAGGTATGACATCCGATCATAGGTGAATATCTTCTATCTGACTACTGTATCTACAATAGTGAACCAGGAACTAATTATCAAGAAGAATCAGAGGGAATTTGGGGGTATAAGCCAAGGTGGTTCGGCACTGAGATCTAGTATTGTCTCAATAGATAGCAAAAAGTGTCGTCTGAGGCTTACTCACAGTGAATCTAGTAGTCAGAACATTTCTTTAGGTAGTCAGGTGAGGTGCTACCAGTGCAGAAAAGTTGGGCACACGAAACCTTATTGCATGATGGACCCAGTTGAATTCCAAGCTTGTGGAAATATGGTCCATCTATAGTGATTCTATATTAAATTTCCACTAGCAGCTAGTGAGATATGATCTGCATTGACTCCATGTTCTGGAGTAGGGCCAGCAGCTTCTCACCATTCAGGAAACTGGAATATGTCAGGACGCTCATGCTGAGGTGGTGGTCATGGTGGAGGTATCCAGACTCTAGGTTTTTAGAGACAGTAAAGTGGATCAGCTCAGGTAATCCAAGTTGTGCCATTGGGCCATGGTACAATCCATACTTTTACAGTGTAATAGACCCAGTAGGAGCAAGATCCTAGACCTTCTACTATGAGAGGTACTATTCTAATCACCTCCATTTTATCTTCTGCACTTTTTGATATAGGGGATTCAAAAAGCTTCATATTCATGCCTATTGTGAATATCCTTGGGCTCTTTGTTTTCACTTATGACGACGTTATGAAATTACACACTTCGTTAGGGATTAAAATGACATGTGTGCGACAGTGCAAGGAGTGCCCCCTTGATATTGATGGGTGTCACTTAATTTGGGATCTCTATATCTTAGAGATAACAGGCTTTGATATCATCCTTGGAATGGATTGGATAGTTTCATTTTAAGCCTTTGTTGATTGTTATCATCATAGGGTGAGTTTTATGTCACCAGAGGGAAGATCATTTACATACATGGGTGAATGGGATGTCCAGGCGAGTCGAGCTAGACCCGAGCATCGTGGGTTGAGTGGGATGATATCATATATTTACAGTTTATATATGGATGACTAAGGGACACATCAGATGGATTTTCCTCCAGTGGTTGATCATTTCAAGGACGTCTTCTTAGACAAATTTTCAGGTTTACCACCAGTAAGAGAGGTAGAGATCTCTATCAAGCTAGTACCAGGAACTGCACCGGTATCCATTCCTCCTTATAGGATGGCTACAATGGAGTTGCAATAGCTCAAGAGGTAGCTAGAGGATTTGGAGGCTAAGGGTTTCATCTGACCCAGTACTTCTCCTTAGGGTTCACCAGTCCTTTTTACAAAAAAGGTAGGTGGTGCCCTCAAGATAAGCGTGGATTATCAAAAATTAAACCAGTTTATGGTTAAGAATTGGTATCCTCTACCGCGAATAGATGATATCTTCGATTAGATCCAAGGAGATTGGGTATTCTCTAAGATTGATTTAAGATCTGGTTATCACCATGTGCATGTTCGACCTATAGACATACTTCATATATCCTTTTATAGCGGGTATGGGATATATGAGTATTTGGTTATGTCGTTTGGTCTCACAAACATGCTAGTGGTTTTCATAGAGTTGATGAAACAAGTGTTCCATCCTTACTTGGATTATTTTTTTGTGGTTTTAGTGTACGACATCTTGGTATATTCTCACAATCGATATGACCATGCCAACTATCTTGAGATTATTCTAAATACATTGAGAGAGAATCAGTTATATATTAAGCTCACAAAGTTCCACTTTTAGATGGATCAGATTCATTTCCTGGTTCACGCCATCTCGGAGATAGGAGTATCAGTAGACCTAGAGAAGGTGAGAGTAGTAGTTACCTAGGAGCATCCCAAGAACGTATTTAATGTGTGGAGTTTTCTGGGGATATCTGGTTACTACAGTAATTTCATACAAGACTTGTCATGCCTATCAGTGTTGATGACGGACTTGACAAGGAAGGGTGTGAAGTATGTATGGTCAGATTCTTGCAAGACGGACTTTCAAGATCTAAAAGAGAGATTAATTTCATCATCAATACTGATTTTTCTAGAGTTGAGCAATAGTTACACTATATACTATGACGCATCAGGTATCAAGATGGGAGCAATGCTTATGTAGGGGGTCGAGTCATTGCATATGGGTCTCAAAAGTTGAGGCCACATGAGAAAAACTACCTGATGCATGATCTTGAGTTATCTGTGGTTGTCCATTCCTTACGATGTTGGAGACATTACTTATTGGGGGAGAGTTTTGTGGTGTACACAGACAACAAAACTCTCAAGTATATCTTTACTCAGTGTGATCTAAATATGAGGCAGTAAGGTTGGGTGGAATACCTTCAGTCCTTCGACTTCGAGCTTGCCTACATGCCTGGAAAAGGCAATGCAATGGATGATTCCCTGATCAAGAGGACTCAGATACAGGCAGTGCAGTAGGCTGGTAGCGAGTGGAATCTTATGGCATTGTTCTCTAAGATTCACTTGGAGGTGAATGATAGTCAGGGACAAACTTTTTCTTGCATCCTTAGTTATTACCTTTACATTATTGGACAGAGTTAATATAAGGTAGCTATCGTATTCTGAAGGCCTAGTTCTATAGGAGAGTATGTCAGGTGAGGACCCTCCTCCTAGTTGGACCATAAGAGAGTATGAGGTTATATGGTTATAGGGTCGTTTATGGGTTTTTGCAGACATGCACGAGGAGATGATGTGGGATTTTCATGATTTAGTTTGGTAAGTGCATCCTGGTGTCACCAAGATGTATCAGGGTTTTCATTGTCAGTACTAGTGGCTAGGTATGAAGGGAGATATAGCTGGTTTTGTCATGAGATATTTCACCTATCAATAGGTGAAGGTGGAACACCAAACACCAGCAGTAATTTTGCAGTATCTACCCATTCTTGAGTGGAAATAGAATGAAGTTGCGATGAATTTCATGATGGGTTTACCGAGGTCTCCCTGAGGTAATGATACATTGTGGTTTGTGGTTGACAGGATTATGAAGGTTTCACATTTCCTACCGATCAAGGAAACCTTCGATGTTGATGAGCTTGGAAGGTTGTACATCTAATATATTGTATTACTACATGGGGTTCCTCATTATATCATTTAAGATAGGGAATTCCATTTTACTTCTCGTTTCTAGAAAGGGATCTAGAGAGATTTGGGTACACAAGTGCTTCTGAGCATAGCTTACCACCCCTAGATAGATGGCCAGTCAGAGCACATGATTTGGGTGTTGGAGGACATGCTTCAGGCATGCATCCTAGATTTCAGGGGGTTCCTAGGAGACACACATACCCCTTATTAATTTCTCCTACAAAAATATCTTCTAGGATACTATTCAGATGGAACCATGTGAGGATATGTATGGTAGGCCATGTCGATCACTCCTGTGTTGGATAGAGGTAGGAGAGGCAGCGATGTTGGGACCTCATCTTGTCCAGGAGACCACTGAGCAGGTTCAGTTGATTTGGAAGTGGATGGATACTGTGTAGTCTCATCAGAAATCATATGCTGATCACTATAGATGACCTTTGTAGTTTGAAGTTAAGGATTGATTTTTTCTATGTGTTGCACTGAGATTGGGACACAAGAGGATCAGGAGACAGGTTAAGATTTCACCGAGGTACGTCGGTCCAATTGAGATTCTGAATAGGGTTAGGCTGGTTTCCTATAGATTGTAGTTACCTCATAGGTATAGGGCTATGTATGACCTCTTTCACATTTCTCAGTTGCAACATTACTTTTCAGACCTGTATCACACCTTTCATCCTGAGTGGGTGGAGTTTCAAGAAGATGCATCCTTTGAGGAGAATGTCATTCGTATTGTGGATCGTAGCACAAAGTTTCTCCATGGTCGGTCTGTTCCTTTGGTACGGGTTCTATGGAAGCACGGCCGAGTGCAAGGTGAGACTTGGGAGAGGGAGGCTGACGTATGATCACAGTGGCCAAAGTTGTTCTCAGATATTTCTTCATCACCCTTGAAAGGGAAATTTGGGGATGAATTTATTTAAGGGGGGAAGTTTGTAAGAACCTGGTTCTTCCTTTGAGGTATGGATCTTTCCTATTCAGTTTATACTTATGAAATTTGGGGGAAAGAGGTCAAGGGGTAGATACGGGCATGTTATATGACATGACCGGGTATAACACACTGTGTACTTTTATGTACATGTTGTGTATGGAAGGCTACATGCCATGTAAGCCCAATACACGATCATGTAATGGTCTAGCCAGGAATTCTACAAACATGGCGTATAGTATCAAGTACACATCATGTACTTTTTTGTATAATTAATTCGGTAAATAGCATCATTTTTTCAGAAGGACATAAATGAACCCCCCCTTTGATGAGTAGAGTGCCCATGAAATCCAAACAGGAATTTGCCTCCCATTTTTTCATCCGACGCTTGATTCAAACATCATTAGATCCATTGAAATCTCCTCGGTGAGTTCTCGATTCCTTTTGAGCCTTTCTTCCCAATTTTGTATCTCAATTGAGTTATCAAAGGTTGAGAGTTTTTTTTTCTCTTTTTGTAGATCTACTCTGTTCTAGGTCGAATCAAAGCCCGCCGCTAGACGAGGAGAGTCGTACGGGTACGAGGTAGGTGGTCTCATGCCTTTCGCTAATTGTCAAGTTGATTATATGTGTCGAAGTGTCGTGTTCACATTTTTGGATGCCTCCTAAATTGAATATTGGCCTATTTTGTTACCTGATGTTGATTAGGTAATTTATTAAATGATTATAAGGCATGTTTGAGATTGTTAGTCTAGATTGAGGGCCACCCTGTGGGTGCATTTTCCCTTGGATGAAAAACGTTTAGCCATTTGGCCTAGGATGCCTATGGGCATGCCTTTGATTCCATTTTATGGTTTTTTTTAAATGTAATAGGTTAATTGAATGGTTTTTACAAGTTATATAATAAATTTTTATGCCTTGTGATAGTTTAATTTACATGTTAGGATTGTGATATGAGTTAGTCGTGTGAGTTATTATGTTGTTCACAATGTAATAGTGTAAGTTACATGTGTTGTTTTAATTATAAAATTATTATACATCAAGATTGACCTGGATACATGCTAAAATTCTTATATATTGGGTTTTGACCTTGGAACATGTTGAAATGCTTATATACTGGGTTTCGACCCTAATTGACTGCTGAAATGATTATATTTCTGGTATTGATCCAGTTTGGTGTTATGTTATACCATGGTTATATGGTTTGGTTTAAACACACATGGGGTGATACTTGAATTACACTTTAGGATATCAGGACTAGACTCATTTATAAATTGAATAATGAAATGAAATGACTAATGACGCGTCTCTCAAGGAAAAGCACAAGCTTGGATTCAATCTTCGCCCATATTTAATTACATTGTCTTCTGAGATATTTTTTGTACTTACTTTTGAGTACCTAATATTTACCGCTTTCACTATTGTACACTACCTGTTATATATATATTCACTGATATATCAACACAGATCTTTGGTGGTTTCCTACTAGGATTTAGTCTCACACCCTGTTTGGGTCATGCTTTTGGGACCAAACAGATTATATGATTGCAGGTGTTGATCAAGGAAATCACCCTTATACTGGTACTTTATTTTCTATTTAGGAACATGGGAGCATGGGACCAGGGCAAGTATTGTGATGCTTCTTATATTCCTTTGTTATTTTTTGATTTTGGAACATATATTTTGGATTTATGCAGTGTACCTATTTTGGATCTTTTCTTAGAACATAACAGGTTTCATCATCTTTTGTATGGAATGATGTTTGGTTTCTTATTAGTATTCCACTATTAATTATAGTTGTATGTTGGTTATTATTTCCCTTATTGTATTATTATTGATTCTGATGTGTTACACTCTGCCATTGAGGGCATAGTTTTCCCACTATCGCACCATAGGCCCTCGCTGCTAGTCGGCAACCTCTAGCATTTGGGGAAATATGCTTGAGGCCATGTGGCTAACTAGGTATGGGGCACCAGTTGAGTGGCATCCGGATTTGAGATGTTACACAAAGGTCTGGAATGTTCTCTATGAGTTTTTTCTGATTTTTTGACCCCCAAAAAGGCTCAGAAGGCCTCCAAAACTGATTTTTTAGTCGGGGTACCCCAATTTTTTAACATTCGATGGATTTTAAGACTCCTTTAAGAGGATATTTTTTCCTTTTTCAGTGGGTATTGAATCTGTTCCTAGATATTACATTCATATGGATATTATGTCTTTGACATTTTATCATTTTTTCACAATGTGATGTTATTTATAATCAAATATAAAACAATTTATACATATTTTTTATATATTCAATCATAAAATTTTAATTTTATAAATAAATAATTAAACATATTTACATATAAAATATCTTTATAAATATATAAACCATATCTAAATAAAAAATAATATCCATTTTATTTAAAATAAAAATATATGAATATTTATATACCAATATAATGTTTGTGTGTGTGTGTGTGTATCTATGTGTGTCTATATTAACAAACTGGTATATATTATCCATATATTATAATATATATATATAGATATTAATATATAATATATTTAAATAAATAAAAATGTGTATAATTATATTTATAGATACACATATATATAATATATATGTATTTATGTTTTATATATGTATGTATTTATTTATTTAATTATTACTAATACAAATATTCCCTTTATCAGCTTGAAAAAGGGATTTTAACAATTATAAAAAATGATGTTAATTGTAGCACTGATAAAGAAAGGGGGCCTTTATCAATGCTCAAAAAGTGCTAATAAAGTCCCCATGTGCTGTAGTGTGTTGTTTGTATAAAATCACACTGTAGAAACCTATAACCTGTACACAAAATATATTATTTAATTGAAATAAATTTCACATCATGAATACAAAAAAAACACTACTATATACATTTTAAACAATGTTTTTTATAATTACATTTACAATTACTATCCACAAAAATTTAAAAGCATTAATGTTTCATTATCTTTAGCACCCATGATACCCTCTCAAAAAGGTCTACTCATGGTATATGTTGCCAAACAAATCACCTCAACCTGAGAAAAATAATACACCTATCTAATAAAACAAATCTTATGTTAGTTATATTATAAAGAAATAAATTAAACATTAATACGAAAGAATACATTAAAAATTTTCAAGTTTAAATAAAATGAAAAATTGGAATTATACCGGCCACATTGTCCATTGTATTGAGTTGTGGTTAATTCCAACATCTCACAAATGATTTATGGATCATTCTCCTAAAGTATCAAAATAATTCAAATGTGTTTGATCAGTTTTTAGTATGTCAATTGTTCTTTTTAATAAAATTAATGTCCATTTTAAATAAAGACATGCTTGGAGTTATACCAGTCACAACATGCATGGTATTTAGGTGAGGTTGATTCCTAGATGTCAAAAATTACTTATGGATCATTTTTCTAAAGTATCAAAACAATCATAATTCTTTTGCTCAGTTTTTAGTATGTCACTTGTATTTTTTACTAAAATGTCATTTTAAACTGGAAACACGCACTTTGAGTCATATTGGTCACATCATGTTTTGGTTTGATGTGATACTACTTCCTACATGTTATAAATGAATTATGAATTATTTTCCTAAATTATCAAGACAATCATAGTGCATTTACTTGGTTTTCAATGAGTGAAACACATTTTGAACTAAAACGTCAATTTAAAACTGATAACGGACACTTGGAGTTATACTGGTCACAACGTGCATCGTATTGAGGTGTGGTTTATTATTATACATCACAAATGACTTATGGTTCATTTTAATAAAGTATAAAAATAATAAAAATGTTTTTTCTCATTTTTGATTAGGTTAGTTTTCCTTTTTACTAAAATTGATGTTAATTTTAAATAAAAAGACACACTTTGAGTCATACCGGTCACACCATGCATCAGATTGAGGTGAAGTTGATTAATACACATCATAAATGGATTATGTATTGTTTTCATAAATTATCAAAACAATATTAATGTGTTTTCTTAGTTTTTAGTAGTTCAGTTGTCCTTTTTACTAAAATTGATGTCAATTTTAAATAAAAAGAGGAAGTAGGATTCATACTGGTGACATCGTGCATTGGTTTGAGATGAAGTTGATTTCTACACATCTCAAATGACTTATAGATCATTTTCATAAAGTATCAAAACAATCTGAATGCTTTTATCAGTTTTGAGTAGGTCAATTGTCCTTTTACTAAAATTGGTGTCAATTTTAAATAAAAAGACTCACTAAGAGTCATACCAGACACATTGTGCATTGGATTTAGGTGAGCCTAATTCCTACACATCCCAAATGACTCATGGATCGTTTTCCTAAAGTATAAAAACAATACTAATGTATTTTCTCATTTTTCAGTATGTCACTTGTTCTTTTTGCTAAAATTAATGTCAAATTAAAATAAAAAACACACTTTGAGTCATATCGGTCACACCATGCATTGAATTGAGGTGAGGTTGACTCCTACATGTCAAAAATTATTTATGGGTCATTTTTCTAAAGTATCAAAATAATTATAATTCATTTTCTTGGTTTTTAATATGTCACTTGTTCTTTTTTCTAAAATTAATGTCAATTAAAAATAAAAAGACACACTTTGAGTCATATTAGTCACATCGTGCATCGGATTGAGGTTTGAATGATTCCTACAAATAAAAAATTACTTATAGATCATTTTCTAAAATATTAAAACAATAATAATTCTTTTGCTCAGTTTTGAGTAGGTCGATTATCCTTTTTACTAAAATTGATGTCAATTTTAATTAAAACAACGTACTTGGAGTCATAACAGGTACACCATGCATCAGATTGAGGTTTGGATAATTCCTAAACGTCTCAAATTACTTATGGATCATTTTCCAAAAGTATCAAAACAATTTGAATGTATTTTCTTGGTTTTGAGTGGGTCATTTGTCTTTTTACTAAAATTAATGTCGATTTTAAATAAAAATATGCACTTGGAGTCATATTGGTCACACCGTGAGTAGGATTGAGGTGTGGTTGATTATTACACATCCCAAATGATTCATGGATTATTTTCCTAAAGTATCAAAACAATCCAAATTTTTTTTCTTAGTTTTCATTATGCCAATTTTCTTTTTTACTAAAATTTCATTTTAAACTCAAAACACACACTCTGAATCATATCAGTCACATTGTGTATCAAATGAATATGGTACTGATTTCTACACATCAAAAATGATTTATGAATCGATTTCCAAAATTATCAAGACAATTTGAGAATGTTTTCTTATTTTTTAGTGAGTTACGTGTTTTAAACTAAAATGTCAATTTTAAACTGATAATGGACACTTGGAGTCATACCGGTCACACCATGTTTTGGATTGTGGTGCGGCTAATTCCTAAACATCCTAAATGACTTATGTATTGTTTTACTAAAGTATCAAAATAATTTAAATGCATTTTTTCAGTTTTGAGTATGTTAGTTTTCTATATTACTAAAATTAATGACAATTTTAAATAAAAAGAATCAGCTAGAGTCATTCCGGTCACACTATGTGTTGGATTGAGGTATAGCTGATTCCAAAACATACCAAAGACTCAAAAAAACATAAATTCTATTTTTACCATGATTACCATTGTATTTATTTGTTGAACTATCAAAAATGCATATTGAGTCAATGTTCTTATACGAAAAACTTTTCTTGTTGTTGAAAACTAGAAGAGTAGAGGAATTTCTTTTACTCATTATATTATGAGAAGTAACAACAATGGGAACTGGAGATTACTCCACTCTTTTGGTTTTGAATAATGAGAAAGGTCTTTTTTCAAACAACATCAACTCAATATGTAGTGTTGGAAGGTTGAAAAATAAAATCAATGGAAAGCATTTTCATTATCTCAGTTGCAGTCTCGAAGTACAATCTCTCATGAGCATGAGTAGTTTTGAACAAATTGCCTAAAATCAAAAAAATGAATCCACCTATATAAGAAAACGATTATTATGTGAGTAATACTAAAAAGAAGTAAATTAAACATAAATATGAAACAATCTAATAATTTTATAGAAGTCACATATTCATTCTATTTGTATACATTATTGTCTCGTTCCCTTGTTGTTATTATCTCAGTTATATTCTTGAACGAGCATGATCTGCTTTGAACAAACCATTCTAACTCAAACAAAATAATCCATCTACAGTGTTTACATTTATCACTTTCCTTCAAGTTCCCTTCACTTCCTTTAAAGGAAAGTGATAAATTTCAATATTGTAGGGGTGAAAAGTTTTTAAGGGAGAAGACATTGTCAGCATGAGTAGTAAAACATTTAATTAATATTATGTTAATACAGTATAGAACATATAATATTATGAGGAAAAAATATTATATTAAAAATAATTTTACCTTCTCATTGAACTCTGAGTTGCAGCCTCGAAGTCCAATCTCTCACAAGCATGAGAAGCTTCGAAAAAACCACCCCAACTCGAACAAAGGAATCCACATTTATAAGAAAACAATTCTTATGTGAGTAATACTAAAAAGAATTAAATTAAACATAAATATGAAACAATACACTACTTCTATGGAAGTGACATCTTTATTTTATTTCTGTACATTCTACCATCAGGCATGATACCCCTTTGTTTCTATGAAAATATATATTGTATTGTGAATATTATTCTTTTTTATAGTCATAGTATTACTGAAAAAATATAAATAAACAAATTATTAATAAATATTTTAAATGAAATAGTAATTATCTTTGAAAATACCTCTTCAGGGATGCTAGTTTTTTGATGGAATATGATCTCTATCATTAATTTACAAACATAATAACCACAATCTTTTCCATTTATTTGTTTTAGAAACTATAAAAACATTTAGAAAAATAATTAATTTATTTTTATATGTGTTTGGATAGTGAAATCTTATTATATATATCCTGATACTTGTCTAGTTGTAGAACTTTTCAGGATCCTTGTGCTTATCCCCTTTCTGCATTCCTTATTTTTCATGATATTGATATACCTCCCTATCATAACAGAATCCTCATTGAAACATAATCTAAATTATATAACTTAAATTTTAGTTCTAAAATGTTGGATGTAGTGTATTACTTATTGAAAAATTATAGCATGTGTGGTCGCTTTGTTGGGTATCCATGCAGTAAATCCAAAAAATAAATCTTTGGAGTATCCAAATTGACCTGAATAACCATCAAATGTTTCCTAAAACACAAAAATTAATAATTAATTAAATAAATGAAAATATATTTAATATGATTAAATTTTAGAGTTTTACCCATGTATCATTGGTATTAAGAAGATACTATCATTTGTAAGTTTTCTTTCAAACGATTTGACCAGGTCTACCACTATTTCATCCATTTTTTTGGATTCTTTTTTTTTTGTTCTGTATATGTGGTGTGAGGACTAATGATTCCAAAAAAATCATGGGGAAATCCCTTCAATTGGTTTTGATATATACACCTTCCAAAAATATGAAATGTGTCAAATTATGAAAACATACCTCATGTATACATTTACAACTGAGACTTTTATCTATTCATAGTTGATGATTTCATTTACATTCTCAAAAACAATGTATTTTATGCCTTACTATCCATAAATATTTTCATCAAAATAAAATATGTGACTACTACCATTTTGTAACTTTGTATCCATATGAACCTTTAATGTTACTAAATGTGTATATTGAATGGGTGGGGTAAATGTGATTTCGGAAAATATTTTTGATTGGTTGATCGATCCTTTAGATGGTTTTGAGTCGGTATTTCATTTCACCCCCTTCCCTTTGTCCATCTGTAATAGCATTCATTGGTTTAGACCTTTTTTCATTAATTGTTAAAGGTTTAGCTTCAAAAATAAATGGAAATGAATACCTCTTTGTCAACATGTTTTTTTACAAGATCTAATGTCCATGTGATGAATGTTCCAACAGCTCGGTCAACTATATGAATATCATTGTCATTAATTAGAATAGGTAGCTCGGTGCTTGGCTCATGAGAAACACTAATCACCACTCTCACAAGACCTATTGGAAGTGGTATGTTGTGTAGATGGTAATCTTGTATATTAAACACTATAGCCCTCACTACAAGGTGATGGGTGGGTGTTCATAGATATAAATCACAGTCATTTTCAACCTATAGAATATCAGTACAGAAAATGTATTAGCGTCTGTTTGATTCACATTTCACAAAAACAATTATTAAAACATTTATTACCTCAACTAAGGTGGCTCTTTCAGGGTAATGTCTCACCTCAATGCTAGTGGGGTTGGTAGATCTTCATGCAATGTTTGTTCTTGAGTTTTTTCTTCTCATTGATTCCCCCCCCATAACAATTTCTATCAACTCAGTCTGCCATTGGAATTTTTCTTCAAGATCATCTAATCTTGCTTTCATCTCTTTCATTTCTTCAGATTTATCCTCTTGTTTTTTTCTTAAAATATGTTTGGGGTGTCACCCCAAAACCTGCACCTCTGACATGACCATATTGTTTTGGCCACTTCAAGGCCACTGATAGTAGGTGTTCATATGGTATTGGTGTTGATGATTCAGGTGATTATGTCAGATAGAAAATATATGATAATAAGTAATCATTGTTATTTAATAGCGATTTAAATCAAAAAAATTATTATGTCATACTTACACATTTTTCCTACACTTTTTGTATGTTTTCATCTATTAGTATCCCATATTTATTTACATGTTCCTCATTCCATAGAACATGACGTAGGATAGAAGTGTCTTTGGATTTGGATTCATCAATCTGCATATAAATAGAGGAACATAATTATGTCATTGTTTCACATCACATAAAAGTATTATGTTAGATTTAAAATACATACCAATTTTTTCAAGGGAAGCATACCCCATCCTTACTTTATAGTAGGGGTATGTTGGTTTTTCCACCCATTCCTTATTTTATGCCCTCAGTTGTTATTTCATAAATAAAAAATTCTCAATAAAACTGATGAATATAGGTATTGTTAAACAATGTATTACCATACACAATATACCTAAAAAGACAAATCTACATGATGGCCAATAAATGTATCTCATGCTTCTTAGGTTATCAGGTGTGTATACATAAGTGGTGGGTGTGGTTTTATTTTCCCTTCAGTATATTTATGATGATATCTCATTAGAACTGTGTGAAAGCCTATGTGAATCCTTCCAGAAAGCATTAATACATGTTTCTTATGGGAGTCATCTACTATAAATTCACTATGAAAGGGATTATGAAGAGTAAGTAAATGTTTCATTATTTTATTTTTTCAGTAAAATAAAGAAATAATATCATAATGTTACCATAATATCTTCCCACATCAGTTTCTTAAGTGTGGGAACAACATAGTACCACGAATCTACATCAATAAGCACATGTTGTCGAGGGAGGATTCCAATGTAACTACTAAACATTGCCTTGTTGGGGTTAACATGCTAGTCATGCACATTATATCCAACCTCATATTTTATGCCTTTGCTTATAACCATAATTATTTCTACTAACACCACCAAACTACGGTGATCCTTTTTTTACATCACTGGTCCTTCATGGCCTACCATTTCCTCATATTCAATATCAGTAATATGTTGTTCCTCTGGATTGGTAGCATTGGAATGTGCATAAGTTCATTGTACCTCTGCACAGGGAGTAGCAGCAGGATGAGAAACCTATTGTTCCTCTAGAACGGTAGCATCGGCACGTGCATAAGGTCATTGTTCCTCTACATTGGGAGCAACAGCAGCTTGATAGACCTATTATTCCTCAAGAGTGGGAGAAATATCATATTAATAAGTCATTATTTTTATAATTGGTTTAACATTTAATTTAGATTACATAAATACAATAGTGAATATATAATAACATGAGGTAACATAATGTATATTACAAAAATGATATAACCTGATTATTGAACTCTCTTTTTTAAAAAGGATGAAAGGATTTGAACCCTATATCGACTATAAAAATCCCTTAATTTTGGTCTCCTCTGACATACAAAATTTCATCTACATTGGGACTACTTCGAAATGATTGTGACGTCCCAATGAAAGGTCCATCCTCAGTTTAATTTTCATATGACCCTTCAGTGGTTTTGGTCAATAATAGAAAAATTTACCACTTTTGGTTTTTGGGATCTAGAATATAAAATAATTGTACTGCCTGTGATGCCATTATAAATAGTTCATCTTTATACCCTTCCATACTAAAATCCACTTTCACAAATCCCAATTCATTAATTTTAACAGCACTCTTATTATCAACCCGCTTGCATTGAAAAATTGGCACTTTGAATATTTTATAATACAAATCCCATATTTGTTTGATGATTCCAAAGTATGACATATTCATCAAAATTGGATTTATGTCCTTAGTACTAGAAACACGCATCTCTTCATCCACAGGTGTAACTCCACTATTTTTCATTGTACTGTCTTCATCATGTTTATTTTATAGAACGTATAACCATTAATTACATAACCATTGTAAGATAATACATGCACACTTGGTCCTCTCTCAATCCATTGAAGTCATTCTAAAATTGAATCTGAATTTTCATTTGACTCTTTAAAAATATTGTCCTGAAACCATCCTATAAACTGTTTATTATGTGTATTTGATATCCATATTTCATCCCTTGATGTATTCAAATGCCTAATAATTTCTTTATGGGTTTCAACATATGGGGAAACCACCAAAATGTTTTTCAAAATGTAAAGGTGGGCCTGCTCCTGGTCTATAATATTGATTGTAACAACATCTCTTATAGAAATTCATTTACCCACAAGTCGCCCAGTGTGATGATATTTCAATATACCAATGCTTTCCACACCGAACAGGTAGTCGGTACAGAATTCAATGGCTTCCTCAACAATATATTTCTCCACAATACAACCCTCTGGACAAATTTTATTTTTGACATACCCTTTAAAAATATTCATATATTGTTCAATGGGGTACATCCATCTTTGGTTTATATGACCACATTGTCGAATCTATCTCACCAAATGAACCATCATATAAAATAATTCTTGTGGGAAGAACATTTCCAATTCACATAATATGATTGAAATTTCTCTTTCCATAGTCGTTAATTTCACTGGGTCTATAACTTTGCTGCATATAACTTTGAGAAAGAAACAAATCTTGGTTAATGTATGATAGATATTCTTGGGGAAAATGCAATGTAAAGCTATAAGAATTAGATCTTTCATCAAACCATGGAAGTCATGTGATTGCAGACCCTTTAAATTTAAATTGTTCATTGACATGATATTTTTTATATTCGATGAATACCTCTATGTAACCTTTATGTCATTTAAAAAGTTGAAAACTGATATATCTCCTTTCTGAAAAGAGTGTAAGTAGTTGGAGGAAGAAAAGTTCATTTTTTTACCCTTAACGGGCACTAACTCTTCCCATATACCTATGTCAACCATGTCTAACCTAGCCTTAATTCCATCCTTTATTTTGCTGAGTGAATTTAGTAACATTCCAATTACACTATCACATACATTTTTTTAGCATGCATAACATTAAGAAAATTTCTAACGTATAGACAATTCCAGTATGGTAATTCAAAAAAATGATCTCTTTTTTCAACTAGTTTTCATAAGGTTTTTCAAAAGCGGTTTACCAAAAGCAGTGTCCGCATATATTACTCTCTCAAATATTTGATCATCTGTTATTGGGGATGATGTTATATGTTCTTATGAACTTCCATCAAATAATGTTATCCAATATCAGTACTTATGTCATCGGGGTAGAAATCTATGATGTCCTAAAAACATAGTCTTATATGAATGTTTAAACCTAATTGATTGTATACCTTGTTTACAAATGGTACACCCTTGAGTTACTTTAATTCTATATCCTAAAAAAATTTATAAGTAGTAAAGTCATTTATCATCCCGTACAACATGGATCTCAACATGAAATCTTCATTGCTGAAAGTATCATACAAAATAACACCTAAATACTACAATAATTTCAAATCCTCGATCAATGGATCTAAATAAACATCAATATAATTACCCAATTGTTTTTCTTCTGATATAATCATACATAACATGATGTATTTTCATTTCATTCATAACCATGGTGGAAATTATAATTTACCAACATAACTGGTCATGTACTGTGAGTTCTACTTTGAAAACCAAAAGGATTCAATCCATCTATAGATAACGCAAGATGAAGGTTTCTCAACTTGTTTCCAAATTCAAGATACTCATGATTAATTTTCTTCCACTAAGGAGAGTCCGTCGGGTGATGAAGTTTCCCATATTTATTTCTTGTATCTGTATTCCACGTCAATTTCTCTATAGTATCCTCACTTCCATATAGGCACCTAAACCTTGGAATGATTGGAAAGTATCATACAACTTTTTTAGGATCTGATTCATCTTTCTTTTATCGATAAGCACCAAACTTTGGGAATTTTTTAAGTGATTTTTGGTACTTGTGAAATAATATACAACCATTTGGGTAGGCATGTATTATTTCAGAGATCACACCAATCGAACATATCATTTTTTTGGCATCATATGTTCAACTAGGGATGTCATTATATTCTAGGAGTATATCATTCAAGAGAGAAATTAGTTCAATAAAATCGGCATAATTCCATATGTTTCCTTCTTTAAAATTATATAGATTCAGTATGGCTGACAATACTGTATATTTAGTGAAACCAACATACAATGGCCTCTTTTCACAACTCTTCAACTTCTCAAACAACTTTGGACAATCATGATGTTCATATTCAAATGTAATTTTAATTTCCTCAATAAAATATTCATCATCATTTACACCTATAATCATATCCTCAATACATTGTACTTAATTATCCACACTTGTAATCATATCAAATGATTCATAAAACACAGTGTTATCTCAGTCACTAGCTACATTCACTTTTTCCCTGTGTTTATTCCAACATTTATAACTTCAGTAAATTCTATGATAGATCAAGTGTTCTTTCAACTCTTCTGGACTAATTAGTCTTGAATAACAATAATTTAAACACAGAAAAAGGATTTGAGAAGGGTTGTATGCATTATCTTTTTCAAATTTGATGAACACTTTCACTCCATCTTCATACTCTTTTGTCATATGATTGGAAACTATCCATTCTTAAATCATACCCATCCTATTTGATTCGATAATATTAATATTTAACAAAATAAATACACAAAATATGTTTAACTAAGGTCATCATCCAACCATATATCTCTCTCAGAATATCTAAAGGAAGTGAAACAAACTAGAAAAAACCTGAATCTATAAAATATAGGTGTGATCTAAAAGTAAAATAGGTCACCACAACCTACCAAATATAGTATATCACTTTCATATTACATCCTAAAAATCTATTTTTAAATTCATTAAAAAAATAAACATTTTCTATAAAGTTTTACCAAATAAGTAGTAACACATAAAAGTGTGTTAAAACTATTTTTCTAAGATTTTCATTAAATGAAAACAATCACTTGGAAAACATTTTTCATTGACCAATACCTCTTGGTCAAATAACCTTTTTAAAATATGAATTTAAAATATTTCATAAACACCCATTTTTGAAATACACATTTCAAAACTCAAAGAGGTTTCCAACTATAATATAGTTTTCTAAAACATGTTTGAAAACCAACCATTTCCATAAAACTAGGCATGGTGGCCTAAAACCCCATTTTCAAAACGGATACATTCTTGGAGTTTCAAATACAAACCATTCTAACTTTTATCATTTGAGAACACTTTTCAAACTCATTATTAAAATAGTTTGAAAAAACTTCAAAATCATGCTTTCCTTTTTTCCCTTATTTAAAAACCATTCACAGTCCCTTTTCAAAAAATCTAAAGAGAAAACAATACAAAGAAGGAAGAAAGCACACAGTCAAACACTACTATGTCAAGTCTCACAAAATGGGAAAATGAAAAGAAAATATTTTCCAAACATTAATATAAATAGCAGGGGGTACAACAGAAGTAGAGAGATAAAACCCCTAAACGATCCTAAAAAGGATTCTAGTGTCATGGGAATCATCACTAGGTTATATTAATAAAAGGACTTGAACTAGAGATAAGGAAACTAGTTTGTCACTACTAAACCTATTCACACACCCAAAAGCCCCATCAAACTAGGTCATCAATAATAAACATCCCCACATGGGCTCAAAAGTTGTAATGGTCATACAAGAATCAAATGGTCTTAAGAGAGTATCACACCTTTTATGAAAAATCATTTTTTATAAAATTTAAAATGGGCCTTCCATTTTCAAAACATACTTGTAATTCCAAGCCATTTTATCATTTATAAAATTCATCCCAATCTAATATTCATACCAATTTTGTCAAAACACCTTTGAAACTGAAATGTGAATTCACAATACCATTTAAACAACCATTGAAAAACATTCAAAGACACAATAAGTTTCAAAATCCAATCCACATGGGAAACATTCCATTTTAAAATAATCCATCTCAATTGGAAATCTTAAAAGCTTTAAACACCCCAAAATGTTGATATAAAAATTAACCAAGGCTAAAAAAAGTTGTTTTAAATATATATCACAAGGGTTAACTCACCACTTTAAAAATAAAACAACATTTATAACCCTTTAAAATCACCCAAACTCTTGGTTTGAAATCCAATTAACACAAGAATAATTTTTAAAACATCAATTCGGTGATTTCCACTGAGTTTAAAACCAAAAGAGGTCTTTAAAAAATCCATTTAGGGATTTTTTCCAAACACTTCTCATTGAATATCATTCCATAACAAGGGATAAAAACACTTGGAAAACACCACTTATCCCTCATGAACACTCATATAGTCATAAGTATAATAAGGAAACACTTTCAAAAAAATCATTTCAATCCATGTAATATTAAGTGACCACAAAGAAACACCACTAGCCCTATACATAGCCTATAACAAATCAATGGAGAATGGTTCATAAATTCAAATATAGGATAAATAGAGCTCAAAATTGTGGTCTATAAATTCAATTATATGTGGTTATTATTCCTAATAAATAATATTTAACCATAATAAATATTAGCTAGAAATTCAGAAATGACCCATGATATACCTGAGGGGATTCCCCAATCCACTTGTGTGTGTGTGTGTGTGTTCATAGGAAGAACCAAGGATACTAACAAGGAAATTAAATTCAATTCATTTCTTGAAACAAGGGATTTAATATGAAAACCCTCCGAAAACCATATTAAATAGGAAACTAGCCTAAGAAACACTTCAAGACGATGACATAGTCACATGGAAGTATTATAAATTTAAAACATTGATTGGATAATCAAAATACGCATGAAAAAAACTTTGTGTCATTTTATCAAACATTTGGAATACACCAATTCTCTTTAAAAGTAAAGAATAAAGTTACTCTTCTTGGTAATTGTTTTGGTAACCAACTCTAAACCATTATGGAATTCGTTTTTTTAGAGGATAAATATTTAGGAAGCTCATTCATATATATTTTGTGAATAAAATTAAAAGGAATGGAACCACTAACATAAAACCATGTGAGGTTGGAATGAAACCTTTTTAAATGGGTAAAACAAGACCTAAGACATGATTTGAAAACCTTAACCTCAATAACTGAACAAAAAATCATAAATACCCTATCTTAAGGTACTTCTAAGAGGGTAATGAGCCAATGGAAATAAATATAACCAAAAATTATGGAAGGGGAGTGAAAAAAAGGGGCTTACCTTTCATGTAGAGATGGTGGTAGGTAGCGATGCCAATAGGGAGCGACACCGGCAGGGAGAGCCAACAGCGGTGTAGGGAGCGACAGTGGTGGGAGAGATGGTAGTGGGGTAGGGAGCGATGATAGTGATGAAGGAAAAGGAGAAGGAAGGGAGAAATGGTGGTGGGGTAGGGAGCGATGGTGGTGATGGCAGCAATACAGATTCACGAAATATTTGAAGTTGTGATGGAAGGAGACTTTTAGGGTTATTTTTATAAAATCGGTGGAAGACTTTTATCGGTGATTTTAAAAAAGCGATGATAAAGGTATGTTTTATCAGCGCTAAAAAATTATAAATATTTATTTATTTATTTAAATAATAATAAATTGTTATAAATATATTTATTATATTTATAAAATTATAAATATAAGAAATACAATTATTATAATTTTATAATCATTTAAATAAATATTTATTTATTTATAGTTATAATTATAAATATATTTATTTATTTATTTAGTAGTGGGGATTTGGATTAGTGGTAAGAACCCCATAATTCTACATCGAAGGTTGGGGGTTCAAATCCCACGGAGTGCAGGTACTGTAGTAGTAATGTAGAAGCGGTGGGCACTGTAGCAAGTACTATAGCGGTGGTGATACTATAGCGGGTACTAAGAAATCTGGGGTAATGTAGAAGTGTTATTCATAGAATGGGATTTGGGCCAAAATTTTAGGTCTATGGACCATGTAATGGGCTTCATACTCACTGATCCTTCGAGCTAAAAATATATATAGTGTAATAAGGTGGCTGGTTGGGTGGGTTATCCCTTGGGGGGGGCTATGACCTGTCTTTCAGGTTTGTGTGTGTGCGGTGTGTGTTTTTGTGTGTTTGTGTGTGTGTGTTTAATGTAATTGTACCCCCAATAACCTAATGTAATATATATTTATTTATTTATTTAAATAATTATAAAATTATAATAAATATATTTATTATATTTATAAATTTATAAATATATATAATTAATATATTTATTATAATTTTGTAGTTAGGGGCTTACCCGAGTAGTAAAGGCTCCTCATAATCTTGCATCGGACCCAGGTTCAAATCTGGGTGGGAGCGAATTTCTGCAAGCAAGTGGTGATGCAGGTATGACGTAGGCAGTATGATATAGAAATGATGTTGTATTGAGCTTTCAGGCCATGTAATGAGCCTCATGCCTACTGAAATTTTGGTCCATTTACTGAATAAATAAGGCTTGATAGGTGAGCTATCCCTTGGGGGGCTATGACCTGTCTTTATGGAAGCCTGTGTGCGGTGTGTGTTATCTGTAATTATACCCTAAGCACCTATAATATATATTTATTATTTAATAAAATTTATTATTATTTTATAATTATTTAAATATATATTTATTTAATTATAATATTATAAATACTTTTTTAAAATACTATATATATATATATTTGAATTATTAAAAATATATATGAATTATTTACATGCATTTTTTAATTAATGTATATAAATAAACATTATTTTAGAATATAAATATAATAATTTTATATAAATTAACAATATTTTTTATTAAAAACTTTTATCGAGGCTAAAAAAAGCACTTATAAAGGGTACACCTTTATCAATGTTTTTTTAGCACTGATAAAAGTAACATTTATTAGCGCTTTTAGCTAGCCCTGATAATGTTGAGGATTTTATCACCGCTTTTTTCTTAGTACTGATAAAAGTTGATGTTGCCCTTGCACAGATCTGTGGTAGTGTATAAACACACACAAACACAAAACATATTTTATAAATGTATTTAAACATAATCATATTAATATATATTAATATACGAATAAATATATGGAATAAAAAAATATGACTAGATATATATATATAAATAGATATATATAAATATATAAATATAACTATATTTTTTTAATATATATATATATATTAATATAACTATATATATTGATATAAATTTATATTAATATACGAATAAATATAACTATATATATATATATCATAAAATAGAGAACAAAACAAGATGGATGAGTGTAAAGCTACAGGCATGCAAGGGAGGGGTCTTGGATTCAAATCCCAATGGAGGAAGGGGTTCATCTATGGGTGAAGGGGGCTATTAGCACTGCATTGGGTGGGGTCATTATGCCAAAATAGGCATTTAGCGGCGGTTTTTACAACCGCCGCTAAATTTTTTTCAATTTTTTTAATTGATTCTTTTAGCGGCAGTTTTAAAAAACCGCTGCCAAGTTAAAGGGAAAAAAATTAAAAATATATATATTTAATTATGATTCGTGATTTATTTTTTATTATTTTTTATTTGATATCATATATAGTTTTTTATTTATAATTTTAATTAATTATAATTTTTTAATTAATAAATATTGATAATTATTAGTTAAAAATAATTTGAAACTTAAAACAAATGTTCAATAAGTTGAAAATCAGACTTCGGCATCAATTGACCATAACTTTTGATCTGGGAGTCTGTCTTAGCTCCACAACTAGTCAAATAGAAGAATATGAAATGAAATATAACCAAATTAGATTTAAATTTTGTAATAACTAAAAGAATAAAATTTATTATAGTTTCAATAAAATTAAGGAATCAAACATGAACTTCAAACGATCATAACTTTTGATCTGGGTGTCTGTTTGGGCTTTACCACATATCAAATTGAAGTCTATGACAATTTATATGCCGTTATGACTGGGGGGACATTGGTCATTGTATTTTCAAGGTCAAAAGAGTCCCCTAAGTCCTCCAAACCCTATTTTTTAGTTGGGCAACACTACTATACATATGCCCTTTAATAGTGTGCAAATCGGATTTTAACAACGCTAAAAAATCATTTTTAATCACAGTGATGACAAAGGGGAGGTCCCCTTTATTAGTGCTAAAAATCAATGATAAAGGGGGTACTTTATCCATGCTAAAAATAGTGCTGATAAAGGACCCCCTTTATCAGCACTTTAAATAGCGCTGATAAAGGCCTAGCCACCAACAATTTGTTGTTGATATAACAGCACACCAAAAAGAAAAACCTGTAATTTCAAATGCTATATACAACCTATAATTTCAAAAAATGCTATATACATTTAATTTAAATCATGAATACAAAAATTTCCACCCGTGGTATATACAAAAAAACACTACTATTTACATTTCAAACAAAATGTTTCTTAATTTATATTTACAATTATCCAACAAACATTCTAAAACATTAATATTTCATATTTTGATACTTGTTATCCCCTCTCAAAAATGTTCACTCATGGTATCAGTTGCTGAAAAAATCATCTCAACCCAAGAAAAAGATTCCTCCTATATAAGAAAATAGATATTATGTTGGTGATACTATAAAGAAATAAATTAAATATTAATATGAAATAATACATTAATAAAATATCAATATTTAATAAAAATAACACATTTTGAGTTATATTGGTCACATTGTGCGTCCTATTTAGGTGGTTTTGATTCCTATAGGTCACAAATGAGTTAGATCGTTGTACTAAAATATCAAAACAATCCGAATGTGTTTTCTCAGTTTTTAGTATGTCACTTGTTATTTTACTAAAATTAATGTCAATTTTAAATAATAACACATTTTGAGTTACACCGGTCACACCATTAATCAGATTGATGTGAATATAATTCCTAACTATCAAAAATTACTGATGGATCATTTTCCTAAAGTATAAAAATAATCTTAACATATTTTCTCGGTTTTTAGTATGGTAGTTGTGCTCTTTTACTAAAATGTCATTTCAAACTGGAAACATGCATTATGAGTCATATCGGTCACATCATTCATCAATTTGACATGATACTGATTCATACACATCACAAATGACTTATTAATTTTTTTCCTAAATTATCAATAAAACCATATCATGTTTGCTTGGTTTTCACTGAGTGACACATTTTGAACTAAACTGTCAATTTTAAACTGATAATGGACACTTTTAGTCATACCGGTCACACTGTGCTTTATATTGGGGTGTAGTTGACTCCTACACATCAAAAATGACTCATGGATCATTTTTCTAAAGTATAAAAATAATCTGGATGTGTTTTCTTGTTTTTCAGTATGTCACTTGTTCTTTTTACTTAAATTAATGTCAATTTTAAATAAAAAGATACACTTTGAGTTATACCGGACAAACCATTCATCGTATTTAGGTGAGGCTAACTCCTACAAGTAAAAAATGACTCATGGATATTTTTCCTAAAGTATCAAAACAATATGAATGCATTTTCTCAATTTTTAGTATGTCACTTTTTGTTTTTACTTAAATTAATGTCAATTTTAAATAAAAAAAGACACTTTGAGTTATACCTACCACACTATGTGTCATATTGATGTGCAGTTGATTAATACGTGTCAAAAATGACTAATATATTTTTTTCATAAAATATAAATACAATACAAAAACGTGTGTTCATTTTTCAGTATGTCACTTGTTGTTTTTACTTAAATTAATGTCAATTTTAAATAAAAAGAGACACTTTGAGTTATACCGGTCTCATAGTGTTTCGTATGGATGTTTGGATGATTATTACACATCATAAATGACTACTAGATTATTTTCCTAAAATATCAAAACAAAAGAAATGCATTTTCTTTATTTTCAGTATTGTGGTTGTGTTTTTTACTAAAATGTCATTTCTAACTGGAAACACGCATTATGAGTCATAACAGTTTCATAGTGCATCATTTTTATATGATACTAATTCATAAACATCATAAATGACTTATTAATCACTTTCCAAAATTATCAACACAATCAGATCATGTTTGATTGGTTTTTAGTGAGTGACGTGTTTTAAACTAAAATATCAATTTTAAACTGATAACGGACACTTTTAGTCATACCAGTCACACTGTGAGTCATATTGAGGTTAAATTGACTCCTATACATAAAAAATTATTCATTTATCATTTTACTAAAGTAACAAAACAATCCTAATGTGTTTTCTCAATTTTCAGTATGTCACTTGTTGTTTTTAATTAAATTAATGTCGATTTTAAATAAAAAGAGACACTTTGAGTTATATCGGCCATATTGTGAATCATATTGAGGTTTAGATGACTCCAACATGTCCAAAATGACACATGTATCGTTTTCATAAAGTATAAAAACAATCCTAATGTATTTTCTTGGTTTTCAGTATGTCACTTGTTGTTTTTACTTAAATTAATGTCAATTTTAAATAAAAAGAGACACTTTCAGTTATATCAGAAACACCATGAATCTTATTGAGGTTTGGATGATTCATACACATCAAAAATTACTAATATATAACTTTACTAAAATATTAAAACAATATAAAATCAATTTTTTGTTTTTCAGTATGTCACTTGATGTTTTTACTTAAATTAATGCCAATTTTAAATAAAAAGAGACACTTTGAGTTATACCAGTCACATCGTGCATCCTATAAAGATTAGTATGATTAATAAATATTTAAAAATACTAATATATTATTTCTTTAAAATATTAAAACAATTCGAATGTGTTTTCTTGGTTTTCAATATGTCAGTTGTGTTTTTTATGAAAATGTCATTTCAAACTGAAAACACACATTTTGCGTCATATTGGTCGCATCATGTGTCGGTTTGATGTGAGACTGCTTCATAAACATCACAATTTACTTATGAATCTATTTCCTAAATTATCAATACAATTGGATCATGTTTTCTTTGTTTTTAGTGAGTGACATGTTTTGAACTAAAATGACAATTTTTATCTGATAACGGACACTTTCAGTCATATCAGCCACACCATGCGTCAGATTGAGGTTTGGTTGACTCATGCACATCAAAAATGACTCATGTATCATTTTACTAATGTATAAAAACAATAATAATGTGTTTTCTCAGTTTTTAGTATGTCACTTGTTGTTTTTACTTAAATTAATATCAATTTTAAATAAAAAGAGGCACTTTGAGTTATATCGTCCATACCATGCATCGTATTGAGGTGAGGCTGACTTATAAACGTCAACAATGACTCATGGAATGTTTTTCTAAAGTATAAAAACAATAAAAATTTGTTTCTTAGTGTTAATTATGTCACTTGTTCTTTTTACTAAAAGTAATGTCAATTTTAAAATAAATAGAGACACTTTAAGTGATACTAATCACTTGTTCTTTTTGCTCGGTTTTGAGCAGGTTAGTTGCTCATATACCAACTATATTAACCTATACATTTCATACATATATATCACATATTATTATATTAATATTTCTTATATAACATAATTTTCCATGCTAGAATAGTTTAGGTTTAGTGTTTTTGGAAACATGGAAACATAACGAACTAGTTCATAAGAGTCTCTCATTAAGTTATTATTTACTAGAAACCTTCTTAGACATATAATTTCTAAAACCATTATTAATAACCTAATGATATGAAATATAAGAAAGGGTTGTCATATATTCTCAATAAGTTTAAACAAGGGAGATCAATGATCATATAAGGATAACAAGAGCATAAATATGTTAGAAGGTGATATTAACATTAGAAATTCATACCCTCCATATCATATATCATAATAATGAGTCATGAATAAAATCATGGTAGTTCATATACATTAATATTAAAGGATTAAATAATATTATAAACTAAAAACATACACTTAGAGTCATGCCAAGCACATTGTGTATTAGATTGAGGTGTGGTTGATTAATTTGCAGCTGATTGATTTGTGGCTGATTACTACACTGTTCGGGAAAATGTTCATGACATGTCTTTTGGGAAGTCATAATTTTCATTCAACTACTTATAAATCCCTTGGTAGATTCATCCTTACGATTCACTTCACATTTCATGCAACATGGGGTTTCCTCTTCCACCAAAAAGAAATATGTTCTCTCTTTTCTAGCTTATTGCAGATAGTTGAAAGGAAAACATGACTTTCCAAAATATATATATAAAAAAATAAATAAGTATTAGATAAAAATGATAAGTAAATTAACTTAAAAATAGTAGATAAAATGATGAAAAAATTAATTAATTACATAAAAATACACACTTTGAGCCATATCGGCCACATCGTGTGTTACCAGGATTTCTATTTGCTTTCTTTGTTGAAATGGAAACATTGCATTGTTGAAATTTATCACTTTCCTTCAAGTTACCCCCCACTACCTTTAAAGTAAATTGGTAAATTCCAACAATGCAGGGGTGACAAGGTTTTGAGGGATAACAAGTCTGTGGAATACATTGTTTGCATGAGTAGTCAAATATTTAATTTAAATTATGTTAATACAGTAGAGAATAGATAATATTATGAAGAAAAACATAGTATATTAAAAAAAATTTACCTTACCATTGAATTCTAAGTTGTATCCTTGAAGTCCAATCACTCACAAGCATGATCAATATTGAATAAACCACTCCAACTCGAACAAAGGAATCCACCTGTACAAGAAAATAATTCTTATGTGGGTAATACTAAAAACAAGTAAATTAAACATAAATATGAAACAATGCACTACTTATATGGAAGTCACATATTCATGTTATTTGTGTACATTCATATATTATGTATGATGCCCATTTATTTTTTAGAACATCTATATTGTCTTGTGAATATGAGTCTTTTCAACGATCATAGTAGTACTGGAAAAATATAAATAAACAAAGGATGAATAAATATTTTAAATGAAATAGTAATTATCTTCTAAAATACCTCTTGAGGGATGCTAGTTTTTTCATGGAATATGATCTCTCTCATAAATGTACAAACATAATAACTGTGATATTTTCCATTGGTTTGTTTCAGATACTACAGAAACATTGAGGAGAATAAGTTATTTGTTTTGATATGTGTTCAGATAGTCAAATATTATTATATATACCTCGATAGTTGTCTAGTCGTATAACTTGTCTCATTTCTCATGCCTATCCCCTGGCCTCATTCCTTGTGTTTCACGATATTGATGCACCACCCTATCATAATATAATCCTCATTAAAATATAATATAAATTATATAACTTTATGTTCTAAAATGTTGGATGTTGTGTATTACTTATTGACAAATACCATAATGTGTGGATGGTTTTTTGTATATCCATCCATTAAATCTAGTAAATAAATCTGTAGAGTATCCAAATTTACCGCAACAAGCATCCAATGCTTCCTAAAAACACAAAAAATAATAAGTAATGAAATAAATGAAAATATATTTGATATGATTAAATTGTAGAGTTTTACCCCTACATTGTTGGTATTAAATAGAGTATGTCATCTAAAATTTTGCTTTCAAACGAATCGATCAGACCTTCCACTATTTAATCCTTTTTTTGGCATCTATTTTTGGTTGTTCTATAGAGGTGATGTGAGGACTAATGAGTCCAAATTTTATTTCATGGGAAAATACCTTCATTTTTTCATATATACGCCTTCCAAAAATATGAAATGTATTTAGTCATAATTAATACATTATATCATCTTTTGGAAAATCAAATCATGAAAACATACCTCATGTTTATATTTATAACTAATCTACCTAGCTAATCATAGTTGAGGATTTTAGTTCCACTCTCAACACCAATGAATTATTTATCATTATTTTCATACATATTTTCTTCAAAATCAGCTATGTGATTAAGATCTTAGAAGGATCTCTCATGAACATCTAAGCAAAGGAACCATACCACATTTTTGGTTAAAGCCTTCTTATCACTTCCAAATAGGAAGAATCCTGGTTGACCCTCTATTAATAACTATAAATTCCCGAAAATATTTGGATCTCAAAAACATTATTTGGCCTCTCTAAATAAAAAATAGCATCGAACCTCTCAGGTTCTAAAAATATTCTATCCACTAATAACATTTTCCCCATGAAGTGAACATTATCAATCCAAAACATACACTTTGAGATCATGGAATATAGTTGATGCTCCCTATGTTTTCTCAAAATGATCTCCAGATATCGAGCATGTTCCTCCCTCAACTACAAATACATGATGATATGATTGAAAAATATGGCTACAAAATTATCTAAATAAGGATGGAAGACCTAATTCATCTCAATTATGAACACTACCATTGTCTTTTTCAAATTTAATGACATCTCTAGATACCCATACAATACATACATACTCCTAAATATAGTATGTGTTATATCTAAATACCTCACTATAAACTGATGATAATTTGATATCAAATTGATCTTTGAGAACACTTTAGCACCTCAAAGTTGATCAAATAGTCCATCAATAAGTATAAGTAGATATAAATTCATTTCTATCACTTATAATAACCTCTAATAGTCCACACATATTCTCAATGATCCATTTAAATTTTTATGAAAAAAACTAAGGCACCCCAAGGGGGCATAATCATTCATATGAACCCCTTAACCTCAAAGTTGTTCAATTGAGCCTTTTTCTCTCATAGCTCTATAGGATCCATATTATATGGTGGAATAGATATATGCTCCACACCTGGTAATAACACAATCATAAAATCAACCTATCCCTTGGGTGGTAACCTAGATAAGTCCTTGGGAAATATATCTAGGAACTCGTTAATGATAGTAGGACATATTGACTGATGTTTCTCTCTATCATCCAAAATTACTCTAGAAAAATGGGTTATGATTCTACCTAGATATATAAATATATGTCCTACATAACTAGTTTTCATATCCAACACTCAAATATAGACATAATCATCACCCTCAAAAAATATAATTCCACCCATCTATGAAAATAATTGATATAGTAGATACATCACTACATGGGGGATTTTAATTACAGTCACAAACTAGGCTCATAGTTTTCATGTCACTGGAACCTTCCCTTTCCATTTTTGTGTCTATATTAAGTGGGAATTAATAAGTTTAAATGTAAAACTATAAAATAGTTGTGAGACATTATATGCATCCATTTTTTATATATGTGAAATTTTTATCTCCCTCTTGTATTTACCTCCTACTTTCAATCAAATTAAACATGACCAGAGGTGAGTAGGGAGTGGTTGGATCACCTAAAAGGCAGTACGAGCCTTATCCTCAATAGTCTAAGTCTGTGTGATCACTAACATCTCCTAGTGCTTATGAAATACATCAAAATAGGTTGGTGGAGGCATCCATTAATGTTTGACTAAAATGAATCCCATGTAGTATTATCCAGATCATTGAGCTATGGAATTTTTATGCTTTTATTTTATCTTCCATAATAAATTTTCTTGGAATGTATTGAATTTCCCTAAAAATCCTATTTTCCCTAAAAAATACCTATATTGGAAACCCCTAGAAAGGAATTACTTAAACTATTGTCATTCATTTTCAATTTATATCCCCTTGGGAATTAGTAAATATCATCCTCCTTTTTAGCACAACTGAAACACACCATTTTGTCCTTAAGAAAATATTACTTGAATGGTCAAAAAAAATTATATACAATTCCTTAACCTTAGAGGGTTGTGAATATTTATCTCTATATTAGATCAATCTGGTTTAACCCATAAATGTAACTCGAATAGAGAAACTAAAAGTCTTGAAGCATTCTCTTTATCTCCATGGACTGGAGACGAGCACTAGGGTATCATACAAAGAAACGTGGGAATTATTTCACCTTCAACAGGCACATGATAAGATAAGAAAAATCACAGTATCACATCAAATATTCACAATACATCACGTATCAAAATAACCAAACCATAAAGGTAACATCCAAAAACTGGATAACTATGTCTAAATAACAAATTAAAATACCGTCAACATGGATCTGGAAGCATGGAGATCAGGAGAATTAAAAGAATCACAGTGGTATCACCTGAGGAGATGGGTTTGTGGTGGAGGTTGTTTTTCAGAAGAGAAGGGCTTCACGGTAGAGGTAGGATTCAGAAGCAGAGTAAATTTAGGAGGTGATTTCGCAGCAGATGGGGTTTGGCGGCATAGGTGATGTTCACGGTGGAGGAGGGCTTCGCGGTGGTGGCAGAGGGGGGGGGGGGTAGTCGGCGGCAGCGGAGGGGGGGAGGAGTCGGTGGCAGCGAAGGACAATAAGGAGGAGGAGGCGGCAGGGTTCGGATTCCACGAGAGCTTGAGGCATACAAGAGAAGGAGGAGACTATTAGGGTTTATTTATAAAAGTGGGTAAACCTTTTATTAGCATTAGCTAAAAAGTGATAAAGGTATTTTTTATCAGCGCTAAAATAGAAAGAACTGATAAAACATGTCTTTATCAGCGCTAAAAAAAGAGCTGATTAAACTATAATGATAATAAATTATTTATATTTTTATATATATTTATAAAATTATATGTATAATAAATATATATTTATTTATTTATAATAATAACTATAAATAAATATTTATTTATATATATATATATAATAAATGTATATTTATATTTATATTTATAAATTTATAATAAATATATTTATTATATTTAAAATTATATATAATTAATATCTTTATTATAGTTTTATAATTATTTAAATATATCTATATTTATTTAGAATTATAATTGTAAATATTTGTATATATTTATTATAATTTTATAATTATTTAATAATTATAAATTTATATATATTTATTTATAGTTATAATTAATATATATTTATTTATAGTTATAATCATATATATATATATATATATATATATATATATTTAAATCATTATAAAATTATAACAAATATATTTAATATATTTATAATTATATATATATATATAATTAATATATCTATCATAATTTAATAATTATTTAAATATATCTGCATTATTTATAATTTTAATTATAAATATTTGTATTTATTTATAAACATTTTTATATATTTATAAATATATTTATTTAATTATATATATATTTATTTAATTGATATATTTATTATAATTTTATAATTATTTAAATATAAATATATATTTATTTAAATAATTATGAAATACTTATGAAATAAATATATATTTATTATAAATGTATATTTATTACATATATATTTTAATTATAGTCATAAATATAAATAAATTTATATATATATTTAAATACTTATGAAATTAAAATAAATATATTAATTATATATATTTTTATAATTTCATAATTATTTAAATATATATATTTGCTTATTCTAATTTCATAAGTATTTATATATATATATATATAACTATATATAATTAATATATTTATTTTAATTTCATAGGTATTTAAATATATATATTTATTTATTTATTCATTTATTTATTTATATTTATGACTATAATTAAAATATATATTTATTTATAATTATAATTATAATTATAAATAAATATATTTACTATAATTTTATAATTATTTACATATATATTATTTATAATTATAAATATAAATATTTGTGGAGGATGGCCAAGGATCGGGAGATGGTCTCGCATCTCCACGGCGTCACCGGCTAGGGTTCCTCGATTGAAATGGCTTTACTGCATTTTTTGGGCTTCAATTGGCTACCTGAAGGACTTTTTGCTGGTAAGAGATCTGCTACGGATGTTCGTGAGCCCTCAGATGCGGTTCTGCAGAGTCGTGCGCCGAGAACAACCAGATGAAACCCTATTGCGTCGCTTCGGAATCCTTCCTATGGTCGGGATTCTTGTGATGAATTTTCGGATGTGGCGTGAGCAACTCCATCGAATACGGATGTGGTTCTGAAGGGTCGTGTGGCAGGAGCAACTCCCTCAGATGCAGTTTCATAGGGTCATGCGGTTCGAGCAACTAGTGGTTGAACCCCCCTTGTGTCGCTTAAGAACTCCTCCTCTGGTCGGATTCTACAGAAAGGGTTCGTGGCATATGTGGATGCAAATCTGGGGGCCTATTCGGAAAGGATGGTGTTGGGTAAACACTCCCTTATTGCACGGTTAGTTCTAACCAAAGGAGAAAATCCATGGCGATCCGAGGAGTTGGTTTGTAAGGTTTCTTCTATTTGGGGATTCTTATATTGGAGGTGCATCCCCCTTGGATGAGGGTCTTTTCATTGTCTTTTCCCCTCAGATGAGTCTAGACTTCGAGTGTGGGGTATTGGATCCATTTTCTTGAAGTCCCGCTCACTCTATCTACATAAGTGGTCTATTGACTTCAATCCGGTGTGGGCTGAAAATTCTTATTCTAAAGTATGGGTTAAGATCCATGGTCTCAATTGGAGCATATGGCATCCAAAGATCCTCCATGATATTGCATCCGCAATTGGAATTCCCATTCGACTTGATAAGGAGATAGAACAGGAACATTTTGGGCATTATTCTAGAATGCTTGTCGAATTGGACTTTAGCAGCACTTGATGTGAGACGCACGGAGTGGCCCAATCTTCATGGCGTAGGGCGACGGATGTAAGATGCGGTTTGTGGCTAAGTGGCGGATGATGGGTATGGATAGCGTATGCAAGTATTCAATCAACGCTATAAGGAGCACGACCTACTACTTAGACAACACACTCAAGGGAGGGATGTGATAGTCAATCCACACAACAACGCACTTGGGTTGAGGCACGGAATTGGGGGCTTTGTGATCTTGGATCACCAATCTAACTTGTATATTGACAAGGCAAGAATGCACAAGAGCAAGGGGAAACTCGGAACAATTCTCACACAATGGAGAGACACAAAGCATAAGCTCTCAATTAATTCTTCGATGAAAATACAATGTCATGGGGTGGATATTTATAGCCAAGGGGGTGATACAATGGTCAAGGGTCTAATATCCTAAAGTCATAAAGTCTAAACCTACCTTGTCCCCTTAAAATTCAAAAAGATAAAATCAAACAAAGACTTTTGAAAAAGTATCACACAACTTTCCAACATAGCCCACCAGATTTGACTTTGAGTGCATAGCCCATCGGATTTGACTTTGGTGTCCAAATATGTCATTTCTAGAATCCTTCATGTGGGAAAGGCATCCAAATTCGTGCAACCATGTGGTCCAAGCTTTAAACATCAATTTTGGGCTTGAATAAGTGATATTATAGGCGCATTTTCTCCATCCATGCAAGGTAATATCCATTGGGACTTTAATGAAGCCATATGTGCGCTCATTGTAGCATTGAGCCTCTTTAATCTCCCTCACGTCATTGGGCCTTGCAAATCCAAATTTTCCTCCCGCGCAATCAACTTGGTGCCTTCGACATGGTTCTCATCATCCTCCCCCTCTTGAAAAGGAGTCGTCCTCGACTCTTCATCCTCTGGAGAAAGATCAGAAACATTGAAGGTGGCACTTACACCATACTCACCTGGAAAATCTATCTTGTAAGCATTGTTGTTAATCTTCTCAAGCACTTAGAAAGGTCTTTCTCCTCGTGGCATGAGTTTTGATTTCCGCTTGTCATGAAATCTATCCTTTCGCATATGAATCCAGACCAAGTCCTTGGGCTCGAACAACACTTGTTTGCAACCCTTGTTTGCACGATCAACATATTTTTGAGTCATCCGCTCGATATTTTTCCTTGACTTTTCATGGATTTGTTTGATGAATTTTGCACGCCCTTTCGCATCCATATTAGTTGCTTCCTGCAAAGGCAAAGGAACTAGATCAATAGGGGAAAGAGGGTTAAAACCATAAACAATTTTGAATGGAGAATATTGAGTAGTGGAGTGCTTGGCCCTGTTATATGTAAATTCCACATGTGGCAGACACTCCTCTCAATTCTTGATATTCTTCTTGACAATTGTTCGCATAAGGTATGATAATGTACGATTCACCACCTATGTTTGCCCATCGGTTTGTGGATGAAAAGTAGTGGAAAAGAGTAACTTTGTACCCAGTTTTCTCCACAAGGTCTTCCAAAAATAACTAAGAAATTTTGTGTCTCGATCCGACACAATCGTCCTAGGCATTCCATGGAGTTTTACTACTTCCTGAAAGAAGTGTGTTGCAATGTTAGTGACATCATCTTTTTTGTGACAAGGAATAAAATGTTCCATTTTAGAAAACCGATCCACCACAAAAAAAAAATGGAATCTCTCCCCCTCTTGGTCCTTAGTAACCCCACAATAAAGTCCATTGATATGTCCTCCCAATGGTTTTTGGGGATTGGGAGAGGAAGATATAATCCATGTGGGTTCAGTTTCGATTTGGTTTTTTGGAAAACAATGCACTTTCCCACAAATTTTCCAACATCTTTAGATATTCTAGGCCAATAAAAATTCTCAATCAGAACACTTAATGTTTTTGCAACACCAAAATGTCCCATTAACCCACCAGAATGTGACTCCTTTAGTAAAAGTAAACGGATAGAAAAATTGGGAATACAAATCTTATCAATCCGGAATAAGAATCCATCATGTAAATAAAACTTTTTCCAACTAACTTTAGGTTTACAATGTCCATATGGTTCACTAAAATCACTATCTGTATCATATAATTCCTTAATGCATTCAAAACCAAGGAGTTTTGAATCCAACAAGGATATAAGATAATATCTACGTGAAAGTGCATCCTCTACAGTATTTTCTTTACCCTTTTTATACTTGATGACATATGGGAATGATTCAATGAATTCCAGCCATCTAGCATGTCTCCTATTTAGTTTATGTTGGCTTCTAAGGTATTTAAGAGCCTCGTGATCAGAATGGATCACAAATTCTTTAGGCCAAAGATAGTGTTGTCATGTCTCTAGTACTCTAAACAATGCATACAAATCTTTATCATATGTAGCATAGTTTAGAGTTGGTCCATTTAACTTCTCACTAAAGAAAGTAATAGGCTTACCTTCTTGCATGAGTACTCCTCCTATGCCAATTATGATTCCATCACATTCAATTTCAAAGGTCTTACCAAAGTCCAGAAGTGCGAGTAGAGGGGCGTGGGTGAGTCTCTTCTTAAGAGCATGGAATACCTTCTCTTGAGTTGTCCCCCATTTGAAAGGAACATTCTTCTTTGTCAACTCGTTCAATGGTGCTGCTAGTGTGCTGAAGTCCTTGAAAAATCTCCTGTAAAAACTAGCAAGCCCATGAAAACTTCTTACCTGTCCAACAGAGGTTGGAGTTGGCCATTCTTGTATTGCTTTGATCTTCTCGGTATCCACTTCAACTCCATTGCCACTCACAAAAAAACCAAGGAAAACAATCTTATCGAGACAAAATTCACACTTATTTATGTTTCCAAACAAGTTTTCTTTCCTTAACACCTCTAGGACTTTTCTTAAGTGATCTACATGTTTATGCAAAGTCCTACTATACACAAGAATATCATCAAAGTAAACTACCACAAATTTTCCAATATATGCACGTAAGACATGATTAATTAACCTCATAAATGTGCTAGGTACATTGGTGAGACCAAAGGGCATGACTAACCATTCATAAAGTCCATGTTTTGTCTTAAATTCCATTTTCCACTCATCTCCTTCTTTCATCCTAATTTGATGCTAGCCACTTCTTAAATAAATTTTTGAGAAAATAGTTGAACCATTTAATTCATCTAGCATATCATCTAACCTAGGGATAGGATGACGATACCTGATTGTGATGTTATTGATGGCTTTGTGGTCAATGCACATTCTCCATGTTCCATCCTTCTTTGGTACTGAAGCACCAGTACTACACAAGGACTAAGGCTCTCTCTCACATATCCCACATCCAACAACTCTTGAACTTGCCTTTGAATTTATTTTGTCTCTTCCGGGTTGGTGCGATATGCAGGGCGGTTCGGTAGTGATGCTCCAGGTATGAGGTCAATTTGATGCTCAATACCTCTAATGGGTGGCAAACCTGGTAGCACCTCTTCCGGAAAGACATCATTATACTCCTGCAACAAGGACTCAACAACATTTGGAAAACGGGTTAAGTCGTTAGTATTTAGCAACACCTCTTTGTACATGAGTACTAGGAGGGTTTGCTATGAAAACAAAGCTTCCTTAACCTCACTCTTTTTTTCCAACATCACGCTTTTATCTTATCTCAAATTCTTTTTCCCACTTGATTTTTCTTTGCTCTCCATTTCTTTTCTTCTATCATTTTCTCTCTTTCCCTCATTCTCTCCTTTTTCATTTTCACTCTTTTTTTCCTCATCACTCATTTTTTTCTTCTCTCTCAAAATGTGATCTTCCAGAATTTGTTTGGGGGACATGGGGTTGAGGGTTATAGGTTCCCCTCGGAGTACAAAAGAGTGATGATTCAAGAAACCATCATGGGTAACACGTCGATCATACTACCATGGTCGTCCCAACAAAAAATGGAAAGCCTTCATAGGAAGAACATCGCACAATACCTCATCTTTGTACTTCCCAATGGTGAACAATACCTTCACTTGCTTGGTGACCTTCAGCTCCCCGCAATCATTCAACCACTGAAGCTGATATGGATGTTGATGATTCAAAGTAGGAAGTCCCAACTTCTCTACTAACTCGGTGCTCGCAACATTACTACAGCTTCCTCCATCAATATTAACACTACATACCTTCCCATGGATCTTGCACCATGTATGGAAAAGGTTCTCCTTCTTCTCCTTCTCTCCCACAGTCATTTGTGCGCTTAGAACTCTTCTAGTGACAAGAATCTCACCATCTTCTGCACACTCTCCACTATCAATTTCTGGAGATTCTTCCTCCTCCTCTTCTAAGCTCTCTCCATCGGTCTCCCATTCTCCATACCTGTTGATGGTCATGGTGCGCCGGTTTGGGCACTCACTGGCAATGTGACCCCTTCCTTGACATTTGAAACACCGAATATCCTGATTCCTAGTTTGGTTAGCCTCAAAAGTAGGTTTCTTAGGTGGAAGAATTACCTTGTCACTTTTGCAATCAACCACCTCTTTTTCCTTTGATGGTTCTCCAATATCCTTCCTTGGATTTCTCCATGGTGTGAAAGAGGTAGTGGGTTTCCTCATGTTGCTCCTCCTTTTGATTTGTTGTTCAATCTTGGTGGCTTGGTGGATCATATCTTGTATCTCTACATGGTGGTACATCTCCACTTGATCCGCAATCTCCTGATTGAGCCCATGTAAAAACTGTGCCATGGTTGCCTCCGAATCCTCCTCAACGTTTGCCTGAATCATGGAAATTTGAATCTCCTTGTAGTAGTCTTCTATGCTCTTACTCCCTTGGGTGAGGCGTTGAAGTTTGTTGTGGAGATCTTTGTGGTAATGTGTGGAAAAAAACCGCTTCCGCATGGCGAACTTCATGTCTTCCCAAGTGTTGATTGGACGTCCACCATATCTAGCCCGCTCCTTTTGAACTTGATCCCACCATATTAATTCATAATCATAAAATTCAAGGGAAGCAAGTTTGACCTTTTTCGCCTCAGAATATGCCTGGCATGAAAACACTTGCTCTATCCACATCTCCCACTCCAAGTATGCTTCCGGGTCGCTTTTCCCTTGAAAAGAGGGGACCTTCACCTTGATCCCACCAAGTAGGTCAGCATCATGTTGTCTTCTTTGTCCTCCTCTCGGTTGTTGGTACAACCTCCTCCTTTGTGGGACATCATCAAGATCATCATCAATGTTCACCATCTCCTCCTCCATGATGTGGGGACGACGTGGTGCCGGAGCACATCGTGGGTTATCATGGAACATCCTTGGGCTTGGTTTATTCTCCAATTCATCAATCCTCTCATGTAACACCTCCAACTTTCGATCAAGAAGCTTCTCGAAGTGGCTCACCAAAGCTTGCATTTGGAATTGTGTAGCTTCGGGTGTGGGAGATCTACTTCGACTTCCTTCATCGCTAACATGAGCAATTTTCTTCCCACGATCTTCTGTCATGATATGTTATGCAAACACAAACACACATCGGGGGGGAACACACACAATGATACACGCTCACTCACACACGTGATATGTACGCACACACACACACACAAGATGTACACACTCACACACACAAGGAGACACACTCACGCACACAAGATATACACACTCACACGCACAAGATGTACACACACACACACACAACAAGATGCACACACTCACACACACAAGATATTTTTTTTTGCTTATTTCTCTCCACTCTCAACGCTCAATTAAAATTCCAAGCTCTTATGAAATATAATACCTTGTTTTGGGTGATCACTTTCCACCAATATTTCCCCAATAAAGATTGTGTTGGGGGCTGGTTTATCACAACCCGTTTGAGTGGTAATGGCTAAAGGGTGAAAAGAGGGTAGAAAAATGGATAAGGGTGGGTGGAAAAGGGGGTAGAAAGGAGGTATTTGGGTTTTTTCCGATTGTGCAAGATAAGAAAAATTAATAACAATATGAGCCAAATATAAAATGGGGATGAAGAAAAATGATGGATAAAGTGATGTATGGATATGGAAAGTGCGAATAATGTAAAGCACGATGATGAAGTAATTGTATCAGCTTTTTTTCCATCAAATCTCCCCAAAAAGTGTTGTGCTTGGAGTTTTAAAGCACAAGATGATGAACGGGGAGTAAGACAATTTTCTTTTATGAAGCCTCTCAAAGAAAAGGATGTGCTTAATTTTGAGAAGCACAAAATGATGAGTTGAGAGAATTTGATTTTTTTTTTCGGATACAAATCACATATAGCGAATTTAAAGTGAAAATAAGGTGGATGAACAATTGACTCAATGTGAAAAATATTTCAATATTGCACAACAAAGGCTAATTCTGGAGGTTTTCAAAGTAAAGGTTTTTTTTTGAATGGGTGGATAATAAGGAAAGATAAGAAGGGTAATGGGTAAAATAAATATAAATGAAGGGATAGATGCCTACTGTGTCAACCGGAGCTCTGATACCAACTGATGTGAGACGCACGGGGTGGCCCGATCTTCACGGCGTAGGGAGTCGGATGTAAGATACGGTTTGTGGCTAAGTGGAGGATGATGGGTATGGATAGAGGATGCAAGTAGTCAATCAACGCTATAAGGAGCGTGACCCACTACTTAGACAACACACTCAAGGGAGGGATGTGATAGCCAATCCACACAACAACGCACTTGGGTTGAGGCACAGAATTGGGGGCTTTGTGATCTTGGATCACCAATCTAAATTGTAGATTGACAAGGCAAGAATGCACAAGAGCAAGGGGAAACTTGGAACAATTCTCACACAATGGAGAGACACAAAGAATAATCTCTAAATTAATTCTTCGATGAAAATACAATGCCATGGGGTGGCTATTTATAGCCAAGGGGTGATACAATGGTCAAGGGTCTAATACCCTAAAGTCATAAAGTCTAAACCTACCTTGTCCCCTTAAAATTCAAAAAGATAAAAGCCAAAAAATACTTTTGGAAAAGTAGCACACAACTTTCCAACATAGCCCACCGGATTTGACTTTGAGTGCATAGCCCACCGGATTTGACTTTGGTGTCCAAATATGCCATTTCTAGAATCCTCCATGTAGGCAAGGCATCCAAATTCATGAAACCATGTGGCCCAAGCTTTAAACATAAATTTTGGGCTTGAATAAGTGATATTATATGAGCATTTTCTCCATCCATGCAAGGAAAGATCCATTGGGCCTTTAATGAAGCAATATGTGCGCCCATTGTAGCATTGAGCCTCTTTAATCTCCCTCGCTTCATTGGGCCTTGCAAATCCAACTCTTCCTCCCGCGCAATCAACTTGGTGCCTTCGACATGGTTCTCATCAACTCTTATTGTTACAATTATGTTGTCAACACCTTATGATGATATTCTTCTAGATGTGGAGTATGAGAAGCATCCAAAATTTTGTGCAACTTGTAAGTCTATTGGTTATTCGCAGGAGGTTTGTCGAAGGGGATTTTCTTTTCAGACATGTAGTGTTAAGGGAAAAGTGTTTCATTGTAAGAGAAAGGGGACAACAATTGACAAACAGAAAGCATTGGGTGAAAATATTTCTTTCTCTGATAAGGATGGACGTACATTATAGAGGAAAGTAGATATGGGGGTCTCCCCTCAGGCTGGTAGTCATACTCAGGAGGTAGGGGTGGTTTCTGCCTATCTGCCCATGTGGCCCTTCTCATGGGTTGAAATTATTGAAGGGAATGATGCTCCTAGTGATAGAGTTCCTTTTAAATAAGCTCTTAATAGGGAAGACTATGAGAAACTTGATGATAATGAATCTACTGGAAAGAAATCTACCTGTGAGTTGGAGGCTCAAGGGAATGTGGATAGTCAACTATCGAAAGAACATCACCTAATTCTTTCAAAGAATAGGAAGGGTAAATTAAAAATAGTCTCATCTTTCTCAAGAAAAGACACCAGAGTGATGGGTAGTAGTGCACCTAGCAAGTGCACCGATGATCCTCCTTTGTCCATTTTGAAGGTCTTTGAAATGTCGAAAATCCCTCGTAGTGCTCCTTGTCTTGGCATGAAGGATCAGACCCCCTTGGGTGGGATTCAGACTCCATTGAGGATGGATAGGAGAAGTGATGATGGAAAAGAGTTACCAGGTGTCCTTTATCATTCCATGCAAGTGGCATCCAAGAAGGGAGTCTCACCCAGGAAGGATGATGGCATACGAGCTTCGCTTGATCTTGATAATAATAAATTAAGCTTGTTTGACATTTTGAACATGTCTAACACCAAGGAGGTGTTTCGCAAGGAGTTTGGAAACCCACATGGGGATTTGTGTACTAATAAAGTACTGGATGGCTCCGATCTGGAGGGAGAGGACACTCGGTATTGTGAGAACCCATCCCCACTAGATGATCAATTCGAGACTCATGTTGATGAGAAGGCATGGTAGTAACTGAAAACATAGAGAAGGGTTCGTCATCCGAAAGGTAGGGGTAGTGGCTGAATCCATAGATAATTTTATTGCTTTGCATTGGCTTGTCTTTCGCTTCAATCTCAACCTCCTCTGTTTTCTTTGACTCTTTTCTTTAATAAATTTTTGAACCATGGGTTTCAACCCATGGTTCGCGTTGTTTTGTTAAATATAAATATTTGTATATATGTATAAATATTTGTATATATTTATAAATATATTTCAATAATTATATATATTTATAAAATTATAATTATTATAAATATATTTATTATAATTTTCTAATTATTTAAATATATATATTTATTTATTTATTTATAATTATAATTATAAATAAATATATTTATAAATATTTGTATATAATTATAAATATATTTATATATGTATGTATGTATATTAATATATAAATATATATATTTATAAAATTATAATAAATGTATTTATTGAAATTTTATAAAAAGTATTTATATATAATTATAAATATAATAAATATATTTATCATTTAAAAATTTACAATAAATATATGTCTAATTAATATATATATATATATATTCATTAAAGGCATATATTTATTTGAATATATATTTATTTATTTATAATTATAATTATAAATAAATGTATTTCTTTTTTAAAAAAATATTGTAATTTTATAATTATTTAAATATATATATATATAGTTATATAAAACTACAATTATATAAATATATTTTAAAAAGTATTTATATATAACTAAATATTTATAATTATAAATATAATAAATATATCTATTATTTAAATATATTTATCGTGAGTTTAAGTATTTATGAGAAAATAATAGCTTCATGGGAATATGAATGAATCATATACACCGAGTAAAGTATAGATCATAAACGAGTCATCATATATATGGACAACATGAATAGTAATGTGGGTGTAATGTATAAATTTTCACAACCCGTCCCTTGGGGCCCGTGTTGTGACTACCCCAAGCCCACTTTTTATAGGCCAGGGGCTAGCAACTAGCGCCAAGTAGGCATTTCACATAAAGAGGAGGCATTTTCCTATAAACCTGTACACACGCACCTGTCCCCAAAAAAAGTACTGAAAACTAAAAACACTGAGTGAACAGATATGCAACCCACTAAGACAACCAGTGAGAGTAATAGTACAAACTGAAAAGTAAACGGGCCAAAATACAAGACCAACTGAAATAGAAAAGTACAAGCTCCTGGGTCTCATCCGTAGAAAACCCTACCTTAAGGGTAGGTATAGTAAGCTGTCTGAATGTCGCTGAAGCGTACCACGTCCATCGGGTCACCTTGAAGCACCCCTTGTCTCTGGCACACCAAGGACTATGTCAAAGCTTCTGATTGTCTGTACAAGACATGACACATGCGGGAGAAGCCCGTGTAGGGGTGAGTAAAAAAATACTTAGTAGGGACCCTAAACCACAATGGCAAACCACAAATCAAGACACAAGGTATACTACCAAAGAGATACATGAAGTGTAGCCTCTAAGAAGTACAATCAAGAGATTCACTAGAGTCATCTCACATCAGGATACATATACTAAGAAAGTCCAGGCATATCCAAATCCAAGGAGACACACTCCGAGTCTTCATAGGATACACACTCTGCATAGGTATAGGAGATACACTTCACGTAGGCATAGGAGATACACTTCGTGTAGGTTTAGGAGATACACTCTGTAGGAGACACACTCCATATGGGCACATAAGTCACACTTCGTATAGGTCACAGCCAGTCACAGGGTTTCTCTCTTAGCACGCTCATTCTGGGAGCACCTACTCCTCGAGCCAATAGGCTATACGCCAACCTCTATGAAAACTCTCATAGAGTATCTCAAAAGGACCACCTCATCATGAGGGTCCCAACACCACAAACGACCCATCAAACAGACACACAGTTTGAGAGTTATGGTCATTTAAGTAAAAAGGGGTCAGTTGGGTCCAAGTCCGGTCTGACCCGAGCAGATTGTCCCAGGTCCCGCCTAACCCGAACCGCCGGGTTCGGCCCGTCTCGTTGCCAGCTTAGTCTACTGGTAGTTTGGCCTTCCGGCTTCATCCCATCCACTCGAATGTGAGTCGGTTCGGTCCGCCCATATGTGGTGGATTCCACATCCGCTCCAGCTCCATGTGGCCCGCTAGTCATGTCCCCCTTGGTCAATGCAGCCGAAATGGATGAACAGCTTGCACCCATGGATTAGTTGTGGGTCCTCCATCCGTTGTGGCTCAGGGAGCCACATCCTCCCACTATCGCGGCTTGTCACCGCCACCCGCAGCCGATGTCGTAATGGGCTCCCCCATCCAACGCAGATCCAGTGAGCTACTTCCCTCTGTTGCGGCCATCGAGTCGGCGGCCTCATCTCGCCGTGCTCCATCGGGAAAGATCAGACCCGCCACCTCCGACCGCCACCTCTTACTACTGCCACTATGTATCGTCGCGGTCCCGGATCCTGCTACGGATCATTGCACCCACGAAGAATGAGAAGGGATTTTGGGAAAGAGGGGGCATAACACAAGAATGCACAAATATGGACGGATTTGGGTCTTGTTCATGTCATCCTTGATATGTCCACGTTAAAATTGAAAATGGGGGAAAATATAAAAAATTCTAAACATGGATCAATTCTAATCATGGTTAAACCCCGATTCAAACCCTGCAACATAAATCCCAACCCCACACTATGCACAATCTGTGAATCAATACATTCGTCGATTGTTTCACATTTGTCATAGGGAAAAGAATAAAGAACGAGGAATAAAACCAAATAAAATCACATGCCCTACCTAGAAAGAGGATCATTCGGAGGAGATAATCTTCATTGAAGGTGATCCATCCATGAAAATCCTTGATCCGTCATTCATCGGCATTCTTCCTTTGTTGGCAAGAGATATTCCTTCTCCTTCCTCAGGGAAACTTTCGGGCTCTAGGGAAATTCTCCAGTGTTATGAATTCTAACGCTGGTCCCTACCTCTAATTAATTAAGGAAACACGTTAACATGTTTTATCACTTTAAAAATGTTTCCGCATTGCCACGATGCTGCATTGTAGTGTTTCCATGACGATGCATTGCAGCGTCGCTGAGTCTTCTTATCGCAGTGCTGCTAAGTCGCTGCATAATGTTGAAGAAATAAAAAAATAATAACTTTTTTAAGTATATTTTATTTTTCTCTTAAAATGTCCATAAATTAACTTTTTTAGGTGAGCCTTGTCAGCCTATGTTAGGCCCCGCCTAGGGTAAACTCGTTATTCTGATCTCAACGGTGCCCTCAGATTTCTGATTCGGGCACCCGTTCAGAAGTTACTAAAACCACACATGCACGTTATTTTTAATAAACTTAAAAATAGTCCAAAAATTTATTCCAGGCACCCTATTCCTCGAAATTACATTCCATATTATCACCTGGTCTCAAAATAATCTCGTATAATTTTCAAAAAAAATACATGTAAAATCTGGGACATTACATTCTCCCCCCCTTAGGTCTTTACATCCTTGAAATAAAAAACAAGGGATAAATAAACAAATGGGGATATTAAGCACGAATATGAGCCTCTTGATCCCACATGCTCTCCTAGAGATTCTAATGCTACCAAAGAACGTGAACTAGAGGAATTGATCACCCACGTAGGGTTTTCTCTTGTCGATCCTCGATCTCCACTAGGAACTCCGCAAAATTCACCCTGTCATCAACACCCAGCTCGCCCCAGTCAATGATGTGTGAAGGGTCATGTATGTATCTCCTCAGTTGGGATACATGAAAGAAGTCATGAACCTACTCTAACTGCATAGGTAGAGCCAAACAGTATGCCACTTTGCCCACTCTACACAGTATCAGAAAAGGTCTGATGAACCTGGGAGATAACTTGTTTCCCCAGCCAAATATCCATATCCTGCATCGATGAGAGACCCAAAGGAACACATGGTCTCCCTCCTCAAACTCCAAGGGTCTCCACTACCTATCATCATAGGACTTCTGATGGATTTGTATAGTCTTCATCTACTCCTGGATGACCTGGACCTTCTTCATAGTAGCCTGCACCAACTTCAGGCCCATGAGTGTTGACTCTCTGGGACCAGTCCAGCAAAGTGGCGGCCTACAGGGTCACCCGTACAAGGCCTCTAACGGTGCCATAATTATGGTGGATTGGTATCTATTATTGTAATAAAAATCCATCAGGGGTAGGTGATCCTCCCAACTACATCCAAAATCAAGGATGCAATCACGTAGCATGTCCTCTAGGACCTGAATGGTTCACTTTGTCTGATTTTCTGTATGTAGGGGGAAAGTTGTGCTCAAGCACAACTGAGTCCCAGACACCTCCTCTAATCCCTTCCACAATTAGGATATGAAACGGGCATCATGATATGAGACTATCATCGATGGTACCCCATGGAGTCGAACTATCTCATGTACGTAGAGGCATCTCAATCTCTCTACTGAACCCTGTTCCTGAATTGCTAGTAATTGGGCTGACTTGGTGAGTTGTTCAATGATCACTTAGATGGTATCGTGCCCCCTGGATGTACGTGGTAAAATAATCATGAATTCCATCGATATTTCATCCCACTTCCACTCTAGAACCTCAAGGGGTTGACTCAAACCCACTAGAACCTAGTGCTTATCCTTCACTTGCTGACAAGTGAGGAATCTAGAGACAAACTTTGCCACTACCTTCTTCATCCCCATCCACCAAAACTGGCGTCAGAGGTCCCGATACATCTTTTCCACACCTGGATGTACCACCAAAGGGTATGTATGGAAATCCCTCAACACCTCCTCCCGTAACGTCTCAGGTACAATTATGTGTCTTCTAAAAAGGATGACGTTCTCCACACCTTTCAAATATCCATCAGGGTCATGCTCTTTAGACATTTGAGAGCATGTAGTCTCATAGCTAATATCTATGAGATGTGCCTCCCGTACATGTTGTAAGAGTGGAGGGGTAACCACCATCGACTGGAGATAATTTTCTTCATCTCCATCCATGAAGGATATCTGAAGTTATGCCAACTGCTCTGAGGCCTCATTAAGTAGCTGTGAACTCGATCTCCGGCTGATAGAATTTGCCACCACATTCCCCTTACCAAGAGTATAGAATATTTCAAATTCATATTCCTAGAGGAACTCTGGACAAGGATGTTGTCTCAGTTTCAGACCCTTCTAAGAAAATATATATTTGAGACTTTTGTGGTCTGAGTAGATGATAAATCGCTTGCCCATAAGGTAGTGTCACCACATCTTTAATGTGAAGACTATTGCCACCAACTCTAGATCATGGGTCGCATAGTTATTATCATGTGGTCTCAACTGTCATGAACTGTAGGCAATCACCGCTTTACCCTGCATCAGGATACAACCAAGCCTAGTCCCTAATGGGTCACAGAACACCACATACTCAACACCCTCCTCAGGAAATCTCAGGATGGGAGCGCTTGTCAAACTTTGCCTAAACTGCTAAAAGCTCTCCTAGAACTTCTCTATCCATACAAAAGGTTTCCCCTTTCATGTCAAGGATTTCATGGATGATACTACTCTATAAAATTCAGGCACAACCCTCCGATAGTACCTGGCTAACCCAAGGAAACTCCGCACCTTGGTAAAGTTCTTGGGTGGATCCCAAGCAAGCACCACCTCTACCTTCGCTGGATCTACTGCAACTCCAGACTCCAAAATTATGTGTCTTAGAAAGTGGACCTCTCGTATCTAGAACCAACACTTAGATATATTTCCATAAATCTAGTGCTCTCAGAGTAATTCCAGGACCATCCTTAAGTGTATCACATGCTCATCCTCAGATGTTGAGTACACCAGGATGTCATCAATAAAGACCACTACAAATTGGTCTAGGTAAGGCTATAAGATCCTATTCATGAGTCCCATGAACACTACTGGGGAGTTTTTCATGCCAAATGGAATCACTAATTACTCATAGTGGCTATAGAAATATCTGAAATCCATCTTCGGAATGTCCTCATCCTACACCTAAAGCTAGTGATAACCTGATCTAAGGCCTATCTTTGAGAACCATCATTCTCCCTTCAGCTGATTGAAGAGGTCATAAATCCTCAGTAGTGGGTACCTATTCTTCACGGTCACCTAATTCAAGTGCTGGAAGTGTACACACAACCTCAAGCTCCCGTCTTCTTTCTTGGAAAATAAAACTGGGGCAGCCCATGGTGAAACACTAGGTCTCACAAATCTCTTCCTTTGCAAGTCCTCCAACTATACCCTCAATTCACGAAGCTCTATGGGAGACATCTGATATTCCAGTGTAGATATCGGTGTCGTCTCGGGGTATAGGTCAATACATAAGCCTACCTCCCTATGAGGAGGTAGTCCTGGAACATATTCCGGAAACACATCCTCGTACTCATCCACCGCTACAGGAATTTGAGGACTTGTCTCATCCACTGCACTGAGGGTTATGATAGACAAATGACGTGTCATCGGCTACACCCTCCTGCGTGCGAGTCCATCCTACACTGCTTGTGTTTCCCTTTTTCCAACAAAGGAAAACCTGGTCTCATCTCCGCGGACACACCGCACTATGCGCCTAAAACAGTTGATCTGAGCATGAACTGTGGATAACCAGTCCATATATAGAATGACGTCGTAAGGACACAACTAATGAGGATCATGGAACACATGGGCATCATAGGGTTGGAGGTGGACTTGATGAGGAAGGTATAATGCACACAAGTGGACATGACCCATTGCGTGGAATTGGAGGCCCAATGACAAGGGAGCGGACCAAGAGAATGAAGGAGGCCTTAAATGGATTAATCATGGAATTACAAGAGGAGGCCCAACACCCTTGCTTGGGGGAAGAATCTGGGCCTATAATTACATTAATTAAGTCCCAAACGTTCTTTTAAAATCCAACCCAAGTGGAGCTATGAATTTTCAAGCCCACACCACCATGGAATCTTCAAAGTCAAAAGGTGGTGGGATACTTATCTCTACTTTTCCAAAAGGGTGTGCTACTTGTCTCCTAAAGTCATGGGAAAGTGCCAAAGTTGTAAAAGTCATCATTTAGGCTTTTTGACTTGTGGAATCTAGGTGTTAGACTAATGTAGAAGCCACCCCATGGTGTGATTCGAATTTCTTTCTCTCTTTGGCTATAAATAGCCACCCCCTTGTACTCTTGAAACATCATGAATGAAGGTAATGTTATTATGGTGATTTTTTCTTGAAACCTTTATGTTCTTGCTTAATTATTGACTTATCAAAGGATTGGTCATCCTTTGTGGCATCTTGTGGCTAGAGTTCTTAGAGACAAGTTCTCTTTGGGTTCTACCTTGACCATTCCCCCCTTCCCTCTCATTTTCATTATCCGCACACCACATTCACTTGTTTTATTGCGGCGATCCGGGTGACCAACGTGAGAATATTATACAAGGTTCCTAGGACACTTCCTAGTGGGTCTTGCATCGCATATCATTTGGTATCAGAGCCCATTTGCAAGAAATCAGGTTCTTTCTTTCTTATCCTTTCTTCCATCATTTCTCTTCAAATCGGGCCAACATCAATTCGGGTCCATTTTCTTCTTCCCATACAGACATCATTTCTTCTTCTTTTCGGATGTACAATATATCATTATTGTATTTTAGAACCTCATCTTTCTTCTCCATTTGGAATCATCAAAATTAGAGCTATACAAAGCGATATACAGTGGGTTCAAATTTGCAACAAATTCTGCAATTTTAAAACCACGCAAATCTCACTTTGATTCCATCTGATGTTACAAATTATTTCTTCTCCTGTATTTAAATATTGAAAAATTCATCTTCTTGCTGCTGCATCTATAAAAAAAGAGCAAAAAAATGAAAAAAAATCGAAAAAAATTAAAGGCTCAAAAAAAATTGCAACATTTCGAATTCTACGTCCCATTTTCATTCTTCTTCTTCCATTTTCTTCCTCTTCCCAAATTTTTCATCTTAAATCCAATTTGAATTTTTTTCTTTGAATTCTAGTTTGGTATTTCCACATTTCAAAGATCCTTTTGATTTGTTGAAATTGGGTAAGAACGCTATAGGAAGCAAGTTGAGTGGTAAAAGGCAAGAGTGTTACATTTTTATAAAAGCCAAAATTGAGTGAAACACGAGCGAACATATTATTTTTGAGTGTAAACACGTGAGGGAGTGTGTGAGGTCCATTTTCCTTTCTCTTCATTTTTTTTACAGGATTCCTAAATGACGGAGTCGAGTAATACCAATGTAGTGGACATTAAGATGTTCATGAGGGATATACAAGAACAATTCCAAAGTTTGAATGCAAGGATGGATGACCTTCAATCCCCTTCCAATTCTAGAGAACCACCAAGGAGGTGGGTTGTTGAAGAAGATGAGGAGTTATCCGATTTTCACGAGTCACCAATTCGGAGAAATCAACCACCATGGAGGCAATCCAATGATCTTGGAGGAGTAAAGTTGAGGATCCCTTAATTCCAAGGTAAGAATGATCCTGAAACTTACTTGGAATGGGAAACAAAGGTCAAACATGTTTTTGGTTGTCACACTTATTCGGAGGAAAACAAAGTGAAGTTGGCGGCTGTGGAATTCACCGACTATGCTAGTATTTGGTGGGACCAACTACAAGTGAGTCAACGACGAAGTGGAGAAATACCCATCCACACTTGGGATGAGATGAAAGTTGTAATGCGTAAGAGGTTCATTTCTAGACACTATTATCGTGATTTGTTCCTCAAGTTGCAGGGTTTGAAACAAGGGGCTATGAGTGTTGAGGAGTATCAAAAAGAGATGTATATCATCATGATTCGGGCAAATATTGATGAGGAGCGAGATGCCACCATGGCAAGATTTGTGAACGGTCTCAACCATGATATTTGGGACATAGTGGACATGCACCACTACTTGGACATGGAGGATCTACTACACATGCATACCAAAGTGGAGAGGCAAGTAAAGGCAAGAAGGATGCGCCCTACATCTTATGGTAAGGATTATAGACCTTCATTCAAGTTTAAGGATTCCAAACCACAAGATCATGTAAGGGAATACAAAACTGATTCGAAGGAGTTGCCCAAACCAAAACCATTCTTTCCGGAATACAAATGTAAAATAGAGGGTAATGTTGTTTCCAAATCATGAGATATCAAATGTTTTAAATGTCAAGTATTTGGACATATTGCCTCACAATGCCCAAACAAGAGGACAATGATTATTTTGGATGATGGAGATGTTCTTAGTGCTAGCTCAAGCGAAGATGAAATGCCATAACTTGAGGATGATTAGGAGGTGGAAGTAGAAAGCCCCATACATGGAGAAATGCTTCTTTCAAGGCATGCTTTGAGTGCTCAACCTGAAGGAGAACGTGATCAAGAGAAAAGGGAGCACATTTTTCATACTAGATGCCTCGTCAAAGATAAGGTATGTAGTATGATTATTGATGGGGGTAGTTGTACAAATGTAGCAAGTGGTTTGATGGTTGATAAATTGGGATTGGCTACAACTAGACATCCTAGGCCTTATAGATTGCAATGGTTAAATAATAGTGGGGATATAAAAGTGACTAAGAAACCACAAGTTCCATTTTCTATTGGGAAGTACGAAGATAAGGTGATGTGTGATGTTGTTACAATTCATGCTAGTCACATTTTATTGGGAAGACCTTGACAATTTGATAGTAGGGTCACACATGATGGATACACCAACCGCTATTCTTTTAGTACAACGGGAGGACGATTATTCTTACACCATTGAGGCCTTTTCAAGCTTATGAAGACCAAGTGAGGATTGAGAGAGATTGTGAGAAGAGAGAAAATGAAAAGATAGAAAAAAAATAGAGATAATGAGAAGAGTGGAAAAATCAAGAGTGAAAAAGGAGTGTTGAGTGAAAGCAAAAAAATGAGGGAAATAAAATAGTTGAAAACAAGAGTGAAAATAAGAGTGAAAACAAGAGTGTTGAGGGAAAAGTGGGCTTATTTTCTGGAAAAAGAGAGATAGAGAGATCTTTAGAGGGGGAGGAAACTCATGCTTCTATGCAAGGGAGAATGTTTTACCACTAACTCTACTAACCCTTCAATGCCTTCTAGTGTTATGTATCTTTTGCAGGATTTTGGTGATGTTTTTTCCAAGGAGATTCCTGATGTCTTACCTCCCTTGCGGGGTATCGAGCACCATATCGACTTCCTCCCCGGAGAAACACTTTCCAATCGACCGGCTTATCGGTCTAACCTAGAGGAGACTCGAGAAATCCAACGACAAGTGGAAGAATTGCTAAGGAAGGGATTTGTTCGAGAGAGCTTGAGTCTGTGTGCGGTACCGGTAATCCTTGTCCTAAAAAAAGATGGTAAGTGGAGAATGTGTGTTGATTGTCGAGCTATCAACAAAATCACAGTAAAGTATCATTATCCCATACCTCGTTTGGATGATATGCTTGATGAACTCCATGGTTCATGCTTGTTTACTAAAATTGAACTAAGGAATGGATACCATCAAATTAGAATGAAAGAGGGAGATGAATGGAAAACCGCATTTAAAACTAATTTTGGATTGTATTAATGGATAGTTATGCCTTTTGGACTAACTAACGCCCCTAGTACATTCATGAACATAATGAATCACGTTTTCCGTCCATTCATTGGGAAATTTGTGGTTGTGTATTTTGATGACATCCTTGTTTATTCTAAGAGCCTTGATGAACATTTGAAACATGTTTTTGAGACTCTTAGGAAAAATAGGTTGTTTAAAAACTTGGAAAAATGTACATTTTGTTTAAATTCGGTTGTTTTCCTTGGTTTTGTGGTAGGATCTGATGGCATGAGGGTTGATGAAGAGAAGGTGAAGGCGATTCGGGATTGGCCACAACCAAAGAATGCCAATGAGGTGAGGAGCTTCCATGGACTTGCGAGTTTTTATCGAAGGTTCGTGAGGGACTTTTCAACCATCGTGGCACCATTAAATTAGTTGGTCAAGAAAGGGGTGAGTTTCAAGTGGGGAAAAGCTCAAGAGGAAGCCTTCTCCACACTCAAAGGTAAGTTGACCAATTCACCTCTCTTAGTTCTACCTGACTTTTCTAAAGTTTTTGAGGTTGAGTGTGATGCCTCTGGAATAGGAATTGGGGCTGTTTTAATTCAAGACTCTAAGAATGTCGCATACTTTAGTGAGAAGCTTAATGGGGCTGCATTGAACTACTCCACCTATGACAAGGAATTATATGCTCTCAAAAGAACTTTAGAAAATTGGCAACATTACTTGTGGCCAAGGGAATTTGTGATTCATTCGGATCATGAAAGCCTAAAATTTCTTAAGTCACAAGGAAATTTGAATAGGCGACATGCAATATGGCTTGAATTCATTGAAACATTTCCTTACATCATTAAGCACAAACAAGGAAAAGAAAATGTTGTCGCTGATGCTTTGTCTAGGAGATATTCTATTATTACTTCAATGCATGCTAAAATACTTGGTTTTGAAATGTTGAAAAGCATGTATGAGAATGATGTTGATTTTTCTAAAATTTGGAAGTTGTGTGAAAAACATGGAAAAAGTGATTTTTACAAACATGATGGATTTCTTTTTCAGAAAAATAAATTGTGTGTTCCATCTTGTTCTATGCGTGAATTGCTTGTTAGAGAAACTCATGGTAGTGGATTAATGGGGAATTTTGGGGTTGAGAAAACTTTTTCCTTGTTGAGTGAACATTTTTATTGTCCTCACATGCGTAGGGATGTGGTTAGTGTTTGTGGAAATGGTAATGTGTGTAAACATGCAAAGTCGAAAGTGCTTCCACATGGATTATACACCCCTTTTCCCATCGCTTCTCATCCTTGGGTTGACATTTCAATGGATTTTGTGCTCGGCTTTCCAAGATCACAATCAGGTAAGGATAGCATCTTTGTGGTGGTAGACAGGTTTAGTAAAATGGCTCATTTTATTGCTTGTTCTAAAACCAATGATGAAACTCATATCGCTGATTTGTTTTTCAGGGAAATTGTTAGGTTGCATGGCTTACCCAAGAGCATTGTGAGTGATAGGGATGTCAAATTCCTTATTCACTTCTGGAGGACATTGTGGAACAAACTTGGAACCAAAATTTTTTCTCCACCACTGCACACCCACAAATAGATGGTCAAACTAAGGTGGTCAATAGGAAACTTTCCACATTGTTGTGTTCCATCCTTAGAAAAAATCTAAAACATTGGGAAAGATGCCTGCCTCACATTGAGTTTTCTTATAATCGAGTGGTTCACTCCACTACTAATGATTCACCATTTGAAGTTGTGTATGGTTTTAACCCATTAACTCCACTTGATATTTTACTTTTTCCTACTAATCAATTTTCTAATCTTGAAGGTGAAAAGAAGGCAAATTTTTTGCAGGAGTTCCATGCAAAGGTAAAGTCCAACATTGAGCGGAAGAATGAACAAGTATCCAAGCACGCCAATAAAGGTCGGCGGAAAATGGTGTTTCAACCAGGAGATTGGGTGTGGGTACACTTGAGGAAGGAGAGGTTCCCAGAGCAACGAAAATCAAAACTTCATCCACGAGGAGATGGTTCTTTCCAAGTCTTAGAGAAGATCAATGATAATGCCTACAAGATTGAGTTACCCGATAGGTATGGGAAGGTTAGTGCTACCTTTAATGTTGCTGATCTTTCTCACTTTGAATTTTCAGATTCGAGGACGAATCCTTTTGAGGAGGGAGGAGATTATGAGGATCATGGAACACATGGGAATTGCGGGGTTGGAGGCGGACTTGATAAGGAAGGCAGAATGCACACAAATGGACATGACCCATTATGTGGAATTGGAGGCTCAATGACAAGGGAGCGGACCAAGAGAATGAAGGAGGCCTTAAATGGATTAATCATGGAATTCCAAGAGGAATCCCAACACCCTTGCTTGGGGGAAGAACCCGGGCCTATAATTACATTAATTAAGGCCCAAACATGCTTTTAAAAATCCAACCCAAGTGGAGCTACGAATTTTCAAGCCCACGCCACCATGGAATCTTCAAAGTTAAAAGGCGGTGGGCTACTTGTCTCTACTTTTCCAAAAGGGTGTTCTACTTGTCTCCTAAAGTCATGGGCAAGTGCCAAAGTTGTCAAAGTCATCATTTAGGCTTTTTGACTTGTGGAAACTAGGTGTTAGACTAATGTAGAAGCCACCCCATGGTGTGATTCGAATTTCTTTCTCTCTTTGGCTATAAATAGCCACCCCCTTGTACTCTTGAAACATCATGAATGAAGGTAATGTTATTATGGTGATTTTTTTTTGCAACCTTTGTGTTCTTGCTTAATTCTTGACTTATCAAAGGATTGGTCATCCTTTGTGGCGTCTTGTGTCTAGAGTTCTTAGAGACAAGTTCTCTTTGGGTTCTACCTTGACCATTCCCCCTTCCCTCTCATTTTCATTATTTGCACACCACATTCACTTGTTTTCTTGCGGCGATCCAGGTGTTCAATGCGCGAACATTATACAAGGTTCCTAGGACACTTCCTAGTGGGTCTTGCATTGTGTATCAACAACACTACCACCAAGAGATCCCAACCGAAACTCTTTCCCCCAAGAGTAAGGGCACACTATCGACACTAGTGTGTGATCGTCGAATCTTCTCCCATGTGAGTCTCTAAGTGTAGGGATTGAGTCAATGGTTCCACTAGAATCTTCATGTCTCAAACAAGGGTCGTGGTGAGAAAAGAGAGATTGGAACCCATGCCTATCAAAACTATAGCTAGGGTGGAAATACACAAATCATACCTCTAATTATCCTGGGAGTCTCGAGATCGTAAGCCTACATCGCCTGGAGTTGGCCTCACCCCTGTCCACCAACTCCCTGAGCTCGGGGTGGACCACCTGGGGTTGGTGGTGGTAGAACCTCAAACCTCTGTCCACCTCCTATCTCTCATCTCACTCCTCTGCCATGTCTACCACCTGGTGGACCGCCCTGTTCCTACCTCTGTCTCTGCCTCAACGGTCCCATGAACATCTCCTGGTCGGTCGTATGGTTGGTTGAACAATATCTATCCATATGTCCCTGACCGCTGCATGAGTAGAACATTCTCTCTTTTGGTTGATATGTTCTACCATGGAAGCCCTGCACCATTGATCCCATGCCCTAGGGTTGTCCCCTAGACTGTCTGGTCCTCTTGGACCCCTGTGTCAGCTGTCGGCTACCTGTTGCTGAAGACCCAGCTGCCTAGTGCCTAGTGGTAGCTCCCACCATCGGTGCCTGCTTCGTAAGAAATCTCTCTACCAGTAGAGCTCGCTCCAGCACCCCAAAATGTGTAGGGCTGCTAAGGGATATCATCGACACCCTGATCTCCTGGAGTAGTCCCTTCTTGAAGGTATGGGATCTGAATAATGTTTCACGCACCATGTTTGTAGAGTACCGATAAATATCCATGAATCTCGCTAAGTACTCTAGCACCGTCTAGTTTCCCTACTATAGATGCATGAGCTCTTGTATACGCACAGAGCGTAACATCGCTGAAAAGAACTCCTCCCTAAAGAGATTCTCAAAGTTTGTCCAGGAGAAGGTTGCCTCCTCATGCGTCTGGATCATCAAGCTCCACCATCTCCCCATTGAGCCCTATAGAAGACTCGTGTCTAGGAACGTCATCTGGTCAAGATGCATCCTCACTAGGTGGAAAACTCACGTCACTGCCTCCAACCAGTCCTCAAATACTTGAGGATCCATATAACCTCGGAACTTGGGAGGTTGCTATTTTTGGAACTCATGCAACGCACTGAGCCTACGTGCATCCTTTACCAGTAACACCAGTAGGAACTGCTACTCTCCAAGTGTTGGTATCACTGGTACACCACCAGGAGGTGCTATCTCCAGCAATGGTCCCTACACTGATGCCTCATCACTCAGCGGACCATCCTTGTGGTCATGCCCTAGAATCCTAGCTGGCTGTCTATGTGGAAGCATCATGAAACAGAACAAGATGTACCGTGGTCAATAGAGTATACCTGGTGAGCTGACTCTTACTCAAGAAGTACATGAGAACACACTCAATTCCTATATGATGCATAGACCATCAATTTCTCATAAAACTATTGTTTTCATATACTGAGTCGGAAAGCAGAATTCAAGGTCCTGGTGTACGGATACGTTGGTCTTCGCACCAACACTGGGTCCCCTGGCCTGAAAGCCGAACTTGAAACACTTAACATTGTTACTCCAAAACAAAAGTAAAACTAACCACCCTTTGATACCACTCTGTCACAACCCGTCCCCCGGGGCCCGTGCTGTGAGGACCCCAAGCCCACCTCCCATAGGCCAGGGGCTGACGACTAGCGCTGAGTAGGCATTTCTCACAAAGGGGAGACATTTACCAATAAACCTGCACACACACACACACATGTCCCCAAGAAAAGTACTGAAAACTAAAAACACTGAGTAAACAGATATGCAACCCACTGCAACAACCACTAAGATTAATAGTACAAACTGAAAAAGTAAACGGTCTAGAATTCAAGCCCAACTGAAATAGAAAAGTACAAGCTCCTAAGTCTCGTCTGTAGAAAACCCTACCTGAAGGGTAGTTATAGTAAGTTGTCTGAATATCGCTGAAGCATACCACGTCCTTCGGGTCACCCTAAAGCACCCCATGTCTCTGGCCCACCAAGGACTCCGTCAAAGCTGTCGATCTTATGCATATGACACGACATGTGCGGTTGAAGCCCGTGCAAGGGTGAGTAAAAAAATACTCATTAGGGACCCCAAACCATAATGGTAAACCACAAAGCAAGACACAAGGTAGACTACCAAATAGGTACATGAAGTGTAGCCTCTAAGAAGTACAATCAAGAGAGTCGATAGAGTCATCTCACACCAGGATACATATACTAAGAAAGTCTGGGCATATCTAAATCCAAGGAGACACACTCCGGGTTTTTGTAGGAGACACACTCCACATAGGTATGAGAGACACACTCCGCATAGGTGTTGGAGATACACTCCATGTAGGCATAGGAGACACACTCTGTATGGGCGCAGGCGACACACTCCGTATGAGACACGCTCTGTATGGGCGCAGGAGACACACTTCATAGGAGACACACTCCGTATGGGCGCAGGAGACATACTCTGTATGGGTTCAGGAGACACACTCCGTAGGGGAAACCCTCCATAAGAGACACACTCCGTAGGAGACACACCCCGTAAGAGATACACTCTGTATAGGTCACAACCACTCACAGGATTTTGCTCTTAGTGCACTCGTTCCGGGAGCACCTACTCCTCGAGCCAATAGACTGTACTCCAACCTCCATGAAAACTCTCATAGAATATCTCAAAAGAACTTCCTCGTCTCAAGGGTCCCAACGCCACAAACGGATGATCAAATAGACACACGGTTTGAGAGTTATGTGCATTTAAGTAAAAAGGGGTGGGTTGGGTCCGGGTCTGATCCGACCCGATCGGACCGACCCGCCCAGACCCGACCCAACCCGCTGGGTTTGGCCCACCGGATTCAGCCCAACCCGCTCGGATGCGGGTTAGTTCTGTACTCTCGGACGTGGCGGTTGTCGCGTCCGCTCCATCTCTACATGACCCACTGGTCACGTCTCCCCGGGTCAACGTAGCTGGTCCATGTGACTAGCTTGCACCCACGGCTTAGCCATAGGTCCTCTGTCCGACGCGGCTCGGGGAGTCGCATCCTCCCACCGTCGCGGCTCGCTGTCGTGGCTTTTCGTCGCCGCCAACAGCCGATGCTGCCGCAGGCTCCCTCATCTGACACGGCTCCAGCGAGGCGCGACTCCCGCACGCCGCCCGCGGCGGCCGTCGAGCCCGTGGCCTCGTCTCACCGCGCTTTGTCGGGAAAGGCTGACACCACCACCTCTGACCGCCGCCTCTTGTTGCTGCCCCCACGCGCCATCGCAATCCCATATCCCGCTCCATATCTTTACACCCACAAAGAATGAGAAGGGATTTTGGGAAAGAGGGGGCGTTACACAAGAACACACAAATGTGGACGGATTTGGGCCTTGTTCGTGTCGGCCTTGATCTATCCACGTTAGAATTAAAAATGGGAGAAAAGATCAACAATTCTAAACATGGATCCATTCTAATCATGGTTAAACCCCGATTCAAACCCCACAACATAAATCCCAACCCCACACTACACACGATCCGTGAGTCAATCTGTTCATAGATTGATTCATGTTCGCCATAGGGAGAAGAATAAAGAACAGGGAATAAAACCAAAAAAAATCACACGCCCTACCTAGAAAGAGGATCAATCGGAAGAGCGAATCATCGTTGGAGGTGATCCGTCCACAAAAGTCCTTGATCCGTTGTTCATCGGCGTTCGTCGTTTGTCGGTGAAAGAGCTTCCTTCGCTTTGCTCGGGGAAACTTCTGGGCTCCAGGGAAATTCTCCAGCGTTATGAATTCTAACGATGGTCTCTGCCTCTGATTAATGGAGGAAACACGTTAATGCGTTTCAGCATTGCCACGATGCTACATTGCAGCGTCGCTGAGTTGCTACATCACAGTGCTGCTGAGTCGCTGCGTAACGTTGAATAAATATTATAAAATAACTTTTCAAGTATATTTTATTTTTTTCTTAAAACATCCATAAATTAACTTTTGTAGCTGACCCGCGTCGGTCGATGTTAGGCCCCACATAGGATAAACTCGTTGTTCTAAGCTCAATGGCACCCTCAGATTTCTGATCCGGGCACTCGTTTAGAAGTTACTAAAACCGCACACGCGTGCTATTTTTAATAAACTTAAAAATAGTTCAAACATTTATTTCAGGAACCCCGGGCCTCAGAATTACATGTCGTCTCAACGCCTGATCTCAAAATAATCCCATATAATTTTATAAAAAATTACATGGAAAATCTGGGATATTACATAAATGAACATTCATGATGAATACATAACATATGAACGTCAATTATATTCACACATCAATTGACCAAATTCATTGGAAACATATATTTATTTATAATTATAATTATAAATATACATAGTTAAAAAGTATTTATATATAATTATAAATATACATATTTAAAAGGTATTTATATATAATTCTAAATATATAAATATAATAGATATATTTAGTATTTAATGAAATTTATTTTATATATATATATATATATATATTTGAATTATTAAAAAATATATATTAATTATAAATATACATTTTTTATTTAATGTATACAAATAAACATTATTTTTAATATAAATATAATGATATTTTTTATTAGAAATTTTTATCAGCGCTAAAAATAGCGCTCATAAATCTACCCTTTATCCGTGTATTTCACTAACGCTAATAAAGACTCTTTTATCAATGCTTTCTGCTCAGCGCTGATAAAACCCGACACATCTCTTGCCCGGATATGTGGTACTGCTATTCCAATTTTTAAACATTCGATGGAATTTCATCCTCGTTTAAGGGGGTCTTATTGTCTTTTTTCGTTGGGGACTTAATTTGTTCTCAGGGATTACATTAATATTGATATTATGATTTTGAAATTTTATCATTTTTCACAATGTAGTTTTATTTATAATTAAACATATGCATATTTTCTTATATTTACTTATAATAAATAACTTGTATAAATACATATTTACATAGAAATGTATTTTTAAACATATAAACCATATGGAATTAAATATCCTTTATTCAATTCATTTAAAATAAATAATTATCGATTTTATTTACCTTATAAAAATGCATTAATTTGTATATATACCTATACAAGTAATGTTGATATATAAACATGTGTTGTCAATAAAAAAACTATATTTATGTGTATATTCAAATATATGTAAATAAATACAGACATACATATATATATATATATAAGTATTTGTGTATATTTATATACATTTGTAAATATTTATACATATTTATGCTTATATATATTTTTATATCATATGTGTAGATATATATATATATAGATATTTATATTTACATATTTATATTAATATACAATTATATATCTGAGTGTGTTTATATACATTTATGGAAATTTTCTTATATGCAAATAAATTTATAGATATTTATATCCATTTATTATTTTATTATTTATTGTTTATTATTTGTTATTTTAATATTTATTTATTGTTATTTTATTATTTATTGATTTGTTCTTATTATTAATTTTCTATTAAACGACTATTTAATATTTCTTATTTCTTATTTCTTATTTATTTATTATTTAATATTTATTTAATTATTATTTATTTAATGTTTACTTATTATTTAATTATTACGTATTTGTTATTTGTTTAATATTAATTTATTTATTATTTATTACTTATTATTTATTATTTATTATGTATAATTTATTATTTATGTATTTTTATTTATTATTTATTTACTCGAATGGCCCGAAAGCCTTGTTTTTTATTTATTTTTTGGACAATCTCCCATTTAAGGATTGAAGGGGAACCCTTACATGACCTATAAGCCCAAAGCACAACACTCATACACGACCCAATACATAACCTTAAAGGCCTGAGACCTCACACACCTGAAACAACCCCTCCCCAGCATCTGCATCTTGAAGGCGCCTAGCTCCCCACCTCACATGGTTGACCGACTAGCATTGCCCTTTGCAGAGCTGCACGGTGTCTGGTCCCGATGACAGTTGTCAAACCCTCTCATTCTTCCAATCTGGTTATCTCTGCTCTCGTGGTAGTTATTTTTGCTCTGAATCCTCGTTTGGGACTGCTCCTGTGTGGTCTTCCCTGCTTCTTGGTCTTTTCTATGGCCCGAAAGTCTTGTGGCCCGAAGGCCATTGGTGGCCTGAAGGCCTTTATAGCCCGAAAGCCCTGTGGCCTGAAGGCCTTTAGTGGCCTAAAGGCCCCAAGACCCATAGGCCCAAATCGGATGAATAGTGTCGGCTGCTACAGTACCGAACAGTACCTGCTACAATACCCCAGAAATTCGGCATCACCCAGATTTGATCTTGGGTCTCTTGGATATCAAGCAGGAGCCTCTACCACTCGGGTATAAGCCTGTTGGTTATTTACTATTTATTTATTACATATTTATTATTTATTGATTATATATTATATATTATTGTTTATTGTTTATTATCATTTATTATCATTTGTTATCTATTTATTTTTATTATTTAATGACTATTTATTTAATATTTATTTATTATTTATTTATTACATATTTATTACATATTTATTATTTATTATTTATTATTTATTTATTATTTATTATTCATTTAATATTCATTTAATATTTATATATTTTTTATTTATTAGTTATTTATTATTTATTGATTATTATTGATTATTATTGATTATTTATTTATAATATATTTATTATTTATCTACTATCTATTAATTATTTATTATTATTTTTATTACTTCTTTATTATATATTCATTATATATTCATGATTTATTATTATTTAATATCATTATTTGTTTTTTATTTGTATTTGTAAAAATATATTACATATTGTTTACTCACTTGATGAAGTGATTGTCGAAGTGGTAAAGTCTTTGGTGGAGAGGTAATGAGTTCAAATCTCTCTCAACGCATATATTTGCCAGATTTATGCATGACATGTGTGCAATATGCATGTATGGCCGACGCTAAATATTTAGTGCCGGTTTAAACCGCCACCAAATGAAATGCCAACACTTTTAGAAAGTGCCGCACATTATTTAGCACCAGTTTAAACTGCCAGGAAATGCCATATTTTTTTGTAGTGGGGGCCTAGCGTTGTTAAAAGTTGAGAGGGGGGATGCACCGAGTGCTATTAAAGGGGGCTTATAGTTGGTGATAAAAGGATGTCCGATTTTTTTTTTTTTTAATTTGGTGATTTTTTTTTCTTTTAAAAATTTATTTTTTTTCTTTTATTAGCGTTTTTATTTTAGCGATGTTAAAAGACACCTTTTATCAGTACTTTTTTTAGCGTTGATAAAATGATCCATTATCATCGTTTTTTAGTGGTGATAATAGATTGCGTTTTAACCGCACTTTGATTATCAATGTTTTTTTAGCCCTATTAATAGTTTTTTTTAGTGTTGTTAAAAGTATGTTCTGTAGTAGTGTCATTATAAAAAGGAGTTTGATTGAGATTTTACGTAATATATTCCGAATACTTCATTTAAAGTAATACCGAATATAAAAACAGTTGAATACTATTTTATTTTTTAATTTTTTTGTTTTGTTTATATATATATATATACACACACATAAATAAAACAAAACAAAAAAATTGAAATTTAAAAAAAAAAATAGAAGGGAGAATGCTATGTATGGGAGCACCATCATTAAAACATTTTTGGAGAATTAGGTGTTTTGAATAGTGAATTCTTAATAAATATCTTAAAAAGACGCGCCCATAATTTACCTAAAATCACCCCAATCCTAACGGTAGATTGTAAATTTGATTTCCAATTTAATTAAATCATGAATTTATTTTTTTTATTTACGGCACATCATAAAATTTGCCATATAGTTGCAGTAAATCTTTTTTATGAAGAATAAGATCTGGTATGTCTGAAATAATATTTGATGATGCATATAAATAGGCCACGTTCTCTTTCTCAAAGGAGAGCTCCGAACAGAGAACCACCAGCAGTGAGTCATCTCCTTCATCTTCTTTTTTCCCTCCCTTCCTCCACCTCTGTCATTGTTCTGGTTCCCTTACTGATCTCCCAATGATTCCCACTGTCGTCGTTCTCCTGAGCTGGTTCCTGTTAAGCTTCCTGTCTCCGATCCTCATCAGAGCCTCCTTCAATCTCACTCTTCCCGATCCAGAAGCCGTGGTTCTACAACTTCAGAGGCGGGTGAACGCGTCGATGTCCCGGAGGCAGATGGGGGGCGTCGGTAAATCTGACCAGGCGCCGGCCTTCTCCTCCAAATGCCTCACCGGCAACCCCATCGACGACTGCTGGCGGTGCGAACCCGGGTGGCCCGACAACCGGCAGCGGCTCGCTGACTGCGGCATCGGCTTCGGCGCCCGGGCCTACGGTGGCAAGGGGGGGCAGATCTACACTGTCACCGACTCCTCCGATGAGAACGTGGTTAACCCCCAGGCGGGGACCCTCCGCCACGCTGTCATCCAGACGGAGCCCCTCTGGATCGTCTTCTCCGGCGACATGACCATCCGATTGCGCCACGAGTTGATCATGAACAGCTTCAAGACCATCGACGGTCGCGGCGCCGACGTCCACGTCTTGGGCGGCGGGTGCATCACGGTGCAGGACGTCACCAACATCATCATCCACAACCTCCACGTCCACGACTGCGTTCCTTCTGGGAACACCGAAATCCGGTCGACCCCGACGCACGTTGGGCAGCGGGGCCAGTCGGACGGCGACGGAATCTCCATCTTCCACTCCCGGGACGTGTGGATCGACCACTGCTCCCTGGCGCACTGCACCGACGGGCTGGTGGACGCGATCATGGGGTCCACGGGGATCAGCATCACCAACAGCTACTTCGCGCACCACGACGAGGTGATGCTGCTGGGCCACAAAGACGGCTACGCGCCGGACTCCGGGATGCAGGTGACCATCGCCTTCAACGTCTTCGGGCAGGGGTTGGTGCAGCGGATGCCCCGCTGCCGGCACGGCTATATCCACATCGTCAACAATGACTTCAGGCAGTGGCAGATGTACGCCGTCGGCGGCAGCGCCAACCCCACCATCAACAGCCAGGGTAACCGCTACAGCGCCCCCACCGACGCCGGCGCCAAGGAGGTGACGAAGCGCGTGGACACGGAGGAGAAGGAGTGGGCTGCCTGGAACTGGAGGAGTGACGGCGACAAGATGGTGAACGGGGCGTTCTTCGTGCAGTCGGGGGAGGGTGCCAACGACCTGTACGCCAAGGCGGAGAGCTTGGACCCCAAGTCCCCGCTCCTCATCGACCAGACCACCATGAACGCCGGCGTCTTTGGCAGGGATAACGGCGGCATCAGCGCATCCAGCGGCGGCGGCGACGGGGACCTCTTCGGAATGATATTCGGAAACGATGCGCCACCGCGCCGGCCGGTATCCCCAGCCCTGGGTTTCGCCCTCGTGTCCCTCCTGATTGTTCTGGCTTTGCTTCCGTGCCGCGCCCCCCATCCGTGGCTGCCTCTGGTTTTGAGCGTTTTCAGCGTTACGGTTGTGATCGTCGCGGGGCAAAATTTGACGATGGGATTATTATTATTTTATATCATTTAATGGGTTTTGGTTCAAGTTAATTTGGGATATTAGGACCCCTGTAGTTATATTTAATGGGCTTAAGTTAATTTAGGTTTATATCATTTAATGAGTTTAGTTATATATATTTTACTGTTCATAAAACCATGGGGTCCTTAATTAAATCCAAGTTTTGATCCCCTTGCATTTTGGGAATTTTATCCTTTTGGTCCACATTTTGTCTATTATATATGATATATAATATATATATTATTATATTTATAAATAAATAAATATTTTAACTTTTCTATTTTAGTATATATAAATATATTTTAAATGAATATATAAATATATTTTAAGAATTATATAATTATAAATATTTGTTTATAGAGATAGATTTATAATTATATAATTATAAATGTGTTCATTATTTATATATATACATAAATATAAATATAATTATATAAATATATTTTAAATGTATTTCTACACAAATATTTATAACCATATATAAGTATAAATATATTTATAAATTAAATAATTATAATGTATTTTTACAAATAAATTTAAAGTATATATGCAAATGTAATTTAATTTATATAAATAATATAATTAGTATTTAATAAATTAAATAATATAATTAAAATTTTCAAATAAATAATTAAATATATATATATTTATAAATCAATATTTATATAATTATGACTATATTTAATGAATTGAAAATACGTCTTTATAAATGTAAATATAAATCAATATAAATATATATAATTATCATTATAAATATATATAATTAAAATTATAAATATAAATATATGTATTTATAAATAAAAACTTATTTATATAATTATAAACACATAATAATATATATTATAAATATATTTATTATTGAAAGATATTTATTAAAATTCTATAATTATTTAAATATAATATTTTTATTTATAATTATATAAATAGTTGTTTTAAAAATAAGCACACACACACACATATATATCAAAATTAATAACATTCAATTATAAACACATAATATTTATTTACTATATGTTTCTGTTTCTTTTCATTTTTCAATAATTTATTATGTGTTTAATCAGTGTGATAAATTTCATTTAGATTGTATTTGTACTTTATAATTTATACGTTTTTGAAGTCACATACATCAAACATAATAATGTGACAAGTATGTAACTTTGAAAATATATAAACTATAAAGAATAAATACAATTTAAATGAAATTTGTCTGACTAAACATAAAATAAATTATTCAAAAATGAAAAGATGTTTGCAAATAAAGTTAATAAAAAATAACTTTAATGGCACAATAATTATATCAATAAATATGTTTTTTAAATATACACAATGTGACTTTCGAATACATCAACATCGATGCCCCCAATACCACAACCTAATGTATGAACCTCACGCCCACCTCGCGTCCAACGTATCTAGTCACTAGTGGGGAGCACGTTGCAACACGAAGGGTGGGCTAAACAAAACACCACATCAATTGGAGTTGTGACTATCGACACTCCCAACACACTAGACCAAGTGGCGTTTTGTTACCCCATATCCCAAATTATATTTTCCCTAAACCCTTTAAATTATATAAAAATTTTAAAAACCCCCACCGACCAAAAAAGGTAAAAAGTAAAAGAACGAAAAGGAGAAAAATAATCGATTGGAGGTTATTTAATTAAAAAAAATTAATCAAGGTGACGTTTTATTGAAATAGAGATGGGTGAACGAATGGGAAGGGTGAAAAAAATCAAAAAAATATAAATCGGAGGAGATTTAATTCAGTCGACGTAAAGTGATGTGTTCATTTAAGGTTCAAATTTCACGGTATTGGTTATCATGACGCATGAAAAGTGTTTTCTCTTTGAGGATTGCAAGAAGTAATAAGAGAAGAATAGGGGAAATGATTATGTTGGGAAACCAGTTGTGGATGTGCATTACAATGTATGTGGATTTCCAAATGTGGTTCACAAAAGAGAATATCCCCAAATGAGTTTTCCTATATATGAAAATCTACGTATATGAATGATTTTCTACATATACAAATGACCATGTATAAAAACATGGATACGCGATTCATCATGTAGGATAATCTATGTGCGTGAATGCCCTACATCGTATACAAATTGGCCAAGTAGGAAAACCAATCACATATGAAAATCCGCAGAATAAAATGTCTTGTAGTTTATGAAAATTAGTCACATAGGTAAATTGGAAACATGCATGAATGGGTCAATGTAAGTGAATAGTTCACATATATGAATTTTTTATGGATGTGCATTGGCTATGTTATGAAATATGCATGTGAAGCATAACATATAGGAATTTTCTACGTATGAAAATTATATCTCGTAAGTGAAGAGGTGATCTATACAATATGAACATAAAATGGAAGAGATTATCACTCCTAATCTCTATTCCATGAAAATTATATTTTAGACAATGATTGCTATAATGATCTTCATAATTTTAATATTTATGATATTTGATATGGTAATATTTTTCTAAATGAACTGATGATGCAGTCTGAATAAAGAACAAAATAAGATGAGAATCACAAATTGTATGGTTCTCATGGGTGGACTTGCTACATACTTAGTGGAGTTCTTCATAAAATGCAGTTTGCAACATGCCTTCTCCTGCAAAAGTGAGTTTGATTAAGAAGATTCTAAGTAAAAAATAATTAAATGAAAATATATTTTTCCAATAAATCTCATCATTGTGAAATCTGTTTGGTTAAAGTTATAGGATTGATATTTCAAGTAAATCTCACCACAAATTATGGAGAGTTGATTTGTCCAGTTTCATAAAGGAAGAGGAATGAAGAATCATGTATTGTGTGTCATGAAGTAAGGTAGCCACAACTGCAACTAATGTATATTTAAATATGAATACATGAATATAGTTTTAATATAAAGATTCATTAGAGTAATAAGTGATTTAAAATAACATATATTGTGGAATATAAAGAGAAAGGAAGAACCTAGACTTTATCCGAGTCCTCAGGAAAATTATAACGATATTAAAGACTAAGAAAACCATGAATTATTGATCTAATCAAGGAAAATGAAGGCTGTGGTATGAGGATTTTGAATGACTGATAATCATTATAAGTCAAAATAATGCATTAATACTGTATTTTTTTAAAATTTATATTAATGTGTAGATACTAGAATAAGGTAACAAATGTTGCATGTTTTATTATACACATACACTGATGGTAAATAAAGAACACAGGTAGAATAAGAGATATAAATTTGAAACTATGATTTAAGAGAGAATATTTCTAAGTCAATAATAAGAAGATCTAACTCAATTAAAATAATAATACATGATTTGAGTTAAATTAAAGAAGAAGAGAGCTAGTGAATATATATTCATTGAAGAAGAATAAAAGTAGAATGTGGGGATGATGATATAAGAACCAGAGAGGGTTTTGCATATCTATTTTCATTAGAAAAAAATATAAAGAAGAAGTGTGGAGATGATAAGAGTGATTTACATTTCAGGTCAGTTATATAGTAAACAGATAAGGAAAATTAGAAGATTTTTCCATGTAGTTAACAAGATAAATATGGTTTTGCAGTTCAATTTTCACCTAATAAAAAAAAGATGGAACAACACATAGAATCGCTACTACGAAGAGTGTTAAAAATGTCTAATAAATATTAGAAGAATAAATGTTTCTTTCTTGATTCTATGCATGTAATAATAGAAACATAAGGTGAAGTCATGACATAAATAATCCTCACGAGGTACAAGAGTTGAAGGATCTGAGCACATCGGAAGCGTGGTGGTTGGGAGGGCCCATTTTACCTTTGCTGTAATCGATGACCAATCTGGGATCAATATGACGATAAACACTAGTATCCACGGATTAAGATCAAAGATCTAGACAAAAGAAGAAAAGGGTGCCAGATCCTAGAGAGAGGATCTTTCACATCATGTTTATAATTAATTTAAATAATTTCTACAGAAATTAAATAACTGGATCTTCAGTAATTTATTCATTGATGATGTTGATCGTCCAGAATGACCCTTCCAGATTGTCTCTTTGTGCTTGCGAGGATCGAAACAACAATCCCTATAGAGGTGATCCACACATGCTCTGATGGACTCCAATCGACACCACTCGTTCTCTGGGTGCTAGCGCGACGAAGCGAGTGTCTTGCATCAATCGTTCTTGATCGTCTGTTCTTCGATCTTGAAGAACATCTCTCATTCTTGAGAGGGGAGAGGAGAGGATTCCAGAGAAAAAATGTTTTGGCTCAACAATTCTCTCATCACTAGAAATTTGGTTCACCATGCATTAAGACACAATAGACGCACTTATCTATTTAATGACACAGGGTTTCAGTTAAAATATTTAATTGCATAACAACAGTTAAATACATTCACAATCTTAGAAAAAACCCATGCTACATAATAACAATAACAACACCATTATTCGTGGTGCGCCAAAATGCGCAAAACAGAATCATAAATGAAATCCCATTCCATATAATGATAACAATGTTATTATTATTTTATCTTATGCCAACTTGCTAAATAATTATTTACCATCTTGCGAATAATTATTTCACTACCAGACTTACCTTGATCCGCTCGAACTCCACTTCTATTTATTGAACACCAGAATAAATAAATAATTTATTATCTTAAATACATATTTTATTTACAAAGTAGTAAATAAATATTTATTAAATTTTCATTAAAATAAATATATTTTATTTAATTTATGTGATAATTTTAACTTGAATAAAATTATTCCATGATCTTGAGAATAATATTTATTCCATTAATTAAATTCAAATATAATTTAATTGAGACCATAAGAAACACTTAGTGTGTGACCCTCTAGGATTCTTTCTCGTTAGCATTTGACGGGTTTGCCTAAAGTCCAAGAGTACTATCTAGCAACGGGTCAAGGCACCTAAGATAAATAAATTAAAGTCATAATGATGATATCCACATACAAACAATCATTGTGTAATATAATCCATTTGTCATAATATCTCATTAAGTAGGTTTCATGATAGTTTCATCAACCTATATGCTTGATACGTCATTCTTTGACTACCTGAAATAAACTCGTTGTTACACCATGACCATGGAATTTAGGGCAACAGTTCTATTTCAATCAAAGGGTAGGGATATCAACTTCCATAAATGGAAGGGAAAAATCCTTCCTCGACTTATCCATTAATAACATGTCATTCATGACGCACCCAACGTACTCTACTTCCCACCAATATATGGCATGATGATTTTCATCAGAAAATATAAGTGCGCGAGTCAAGACACATATTAATGTTAATATTAAAGTATAAGGAACATTATACACACTCATAGATAGGAATATCCAATGACACCAAAACATGCAAAATTCCTATTGGTGGGTATGTTCTCATAATCTCTCGTCTTGGAGATTACCAAGTGTAAACTTCATGAGAAGAAGTCTCATTTGCTTATGAGTACTCACACATAACGGTTTGTATACTATGTGTCCCATCATAGTATGTCATCCAACCACAAAACTATATTTAAGAATATTGTTATAGAACCTCAAGGTTCTTATCATAGCGGGGAACTGCTATGACCTTATTAATGCGGCAAATATTCTAGGACATTATTACATTATAGTAATTCAGAACAATGAACAATATGTAATAATATGTTTAATATTTAAATAAATTAAATATTCATGAAATCAAAGTAAAAATAGTTGGTTCTAGGACACCAACTCTAACAAAATCCCACTTGGACTAGAGATAACTACCTATGACTTTTAGTCTGTTGACCTCACATGATGATCATGTTTCTACTAAGTTAAGGATTTAATCAAGGGGTCTTCCACATTGTCTTATGTGGAAATACTACTCAATGAAACTTCACCTCTCTGAGAAAAACCCCTCAAGAGATGATACTTCCATAGTTTGTTCTTCGTTCGTTGATGTGACCTTGGCTCTTTTTCGAGAGCCACCACTGTAATATTATCACAATAAAGTGTGATGCAATCTTTATTTCTAAGTACCAAATCCAAATATTGGAAGAATCTTCACATCCAAAATTCTTCTTTATCTGCCTCAGAAGCTATGATATACTCAGACTCTACTATAGAATCTGCAAACACACCTTTATTTTAGATTTTCCAGCTCATAACACCTCCATTAAAAGTGAAGATGTATTCCATTTGCGACTTCATGTCATCTTGATCAGTCTGGAAACTAGCATCTACATATCCTATGATGAATAGTTCCTCATATCCTCCATAAACCAAGAACATATCCTTAGTACGCCTTAGATACTTAAGGATAATCTTGACTGCCATCCAATGGTGGTCACTTGGATCAACTTGATATCTTCCTACCACACTCAATGTGTAGGTGAAATCTAGCCTAGTACATAGCATATCATAAATAACTAACCCAATCGCTTATGTGTATGGAATCATTTCCATTCTCTTTCTTTCCTCATGCATCTGAGGACACATTTTCTTGAAAAGATGAATGCCATGTGATTTTGGAAACAATCCCCTCCTAGATTGTTCCATACTGAATCTCTTCAGTATCTTATCAATGTATGTACTTTGACTTAGGCCCAAAAATATCTTGAATATATCACGATGGATCTTCATCCCAAAAATATATTCTACCTCACCCAAGTCCTTCATGGAGAATCATTTATTCAACCATGCCTTAATAAACTATAAAACTGGTATTTTATTTCCAATACATAATATGTTATCAACATATATTATTAAGAAAATGACTTCACTCCCACTAAACCATTTGTAAAACACTCACATTCATTCTTTATAAAACAAAATTCCATTATGGATTCATCAAAATGAATGTTCCATGACTTGGATGCTTTCTTTAATCCACAAACGGATTTTTACAACTTGCATATCTTATTGGAATCCTTTAGAGTCACAAACCCTTCAGGTTGTGTCATATAGACATCTTCCTGAAGGTTCCCATTAAGGAAGGCTGTTTTGAAATACATTTTCCAAATATCATAGTCATGATATGAAGTAATGAACAGTAGAATTCTGATGTATTTCAACATTAAAACTGGTGAAAAGGTTTTGTCATAGTCAATGCCTTGATGCTGTTTAAACCCTTTTGCGACCAGTCGTGCCTTATAGGTACTGAATTTTACTTCAATGTCCATTTCCTTCTTGAATACCCATTTTAAAACAACAAGCTTTACATCTACTAGAGGATCTACCAAAATCCAGACTTGGTTTTGGTGCATGGAATCCATTTTAGAATTCATGGCTTCTTACCACTTGGCAATGTATGTTCCATTTAATGCTTCCTTTTAGGATAGAGGATCATTATTATCAACTAATAATGAGTCACCATCATCGTTAACTAGAAAAGCATACCATTTCAGTTTTCTAACCTCTCTTTTAATCCTACGCAGTACTTGTGTCTCTAGAGTAGATCTTTCTTCCATAGGGCCTTGTGGAATCTTCTCCTGTACCAACTCTTGTGTACCTTGAGCCTTGACTTCATCAAAGTATATCTTGCTCCCAATATCTCTTTTGGATATGTTCTCCCTTTCAAGGAATATGGAATGTCTTTCCATTATAACCTTTTTGTCTAAGGGTTTGTATAGGTAATATCCCCTTGTTTCCTTAGAGTATCCTATAAAGTTACAATTTATGACTTGGGGTGTGATTTTGTTACTTGAAGAGGCCATAACAAATGCTTCACTTCCCCAAACATGTAAATTCGATAACATGGATTTTCTTATACTCAAAATCTCATATGTAATACCATTTATCGATTTAGTTGGTACTTGGTTTAGTATGTGTGTCGCTGTTTGTAATGTATATCCCCAAAAGGATAATTGAAGACTTTCATGACTCATCATTGATATCACCATGTCCAACAAGGTGCAATTCCTCCTTTCTCTTACACCATTCCACTGGGGTGTTTAAGGAGGAGTGAGTTGGGATAGGATCCCAAACTCCTGCAAGTAATCAATGAACTCTTGATTAAGATATTCTCCACCTCAGTTTGAGTGGAGTTTCTTAATATTCTTACCAAGCTGGTCCTCAAATTCATTATTGTATTCCTTGAACTTATCAAAAGAATCTGACTTATACCTCATTAAGTAGATATATCCATATCTACTAAAATCACTAGTAAAAGTTATGAAGTATGAGTACCAACCCATTGCTTCAACTGGAAATGTTCCACACACATCGGTATGAACCAATTCAAGAAGCTCTTTGGATCTTTCACCATTCCCACTAAATGGGGATTTGGTCATTTTTCCTTGTAAACATGCGTTACATACACCAAGTGGTTTTCGTTCGAAAGAATCTAAATATCCACCTTGATCTAACTTCATCAAGAATTTCTTATTTACATGACCTAGCTGGTGATGCCAAAGTTGGGTGTGGTATGAGTCATGTGAAATAGTTTCATTATCAATTTCCATTAATTGGTTTGCATAATCCAACACGTAAAGACCGTTATATAAATGTGCCTTACCAAAACAAATGCTATCTTTATAAAATAAGCAACATTCATTTCTGAACTTGAAAATAAATCCATCTGTATCTAGTCTGGATACAAAAATAATGTTTTTGGTTACAGAAGGCACATAATAACAACATTTTAATACTAAGATCATCTCAGTAAAAAATGTGAGGTGGTAGTCCCTAATAGCTACAATAGTAAGTCTAGCTCTGTTGGATGCTCATAGATCTACCTCCCCTTAGTCAATTTTCTTGAATATACTTGGTTCCTATATTTGGATACATATGTGAGCACTATAGGCTATATCTAATACCCAATTTGTAGAAACAGATAAATTTCACCCGATAACAAATGCACCTGAAGCTTCCCCTTGCTTCTTTAGTTGGGTGCGGTTTTTCTTCCAGTGGCCCTTATTGACACATGCGAAACAAACAGATTCCTATTCCCTTTCCCCCCTTTGATCTTACTTTTCTTAGAAGGGCATGAAGAAGCTTTGGTCTTAGAGCTCTTCACCTTCCCTTTCCTCTTATTCACCATAAGGATAGAAGGCTTATCGCGCTTCATATCTTTTTCCACTTGGTGAATGAGGATAAGAAGATTAGATAGAGACTTATCAATGTTATTAATAATGAAATTAACAAAAAAAACAGGAGAAGCTTCGAGGGAGGGATATGAGAATGAGATCATTACCTAGTTCTTCAGGGAGTTTAAACCCTAGAACCTCTAGGCGCTCAATGTAGCCAATGAGCTTGACTATGTGAGGCCTAGCTAGGTCACTGTTTCCGACGCTTTCACCGAGGCACGCACATCCATCTGTGGAGGACGTGCAACTATTTCCCTGCATTCCTGCTTTCCAAAGGTGGGCGACATCTATTGTTTATTCAGAGACGTTTGGTCCTTGATCGAAACGAGGTGATGGGATTTCAGTTCTTCATTCACTGGATTCCTCCTCAGAACTCATCACCTAGTTCAGACCCCCCTTATAGACTAAGACATTGTTCTTGAAACTCTTCCCTGTTCTATTTCTTCATGGACACTGGTTAATTACACTGCTTCTTTCGAGACATTCCAAGGGGTCCGGTCAGGGCAACAACCTTCTGTCAGGGGAGTAGTCACGTTGGACATCACTGGCGTGTTTAGACGCTGGAACACTAGCGCATCTGGGTTTCTTCCCCTTATTATAGTCCTTCTCGAGGGCGTGGAAGACCGATCCATCCCACGTCGAATGTGGGGAATTATATTCCACATGAATGTATCTAAGGTTTTCCTCAGCTTCCCATGTTTAACACAGGGTATACCGTGAGTTTAACGTCTAGCAGAGACGGATCAGACTAATCGGAACAATGACTAGAGTGGATCAAATGGGTGAAACCCCTGGGGAAAACACTGATTTCAGGGCTAACACATGGTTAGTTACCCGGTTACTGCTAGGGGCAGTGAAGAGGTGAATTGGCCTGATCTCACCGGGATGTGGTGGCCCGGGTAAGAATCAAGATGGATAATGGATGGTTAAGTGAAGTGGATGGAGAATGAGATGGAACCGACGTGAGGACGATGGTGATGTTGGGCTTGAGCCTTGAAGAGACTTCCTACATATCCCTCTGGCAGAGAATCAAAGTCCCCATAGTTCAGTGGGATGATGGGACACCTGGGGAGGCGACTCGTGAGAATGAACACATGGATGGGATCTGGAGGAAATAAAACCTCCAGGTTGGGTCATGACCTTCCCAAAACACATAGGATCAAGGGAGATATCAGGATGAGACATGAGTGATGGCCTTGAACCTCAGGGAGGCCTTCTACATATCCCCATGGAAAGGAATCAAAGTCCACGTAGTTCATCTGAAGATGGATTACCATCGATTGGGGACTTCAATGGCTTACCGTCGATTGGGGAACTTCAACAGCTTACCGTCAATTGAGGGACTTCAATGGCTTGCTGCCGAATGTGGTTGACAACGACTTACCACTGAATAGGGTTGACAATGGCTTACCTTTGAATGGGGTTGACAATAGATTACCGTTGAATGGTGTCACAACGGTTTACCGCTGGATGGGAGGACAATTTAGTGTCATGCGGGACAAAAGTGGCATACAATTTAATGTCATGCAGGACCGAGGTGGACCGACGTGAAGTGGGTCGGGACCAAATGGACGGTGGGATTGAACCTCAGGGAGGCTTCCTACGTACCTTGCCTTGGAAAAGATCAAAGTCCACGTAGTTCAGGAGGAGTGGGAACTGACATGAAGATGGTCATGACCAAATGGATGGTGGGTTTGTACCTCAGGGAGGTGTCCTACGTACCTTTCCTTGGTAAGGATCAAAGTCCACATAGTTCAGGATGGTGGATACAGTTTAACATCATGTAGGACGAAGGTGGTCCGACGTGAAGGGGGTTGAAACCAGTGGTTGTTGGGATTGAACCTCAGGGAGGCTTCCTATGTACCATGCCTTGGCAAGGATCAAAGTCCATGTAGTTTGGGCTGGGTAATGTTTAGGGCTTACACTCTAGGCTGCCCAGAGATGATGTCATGGTCGATGCTTACTTTAAGCCCACATGAGTCATGCTCGGTGTGAGAAACAAGAGGCAGCAAAGGCCTAACGATCACGTCGCAGAAGGTGCGTCCGTGGGAATTGGAATGGGGGATTACACGTGGTTAGCATCCCAAAGAGGAAATAGGAGCTTACGCATGGTCCACAGCCCAGGGAGATAGAGATTGGGACTTACTCCAGGGTGGAGGCCCATTGGAGACAAAGCCCAATGGGAGATGGATTTGGTACCGAATAAAGGAGGGCTCCAGTACCCATCCCACCCCATCTAGTCCTTGACACTGAGGAAGAGAGTAGGAGCAGAGATGCTACCTCTTGCTAGAAAAGCTAAGGGCTTACACCAAGGTGGTTTCCCTTTCCCTGCAGATAGAAACCACTCTAATAAATAGGATCTCATTCCATGTGAGGAATGATTTCACTCCCATGGAGACCAATGGGCATGCAGAATGTTTAAGGTGGGGAACCCCACATACGGCGCATGGGGTGAGGTCACAGTTTAATGTCATGTGCTGAGGACGACGATGTTTGGAAGTTTAACGTCCTACATCTCAAACGAGATGAGTTCACTATACACCCCTTAAGACTTACATAATTGATACCTCTCACCCCTTGGGGAAGGGAAGGCATCAACGATGCCTTGGTGAAGTGGTGTTATGGAGTGATCCATTGAGGGGTCCATGTTAGCGTGAATATGAAAAGAATAAATAGCCATTAGCGTGCCTATGTGAAGAAGCATGAGGAGAAACAATGCAACGGGAAGCACTGCCCAAGGGACTTTGAAATTACTTCATGCAAACTTGGAGGGTTGCACTGGAAAAGGTTGAGAGACACAGGTGTGTTGAGCTTAAGAGGGGATCAGACACAATGCCTTATGGTAAGGATGACACATGGAGCACACAAGGAGGGCCGTGTGCAAGATGATCGGTTTTCACACAAAAAGAAATAGCTGCGCACAAACTGAAAGGTTGCACGCAAGAAATGCGAGGTTGTGCGCAGGTTGGGACGGCTGCGCACAAGAGAGGTCTGATGTAGGGAGAATCTTGCATGCAAGAGGAATCTTTTGCACATAAAGGACTTGGGGTAAAATGAAATGGATGAGGATCATGCCCAAGAGGGCCCACCCGAAGGAGGACTCTTAGGGGACCTACTGCGCAAGATCCAATACCTGAAGGCCATGGTGTTTCCACGCGGTCGTGGAAGAGGTTTCTTTCGTGAAGCAGAGCATTGGTTCATCTTCTGTTACCATCCCCCACGAGGTAGGGTACACTTTTTTTATAGACAAAGTCCTTGGGGCGGCGCGTGAAGGGGTGTTGTGCGCAAACGCCCGGTTGACGTCGCATTGGGCGTGCAAAGGACCTCTGCATGCAAATGCGCGCTTGACGTCGCATTGGGTGCGCAAATAGAGAACTGCACACAAAGTCCCAGTTAACATCATATTTGGAATGCAAAGGGATGATGTGTGCAAACATGCGCTTGACGTCGCATTGGGCGCACAACAGGAGTGTTGCGCAGAAAAGATCGGTTGATGTCACATTGGCCGCATAAACTTTGCGCGCTGAGGACCGCTTGTGCTTAACCCGAGCGCCCTTGCACAACGGTACCTATGGAGGATTCAGAGGGGTCACCGTAGAAGCCTTCTCTTGATGGTGCCTTGGGCGCACAAGGTTTTGCACGTCGGAGGGCCGCTTGCACGCATGCCCGGAATTTTGTGCGCGCCTGCCTCCCGGGTCCCGGAAGATTATCTTTCCTTCCCAGATTCATTTGTTGCTCTATTATCCTCCTGATCCAGACCTTATCCAAATTTCAGCATAAAAAATACCCCCCTCAGAATCGGAGCTGAAAGGGAACCCAAAGGTCAGATTCTGAGGGTATGCCGAAAAGTAGGGAACCTTCCTTTGGCACGTGAAATAATGCATTTTGTGCGTGCAAACCTGTTTCTTGCGTGTGGAAGGCGCGTCTGTCACGACCCATCCTCGGGGCCCGTGCGGTGACTACCCCAAGCCCACCTTCCATAGGTTAGGGGCTGGCGACTAGCACCAAAGGCGTAAATCCCGTTAAAAAGGAAGGCATTGCCTTTATAAAAGTAAACAACATAATAGAGTACACAACAGAAGTAAGCACTAAGTAATACTGAATACAAAAGTAAGTGCTGAAAGGAAAGGGTCCAGAAATACAAGCCCAACAGTAAGTATAGTACAACTGAAAAGCTAGTACAACTGTAGTAAAGTAAAACATCAACCACTGAGTTGTCCTCCGGAAATCCCACCTGAAGGGTGGGTACAGATGGCCTCCTCAACACCTCAGGTCCGACCGTCCACTCCATGTATGTCTCGCCAAGTGGTCCACCTCCGGGTACCGTCCAACTCTACAAGTCTCCACCTTGATCAGTGTTGTCCGTCATCTTCATCCAACACAACGTAGTGCGGGCATATCCCATGCATGGGTGAGTATATGATACTCAGTAGGGACCCTGAGACCCGCTAAGGTCTCCCAGAATCCACGAAGGATAAACCACAAAAGAAGGATACAATCACGAAGTATCAGCCAACTCTACTTAGGTATATTCCCATACATACACCTAAGTTATCAATCACAGTTTGGCTCCAACTCTCGAGCCCTATCACAACCCAGTCCACACAGGATAGTAAATCATCACATCGATGATAATGATTGAAAGTCAAGAATCTGCTCACACAGGTATATATATTTTGTATAATGATAGAGATGATCAGATGTAGTCACTGATACATCTAAGCTGTCGGACCCACCTAGGATACTAGACCAGCTAAGCTGTCAGACCCATGTAGGATACTAGACCAGCTACTCTGTCGGACCCACTCAGGATACAAGTACAGAAGTCAAACTATCGGACCCACTTAGGATACAAGTACAATAGTCATCGCTGTCGAACCCATGGAGGATTCCAGTACAGTTATCGTCGCTGTCGAACCCACAGAGCATTCTAGTACAGTAGTCTTCGCTGTCGAACCCATGGAGGATTCCAGTACAGTAGACGCCGCTGTCGAACCCACGGAGGATTCCAGTACAGTAGTCATCACTGTCGAACCCACGGAGGATTCCAGTACAGTAGACGTTGCTATCGAACCCACAGAGGATTCCAGTACAGTAGACATCGTAGTCGCAGCCAGCTCTAGGGTTCCCGCACACAACACGCTCGATTCCGGGAGGGTCCGCTCCTCGATCAATGGGGTCGATACATCAACTATCACGAAGTCCAAAGTTGATGTATCCCGAATTTTCGTCTCATCTAAAGGAACCCAACGTGATAGACGACGCGTCAATCGGATGCCCGGTCTGAGAGTTATTGGATTTTCTGTTCCAGGGGCCCGGTTGGAAATACGCTTGTTCCAAACCCGACCATTTCCCAAAGTCATCCAAAACTCACTTAGAGTATCAAAAAAGGACTGTCTCATTGCAAGGATCCCAGTGCCGCAGACGGCGCGTCAATCAGACGTGCGGTCCTGAAGTTATTCCCGTTTAAGTGAAACAGGCCCGGTCCGTCAAGCCCAGTGGGCTGGCGGGTCGACCCGACCTGGTTCGGCGGGTCTGACCCGACATGGGGGTTGGCCCTGCCTGGAGGGGCACGGCGCGACCCGACCCACGGCTGGCCATGGCTTGGCCCGGCTAGCTGAGCGGTGCGGGGGGGGGGGGGGGGTTTCCCGAACCGGCGGCACCGAGCGGTGCCGCCCCTCCTGTCCGGCAGGCCGAAGCTGGTCGGTCTTCCCGGCATGAGCAGCCCGCATAGGTGGGCCGTGGTTCTCCCACGCGACACCTGTGGGTTCCGCGACCACCTTCAACCCGGCCGGCAGGCGGCCGACCAGTTCACCGCCAAAGTGGCCCGCAGAGCGCGGGCCACAGTTCTCCACAGCGCGGCGCCTTAGAGGCGCCATGGTTCTTCCTATCCTGGCCGGCTATGGTCGGACGATTCATCCAGCAGGCGGCCCGCATATACATGCCACTCCTCCTCCGCGCGGCACCTACGGGTGCCGCGGTTCACCATCCCAGCCGGCTACGGCCGACCGATTCTTCAGCCCGAGCGGCCCGCAGTTTCCCACCAAGCGGCCAACACGTGGACGCTGCCTTTAGTCTCTGCCTCCTCTGTTCACCACCACCTCCTGTTACCGCCACCAAAATATTCAAGAATCATCGGAGGGTCGTCGGGCCGTGTGCGTTCAGCCCGTGCCCTCCGCGTAGGCGATATCAATTGGCCGAAGACAATACAAGCATTCACCAAGGACATAATATAATTTCATTCAATTTAAATTATACAAACCCCCTACCTCATAATTGACGTCGCACGTCATCGAGTCGCGGAATACGAGCATTGCGGTAGTCGGGCGTCGCGGAAGACGGCGTTGCGGAGAATGATGTCGTCCCGTCAACGTTGGAAGTCGTTGTCATAGGCGGTGTTCCTCGCGAGTGGTGTATTCTCCCTTGATGCGGAGGAAGAAGAAAAGATGAAGGCGTTCCTCATGAGAGTTGCCTCACGTTCTTGCCTCGGTCGTCGGGAGGATATCGTTCCTCATGTTCTTCGTTGGTGAGGGATGAAGCCCTCCACCAAATCTCCAAAGGCTCCACCACCAAATATTTTCCAAGCCAATATAATATTAAGACTCCCCAATTTTAATAGAATTTCCATGCAATTCAAATCGATTCAAATGAATACAAAGATTAATTAAATGTGGCATTTAATTAATCCAAGTTGTTGGCATTAATTAAGTGGAGGTGAAGAGTTTAAAATTCAAAAGAGAGGAGGTGGAGAGTTCACATTAAAAGAGAGGAGTTTTCAAATTAAATGAAAGGGAGTTAATGGGGAGTTGAAGGGTTAGGGGATCATGTGGGCCCCACCACACTTTATCCTCTCATGGGAGGTTATGTGGGTGTGGGCCCCACCTCTAACCCCCCCTTGTAGGAAATAACCAACTCTTAAATAGTAAAATTGTGTACAACAATTTAATTTAATTTAATATAAATCCCTAAAAAAGTTAACTTCTCCTCCAGAGTAAACACAATTACGGTAAAGGTCCCCTTAAGAAAATACTGGTGCTGTGAGTTCATGGGTGCCCTTGTATTTCAATTCCGAGCACCAGTTCAAAAGATAGAAAAACCCATACGTACCTTTACTGAACATACCCGAACAAAACTTCAGAAATTGATTATGGGCACACCGGACCTCAGAATCAGGTGCCGTTAGAAACTACGGACTCGTAAAATTACAAAGAATTAAGAAAAAAAATTTCCTTGAAATTTTCGGGTATTTATAGTGTCAGCACCTACAAATAGGATGAGGGCCCCCACTTAGACCCTACTTTGACTTTTTTCCGCACAACAGGTGCTTTTCTCTTGTGTGCGAAAATGGTCCCGATCTGCGCGTAAGGTTCTACGGCCGACTACGGGTTTTGTGCGCTATCCCAAATTTTTCATGCAAGCCGACATTCTTTCACAGTGCCTTATATTTTGTGTGTCGGGCTTCCTTCTTTCATGCCAATTCCTTTGGATTTCCAAAATGGCTACTCAATAGACAGAAGCCAAGAGGGAGGCTGCAACTGCTGCAAGAAGAACTCAAATGATCATGAACCCTTAGATTCTTCATGTGAGGAGGGTTGTGTCTAATAACCAAATTCTTTTTGGCATGCTTACACAAGCTCAAAAATATTATTTCCTGAGCGATAGCTTGTCGCTGTGGAAATTCAACCTTATGGAGGAGGTGCTGATGCCCGATTTCGAGACGGACACACCGCAGTCGTATGTGAAACGGGAGGATGGTCTTCCACAGTTCCATATTACAAACAACTACCATCCTGCTAGGAAAATGCAGAACATATCCATCTATGTCCTAAATATGAAGACCAGGATAGTTGTGGGAAGCGATCCAGTTCCTAAAGAATCTATCGCTATTTATGTAAGTCCTTTCAGAAGCAGCATTACTGATGAGACGAAGGGTTGGCAGGAATGGGATTTTAGATCTTGGGGTAACTTCACTAATGAATGGGTATGGGTGTACTGGGTACATCAGACATGCGAGGAATTTGGGCCGGAGCTACAGTCTATCGGGCTTTTTGAGGCCGTTTGGATGTCCCAATTTCACTTCTCCCGACAGTAGGACTTGGTAGCAGAGCTATTTAGTCGTTGGTCCCCTGATACCAACACCTTCCAAATAAACCACAGGGAGTTGTGCATCAGTCTGTGGGACGTCCACTGTATCGGGGGAATCCCCTTGGAGGGGTACCAGTATGACGAGTTCCTCTCGATGGGGAATGTCTGGGGGGATAGGACACACACCCCAATCCTGTCATGGCACCTGCTGGAGCTAGCTAAGGAGGAGCTAAAAATAATATATATCCTGAAGGAAATACCCTATTTGGGGTGGTTTAGTATTTTATTGATGCAGGACACAACTGTGAAGATGCCAGGCCGAGGGAAGCAATGACCGAACACATCTCAGAGGGGAAAAGCAGGATCATACTAGAGGAATATGGAGACAGGAGAGTACCAGTCATGGGGATTTCACATTAATGAAATTCGAGACCCAAATGTGCGGTATGCTGGGTTTCTTACTGCATTATTGAGTAGGTGTCTGTTTCCAGTGAGGGACATGAGGATGGGGGTCTTCCCAGGGATGCTACTGATGTCTAGGATTATGGAGGCGAAGAACAAGGTCAACTTGGGGGTGCCGGTGTTGGCTAGGTTGTATAGTATTTTGGGGCATATCTCGAGGGGAAGTATGCCCAAAAGGATATGTGGACCATTCAATATTCTTCCTGGCCGGGTCGTAGCTTACTGTGGTGGGTATAAATTCCCGAATTCCATTCGCCCCTGGTAACAGTATGCGGCCATCCCTTTTGAACATCACTGGAATCTGTCCACTGACGCTCAAAGAAGAGGGGATCAAGCTTAAGGTCGGCAGCCAATCCCACTTTGACTTACACCCATTTTAAACCCCACTTGGTCAAATGGTAGATGATGGGAAGGGGCCATTAGAGTAGAGGGAGTACCTGCAAGGTATTTGAGGTGGTGTGATAGTAGCCTGGATTGACGGAAAAATCTTTTGCAAACCGTACGTGCCGATCAGGTTTTCCAGCCAATTTGGGTGCATGCAACAGATGCCAAAAAAAAGTGTATATAGAGGTTTGTGAAGAATGGAATCCTTGAATTCTCCACCAACTATTGCTTATGTTCACGATGACAGGCTTGGGAGAAATCATCACTCCTCCCACTGATGTTAGTGCGGGCCTGTCAATAGAATATGCCAAACACTGGACGAAAACATACCCTGAGGTGATTCTTTGGAAACACATCTAGAAAATCAAGGCGGCTAGTGAAGATCCTGAAGAGCAGGGAGGTAGACGATGTTCCTCGGGGGAAGAGAGGCAAATAATGGGTTGGGAGGCTAGCATGGCACATGCCAGTACGTCATTGGTAGGAGCATCACAAGCTGAGAACGTGCCTCACCCTTCTGGTGACAGGTGGTTTCGTTTGCGGCCTCATAGGATAGCTAGGGACCTTCTGGGAAATTAACTTAGGTACCTCCTAAATCTATCTACCGATGCCATCTTCCCTTCTCTGTGGTCCTCTTGGAGAACGCTGTGACAATCCATGTCCACCGAAGAGTTGTGGTGGAGGTTAGTATGCATCGAGCTTGATCTGCCAGACGTAGGGCACATCCAAATGATGGATAGGGTAAACTTTCATCCCCAACATGCATACTTGATAGCCATGGATATATACGCATGCCATCAGGGGAGGTATGAATAACCACATCTCCTGGTGAAAGTGATGCTTGTCCAGGAGCATGACCTAGAGAAGCTGCCATCCGAGGATGAAAGCATAGAGGAGGAAGAAGAGGAAGAGGATGAAGAGGAAGAAGAGGAAGAAGAAGAGGAAGGAGAAGAAGGTGAAGATGAAGAAGAGGAGGAGCATTGGGTGGAAGGTCTTGGTGGTGAGGGACCCTCAGAAGCTCCTGCTTTTCGATGAAAATCTTGAGAGAGCGGCAAGATCGTAGGCTTAGATGCAGAGCTGGATGAGTAGCTTGAGGTAAGTTTAGATCTTAACTCCACCAGTCCTTATTTTTCACAATCCCAATCCATAAACCGAATTTTGTCCTATTTAGAAACACATGGGTGAGGGTGCCCAGGAATCCTTCCCCACAGGGGATGAAGATGTGCCTATGGAGGCCGGGGAGTGTTCTTAGGAGACTATCCTTAGGGCCGAGCATGTTAGGGTGTCGAATATGGTTGGAGTGGAAGACGATGTTCCAGAAGGAAGAGACATGATGGCGGACTCTGAGTCCCCCTCCATTCCCACCATTCAGGAGGCACCGATGCTGGTGATCGAGTTGACAAGTGCCGAAGGATCTCCTGTGACGACGACCCCCGCCATGATATAGGCATTGGACACCGCCTCACTTGGATCCCGTAAGTCTATATTCATCAGCTCCCATCTTTTATAGAAAATTCAACTAATCAAGATTCCGATTCTAGATGCAGTGATCGCAAGGTTGGAGGCCCGACAGACCATTGAGTCTTGGGCATCTGCAGGAGCCCTACCAGCAGCTACATCGGCCTTTATAGAAGTAACTGTTCTAGGTGGCCCTGCCTCGACACTTGATGATCCCGAGATTGAAATGATGGGTGGAAATGCTACCGGGGTGGAGTTCCATCCCAATGAGGATGAAGTCACTGATGAAGAAGGATTTTCCAAAGAAGGTCCTACCACCGAACTCCTGGATAATTTCCCTGAATACAGACCTAAGGACCTTGAAGAAATCGATGATTCTGACTCTGATGCTACTGAGGAGAGCCATATGACATGGAACAAGGTGTGGAAGTGAATCCGACACTTTATCAGCTAGCCACAGGCAGAATGGATAAGCCGGATGGGGTCACTCTGCACCTAGCTATGCTTTCTCTGTGCTGGAGGGGTAGATGCTCGCCATTCTCATGTAATGATCTGCAATTACATGGCAGAGAAGATACGGGAGGATAACTGATGTTCAGATGTTTCCCGGTGCCAGAAAGATTCATAGAATACTCAGGCCTTCCTAGAGGCGGAGCAGGAAGTTCAATTCCTTGAGGAACAAGCAAATGAAAGGGAGGCATTCATTGCAAACCAATCTGATCTCATTGAGTGATTGAAGGCCCAACTTTTGGATGATCAGGAGTAGATAGCACAGGAGAATCTCCAAATGATTGAGTTCTGAGCTAAAAAATCATGGGTACAGGCTAAGACTAGTGAGTTATGCCATGCCGCTACTACCAAAGAGAAGGATATCAGGGGATGGGAAGCGATGCTGGAGGCCACAAGTCAGAAGGTAGTGGCATTGGAACAGACCATTCAAAACGTTGATCCATAAGGGCCCTATTTTTGCCAAACCCATAGACTCATCCTTCTTTACTATTTCCAATTATGAATTGTATGCATCTTTAGGCTATTTTCTTGTTTATTTTAATGCATTCCGACCACAATCCCAAAATAAATATAAACCCATTCCCAAGCTCACATGGGTTGTTCCCAATGTGAGAAACAAAGGATGCTCACACTATTAATTTGTTTGAATATTGGAGTGTCAACCATACTTCAGACATCCAAGGTAAAAATGACCCATCTAGGCTTACAAAGAGAGAAGGGAAGACCTGACTGGAGAATGAAGTCCCCGGGACAGTCAAACTATCACTTCCCCAATATGCTCTAGTTCACAAGCGGGGTAACGCCAGGGGCATTGAAATTAATTCAAACATAGGGGAGTGGAAAATGTGAATCACGATACCCAAAATTCATAACACTATAGGTATGGCATGACAATGAAGAATAACTGTTGACCATGTTCAAAACATAGTATCCTTATTGCGTTATCCTTAAATGGGGATAACAAATGAGGGCTGGCCACTGACCATGTTCAAAACACGGGGCCTGTAACACCCCGAAATTTTATGAAAAATATTCTTTTTAATTTCACTAATGTCTTGTGTTGTACGCTACACCAAAATGAGCTTGCACAACATGCATCCTTGACTTGCCTTGTATTACACGCAATCGCGACCTTCCTCGATAGCGTGTGTAGTACGCAATACCGAGTTTCACTAAACAACGATATGCTATTAAAATATTATTAAAACTAGCCGTTATGAATAGTAATAACCACCTTTTAAAATTTTAGAAATTTTATCTCTCAAAATGGACTTCATTTTTGGATTCGGAGTATCGAATTTAGACTAAGGTGAAATTTTGGTACTTTTCGGATAACTTTCATATTATGATGAATAGTGAAAATTACTAAATTTTAGTTAAAAATAACTTTTTTAATCGAAATAATTAATAGTGATAAATTATTAATTTGAGTGATTTTAAAGTATATTTAGAATATATTTTTACAATTCAATACAATGTTGGTCATTGGATGTAATTTCACATTTACACCAGACATAAACAAGTGTTAATCTTTTGATAGTTATTATCTCTTAAAAACACGCTATTTGTTGTGACAGCAGAAATTAATTATAAAATTAATTAATGCAACTTATATGTTGGGAATTTTGTAAAATAGAAATCATTTTTGAATTCAGAATATAAATTATAGCTTAGGGTGAAATTTTGGCATTTTTCTAAAAAACTTCAATTTTTGATGAATAGTGAAACTACTAAGTGGTAGTTAAAAAAATTATTTTTTTTCATAAATCTTAATTTTACCACTTCTGTGAATGGAATTTCAAAAATCAGAGAGACAAGATTGATGTCAGTAAGTAAAATGTGGTTCAATGAGATGAAAATAATTTTTTGTGAATAGTAACTTTTTACTTTTATTTACCACGGTTAAAAGTAAATAGGGTAATTAAGGGTAAAAATGATATTAATATTACCCTAACACATGTCCTAATCCTATTGGACAAGTGTATCTCGACCAAAAACAACCTTAAGTGTAAAATATTATCATTTAGGCCCACTTGGATTAGATTAGGACATTTATTATTATTTAATTCAAAGAAGAGTTAAAAGAGTTAAAATCAAAGTTTATTTAATAAAACATTTTTAATATAGGGTTATACATAATATAATTTCGACTATAAATATTCATTAGAAAGATAAAAATATTTCCTACATAATGGTATTTTATTTGTAATTTTTATACTTTAAATAATTTAATTTATTTATGACACAACGATGATGCAGTAATTACCTTTTTAAGAAAATATTAACATAATTGATGTTATAAATGCCCAAATAAATGTAATTTGAGACTTTTTATGACTTAAACTAATTTTATAGGTTACTATGACATGTTATTGTTTATTTAAGTAACTTGGTTCTAACTTATCATTCTGTTAGAAATTTCATAAAAATCATGTACCAAATAGTGTCAAAATTGACATAAATTAGTTTTTAAAACAAATATTATATTATTAATTGTTATTTAATTCCTAAAAATATAAGGTTAGGCCAAATGACTTAGATAAGGATATATATATTAATAATAAAAAACTTGGAGTTCGTTTGGCTTCATATAGTAAGTTTATTAACCATATAGTGTAAGAAAACAAAAAGACACGGTAAAAGTTAAATTATTTAACTTAGAGTTAAATCTAATTGATAAGGTTAAAATAATAACCTAAACTTGTATAAATCCTATTGGATGAGAGGATTTCGACCCATCCCCACTTTAGATTCTAAATAATACCATTTGTAACCATTATAAACCGAATTTGACCTTAATATAAAATAATATTTTGAGATTTTCCTAAGATGCCCCTCTCCTCCCTTATAAAAGGGAACCTCCTCCCTCTCATCCTCACACCAATTTGAGCATTCAAGCTCAGCCAAACCCTGCCAAAATCTCTTCTCCACTTCCCTAGTGTCATCATAGAGGTCCTTGTCTTCTTCAAAGACCATCCATAGTTCTTTAAGTGGAGGTTAAGTGAAGGCGCGTCAAAAAGAGGTAATATCCATTACCGATCTTTTTCAATTTCTTTCTTCTTCAACTTATTCTTCTTTAGTTGTTTCATGATAAAGTAATAAAATAAGTATTTCTTATATACTGATATGTTATTATAAATATTAAACAACTCTAATTAACCTTATATCCATCCTACGGAAAAAGGAAATCACCGCGCGTGCGTACGTACAGAATACCGTCTCCACGCCGTGGTGTAATCTATTTTCCGCCACCACCTTAATTGGATGTTTATAATGGTGTAATGAGTAACTATATATGATTATTATAAAGTGATATTGATACTGAAATAGTATACATACACTTCAACACAATTCCACGACCATGGGAACGATATCATCGCTCGTGCGTACGTACGGACTACCGTCTCCACGACGCGATGAGATTCATTCTCAATGATTAACCATTCATGAATGATTATAAAGTATATATAATAAGTACTAATGAAATATATTACATAATAATGATACTGGATTTATGTATATTTATATGTATGTCATCTACTTAATTCCATTCAATTCAATAAAGAAACGAAAACAGTGTTCATGCGTACGTACGGACTACCGTCTCCATGAACGGTGTATTTCATTCCATTTATCGATATATATATATATATTATGAATATATATATTATATATAAATCATGTTTTACATTATGGATATAAGTAATCATGATCCAAGTAATCATATTAATAATTACAAGTTAAAAACACGAACGACAAATGAGACGATTTTACCCAAAACGCTACTTTAACATGAATTTACAAAAGAACGGGTAATATAAAGTCATAAGTGGACCATATATGATATAATAACAGTGAATATGATTCTGGAATAAGTCAATAACATGATTTAAATCATTATACAGGAGGTTCGGACACTTACGAAGCAAATCGGACCTAAGGTAAGGGAAATATCACAATCTCATTTTTATCCGAGATTGTTTATATTTTGGTATTTACTGGGGTGTATTTTATCATCCACATCTAGTTTCCTCAATATGTAATATTATTTCCATTCTCCTACAAATGTTTAAATCCTATTTTACCCTTCGGTGAGTTTTTAGTAAAAGATATGAAAGGAATCTTTTGTCGTTTTTCGTACGAGGTACTTTTTGACTTTTCCGACAAAAGTACGCGAAGAATGTTTTTTTAAATTATATGGCATGAATGGATTTTTAAAACATTATTTCCAAGAATATTCCTTTACAAGTTTTCAAGTTTATTTTTAATCAACTTATTTTATTTTAGAATTGTATGACATGTTAAGAAAGGAAAAGTGTTTTTTAAGTAGAAAGGATATTTTCCTCAAGAATGGAGTTCAAGTGTTTTATCAAAATTATTTTACATCTACGATAATAAAGGGTTCTGTTTATATCCCTATTATTACATTGATTTTATTATGTTGTGATGGAATTATGTTTATGAATTCCTTTATCTTATATGAATTGTTTTATGATGTCACGATGTTTAAGATTCCCATTTTTATTACATGGGTTATGCTATGATGTATGGTTTATGATTTTGTGGCACACATAAGAATGGTATCATTATGAGATGGGTGGGACCTATATCTCCCTCCAATGCATTGGGTAAAGATTTTATATCTCATGAGATAGACATGGCTGGAATGGTAGGTTATACCGGTTCAGTGAAACAGGACTGAAACGAGGGTGACTCGGTTCAGAAAGGGACTTTGTCCACTAAGATAGTCTTGGAAATAAGTCTTGACTAACAAGAAATGATTATCTATGATTATGTGTGTATGCCACAAAGTTTCATGTTTTAAGTTATGATTATTGGGATTTCATTTCACTACTATGATTTATCCCATGTTTTGAAATTATGCTCTCTTTTATAGGTTAAGATTTCCAAAAGTTATGTTCTTATGAATATGATGTGATTGATTTTTCTTTTGTTTACCCTTACTGAGCATTTGAGCTCACCCTTTTATGTTTTCTTTTCCCCAGGATATAAAGAAAGGTTTTAGGTAAAAAAAAGGGAAGATCTTTATGGGAGATATTGAATATCTTTCACCATGATTAGAAGATTACGTTCTGAGTTTCCAAAGACACTAAACTATTACGATCCTTGTGTGTGTGTTTTTTTGTTATGTACTAAGTATTCCGCAAATTTAATTTAATGTCCATGTACGTCAGGCTTCGGGTCTCTACAGTTGGTATCAGAGGGAGGTTTAGTCAACCTTTGGAAACTAGGATGCGAAAGCGTTAGTGAGATCCCTAGAGATATTTCTAAGGTATGTCTAGGGATGTCCCTAAGGATAAGTATACGTATAAGATACAGTCCTAGAACTACGGTAACGATCTTAGAATTTAACCTAAGATGTTAGATATTAAGGGTAGTCCCCCTTTACTATGTTGTTTTCCCTAGCATGATTTTTGCCTCTCACAAGATTCTTTTTGTGTTTTAGTTAATGGAGGGAACCAGAAGGAATTTGGTTAACATTGAATCCAATGGACAAATTGGTGACTATGAGCAAAAAAATTGTGTAATTCCTAGAGAGAAAGATCTTGTGATTATGCCAAATCAGTCATCGCGATATATGATTAACAAGGTGAAATTTAGTGGTATGCCTAATTCATCAAAGAAGAGGAAGATAAACTATTATGCATGTTCACATGTTGAGGAGCATAAAGAAAGGAAGATTGAGATTTCTAAAGAAGGGAAGAAGAACCTTGAGGAATACCTCAAATGGAGGGACCGATGTTATCTGTGTGGAGAAAAGGGTCATAGAGTGACAGACTGTTACGGAGTTCAATGTCTTATTTGTGGAGAACATGGGCATTACCCAACTCAATTCCCTGACCTAAAAAGTTACTTCTAAATCAAGGAAGGACTTCTTCTAGGACAATCATTGAAGTGGATGGACTGAAGTGTTTATGTATTGGTATTCAGGAATAATGTTGTTGAGGTACTTTTATGGTGTATTGAAATATTTATGTATTGGTCTATTGTGGTCTTCAATAATTTTAAGGTACCGGTAACCATGAAAAGTGATTCAAATATTTTGGAAAGCAGATAATATGACCATAATGAAGGGATAAGGAGAAAATGAAATGTTTGACAGTATTCATGAGCTCATGATTGATATAAGGACTAAGTGATATCATGGTTTGAGTATATAGAATTTTGAGGATTTTGGTATGTGGAAGGTGTTAACTTTTAACTGCATTCATGTTTTCACTAAGGTATTAAAGAGAATACATGATTAAGGACTTTGAATGTTTGGAATGTGACCAACAAAACATATCTTATGATATATGGGGATCGACGATGGTGTTAAATCTCTGGTAATCGTTTTCACTATGTTATGAGAGTGGACTACAGTATTATGGATAAGCCTAAAGATTGGAATGGATTATGTTGGACATAAGTTAGTATTGTTTAAGGATAGAAGTTTTTTCGATATTATTGATGGGATGTTATAGTAATATAGTTTTAGAAAAAGGACAACCTGCAGGACGGGCGACAACCCATCGCGTCGGACAAGGATGTGGAAATCGAACCCACAATCGAAGTGCGACTGGCCTTTATCTCCTACCACTGGCCTACAGGAAGTCCCTGTTTAGTAGAAACTAGTTTTATTATATTAAGTAGTATGATATATGAAGTATAAGTCCATTTTAGGAACCATATATGATTAATATCACTATAGACCGACTTATGTATATAATTTTTGCTAACCTTTTGATTGAGACAGATGGAATGACCCGTCATTATATCACATGATCTGCTAACACTTCACGAATAACAAATTAAACTTCATTTATTTAAGAGATGAAGTGGAAATTGTTCAAGGCACAAACAACAGTGAGATTGTATCAAAATAAAGTAAGTATTTATTCTAATTCAAATTTTCAACTTTAGGGAAATGATCTTGAAAACCAAAAATGTTGTCCTAGTGATCTTATACCTGATGAATCAGATGTTACCTTATATCATCACAAATCTATGGATTTGTGATTACTGGCTTTTCCATAGCCATGTTCTCTACCACTCTCCATCAGAACATGATGGTTAGATTTCTCTTCCATATCCATATTTTCACCTATGTGGAAACCTAGTGATTAGTTTATTTGGGTAACCGTTACGTTTCATACCTTTTTTTTAAAGATTGGTTTTGGTATTCCTTTTTACAATGTGGGTTTATATTAAAGAAACTTTCTAATAGTAAACCATTTATAACCCCGACGAATTTCGAGGGCGAAATTCATTTTAAGGGGGGTAGAATGTAACACCCCGAAATTTTATGAAAAATATTCTTTTTAATTTCACTAATGTCTTGTGTTGTGCGCTACACCAAAAGGAACTTGCACAACACGCATCCTTGACTTGCCTTGTATTACACGCAATCACGACCTTCCTCGATAGCGTGTGTAGTACGCAATACCGAGTTTCACTAAACAACGATATGCTATTAAAATATTATTAAAACTAGCCGTTATGAATAGTAATAACCACCTCTTAAAATTTTAGAAATTTTATCTCTCAAAATGGACTTCATTTTTGGATTCGGAGTATCGAATTTATCCTAAGGTGAAATTTTGGTACTTTTCGGATAACTTTCATATTCTGATGAATAGTGAAAATTACTAAATTTTAATTAAAAACAACTTTTTTAATCGAAATAATTAATAGTGATAAATTATTAATTTGAGTGGTTTTAAAGTATATTTAGAATATATTTTTACAATTCAATACAATGTTGGTCATTGGATGTAATTTCACATTTACACCAGACATAAACAAGTGTTAATCTTTTGATAGTTATTATCTCTTAAAAACACGCTATTTGTTGTGACAGCGGAAATTAATTATAAAATTAATTAATGCAACTTATATGTTGGGAATTTTGTAAAATAGAAATCATTTTTGAATTCGGAATATCAATTATAGATTAGGGTGAAATTTTGACATTTTTCTGAAAAACTTCAATTTTTGATGAATAGTGAAACTACTAAGTGGTAGTTAAAAAAATTATTTTTTTTCATAAATCTTAATTTTACCGCTTCTGTGAATGGAATTTCAAAAATCCGAGAGACACGGTTGATGCCAGTAAGTAAAATGTGGTTCAATGAGATGAAAATAAATTTTGGTGAATAGTAACTTTTTACTTTTATTTACCACGGTTAAAAGTAAATAGGGTAATTAAAGGTAAAAATGATATTAATATTACCCTAACACATGTCCTAATCCTATTGGACAAGTTTATCTCGACCAAAAACAAACTTAAGTGTAAAATATTATCATTTAGGCCCACTTGGATTAGATTAGGACATTTATTATTATTTAATTCAAAGAAGAGTTAAAAGAGTTAAAATCAAATTTTATTTACTAAAACATTTTTAATATAGGGTTAAACATAATATAATTTCGACTATAAATCTTCATTAGAAATCTAAAAGGATTTCCTACATAATGGTATTTTATTTTTAATTTTTATACTTTAAATAATTTAATTTATTTATGACACAACGATGATGCAGTAATTACCTTTTTAAGAAAATATTAACATAATTGATGTTATAAATGCCCAAATAAATGTAATTTGAGACTTTTTATGACTTACACTAATTTTATAGGTTAATATGACATGTTATTGTTGATTTAAGTAACTTGGTTCGAACTTATCATTCTGTTAGAAATTTCATAAAAATCATGTACCAAATAGTGTCAAAATTGACATAAATTAGTTTTTAAAACAAATATTATATTATTAATTGTTATTTAATTCCTAAAAATCTAAGGTTCGGCCAAATGACTTAGATAAGGATATATATATTAATAATAAACAACTTTGGGTTCGTTTGGCTTCATATAGTAAGTTTATTAACCATATAGTGTAAGAAAACAAAAAGACACGGTAAAAGTTAAATTATTTAACTTAGAGTTAAATCTAATTGATAAGGTTAAAATAATAACCTAAACTTGTCTAAATCCTATTGGATGAGAGGATTTCGACCCATCCCCACTTTAGCTTCAAAATAATACCATTTGGAACCATTAGAAACCGAATTTGACCTTAATATAAAATAATATTTTGAGATTTTCCTAAGATGCCCCTCTCCTCCCTTATAAAAGGGCACCTCCTCCCTCTCCTCCTCACACCAATTTGAGAATTCAAGCTCGGCCAAACCCTGCCAAAATCTCTTCTACACTTCCCTAGTGTCATCATAGAGGTCCTGGTCTTCTTCAAAGACCACCCTTAGTTCTTTAAGTAGAGGTTAAGTGAAGGCGCGTCAAAAAGAGGTAATATCCATTACCGATCTTTTTCAATTTCTTTCTTCTTCAACTTCTTCTTCTTTAGTTGTTTCATGATAAAGTAATAACATCAGTATTTCTTATATACTGATATGTTATTATAAATATGAAACAACTCTAATTAACCTTATATCCATCCTACGGAAAAAGGAAATCACCGCCCGTGCGTACGTACGGAATACCGTCTCCACGCCGTGGTGTAATCTATTTTCCGCCACCACCTTAATTGGATGGGTATAATGGTGTAATGAGTAACTATATATGATTATTATAAAGTGATATTGATACTGAAATATTATACATACACTTCAACACAATTCCACGACCATGGGAACGATATCATCGCTCGTGCGTACGTACAGACTACCGTCTCCACGACGCGATGAGATTCATTCTCAATGATTAACCATTCATGAATGATTATAAAGTATATATAATAAGTAATAATGAAATATATGACATAATAATGATACTGGATTCATGTATATTTATATGTATGTCATCTACTTAATTCCATTCAATTCAATAAGGAAACGAAGACAGCGTTCATGCGTACGTACGGACTACCGTCTCCATGAACGGTGTATTTCATTACATTTATCGATATATATATATATATTCTGAATATATATTATATATAAATCATGTTTTACATTCTGGATATAAGTAATCATGATCCAAGTAATCATATTAATAATTACAAGTTAAAAACACGAACGACAAATGAGACGATTTTACCCAGAACGCTACTTTAACATGAATTTACAAAAGAACGGGTAATATAAAGTCACAAGTGGACCATATATGATATAATAACAATGAATATGATTCTTTAGTAAGTCAATAACATGATTTAAATCATTATACAGGAGGTTCGGACACTTACAAAGCAAATCGGACCTAAGGTAAGGGAAATATCACAATCTCATTTTTATCCGAGATTGTTTATACTTTGGTATTTACTGGGGTGTATTTTATCATCAAAATCCATGTTTCCTCAATATGTAATATTATTTCCATTCTCCTACAAATTTTTAAATCCTATTATACCCTTCGGTGAGTTTTTAGTAAAAGACATGAAAGGAATCTTTTGTCGTTTTTCGTACGAGGCACTTTTTGACTTTTCCGACAAAAGTACGCGAAGAATGTTTTTTTTAACTTATACAGAATGAATGGTTTTTTAAAACATTATTTCCAAGAATCTTCCTTTACAAGTTTTCAAGTTTATTTTTAATCAAATTATTTTATTTTAGAATTGTATGACATGTTAAGAAAGGAAAAGTGTTTTTTAAGTAGAAATGATATTTTCCTCAAGAATGGAGTTCAAGTGTTTCATCAAAATTATTTTACATCTACGATAATAAAGGGTTATGTTTCTATCCCTATTATTACATTGATTTTATTATGTTGTGATGGAATTATGTTTATGAATTCCTTTATCTTATATGAATTGTTTTATGATGTCACGATGTTTAAGATTCCCATTTTTATTACATGGGTTATGCTATGATGTATGGTTTATTATTTTGTGGCACACATAAGAATGGTATAATTATGAGATGGGTGGGACCTAGATCTCCCTCCAATGCATTGGGTAAATATTTTATATCTCATGAGATAGACATGGCTGGAATGGTAGGTTATACCGGTTCAGTGAAACAGGACCGAAACGAGGGTGACTCGGTTCAGAAATGGACTTTGTCCACTAAGATAGTCTTGGCAATGAGTCTTGACTAACAAGAAATGATTCTCTATGATTATGTGTGTATGCCACAAAGTTTCATGTTTTAAGTTATGATTACTGGGATTTCATTTCACTACTATGATTTATCCCATGTTATGAAATTATACTCTCTTTTGCAGGTTAAGATTTCCAAAAGTTATGTTCTTATGAATATGATGTGATTGATTTTTCTTTTGTTTACCATTACTGAGCATTTGAGCTCACCCTTTTATGTTTTCTTTTCCCCAGTATATAAAGAAAGGTTTTAGGTAAAAAAAAGGGAAGATCTTTTTGGGATATATTGAAGATCTTTCACCACGATTAGAAGATTACGTTCCGAGTTTCCAAAGACACTAAACTATTACGATCCTTGTGTGTGTGTTTTTTTGTTATGTACTAAGTATTCCGCAAATGTAATGTAATGTCCATGTACGTCAGGCTTCGGGTCTCTACAGGGACTGACTTGAAATTTCATCCATTAGTCTTCCAAAACGTTGGCCTAGGATAGTAGGTGAGCCATAGGGTGAGCATCCATACTGTTAGGGGGTTATTTTAGATGTGAAAGAGGACAAGGGTCCGAATAAAGGGCACACAAAGCATGGGATGTGGAGTGATGGGTTGTTCGAATGGAGTCCAAAAATCTTGAAATCACGCCACCGTGACAAAATCATGTTAGGTGGGTTCATCGGTCTGATCAGGGATCATACCTACTTCCGAACAAGACCTCTCTGGTAAGGACCTGAAATGATCTGTAGTTTTATGTCATACCAATTAGGATGATAGAAACTTAGTTTAACATTGTACAGTGAGGATAGAGAGCGAAAGGGAAGCTCTCATGAAGGGAGTATGTGATGTGGAAGCTGTAAAATTGATGTGAATGAGGGCATAAGGAGTCTTCACCACACCACGTATCCCTAAAGGAGGTTTTTTAGGTGAAGGGACCAAAATTGAAAGTTAGACCGGGCCTGAGGCAACGTGCCTGAGTGTTCCTACGTACCCCATGAGGATGGTAATCAAGCCATACATAGTTCTGAGGGTGTAGTTTAACGTCATGCGGGATGATGAAAGTAATGTGTGGCATGACTGCACCATTACACGTCCTACCAAAACTACTAAGCCCACGTGAGTCATGATCGATGTGGGAAACAAGGAGTAGTGATGGGACTTTCCTAGCATAGAGAGGCACATGGCAGGGTGATGGGATGCTAGGTGAATTGATCAGCCACTAAATGAGGCTAATATTCATTGTTAATATATATAATATTAATGTTCTTTATTATTCATAAACACCATTTTAGTGAATTTTACACTTTGAACATCATTTCACATTATGATTGTAATTCTTTCTTAAAATGCAATATTATGTGGTACATTTTTTAACATCATTTGAAGTACCCAATGATTCATCTGATTTTAAGGAATGTAATTATCCATATTTTAATTTTATATTTTTGCAAATTGATATACACTTCAATATGAACATGTTTGATTCAGGGATCAATGGATAATTCATGGAAGAAGATGGGGATATTTTGTGATGAAAGGAAACAATTCTGGAGAAGTCAGATTGGACACCAGCCCACGGATGAGAATGTGAGGCCCAAAATACAGGCCCAATGAATCCCAAATTTCGTGGGATACTATAATAAATGTATATTAACAAATAAATCTTCAAGATCAAATGCTAATTAGGCCTCCATGGTGGTCATTAAGGTGGCCCAATTTGGAGATAAAATTCTGGGCCAGATTCCGCGGCCCAGAAAACAATCCTACCAATATGATCATATCTCGGAATAAACAACTCCAAATGGGCCCAAATTTTACAGTCGGTTATAAGACATCCGGGGATCCATTTTCTTCTTCTATGGACAACTCTGATTCGTCCATATAGAATGTATTACAAGTGCGTCTGTTCGGTGGATAAAAGCTGGCTGCCACCTCGGGTCAAGTGTGGAAAAGTCCAAGTTCTACAAGCTTTCCACCACACTAGGCCTACCATAATCAAGTGGGATGCTTTGTAATGTTGGAGGATCTAACCAAGGCTTCCAAAATGCCTATTTAAGGTAGTGGTGTTGGAGGATTTTATAATCTTGGATGCTTTGTTCAATTGTAATGTTATGCAGCGATTTTGTTGTCTCAAGTTTGTCTTTCACATGTAAGTTGTTCAATTCACTTTAGTTTCTTAATTAAAGTTCTTATTCTCCTCTTATTATGTTGTTATTAATATCACTTTGATACTGTTGGATCAAATTATGAATTTATTCACACCAAACCTTGTGAAATTATCACACAACGGTGGAGTGATCGTTATTTTATTGTGTTTTTTTTACTTCTCCATTTCTTCCCTCATGAGTCTACTTTCTGCTTCCATTGAAACCATAGAATCAATGGAGGGCTAACCCACTTATGGGTTGATCCAAGGGAGTAGAAAGGGGATGGATTGAATGTTATTTATCACCCCATTAATGTCTAATCACTTCTTTAATTGATATTTTTATTTGATGATTTTTAAACTCTATCGTCCTTGTTGAATTTAAGGCCACACAATTCAAGTGCTAATACAAACCTTTAACTTGAAGTGCTCAAAACTTTGATACTTCAAGTGTATAGGTGATTAGTATTATGGTGTGTTGGTATTAAATCAGTAAGTGATGAAATTGTTTTATCTTCTTAAATAAACCCATCTCAAATATAAGAAATTGAAATCATTGAAAGGAAATACGTCCAATCCACCCCAAGTGATAACCTAGGATCAACTCATTATTTTAAATTGAATTCACTTAAATCTGTTAGATATCCTTTAAAACCATCTTAAATCTACCCAAGTTGGCCACTTCATAGCCAAAAAAAATCTATAGAATGTACGTGTCTTAAGGTTACTTCTTAGGTCTCTGAGGATTCGATAACCCAAGCTAAACTACAAGGACCATTCTACCTTCATATCTTGGGTAAATTTGAGCGAGAATCAAATTTTGGCGCCATTTATGGGGACCCAAGTAAGTTATCTTAGACACTATCATCTCTTTCTCACCCCACGTTCTCTATTCTCACCCCCCATATCTCTTATCTTTACCCCTTTCTGTTTATGTGTGTCCTGAGAATCTATAATCCAACTTTCTGTCTTCTCCAATGGAGTATCTTCAAAATTACCATGTCACAAACTCATGCTGTAATGAAATGGAAAATCAATATTGGGAAGCCCCTAAATTAGAAAATTTCTTTGATCATCCCTTTATTAATTACCACACACCTAGTGACATGTATAATCATTGGGATGATGAATATTTAAAGGATAGATTTCCAGCCCTCTCAAGGATGGTTGAAGAGATGAATCTTGGGGAAGTCCATGATGATCAACCACATACAATTTCTATTCTTCAAACACTTATTGAAAAATTGTGTAATCAAATGGATATAATGAGTTCTGAGTTATCATCTTTGAGATTAGAACTACAATTCATTAATACTTGTGAGGAACTCATCCCTACACCAATTGTACCTTCCAAAACCTTATGTGGAGTGTCTAGTTTCCCACAAACCTCTCATGAATTTATTGAAGAACTAAACTTTGGATTTGGGGTAGGTTAAGTGAATCAATAAATTTTTGAAGGGTCTTTAAATCAAGAAGAAACTGATTTCATGTATTCATAAGAGGGAAATTTGACATTGTGGATTGAGTCTCCTAAGTATAACTCTATTGACGATTTTTCAAAAACACCAATCCCTGAACCATTGAGAGAAATAAAAAAATTGAGTCCATACCCATTCCTAACACTGATCTTTCCAATTTGGTGGTTGAATATTCTATTCAAAAGGAACCAATTTTGTTGAGAAATTTGGAAAATGAAACTGAGTTGGATTCAAAATATCAACTTGTGTCTAAATTTCCTATCCAACCCGAGCTCAAAATTATGGTCCTTCCCTCCCTGCTAAATAATACCATCATAAGGTATAATCACGACCTTTCAATTGGAATTCATTATTATCTTGAAACCAAAAAAGTTGGAATGATAATTGATGTCGTAGGAAAGACTACAGAGGAAATTGGATCCACCATTTCTGATATTCCTTGGATTTACCCACTCATTTTAGGACATAGGTTTGTTCATGAAACAAATTATAAACATAGAATAAATCTCAAACTATTAGAATTGTTGAAACATGTGGTTCTTAAAATGTTTAAAATTGGTATTGGGTAAGTTAGGGGGTTCAAGTCGAGCTAGCGACGTTAAACAAAGCACTACACGGGAGGCAACCCGTGGTTTTCATGTTTCCAATCTTTTTTGAATCATATTTATTTTTCAAATAGGATTAATTAGTTTTGATATTTAAAAAAAATATAGCCTGTTGACCTGTTATTCTATTTTGAGTATGGATGGGTATGAAAGGGGAGCACCATATTCATCCGTGTCACGTGGTGTGATCCTTGAGTAATACCTTACTCAGAAATTTAAAAAGAAGACAATGTATCATCAGTTCATTTTTTTTTTGTGTTTGTAGGTTAAAATAAAAATACAAAACAAAAAAATAATAATAAAAAAAAGGGCCACATCGTAGGTCGTGGGGAAAACCCCGTCACAACCGGCGAAGCCGCGGGGAATCGAACCCAGGACTGAAGGGAGACAGGGGCACGCATTTACCACTGACCTATGAATTTTTGTGCTTCCTTATTCTATAATTTTTATATATATACTTATATTTCACTTTATTTATTATATATATATTGTTTTGTTTTTTGTTTTTGTTTTTTTTTATTTTTTCCTTTTTCTACTAGGGAACTCTACAAGGGACATGGAAATCAAAGGACTAAATTGGAGCAGCAAGAACTTTAACTTCAACCACCAGGTGACTCCATTCCATGATCCTCATCTTTCAATTTCCTTTTTGAACTTCCCTTATCTGCCTCTACTCCTTCTAAATTTTCATTTCTTAAAACACTGGGGACAATGTTATTTTAAGTTGGGGGGGGATGGAATAAAAAAAATTGTGTAAAAAAAATGAATGATTAAAAAAAAAGTGCATAAATGGAAGGAAAAATTACTTTAACTTTGAACATGGTAATACGCATTGCACAATTTGAAACTGAATATCAAATAATTTAGCATGACCTGATTCTGATTTTAATCCTTGTATAATTTCATGAGCATAGATTTTTGAAAGTGGGGTGGTCCAATGTGATATTTCATTGTTTATATTTTCATCCAAATAAAAAAAGAATCACAATGCACGTCCTTTTGATAGTGGGGTATTAGTTTGAGTTCATGGGGTCCCACAAATAAATAACATAGGTTTAGTGATCATTTTAGTTTAATTTGAGTATTCAAAAAAGAAAAATTTTAAAAAAATAATAATAAATTTGCGCGTAGAGCAATGAAATGACCTAATGCGTGGCTTTCGGCACTTGGGGATCGTGACTCCATAGTTGTCTGGTCCATAGTTAGTAATTTTATCTCTATTTTTGGTAATTTGAATTTGTTTTTGACTGAGTTAACTCGAGATGACGCCCGAGTATGTGGGATTCACTTGGTGCCCTAAGGCCTTTGAGCCTGGGAGTCATCGGCAAAGTCTCACTATAGGGGTTGACTCTTTTGAGTGCAATTTCAATTACCAAGGAAAAATTGCAAAAAAAAAACAAAAAAAATATAATACAAAAAAAATTTAATACTCATCTTAATATTGAAATGTGATTCCACCTAGCGCTTCCATCATTTACCCCTTGAATAAAGATGAACCCCCCATGTTTATAGTGATAAACAACACATCCTCATACTTAATTGATATTGGATGAAATATGACAATGAATTTGAACAAAGGAATGGGCTTGGGATTGAGATCCACTTATGAAAATATCATGTATTAAAATATTTTGATGGGTTTCATTATTGTTTGGTATAAGTGTTTTTGGTGATCATTGTGTATTAAAATGTTTTTGGAAAAGGGAATTCGAATTTCATATTGTTGAGATATATTTTGCTCGAGACTAGAAAAACTCAAGTTGGGGGGGTGTGATTAGCCACTAAATGAGGATAATATTCATTGTTAATATATATAATATTCATGTGCTTTATTATTCATAAACACCATTTTAGTGTATTTTACACTTTGAACATCATTTCACATTATGATTGTAATTCTTTCTTAAAATGCACTATTATATGGTACATTTTTGAACATCATTTTAAGTACCCAATGATTCATCTGATTTTAAGGAATGTAATTATACACATTTTAATTTTATATTTTTTGAAATTGATATAAACTTCAATATGAACATGTTTTATTCAGGGATCAATGGATAATTCATGAAAGAATATGGGGATATTTTGTGATGAAATGAAACAATTCTGGAGAAGTCAGATTGGACACCAGCCCACGGATGAGAATGTGGGGCCCAACATACAGGCCCAATTAATCCCAAATTTCATGGGATACTATAATAAATGTATTGTAACAAATCACTATTCATTATAAAATTCTAATTAGGCCTCCATGGTGGTCATTAAGGCGGCCCAATTTGGAGATAAAATTCTGGGCCAGATTCTACGGCCCAGAAAACAATCCTACCAATATGATCATATCTCGGAATCCACAACTCCAAATGGGACCAAATTTTACAGTAGGTTAAAATACATCCAGGTATCCATTTTTTTCTTATATGGCCCACTCTGATTTGGCCATCTAGAAGGTCTTACAAGAGCGTCTGTTCGGTGGATGAAAGTTGGATGCCACCTCGGGTCAAGTGTGGAAAAGTCCAAGTTCCACAAGCTTTCCACCACCCTAGGCCTACCATAATCAAGTGGGATGCTTTCTACTGTTGGAGGATCGAAACAAGCCTTCCAAAATTCCTATTTAAGGCAGTGGTGGTGGAGGATTTTATAATCTTGGATGCTTTGTTCAATTGTAATGTTATGCTGCGATTTTGTTGTCTCAAGTTTGTCTTTCACATGTAAGTTGTTCAATTCACTTTAGTTTCTTAATAAAAGTTATTCTTATACTCTTATTTTGTTTTTCTTCATATCAATTTGATACTTTTGGATCAAGGTGTGAATTTATTCACACCAAACCTTGTGAAATTATCACACAACGGTGGAGTGATCGTTATTTTATTGTGTTTTTTTTACTTCTACATTTCTTCCCTCATGAGTCTACTTTTCGCTTCCATTGAAACCATAGAATCAATGGAGGGATAACAAACTTATGGGTTGATCCAAGGGAGTATCAAGGGGATGTATTGGATATTATTTATCACACCATTAATGTCTAATAACTTCTTTAATTGAGATTTTTATTTGACGATTTTTAAACTCCATCGTCCTTGTTGAATTTAAGGCCACACAATTCAAGTGCTAATACGAACCTTTACCTTGAAGTGATAAAAACTTTGATCCTTCAAGTGTATAGGTGATTAGTATTATGGTGTGTTGGTATTAAATCAGTAAGTGATGAATTTTTTTTATCTTCTTAAATGAACCCATCTCAAATATAAGAAATTGAAATCATTTAAAGGAAATACGTCCAATCCAACCCAAGTGATAACCTAGGATCAACTCATTATTTTAAATTAAATTCACTTAAATCTGTTAGATATCCTTTAAAACCATCTTAAATCAACCCAATTTGTCCACCTCATAGCCAAAAACAATCTATAGAATGTACGTGTCTTAAGGTTACTTCTTAGGTCTCTGAGGATTCGATAACCCAAGCTAAATTACAAGGACCATTCTACCTTCATCTCTTGGGTAGATTTGAGCGATAATCATGAATGATGTACCAATAATGCCGACCCTCCTGCTTGACGCACCTAGATGCATGAAGGGGTAAATCCTAGTATGTTGGAATTCCACTTGAACATAAGTAAGAAGAAATGTGTGAATCATGATGCTCGAGATCTAGACCGCAATGATGGTGGCGTGACGATGGGGGATAACTGTTGACCATGTTCGAAACACAACATCAATTTCACATTAGCCTGAAATGGGGACAGAAAAATGAGGGTCGATCGTTGAACACGTTCAAAAAATAGGACCTGTCATAAATGTCGTCTGAGGTCCTCAGGGACGTTGGCCCAAGACAATTGGTAAGCTAATGTGGCATGAGACCAGGCCGTAAAAGGGGGTCCCTTCAGACGTGAAAGAGGATGCGAATCCAAATAATGGGCTCATGAATCTTTGATGTAGTATGAGGGAATGTCCCCATGAAAATTCCACACTTTGGGCTTTTTGTCACAACGTATCTGAGTACGACAATAAGATGTATTAGATAGAGGGAATCGAGTACCCCTCTAAGGAAAAGGGTCTTGAGGTTGCATGCTTCCAACTTAATGGTTGTAGGATGGGCCATTAAGAGGGCTTGATTTAATGGACTGTGCGCAGGGTGGCAAAGTGGCCAAATGTGACGTGAAGTTCCCATAGGGAGATATTAGTTTAGGGTCATAGAACTCGAACCAGGTTGGGAAAAGACATGGGAGGCACACGGTACGGTTATTGCAAAACCCGACGTGAATGAGAACCCATGAGGTACTCACCATACCACATGTTCCCAAAAGGGTTTGGGCCTAGGGGCTGAAAGAGAGAGGAAAATATTTTAGATTCCTAGGTCTGGATCCAGAGACAATATATGTAACATCCCAATCTTCCATGGTACGCTTCACTTTGAATAATACAGTAGTGTGTGTTGTACGCAACTTCGAGTTATAACACAAAACAACCAATCAAACTAGCCGTTATGAATAGTAATACCCACCTTTTGAAATTTTATAAATTTTATCTTTCAAAATGGACTTCATTTTTGGATTTGGAATATCGAAATTAGCTTAGGGTGAAATTTTGGTGCTTTTCGGATAACTATCATATTTTGATGAATAGTGAAAATTACTAAATTTTAATTAATTTTTTTTTTTAAATAAAAATAATTAATAATGATAAATTATGAATTTTAGTGGTTTTAAAGTATATATAGAATATATTTTTATCATTTAATACAATGTTGGTCATTGTATGTAATTTCACATTTAAACCAGACATAAACAAGTGTCAATCTTTTGATAGCTATTATTTCTTAAAAACACGCTATTTATTTTGACAACGAGAATTAATTTTTAAATTAACTAATGAAACTTATATGTTTTGAATTTGGTAAAATAGACATCATTTTTGAATTCATAATATCAAATATATCTTTGACCTAATTTTTGATATTTTTCTGAAAACTTTCAATTTTTGATGAATAGTGAAAAATACTGAGTTATAGTTTAAAACCGAATTTTTATTAAAATAATTATTTATTCTATTTAAATTTAATTAAGGTCAAAATAGATACATAATACCTATATAAGTTCAATTTAATTCATTGAATTTAGTTTAGAATAATTTTAGATATATAAAAATTTTATTGAACTTTTCACCGTCTTTTACCCACCTCCTAGGAGAATTTGGAAATTTACATAAAACTTAATTTTACCGCTTATGTGAGTGGAATTTCGAAAATCCGAGAGACACAGTTAATATCAAGGAGTAAAATGTGGTTCAATAAGATAAATTTTTTTTTTGGTGAATAGTTACTTTTTACTTTTATTTACCACGGTTAAAAGTAAATAGGGTAATTAAGGGTAAAAAAGATATTAATATTACCCTAACACATGTCCTAATTCTATTGGACAAGTTTATCTCGACCAAAAACAAACTTAGGAATAAAATATTATCATTTAGGTCCACTTGGATTAGATCAGGACATTTATTATTATTTAATTCAAAGAAGAGTTAAAAGAGTTAAAATCAAAGTTTAATAACTAAAACATTTTTAATATAGGGTTTTACACAAGAAAAATTCTATTATAAATATTCATTAGAAAGATAAAAATATTTCCTACATCATGTTATTTTATTTTTAATTTTTAGACATTAAATAAATAAATTTATTTATGACACAATGATGATGCAATATTTTCCTTATTAATGAAAGAATTAAATAATTGGTATTATAAATGTTAAAATAAATATAATTTGAAAGTTTTGATGACATACAAGAATTTTGTTGGTTAATATGAAAATTTATGATTTCTCAAATGAATTTTTTTCTAATTAATAAAGTTTTTAAGACTTAAAAAAATCAATTATTGAGTAGTGTCAAAATTGACATAAATGAGTTTTTAAAACAAATATTATATTATTAATTTATATTCTATTCCTAAAAATATAAGGTTCGGCCAAAGAAATTATATAATTATTTTTGTATCATTAATGGACCAATTTGGGGTTTCTTGGATGTATATACTAAGTTTATTAACTATATAATATAAAAATACAAAGTGACATGGTAAGTGTTAAACTAATTAACCAAGAGTTAAAATTAAAAGATAAGGTTAATATAATGACCCAAACCTATCTAAAATATATTAGTTGAAATTATTTCGACCCATCCCCACCTTATAATTTAAATAATCAACTTTGGAGCCATTATAAACCTAATATGAATTTATTATAAATTAATACTTTAATTTTTTCCTAAAGAGCCCCTCCCCACCTTTATAAAAGGATACCACTTCTAACCAATTCTTCACACCTTCAAATCCATTTGTCTCAGAAAAAAACTGCCCAAATATCCTACCAACTTCCCTAAATTCATCCTAGAGACCTTATTTTGATCATAAATCCAACCTAAGGAGCTCTTTTGATCAAATCAAAAGGAAGAACCCGAAGAAGAGGTAACGTCTTCACCACCTCTTTAAAGTTCCTTTCTTCTTCAACTTCTTCTTTCCTTGTTATTTCCATTCTAAAATAATAACTCCAGTATCTTATATATACTGGGATGTTATTATAATTATGGAACAAACAAATTCATTACTCTATCCATCCCTTGAATGACATGTCACCATACGTGCGCACGTACAGCCTACCGTCTCCACGTTGTGGTGTAATTGTTATTCAATATATTATTATTTACATGCGTATAATAATGATGTATAATTCATGTAAATAATAAATATAACATGATAATGATTATTTCTATATGATATACCATCCAATTATATATTATTTTAATATCAAAATAATGATATTGTCGCTCGTGCGTACGTACGGACTACCGTCTCCACGAACGCGATGAGATTCATTCCCCATCATATCCATTCAAGACTAATTCTCATTTGATGATTAAAAGTAATGTTTAAGGACTTAATATCATTATGTATATGAATAAGATACAATCTATCCATAACAAACACGTCTTACGTAACAAATCATATAAAGGAAAACGAATCAGTTAACACCAGAAATGAAGATAATACTAAGATATTATTAACAAATCAATGTTAAAAGATTATATATGATATCATATTAATGTATATGATTATTTTATAATTTAATAACAATTATTTCACCATTATAAATGAATTTAATCTACCCTTAACCAAGTAAAAGTACCAGGTAAGGGTTTATTTCACAATCTCTTCATTATCCGAGGTTGTTTATACGTAATTATGTACTGTGACCTCTTTATCATCCACATCAACGTTTCTTAAAAATGTATTTCAAATCATTCTTACCATTTTAAAGACTATGGGATAATGTAATTTATACCCTTGTTGACTTTTTATAAGAAGTTTATAAAGGAATCTTTCCGTCGTTTTCCAAACAAGGTCTTTTTTAACCTTTTCGACAAAATTAAGGTAAGAATGTCTTTTTTAACTTATACGGTGGGTATGGCTATTTTCCACCGTTATAAAATCGTCGAAGGTTCACTTACAAGATTATAAGAATATTTTGAAAGTAAATGTTTTATTTTATAATTATGTGACTTTTAAATGATTTCAAAATGAATATTTTAAGAATTTTTGGAAGGTACTCTTTATCAAGATCATAATTTTAAATGTTTTAAAGATTTATATTTCTAAATATTTTTAATTAATGTCAATGTTTTCAAAATGATTTTAAGGATTTATTTATATGGAAATTAATGTTTTGAAATGATATTTCTTTTCAAAAGTTTCAAAGTGGTATGAGACACTTTGATTCAAAAATATATTTTAAACTACTTCCTTAATAAATGCGTGACTTTTAAATGATTTCAAAAAAAGAGATATTTCTCTCAAATAGTTTTGATTTCATCTATGTCAACATCCTTTGATGGATTTTAAGCTTATTTGAAGTTGATTTATTATGATACAAAACTTCCTTATTGTATATAAGGTTTTGTGATATGTTTGACTATGGATGTGTTATTTTTATACCATTCATGGTTTATGGAGAAAGTATTGACATTTCGTATGCTAGTTTTAATACGAATGTTTATGTTATGTTTAAAACTGTTCATATGAGGAATGCATTGGACTTAGTAAGTAACGGGTGGATCCCACTATAGATCATCGATGCATCGGTAGGTCTCATGAGACAAACTAGTGTCTTGGCACGAGGCCTTGACAAAATCTTATCCGTATTCTTGGCACGAGGCCTTGGCTACATGGTTATGATAGTCTGACATTATGCATTCCATCATTATGAAAGTGGTTGGTGATATTGCATGTGATTATTAGACTAGTATAATATCCATGTGAATAAGTAAATGGCATTATTTCATTTTATTTTTTCTATATTATGCTGAAGTTCAAGTTTAAAAGGCTTTTCTTTTAGTTATTCATTGCCTTAAATGTTTATGCTTATTTATGAAAGTTTCCGCTGTATTGCTTACCCTTACTGAGCGTTTGAGCTCACCCCTTTCTATGTTTCATTTTTCCCAGGATTCCGAGAAGTGTATTGTGATTGATATGTAGGGTTAAGCCAAGGGAATAATGGCATTCATAAAGATTATTTATGTTGTTTTGTATGTCTTAAAGTGAAATGTAACATTCATGTATATAATCTATTTTCCAAGACTGCTAAATTGATCTGTCTTTTAGGAATTGATTCCTTGTAATCATGCCAATGTATTAAAATAATACACCGACTCTGGGTAACTGGGGTCGGGGCGTTACAGTTGGTATCAGAGGAAGTTTAGAAATAACCTTGGAAACTAGATTTAGATAAACTCTAATTAGAGCACATAGCCCTAAGATAGACTTTTAGGATTAGTATAGAAGAAATTCCTAGAATTTTGGTATTGTAGAGATTTTGTGAGTTTTCCGAGCAAAACATCCCTGTCTGGATACGAGCAGGTAGAGGCAGCTCTGGCACAGATGTACCTAGGGGTAAAACCCGAAAACACCGCTTTGAGCTAGACTCGAATGGGAACTGGTGCACGACAACAGGCCTTGCTGCACTCTAGGTTAAGACACTCCCGGTGGATATGCTTAGGACAATTCTCATTTTATTTACAAACTGCTATGAAGGGTTTATGAGTATATACCTCCTCAAATAAAACATTTTTGTGATTATGGATTATATCCATAAACTATTCAATTTATGTTAGGTATTTTACATGTTTGGAATTATGAATTGTGATTCATAAACTGACTTAGTGTATGTCACTGTTTAGAAATGGCGCCCAGTAGAATGAATGAGAACTCCAACAATACGTATGATCCAAAGAGTAAGAAGGGTCATATCATCCATGCTATTAAGACAACATTTATAAAGGAAATATTCTCCCACGTATTATAATCATATGAATAAATAATATCAAAAGATTAGTAAAGAACTCTCTGAATTCTATGGCTTTTAAAGGAATCTAGAGAAGAAAAGGATGGTAGAAAGAAATATGGATAAAGGGAATAAGGGAAAGAAGGATTTTCCAATATGTGATAAATGTGGAATGAATCACCTTGGAAAATTATTGAAGGGAATGATAGTTTTTATAAGTGTGGAGAAAAAGGACACCAAGTACGTTATTGGAAGGGTAAGAAAAAGTTTTCAAATGTACAATGCTTCATCTGCAAGGAGTTGGGACACTACGCAAACTAATGTCCAAATCATCAGAGTATGCACCAAATGATGCTATTGGATATTAATAAAGTTTTCATACTACCACAGATGAAGAGGAATGACTAGTGTTATTATGTTGTAATTAAAGAATTATTTCATTTGAGTATCAACGATGTACTGGTTATATGAATTATGGAGATAAATAAGGATTGTACTGCAGTACTATTTCATTGAGGATTTGAGATATTATGGTACTATGAAAAGTGACTCAACAGCAAGTTAAACTTTTTTTTTGAAAATACATGTTTTAAGGAAAGGTAATCCTTAATATGGTCTTGATACAAAGGTAGTAATTTTGGAATAAGAGATGGTTTATTTGGATGAATTATATTGGATATTCTTGACTACCTTGGCACTGATTAATGGTTTTTTTATTTCATCATTGTTGGAATATTCAAAGTTTTTGGATATAAGGAATATATCTAATATTCTATAAGGAATAAGGGAGTATGAATGTAATCAATAAAGTTTTATGGTAATTCAGGGTGTTACCATATTTTAAAATAATACACGATGAAGGTGTTCACATGCTATTACGTGAAAAAAAGGATCTTCATTGTGTTTACTTACCTAATAAATTTTGGAATGTGAGTTTGGGAATAATTATTTTGGATAAGTCTAGTTTGAGATTATTTTTGGATTTCCTTAAAAAGGACAACTCAGAGGTTGGGCGGCAACCCGTTGCGTCCGGCAATGCTGCAAGACTTGAACCCACAACCGAAGGGCGACGAGGGTGTATCACCTACCACTAGCCCACGTGATGTCCTGGATTGAATAATGTAGTTTTTTTAAAGGGTCTGATATGTGAATTATAAATTCATTATTTTTGGAACCCTATACGATTAGAATAAATATAATATATATATATATATATATATATTTTAAATCTTTTATAGTGAAAGATGAGTTTGTAGTAGGAATTAGTTGAAGGATGAAACTCTACTTGTCAAGTATATATAAATACATACATATATATATATATATTTACTCTTATTTTATGGATAAATTAATTATTAAACTTTAGGGAAGGGATATTAAAACAAAAAATGTGTTATCCTAATACCTTACTTTTTTTGAACTGATGGTATTTTAAATCATCATAAATTGGTGGCTTTGAGGCCCATAATTCTACAATTGTTTGTGATTGATGACCTCAATCACTCCCTATAAATATTTATGTTTTTCCTCCAATTACGTGTCTCTAATTTCCACCAATGTTCTCCTAATAGAGATCATAATTTGGTGGTGACCCTTTCATTTCTCTTTTCCTCTTATTAATACTAAATTTTATTAACCCAATTTATGATGTGGGTTTTCCCACAAAGATATTTTCTATATTCAACCTTTTATTTTCAAAGAACAATTTTAAATTGCGAGGATGCAATTTATTGAAGGAGGGGAGAATGTAACACCTCAATATTCCACGATACGCTTCACTTTGAATAATACAGTAGCGTGTGTTGTACGCAACTTCGAGTTATAACACACAACAACCAATAAAACTAGTCATTATGAATAGTAATACCCAATTTTTGGAATTTTATAAATTTTATCTTTCAAAATGGACTTCATTTTTGGATTCGGAATATTGAAATTAGCTTAGGGTGAAATTTTGGTGCTTTTCGGATAACTTTCATATTTTGATAAATAGTGAAAATTATTAATTTTAATTAAAAACAACTTTTTTAATGAAAATAATTAATAATTATAAATTAGGAATTTTAGTGGTTCTAAAGTATATATAGAATATATTTTTATCATTTAATATAATTTTTTTCATTGTACGTAATTTCACATTTAAACCAGACATAAATAAGTGTCAATCTTTTGATAGTTATTATTTCTTAAAAACACGCTATTTGTTTTGACAATGGGAATTAATTTTTAAATTAAATAATGCAACTTATATGTTTTGAATTTGGTAAAATAGACATCATTTTTGAATTCATAATATCAAATATATATTAGGCTGAATTTTTGGTATTTTTCTGAAAACTTTCTATTTTTGATGAATAGTGAAAAATACTGAGATATAGTTTAAAACCAAATTTTTATTTAAATAATTATTTATTTTATTTAAATTTAATTAAGGTTAAAATAGATAAATAATATCTATATAAGTTCAATGTAATTCATTTAAGTTAGTTTAGAATAATTTTAGATATATAAAAATTTTATTGAACTTTTCACCGTCTTTTACCCACCTCCTAGGAGAATTTGGAAATTTACATAAAACTTAATTTTACCGCTTCTGTGAGTGGAATTTCGAAAATCCGAGAGACACGGTTAATATCAAAGAGTAAAATTTGGTTCAATAAGATAAAAATAATTTTCGGTGAATAGTAACTTTTTACTTTTATTTACCATGGTTAAAAGTAAATAGGGTAATTAAGGGTAAAAATGATATTAATATTACCCTAACACATGTCCTAATTCTATTGGACAAGTGTATCTAGATCAAAAACAAACTTAGGAATAAAATATTATCATTTAGGTCCACTTGGATTAGATTAGGACATTTATTATTATTTAATTCAAAGAAGAGTTAAAAGAGTTGAAATCAAAGTTTAATAACTAAAACATTTTTAATATAGGGTTTTAAACAAGATAAATTATATTATAAATATTCATTAGAAACCTAAAAACATTTCCTACATCATGGTATTTTATTTTTAATTTTTAGACATTAAATAAATAAATTTATTTATGACATAATGATGATGCAATATTTTCCTTATTAATAAAAGAATCAAATAATTGGTATTATAAATGTTAGAATAAATATAATTTGAAAGTTTTGATGACATACAAGAATTTTATTGTTTAATATGACATGTTAGGATTTCTTAAATAAATTTGTTTCAAATTAATAAAGTTTTTAAGACTTTAACAAAAATCAATTATTGAGTAGTGTCAAAATTGACATAAATGAGTTTTTAAAACAAATATTATATTATTAATTTATATACTATTCCTAAAAATCTAAGGTTAGACCATAGGACTTATATAATTATTTTTTTATCATTAATGTACCACTTTTGGGTCGATTGGATGTATATAGTAAGTTTATTAACTATATAATATAAAAATACAAAGTGACATGGTAAGTGTTAAACTAATTAACCAAGAGTTAAAATTAAAAGATAAGTTTAATATAATGACCCAAACCTGTCTAAAATCTATTGGTTGAAATGATTTCGACCCATCATCACCTTAGACTTTGAATAATCAACTTTTGAGCCATTATAAACCGAATATGAATTTATTATAAATTAATACTTTAAGTTTTTCCTAAAGAGCCCCTCCCCCCCTTATAAAAGGACACCACTTCTAACCAATTCTTCACACCTTCAAAGCCATTTGGATCGGCCAAACTCTGCCCAAATATCCTCTCAACTTCCCTAATTTCGTCCTAGAGGCCTTATTTTGATCAGAAATCCAACCTAAGGAGCGCTTTTGATCAAATCAAAAGGAAGAACTCGAAGTAGAGGTAACGTCTTCATCACCCTCTTTAAAGTTCCTTTCTTCTTCAACTTATTATTTCCTTGTTATTTCCATTATAAAATAATAACTCCAGTATCTTCTATATACTGAGATGTTGTTATATTTATGGAATAAACAAATTCATTACTCTATCCATCCCTTGAATGACATGTCACCATACGTGCGTACGTACGGCCTACCGTCTCCACGTTGTGGTGTAATTGTTATTCAATATATTATTATTTAGATGGTTATAATAATGATGTATAATTCATGTAAATAATAAATATAACATGATAATGATTCTTTATATATGATATACCATCCAATTATATATTATTTTAATATCAAAAGAATGATATTGTCGCTCGTGCGTACGTACGGACTACCGTCTCCACGAACGCGATGAGATTCATTCCCCATCATATCCATTCAAGACTAATTCTCATTTGATGATTAAAAGTAATGTTTAAGGACTTAATATCATTCTGGATATGAATAAGATACAACCTATCCATAAAAAATACGTCTTACGTAACAAATCATATAAAGGAAAACGAATCAGTTAACACCCGAAACGAAGATAATATTAATATATTATTAACAAATCAATGTTAAAAGATCATATATGATATCATATTAATGTATATGATTCTTTTATAATTTAATAACAATTATTTCACCATTATACATGAATTTAATCTACCCTCAACCAAGGAAAAGTACCATGTAAGGGTTTATTTCACAATCTCTTCATTATCCGAGGTTGTTTATAAGTAATTATCTACTGTGAACTCTTTATCATCCACATAAACGTTTCTTAAAAATGTATTTCAAATCATTATTACCATTTGAAAGACTATGGGATAATGTAATTTATACCCTTGTTGACTTTTTATAAGAATTTTATAAAGGAATATTTCCGTCATTTTCCAAACAAGGTCTTTTTTAACCTTTTCGATAAAATTAAGGTAAGAATGTATTTTTTAACTTATACGGAGGGTATGGATATTTTCCGCCTTTATAAAATCATCGAAGCTTCCCTTACAATATTATAAGAATATTTTTAAATTAAATGTTTTATTTTATAATTATGTGACTTTTAAATGATTTCAAAATGAATATTTTAAGAATTTGTGAAAGGTACTCTTTTTCAAGATCAGAATTTTAAATGTTTTAAAGATTTATCTTTCTAAATATTTTTAATTAATTTCCATGTTTTCAAAATGATTTTAAGGATTTATTTATATGGAAATGAATTTTTTGAAATGATATTTCTTTTCAAAAGTTTCAAATTTTTATGATACACTTTGATTCAAAAATATCTTTTAAACTACTTCCTTAATAAATGCATGACTTTTAAATGATTTCAAAAAAAGAGATATTTCTCTCAAATAGTTTTGATTTCATCTATGTCAACATCCTTTGATAAATTTTAAGCTTATTTTAAGTTGATTTATTATGATAAAAAACTTCCTTATTGTATTGAAGGTTTTGTGATATGTTTGACTATGGATGTGTTATTTTTATACAATTCATGGTTTATGGAGAAAGTATTGACATTTCGTATGCTAGTTTTAATACGAATATTTATGTTATGTTTAAACCTGTTCATATGAGGAATGAATTGGACTTATTAAGTGACGGGTGGAGCCCGATATAGCTCATCGATGCATCGGTAGGTCTCATGAGACAAACTAGGGTCTTGGCACGAGGCCTTGACAAAATTTTATTTGTATTCTTGGCACGAGGCCTTGGATATGTGGTTATGATAGTCTGGAATTATGCATTCCATCATTATGAAAGTGGTTGGTGATATTGCATGTGATTATTCGACTAGTAGAATATCCATGTGAATAAGTAAATGACATTATTTCATTTTATTTGTTCCATATTATGCTGAAGTTCAAGTTTAAAAGGCTTTTCTTTTAGTTATACATTGCCTTAAATGTTTATGCTTATTTATGAAAGTTTACACTGTATTGCTTACCTTTGCTGAGCGTTTGAGCTCACCCCTTTCTATGTTTCATTTTTCCCAGGATTCCAAGAAGTGTATTGTGATTGACATACAGGGTTAAGCCAAGGGAATAATGGCGTTCATAAAGATTATTTATGTTGTTTTGTATGTCTTAAAGTGCAATGTAACATTCATGTATGTAATCTATTTTCCAAGACTGCTAAACTGATCAGTCCTTCAGGACTTGATTCCTTGTAATCATGACAATGTATTAAAATAATGCACCGACTATGGGTAACTGGGGTCAGGGCGTTACAGTTGGTATCATAGGAAGTTTATCAATAACCTTGGAAACTAGATTTAGATAAACTCTGATTAGAGCACATATCCCTAAGATAGACTTTGAGGATTAGTATAGAAGAACTTCCTAGAATTTTGGTATTGTAGAGATTTTGTGAGTTTTCCAAGCAATACATCCCTCTCTGGATACGAGCAGGTAGAGGCAGCTCTGGCACAGATGTACCTAGGGGTAAAACCAGAAAACACCGCTTTGAGCTAGACTCGAATGGGAAATGGTGCACGAAAACAGGCCTTGCTGCACTCTTGGTTACGAAACTCCCGGGGGATATGCTTAGGATAATTCTCATTTTATTTACAAACCGCTATGAAGGGTTTATGAGTATATACCTCATCAAAGAAAACATTTTTGTGATTATGGATTATATCCATAAACTATTCAATTTATGTTAGGTATTTTACATGTTTGGTATTATGAATTTTGATTCATAAACTGACTTAGTGTATGCCATTGTTTAGAAATTGCACCCAGTAGAATGAATGAGAACTCCAGCAATACGTATGATCCAAAGAGTAAGAAGGGTCATATCATTCATGATATTAAGACAAAATTTATAAAGGAAATAGTCTCCCACATATTATCATCATATGAATAAATAGTATCAAAAGATCAGTAAAGAACTCTTTGAATTCTATGGCTTTGAAGGGAAGACTAAAAAGAAAAGGATGGTAGAAAGAAATATGGATAAAGGGAATAAGGCAAAGAAGGATTTTCCAATACGTGATAAATGTGGAATGAATCACCTTGGTAAATGATTGAAGGGAATGGGATTTTTTATAAGTGTAGAGAAAAAGGACACCAAGTACGTGATTTCAAGGGTAAGAAAAAGTTTTCAAATGTACAATGCTTCATCTGCAAGGAGTTGGGACACTACGCAAACCAATGTACAAATTATCAGAGTATGCACCAAATGATGCTATTGGATAATAATAAATTTATGATACTAACACAGATGAAGAGTAATGACTAGTGTTCTTATTTTGTAATTAAATAATTATTTCATTTGAGTGTTGTATCAATGATGTACTGGTTATATGAATTATGTAGATAAATAAGGATTGTACTGCAGTACTATTTCATTGAGGATTTGAGATATTATGGTACTGTGAAAAGTGACTCAACAACAAGTTAAACTTTTTTTTGAAAATTCATGGTTGAAGGAAAGGTAATCCTTAATATGGTCTTGATACTAAGGTAGTAGTTTTGGAATAAGATATGGTTTATTTGGATGAATTATATTGGATATTCTTGACTACCTTGGCACTGATTAATGGTTTGTTTATTTTATCATTGTTGGAATATTCAAAGTTTTTGGATATAAGGAATATATCTAATATTCTATAAGGAATAAGGGAGTATGAATGTAATCAATAAATTTTTATGGTAATTCAGGGTGTTACCATATTTTAAAAGAATACATGATGAATGTGTTAACATGATATTACGTGAAAAAAGAATCTTCATTGTGTTTACCTACCTTATAAATTTTGGACTGTGAGTTTGGGAAGAATTATTTTGGATAAGTCTAGTTTGAGATTATTTTTGGATTTCCATAAAAAGGACAACCCGGAGGTTGGGCGGCAACCCGTCGCGTCCGGCAATGTCGCAAGACTTGAACCCACAACCGAAGGGTGACAAGGGTGTATCACCTACCACTAGCCCACGTGATGTCCTGGATTGAATAATGTAGTTTTTTAAGGGTCTGATATGTGAATTATAAATTCATTATTTTTGGAACCCTATACGATTAGGATAAATATAATATATATATATATATTTTAAATCTTTTAGAGTGAAAGATGAGTTTGTAGTAGGAATTAGTTGAAGGATGAAACTCTACTTGTCAAGTATATATAAATACATACATACATATATATATATATATTTCCTCTTATTTTATGGATAAATTAATTATTAAACTTTAGGGAAGGGATCTTAAAACCAAAAATGTGTTATCCTAATACCTTACATTTTTTTGAACTGATGGTATTTTAAATCATCATAAATTGGTGGCTTTGAGGCCCATAATTCTACAATTGTTTGTGATTGATGACCTCAATCACTCCCTATAAATATTTACATTTTTCCTCCAATTACGTGTCTCTAATTTCCAACAATGTTCTCCTAATCGAGATCATAATTTGGTGGTGAGCCTTTCATTTCTCTTTTCCTCTTATTAAGACTAAATTTTATTAAACCAATTTCCGATGTGGGTTTTCCCACAAAGATATTTTCTATTTTCAACCTTTTATTTTCAAAGAACAATTTAAAATTACGAGGATGTAATTTATTGAAATAGGGGAGAATGTGACACCCCAAGCTTCCACAGTACGCTTCACTTTGAATAATACAGTAGCGTGTGTTGTACGCAACTTCGAGTTATAACACACAACCAATCAAACTAGTCGTTATGAATAGTAATACCCACTTTTTGAAATTTTATAAATTTTATCTTTCAAAATGGACTTCATTTTTGGATTAGGAATATCAAAATTATCTTAGGGTGAAATTTTGGTGTTTTTCGGATAACTTTCATATTTTGATGAATAGTGAAAATTATGAAATTTTAATTAAAAACAACTTTTTTAATCAAAATAATTAATAATGATAAATTATTAATTTTAGTGGTTTTAAATTATATATAGAATATATTTTTATCATTTAATACAATGTTGGTCATTGGACGTAATTTCACATTTAAACCAGACATAAACAAGTGTCAATCTTTTGATAGTTATTATTTCTTAAAAACACGCTATTTGTTTTGACAACGGGAATTAATTTTTAAATTAAATAATGAAACTTATATTTTTTTAATTTGGTAAAATAGACATAATTTTTTAATTCATAATATCAAATATATCTTAGGCCGAATTTTTGGTATTTTTCTGAAAACTTTCAATTTTTGATGAATAGTGAAAAATACTGAGATATAGTTTAAAACCAAATTTTTATTTAAATAATTATTTATTTTATTTAAATTAAATAAGGTCAAAATAGATACATAATACCTATATAAGTTCAATATAATTCGTTGAAGTTAGTTTATAATAATTTTAGATATATAAAAAATTTATTGAACTTTTCACCGTCTTTTGCCCACCTCCTAGGAGAATTTGGAAATTTACATAAAACTTAATTTTACCGCTTCTGTGAGTGGAATTTAAAAAATCCAAGAGACACGGTTAATATCAAGGAGTAAAATGTTGTTCAATAAGATAAAAATAATTTTTGGTGAATAGTAACTTTTTACTTTTATTTACCACGGTTAAAAGTAAATAGGGTAATTAAGGGTAAAAATGATATTAATATTACCCTAACACATGTCCTAATTCTATTGAAAAAGTGTATCTCAACCAAAAACAAACTTAGGAATAAAATATTATCATTTAGGTCTACTTGGATTAGATTAGGACATTTATTATTATTTAATTCAAAGAAGAGTTAAAAGAGTTAAAATCAAAGTTTAATAACTAAAACATTTTTAATATAGGGTTTTACACAAGATAAATTCTATTATAAATATTCATTAGAAGGATAAAAATATTTCCTACATCATGGTATTTTATTTATAATTTTTATACATTAAATAAATAAATTTATTTATGACACAATGATGATGCAATATTTCCTTATTAATGAAAGAATCAAATAATTGGTATTATAAATGTTAAAATAAATATAATTTTAAAGTTTTGATGACATACACGAATTTTATTGGTTAATATAACATGTTAGGATTTATTAAATGAATTTTTTTCGAATTAATAAAGTTTTTAAGACTTTAAAAAAAATCAATTATTGAGTAGTGTCAAAATTGACATAAATGAGTTTTTAAAACAAATATTATATTATTAATTTATAATCTATTCCTAAAAATCTAAGGTTCTTCCAAAGGACTTATATCATTATTCATGTATCATTAATGGAACACTTTGGGGTCTCTTGTATGTATATAGTAAGTTTATTAACTATATAATATAAAAATACAAAGTGACATGGTAAGTGTTAAACTAATTAACCAAGAGTTAAAATTAAAAGATAAGGTTAATATAATGACCCAAACCTGTCTAAAATATATTGGTTGAAAGGATTTCGACCCATACACACCTTATAATTTGAATAATCAAATTTGGAGCCATTAGAAACCGAATATGAATTTATTATAAATTAATACTTTAAGTTTTTCCTAAAGAGCCCCTCCTCCCTCTTATAAAAGGACACCAATTTTAACCAATTCTTCACACCTTAAAAGCCATTTGGATCGGCCAAAATCTGACCAAATATCCTACCAACTTCCCTAACTTCATATTAGAGGCCTTAGTTTTATCATAAATCCAACCTAAGGAGCCCTTTTGATCAAATCAAAAGGAAGAATCCGAAGAAGAGGTAACATCTTCACCACCCTCTTTAAAGTTCCTTTCTTATTCAACTTTTTCTTTCCATGTTATTTCCATTATAAAATAATAAATATAGTATCTTTTATATACTGGGAGGTTATTATAATTATGGAACAAACAAATTCATTACTCTATCCATCCCTTGAATGACATGTCACCATACGTGCGTACGTACGACCTACCGTCTCCACGCTGTGGTGTAATTGTTATTCAATATATTATTATTTAGATGGGTATAATAATGATGTATAATTTATCTAAATAATAAATATAACTTGATAATGATTCTGTCTATATGATATACCATCCAATTATATATTATTTTAATATCAAAAGAATGATATTGTCGCTCGTGCGTACGTACGGACTACCGTCTCCACGAACACGATGAGATTCATTCCCCATCATATCCATTCAAGAATAATTCTCATTTTATGATTAAAAGTAATGTTTAAGGACTTAATATAATTCTGGATATGAATAAGATACAACCTATCCATAACAAACATGTCTTACATAACAAATCATATAAAGTAAAACGAATCAGTTAACACCCGAAACGACGATAATACTAAGATATTATTAACAAATCAATGTTAAAAGATCATATATGATATCATATTAATGTATATGATTCTTTTATAATTTAATAACAATTATTTCACCATTATACATGAATTTAATCTACCCTTAACCAAGGAAAAGTCCCAGGTAAGGGTTTATTTCACAATCTCTTCATTATCCGAGGTTGTTTATACGTAATTATCTACTGGGACCTCTTTATCATCCACATCAACATTTCTTAAAAATGTATTTCAAATCATTCTTACCATTTTAAAGACTATGGTATAATTTCATTTATACCCTTGTTTACTTTTTATAAGAATTTTATAAAGTAATATTTCCATCGTTTTCCAAACAAGGTCTTTTTTTACCTTTTCGAAAAAATTAAGGTAAGAATGTATTTTTTAACTTATACGGCGGGTATGGCTATTTTCCACCGTTATAAAATCGTCGAAGCTTCCCCTACAAGATTATAAGAATATTTTAAAAGTAAATGTTTTATTTTATAATTATGTGACTTTTAAATGATTTCAAAATGAATATTTTAAGAATTTGTGAAAGTTACTCTTTATCAAGATCAGAATTTTAAATGTTTTTAAGATTTATCTTTCTAAATATTTTTAATTAATGTCCATGTTTTCAAAATGATTTTAAGGATTTATTTATATATAAATGAATGTTTTGAAATGATATTTATTTTCAAAAGTTTCAAAGTGGTATGGGACACTTTGATTCAAAAATATCTTTTAAACTACTTCCTTAATAAATGTGTGACTTTTAAATGATTTGAAAAAAAGATATATTTCTCTCAAATAGTTTTGATTTCATCTATGTCAACATCCTTTGATAGATTTTAAGCTTATTTGAAGTTTATTTATTATGATACAAAACTTCCTTATTGTATTGAAGGTTTTGTGATATGTTTGACTATGGATGTGTTATTTTTATACCATTCATGGTTTATAGAGAAAGTATTGACATTTAGTATGCTATTTTTAATATGAATGTTTATGTTATGTTTAAAACTTTTCATATGAGGAATTCATTAGACTTAGTAAGTGATGGGTGGAGCCCGCTATAACTCCTCGATGTATCGGTATGTCTCATGAGACAAACTAGTGTTTTGGCACGAGGCCTTGACAAAATCTTATTTGTAGTCTTGGCACGAGGCCTTGGCTACGTGGTTATGATAGTCTGAAATTATGCATTCCATCATTATGAAAGTGGTTGGTGATATTGCATGTGATTATTCGACTAGTAGAATATCCATGTGAATAAGTAAATGAAATTATTTCATTTTATTTTTGCCATATTATGATGAAGTTCAAGTTTAAAAGGCTTTTCTTTTAGTTATACATTGCCTTAAATGTTTATGCTTATTTATGAAAGTTTCCTCCGTATTGCTTATCCTTACTGAGCGTTTGAGCTCACCCCTTTCTATGTTTTATTTTTCCCAGGATTCCAAGAAGTGTATTGTGATTGATATGAAGGGTTAAGCCAAGGGAATAATGGCGTTCATAAATATTATTTATGTTGTTTTGTATGTCTTAAAGTGCAATGTAACATTCATGTATGTAATCTATTTTCCAAGACCGCTAAACTGATCGGTCCTTCGGGACTTGATTCCTTGTAATCATGCCAATGTATTAAAATAATGCACCGGCTCTGGGTAACTGGGGTCAGGGCATTACAATATATCTGGGTGTTCCTACATATCCCATGAGGATGGGAATCAAGCCGTATGTAGTTCTGGAAGATGTCATGTAGTTTAACGTCTTACGGCAAGGAAGACGAGTGATCTTAGTTTATGGTCATAGAGCTCGGACCATAGATGATAGTGAATGCGGGAGACACATGGTGAGGTAATTATAAAACCTGACGTGAATGAGAACCTGAAGTCCAGATCACTATGTGTTTCTTGGTAAGGTTTTAGGTCAAGGGATCGAAAATGAAAGTTAGGCTGGGCCCGAAGCAGAGTGTGCATGCATTCCTACGTACCCCATGATGATGGAAATCAAGCCATACATAGTTCTGAAGGTGGAATGGTAAGGTACTAGTGCCAGAGATAATAAGGTCGTGCGGGTCATGCCCTTGCACCAAAAGAAGCGACATTTGATAGATCTTGTAGTCTTGACACGAGGTCTTGGCTACGTGGTTATGATAGTCTGAAATTATGCATTCCAGGCAGTGCACCGCACTTAAGGTTGGGTTCCTCTTCTGATACCAAATGTAACAACTGGGCCCCGGTGACAGCACAACCACCCCGCCTTAACATGGCCGTCGGGCCCTGGCCCACCAGGTACCACTAGTTGCCCCGCAGACACGTGGGGCCCACCCCAGGGTCCACCCACATGCCTGAACGGGTCATCTAACTAATGATTTTCCCCACAGGCGAACACATGTCCTTTCCAGTGTGCTTTGTCCTCACTCACACACACCCTGGGAAACTTCCCAGGAGGTCACCCATCCTGATCACTACTCCAGGCCAAGCACGCTTAACTGTGGAGTTCTAATCCGGTAGGCTCTCGAAAAGGAAGGTGCACCTTGTTGACATGAGTCATATCATTTAGTCATTTAACCCTTTATCATTTGGGGATGTTACAGTCACAGTTTAGGGTCGTGTGATAGGACCAACCATGAATTTTAACATTGTGCAGTATAGAAGCATCAATTTAAAGTCACGTGGGACTAGGCATCATAGTTTAAAGTCGTATGGATCAGACATATACACAAAATATGAGGTTCAAAAGGGAATGTGCATGGTGTGATAAAGCATACCTGACATGAATAAGGATGAGGTCCACATCACACCACATGCAATTCCAAGAAAGAAACCTCAAGCCGAGGGGGCTCGAAAAAGGTTAGAGAATATGGGGAAGGAGAGACTAGCTCTCAGTTGAGATGGACCCTAAGACGAGATGTCTGAGCGTTCCTACATATCCCATGAGGATGGGAATCAAGCCATACATAGTTCTAGAAAGTGTAGTTTAACGTCATGCAGGACAATATACAGTTTAATGTCATATGGGACAGGCAGTAAGAGGGACTAGCACCTTGAAGGGGAGTACGTGATGCGAAAATTGTAAACCTGATGTGAACAAAGGTATAAGACCACACACACCACATCAATTGTCCTATAAGATATGGGGCCTAAAAGATAGAAAAAAAGGGATAAATTAGTGTAACTTAAAATAGACCCAAAGATGAGATGTCTGGGTGTTCCTACGTATCCCATGAGGATGAGAATCTAGTCATACATAGTTCTCAAGAGGGTGATGTATAAAGAAATCTTAGTTTAAGGTCTTAGAGCTCAGACTATGGAGAAACAGAACTCTTCCAAGTAGGTGCAGACCTCAATCTAATTCCTAAGCCCACGTGAGTAAAACTCGGTGTGGGAAATAAAGGAAGAAGATGTTTTTTCAATATCTGGAATACACACCAAAGGGAAGTCAGTGCAGAGCCCCGAATGATGCCTTACCATGACTTTGTCTTCCTAACGTGCAGATGCACACTGAGGGATAGTACCAGGAGTGTTGAAATTCCACTTGGACACAATGGGGTGGAAAATGATGTGAATCATGTAACTGACATTTAAAGATTGAAGGGGTTGGCATGACTATGGAGGATAAATGTTGACCGTGTTCGAAACACAGTATCCATATCATGTGACCTGAAATGGGAACAAAAAATGAGTGTTGACCATTGACTATATTCGCAACGCGGTACTTGTATCAATTTTTTGTATGAAACCCTTGAGGACGTTGGCCCGTAATGGTAGGAGATCCCTTAGGATGAGAATCCATTCCATTCGAGGGTCCCTTCGGATGTGAAAGATAATGGAATCCCAAATGAAGGGGAACACAAAGCCTGAAAAATGGGTGAAAGCATGTCCAGGAAGAATCTGACACTCTAGGCACTAGAGTGCTCCTGGGAACATTGGCGAATCACCGAAGAGGGTTGAGGGAACCAAATTAAGGGCAGCCAACTTGAAGATATGAATATAGGGAAAGGGAGTGAAGGCCTCTTAGAAGAGAGAGGTATGTGGCGTGGTTGTTATAAACCCGACGTGAATAAGGATGTGATTCCATACCACACCGTATACCCCTTTCCTGGAAGAACACAGGCCAAGAGGCCAAGATGATAGGGAGTTTTCTAAGAGATGGGGATGGACCCAAAGACTAGATGTTCGGGCAGTTCTAAGTATCCCATAAGGATGGTAATCATGCCACACGTAGTTCTAGAGAAGGATGACGTGCAATTTATCTTCATGTAGCAAGGATGAAAACAAGGGAAAGATACCCCAACGAGGGACATGTACGACATGGTGAGTAACCTGATGTAACCCCATACCACACCATACAACCCTAAGTGAGAACTTGGGCCAGGGGTCCAAAAAGGCCGAGGGACCTGAGGCTGGGCCACAGACAGAATGTCCCAGCCAGCTTACAGTTTAACATCTTGTAGTGAGGATGATGGTGATCTTAGTTTAAGGTCATAGATCTCAGACCACATATGCCTAGTTTAATGTCATATGCGTGGTATAGAGAGGGAGAATCATCGTGCCTATGGAAGACCACAAAGCAGAAATGATTATAGAGGACAAATGTTGACTAGGTTCGCAGCATAGTATCCACCCTTGTGTGACCGGAGTTCGGGGAAAACAATTGAGCTTCAACCATTGACCATATTCACAACACGAGGCTTATATCAATTTTCCACTCACAATCCTCAAGGATGTTAGCCTATAATGGTAGGAGAGACCTTGGGCCGAGCATCCATGCCATCTGGGGGTCCTTTTGGATATAGAAGGTGATGAAAACCCAAATGATGGGGATCGCGAAGCATGGCAGGGCCGGTGCTCGCGGGACAGATGATAAATGAAGGGAGGGATGTCTCAATGGGATATGTGTGGCATGGTGAAATAGCCTGACGTGAAGAAGGACGTGATTCCATACCACACCGCACAATCCCAAATGAGAACTCAGGCTTGGGGGTTAAAGGGGTCGAAGGACCTAAGGCTGTGTGCCTTGGCCAACTGTAGCCATATGACCTCTCATGCGGGCATTGCCTCATCATAGATCCTAAGCCCATGTGAGTAATGATCGGTGTGGGAAATAAGGAGCAGGACTAGGCTCTTCCTATCACATAAGGGTTCGATAGATGCAATTACAAACCTGCTTGAGGCAGACTGAGGTTTGGGGAGACAGCGGGGTAGAATGAACCACTATACTCCATGTTTGGGAAATATGGGGGTGGTGACAACAAAAAAGGATAACTATTGACTAGGTTCGAAACACAACATCCACATCATGTAATATGTTTCGGTCATGATTAACTCGATGTGAATGAGGGCATAATCCTACGCCACACTATGTGTTTCATCCCAATGGGAGGTCCCGAAGTTTGGGACTGGGCCTAGGGATGAAATGTTCGAGCGGTCCTATGTATCCCATGAGGATGGGAATCAATCCATACGTAGTTCTGAAAGGGACGTGTAGTTTAACATCATGTGGTAAGGATGTGGGAGTATTAAAAGAATGAAGAGGGGCACATGGCGTGACCTTCATAATCTTGCCACAAGTGGGGCCAAAGAAGCTTGGGCTGCGTCACATGAGATCCCCCAAGGGATCTACACCCAGGAGGGGTACCCAAACAAGAAGATCATGGGGATGGAATTAGGATGAGGAATCCAAGCATTCCTACGTATCCCATGAGTATGGGAATCAAGCCATACATGTTCCTGAGATGCAGTTTAATGTCTTATAGGATGACACACAGTTTAATGTCATGAAGGACATTTCACAGTTTAAGGTCATGTAGGACCAGGCAATTTAAGGTCATGTAGGACCCTAATGCAACTTAGGGTCGTGCGGGACCATCATGTAGTTTGGGGTCGTGCAGGACCGTACAGTTTAAGGTCATGTAGGACCGTACAGTTTAAGGTCATGTTGGACCATGAGGACTCAAGCAAAGTATTTCTTGAGAAACTTGGAATTGGTGGGAGGAGTTATACTCTCACCATCCATGCTAACTAGTGACTATGCGCCATTAGAGTAAACCTTGTGAATGATGTAAGGTTCTTCCCATTTGGGCTCCAACTTGGGTGGTTTCCTACCAGGTATCATTGGTGCCCTTAGGGACAATACCAAGTCACCTTGCAAGAAGGATCGAAGGCAAACTTTCTTGTTGAAATGTCCATCTATCTTGTTCTGATTCCTTTCCAGATTGTGTAGGGCACGAAGCTTGTTCTCGTTGAGCGCTACCAACTTAGCCAAATGAATTTCAGCTACTTTATCTGGAGCTTGTTGATCATAGACAACTGTACTCAGTGAGGGAAATTCAATCTCGATGGGCAGGACGACCTCTGTTCCGTAAACTAGGGAATATGGGGTCACCTGGGTGGAATTATGAGTCGTCGTCTGATAAGCCCAGAGGGCATTGGGGATCTTGTCCAGCTAACTCTTCTTATTATGACCAACCATTTTCTATAGAATTTTAGAGAGGGTTTTGTTGAAGGCCTCGATCTATCCATTTTCTTGTGCATGATAGCAGGAGGTATGGTTAGAACGGATGTTGTACTTAGCGTACAATTTATTCAACTCATCTGCTTGGAAGTTCATGCCATTATCGATGAGAACAATGTGAGGGACTCCAAATCAGTAGATGATGTTGGATCTCACAAAGTCAACGATGGAACGATCCTTGACCTCTTTGAATGGAACTGCCTCTACCCACTTGGAGAAGAAATCTATAGAAGTCAGGATGAATCTGCACTGGCGAGCCATCACCGGTGGATATGGTCCCACGACATCAAGTCCCCATACCATGAATGTCTAAGAGTACATAGTGAAGTGGAGAGGCTCTAGTGCCTGATGCATGAAGTTATCATGAATTTGGAATGCATGGAACCTTTTGACGAACTCGATGCAGTCATGGATCATGGAGGGAAAAAAATACCCTGGTCTCTAGATCTAGTGAGATAACTTCAGCCCAGTCTGATGAGCCCTATAAGAACTGACATGAACCTCCTGAATGACCTGGGAAATCTCATATCCTTGAATGAAATGGAGGAGGACCCCATCAAAACCGCGCTTGTATAGGATCTTATCACGACCATGGCCATCTTGGAGGGTAAACTGTAGCATGTGGTGTTGGATTCACTTGCACTCGGCCCAATCTACTGGGAGATTACCATTATAGAGATACTCAACAAAGGAGGTTCTCCAGTCAGGAGTCACTTTAATCACTTCATCCGGGGGACCTGGGGATCTTGATGTGGAGGCACCGACGTTAAGGTGGCTTACCTGCAGGATGTCATTTTCACCTATAGTGACAGGAGAAATGAATCTTCGGTGTGCCACATGGATAATCAGGTCATCCTATTCAGGCTCTGTAAGTGATGCAGCTAGGCCGACTAGGGCATCAGATCGACCGTTCTGAGATCGAGGGACATGAGTAACTTCTGGATGAGATAGGAATTGGGCCATTAGCTGGAGAGTGCATTCCAATAATGGCACGAGCTTTGTATTTATGATGACATAGTCACCATTGATCTTCTTAATGACCAGTTTAGAGTCCCCTTTCACATGAAAATGGGGAATGTCTATCTCGAGGGCCAGCTCGAGGCCAGTAATTAGAGCCTGATACTCTACCTCATTGTTGGTACAACCTTCTAACAACATGAATGAGTATAGAAGAACAACTTGTGCTGGGTTAATGAAGATAATACCTAGGCCTACTCTATTGAGCCTGGGGTCATTGAGCCTTTTTCTGGTGTGGCTCTGGGAAGCACCATCAGAGTGCATTTGCCAACACGAGATGGATTGGTCTACCGAGAGGATCGCCTCATCAGGAAAATCGAGGTCCAAATAATGGTCTGTGGGGTCTGGATGAGTAGAAAGGAAGTTTTACAATGCTTTCCAATTAATAGAATTTTGAGGGACAAACCTAATGTTTAAATTCTAGATAATCACTACCCACTGAGCTAGACGACCTGTCAACATGGGGCGGTTCAATATGTACTTCAGCGGATCTAATTGGGACACCAACTATACCTCGTGGTGCTGCAAGTAATGTTGCAACTTCTGTACTATGAATACAAGAGCAAGGTAGCTCTTCTCGATAGGGGAGTATCTGGTCTTCGTATCAAGGAGCATGAGGCTGAGGTAGTAGAGGATATTCTCCGTTCCCTCGTTGTTCTTCTGGGCGAGAAGGGTGCCGAGAGATCGCTCCAGGGTAGTCACATAAAGGACCAACAGATTTCTGGAGATAGGTGGAATTAAGACTAGAGGCTGGAGCAAATACTACTTGATTTCCTCAAAATTAGTTTGAAAGTCTTCATCCCACTCATAGATGGTTCCTTTTTTCATGAGCCGAGAAAAGAGCTTACACTTGCCGGCAAAATTCGTGATGAATCGGCGCATGTAGGCTAAGTGGCCTTGGAAGCCTCGAAGCTCCCAAATGTTGCTCGGATGAGACATATGGCTAATGGACTTTATCTTCTCTGGGTCGATCTTAATTCCCATGTATCTGACAACGAAGCTGAGAAGCTTTCTAGAGGTGACCCCGAAGGCACACTTCAATGGGTTCATCTTTAGGTGACGGGAACAGAGGAAGCCGAACACTTTCTCAAGGTCTTTAAGATGGTCCTGATGATGGAGAGATTTTACCACCAGGTTATCCATGTGACATTCCACCAATGTTCCAAGGATCGTCTTAAACATGTGATGCATAGCCCACTGATATTTGGCACCCACATTCTTTAAACCGAAGGGCATGACTTGGAAATAGAAAGTAACTTGTGGTGCCCTGAAGGCTATAGAATTCTCATCCTTGAGGTCCATTCAGATATGGTTATAATCAGAGTACTCATCCATGAAGGAGAGGGCTTGGAACCCAGCTGTAGCATCGATTAACAATTCCGTCATAGGAAGTAGAAAACCATCCTTCGGACAATGACGGTTGAGATCCCAGAAGTCGATGAAAACTCTGATCTATCCATTCCTCTTTCTTATTGGCACAATTTTGGCCAGCCACTTGGGGTATTGGACCTCCTTAACAAAATTATATTTGATGATCTTATCAACTTCTACCTCAACCATGGCACCGTGAGAAGGGTGCATCTTTCTGGGAGGCTTCTTGAACCCGTGATGATTTGCTGGGAGACCGAGGCGGTGGAAGACTACCTGGGGATCTAATCCTGGTATCTCATCTTAACTCCAGGTGAATACATCATGATGTTGTTTAAGGAAGTCTATATACTTCTGTTTCTCCTTGAGGGGCATGGTGACACTGATCAATGTGGGTTTCGGGTCTACCTCACTACCGAGATTCACCTATACCAACTCGTCAACCATAGCGGAGATTCCCTCTTAAAAGGTGGGGGGGGGGATCCTATAAATCATCTTCTTCACTTATGGAGGGGGGATCCTCGGCGGGAGGAGCTTCTTATGAGTCGACAACTCCCGATTAGAGGCTGGTACCAGTCTGAACGGTAGTGGACATTGCATCAGGGAACTCCTATGCTACCGCAACCATAACAATGAAGGCTGTTGATCCAATCCCATCTAATATTTGGCCCAAGGGGCTACACTTGATGATATCGAAGAAATAGTGGCGTTTCGGCTTGATCCGGTTAATTTCGGCCTGGAAAAACAAGCAAGTATGATGTATTGCTGTTTCCATGGGGTGGACATTCTGATACCTTATGGGAGTAGGAGGCTCCGATATCACCTGAGACTGGTTCATGTAGGAGTATGAGGTGATCTTCCAGCATTTATTAGACTTGGGAATGTCCTCCCCCCTCGTTTTTGAAACAACAAAGCATTTCCCCATGTCTGGAGTTGTAGCTTCTAATTGATGGACTGGAAAGATGTATGCATCATCTAGATCTGCCCATGGGTCGGTCATAGCCATAGCATGCTCAACCTCATTAGTTTGAACCTGCTTGTCCTTTCTCTTGTATTAGTTGGCATCCATATAGCAGGCTTCACAAGAGGCAAAGGGGGACGCATCACCTTGAAGAACACCCACTCAACCATTAAGGGAGTACTTAAGGCACTGGTGATATGATGAAGGAACTACCACATGCAAGTGGATCCACAACCTACCCATCAACGCGTTGTAGGTGGTGTCCTGGGAGACAACCATAAACTCAGTGCTAGAAATTTGACCACCGAACTGGGACTTGAAACAGATCTTTCCGACTGGTGTCTACTCTGTCCTATCATAACCTTAGATTCTTAGGTCAGAGGGACTCCGATCATCCTCAAACAATCCCAGTTTTTGCAGTGTCTGAGTCGCAATTAGGTTGATTCCAGAGCCCGTGTCGACAAGAAAATGACGAACCTCCACACCATTGAACTGGCCAGTGATGTACAATAGGCGAATGTTCCCCTGTATGGGAGAGCCTTCACCTTCTCTAAAGAATTAGATGATGTCCTAACATTCACCTTTCTCTATTGCCTCATCATGAAAGGCTTCTACAGCTGCTACCTCTGTCTCAAACTGGAGGGGGCTTCTTAAAGGCTCGATGAGGGACTCACGCATATCTGATGATAGGTGAAGGGCCTATAGGATGGAGAGATTTTCTGTAATTCTGGAAAGATGTTTGAGAACATCATACTTCTATTCCAGGCATGAACTTCTACTTACAAGAGGTCTCTCTATGACAGGAGGTATAGTGGGCCCTGCTGACTGGGCTGACGACTGACTGGTGCTAGGAATATCCTACTGCTCACTAGTCGAAGCCTACAGAGTGACTACCAGATAAGGTCCATACGAATGAGACCGGCCTGTGGAAAAGTGTGGCTGGTCACAACGCAGTCGAGGTAGATCTGCCTGATCCAACAACACAAACAGCGGTGAAGGCGGGCCTGAGATCACCAGATGAAAAGGCTGCGTATACTGAGCTCTGTGCTGGGCCTGCTGCCTGGTTTCGGTTGTGTGGATAGCCTTAATGGAAGTACTGACTGAGGCACTCTGATGGACCACATTTCTGTGGCTCTATCAACGCTGAAAATGGCTGGGGACGTTGGGAGGATCCGCCTGACGCTCCTCATCACCAGGAATCATGTAGGGATTTACCATCTCTACGATATTAACTGTGGCGTACCCTTGACCGTCACTCGAAGAGTCGTCCACTACTGGACGGATTATGGGAGATATCTCCATCTCCGGGGGCATGAAGTCTCTGAGAGTACGGGATGAAGATGAAATTGGCGGGGGACTTTTATTTCCCTTACATCGTCGGTGTTTGCTCTTCTGAGAAGGGGACTGCTGAGACGACGATGCAGAAGTAGTAGCTATAGTTTCTAAAGGCTCTGGATGATTCAAGCATGAAAAGATAACAACATGGGCATGTGAGACTATTTTACAAGCCATCCAGTCGTCATAATTCTGGGACCCACTTTTAGAAACCTGATGCCACTCGCCATCGCTGTCGCTTCTACTATCTGGCCTCACGAAGATGCATGCCACTTGTGCCAGAGCTAGGCCTAACTGGAATATGTTATTATCCACCTGATATTGAAGCCAGTCTTTAAACACATAGCACTATTTGAGGGTGTTCACCAGGATCTAGTGGTAGGGGTAGTAATTAGGGAAATCAGTGAGGTTCACCTCTTCTAGCCTCCTGCACTCAGGAAAACGTACAATCCCCTGCTCTAGGGAACTTCAGAAATAACTACGGACTTGTGCCTCGTTAAATGAGTAGGTCCGTTTCCTCCTGTATGGAAAGGGGGGCCTCAGAGCTTGACCCTAATGAGGGCCCGAAGTAGCTTTCCAAGTAGGTGGATCTTGGTTATCTCGCCTAGGCGTTGGTGGCGCATTGCACAAGGGAACCTGCCGATTCTGAGGTGGGTGCTGCTGGGTTAGAGGCTGTGCTTGAGGTGGAGGGATTCTGTGAGGATATGGAGGCAGCTCCATTAGTAACAACTCTAGTTGCCTAGGGGCCTCTATTTGAGCGACTGCGGTGGGATCGACCCTGGCGTCCCTTCTCGCGGGGATTGCAGGAGGCAACATACGTGCCTGCTTAGATTGATGTAAGGATTCCTCTAGGCGCTGAGCCTTATCAGAGAAGTCTCAGAATCCCCTGGGGTAGTTATGGGTGATCAGAGAGGGGACCAGTTCCGTCTTGACATTACCTACGCACATCATCATCAATTTCTCCTGAGTCAGTGGCATGTCAAGAGAGTATGCGAGTACTTTCCACTGGGTGACAAATTTGGCAACGATCTCATCCGGACTATGCTTGCACTTGAAGAAGTCCATGATACTCATCTTCTGAGTGGTGGAATTGAACTCGTAGAGGAATTGCCTACATAGGTCCTCCCAGCTGACCACTGACCTGATGGGGAGTTGGTTGTACCAGATAAACACCGACCCTTCCAATGTCTGTACGAAACACCGGAGTTTGGCAGTTTCCTGCTGCGCTGGAGTTCCCAACATGGGGCCACACCTTGAGATAAAGTGGGCCAGGTGCTGTGGCGGGTCCCCTGTCCCATTGAAGGGGGAAAAATTGGGATTCCTGAAACCTGGGGGTGCTGGCATATCATCCACCCATGTTGGGTATGGCTTTCCATCAGGTGGGATTTCCACATGTTGAGTCTATAAAGCTTTGAGGTGGGCGATGAGTGCCGCCATTGGATCATCTGGGCGGGGATTCCTATCTTGATGGGGATCCCTGACCACCAGTGTGTTGGCAAGTTCTTCAACGCAATAAATAGGCCCAACGGCTCATAGAGTGGCTGGTGGAATGACCTACAGAGAAGCTGGGGGAATCTGAGCTGGGTCCTGAGGATTGTCACACCATTCGGGAGGATTTGGCGACACATACCATGCCCTTTTGCCGTAAGTTCCAACCTCAAACCTGTCTGCGTGGGTAGGATGGTCAGGGTCACCTGGGGCAGTTCGCCAAGGGGATGTTATGACTTCCCCTACTGTCCTAGTCGAGGATCACCGTAGTCTGGACATCGTTCTACAACGTGTTCAGCAAGGAGGTCATCGACCAACTTCTTCTATTCGGTGATTTGCTGATGCAACGCGGCTTTTTCGGGATCATCTTCCACCTTCTGCACAGATCCAGATGAGTCAGAGGGTTTGATGGATCCGAGGAGTTCCTTGCCCTTGTTGGGATTTTGGCTGAGGACTAGTGCCTCAGTGGGCATGGGAAGACCTAGTAGATTTCTCTACTGGCGAGTGAACTTTCCTAATGGATCCAGTAGCTGCGACACTCCCTCAGGGGGTAAGTCCCCATCAAGGAGCTCCAACTCATTCTCTCCCTCTAATAGGTCATCCATATTAATCGTGACCCTGCCTGGAGGCATATCCTCTATGTCACCTAGAAAATAAGGCTAGCACCATATGGAACTGAAATGGAGGGCCGCATACTGCCCCTAGCCACAAATTTGAACATGGGGAGAAGCCTCCTTGATTATCCTATAGAGTACTTTAAAGATCTGGATGCATCATTGTTGGGGGGTCTTATGGAGACCTGGTGACTCAGGGCGCTGGGCCACATGGAGTGTGGCTAAATCGACCAAACAATATTGTTGGACGATATCTTCGAAGTGTGCCTGACTCTTAGGGTAGGTCAATTGTCAATGCCGAAGGCGGAAATGAGTCTCCCATAGGGTCTGGTGAAAGCATCCAACCTCCTCCTAGGTGAGCGCTTCTGGTGCCCTAAAATTTGGTGCTACAACTGGCCAGAACATCTTAGGGAAATGGTCCACTATGAGGATATCTCACAAGATACTTGGTCCAGATTCAGGGTCTAGCCCTTCATTGCCTCACTCATCTTATGAAGGTGGCTGGGGAATCAGTAGTGGTACCGATGCAGACCATTGAGATGGAAGGCTGGCTGGTGGAGAATACGGTGAGTGAGCCAACAAGACACCGCATCTTGGGCTATCCTCTAAAGAGCATAGTGACTTGGACACCACATCGCAGTAAGACAGGATGAAAACCGCAGTTTCTGGCATAGAGACTACGACTGCTGGTGATAGGTTACGTTGTTTCTCGTCCGCCATTGATCCCCAGAATAGCTATCCATGATCTCTAGTCAAGGTAGAGAGTGCTTTTGGTGATGATGGTGGTGATTTCACGGTCAGAACCTATGGGGTTTCCAAACGTTCTTCCTCCTGGATGTACTTGCGGAGGGAGGCAGGGATCCGATGGACCTCACATTCTAGAAGTATGATACTGATGCACCTTGTTCCTACCCCGGCCCTTGACACGGAGGATCTAGGTGAGGGTTCCATCGTTGAGTCGTATTCCACCTTAGAATCTGAGAATCATATTGGTTTGATCTCAGTTTTAATCTTCTTGGAATTCTTTTTATGGCAGCGACAACCCACCCTCCTACCCCGGGATGGTTCTTCAGGAGAGGGTATATTTCTGGTATGAAGAGGTCCTTCAACTGTACTGGTGCTGGGGAGGGGTGGACTTCCGCCTGAGTGATATGGGGTGTGAGGATCACCTGGAAAGATATCAAAGGAAACACGGGGAGGACCTCTGTGTCCACCGACTGATGTGCAGAGGGGACCTCCGTGGGAAATGTTGGAGCGGGTAGGACCTCCACTGGAGATGATAGGAGCACGGGTAGGACCGCCATGCTTGCTTCCCCTGGCAGTGTCAGTGCAAGGAGTGTCCTCGTACTGGTCAAGCCGAACACGGGTAGGACCTCTATGCTGGGTGCTGGTGAAGCGAAGTTGACCTTCACTCCTTTGATTGCTGAGGTGAGGAGGACCTTCTCTAGCTGCTACAAGGACATGGGGAAGCCCCCTGTACTAGAGATTTACCAGATGCATAACATCTCCATATCGGCAGTCCATGGTAGGAGGAATGACCCCATACCCAATGTAATGAGCACGATAGAGGCTTCCGTACTGAGTGTCACTACCATGGGGAGGACCCTCATTCGGATTGAAGGTAGCATGGGTCAGACCTCCATGATGAGATTGGAAGTGGGGAGGACCCACATTATCCTTGGTAGCGGTATGGGGAGGACCTCCATACTGGGTGTCACTGCCGTGGGTTGGTCCACGGCAGGTGCTCCCTGCATCAGCGGCCGAGAGATTCGACCCAGCCTGCCCGTGGGGCATTTGGGGCCTTGATCTGGGCCGGGTATATAAGTTACACTACTCAGTGTGCACAGGAAGCTGATGATACACATCGGAGGTGGCCCAATCCATATTAGTTTCTGACATAGACGCCCCTTGGTGGGTGTCCTCCTCAGCCTGCGCCCAACGCTGGTGTCAGGTCAGCCAGACCAGGGCCGGTGGTGTAGGTACATAGCTTACCTTCTCTTCAGCCTGTGGGACTAGGTGGTGGCGTTAGCATGGCTTAGTGGGGGACCTCCTTGGGGACCCCTATAATGGGATCCCAATCGGGCTGGCCCAGATATCCCCTACCTCGTCGGCGTAGGGGAGGGAGTCGTTGAGACGTTTCAGGGAGAGGCTCCCAAAACGATTGTACGTTGGGGCATGGGCGCCCAGCAGCTGTGGGTGTGGAAGTCGTCGCAGAAGTGGTTGATCCACATGAGATTTACGTGTTGGCATTTCCCCTACCCCTACGTCGGTGGGCGGGTGGCAATCAGATTCTTGGTGCAACAACTTGGTTCTTGAAAGTAGGGAGATTAAACCATTAGTGCTGAAACAAAGAAACTGACATCCAGTTCCCCAATACCATTTCCTATCCCATGGCTAGTAAGAAGGATCCACACTGACAACGTCGTAGACTGAGATGTCCAACATTTTAACTGCCCCAACTTCTGGTGAGTTTTACGCTAGACCCACTATTTTCTTGGTGGGACCCAGTGCCATATAAGTGGATTCAGTGACATGCTAATCCAATGATGTCTCGAAATATACTAATCTACACATTGAGGAGGAGAACTTCATGTCGAGTTCACCATTTCTATTTCCGACACTTTTTCCAGGGTGTGTGAATCCGTCTGTGGAGGACACGTAGCTTTTGCCCCACATTCCCACTTTCCAAAGGCAGGCGACATCTGTCACTTATTTAGGGACGTTTTCTCCTTGATCGAAATAGGATGATGGGATGTCGGTTCTTCCTTACATGAATTTTTCCTTGGAACTCATCACCTAGTCTGAGTCTCCCTTATAGACTAAGATGTTGTTCATGAAACTCTTCCCAGTGCCATTTCTTCATGGATTCCGGTTAATTACACTGCTTCTGTTAGGACATTCCAAGGGGTCCGGTTAGGGAACCAACCTTCAGTCGGGGGAGTAGTCATATTGGACATCACTGGTGTGTCTGGACGCTGGAACACTAGCACATCTGGGTTTCTTACCATTATTATAAGGCTTCTCGAGGGCGTGTAAGCCCAAGGCATCCCACGTCAAATGCCTGGAATTATATGCTATAAGCATGTATCTAAGGTTTTCCTCAGCTTCCCATATTCAACATAGGGTATGCCATGAGTTTAAAGTCTAGAGGAGATGGATCAGACTGATCGGAACACTGACTAGAGTGGATCAGATGGGTGAAATCCCTAGGGGGAACACTGATGTTAGGACTAACATGTGGTTAGTTACCCAGTTACTGCTAGGGGCAGTGTATAGGTGAATTGTCCTGATCTCACCAGGATGTGGCGGCCCGGGTAAGAATCAAGATGGATAATGGATGATTAAGTGAAGTGGATGGAGAATGAGATGGAACCGAAATGAGGACGACGATGATGTTGGGATTGAGCATTGAAGAGGATTCTTACATATCCCTGTGGCAGGGAATCAAAGCCCACATAGTTCGCTGGGATGATGTGACACCTGTGGAGGCGACCTATGAGAATGGATGCATGGATGAGATATGGAGGAAATAGAACCTCCAGGTTGGGTCATGACCTTCCTGAAACACATAGGCTCGAGGGAGAGATCAGGATGAGACATGAGTTATGGGATTAAACCTCAGGGAGGCCTCCTACGTATCCCCGTGGTAGTGAATCAAAGTCCACATAGATCATTTTAAGATGGATTACTATCAATTGGGGGCTTCAATGGATTACCGTCGATTGGGGAACTTCAATGGCTTACCATTGATTGGGGGACTTCAAAGGCTTGCCACCGAATGAGGCTAACAACATCTTACCACTGAATGGGGTTGAAAACGACTTACCGCTGAATGGGGTTGACAATGGCTTACCACTGAATGGGGTCACAACAGTTTATCACTTGATGGGAGAATAGTTTAGTGTCATGCGGGACAAAAGTGGCGTACATTTTAATGTCATGCAGGGCCGGGGTGGACCGATGTGAAGTGGGTTGGGACTAAATGAATGGTGGGCTTAAACCTCAGGGATACTTCCTACGTACCTTTCCTTGGAAAAGATCAAATTCCATGTAGTTCAGGAGGAGTGAGAACCGACGTGAAGATGGTCGGGACCAAATGGATAGTGGGATTGAACCTTAGGGAGGTGTCTTACGTACCTTTCCTTAGCAAGGATCAAAGTCCACATAGTTCAAGATGGTGGATACAGTTTAACGTCATGCAGTACGAAGGTGGTCCGACGTGAAGGGGATTAGAACCAGTGGTTGTTGGGCCTGAACCTCAGGGAGGCTTCCTACGTAATGTACCTTGGAAAGGATCAAAGTCCACATAGTTTGGGCTGGGTGATGTTTGGGGATTACACTCTAGGTTTCCCAGAGAGGATTTCAAGGTCGATGCTTACTCTAAGCCCATGTGAGTCATGCTCGGTGTGAGAAAAAAGAGGCAGCAAAGGCCTGACGATCACGTCACAGAAGGTGCATCTGTGGGAAGTGTAATGGGTTCTTACACGTGGTTAGTGACCCAAAGAGGAAACAAGGGATTAGATGTGGTCTGCAACCCGGAGAGATGGATATTGGGACTTACTCCAGGGTGGAGGCCCATTGGAGAAAAAGCCCAACGAGAGAGGGATTTTGTACCAAAGAAAGGAGGGCTCTGGTGCCCATACCCCCTATCTAGTCCTTGACACTGAGGAATAGAGGAGGAGTAGGTATGCTACCTCCTGTAAGAAAAGCTAGGGGCTTACACCAATGTGGTTTCCCTTTCCCCATAGACAGATGCCACTCCAATAAAGAGGATCTCATTCCATGCGAGGAATGATTTCACTCCTGTGGAGACCAATGGGTGTGTAGAATGTCCAAGGTGAGAAACCCTATATACGAGATATGGGGAGAGGTCACAATTTAACATCATGTGATGAGGATGATGACACTTGGCAGTTTAACGTCCTGAAGCTCAGACAATATGGGTTTACTCCGCACCCCTTAGGACTTACATAACTTATTCCTCTCACCCCTTGGGGAAGGGAAGACATCAGCAATGCCATGGTGAAGGGGTGTTATGGAGTGATGCATTGAGTGGTCCACGTTAGCATGGCTATATGAATAATCAATAGTCGTTATCATTCCTAAGTGAAGAAGCATGAGGCAAAGCAACACAACAGGAAGCACCACCCAAGGGACTTTGAAATTACTCCGTGCAAAACTGGAGGGTTGCACTGGAAAAGGGTGCATGACACATGTGTGTTTCATGTAAGAGGGGCTCAGACATGGTGCCTTATAGTAAGGATGGAACATGGAGCACACAAGGAGGGACACATTCAATATGAGCAGTTTTCATGCAAAAAGGAACGGCTGCGTGCAAACCGAAAGGTTGCGCACAAGAAATGAGAGGCTGTGCATAGGTCAGGATGGCTACGCGCAAGAGAAGTCCGATGCAGGGAGAATCTTATGCACAAGAGGGATATTTTTCATGCAAAGGACTTGGGGTAAAAAGAAATGGATGAGGATCATGCTCAAGAGGTCCCACCCGAAGGAGGAGCCTTAGGGGACCTATCACGCAAGATATAATACCTGAAGGCCATGGTGTTTTTGTGTGGTCGCGAAATAGGTATATTTCACATAGAATAGAATCAATTTGTCTTCTATTACCATCCCACACAGGGGAGGGTATGCTTCATTTTATATCCAAAGTCCTAGGGGTGTTGCGCGAAGGGGCGCTGCGTGAAAACGCCCGGTTGATGTCGCTTTGGGCGCGCAAAGGGCCGCTGCGTGCAAACACGCACTTAACATCACATTGGGTGTGCAAACGGAGTGTTGTGTGCAAAGGTCCGGTTGACATCTCATTGGGCGCGCAAAGGGATGCTGTGTGAAAACATGCACTTGATGTCGCATTGGGCACGAAACAAGAGCACTGCGGGCAAAAGACCGGTTGACATCGCATTGGGTGAGTAAACTTTGCGCACTGAGGACCGCTTGCGCTCAACCCAGGCGCCCTTGTATAGAGGTGCCTTTGGAGGCTTTGGAGGGGTCACCGTGGAAGCCTTCTCTTGACGGAACCTTGAGCGTGCAAGGTTTTTCCCGCCATAGGGCCTCTTGCGCGCATGACTGGAATCTTGCGCGCGCCTACCTTCTGGGTCTCGGAAGATTCTCTTTCCTTCCCAGATTCATTCGTTGCTATTTTATCCTCCTGATTTGAACCTTTTTCAAATTTTGGTGTCAACAGTCACCCTCTCCAAGATTACTCTAAAAGAGTGCCTTGGAGATCTCAAACCGTTCTTGTATTACTCTCTCCTGGTAAAGACCACAAAGGTGCTCAAGCATGCTATACACATCCATGTTTTCGTGAGACTTAATGAGATCACTAGACATTGATGATAACATCAAAAATTTAACATCTACTACATCGTTCATATGTTTTTATTTGACCAGGAACTCTTCATCACTCGCCTCATGGGTAGAAATATCAGTTAATGAGGACTCCAGCATGTAATATTTCCATTCATGGCATAGAATGACCTGAAGGCATCTAAACTATTCCCAGAAGTTACTGCCAGTGAGGATGTTGTCTTTATCCAGTATTGATTACAGGGATAGTGTGGTTGACAAGTTTTTCATTTTTGTTCTAAAATTAAAATATCATATAATTAGTAATTTCTTGATTATATTTTATAAGAGATAATAAATTAATTTTATTAAGTCTCCCACTATTTTATCAAGTTCCAATGGCCCTCACCATTGAACTCAGAATGTCTAGTTTCTTAGAGATTCCATTGGAAAGGATCCATATTCCCCTTCGCATAACCCAAACAAGGGTTGGTCAAGTTATTTGAAGGTATTTAGATAGGCAGGTCTTTCCCAACTATGGGCTTGTAGCTCCTTGATCCATTGAGTGGACTCCCCAATCCTGAAATCCTGAATTGGATTTACTCAACACCTGCCTCCAATATTACATCAAGTCTAGAAAGGGATACTCCTCTTGATGTAATATGGTTATGTCAACCAAAAACTTGAAGGACCCCGGGACACCCTGAGAGGGGAGGGGTGAATCAGGGTGGCAACTTTTTCTTCTTAAAGTTGTGGATCTTGTTCCCACGTTGGCAGGAACTTCTTAAACCTGTATGAAGGATATGATCAGCAATTAAACATTCACATGCAGAGAGATGACACAACAATTTTTACTTGGTTCACCACTAAGGGCTACGTCCAAGGAGCATACGCCGACAGATTGTCGGTCGTACCTAAATCCACTATGCTTCACTAGCTGCGGATACAAAAGTTCGGGTACAGACACTCTGTCCCAGGCTCACTGCCTTTACATAAGGTTTAGGGATAGCTCACTGCTTCCCTCGGGTCACTCCCGTTGACTCCCCCTGGCTCACTTCCGTTGGTGAAGTCTCACTCAGTTTATAGACGTGAAGGTCTCTTCAATAAATTTGCATTGAAGTCTTTGCCTCTGCTCAGCACGAGACTCTGCTTGCATCGAAGTCCGGAAGAGATGCACTAGAACGCACAGAACCACTGAACTGGATAACCAAAACGTGCAGACAAACCTTACTGAGAAATATGCGAAACATCAACCATTTGCGCGCAAAATCATCCTATTGCGCGCAACATTTTGTTTTGGCGCGGAAAAATATTTCGCGCAAAAATCCCCTTTTTCGCGCAACTCCAAATATTTCGCGCAAGCTCCTTTACGCGATCCTTTTTCGCGCATCAGACCTCGGATCTTCTCTAAGTCTTCCAACCACCCGAATGAAGGGGGTCACCTCATATTTATAGGCGATTGAGACCACTGCGCGCAAAATCCCCTTCGGCGCGGAAAACCTCTCATCTGGCGCGTAATCTTTCGCCCAGCTTAAGTATTTCGCGCACAACCCTTATTTTTCGCGCAGCCCATGCCTTTTCCATTTTTCACCGAACTGATTTCAAAACACTATTTGCGCGAAAAACCTTGATCCCCTATTTCGCGCATCCCGCTGTTTTTCGCGCCTAACATAAGTATTTCGCGCAAGCCTCTAAAATTTCGCGCACCACTTCCTTTTTCTGCGAACCTCCTTTTGCAGACAATCCATGTCTTCATTTTCCGATTTTGAGGCCCAAAAATTTGGCAAACACTGGGAAACAGCGCCACCTTCAAAACTGTTGTCTGCTTGAACTGTATGATCACTTTGCTGGAACACATTCGGAACTTCCACTGAGGATTGACAACAAACACAAACCATACACCAAATCATGCTTTGAAGAACCTGGTTCCAACAATCTCCCCCTTTGGGTTTGTTGGCAATCAGAATAAATTCAATAGACCTCCAACCATGAGCAGATCCAAAACGCAAGAATCAACTCAGCCAACACTCTAAGTCTACGTGAGCAATGCTCCGTGTAGAAAACAAGAGAGGAAGCTTGAATTGGGTCTTAGTGTTTTGAAATTCTCCATGACGCCCGATGTTATCCTTATTAAACTTCTCATCACAATCTTACACTTCCATCACAGAAGAATTTCTTGCCGTAAATTTCTTGCCGTGAATTTCTTGCCTTGAATTCTCTTGCCGTGAATTTATTCCTTTCTCCCCCATTGACAATAAAACCAAAGACCGAAAAGTTTGTTCAACGTTCAGCTTAATCCATACTCCCCCTGGATAGTATCTCCCCCATAAACCTGCATCACAGCCATAAGCAGATAAAAACAGTTAAAACAAACGGGGAGAGGGGGGTTTCGAAACCTCCTTATGCAGCAGGAGGTGGTTGAACACCTAGGTTCAACCGATGCTTTTCAAACACAGCTGCTGACAGTGGCTTTGTCAGGATATCAGCTACCTGCTTATCAGTTCCCACATGGTCCAGTCTAATCACCCCTTGTTCAACCTTTTCTTTGATGAAATGATACCGTATTTCAATATGTTTTGTACGAGAATGCTGAACCGGATTTTTCGTGAGATCAATTGCGCTTTTGTTATCACAGTAGATCACCATTGGCTGCTTTACCTCATCACCAATATCTGTTAATTGTTGCTTCATCCATAGCAGTTGTGTGCATGACTTTGTGGCAGATATATACTCAGCTTCAGCAGTACTAAGAGAAGTACTTTCTTGTTTCTTGCTCAACCAGCCAACACAATTATTTCCGATAAAGAATGCTCCACCACTGGTGGACTTTCTGTCCACAACATCGCCAGCCCAGTCAGCATCAGAAAATGCGGATAATTCACTATCCCTTCCTACAGCAAAGTATAATCCATACTTTTAAGTACCTTGAATATACCTCATGATTCTTTTCACTGCTGTCATGTGTTCCTCTTTTGGATTACTCTGAAAGCGGGCAGAAAGACATGTGGCAAAGACAATATCTGGCCGTGTCGCTGTCAGGTACAATAGGCTCCCAATAATTCTCCTGTACAGGGTGGGATCTACAGATTTCCCATCCTCATGCTTCCCAAGTTTGGTTCCAACTGCAATCGGAGTTGACATTGGTTTGGAGTCTTGCATGTTAAACTTCTTCAGCAGCTCTCTTGCATACTTTTCCTGATAGATAAAAGTGTAGTATTTCCTCTGAGTCACTTGCAGTCCCAAGAAATATGTGAGCTCCCCAATCATTGACATTTCAAATTCTGATTTCATATGATTGGCAAATTCATCCACTGATTTCTGTTTGCTGCCACAAAATATAATGTCATCGACGTAAACAAGAACCATGAACTGATCTTTTGGAGAATTCTTCACATAGAGATTGTGATCAACTCCTCCTCTTTTGAATTCCAGCTTTTTGAGATACGAATCTAGTCTAGAATACCATGACCTTGGTGCCTGTTTTAATCCATAAAGTGCTTTCTTTAGCTTGCAGACCTTTGATTCATCAGCACCAAGAAGAAAACCCACTGGTTGTTCAATGTAGACTTCTTCTTCGAGTACACCATTTAAGAATGCTGTCTTGACATCCATTTGATATACTTTATATCCTCTTTGGAGAGCCATGGAAAGGAATAGCCTGATTGACTCCAATCTAGCCACTGGAGCAAAGGTTTCTTCAACATCAACACCTTCAATCTGAGAATACCCTTTACATACCAGTCGAGCCTTGTTTCTGATAACATTGCCATGCTCATCAAACTTGTTCTTGAAAATCCATTTGGTGCCAATCACATTGTGACCTTTGGGTCTCTGGACCAAATCCCACGTCTGATTTTTGTCAATCTGATCTAACTCTTCATTCATGGCTTTCACCCAGGATTCATCCATTGCAGCTTCTTCAAATGAGGTTGGCTCTACAACTGATAGAAATGCAGAAGGTGTGTTATTTCTCATCCTCCTTGTTTGAGTGGGTGCATTCATGTCCCCAATTATGTTGGATGGATCAATCTCAGCTCTTCGGTTTCTCCTGAGAGATTCAGTAGCATTCTTTTCAGCTATAGGTTCTTCTTATGATTCTTCTTCTGAGTCAACATCATGATGTGAATGCTGAGAGTTTTGAACAACTTCCTCTATCTCTGTGTTTGTGTTTTCTTCACGTTCACTTTCTTCCTGATTGTCCATCACATCCGCATATGGCGTCCTTGAATCATTTGTGGTTTTCCCTTCAATTATCTTAACATCACTGCTTACCACAATCTTCCCCAAGCGTTTATTGAAACACTTGTAAGCTTTACTGTTCATTGGATACCCAAGAAAAATTCCTTCATCAGCATTGTCACCATACTTTCCTTGGTTTCCTTCTTTATTCCGGATGAAACATTTGCTTCCAAAAACCCGAAAGTATTTCAAGGAAGGCTTCCTTCCATGCCATAATTCGTACGGTGTCTTCGTTTCTCCCATGTAGAGCCCTGTTCGATTCTGAATGTGAACTGCAGCTTCAACAGCCTCCTTCCAGTAATGGCGAGAGATACCACTCTCAATCAACATAGTCCTGGCCATATTGTTGACCTGTCGATTTCGACGCTCAACAACTCCATTTTGTTGTGGAGTTCTCACAACAGCTACCTCATGCTGTATTCCATGTTTCTCTAGATAGTTTTCAAACTCAATGGATGTGTATTCCCCTCCATTGTCCGATCGTAGGACTTTTATTGACCGTCCAGTGTCATTCTCGGCAATTCGGCGATAAGTTTTCATGCAATCAAGTACTTGTCGCTTCCTGTGAATCACCATTACACAAGCCATTCTACTATAATAATCAATGAAAAGGACGAAGTACCTCTCTCCATAGGTTCCAGCAACATTTATTGGGCCACATACATCAGTGTGAATGAGATCAAGAAGATGTGATGCCCTTTTTTTCTTTGGACGATACGAATTACAGACCAGCTTCCCACGAATACAGGCATCACAAGATTTTTCCCGTTCGCGTTTTAGAATGGGAATATCCATGACTATCTTCAGCTTAGATATCTTTTCCATGTCTTGTTGGTTAATGTGCCCCAGCCTTCGATGCCATAAATTGTTTTCTTCGTCAACAGACAAGTAACAAGAGTTCACTTTGCTGTCAACCTGATATAAGTTTCCATCTGTTCTACAACCTTTCATAAGAGAATTCCCTGTTTTTCCTTTTATAGTGCAGCCTTTTTGATTGAAGGTTACTATGAGCCCTGAGTCACAGAGTTGACTTACACTGAGGAGATTATGGCGTAGACCGTCCACATAAAGAACTTCAGTCTTTTTCAGCTCTCCGTTGGCGAGAGCAGTATTCCCACTGCCTTTAATCTTCAAAGCGCCATCGTTACCAAACCGTACTGTTCCATCAACCTTCTTTTCAATGTTCTTCAGAAGGTCAGCATTTCCTGTCATATGGGAAGAACATCCACTATCAAGAATCCAGGTGCTGCTACTCTTTGTAGCTTTGAGGGCTACCTCCGCAAGATTGGATTTCTCGATTTTCTTCTTTTCTTTCCATGAGATATTGGATTGAGCATAAGACACTGATGGCCTTTTAAAACTTTCTTCCACATAATCTGAGTCTTCATACCCATAATCTTCTCCCAGAAGAGAAAAACTATTTGTGAGAACAACATCATCAGGAGGATGAACCCTGTCCCGTCTTTGGGTGTTGTATGAATTTCTCTTGTCATACTGCTGCCTGCAAAACATAGCTTTATGGCCAAAGTTAGAACAATTAAAACAGTAACCATGGAAGATATTTCTTCTATACGATGGAGGATATGAAATCGGTCTCCTTTGTTGATTTCCCAGATCTTCTCCATTAAAGTAACTCCTTGCCTCTTCGCAATATGACATAGTATGGCCCAGATAGCCACAGAATTGACACTTCATGTGAGGGAATGCCTTCACACCTGAATTTCTCCTCATACCTTCATCCCTGTGAGAGTAGTTGAACTGCCTATCATTTCTAAATGTTTGATGGTAATTGTCAGTTATCCTTCTAGTTTGGATTGAGGGTTCCTTTTTCAGCACTTCAGAAAATGTTTCAACATGTTCAACCTTCATTTTGTCTTTCTTTTGAATTTCTTTATTTCCAGCAGTTGATGTCTCAGCTTCACATCCAATTCCACGCTTTCCCATGCAGGCGGGTCTTTGAACGCTCAAGATTTTTTCAACTCCATCAGAACCACATTTGGCTCTTGCCAATAATTCAGCATCTGAGAATCTTCTAGGTTGTATTTTCTTCCTTGATTATTTTGAAAAAGATTCGGTCTCAAGTTTACTCCTAAGAGTAACAATTTCCTCCTCAAGACCCTCAGTAGTCTTGGACTTTTCTTCCAGTCTTGAGGTGAGGTCATTGATGACCTTTCCCTGCTCTTCAATTCTTATCTTAAGATCCAATACATCATCATTTCTTTCAATGATTTTAGACTGAACTTTCACAAACTCTTCCAGACGTTCAATTTCAGCTTCAAGTTCATCAACATATTCTGATGACTCTTTGACCATTTCCTTCCACTTATTACATTTCTTACATTTACTCTCAATCTTGGAGAAATCATCCTTAATTTGAACCTTTGGATTATCAAGGGCAGTACTCTGATTATCTATGCCTTTATTGATTGAAGAATCTGATATTTCAGTGGTAGCCATCATGGAAGCATGTTTTTCAGTTTTAAATTCTGGTTCTTCTTCCTCACAGAATTCAATATCATCATCTTCTTCCTCACAGACAAAGCTCTTCCTCTGCATTTTCTTTCCAGATTTGAAATCACCCTTTTTGAAAAACCTTTTCCGAGGATTTTCAATGTCTTCAGCTTAGCTCTCATCATTATCCAACTTTCTTTGGCACTGAGAGGCAATGTGCCCAACTCTTCCACAACGGAAATATGCAAGAGGTAACTTACCTCTAAATTTACCTTTACCCTTTTTCAGCTTCTTCGCGATGAGGGAAAGAATTTCTTTTTCTTCGTCATCATCACCACTACTATCTTCTGAAATTTTCAGTTTGTCCATGGCTTTGAATGCCATTTCTTTGCTCACGCGAGTCGTGGCATCTTCAGGTTTGACTCTCATCTCATATGCCACTAAACTACTTAACAAATCATCCAGAGAAAGTTTGGATAGATCTCTTTCTTCGAGGGCTGAAACCTTTGCATTGTACATGGGAGGAAGTCTTCTCAATATTTTCTTAACGATGTCAATGTCTTTGATTTCTTCTCCAAGACCTCGAATTGCTCCCACTACTTCAGTAATTCGATTAAAAAATGAATCTGCATTTTCATTGGGATGCATCTTTAGGTCGTCAAACCTGTTATGTAAAACCTGAAGTTTTGCCTCCTTTACCTTGCTATCTCCTTCATAAATGTTTTCAAGTTTATCCCACATAGACTTTGCTAAAGTGCAACTCATCACATTTAGATATATCTGATCAGAAAGAGCTGCGGTGAGTGCATTTTGAGCTTTAGCATCTGCATCAAGAATTTTCCTGTCTGTGTCAGTCATAGCCAGTCCTGTTTGATCAGTGACTTGTATTCCTTGCACAATAGAAAACAAAACTTCCATTCCAAGAGATCTTAGATGAGATCGCATCCTATTCTTCCAGATCTGAAAATTATTTCCATCAAAGAGAGGGACTCCCCTCACATTGGCTGCATTCTCCATGGCGACAAAGGACAGATTCAAGACCAGCAACCTCCCTCTGATACCACTTGAAGGACCCCGGGACACCCTGAGAGGGGAGGGGTGAATCAGGGTGGCAACTTTTTCTTCTTAAAGTTGTGGATCTTGTTCCCACGTTGGCAGGAACTTCTTAAACCTGTATGAAGGATATGATCAGCAATTAAACATTCACATGCAGAGAGATGACACAACAATTTTTACTTGGTTCACCACTAAGGGCTACGTCCAAGGAGCATACGCCGACAGATTGTCGGTCGTACCTAAATCCACTATGCTTCACTAGCTGCAGATACAAAAGTTCGGGTACAGACACTCTGTCCCAGGCTCACTGCCTTTACATAAGGTTTAGGGATAGCTCACTGCTTCCCTCGGGTCACTCCCGTTGACTCCCCCTGGCTCACTGCCGTTGGTGAAGTCTCACTCAGTTTATAGACGTGAAGGTCTCTTCAATAAATTTGCATTGAAGTCTTTGCCTCTGCTCAACATGAGACTCTGCTTGCATCGAAGTCCGGAAGAGATGCACTAGAACGCACAGAACCACTGAACTGGATAACCAAAACGTGCAGACAAACCTTACTGAGAAATATGCGAAACATCAACCATTTGCGCGCAAAATCATCCTATTGCGCGCAACATTTTGTTTTGGCGCGGAAAAATATTTCGCGCAAAAATCCCCTTTTTCGCGCAACTCCAAATATTTCGCGCAAGCTCCTTTACGCGATCCTTTTTCGCGCATCAGACCTCGGATCTTCTCTAAGTCTTCCAACCACCCGAATGAAGGGGGTCACCTCATATTTATAGGCGACTGAGACCACTGCGTGCAAAATCCCCTTCGGCGTGGAAAACCTCTCATCTGGCGCGTAATCTTTCGCCCAGCTTAAGTATTTCGCGCACAACCCTTATTTTTCGCGCAGCCCATGCCTTTGCCATTTTTCACCGAACTGATTTCAAAACACTATTTGCGCGAAAAACCTTGATCCCCTATTTCGCGCATCCCGCTGTTTTTCGCGCCTAACATAAGTATTTCGCGCAAGCCTCTAAAATTTCGCGCACCACTTCCTTTTTCTGCGAACCTCCTTTTGCAGACAATCCATGTCTTCATTTTCCGATTTTGAGGCCCAAAAATTTGGCAAACACTGGGAAACAGCGCCACCTTCAAAACTGTTGTCTGCTTGAACTGTATGATCACTTTGCTGGAACACATTCGGAACTTCCACTGAGGATTGACAACAAACACAAACCATACACCAAATCATGCTTTGAAGAACCTGGTTCCAACAAAACTTTCATAAGGACTTACTATATAAAAGTATGTGTCCCAATAAGGGTTGGTTAAACACATTGTTTATTGAGTCTTTCCCTTAATCAAGTAACATAAGGCTTAGTACGACTTAATATTTTATTGAGTGATTTTTATCTCTTATGCGTAAATTGATTATTATATTTATCACATGATTGTTAATATTAAGTGGAACTTACTTAAGTGATTAAACATGTCTTGATAATATTTACACATAATCCTGGTTTATTTTAGTTCCATCTTGCATGCTTGTTTAATTCATTAATTATGTGATCACGACAACACATCTATAATGATAAACCACGCAGATGACAGAAATAAATAAAGTAAATGGTATGATCATGAGATTTTCTAATGGTTAGTTTATCTAGTAGTTGATAAACCAACCTTGACCCAGGGGAGAAACACCTTGAACCTTTTGGGTTCATGTTTACAGATTTCCACCTGTCCACCTTTGTATCTTCTGGGATTGGTTTCATCTCGGCTCCAGCTTGAACTGCCTCCACTAGCTTGGTAGCTCCATCCATTACATATGATTTTTAACTCACATGCAGGTGAGGGGTAAAAAGGGGGTTTACATAAAAGAAACCATGGGAACACATGACCTATATATTAATGAGGAGATATGGCATGCAGACCAACAATTTAATTTTAAAATAAATTAAAAGGAAACCAATCACATACAAAGGTATGGTCTAGCTCATTATCATCCACATACATGCAACGAATTACGCATTTAATAAAACCATCATTCAATTCTCTAATTTTTCTTATTAAGATAAATCAGGCTTGAATCGATTAATTATTATCTTTAATTAATCGATCCTTTTATCTTAATCCTTTTCTGAATTTCCTTGAGATTCTCATCTATAACCTTGGAGGTAACATGGTTAACACCTATTCGAATCTACATGATATATAGTTCTAAACATTACACAAAAATTAAAGTTTTAATTCTATATAATTTGGTAAATTACATGACATGTAGTTCCGACTACACAACGTGTACTGTATTCACCGTATTATTCAAAGTACACACACAGGGACTCGTCATGTGAGATGTAATTTAGATATTTCAGAGTACACAACATGTAAAGTGGGCGACATGCCGTGTTTTCTCTACGTTACATATTTACTGATCATATCAATCCATGTATGGGATACACGGATTGGCCCCTAACCCAAAGGGACTATAAGCCGTATCCAGTGGGCCATACGGCATGTAATCTGGCTGACCATGCACCAGTTTGTCTTGGTCAACATGTGGTGTAATAATTAACTACACCATGTGTCATTAATACACATGGATTGAGTAATTTCCTAATTACTCCCGATGCACTGAACACAACCACATGATGTTTAATCCAGATTACACGACATGTATGGAAAAGAACACGATGTGAAAGTCTAAACACACAGTGTGTACTTTCTTGTCACTTGGAAAGAATCATCGGCACCTCCTGATGAGTTCCTCTCTTTAACTTTAATCCAAAAATTATTCATTTATGTTAGATCTGTGAGAAACAAAAGAGGAAGAACATATCTCGAAATCTAGATTACAAGAACAATTAACCTTGATTTGAAAAACTAAATTATTAAATCTCAAATCATTAATTAATTATTTAAATAATTATAAATGATGATGTGACCCCTTTGATACCACTTGAAGGATTCGAGCACAACAAAAGCATGGAAGTTGGGAGGGCCCATTTTTCATTTTCTGTAATCGATGATGTAACATCCCAAGAGTCTGTGTTTTATGTAATGGTAAGTTTTATATTGCTATGTCATCCATTCAATCGAACAAACTGTCTTCTTATAAAAAATAACAATGAAATAGAGTAAACGCACCAAAATGAATGAAAGGCTCTTTATTCAAATAAGGAACACCATAGTAACTACAATGCACTGTGACCAAACAGGAATCTTAGCTAACCAAAGATACCAATTAAAAACCCTATTAAGATTACAGTAAGACCTCTTAAAACAATGAGAACCCCAAGTAAATGATAATGGTCCTTGGAATCCATCAAAACAAACATAATAATGGCCAAAGCCACCGCAGCCGCACTAAGCACCAAAGGAATGACTTGAACCATCTTCTCCTATTTCTTCTTCAATTACCTTGAGTTTGGGACACCTCGAGACCAGGTTTTATAGAGCACCTATCTGACCGTTAGACACTAACGGCTATAATTATAGCCATTGGCTCCCCGATGATCCAATATATTATAATGCATTAGTTTCAAATAGAAACATTGAAGTTAATAGTTGAATACCCCAAAAAGGTTCAAAATGGTTAATTATGTTATTTGATTTAATGTTTAAATAATGAAAACAATAATAATGATAATATAACTAGTTTATTATTTGTTTTCCCAAAATGTGAATTATATGAGAATGCTATTATTATAATGCATAACAGTAGGAATTAATATTATTATTTTCCACTATTAATTATACACGCTTTTAACTTGAGCAAATAAATATTTATTTTATCTAACACATGAATGACTATAGTAAATCTGGTTGGGTTTTACTTTTTAGTTTACGAAAATATATGTGTAAACTCATGGATCATATATATATATATATATATATGTTACGTCAAACTTTAAGTTAAATATATTATACTTACCTTTAAATTAAATATAAGTAATGATAACACAATAATAATAATAAAAATATTTTATAATTTGATCTTATTATAATTAATAGTTTTTGAAATTATGTCAACTATGGGTTAAATGACCAATTATAATAAAAACATTAAAAATAAAAGAATATAAATCTTTATAGATTAAGATAATTGATAAATAGATAAAGAAAGAGAAATAATAAAATGATTTATGATATATGGGGGTTTAATAGTTTAACCTATATGTGTATTTATAACTATTGACTTATCTTAAGATAATAAGAGTTGTTTAATAATAATTTTATGTTAATAATAATAAAGATAATAGGTTGATAATAATAATATAAAATGATTAATAAAAATAAATTAATAAAAAAATTATTATGTTATAAAAAAACAACAAATCGAAATACGTTTTTTTTATCGCTGCATCAATTCTGGACCGTCCGATCCAGCAACTAACCTCAACCGTTGATTTTTAAAAAAAAGGAAAAAACGCTGCATCCCCCATCAGCTGTCCGATCATTCTCCCACGCGATCCTATCCGTCCATTCATTTATGGATCTTCCTCCCCGCCGTGCGAGTTCTTCTTCCTCACACACGCCAAACCAGTAGCCTAGGCAGCGTTTTTCTTCACCTAGGCCGGCGGTGGACCCGACTTCGCCCCTTCTTTCCACAGGTTTGGCACCGCCTCATCCTTGGATACCTTGTTGACATCTTCGCACAAGGATATGCCCTACCTTCAAGTCCTAGGTTTCACCGATGAGATGAGGGATTGCTTCGTGTTTTCTTGGATCTTCGACCAGCAACTCGACGTCGTCTCTTGCAACTCCTTCCCCTCCTCTCCAAGAGAAGGTAAGGGAAACTCTTTGGTCTTGTTTTTCTTCAGTTTTGGTGATTATACATATTTATATAAACTTTATATATATATATATATAAGACCATAAGAACCGTTTCATACCTGTTTTCCTCTTCCTGTATGGAGAATCGAACCAGAGTAAGGGAACCCTGCTTTGCTTAGTTGATTTTTCTTGTAGTTCCGGTGGATATATTCATGTATTCAATTTCTTTTTATATATGTATATAACCCTTTTATACCTCTTCCTGAAGAAAAAACTGAGGTTTCGGGTAATTTTTATGAACATGTAAGATTATACAAGTATATGTATCATATATATTTATGTACATGTGAATAAATAAATGTTTAAGAATGTGAAAACATCATGGACGGGTATGATTATTATGTTATCACATGATGATTTAACCAAGTTATATTTTTACCTATAAAAATTATTATTTCAAGTACGATATCAAAATTATGTAAGTATATATAATGGGTGAGGTTTAAAATTTGTTTCTGATAACAAAATAGTTTCCCCAATGGAAAATTCTCATTTATCACCATTTTTGTCAATTCATTTTTTTTGTGAAAAATTGCAGCGTGAATTCCTTAAAAATTTATATAAGTATAAACATATATACTCATACTTATTAATTGACTTGGTTATAAGAAAAGGTGATTTTATGCCAATAAGGGTATTGTGAAAACTATACTCACATTCATATTTCATGTGTAAGAACTCCATTCGGTCTTACCAAACATTAATTATGTTTAAAGTAAGTATAACATGAGAAATAATATTGAGTATAGTTTAATTTTGTAAACCCATACATATGTGTATACATACCTAAATTTATATATAGGTGTATATAACCTTGTATCAATATATTTTCATTGAATTCAAGTTCTTTAAGAAAAAGATGTCTTAAGATGATTTCAAACTTCTCAAAGGTAAGATCTTATTATTTAGAGTGAAAATGAGTTTGTACATAACTATAATTATATTTATACAGTTTGTATACATATATATATACGACTACCCAAGCTAAACCTATTCACACACCATGTATTCTTAACTGTATAAATATATGTATATTTGCACAGTTTTAAATAAACATCCACCACGCCCATTTATCAGGATGTGTTTTAAGTATGTATGACCTCGTTTCTAACTCAGGATTGTGATGTTTGAAGTGTTAAAGGGTTTATGTTCATTTTAAGGTTTCCATTAAGCCCATGGTTTCAATTGTTAAGTTAATATCTAATGTGTACGGATTTTTATTACTTATGTCTTAGTTTTTATTAATGTTTGTACTGTTCTTCCTTGACTATGAAAATGCATGTGAAAAGGGATTATGAGTAACGAATGTAAGAATGAGACCCTATGAATGTAAGACCACATCAAATATGTGAGGGATGTATTGGACATAAATGATTATGGACAGGTGCGCCTGGAATTATACAGCATTCCAATGCATTGGGTAAAGGATGAGTCTCATGAGACATTATGTATGATGGTTTTAGAGGTTAGCCTTGGCTTGTGCTGCTATGGAAATGGGGTGGGCAGTTAGCCTTGACCCGTATTATGTTATGTTTTAAGGTCATGACACAAGGTCTTGACAAAGTCTGGCATTATACATTTCCTCCACATGTGATGATAAATGGTCAACCAGGGGATAGTTCAACTAACAGGATATCTCCTAGTTGGAATTTTCTTTTGACTATGAGAATGAGATTATGAGGAATGAACTTTAACACATGTGGTATGCTGTTATAGAAAATTTATGTGCCGATAGATCATGATATGAATGTTTTCCCTATTTACAAACAGTCTTTTGAAGCTGAAGTAATTTAGTTGTGAAATATGCATCATCTATTTTTCACATGCTTGCGCTCTCTGATTTATGTCTTCTTTGAAGTTTATTTTAAGAAAGTAATTATTTTCTGTGTAAGTGGATTTCAAGAATGTATGATTTACATGTTTTCAGAAAAAGATAATGCCTTGTTTCCAATGAAGTGTTTTATCGTTTTCAAAATGACTGTCTTGAGAAAGAAATTACTTTAAACGTTTTAAAACCCCTTACTGGGCATATTTTTCTCACCCTACGTTTTTGTTTTAAAAATTTTCAAGAATGGGTTTGTACTAAAGAAGTTTTTTAGAAGCATCTAGTTTCCCAGAATCCTGATCCTCACGATCCTCTGTAGTAATGGGACATGATGTATTATTATAAATATTTGTAATAAATTTTTAGTACATCATGACTCATGGGAACCCAGGAATCGGGTTCCTTACAGTTGGTATCAGAGGATGGGTTCAGGAAACTCTGGAAAACCAGGTAGTATGAATATATAACTATGATTGACTAAGTAATTATGTTGTAACTTTCAGATGGCTGATGGAAACGTATCTACCAATCTACTGTCACTTCCCACCGAGGCCCTAGAGACTATTGTGTCTCTAGCTAGCCGGGAGAACTTTCTTAATTACACCCATATTCACATGTCATGCAAGCACCTGTATGATGTGTCAAATTTTCCTAGGGTGCTTAGTCTACACTGGGGGTTGGGAATGGATTACCTCCTAATGACGATGACCCAATTCCCCTCTTATACACGTCGAGGAAGGTACCACGAGGGAATTTTACGAGTGTTCACGACTGGTGAAGAATTTGGCACGATGCTCGATAACCCCTTTCAAGAAGCTGCTGCTGTCGGAGACCTCTGAGCAGCCTACCTTTGTCATATTTTTCACTATGGATTTTGGGGCCAGTTTATAGACTTTGGGATGTTAGAAGATGATTCCACCCGATTGTCTTATAGGAAACAGGTGTATGATGACGTTTCTCAACTTCATACCCCTCATTCTAAACTCAGGAGACATCACAGGTGTTCCCATGAGTTTAACCCCGTCTGCTCAGCCTGTGTTTGGTTTGAAGAATTAGGGAGCTTTGCTTCTCTATGTGGCGTTCATTTAGTAAACTCAGGATCTGTTATGTAAAATTTTGTGTAATTGAAAATTTCATGTTTCCTATCTTGTCTCTACCTTATCAGTACTGTTAAGTGAGTTCTCTTGAATGTTTTTTTTTCAGATGGCGGGTCAAACGAACATCTCATCTCTACGTGATGAGTTAGTAGAGGTTATTTTGATCAGAACATGCACGGTGGATTATCCATCTTTTCTCCACATGGGAGGGTCTTTCCAACGCCTTCTTGACTTGTCGAACAGTCATGAGATTCTTCATTCATGTCAGTGGAATGACCATGTTTTTCATCTCATTGCCATTGCCTAACTCCCCTACCATAGGCGAAGGGGTAGATACTACGAATGCCTTTTTCAGAGTTTTACTCTGGCACAAAACTTTTCTTCCAGAGCATGCTTCCTTATAGCTACTCAAGATGGCCACCTCAGGGAAGCCTTTGTGTTCTAGGTCTTAAATCTTAGTCTCCTCAATCACATCATCCCCCTCGAATACCTCGAGCGTGATGTAGTTCGTAGGGTCATCAGGGAATTTGTCTATTAAGACATTTCTAAGCTTTTTACCACACGAGCCTCCCTATGGAAGCTTGTGTGTAGTACACATGAGCAGGGATTCAAAACATACTACTCAAGGTGCATCTGGGCTAGAGAAACAGAGGAACTATGTACCAACTTGATTATTCCGTTAACCTATCCAAATCTCCCATTTTGGTAATGTTGTACGACTGAGGGTTTTATATTTTTATGAATAGAATTGCGAGGACACAATTCTTTGAAGGGGAGAATAATTTAACATCCAAAGAGTCTGTGTTTTATGTAACGGTAAGTTTTATATTGCTATGTCATCCATTTAATCGAACAAATTGTCTTCTTATAAAAAATAACAATGAAATAGAGTAAACACACCAAAATGAACGAAAGGCTCTTTATTCAAATAAGGAACACCATAGTAACTACAATGCACTACGATCAAATGGGAAGATTAGCTAACCAAAGATACCAATTAAAAACCCTATTAAGATTACAAGAAGACCGCTCAAAACAACGAGAACCCCAAGTAAACGATAAGGGTCCTTGGCATCCATCAAAACAAACATAAGAATGGCCGAAGCCACCGTAGCCGCACTGAGCACCAAAGGAATGACTTGAACCCTCTTATCCTATTTCTTCTTCAATTACCTTGAGTTTGGGATACCCCGAGACCAAGTTTTATAGAGAACCTATCCGACCATTAGACACCAACGACTATAATTATAGCCGTTGGCTCCCCGATGATTCAATATCTTATAATGCTTTAGTTTCAAATAGAAATGTTGAAGTTAAGAGTTGAATACCCCAAAAAGGTTCAAAATGGTTAATTATGTTATTTGCTTTAATGTTTAAATAATGAAAACAATAATAATGATAATATAACCAATTTATTGTTTGTTTTCCCAAAATGTGAATTATATGAGAATGCTATTATTATAATGCATAATAGTGGGAATTAATATTATTATTTTCCATTATTAATTATACACGCTTTTAACTTGATAAAATAAATATTTATTTTATCTAACACATGAATGACTATATTGAACCTGGTTGGGTTTTTCTTTTTAGTTTACGAAAATATATGTGTAAACTCATGGATCACACACACACACACACACACACACATATATATATATATATGTTATGTCAAACTTTAAGTTAAATATATTATACTTACCTTTAAATTAAATATAAGTAATGATAGCACAATAATAATAATACAAATGTTTTATAATTTGATCTTATTATAATTAATAGTTTTTGAAATTATGTCAATTATGGGTTAAATGGTCAATTATAATAAATTTTTTAAAAATAAAAGAATATAAATCTTTATAGATTAAGATAACTGATAAATAGATTAAGAAAGAGAAATGATAAAATGATTTATGATATATGGGGGTTTAATAGTTTAACCTATATGTGTATTTATAACTATTGACTTATCTTAAGATAATAAGAGTTGTTTAATAATAATTTTATGTTAATAATAATAACAATAATAGGTTAATAATAATAATATAATATGTATAATAAAAATAAATTAATAAAAACATTATTATGTTATAAAAAAAACAAATCGAAACACGTTTTTTTATCGCTGCATCAATTCTGGACCGTCCGATCCATCATCTAACCCGAACCATTGATTTTTTTTAAAAAGGAAAAATTGCTGCATCCCCCGTCAGCCGTCCGATCCTTCTCCCGCGTGATCCTTTTTGTCCATTCGTTTACGGATCTTCCTCCCCACCGCGCGACTTCTTCTTACTCACGCACGCCAAACCAGTAGCCTAGGCAGCGTTTTTCTTCACCTAGGCTGGCGGTGGACCCGACTTCGTCCCTTATTTCCACAGGTTTGGAACCGCCTCAACCTCGGATACCCTGTTGACATCTTTGTGCAAGGAGATTCCCTACCTTTAAGTCCCGGGTTGCACCGATGAGAAGAGGGATTGCTTTGTGTTTTCTTGGATCTTCGACCACCAACTCAACATCATCTCTTGCAACTCATTCCCCTCCTCTCCAAGAAAAGGTAAGGGAAACTCTTTGGTCTTGTTTTTCTGCAGTTTCGGTGATTATACATATTTATATACACTTTATATATATATATATAAGACCATAAGAACCATTTCATAACTGTTTTCCTCTTCCTGCATGGAGAATCGAACCAGAGTAAGGGAACCCTGCTTTGCTTAGTTGATTTTTCTTGTAGTTCCAGTGGATATATGCATGTATACACTTTCTTTTTATATATGTATATAACCCTTGTATACCTCTACCTGAAGAAAAAATTGAGGTTTCAGGAAATTTTTATGAACATGTAATATTATACAAGTATATGTATCATATATATATATATATGTACATGTGAATATATAAATTTTTAAGAATGTGCAAACATCATAGACGGGTATGATTATTATGTTATCACATGATTATTTAACCAAGTTATATTTTTACCTTTAAAAATTATTATTTCAAGTACGATATCAAAATTATGTAAGTATATATAATGGGTGAGGTTTAAAATTTGTTTCTGATAAAAAAATAGTTTCCCCAATGGAAAATTCTCATTTATCACCATTTTTTTCAATTCATTTTTTTTTGTGAAAACTTGCATCATGAATCCCTTAAACATTTATATGAGTATAAACATATATACTCATAATTATGAATTGACTTGGTTATATGCAAAGGTTATTTTATGCCAATAAGGGTATTGTGAAAACTATGCTCACATTCATATTTCATGTGTAAGAACTCCATTAAGTCTTACCAAACATTAATTATGTTTAAAGTAAGTATAACATGAGAAATATTATTGAGTATAGTTTAATTTGGTAAACCTATACATATGTGCATATACACCTAAATTTATATATAGGTGTATATAACCTTGTATCAATATATTTTCTTCGAATTCAAGTTCTTTAAGAAAAATATGTCTTAAGATGATTTCAAACTTCTCAAAGGTAAGATCTTATTATTTAGAGTGAAAACGAGTTTGTACATAACTATAATTATATTTATACAGTTTGTATACATATATATATGACTACCCAAGCTAAACCTATTCGCACACCATGTATTCTTAACTATATAAATATATGTATATTCGCACAGTTTTAAATAAACATCCACCACGCCTATTTATCAGCATGTGTTTTAAGTATGTATGATCTCGTTTCTAACTCAGGATTTTGATGTTTGAAGTGTTAAAGTGTTTATGTTCATTTTAAGGTTTCCATTAAGACCATGGTTTCAATTGTTAAGTTAATATCTAATGTGTACGGATTTTTATTACTTATGTCTTAGTTTTTATTAATGTTTGTACTGTTCTTCCTTGACTATGAAAATGCATGTGAAAAGGGATTATGAGTAATGAATTTAAGAATGAGACCCTATTAATGTAAGACCACATCAAATATGTGAGGGATGTATTGGAATTAAATGATTATGGAAGGGTGTGCCCGGAATTATAAAGCATTCCAATGCATTGGGTAAAGGATGAGTCTCATGAGACGTTATGTGCGACGGTCTTGGCGGTTAGCCTTGGCTTGTGCTGCTATGGAAACAGGGTGGGCGGTTAGCCTTGACCCGTATTAAGTTATGTTCTAAGGTCATGACACAAGGTCTTGACAAAGTCTGGAATTATACATTCCCTCCACATGTGATGATAAATGGTCAACCAGGGGATAGTTCAACTAACATGATATCCCCTAGTTGGAATTTTCTTTTGACTATGAGAATTAGATTATGAGGAATGAACTTTAACACATGTGGTATGCTGTTATAGGAACTTTATGTGCCGATAGATCATGATATGAATGTTTTCCCTATTTATAAATAGTCTTTTGAAGCCGAAGTAATTTAGTTGTGAAATATGCATCATCTATTCTTCACATGCTTGCGCTCTCTGATTTATGTCTTATTTGATGTTTATTTTAAGAAAGTACTTCTTTTATGTGTAAGTGATTTTCAAGAATGTAGGATTTACATGTTTTAAGAAAAATATAATGCCTTGTTTCCAATGAAGTGTTTTATCATTTTCAAAATGACTGTCTTGAGAAAGAAATTACTTTAAACGTTTTAAAACCCCCTACTGGACATATTTTGCTCACCCTGCGTTTTTATTTTAAAAATTTTCTGGAATGAGTTTGTACTAAAGAAGTTTTTCAGAAGCAGCTGGTTTACCAAAATCCTGAGCCTTGCGATCCTCTGTAGTAATGGGACATGATGTATTATTATAAATGTTTGTAATAAATTTTTAGTACAACATGCCTCATGGGCACCCGAGAATCGGGGTCCTTACAGTTGGTATAAGAGGATGAGTTCAGGAAACTCTGGAAAACCAGGTAGTATGAATATATAACTATGATTGACTAAGTAATTATGTTGTAACTTTCAGATGGATGATGTAAACGTATCTACCAATCTACTGTCACTTCCCATTGAGGCCCTAGAGACCGTTGTGTCTCTAGCCAGCCGAGAGAACTTTCTTAATTATGCCCATATTTGCATGTCATGCAAGCACCTGTATGATGTGTCAAATTTGGCTAGGGTGCTTAGTTTACACCGGGGGTTGGGAATGGATTACCTCCTAATGATGACGACTCAATTCCCCTCTTATGAACGTTGGGGAAGTCACCACGAGGGACTTTTACAAGTGTTCATGACTGGTGAAGAATTTGGAACGATGCTCGATAACCCCTTTCAAGAAGCTGCTGCTGCCGGAGACCTTCGAGCAGCCTACCTTTGTCAGATTTTTCACTACATATTTTGGGGCTAGTTGATGGACTTTGGGATGTTAGAAGATGAGTCCACCCGATTGACTTATAAGCAACAGGTGTATGATGATGTTTCTCAACTTCATACCCCTCATGCTAAACTCAGGAGACGTCACAGGTGTTCCCATGAGTTTAACCCCGTATGCTCAGCCTGTGTTTGGTTTAAAGAATTAGGGAGCTTTGCTTCACTATGTGGTGTTTGTTTAGTAAACTCAGGCTCTGTTATGTAAACTTTTGTGTAATTGAAAATTTCCTGTTTCCTTTCCTGTCTCTACCTTATCAGTACTGTTAAGTGAGTTCTCTTGAATATTTTTTTTTCAGGTGGCTAGTCAAACGAACATCTCATCTCTACCTGATGAGTTTGGAGTGGTTATTTTGATCAGAACATGCACGGTGGATTATCCATATTTTCTCCACCTGTGAGGGTCTTGCCAATTCCTGCTTGACTTGTCGAACAGTCCTGAGATTTTTCGTTCGTGTCAGGGGAATGACCATGTTTTTCATCTCATTGCCACTACCTAACTCCCCTACCATAGGCGAAGGGGGAGATACTACGAATTCCTTTTTCACTGTTTTACTCTGGCACAAAACTTTTCTGCCAGAGCATGCTTTCTTATAGCTGCTCAAGATGGCCACCTCAGGGCAGCCTTTATGTTCCATTCCTAAATCTTAGTCTCCTAAATTGCATCATCCCTCTCGAATACCTAGAGTGTGATGTAGTTCGGAGGGTCATCAGGGAATTTTTCCATTTGGATATTTCTGAGCTTTTTACCGCACGAGCCTCCCTATGGAAGCCTGTGTGTAGTACACATGAGCAGGGATTCAAAACATACTGCTCAAGGTGCATATGGGCTAGAGAAACAAAGGAACTATGTACCAACTTGGGTATTCCGTTATCCGAGCCAAATCTCCCGTTTTGGTAATGTTGTACGACTGGGGGTTTTCTCTTTTTATGAATAGAATTACGAGGACGCAATTCTTTGAAGGGGGGGGGGGGATAATGTAACATCCCAAGAGTATGTGTTTTTTGTAACAGTAAGTTTTATATTTCTTTGTCATCCATTTAATCGAACAGACTGTCTTCTTATAAAAAAATATCAATGAAATAGAGTAAACGCACCAAAATGAACGAAAGGCTCTTTATTCAAATAAGGAACACCATAGTAACTACAATGCACTGTGATCAAACGGGAAGCTTAGATAACCAAAGATACCAATTAAAAACCCTATTAAGATTACAGGAAGACCGCTCAAAACAACTAGAACCCCGAGTAAATGATAAGGGTCCTTGGAATCCATCAAAACAAACATAAGAATGGCCGAAGCCACCGCAGCTGCACTGAGCACCAAAGGAATGACTTGAACCACCTTATCCTCTTTCTTCTTCAATTACCTTGAGTTTGGGACACCCTGATACTAGATTTTATAGAGCACCTATCCGACCGTTAGACACCAACGACTATAATTATAGCCGTTGGCTCCCTGATGATCCAATATCTTATAATGCTTTAGTTTCAAATAGAAACATTGATCTTAAGAGTTGAATACCCCAAAAAGGTTCAAAATGGTTAATTATGTTATTTGCTTTAATGTTTAAATAATGACAACAATAATAATGATAATATAACTAATTTATTTTTTGTTTTACCAAAATGTGAATTATATGAGAATGCTGTTATTATAAATCATAACAGTGGGAATTAATATTATTATTTTCCACTATTAATTATACATGATTTTAACTTGAGAAAATAAATATTTATTTTATCTAACACATGAATGACTATATTGAATCTGGTTGGGTTTTACTTTTTAGTTTACGAAAATATTTGTGTAAACTCATGGATCATATATATATATATATATGTTACGTCAAAATTTAAGTTAAATATATTATACTTACCTTTAAATTAAATATAATTAATGATAGCACAATAATAATAATACAAATGTTTTAAAATTTGATCTTATTGTAATTAATAGTTTTTGAAATTATGTCAATTATGGGTTAAATGATCAATTATAATAAAAACTTTAAAAAGAAAAGAATATAAATCTTTATAGATTAATATAATTGATAAATAGATAAAGAAAGAGAAATGATAAAATGATATATGATATATGGGAGTTTAATAGTTTAACCTATATGTGTATTTATAACTATTGACCTATCTTAAGATAATAAGAGTTGTTTAATAATAATTTTATGTTAATAATAATAACGATAATAGGTTAATAATAATAATATAATATGTATAATAAAAATAAATTAATAAAAAATTATTATGTTAAAAAAAACAACAAATCGAAACACGTTTTTTTATCGCCGCATCAATTCTGGACCGTTCGATCCAGCATCTAACCCCAACCATTGTTTTTTTTTAAAAAGGAAAAAACACTGCATCCCCCGTCAGCCATCCGATCCTTCTCCCGCGCGATCCTGGCCATCTGTTCATTTATGGATCTTCCTCCCCGCCATGCGACTTCTTCTTCCTTGTGCACGCCAAACCAGTAGCCTAGGTAGCGTTTTTCTTCACCTAGGCCGGCGGTGGACCCGACTTCGCCCCTTCTTTACACAGGTTTGGAACCGCCTCAGCCTTAGATACCCTATTAACATCTTCGCGCAAGGAGATTCCCTACCTTTAAGTCCCGTGTTTCACCGATGAGAAGAGGTATTTCTTCGTGTTTTCTTGGATCTTCAACCACCAACTCGACGTCGTCTCTTGTAACTCCTTCCCCTCCTCTCCACGCGAAGGTAAGGGAAACTCTTTGGTCTTGTTTTTATTAAGTTTCGGTGATTATACATATTTATATACACTTTATATATATGTATAGATATATATAAGACCATAATAACCATTTCATAGCTGTTTTCCTCTTGCTGCATGGAGAATCGAACCAGAGTAAGGGAACCCTGCTTTGCTTAGTTGATTTTTCTTGTAGTTCCGGTGGATATATGCATGTATACACTTTCTTTTTATATATGTATATAACCCTTGTATACCGCTGCCTGAAGAAAAAATTGAGGTTTCAGGTAATTTTTATGAACATGTAAGATTATACAAGTATATGTATCATATATATATATATGTACATGTGAATAAATAAATGTTTAAGAATGTGAAAACATCATGGACGGGTATGATTATAATGTTATCACATGATGATTTAACCAAGTTATATTTTTACCTTTAAAAATTATTATTTCAAGTACGATATCAAAATTATGTAAGTATATATAATGGGTGATGTTTAAAATTTGTTTTTAATAACAAAATATTTTCCCTAATGGAAAATTCTCATTTATCACCATTTTTGTCAATTCATTTTTTTTGTGAAAACTTGCAGCGTGAATCCCTTAAACATTTATATGAGTATAAACATATATACTCATACTTATGAATTGACTTGGTTATAAGCAAAGGTTATTTTATTCCAATAAGGGTATTGTGAAAACTATGCTCACATTCATATTTCATGTGTAAAAACTCCATTAAGTCTTACCAAACATTAATTATGTTTAAAGTAAGTATAAAATGAGAAATATTATTGAGTATAGTTTAATTTGGTAAACCCATACATATGTGCATATACACCTAAATTTATATATAGGTGTATATAACCCTGTTTCAATATATTTTCTTTGAATTCAATTTATTTAAGAAAAAGATGTCTTAAGATGATTTCAAACTTCTCAAAGGTAAGATCTTATTATTTAGAGTGAAAAAGAGTTTGTACATAACTATAATTATATTTATACAGTTTGTATACATATATATATATATGAATAACCAAGCTAAACCTATTCGCACACCATGTATTCTTAACTATATAAATATATGTATATTCACACAGTTTTAAATAAATATCCACCACGCCCATTTATCAGCATGTGTTTTAAGTATGTATGACCTCATTTCTAACTCGGGATTGTAATTTTTGAAGTGTTAAAGTGTTTATGTTCATTTTAAGGTTTCCATTAAGCCCATGGTTTCAATTATTAAGTTAATATCTAATGTGTACGAATTTTTATTACTTATGTCTTAGTTTTTATTAATGTTTGTACTGTTCTTCCTTGACTATGAAAATGCATGTGAAAAGGGATTATGAGTAATGAATATAAGAATGAGACCCTATAAATGTAAGAACACATCAAATATGTGAGGGATGTATTGGAATTAAATGATTATGGATGGGTGCACCTAGAATTATACAGCGCTCCAATGCATTGGGTAAAGGATGAGTCTCATGAGACGTTATGTGCGATGGTCTTGGCGGTTAGCCTTGGCTTGTGCTTCTATGGAAACGGGGTGGACGGTTAGCCTTGACCCCTATTAAGTTATGTTTTAAGGTCATGACACAAGGTCTTGACAAAGTCTGGCATTATACATTCCCTCCGCATGTGATGATAAATGGTCAACCAGGGGATAGTTCAACTAACATGATATCCCCTAGTTGGAATTTTCCTTTGACTATGAGAATGAGATTATGAGGAATGAAATTTAACACATTTGGTATGCTGTTATAGGAACTTTATGTGCCTATAGATCATGATATGAATGTTTTCCCTATTTACAAATAGTCTTTTAAATCTGAAGTAATTTAGTTGTGAAATATGCATCATATATTCTTCACATGATTACGCTCTCTAATTTATGTCTTCTTTGATGTTTATTTTAAGAAAGTACTTCTTTTATGTGTAAGTGGTTTTCAAGAATGTAGGATTTACATGTTTTAATAAAAATATAATGCCTTGTTTCCAATGAAGTGTTTTATAATTTTCAAAATGACTGTCTTGAGAAAGAAATTACTTTAAATGTTTTAAAACCCCTTACTGGGCATATTTTTCTCACCCTACGTTTTTGTTTTAAAGATTTTCAGGAATGGGTTTGTACTAAAGAAGTTTTTCAGAAGCAGCTGGTTTCCCAGAATCCTGAGCCTCGCGATCCTCTGTAGTAATGTGACATGATGTATTATTATAAATGTTTGTAATAAATTTTTTGTACATCATGTCTCATGGGAACCCGGGAATTGGGGTCCTTACAGATGACCAGTTTGAGATTAATATGACGATAAATGCTAGTATCCATGGATTAATATCAAATATCTAGACAAACAAAGAAACGAGCACTGGATCCTAGAGAGAGGATCGTGCAAATCGTGTTTATAATTAATTTAAATAATTTATGTAGAAAATAAATACCTGAATCTTCAGTACTTTCTTCGTTGATGATGTTGATCATCCAGAATGGCCCTTCTAGATTGTCTCATTACGCTTGTGATGATCCAAACTAGAATCCCTATAGTGGTGATCTACACATGATCTGATGGACTCTAATCGACACCACTCATTCTATGAGTCCTAGCATGGAGAAGAGAGTGTCTTGCATCGGTCGTTCTTGATCACATGTTCTTTAGTCTTGAAGAATATCTCTCATTCTTGAGAGGGGAGAAATAGAGAGAAATTGTTTTGGCTCACCAATTCTCTCTCCATCAGCAATTTGGTCACCAGGCATTATGGAACAATAGACGTACCTCTCTATTTAATGAAATGGGGTTTCAGTTACAATATTTAATTGCATAATAGCAATTAAATACATTCATAACCTTATAGAAAACCCATGATACATAATAACAATAATAGTACCATTATTCATGGCATGCCAACTTACACAAAACAGAATCATAAATGAAATATTGGGCCACATAATGATAACAACATTATTATTATTTTTTCTTGTGCCAACTAGTTAAATAATAATTTACCATCTTGAAAATAATTATTTTACTATTGGAATGACCTTTGTCTTATTGAACTCCACTTCCATTTATTGAACACTACAATAAATAAATAATTTATTCTCTTAAATAAATATTTTATTTACAAACTAGTAAATAAATATTTATTAAATGTTTAATAAAATAAATATATTTTATTTAATTTATGTGATCATTTTAACTTGAATAAAATTATTCCACGGTCTTGAGAATAATATTTATTCCATTAATTAAATTCAAATATAATTTAATCGAGACCACAAGAAACACTTAGTGTGTGACTCTCTAGGATTCTTTCTCATTGGAATTAGGCTGGCTTGCCTAAAGTTTAAGAGTATTGTCTAACATTGGGTCAAGGAACCCAAGAGAAAGAACTTAAAGTTGTAATGATGATATCCACATACAAACACTCACTATGTAATATAATCCCTTTCCACAATATCTCATCAAACAGGTTTCATAATAGTGTCATCAACCTATATTCTTGATATGCCATTCTTTGACTACCTGAAATAAACTCGTCATTATACCATGGCCATGGAATTTAGGGAAATGGTTCTATTTCAATCAAAGGTATGAGATATCAACTTCCATAAATATAAGGGACAAATACTTCCTTGACTTATCCATTAATAACATGTCACTTGTGATGCACCCAACATACTACTTCCCGCCAATATATGGCGTGGTGGTTTTCATCATCAAATCTAAGTGCACGAGTCATGACACATATTAATGATAATCTTAAAGTCTAAGGACCATTACACACACTCATTGATAGGAATATACTATGGCACCAAAACATGTGGAATTCCTACTGGCGGGCTTGTTCTCATAATCTCCTATCTTGGAGATTACCAAGTGCAAAATTCATGAGAAGTCTCATCTTCTTAGGAGTACTTGCAACTGACAGTATGTATACTATGTGTCCCATCATAGTATGTCATCCAACCATAGAAATATATTTAAGAATATTTTCATAGCACTTCAAGGTTCTCATCATAGTAGGGAACTGTTATGACCTTATTAATGCGACAAATACTCTAGGATATTATTACATTATAGTCATGCAGAACAATGAAAAATATGTAATAAGATGTTTAATATTTAAATACATTAAATATCCATATAATCAAATTAAAAATAGTTGGTTCTATGAAACCACCTCTAATAGATTTCACCTATATGAAATGAGGAACAAAATCATTATTGATGATTCTATAGTATAACATAGGCTTAATGGATAGACCCTACTAGATTTTAACACAGTGATTGATTATAATGGGTTTTGGGGTTAAGTGTTTTATCCAAAGTTCACCATAAAAAATACTTTATTATTGAATATTAATCCATGTAAATATGTTATCCACATTGTGTGCACACCAGATAACAATTGTTAAGTAATATAATAAGAGAATCAAAATCATAACCAATCAAAGAGGAAAAAGGAATAAAATGATAAATTGAACCAAAATAGAACCAATATTGATTCACCCCATATTAGTTTTGACTATTTCCCAAAGTTTATCGAACATTTTCAATAAGATTTAGAAGGGAAACATTAAATTTTTGTGTTTATATGGTATTGAAAAAAATCAAAAGGGGGTTCATGATGTTCCCTTTTAAATCATATGATGATATTGTTTTATTTATTTTCATATTTTTATCTAGAATTCAATGTACATTGAGAGAAATATGGGTGATGAATTAGAATAACAACCAAATATATAAAATAGAGTCTACACATAATATATGGGTAATAGAGACTATAGTTTCCTCACACGAGAACTACACAAGATCATTATTTGATGGAAATATAAATATTTAATAAAGTATTATTGTGAGAAACCCACACACACACACATATATATATCAATAAACTATTGAATTGATGTTTAATGAGAAAGAGGTAACTATTTTTGGATATATAACCATTATCCCCTACAATAAAAATGGATAGGGATGCTGTAATTAAGAAATAATGGAAATGATTATATATTAGATGATTTTATGAGTTGATCTTTATTGAAGAACATGACTAGTGATCATAGAAGTATTCTAGTGTTGTCTAAAATAAAATAGATACTTGAAGGTCAAGCTAGAAACATGGTGATAATGATGATCTATGTATACAGTGAGAAAATGGATGGACAATTTATGAAAAAATTCATAATAGTATGATGATGATATTTATTACTGAAATCAATGTTTGAGAATACTAGGGACAATTTTTATAATGTATGATATAAAACCATTAAACGAAGTGACATTTAATTTTATGAAGATATATAAATATGAGTCTATATATTCTTTATATTAATAATAATTGATTTGAGTTATGTATTAATTTTTTTACAAAGTCCCAAAGGTCATATGGGGAACTTATGAGTAGTTTTAAAGGCCAGAGTCACTTTACAAAACCCCAATTTTTTTAAAAAATTGCTAAAATGTTAGAGTTTCATTGAAAAATAGAAAATTCATTGATCTAATGTTATTTCTTGTTTACTATATTTCTTTATTCGCATATGAATTTTCAATGAGAATAAGTTAGTAGTACCCATTTTAATCCTCTATTTTTTTGTAATCCTTTGATGTGGTGACCATATGAAACCAAAATCATAGCATAATCCTTTGAGAATGGGGCATATAACCTTTTCTGAGCATCATACTTCTATGTACATAGGGTATTTCATCTATAAAAATAGATATATTTTTTGAATTAATCTACTTGTGAAATTTAGATATGTAATAGTAAATGAGAACATATATAAAGGTAATGATTGAAGAACTATGAGCTACATAAAAGTCAATAATTTTTTGAATTTAGAAATTTATAGAATTGTGATTCTAAAGAGAAATAATCTAGGATGATGTATTGATTAATAGTCATGTATTTAAATATAATAAAAACCTATGGGTATTTTATTCAATATTTAAAATCAAGATTACATGACCATGAATCATGGATAAAAGGGACAATGTGATGGAATATTTCTCTATTTTTTAACACTAATTTTATATAGAAATTAAAGAATAATTATTATATTGATTTTGATGATTCTAGTGTTGATTAAATGGATTGAGACATTCTTATTATTTATAATATAAAAAATTCATGCATTTAATGAGGTTAATGACTAATATGTGTGGTGAAAAAATTAACATTTCATTGATAAATTAATTTTTAATGAGAATTATAAGGACCCGGCCTTAAACATTACATAATATTGAATTAAATGGATAATTCACATTGAGAATATTTTCGAGTTTAGAGTTTTAAAAAATTAGGTCATAACATTTACATAACAACATGAATATTACATGTAGACAATTTTACTCAGTATCCATTTTTTTAATAAAATAAAAACTCTTGAAAAAAAGAGTCATGTCTAGTTCCATGTTTTAGACAGCATGAATTTTCCTTGATCCCATATTTGACCCTTATTAATATTTAAGTCCTATGGAAAACATTTCAAAAACATGGGATGAGCATAAAAATCTCAGTAAGGGATATAAAATAAGGAATTAAAACATTATCCCATCAATAAATACAAAACAATGAAACCATAATTTTCAATCACAACCTACCTCATGAAATCATAATATTTTTGAACAACACATAGAAATCAGAAATCATAAAGGTAAATTATGGAATAAATAACATACTTACATTGTAGCTATCATAGCTATAGAGGGAGTCACATTTGGAATACCCATCACAATATATTCCCTAAATATCTTAGGAGAAACATTAACTTTTACCTCTGTCACGTTACCCAATGCATTAGAGATCTATCTCGAGCTCACCCGCCCTAGGTTTATCACATAACCACCCGTATACATACACAGTGCCTAATATCCATAACATATTCATAACATATAAAATAAACATAAAGGAAAGATAAAATTTCCATATTGAAATCACAATATATCATTTAAAATTTTTGAAAAAATAAAATCTTTTATCAAACCATTTTTAAAACCATTTAAAATATTAAATAATGAGATTTTTGAATCAAAGTGTCCTATACCACTTTGAAGATTTTGAAAGAAATTTAAATTTAAAAAAATTCATTTCCATATGAATAAATCCTTAAAACCATTTTTAAAACATAGACAATAATTTGAAAGGTTTAGAAGAATAAACCTTTAAAACATTTAAAATGATATTTTAGTTAAAGAGTTTTTAATAAAATGAGAGTTCCTAGAATACAAATAATTGAGGAATAAAATTTAATTAGAACTTAATAATATCATGATAATAAAGGTATTAATGATATTATATGCCAAAGTACAGTATATACACCATATAAGAGTGAATTTGTGCATATCAACAATGAAGTCTCAATGGAAATGTAAATTGAGACAAAATCCCTTATAAAGAAGGAATCCTTAGATGAAGGATAAATCAATTAAATAATTATGTGTGAAAAATATAAATACACCCAATATAAGTGGATATTAAGTGTAAAACAATCAGAGTTTATTCAAACATATTCATATCACTACATAATCAAGAATTATATGTTTAACCCAAAAATTGAAATTGGGTTAAGAAGTCTTCTTACAGAAATTCGACAGCCTAACGATGTCCCTTTAAAATTCATAAAATAAGTTAATGAGAGAGAAAAGTATATATCATCACTTGAACATAAAATTTACATCAATATAGATATATAAGAACATATCCCAACATAATAATATGTAAATTAAAAGACATTACAAAAAGAAGTCTTTTAAAAAGTGGAGGGTGAAAGATTCCCTTACCAATTTGGTAACTTACGAAACATACACCCCATGATAGAAAGATCACAGAATGAATATGTAAATACCCATAAATTAAAGTATATTAAACAAATAATACAATCATGGGGTGTACATCCACCACACAAAAGGAAATAGTGGCTAATATATCTTGAATCTCACGGGAATAAAAAGTGAGATGAAAAACCCTTACCACGTTGTAATCAATCGAGTCGTATGAGAAAAGTTAATAACCACCAAATGAATCAAATAATACCATGAATATAAATAGAATCATGATAATATATATATATCAAATGGAAGTACAAAATATACCATATGTAATAAATAAGTGGTGAACAATGGAAATCTCACAGAATTAAAAGTGAGATAAGAAATCCCTTACCTTGTGTCCAACTTGACTCGTATATTACTTGTTTTTCCAGAATAATAAACCTAAGTTAATTTATAATTTATTAATAAATTTATTAATGTTTATTATTACTTTTATATCACTTATTAGTTTTCAATAATATTTAGTTAATTATTTGAGTTCATATCGGACATTTTTTCGACGTTCAGAATTTGAGTTAAAAATGAACTTATTATAATTACAATTTGTCCATGTGGTCAAAAATCCATTATCACCAGAATGATATTAATGATTTAGATATCATATATATCATATATATACAGTATATATATATTTATAATAGTACATAACATTTGGAGATAAGAAATGAAATGCACCATTCATGGAGACGGTAAGTCGTACGTACGCATGAACGCTACTTTCATTTCTATTAAATATTTAATGGAATGAAAACTTAATGATACATAGGTATATTATAATTAAATTATAATATCATATGATATATATTTTACATAATTTCATTAACTCCATCTTTATACATTCCATGTATGTCATGAAAGAATCATATCACCTTGAGGGGGCAGTAGTCCACACTTCCTCAAATGAAATTATCATGTTTACACATATTGGAAGGCATAAAGGTATGTTTGTAAATAAAAATTACAAAAGAATATATAAAATAAAAACATAATATATATAATATATAAATATAGTTTCATCATAATGAACACCATGAGAGGCGGTAGGAGATAATTGAACAATCATCGCTTCGTGAGGCATTAGTTTTCCATCCACAGAAACAGTATGTTCTTCACCCATTAGATGGAGGTGTGTGTAAGTTTAGTTAGAATAATTCTCATAAAAACATCATAGTATATTTAGGATACTGGTGTTTTTATAAAATAAAGTAATAAAAAGTTTTTGGTGGTTGGAGAAGTAAAATAAAACAAAATAACTTAAGAGAAGGCGTTACCTTTAAATCGGTTAACTCCCATTGGTTTGAACCAAATGGATTTCTTGAAGTGTTTTCTGCCTAAGGTAAGGCTTCTAGGATGAATAGAGGGATATTGGGAGCTTATTTAAGTATATGTTGAATGATACAAAGTCTTGAGAAGTGTGAGAAATGGGTTAGAAGTGAGGGCTTTTTATAAGGGAGAGGAGGGGCTCTTTAGGAAAGTTTGAAACAATTATTTTATTATAACCTCATCTTCAGTTTCAAAAGGTCAAATATTCATTAATATAAAATTTAAGATGAATCATGCTCGAAATAAAATAATCCAATAAGAATTGGACAGGTTTTGGATATTTTTTTAATATTTATAATCTTATTTATTTAAATCATTTATTAATGAGGTAAATATTGCATCATTATTGTGTCATAAGTAATTTAATTTATTTGATGTCCAAAAATTATAAAAAAATACCATGATGTAGGAAATTATTTTATCTTTACAAATAATATTTATAGTCTAAATGATATCTTATATAACTCAATGTAAAAATTTATTTACTAAAAGATATTTGTTTATGTCATTTTTGTCTTTACATTAAATTAATTAATATAAAATGTTATTATTACTACCATGTCGCTCCATGGGGTCCCAAATTTGACCCAAGGATGCCCATGTTCGGATATGTATCATCAAATAGGATTATAACACATGTTAGGGTAATTTAATATTATTATAATATTATATTTTACTCTTATTTAATATATTTACCCTTTAATCATGGTAAATAAAATATCTACTGAAGTAAATATTAAAAATGTATAAAAATAAAAGTTACCTATTTACAAAATTTGGACCTAAAAATTAGAAATATTGAATCCATTTTTCTAAATTCAAAACACATAAGTGGAAGAAATTAATTTAAAATTAATTCCCGCTGTTAAAACAAATAGCGTGTTTTTAAGAAATAATAACTATCAAAAGATTGATATTTTTTTATGTCCAATTTCAAAATAAAATTGCATACAATGACCAAAATTATATTAAATGGTAAAAATATATTCTAATTGCACTTTAAAATCAATTAAAAGATAATATAACCATATAAATAAGTTATATTAAAAGACATTTTTGAATTAAAATATAGTGTTTTTCACTATTCATTAAAAAATGAACTTTATTAGAAAAATACCAAAATTTCATCCAAAGTAAATTTTTGTGTCCCTATTATAAAGAAGAATTTTATTTTTTCAAAAAGTGACAAAAACTAGATTTAAAGAGGGTTCTGTTGGGTCGGAACAAACGAGGAAAAGATGGCAAGAGGGGGGGTGAATTGCCTTTTAAAAAATTGATTAACAAATTAAAAATCAAAGTAAAGTGCAGCGGAAATAAAGAGGCAATCACACAAGAAATTGATAACGGAGTTCGGCCAAAACCCGGCCTACGTCTCCGCTCCCAACTCAACCGTTGAGAGATTCCTACCGCTTGCTTTTCAATGGTTTTAGCAAGAAACCCACTAGGCTTTGAGGTAGCACTAGGACCTATTACAGCTTGCTTTTTGTGGTTTAGCAAGAACCCACTTGCTTTTGATGGTTTAGCAAGAACCCACTAGCCTTTTTAACGGGTGAAGGCTAGCTCACTGAAAACTCAAGCCTTTTAAAAGGAAAGGCTTGAAGAAACCTCTTCACACCTTAATGGTGATGTGAAACCCAAAAGAAAGGGGGATGAGAAAAGGTGTTGGGGTTTGTAGGCACAAACCCAATTTTAAGCTCAAAATAAATAAACAAGAAAAACCGTATTGGAGGAAGACTTGGGCGCCAATTGGATGATGGAGTTGATGTAGCATGCTCTCCCAAGCTTCTTGAGGTGCTCCTTGGATTGGAAGTTGGTTGGAGCACTTGAGGATCCTTGAAGGTGGAGCGTCGGAGGTTCGCCAAATGTGCAACAATGTGTCCGGGCGCTTGGTATATGATCCGATAGATGTCCGGGGCTTCCTTGGCCTTTATTTATAGGCATGGAACCCATTGGGGGCCTTCGGAGCCGTTGGAGAAGTCCTCGGAGCCGTTGGAGGCCAAAAGAGGGTTGACTGGTCAAACCCAACGGCTAGTTTGACTGGGCTACCGGCTGGCCGGTACAGGGCCACCGGCTGGCCGGTGCCTTGGCAGAGGAGAGGGGATTTGGTCCAGGCTCTACCGGTCGACCGGTGGAGGAGCCACCGGCTGGACGGTGGCAAGACAGTAGCAAATACTATTTGGGCTGGGTGCCACAGGTCGACCGGTCGGAACAAACGAGGAAAAGATGGCAAGAGGGGGGGTGAATTGCCTTTTAAAAAATTGATTAACAAATTAAAAATCAAAGTAAAGTGCAGCGGAAATAAAGAGGCAATCACACAAGAAATTGATAACGGAGTTCGGCCAAAACCCGGCCTACGTCTCCGCTCCCAACTCAACCGTTGAGAGATTCCTACCGCTTGCTTTTCAATGGTTTTAGCAAGAAACCCACTAGGCTTTGAGGTAGCACTAGGACCTATTACAGCTTGCTTTTTGTGGTTTAGCAAGAACCCACTTGCTTTTGATGGTTTAGCAAGAACCCACTAGCCTTTTTAACGGGTGAAGGCTAGCTCACCGAAAACTCAAGCCTTTTAAAAGGAAAGGCTTGAAGAAACCTCTTCACACCTTAATGGTGATGTGAAACCCAAAAGAAAGGGGGATGAGAAAAGGTGTTGGGGTTTGTAGGCACAAACCCAATTTTAAGCTCAAAATAAATAAACAAGAAAAACCGTATTGGAGGAAGACTTGGGCGCCAATTGGATGATGGAGTTGATGTAGCGTGCTCTCCCAAGCTTCTTGAGGTGCTCCTTGGATTGGAAGTTGGTTGGAGCACTTGAGGATCCTTGAAGGTGGAGCGCCGGAGGTTCGCCAAATGTGCAACAATGTGTCCGGGCGCTTGGTATATGATCCGATAGATGTCCGGGGCTTCCTTGGCCTTTATTTATAGGCATGGAACCCATTGGGGGCCTTCGGAGCCGTTGGAGAAGTCCTCAGAGCCGTTGGAGGCCAAAAGAGGGTTGACTGGTCAAACCCAACGGCTAGTTTGACTGGGCTACCGGCTGGCCGGTACAGGGCCACCGGCTGGCCGGTGCCTTGGCAGAGGAGAGGGGATTTGGTCCAGGCTCTACCGGTCGACCGGTGGAGGAGCCACCGGCTGGCCGGTGGCAAGACAGTAGCAAATACTATTTGGGATGGGTGCCACAGGTCGACCGGTGACAGAGCCACCGGTCGACCGGTGGAACCTGGCAGTGGGCAATCCCTCTGCCAGTTCCACCGGCTAGCCGGTGCTATCACACCGGTTGGCCGGTGGACTGAATTTCAGTCCATTTCTTGTCCATTCTTGGGCCAATCCTTTGGCAATCTTTTGCCTATCATCCACAACACTTAAAAACAAAGTTAAACATATATGAAAGTGATTGTGATCATGAAAATCAAATAGTGTGGGGTACAACAATCTCCCCCTATTTTGATGATCACAATCACTTATCTAAGCAATGTAAAAACTTAAATGAAAGGCATGCATTAAATGATAAATTGAAAATAAATACTAAGCATGAGAGAAGTGATTCTCCCCCAATCAATCAAGAAATTTCTCCCCCTTTGTGATTATCAAAATAGAATGGGGCATAAAACTTGATTGAGGGAATGGTTTGAAAAACTTGATATGAGAATTGAAAAATCAATTGAGATTTTTGAAATTGAAATGAAAATTTGAATAACAGTTTGAATTGAAAGTTTTGAATCAAAAACCAATTGAAACCAAGAGTTGAAAATGAAAGATTGAATCGAAAGTTTTGAATAAAAAATTTGAAATGAGAATTTTGAATGAAATTTTTTAATTCACAAAAAGGCTTAAAAGAACCTAACTCCCCCAAAATAAGAACAATAAATCACCGGGGGTAGGTTTTTGAAACCGAGACAAATTTTGGCCCGGAGAGACTCACCAAAAGGGATTTTTCAATCCAAATTTGTTTCATGGCGGGTCTTCTCCTATAAAATTCGTCCGAAAAGTAAATAGATTTAGGCATACCATAACGGGCATTTTTGCAATCGCATTCATAAATTAGGTGCCCGGGTTTTTTACAATAATTGCAAAATTTAAAACTAGAGCTCCCCCTAACAAAAACAGTGGGTGCATGGGAGGAGGAAGCTTGGTTGGTGTAACCAAGTCCATTGGTGGTTCTAGATATGCGTTGGGAACCTAGCAAATTGTTCAAATTTTGTTCCCCTTTGGTGAACTTAGCTAGGGTCTCCCTTAGGTCTTTGATGGTTGATTCCATGGAATCAACATTTGGGAAATTTTGGATTTTAAGGGTCAACTCTTCCTTCTCTTTGAGAAGTTGTTCTTTTTCGGAAGAGAGTTTTTTGAAAGACTTTTTTAAAGCAACAAATTTTGAAGAAAGTTCATGAAAACCATTTTCTAATTGGTCTCTAGCATGTTGGAGTTCTTCATATGACAAATGATTGAAAGAATTTGAAGAACTAGAAGACGAGGAAGAAGAGTCGGAAGATGATACCTCATGTTTTGCCATTAGGCATTTTTTACCTTGATCGCTTGAGGAGAAGGAAGAGAAGGAGGAGCTATCACTCCAAGTTTTCTTTAAAGCCTTCTTCTTCTTCTTCTTGGCCCTTTTCTTGTGAAGTGGGCAAGCGGGTACGGATTTTTCCTCGGGTTCTTGCTTTCGAGCGGGTTCTTGCTTTTGATCCATGCTAGTACCTTCATGGGTTAGCTCTAAATATTTCCAAATATCATGTGAAGATGTGCAAGAAGAAATATGATAAAAAACATTACGATCTAAGCCACAATGAAGAGCATTCATGGCTTTGCCATCAAGCTCGAAATTTGCAATGTCATTGGGGGTCCATTTTGACTCATCGGGAGAAGAGAGCGTAAAACCATGCATAACAATTCTAAAAATTGGATAACCAATGCTTTTAAGAAAAGTTGACATGCGGGTTTTCCAAAAACAATAATCGGCTCCATCAAAGAATGGAGCACGATACAAAGAATGTCCTTCGGGGGATTGAGAGGAAGAAGCGGTAGAAGCCATCAAAAAAATAGGATCTTTAATTTGAAACCGGTTAGGGAATTATTCAAATACGTCCTCTGATACCAATTGTTGGGTCGGAACAAACGAGGAAAAGATGGCAAGAGGGGGGGTGAATTGCCTTTTAAAAAATTGATTAACAAATTAAAAATCAAAGTAAAGTGCAGCGGAAATAAAGAGGCAATCACACAAGAAATTGATAACGGAGTTCGGCCAAAACCCGGCCTACGTCTCCGCTCCCAACTCAACCGTTGAGAGATTCCTACCGCTTGCTTTTCAATGGTTTTAGCAAGAAACCCACTAGGCTTTGAGGTAGCACTAGGACCTATTACAGCTTGCTTTTTGTGGTTTAGCAAGAACCCACTTGCTTTTGATGGTTTAGCAAGAACCCACTAGCTTTTTTAACGGGTGAAGGCTAGTTCACTGAAAACTCAAGCCTTTTAAAAGGAAAGGCTTGAAGAAACCTCTTCACACCTTAATGGTGATGTGAAACCCAAAAGAAAGGGGGATGAGAAAAGGTGTTGGGGTTTGTAGGCACAAACCCAATTTTAAGCTCAAAATAAATAAACAAGAAAAACCGTATTGGAGGAAGACTTGGGCGCCAATTGGATGATGGAGTTGATGTAGCGTGCTCTCCCAAGCTTCTTGAGGTGCTCCTTGGATTGGAAGTTGGTTGGAGCACTTGAGGATCCTTGAAGGTGGAGCGCCGGAGGTTCGCCAAATGTGCAACAATGTGTCCGGGCGCTTGGTATATGATCCGATAGATGTCCGGGGCTTCCTTGGCCTTTATTTATAGGCATGGAACCCATTGGGGTCCTTCGGAGCCGTTGGAGAAGTCCTCGGAGCCGTTGGAGGCCAAAAGAGGGTTGACTGGTCAAACCCAACGGCTAGTTTGACTGGGCTACCGGCTGGCCGGTACAGGGCCACCGGCTGGCCGGTGCCTTGGCAGAGGAGAGGGGATTTGGTCCAGGCTCTACCGGTCGACCGGTGGAGGAGCCACCGGCTGGACGGTGGCAAGACAGTAGCAAATACTATTTGGGATGGGTGCCACAGGTCGACCGGTCGGAACAAACGAGGAAAAGATGGCAAGAGGGGGGGTGAATTGCCTTTTAAAAAATTGATTAACAAATTAAATATCAAAGTAACGTGCAGCGGAAATAAAGAGGCAATCACACAAGAAATTGATAACGGAGTTCGGCCAAAACCCGGCCTACGTCTCCGCTCCCAACTCAACCGTTGAGAGATTCCTACCGCTTGCTTTTCAATGGTTTTAGCAAGAAACCCACTAGGCTTTGAGGTAGCACTAGGACCTATTACAGCTTGCTTTTTGTGGTTTAGCAAGAACCCACTTGCTTTTGATGGTTTAGCAAGAACCCACTAGCCTTTTTAACGGGTGAAGGCTAGCTCACCGAAAACTCAAGCCTTTTAAAAGGAAAGGCTTGAAGAAACCTCTTCACACCTTAATGGTGATGTGAAACCCAAAAGAAAGGGGGATGAGAAAAGGTGTTGGGGTTTGTAGGCACAAACCCAATTTTAAGCTCAAAATAAATAAACAAGAAAAACCGTATTGGAGGAAGACTTGGGCGCCAATTGGATGATGGAGTTGATGTAGCGTGCTCTCCCAAGCTTCTTGAGGTGCTCCTTGGATTGGAAGTTGGTTGGAGCACTTGAGGATCCTTGAAGGTGGAGCGCCGGAGGTTCGCCAAATGTGCAACAATGTGTCCGGGCGCTTGGTATATGATCCGATAGATGTCCGGGGCTTCCTTGGCCTTTATTTATAGGCATGGAACCCATTGGGGGCCTTCGGAGCCGTTGGAGAAGTCCTCGGAGCCGTTGGAGGCCAAAAGAGGGTTGACTGGTCAAACCCAACGGCTAGTTTGACTGGGCTACCGGCTGGCCGGTACAGGGCCACCGGCTGGCCGGTGCCTTGGCAGAGGAGAGGGGATTTGGTCCAGGCTCTACCGGTCGACCGGTGGAGGAGCCACCGGCTGGCCGGTGGCAAGACAGTAGCAAATACTATTTGGGCTGGGTGCCACAGGCGACCGGTGACAGAGCCACCGGTCGACCGGTGGAACCTGGCAGTGGGCAATCCCTCTGCCAGTTCCACCGGCAGGCCGGTGCTATCACACCGGTTGGCCGGTGGACTGAATTTCAGTCCATTTCTTGTCCATTCTTGGGCCAATCCTTTGGCAATCTTTTGCCTATCATCCACAACACTTAAAAACAAAGTTAAACATATATGAAAGTGATTGTGATCATGAAAATCAAATAGTGTGGGGTACAACAATCTCCCCCTATTTTGATGATCACAATCACTTATCTAAGCAATGTAAAAACTTAAATGAAAGGCATGCATTAAATGATAAATTGAAAATAAATACTAAGCATGAGAGAAAAGATTCTCCCCCAATCAATCAAGAAATTTCTCCCCCTTTGTGATTATCAAAATAGAATGGGGCATAAAACTTGATTGAGGGAATGGTTTGAAAAACTTGATATGAGAATTGAAAAATCAATTGAGATTTTTGAAATTGAAATGAAAATTTGAATAACAGTTTGAATTGAAAGTTTTGAATCAAAAACCAATTGAAACCAAGAGTTGAAAATGAAAGATTGAATCGAAAGTTTTGAATAAAAAATTTGAAATGATAATTTTGAATGAAATTTTTTAATTCACAAAAAGGCTTAAAAGAACCTAACTCCCCCTAAATAAGAACAATAAATCACCGGGGGTAGGTTTTTGAAACCGAGACAAATTTTGGCCCGGAGAGACTCGCCAAAAGGGATTTTTCAATCCAAATCTGTTTCATGGCGGGTCTTCTCCTATAAAATTCGTCCGAAAAGTAAATAGATTTAGGCATACCATAACGGGCATTTTTGCAATCTCATTCATAAATTAGGTGCCCGGGTTTTTTAAAATAATTGCAAAATTTAAAACTAGAGCTCCCCCTAACAAAAACAGTGGGTGCATGGGAGGAGGAAGCTTGGTTGGTGTAACCAAGTCCATTGGTGGTTCTAGATATGCGTTGGGAACCTACCAAATTGTTCAAATTTTGTTCCCCTTTGGTGAACTTAGCTAGGGTCTCCCTTAGGTCTTTGATGGTTGATTCCATGGAATCAACATTTGGGAAATTTTGGATTTTAAGGGTCAACTCTTCCTTCTCTTTGAGAAGTTGTTCTTTTTCGGAATAGAGTTTTTTGAAAGACTTTTTTAAAGCAACAAATTTTGAAGAAAGTTCATGAAAACCATTTTCTAATTGGTCTCTAGCATGTTGGAGTTCTTCATATGACAAATGATTGAAAGAATTTGAAGAACTAGAAGACGAGGAAGAAGAGTCGGAAGATGATACCTCATGTTTTGCCATTAGGAATTTTTTTCCTTGATCGCTTGAGGAGAAGGAAGAGAAGGAGGAGCTATCACTCCAAGTTTTCTTTAAAGCCTTCTTCTTCTTCTTCTTGGCCCTTTTCTTGTGAAGTGGGCAAGCGGGTACGGATTTTGCCTCGGGTTCTTTCTTTCGAGCGGGTTCTTGCTTTTGATCCATGCTAGTACCTTCATGGGTTAGCTCTAAATATTTCCAAATATCATGTGAAGATGTGCAAGAAGAAATATGATAAAAAACATTACGATCTAAGCCACAATGAAGAGCATTCATGGCTTTGCCATCAAGCTCGAAATTTGCAATGTCATTGGGGGTCCATTTTGACTCATCGGGAGAAGAGAGCGTAAAACCATGCATAACAATTCTAAAAATTGGATAACCAATGCTTTTAAGAAAAGTTGACATGCGGGTTTTCCAAAAACAATAATCGGCTCCATCAAAGAATGGAGCACGATCCAAAGAATGTCCTTCGGGGGATTGAGAGGAAGAAGCGGTAGAAGCCATCAAAAAAATAGGATCTTTAATTTGAAACCGGTTAGGGAATTATTCAAATACGTCCTCTGATACCAATTGTTGGGTCGGAACAAACGAGGAAAAGATGGCAAGAGGGGGGGTGAATTGCCTTTTAAAAAATTGATTAACAAATTAAAAATCAAAGTAAAGTGCAGCGGAAATAAAGAGGCAATCACACAAGAAATTGATAACGGAGTTCGGCCAAAACCCGGCCTACGTCTCCGCTCCCAACTCAACCGTTGAGAGATTCCTACCGCTTGCTTTTCAATGGTTTTAGCAAGAAACCCACTAGGCTTTGAGGTAGCACTAGGACCTATTACAGCTTGCTTTTTGTGGTTTAGCAAGAACCCACTTGCTTTTGATGGTTTAGCAAGAACCCACTAGCTTTTTTAACGGGTGAAGGCTAGCTCACTGAAAACTCAAGCCTTTTAAAAGGAAAGGCTTGAAGAAACCTCTTCACACCTTAATGGTGATGTGAAACCCAAAAGAAAGAGGGATGAGAAAAGGTGTTGGGGTTTGTAGGCACAAACCCAATTTTAAGCTCAAAATAAATAAACAAGAAAAACCGTATTGGAGGAAGACTTGGGCGCCAATTGGATGATGGAGTTGATGTAGCGTGCTCTCCCAAGCTTCTTGAGGTGCTCCTTGGATTGGAAGTTGGTTGGAGCACTTGAGGATCCTTGAAGGTGGAGCGCCGGAGGTTCGCCAAATGTGCAACAATGTGTCCGGGCGCTTGGTATATGATCCGATAGATGTCTGGGGCTTCCTTGGCCTTTATTTATAGGCATGGAACCCATTGGGGGCCTTCGGAGCCGTTGGAGAAGTCCTCGGAGCCGTTGGAGGCCAAAAGAGGGTTGACTGGTCAAACCCAACGGCTAGTTTGACTGGGCTACCGGCTGGCCGGTACAGGGCCACCGGCTGGCCGGTGCCTTGGCAGAGGAGAGGGGATTTGGTCCAGGCTCTACCGGTCGACCGGTGGAGGAGCCACCGGCTGGACGGTGGCAAGACAGTAGCAAATACTATTTGGGCTGGGTGCCACAGGTCGACCGGTCGGAACAAACGAGGAAAAGATGGCAAGAGGGGGGGTGAATTGCCTTTTAAAAAATTGATTAACAAATTAAAAATCAAAGTAAAGTGCAGCGGAAATAAAGAGGCAATCACACAAGAAATTGATAACGGAGTTCGGCCAAAACCCGGCCTACGTCTCCGCTCCCAACTCAACCGTTGAGAGATTCCTACCGCTTGCTTTTCAATGGTTTTAGCAAGAAACCCACTAGGCTTTGAGGTAGCACTAGGACCTATTACAGCTTACTTTTTGTGGTTTAGCAAGAACCCACTTGCTTTTGATGGTTTAGCAAGAACCCACTAGCCTTTTTAACGGGTGAAGGCTAGCTCACCGAAAACTCAAGCCTTTTAAAAGGAAAGGCTTGAAGAAACCTCTTCACACCTTAATGGTGATGTGAAACCCAAAAGAAAGGGGGATGAGAAAAGGTGTTGGGGTTTGTAGGCACAAACCCAATTTTAAGCTCAAAATAAATAAACAAGAAAAACCGTATTGGAGGAAGACTTGGGCGCCAATTGGATGATGGAGTTGATGTAGCGTGCTCTCCCAAGCTTCTTGAGGTGCTCCTTGGATTGGAAGTTGGTTGGAGCACTTGAGGATCCTTGAAGGTGGAGCGCCGGAGGTTCGCCAAATGTGCAACAATGTGTCCGGGCGCTTGGTATATGATCCGATAGATGTCCGGGGCTTCCTTGGCCTTTATTTATAGGCATGGAACCCATTGGGGGCCTTCGGAGCCGTTGGAGAAGTCCTCGGAGCCGTTGGAGGCCAAAAGAGGGTTGACTGGTCAAACCCAACGGCTAGTTTGACTGGGCTACCGGCTGGCCGGTACAGGGCCACCGGCTGGCCGGTGCCTTGGCAGAGGAGAGGGGATTTGGTCCAGGCTCTACCGGTCGACCGGTGGAGGAGCCACCGGCTGGCCGGTGGCAAGACAGTAGCAAATACTATTTGGGCTGGGTGCCACAGGTCGACCAGTGACAGAGCCACCGGTCGACCGGTGGAACCTGGCAGTGGGCAATCCCTCTGCCAGTTCCACCGGCTGGCCGGTGCTATCACACCGGTTGGCCGGTGGACTGAATTTCAGTCCATTTCTTGTCCATTCTTGGGCCAATCCTTTGGCAATCTTTTGCCTATCATCCACAACACTTAAAAACAAAGTTAAACATATATGAAAGTGATTGTGATCATGAAAATCAAATAGTGTGGGGTACAACAATCTCCCCCTATTTTGATGATCACAATCACTTATCTAAGCAATGTAAAAACTTAAATGAAAGGCATGCATTAAATGATAAATTGAAAATAAATACTAAGCATGAGAGAAAAGATTCTCCCCCAATCAATCAAGAAATTTCTCCCCCTTTGTGATTATCAAAATAGAATGGGGCATAAAACTTGATTGAGGGAATGGTTTGAAAAACTTGATATGAGAATTGAAAAATCAATTGAGATTTTTGAAATTGAAATGAAAATTTGAATAACAGTTTGAATTGAAAGTTTTGAATCAAAAACCAATTGAAACCAAGAGTTGAAAAGGAAAGATTGAATCGAAAGTTTTGAATAAAAAATTTGAAATGAGAATTTTGAATGAAATTTTTTAATTCACAAAAAGGCTTAAAAGAACCTAACTCCCCCAAAATAAGAACAATAAATCACCGGGGGTAGGTTTTTGAAACCGAGACAAATTTTGGCCCGGAGAGACTCGCCAAAAGGGATTTTTCAATCCAAATTTGTTTCATGGCGGGTCTTCTCCTATAAAATTCGTCCGAAAAGTAAATAGATTTAGGCATACCATAACGGGCATTTTTGCAATCGCATTCATAAATTAGGTGCCCGGGTTTTTTACAATAATTGCAAAATTTAAAACTAGAGCTCCCCCTAACAAAAACAGTGGGTGCATGGGAGGAGGAAGCTTGGTTGGTGTAACCAAGTCCATTGGTGGTTCTAGATATGCGTTGGGAACCTAGCAAATTGTTCAAATTTTGTTCCCCTTTGGTGAACTTAGCTAGGGTCTCCCTTAGGTCTTTGATGGTTGATTCCATGGAATCAACATTTGGGAAATTTTGGATTTTAAGGGTCAACTCTTCCTTCTCTTTGAGAAGTTGTTCTTTTTCGGAAGAGAGTTTTTTGAAAGACTTTTTTAAAGCAACAAATTTTGAAGAAAGTTCATGAAAACCATTTTCTAATTGGTCTCTAGCATGTTGGAGTTCTTCATATGACAAATGATTGAAAGAATTTGAAGAACTAGAAGACGAGGAAGAAGAGTCGGAAGATGATACCTCATGTTTTGCCATTAGGCATTTTTTACCTTGATCGCTTGAGGAGAAGGAAGAGAAGGAGGAGCTATCACTCCAAGTTTTCTTTAAAGCCTTCTTCTTCTTCTTCTTGGCCCTTTTCTTGTGAAGTGGGCAAGCGGGTACGGATTTTGCCTCGGGTTCTTGCTTTCGAGCGGGTTCTTGCTTTTGATCCATGCTAGTACCTTCATGGGTTAGCTCTAAATATTTCCAAATATCATGTGAAGATGTGCAAGAAGAAATATGATAAAAAACATTACGATCTAAGCCACAATGAAGAGCATTCATGGCTTTGCCATCAAGCTCGAAATTTGCAATGTCATTGGGGGTCCATTTTGACTCATCGGGAGAAGAGAGCGTAAAACCATGCATAACAATTCTAAAAATTGGATAACCAATGCTTTTAAGAAAAGTTGACATGCGGGTTTTCCAAAAACAATAATCGGCTCCATCAAAGAATGGAGCACGATCCAAAGAATGTCCTTCGGGGGATTGAGAGGAAGAAGTGGTAGAAGCCATCAAAAAAATAGGATCTTTAATTTGAAACCGGTTAGGGAATTATTCAAATACGTCCTCTGATACCAATTGTTGGGTCGGAACAAACGAGGAAAAGATGGCAAGAGGGGGGGTGAATTGCCTTTTAAAAAATTGATTAACAAATTAAAAATCAAAGTAAAGTGCAGCGGAAATAAAGAGGCAATCACACAAGAAATTGATAACGGAGTTCGGCCAAAACCCGGCCTACGTCTCCGCTCCCAACTCAACCGTTGAGAGATTCCTACCGCTTGCTTTTCAATGGTTTTAGCAAGAAACCCACTAGGCTTTGAGATAGCACTAGGACCTATTACAGCTTGCTTTTTGTGGTTTAGCAAGAACCCACTTGCTTTTGATGGTTTAGCAAGAACCCACTAGCCTTTTTAACGGGTGAAGGCTAGCTCACCGAAAACTCAAGCCTTTTAAAAGGAAAGGCTTGAAGAAACCTCTTCACACCTTAATGGTGATGTGAAACCCAAAAGAAAGGGGGATGAGAAAAGGTGTTGGGGTTTGTAGGCACAAACCCAATTTTAAGCTCAAAATAAATAAACAAGAAAAACCGTATTGGAGGAAGACTTGGGCGCCAATTGGATGATGGAGTTGATGTAGCGTGCTCTCCCAAGCTTCTTGAGGTGCTCCTTGGATTGGAAGTTGGTTGGAGCACTTGAGGATCCTTGAAGGTGGAGCGCCGGAGGTTCGCCAAATGTGCAACAATGTGTCCGGGCGCTTGGTATATGATCCGATAGATGTCCGGGGCTTCCTTGGCCTTTATTTATAGGCATGGAACCCATTGGGGGCCTTCGGAGCCGTTGGAGAAGTCCTCGGAGCCGTTGGAGGCCAAAAGAGGGTTGACTGGTCAAACCCAACGGCTAGTTTGACTGGGCTACCGGCTGGCCGGTACAGGGCCACCGGCTGGCCGGTGCCTTGGCAGAGGAGAGGGGATTTGGTCCAGGCTCTACCGGTCGACCGGTGGAGGAGCCACCGGCTGGACGGTGGCAAGACAGTAGCAAATACTATTTGGGCTGGGTGCCACAGGTCGACCGGTCGGAACAGACGAGGAAAAGATGGCAAGAGGGGGGGGGGGGTGAATTGCCTTTTAAAAAATTGATTAACAAATTAAAAATCAAAGTAAAGTGCAGCGGAAATAAAGAGGCAATCACACAAGAAATTGATAACGGAGTTCGGCCAAAACCCGGCCTACGTCTCCGCTCCCAACTCAACCGTTGAGAGATTCCTACCGCTTGCTTTTCAATGGTTTTAGCAAGAAACCCACTAGGCTTTGAGGTAGCACTAGGACCTATTACAGCTTGCTTTTTGTGGTTTAGCAAGAACCCACTTGCTTTTGATGGTTTAGCAAGAACCCACTAGCCTTTTTAACGGGTGAAGGCTAGCTCACCGAAAAATCAATCCTTTTAAAAGGAAAGGCTTGAAGAAACCTCTTCACACCTTAATGGTGATGTGAAACCCAAAAGAAAGGGGATGAGAAAAGGTGTTGGGGTTTGTAGGCAGAAACCCAATTTTAAGCTCAAAATAAATAAACAAGAAAAACCGTATTGGAGGAAGACTTGGGCGCCAATTGGATGATGGAGTTGATGTAGCGTGCTCTCCCAAGCTTCTTGAGGTGCTCCTTGGATTGGAAGTTGGTTGGAGCACTTGAGGATCCTTGAAGGTGGAGCGCCGGAGGTTCGCCAAATGTGCAACAATGTGTCCGGGCGCTTGGTATATGATCCGATAGATGTCCGGGGCTTCCTTGGCCTTTATTTATAGGCATGGAACCCATTGGGGGCCTTCGGAGCCGTTGGAGAAGTCCTCGGAGCCGTTGGAGGCCAAAAGAGGGTTGACTGGTCAAACCCAACGGCTAGTTTGACTGGGCTACCGGCTGGCCGGTACAGGGCCACCGGCTGGCCGGTGCCTTGGCAGAGGAGAGGGGATTTGGTCCAGGCTCTACCGGTCGACCGGTGGAGGAGCCACCGGCTGGCCGGTGGCAAGACAGTAGCAAATACTATTTGGGCTGGGTGCCACAGGTCGACCGGTGACAGAGCCACCGGTCGACCGGTGGAACCTGGCAGTGGGCAATCCCTCTGCCAGTTCCACCGGCTGGCCGGTGCTATCACACCGGTTGGCCGGTGGACTGAATTTCAGTCCATTTCTTGTCCATTCTTGGGCCAATCCTTTGGCAATCTTTTGCCTATCATCCACAACACTTAAAAACAAAGTTAAACATATATGAAAGTGATTGTGATCATGAAAATCAAATAGTGTGGGGTACAACAATCTCCCCCCTATTTTGATGATCACAATCACTTATCTAAGCAATGTAAAAACTTAAATGAAAGGCATGCATTAAATGATAAATTGAAAATAAATACTAAGCATGAGAGAAAAGATTCTCCTCCAATCAATCAAGAAATTTCTCCCCCTTTGTGATTATCAAAATAGAATGGGGCATAAAACTTGATTGAGGGAATGGTTTGAAAAACTTGATATGAGAATTGAAAAATCAATTGAGATTTTTGAAATTGAAATGAAAATTTGAATAACAGTTTGAATTGAAAGTTTTGAATCAAAAACCAATTGAAACCAAGAGTTGAAAATGAAAGATTGAATCGAAAGTTTTGAATAAAAAATTTGAAATGAGAATTTTGAATGAAATTTTTTAATTCACAAAAAGGCTTAAAAGAACCTAACTCCCCCTAAATAAGAACAATAAATCACCGGGGGTAGGTTTTTGAAACCGAGACAAATTTTGGCCCGGAGAGACTCGCCAAAAGGGATTTTTCAATCCAAATTTGTTTCATGGCGGGTCTTCTCCTATAAAATTCGTCCGAAAAGTAAATAGATTTAGGCATACCATAACGGGCATTTTTGCAATCGCATTCATAAATTAGGTGCCCGGGTTTTTTACAATAATTGCAAAATTTAAAACTAGAGCTCCCCCTAACAAAAACAGTGGGTGCATGGGAGGAGGAAGCTTGGTTGGTGTAACCAAGTCCATTGGTGGTTCTAGATATGCGTTGGGAACCTAGCAAATTGTTCAAATTTTGTTCCCCTTTGGTGAACTTAGCTAGGGTCTCCCTTAGGTCTTTGATGGTTGATTCCATGGAATCAACATTTGGGAAATTTTGGATTTTAAGGGTCAACTCTTCCTTCTCTTTGAGAAGTTGTTCTTTTTCGGAAGAGAGTTTTTTGAAAGACTTTTTTAAAGCAACAAATTTTGAAGAAAGTTCATGAAAACCATTTTCTAATTGGTCTCTAGCATGTTGGAGTTCTTCATATGACAAATGATTGAAAGAATTTGAAGAACTAGAAGACGAGGAAGAAGAGTCGGAAGATGATACCTCATGTTTTGCCATTAGGCATTTTTTACCTTGATCGCTTGAGGAGAAGGAAGAGAAGGAGGAGCTATCACTCCAAGTTTTCTTTAAAGCCTTCTTCTTCTTCTTCTTGGCCCTTTTCTTGTGAAGTGGGCAAGCGGGTACGGATTTTGCCTCGGGTTCTTGCTTTCGAGCGGGTTCTTGCTTTTGATCCATGCTAGTACCTTCATGGGTTAGCTCTAAATATTTCCAAATATCATGTGAAGATGTGCAAGAAGAAATATGATAAAAAACATTACGATCTAAGCCACAATGAAGAGCATTCATGGCTTTGCCATCAAGCTCGAAATTTGCAATGTCATTGGGGGTCCATTTTGACTCATCGGGAGAAGAGAGCGTAAAACCATGCATAACAATTCTAAAAATTGGATAACCAATGCTTTTAAGAAAAGTTGACATGCGGGTTTTCCAAAAACAATAATCGGCTCCATCAAAGAATGGAGCACGATCCAAAGAATGTCCTTCGGGGGATTGAGAGGAAGAAGCGGTAGAAGCCATCAAAAAAATAGGATCTTTAATTTGAAACCGGTTAGGGAATTATTCAAATACGTCCTCTGATACCAATTGTTGGGTCGGAACAAACGAGGAAAAGATGGCAAGAGGGGGGGTTGAATTGCCTTTTAAAAAATTGATTAACAAACTAAAAATCAAAGTAAAGTGCAGCGGAAATAAAGAGGCAATCACACAAGAAATTGATAACGGAGTTCGGCCAAAACCCGGCCTACGTCTCCGCTCCCAACTCAACCGTTGAGAGATTCCTACCGCTTGCTTTTCAATGGTTTTAGCAAGAAATCCACTAGGCTTTGAGGTAGCACTAGGACCTATTACAGCTTGCTTTTTGTGGTTTAGCAAGAACCCACTTGCTTTTGATGGTTTAGCAAGAACCCACTAGCCTTTTTAACGGGTGAAGGCTAGCTCACCGAAAACTCAAGCCTTTTAAAAGGAAAGGCTTGAAGAAACCTCTTCACACCTTAATGGTGATGTGAAACCCAAAAGAAAGGGGGATGAGAAAAGGTGTTGGGGTTTGTAGGCACAAACCCAATTTTAAGCTCAAAATAAATAAACAAGAAAAACCGTATTGGAGGAAGACTTGGGCGCCAATTGGATGATGGAGTTGATGTAGCGTGCTCTCCCAAGCTTCTTGAGGTGCTCCTTGGATTGGAAGTTGGTTGGAGCACTTGAGGATCCTTGAAGGTGGAGCGCCGGAGGTTCGCCAAATGTGCAACAATGTGTCCGGGCGCTTGGTATATGATCCGATAGATGTCCGGGGCTTCCTTGGCCTTTATTTATAGGCATGGAACCCATTGGGGGCCTTCGGAGCCGTTGGAGAAGTCCTCAGAGCCGTTGGAGGCCAAAAGAGGGTTGACTGGTCAAACCCAACGGCTAGTTTGACTGGGCTACCGGCTGGCCGGTACAGGGCCACCGGCTGGCCGGTGCCTTGGCAGAGGAGAGGGGATTTGGTCCAGGCTCTACCGGTCGACCGGTGGAGGAGCCACCGGCTGGACGGTGGCAAGACAGTAGCAAATACTATTTGGGCTGGGTGCCACAGGTCGACCGGTCAGAAGAGACGAGGAAAAGATGGCAAGAGGGGGGGTAAATTGCCTTTTAAAAAATTGATTAACAAATTAAAAATCAAAGTAAAGTGCAGCGGAAATAAAGAGGCAATCACACAAGAAATTGATAACGGAGTTCGGCCAAAACCCGGCCTACGTCTCCACTCCCAACTCAACCGTTGAGAGATTCCTACCGCTTGCTTTTCAATGGTTTTAGCAAGAAACCCACTAGGCTTTGAGGTAGCACTAGGACCTTTTACAGCTTGCTTTTTGTGGTTTAGCAAGAACCCACTTGCTTTTGATGGTTTAGCAAGAACCCACTAGCCTTTTTAACGGGTGAAGGCTAGCTCATCGAAAACTCAAGCCTTTTAAAAGGAAAGGCTTGAAGAAACCTCTTCACACCTTAATGGTGATGTGAAACCCAAAAGAAAGGGGGATGAGAAAAGGTGTTGGGGTTTGTAGGCACAAACCCAATTTTAAGCTCAAAATAAATAAACAAGAAAAACCGTATTGGAGGAAGACTTGGGCGCCAATTGGATGATGGAGTTGATGTAGCGTGCTCTCCCAAGCTTCTTGAGGTGCTCCTTGGATTGGAAGTTGGTTGGATCACTTGAGGATCCTTGAAGGTGGAGCGCCGGAGGTTCGCCAAATGTGCAACAATGTGTCCGGGCGCTTGGTATATGATCCGATAGATGTCCGGGGCTTCCTTGGCCTTTATTTATAGGCATGGAACCCATTGGGGGCCTTCGGAGCCGTTGGAGAAGTCCTCGGAGCCGTTGGAGGCCAAAAGAGGGTTGACTGGTCAAACCCAACGGCTAGTTTGACTGGGCTACCGGCTGGACGGTACAGGGCCACCGGCTGGCCGGTGCCTTGGCAGAGGAGAGGGGATTTGGTCCAGGCTCTACCGGTCGACCGGTGGAGGAGCCACCGGCTGGCCGGTGGCAAGACAGTAGCAAATACTATTTGGGCTGGGTGCCACAGGTCGACCGGTGACAGAGCCACCGGTCGACCGGTGGAACCTGGCAGTGGGCAATCCCTCTGCCAGTTCCACCGGCTGGCCGGTGCTATCACACCGGTTGGCCGGTGGACTGAATTTCAGTCCATTTCTTGTCCATTCTTGGGCCAATCCTTTGGAAATCTTTTGCCTATCATCCACAACACTTAAAAACAAAGTTAAACATATATGAAAGTGATTGTGATCATGAAAATCAAATAGTGTGGGGTACAACAATCTCCCCCTATTTTGATGATCACAATCACTTATCTAAGCAATGTAAAAACTTAAATGAAAGGCATGCATTAAATGATAAATTGAAAATAAATACTAAGCATGAGAGAAAAGATTCTCCCCCAATCAATCAAGAAATTTCTCCCCCTTTGTGATTATCAAAATAGAATGGGGCATAAAACTTGATTGAGGGAATGGTTTGAAAAACTTGATATGAGAATTGAAAAATCAATTGAGATTTTTGAAATTGAAATGAAAATTTGAATAACAGTTTGAATTGAAAGTTTTGAATCAAAAACCAATTGAAACCAAGAGTTGAAAATGAAAGATTGAATCGAAAGTTTTGAATAAAAAATTTGAAATGAGAATTTTGAATGAAATTTTTTAATTCACAAAAAGGCTTAAAAGAACCTAACTCCCCCAAAATAAGAACAATAAATCACCGGGGGTAGGTTTTTGAAACCGAGACAAATTTTGGCCCGGAGAGACTCACCAAAAGGGATTTTTCAATCCAAATTTGTTTCATGGCGGGTCTTCTCCTATAAAATTCGTCCGAAAAGTAAATAGATTTAGGCATACCATAACGGGCATTTTTGCAATCGCATTCATAAATTAGGTGCCCGGGTTTTTTACAATAATTGCAAAATTTAAAACTAGAGCTCCCCCTAACAAAAACAGTGGGTGCATGGGAGGAGGAAGCTTGGTTGGTGTAACCAAGTCCATTGGTGGTTCTAGATATGCGTTGGGAACCTAGCAAATTGTTCAAATTTTGTTCCCCTTTGGTGAACTTAGCTAGGGTCTCCCTTAGGTCTTTGATGGTTGATTCCATGGAATCAACATTTGGGAAATTTTGGATTTTAAGGGTCAACTCTTCCTTCTCTTTGAGAAGTTGTTCTTTTTCGGAAGAGAGTTTTTTGAAAGACTTTTTTAAAGCAACAAATTTTGAAGAAAGTTCATGAAAACCATTTTCTAATTGGTCTCTAGCATGTTGGAGTTCTTCATATGACAAATGATTGAAAGAATTTGAAGAACTAGAAGACGAGGAAGAAGAGTCGGAAGATGATACCTCATGTTTTGCCATTAGGCATTTTTTACCTTGATCGCTTGAGGAGAAGGAAGAGAAGGAGGAGCTATCACTCCAAGTTTTCTTTAAAGCCTTCTTCTTCTTCTTCTTGGCCCTTTTCTTGTGAAGTGGGCAAGCGGGTACGGATTTTGCCTCGGGTTCTTGCTTTCGAGCGGGTTCTTGCTTTTGATCCATGCTAGTACCTTCATGGGTTAGCTCTAAATATTTCCAAATATCATGTGAAGATGTGCAAGAAGAAATATGATAAAAAACATTACGATCTAAGCCACAATGAAGAGCATTCATGGCTTTGCCATCAAGCTCGAAATTTGCAATGTCATTGGGGGTCCATTTTGACTCATCGGGAGAAGAGAGCGTAAAACCATGCATAACAATTCTAAAAATTGGATAACCAATGCTTTTAAGAAAAGTTGACATGCGGGTTTTCCAAAAACAATAATCGGCTCCATCAAAGAATGGAGCACGATCCAAAGAATGTCCTTCGGGGGATTGAGAGGAAGAAGCGGTAGAAGCCATCAAAAAAATAGGATCTTTAATTTGAAACCGGTTAGGGAATTATTCAAATACGTCCTCTGATACCAATTGTTGGGTTGGAACAAACGAGGAAAAGATGGCAAGAGGGGGGGGTGAATTGCCTTTTAAAAAATTGATTAACAAATTAAAAATCAAAGTAAAGTGCAGCGGAAATAAAGAGGCAATCACACAAGAAATTGATAACGGAGTTCGGCCAAAACCCGGCCTACGTCTCCGCTCCCAACTCAACCGTTGAGAGATTCCTACCGCTTGCTTTTCAATGGTTTTAGCAAGAAACCCACTAGGATTTGAGGTAGCACTAGGACCTATTACAGCTTGCTTTTTGTGGTTTAGCAAGAACCCACTTGCTTTTGATGGTTTAGCAAGAACCCACTAGCCTTTTTAACGGGTGAAGGCTAGATCACCGAAAACTCAAGCCTTTTAAAAGGAAAGGCTTGAAGAAACCTCTTCACACCTTAATGGTGATGTGAAACCCAAAAGAAAGGGGGATGAGAAAAGGTGTTGGGGTTTGTAGGCACAAACCCAATTTTAAGCTCAAAATAAATAAACAAGAAAAACCGTATTGGAGGAAGACTTGGGCGCCAATTGGATGATGGAGTTGATGTAGCGTGCTCTCCCAAGCTTCTTGAGGTGCTCCTTGGATTGGAAGTTGGTTGGAGCACTTGAGGATCCTTGAAGGTGGAGCGCCGGAGGTTCGCCAAATGTGCAACAATGTGTCCGGGCGCTTGGTATATGATCCGATAGATGTCCGGGGCTTCCTTGGCCTTTATTTATAGGCATGGAACCCATTGGGGGCCTTCGGAGCCGTTGGAGAAGTCCTCGGAGCCGTTGGAGGCCAAAAGAGGGTTGACTGGTCAAACCCAACGGCTAGTTTGACTGGGCTACCGGCTGGCCGGTACAGGGCCACCGGCTGGCCGGTGCCTTGGCAGAGGAGAGGGGATTTGGTCCAGGCTCTACCGGTCGACCGGTGGAGGAGCCACCGGCTGGACGGTGGTAAGACAGTAGCAAATACTATTTGGGCTGGGTGCCACAGGTCGACCGGTCGGAACAAACGAGGAAAAGATGGCAAGAGGGGGGGTAAATTGCCTTTTAAAAAATTGATTAACAAATTAAAAATCAAAGTAAAGTGCAGCGGAAATAAAGAGGCAATCACACAAGAAATTGATAACGGAGTTCGGCCAAAACCCGGCCTACGTCTCCGCTCCCAACTCAACCGTTGAGAGATTCCTACCGCTTGCTTTTCAATGGTTTTAGCAAGAAACCCACTAGGCTTTGAGGTAGCACTAGGACCTATTACAGCTTGCTTTTTGTGGTTTAGCAAGAACCCACTTGCTTTTGATGGTTTAGCAAGAACCCACTAGCCTTTTTAACGGGTGAAGGCTAGCTCACCGAAAAATCAATCCTTTTAAAAGGAAAGGCTTGAAGAAACCTCTTCACACCTTAATGGTGATGTGAAACCCAAAAGAAAGGGGATGAGAAAAGGTGTTGGGGTTTGTAGGCACAAACCCAATTTTAAGCTCAAAATAAATAAACAAGAAAAACCGTATTGGAGGAAGACTTGGGCGCCAATTGGATGATGGAGTTGATGTAGCGTGCTCTCCCAAGCTTCTTGAGGTGCTCCTTGGATTGGAAGTTGGTTGGAGCACTTGAGGATCCTTGAAGGTGGAGCGCCGGAGGTTCTCCAAATGTGCAACAATGTGTCCGGGCGCTTGGTATATGATCCGATAGATGTCCGGGGCTTCCTTGGCCTTTATTTATAGGCATGGAACCCATTGGGGGCCTTCGGAGCCGTTGGAGAAGTCCTCGGAGCCGTTGGAGGCCAAAAGAGGGTTGACTGGTCAAACCCAACGGCTAGTTTGACTGGGCTACCGGCTGGCCGGTACAGGGCCACCGGCTGGCCGGTGCCTTGGCAGAGGAGAGGGGATTTGGTCCAGGCTCTACCGGTCGACCGGTGGAGGAGCCACCGGCTGGCCGGTGGCAAGACAGTAGCAAATACTATTTGGGCTGGGTGCCACAGGTCGACCGGTGACAGAGCCACCGGTCGACCGGTGGAACCTGGCAGTGGGCAATCCCTCTGCCAGTTCCACCGGCTGGCCGGTGCTATCACACCGGTTGGCCGGTGGACTGAATTTCAGTCCATTTCTTGTCCATTCTTGGGCCAATCCTTTTGCAATCTTTTGCCTATCATCCACAACACTTAAAAACAAAGTTAAACATATATGAAAGTGATTGTGATCATGAAAATCAAATAGTGTGGGGTACAACAATCTCCCCCTATTTTGATGATCACAATCACTTATCTAAGCAATGTAAAAACTTAAATAAAAGGCATGCATTAAATGATAAATTGAAAATAAATACTAAGCATGAGAGAAAAGATTCTCCCCCAATCAATCAAGAAATTTCTCCCCCTTTGTGATTATCAAAATAGAATGGGGCATAAAACTTGATTGAGGGAATGGTTTGAAAAACTTGATATGAGAATTGAAAAATCAATTGAGATTTTTGAAATTGAAATGAAAATTTGAATAACAGTTTGAATTGAAAGTTTTGAATCAAAAACCAATTGAAACCAAGAGTTGAAAATGAAAGATTGAATCGAAAGTTTTGAATAAAAAATTTGAAATGAAAATTTTGAATGAAATTTTTTAATTCACAAAAAGGCTTAAAAGAACCTAACTCCCCCTAAATAAGAACAATAAATCACCGGGGGTAGGTTTTTGAAACCGAGACAAATTTTGGCCCGGAGAGACTCGCCAAAAGGGATTTTTCAATCCAAATTTGTTTCATGGCGGGTCTTCTCCTATAAAATTCGTCCGAAAAGTAAATAGATTTAGGCATACCATAACGGGCATTTTTGCAATCGCATTCATAAATTAGGTGCCCGGGTTTTTTACAATAATTGCAAAATTTAAAACTAGAGCTCCCCCTAACAAAAACAGTGGGTGCATGGGAGGAGGAAGCTTGGTTGGTGTAACCAAGTCCATTGGTGGTTCTAGATATGCGTTGGGAACCTAGCAAATTGTTCAAATTTTGTTCCCCTTTGGTGAACTTAGCTAGGGTCTCCCTTAGGTCTTTGATGGTTGATTCCATGGAATCAACATTTGGGAAATTTTGGATTTTAAGGGTCAACTCTTCCTTCTCTTTGAGAAGTTGTTCTTTTTCGGAAGAGAGTTTTTTGAAAGACTTTTTTAAAGCAACAAATTTTGAAGAAAGTTCATGAAAACCATTTTCTAATTGGTCTCTAGCATGTTGGAGTTCTTCATATGACAAATGATTGAAAGAATTTGAAGAACTAGAAGACGAGGAAGAAGAGTCGGAAGATGATACCTCATGTTTTGCCATTAGGCATTTTTTACCTTGATCGCTTGAGGAGAAGGAAGAGAAGGAGGAGCTATCACTCCAAGTTTTCTTTAAAGCCTTCTTCTTCTTCTTCTTGGCCCTTTTCTTGTGAAGTGGGCAAGCGGGTACGGATTTTGCCTCGGGTTCTTGCTTTCGAGCGGGTTCTTGCTTTTGATCCATTCTAGTACCTTCATGGGTTAGCTCTAAATATTTCCAAATATCATGTGAAGATGTGCAAGAAGAAATATGATAAAAAACATTACGATCTAAGCCACAATGAAGAGCATTCATGGCTTTGCCATCAAGCTCGAAATTTGCAATGTCATTGGGGGTCCATTTTGACTCATCGGGAGAAGAGAGCGTAAAACCATGCATAACAATTCTAAAAATTGGATAACCAATGCTTTTAAGAAAAGTTGACATGCGGGTTTTCCAAAAACAATAATCGGCTCCATCAAAGAATGGAGCACGATCCAAAGAATGTCTTTCGGGGGATTGAGAGGAAGAAGCGGTAGAAGCCATCAAAAAAATAGGATCTTTAATTTGAAACCGGTTAGGGAATTATTCAAATACGTCCTCTGATACCAATTGTTGGGTCGGAACAAACGAGGAAAAGATGGCAAGAGGGGGGGTGAATTGCCTTTTAAAAAATTGATTAACAAATTAAAAATCAAAGTAAAGTGCAGCGGAAATAAAGAGGCAATCACACAAGAAATTGATAACGGAGTTCGGCCAAAACCCGGCCTACGTCTCCGCTCCCAACTCAACCGTTGAGAGATTCCTACCGCTTGCTTTTCAATGGTTTTATCAAGAAACCCACTAGGCTTTGAGGTAGCACTAGGACCTATTACAGCTTGCTTTTTGTGGTTTAGCAAGAACTCACTTGCTTTTGATGGTTTAGCAAGAACCCACTAGCCTTTTTAACGGGTGAAGGCTAGCTCACCGAAAACTCAAGCCTTTTAAAAGGAAAGGCTTGAAGAAACCTATTCACACCTTAATGGTGATGTGAAACCCAAAAGAAAGGGGGATGAGAAAAGGTGTTGGGGTTTGTAGGCACAAACCCAATTTTAAGCTCAAAATAAATAAACAAGAAAAACCGTATTGGAGGAAGACTTGGGCGCCAATTGGATGATGGAGTTGATGTAGCGTGCTCTTCCAAGCTTCTTGAGGTGCTCCTTGGATTGGAAGTTGGTTGGAGCACTTGAGGATCCTTGAAGGTGGAGCGCCGGAGGTTCGCCAAATGTGCAACAATGTGTCCGGGCGCTTGGTATATGATCCGATAGATGTCCGGGGCTTCCTTGGCCTTTATTTATAGGCATGGAACCCATTGGGGGCCTTCGGAGCCGTTGGAGAAGTCCTCGGAGCCGTTGGAGGCCAAAAGAGGGTTGACTGGTCAAACCCAACGGCTAGTTTGACTGGGCTACCGGCTGGCCGGTATAGGGCCACCGGCTGGCCGGTGCCTTGGAAGAGGAGAGGGGATTTGGTCCAGGCTCTACCGGTCGACCGGTGGAGGAGCCACCGGCTGGCCGGTGGCAAGACAGTAGCAAATACTATTTGGGCTGGGTGCCACAGGTCGACCGGTGACAGAGCCACCGGTCGACCGGTGGAACCTGGCAGTGGGCAATCCCTCTGCCAGTTCCACCGGCTGGCCGGTGATATCACACCGATTGGCCGGTGGACTGAATTTCAGTCCATTTCTTGTCCATTCTTGGGCCAATCCTTTGGCAATCTTTTGCCTATCATCCACAAAACTTAAAAACAAAGTTAAACATATATGAAAGTGATTGTGATCATGAAAATCAAATAGTGTGGGGTACAACAGGTTCACCATTAAAAGGCGGTAAATCGACCTTTTAGTGAATATTAGAGTATTTATGCTTAAAATAGAATTCTTTACTTATTTTAAGCCTCTAACTTTTATTGGATAAATGTAAAAATATTCAACAAACATGTATAATCATATTTTAGTTAGTTTTATTTATTCTCTTCAATACAACGGCTAGGAATTAACTACCATTTAAAATAATAATATTATATTATTAGTGTGCAATGTAAGATTTCAAAGAAACCCATTGTTTCATATCGGGTATGCCATCGAACATGGAATCCCCATTAAAGTAGAATTAATATTTAATTCACAAATATTAATAAATATGAAAAATTTCATGTTCTTTATTTACCTGGGATGTTACAAGAATATTAAAAAATCATAATTATAGGATCATATTGAAAGAAGAAAAAGATAGTACTCGAACTGTGTGGAATGTTGTGAAAATTAAAATGAATATTTTTTTATCCTTGAAGAGTTTTTTTAGATAAAGAGGTGTTTTTATATATGTATATTCAATTTTAATCATCCTACTGAGATTATTAATATTTCACCATAGAGAATTTCCTCACACCTCAAGATGAAATAATATGATCACATGATTGTTCAATGAAAAATAATAAATTATTATTTCAAGAATAAATGATGAATATTTGATTAAGATGATGAGGTAATCAATGGAACTAAATTATTCAATAATATCTATATCTATTTGAGAAAAATAGAATGAGAGAAAAAAATATTCACTCTTGATGTTCTATATGATACTGATGGGTCATTATAGAATAAAGATAAATATTTTTATACTAATCATTTTTGATTTTTCATTACAAAGTAAATGAGATCATTAGAGAAAAACAATATAAAATCTATTGATAAAAAGTGGGAATGATCACGAGAACTAAATCACATAGAGATATTCTATATTTTAAATATAAAAAATAACATTTCCTAGTTACTAACATTAAAAAGAAAAATGATGGAATGAAAAGACAGGGTTTTTTGAGAGGTGAGAATCTAAGATCTGTTGTGTGATGAGAAATATTGAAGTAATATCTCAAGGAAAAATAAGTAGAAATTTATCATATTAAAAGGAAACTAATTATCTAGTTATTAAATATAAATTTTAAATTAGTAGTCTAACATCGTTTAATGATCACATCATTGAGGAAAACTATGACTAAGAGGAAGAAGTTGAGGATTGAATGAAAATGATATGTCTTTTCAAATCATCATAAAGTCAAGCCTTCTGGAGTTATGTGAGTGAGAAATACATGTGAGTGATTTTTTAGAAACATTTGATTTTATTAATTCTATCAAATTAATGTTTCATTTCAAAAATCTAAGAGCTGATGGAATTCAAAGATCATGTGTCAATGTAGAAGAAGATATATTTTATTGATGACAATGAATCATGTACTGATCTATTGATATAATTAAGTTATGGTTCTAAAATAATAACATATAGATATATAGTGGGATTCCATATATCATAATGTTTTTAGGATATGGAGGAAGATAATGATAGGAAACTATGATAATAGTGTGAAGATAATGATATGTCCTATGTGAAGTAGGTTGTTGTAAACACAATGAGTTGTTATGTTGGTTTGGGATGATCTAATAATTTATATATTGAAATATTAAATATTTTCTAAAAGGTATGAACCATTAATTGTTTGGTCTAATTCCTTTAAATGACCATAATAATTATGTCTAAAAGGTTAAAGGAGGTATCAGGTGCATCTGATGTTTGTTCTAAGCCCAGAGCCCCGAAATGGGAAGATAAGACTGGGCCGCACGGTTAGATAAATCAATGCGGCCCAACCCGCATGGTTTCCCCAAATTGTGTGGTTATAGATAATTGAAAATCAGGGGCTGCATGATTTTTCTACAACCATGCAACCCCAGGTAGATGACCGTGCGAGGATTTCAGGTCTCAGGATAGTGCAGTTTCACATAGTTTGTTCATGGTTAGATAAACCATGTGACTAACTATGAAATGTGTCCCTTAGTAGTAGATAATGGTACACAATTAGCATACAATTTAAACAACCAGGAGGCCAAATCATGCATAGTGGGTTTTTTGGGTAAATTTACATTTTACCCTCCTTTAATGATTTAAACCAATTCTTATTTCCTTTCTCTCCTACAACAATAACTGATCTCTCCTTATCCTGTATGAAGCAATCTCCTCCTCCTTTTTAGTTTTTGATATAACTCCTCCATACGTCATCCAATTCATTTTCCATAGGATCCAATGGAAATATAGAGGTAAAATATTAAATCCCATCTAATTTATTTTAAGTTATTCTTTCCATATGTTGTGCTATTTGGGTGAAAGTTCATTTTACCCATTTTAAGGGAATTTAGGATTTCTCCATTTTCTTCCAACCTAGCTCGAATCAATGGTTGATACTAGATTATGGAAGATCTATAAGTCTAAGGTAGGTGTTTTAGGATCATTCCCTTAATTTCATTGTGTTTTATAAATTATGTTGTTGTGCCACTCACCGGACCATTCTGGAGGCACCCCAAAACGATAGTTAAATTAATCCATGTGGTTTCACATGTTTATTATAATCCGAAAAAGTGGAGAATCACCTTTTTGGATGATTTCCTAGACTCAGACCACCCCAATGGGTGTGTTCCACCCTTATGGACTAATTTCCCCCATTGCTTAAAATTATTCAAACAACCTTGGGTGTGTCATTACATGTATAATTCTTGGTGTCGTTAAATTGGTTTGGTTTGAATGAAGATACATGTCTTAGTCCCCATTACAAGCATACCATAATGAAGTGGTCTAATTTAATGAGTTGGAAAAATTCTTAGGGAAATTTTACCTTAGTATACACATGGTCCCTTAAATGAGTATGCCTTAGCCAACATAAAGTTAATGTTATAAATGTATGAACCAAGTAAATGGTCCCTATTTCTAGGCATGTTATACATATATGCATTTCTTGTTCAGCTGCTTTACCTTAGTGCTGAGGGTGAAATAATGGGTTCCAATTTAAGGACCCCTTGGATAAACTCCTATGCATTAGTTAGTTTCCTTAATGCTTGGTAAAAATGTCGGGGGTGATATCAGCTATTCTTGAGATGGGATCGCTATGAAATATCTATTTTTACTTCTAGAAGACTGATTCCAGTTCCTTAGGGGATACCCCTTGGAAAGGCTGGAAGGCACGATGGTTGTACCATGACTTGAGAGTGACTAGGGCCCCTACGTGTGATACTAGGTATGGAATTGAAGGCTAGTACTTGACTCTTTTCACCATGTCTGGAGTGACATGTGGGAATTTATCCTTGGGTCACCATGAATGAACTCCTATAAATTGGTTATAAACTGAGAGCCTCGAGTGATACTTGACAAGTATTTCTAGATTGACATGGATGGGATCAGGGTGTCTCAATATATTCTATAAATTGGTTTTAAAATTGAATTAAAAAAAGAAAATGAACGTTTTCAAATTTGATTTTAACCATTGGTATTGGAAGCATATGAAGATATCCTTCAAGCCCAAGTACAAGCTTGGGTAGAGTCTATCATTTGGAACCTTATACATATCACCTTACCCTTGCTGGTTCATTTGGTTTAGACACACTGGCTTAGGTCGAAGCATGTAATTGGATGGGTGTACAAGTGGAATCAAATCCAATGAATTTATTTATTTATTTTTATTCTATTTTACATTTATTTGTTTGATATGGATCACTTATTATTTTATATTTCATGAAATGGATTGGCCTAGACACCGTGGGTGATGACCTACTGAGACTGTATCTCACACCTTGATTGGGAACCTTTTGTACCTCAGTAGACTTTATGGTTTTAGGTATAGAAAAATGGATGTTTCCATCTTCCAATTCTCGATTGAATAGATTTAACAGGATTGAGTTTTGGGAGCATAGGACCAGGCCTATGCTCGAGATGCTAGACATATTAGTTTTTTCCTTTTTGTATATATTTTTTCAGCTGGTTGTACATTATTGTATCCCCTTCCCCTTTCTTATTCATTTTTGTATAGAACATGACATACCATTATCATTATAATATTTTACTATATTTTTATTTAGCTTCTACTTATTTTTCTTTTAGCATGAATGTTTAATTATTATTATTTCCATTTCCATCTAATAGTGCTTTCTTTGTTTCATATTGTATCTACACACACACACACACACATATTTGTGCTCCACTCTGATCAACAATGCCATAGTCTCCCCATAGACTTACCGAAGGCCATCACTGTAAGTCGATAGCCTTTGGTGTTTGGGGGGGTGCTTGAGGTCTTGTGGTCAACCGTCTTGGGGCACCAATGATTGGTACATGGGGAAGGATGATACAAAGTGGAATCAGAGCCATTTTTACTTTTTGTATTACTGTTTCAGTTTAGACAATAGACTAGGATATATTAATTTGGTCATGAGATGGTTCCTGGGAGTAGCTACCCCACTTATAGGGGAAACCCAAATTATATGGGATGGTTAAATGCTGTTATTCGTTACACTGTTATGATTTCATAGGATTTCACCATAAGGTGATGCACTTTCTTTTCATTGTTAATGAATCTATGAAATATTTATTAATTAAGAACGATGATATGAGGGAATACTAGAATCATGCATCATACTAGGAACCATAGTAATTAAAATTCCATGCATCATTCCATACCATATTTACATTCGGTGTGAATTTTCTGTATTTCATGTGATTGCGAGTTGTTACTTTTTTTGTTATGATTTACAGTGTTATACTATTCTACTTGATGGAATAATTGGTTTAATTGACCAATAATTCCACATTAATTGGTTTGATTGGTGAGTTCAATAAGAAGATCATCTGATCAAACCACAATTATGAGTTGTTACACACATTATCTGGTGTAATGGTTAGGATGCAATTAGTTTATGTGACGATTTCAATTTATAAGGTGTATGGGACATTATGAATTGTAATTAGTGACACAATTAACAAGATCATGATTTTAATAACCAATTAAATAATAATGAAACTAAAAAATTTAAATGAACACCACCATTAAATGAAATGGTCGCTTTTATATGATATATGTAAGACCCTAGCCTGATTGGACCTTAGTAGTGGGTTGTAGTCTATGTCTCTTATGTTTATTCTATGTCTTGATATTCTCACCTAGACTTGGATCCTGAAGTAGGTAGAGGGGTGTGTTTCTTTAGCAGGATGGCTTGTTCCTATCCTTTATTAATGCTTTCCCTATCAATTATAAATATTTTCTGAGGGCTGCGCTTGGAATTTTTAGATCTATGCTACCATGAATACCTCGTGTTGTATTCTAGGAAGGTGGCGATGAGCATACTCCTGAGGTTCTGGATCTTAAATCCCCCATGATACATCCTATTGTACCACTCGAGGCACCTCCTCCAGATCCTCCACTGGGCGTTGATTTCTAGTTCTGTGATAGCTTTATTTGGTTTATGCAATTAGCTTAGGGTGCACCTCGACCTACCCCTTATATGGAAAAGTTGACCCAAAAATTCTAACAGCAGCATCCTCCAACCTTCTCAGGGGATGGTGGACCTCAAGTTGCTGAATCATGGTTAGAGGATATGTACTTGATTTTCAAACATATCCAGACACCTATAGAGTGTAGGGTCAAGATCATGACCTACATGCTATGTGATTTTTCCAAGCGATTGTGGTATATTCTTGCTCAGGTTGGTTAACACTAGGGTATGGTCTGGGTGGACTTCCATAGAGCCTTCCTTGACTATATCTTTCCTTATACCTTGAGAACATACAATGTTAGGGAATTTATGCACCTTGAGTAAGGTGACATGTTAGTGATGGGATATTCATCCCGCTTTACTAAATAATAGAATTTTGAATCAACCTTGACCGGTGATGCACTGACTATTATAAGGTTCTTTGAGAATGGAATTTCTTATGCCATCCACTTGCAGGTGAATGACTTTTGGTTAACCACCATTTCCAAGATAGTAAACCAGACCCTCATCCTTGAGAGGAACTTGATGGAATTAGGGGATGTGAAGAAGGGCATTTCAAAATCATGGAAGAGTAGTGGGTTACCCAGCAATAGGAAGCAACGCTTTGAGGGTACACATGGGGTAGTACCAGCTAGGTGGCAGGCAATGCCCCCTATGTGGAGTGTCACCAGTTTGGAAGGCAAGAACAAAAAGGACCTACTGTACAAGGAACATGATGGAGTGCTGAGATTATGACGGGATGGGTCAACTCTAGTGTTTCTGTTGATCTTTCACTCCAGTACCAAGTGAGCTGGGTTCTGTGCCAGCACCGCCTTTAGGTGAAGGGTCAGTAAAACCTCATCATGCATGAATCTGGTCTTCTACAAGACATTTATAATGAGTAGGTGGTCAAGGATGAGGTAGTAACGCTTCATAGTTCCATTGCCAACAGAGTGGGCCTGCTTAGGCTAGTCTGGCAGCATCTAAGGTCCATGGTTTAAGCCATGTTTATGCAGTGATGCCTATGACATATGAGTATAATACCAGGAAATCTATAGTTAGAGTTATTATTATGGTATCCTCTACTCTATTATATCCCTTATTTTATATAGGTGCATCACACTCTTTTTGATCTGCTATAGTTATGGGAAGTCTAGGCTTAATGATAGAGTACTCCAATGGTGTTATGACCCTTGACACACTATTGAGAATTTGGGAAGTGGTTATATTCCAGTGAAATGAGTCAACCATTAAAATAGGTGGGTACAATTTTCTAGGTTGTTTCTTTATCCTTGAGATGACTGGTTTTGACGTCATTCTCAGTATAGACCAGATCATGCCTTATTGAGCCCAAGTGGATTGTTATCACCATCAGGTATCCTTCACATAACTAGAGGGTAGTACGTATATCCAAAAGGGTGAATGGGATCTCTAGGACCAATGAGAAATACTCAAGAATACTGGGCTAGGCAGGATGACAACCTGGATGTCCAGTCTCTTTATGAGTGATCAAGGAATGCAGATCATGGAATTACCTCATGTTGTAGACTGTTTCAGGCACATCTTCCCAGACAATTTCTCCACTTTACCGCATAATTGATAAATTGAGTTCACTATTGATCTTGTGTTAGGTTCATCCCTAGTGTCCATTCATACTTATAGGATGGAACCTATAGAAATACATGAATTCAAAAAATTATCTTTAAGACTTAGAGGATAAGGGTTTTATATAATTGAGCACATTTCCATGGGGTTCACCCATCCTTTCCTCCAAGAAGGAGGATAGTACCCCAAGATTTTATGTGGATTACCACAACTTGAATCAGCTCATAGTGAAGAACTGGTATCCATTTCCTCTTATAGAAAACTTATTCGACTAGCTCCAAGGAGCAACTAATTTCTCTAAGATCAATTTGAGGTCGGGATACCACCAGGTGCATGTGAGACCATCAGACATACCACATACAAAGTTCCAGAGTAGGTATAGATTATATGAGTATTTGGTTACTCCATTTGGTCTTATGAACACAAAAAAAGTCTTAATGGTGTTGATGAATCAATTTTTACACCTATATCTTGACTCATTTGTGATGGTCTTTGCAGATGAAATATTATTGTATTCACGCACCAGACATGACCTTTCCAATAATCTTGATATTGTGATGATTATACTGAGAGAGAACCATCTATATGATAATCTCTTTAAATGCCACTTTTGGATAAAAAAAGTTCACCTATTGGGTCACATCATATTTGAGGAAGGCATATCAGTCGACCCAAAGAAGGTGAGTGCCGTGGTTTCCTTCAAGTAGTGCAAGAATGTGTTTTATATACACAGTTTCTTAAGGGTAGCTAGTTATTACAAGCAATTGATCTCGAACTTATCACACCTGGAAACACTTCTTATGGGCTTGACTAAGAAGGGTGTTAAATTAAACCGAACTAAAGCCTATGAGACATATTTTTTGGAGTTAAAGGGATGAATCACTTCAGTGCTAATACTGATTCTTCCTAAGCTAGGTAGAAGTTATACAGTCTATTGTGATGCTTTATGAATCAGGATGGGTATAGTTCTGATGCAAGGTGATCGAGTCATGTCATATGGGTCCCACTAGCTGAGGCCTCATCAAAACAATTACCCTACACATGACCTCGAGCTAGAATCCATGGTTCATGATATGAAATGTTAGAGGCATTATTTTTGGGCGAGAGGTTCATTGTCTACACATACCATAAATTCTCAAATACATCTCCACATAGTGAAACTTGAATCTGAGGTAGTGTAAGTGGGTGGAATACCTATTGTCATTCGAATTCATGATTTAGTACACAACCGAGAAGGATAATTCTATCACCAATGCCTTAGGCTATAATACTTAAATACAAACCAGAAGGGAGGCCATAACGAGTGACATATGATGGATATTTTCTCTAAGACACATCTTGATGTTCAGGAACAACGTGGGAAACCGATCTTAACAACACTGGTAGGGATGTCCTCTCTTCCGAAGTGAGTCCAGATGTGACAATGATCTGAATCCAAGGGAATTGTTTTTTGGGAGAGAATAACAGGGGAGAACCGACCTCTTGGTTGGGTTGTAGATGGAAGTGAAACACTACTCTTCCATGTTTGTGTCACGACCCGTCCTTGGGGCCCATGCCATGACTACTCCAAGACCGCCTCCCATAGGCCAGGGGCTAGCGACTAGCACCAAGGCATAAATCCCGACAAAAAGGGGAAGGCATTGCCTTTATAAAGTAAATAAACACCACAGAGTAAGCCAGCAGAAGTAAACACCAAGTAAAAATGGGTATAAAAGTAAGTGCGGAAAGTAAATGGGCCAGAGTACAAAACCAAACTGAAAGTAAAGTACAACTGGAAAGAAAGTATAACAACTGAAAGTAAGGAAGAAACGTCGAGCAGTCCACTGGAAGTCCCAACTGAAGGGTGGGTACAGATATCCACCTCAGCTCCTCGGTCCAGCCGTCCGCTCCGTGTGAGTCCCGCCCAGTGGTCCACCACCAAGTACCGACTGCTCCACTAGCCTCAACCACGATCAGTACAGTCCATCGTCTGCATCCAACACAACGTAGTGCGGGCATAGCCCATGCAGGGGTTAGTATACGCTACTCAGTAGGGACCCCGAGACCCCCGAAGGTCTCCCAGAATCCACAAAGGATAAACCACAAAGGAAAGATACAATCACGAAGTAACAACCAACACTACTTAGGTATATGCCCATACATATACCTAAGTCATCAATTCCCGTTCGGCTCCAACATCCAAGCCCAAGTTCGATCACGTCCACACAGGATAGTACAACCCAATCCACACAGGAAAGTACAACACAATCCACATAGGAAAACAAGTCAATCATATCGAAGATATTGATTGAATTCAAGAATCAGCTCACACATGTATACTTTTTCGGTGATAGAGATGATAAGATATAGCCACTGATTTATCTAAGCTGGGACCCACGTAGGATACTAAACCAGCCAAGCTGCCGAACCCACATAGGATTTCAGTGCAGTATTCATTGCCGTCAAACCCACGGAGGATTTAAGTACAGTCTTCATCACTGCCTAACCCACATAGGATTTCAATGCAGTCTTCATTGCCGTCGAACCCATATAGGATTTCAGTACGGTCTTCATCGCTGCCGAACCCACATAGGATTTCAGTGCAGTCTTCATCACCATCGAACCCACATAGGATTTCAGTACGGTCTTCATCGCTGCCAAACCCACATAGGATTTCAGTGCAGTCTTCATCACCGTCGAACCCACATAGGATTTCAGTACGGTCTTCATCTCTGTCGAACCCACATAGGATTTCAGTGCAGTCTTTATCACCATCGAACCCACATAGGATTTCAGTACGGTCTTCATAGTCGCAGTCACAGCCAGCTCTAGGGTTCTCACACACAGTATGCTCGTTTCCGGGAGGGTTCGCTCCACGAGCCAAGGGTTCGATAAATCAACTGACACGTAGTTTGGATTTGATGTATCTTAAAGTTCTGTCTCGACAAGAGGAACTCAACGTGACAGACGGTGCGTCAATCGGACGCCCGGTCTGAGAGTTATTGGCCTTTTCGTTCCAGGGGCCCGGTTGGTTTTTAAGTTAAAACCAACCTGAACACACTCCAAATGCATCCAAACCTCGAGCGGAGTAATCCAAAAGGTCTGTCTCACTAAGGGAAATCCAATAAAGTCGACGACACGTCAATCGGACGTCCGGAGCTCATGTTATAATCGTTTCCGCTACGAGGGCCCGATTGGTTTCGTGTTCGAACCAACCCGGCCATACCCAAAGTTCTCCGAAACCTTGAGTGTAATATACCAAAAGGACCATCTCGATCCAAGGATCACATCGCAACTGACGTTGCATCGATCAGAGGTCCGTAGCCCAAGATACGAGCGTTTGAATGGAACTGTCCGGAAATAGGGGGTTTTGGGCCCGGACCGACCCGGCCCAAGACCCCCCTGGGTCGGTCCGAACCGGGTCGACCCGAACCGGGTCTGGGTCTGGCCCATTAGGGCGCGGCCTGGCCTGGGGCAGCTCGGCGCTGCCAGTCCGGCCAGGGGCGACTCGGCGCTGGCCGAGCAGGGTCGGCTCGACGCTGGCCGAGCGGACACGCAAGGGGGAGGCTGCCCCCTTGATTGAAGTCGCGGCCCCGCGTGGGGGCTGTTCCCTTCAGAAAACAGACGTGGCACTGGGCGCCACGTCTCCCCCGGGTCCCGCGCGGCCGCGGTACCGCTCGCCTATCGCTGCGGCTGAAGCTGCAGCGGTCCCTCCTGGCGGCGTGCCGGGACGCCGCCACCTCCGGGCGGCCGGCCGGTGCCGACCACCGCCTCTAGCCGCCGGCACCACCGCGCCGGTGACCCACGCCGCCGGTGTAGTCCGCGGGCCACCGGAGTTGCTCCGGTGGTCCGTTTTCAAAACCGTATGCGCCAGTGTTCCTCTCGGGTCCCGTACTTTACTGCGGAATCATCAAACCGCCTCTGCGGCCCATTCCGTCATCGCCCGTCGATTCGCCGTCAAATAAAAAAATCTGCGGAGTCTTCGAATCGCCTCAACGGCACGGCGCGACAGCGCCACGCTTCTTTTCCCGTTCTTCATTGTTTCCGCGCGGTGCCGTTGCACCGCGCCACCTTTTCTCGTACCGCAACAAGTACAATCAACAAAGGGGGAGGAGGGTCGGCCGTGTTCGTGCGGTCTGACCTCCTCCCGTTATTACGATAACAGGCGGCCCAAATAAAAGTCTATGAACGACAAATAAATAATTTACGGGTAAAACAATTAACCCCTACCTGAAGGTGTCGTCGAACGAAGGTTCGTCGCGAAAAAGGGACGTCGCAAAAGAAGGCGTCGCGGAATAGGATCGCCGGCATTGCGGTACACGGCATTGCGAGGAAGAGGATCGTCGGTGTCTCTATACATGGCGTCACGTCGTCGATCTCCGAGGAACTTGCGTTCTTCTTCGTCTTTCGTCGGAGGCCGGCATTCTTCGTTGTTCTTCGCGTTCTTCAACGAGGAAGGACGTTCTTTAAGACTGGAGTAATTCCTCCCCAATCTTCTCGCACAACACAACAACAACCAAAAATAAAATAAGGCTTTGCCTTATTTTATTTCTCATGCCAACTGTTTTTTTGAAATTCAAAAACAGATCACAATTTAATTATCGAGCATCGTCCAATTAATGAGGTGTTTAATAATCCAATTAAACGCGAGAGTTGACTTGGCATTTAAGAGGGGGTGCGGGTGAGTTACCATATTAAATGCACGTGGGAGGTAAAAAGGAAATAAAGGGGTGGGGATCGGGTGGGCCCCACTCCACTAATATTCTACCTAGGGTAGTTAGGAACTAGTGGGTCCCACCCCAACCTCCAAGCATAGGTTTAAGCAACCTTAAATAAAAATAAAATTGGTTGCACAAATTTTATTTTTTTTCTTTAGTTAACCCAATTAAATAATAACCTCATCCGAGCAAACACAACTCTGGAAAATATGTTCTTAAGCAATTACTGGCGCTGCGGTTCTATCGGTGCCCTTAGATTTTGATTCCGAGCACCGGTTAAAAAGTTAGGAAAACCCGCTCATTCGTTTACTGAACGTACCCGAGTTAAACTTTGGAAAATGATTCCGGGCACACTGGGCCTCGGAATCAGGTGCCGTCAGAAACCGCGTTCTTGTAAAATACCAAATAAAATTAAGAAAAAATTTCCATTGAATTTTACGGGTCTTTACATTACTCCCACCTCAGGGCTTTACGTCCCCGTAAAGATACATCATAAACTAGGGGAACAATTGTTGGTACTGTGCACGCATCTGAGCCTCCTACTCCCAAGTGCTCTCCTAGAGGTTCCCGTGATGCCATCTGATGCGAACTAGAGGTATCGACCATCCACGTAGGACCCACTCCTGTCGATCCTTGATCTCCAATGGGACCTCTGCAAAAGTTGCCCCATCTTCAATGTCCAACTCCCCACGGTCGATGATATGCGTCGGGTCTTGCACATATCTCCTCAGCTGAGATACGTGGAAGACGTAATGCACCCGGTGCAACTGAGGTGTTAGAGCCAGGTGGTAATCCACCTCGCCTACCCTATTGAGGACCTAGAATGGTCTGATGAAGTGCGGAGATAACTTGCCGCCTCGGCCAAATCTCCGTAATCCACGTTGAGGTGAGACCCACAAGAAGACGTGGTCGCCATCCTCGAACTCCAGTGGCCTCCGCTTCCTATCGGCATAAGACTTATACCGGCTCTGAGCTGTCCTCATCCGCTCCTGGATGACCTGGACCTTCTTTGTCGTGGCCTAGACCATCTCTGATCCCACAAGTGCTGACTCCCCAGGGTCTGTCCATCACAGAGGTGATCTGCACGGTCGGTCGTACAATGCCTCGTATGGTGCCATCCCGATGGTGGAGTGGTAGATGTTTTTGTACATGAACTCCACCAAGGGTAGGTGGTCCTCCCAGCTGTGACCAAAGTCGAGGACACATGCACGGAGCATGTCCTCGAGATTCTGAATGGTCCTCTCCGTCTGACCATCCTTCTGAGGGTGAAAGGCGGTGCTCAGACATAGCTGCGTCTCGAATGCCTCCTGCAACCCCTTCCAAAGCCGGAAAGTAAAGCGATCATCTTGATCAGAGACGATAGATGATGTCACACCATGAATCCGTACAATCTCCTGAATGTAGAGACGTCCCAAGCTCTCCACTGAGCCCTGCTATCTGATGGGTAAGAAGTGGGCCGACTTCGTGAGTCGGTCGACAATCACCCAAATGGAGTCATGACCTCTGGAAGTGCGTGGAAGTCTAGTCACGAAATCCATAGATATCCCGTCCCACTTCCACTCCGGGACCTTCAAGGGATGTACCAAGCCTACTGGTACCTGGTGCTCTGCCTTCACCTGCTGGCAGGTGAGGCATCGAGAAACGAACTCTGCCACAACCTTCTTCATACCCGGCCACCAGTGCTGTCGTCTGAGGTCCTGGTACATCTTCACCACTCCTGGATGTACCGCTAAAGTGGAAGTGTGAAACTCTCTAAGCACCTCCTCCTGCAAAGCAGCTGGTACCATGATACATCCTCTGAAAAGGACATCATGCTCTCCTCCTACGGAGAATCCATCAGGTGCTTGTCCTGAGGATATCTGCGCATGGCGCATCTCACAGTCAGCGTCCCTACGCTGTGCTTCTCTGACCCACTGCAGTAGTAGAGGAGTGAATGTGAGTGACTGAATAAAGACTACTCCATCTCTATCCCTGAAGGATATCTGCAAAGCGGCTAGCTGCTCCATTGCCTCCCCGAGTAGCTGGATGCCCGTCCTCCTACTGAGAGCATCAGCTACTACATTTCCCTTCCTAGGAGTATAGACTATCTCAAAGTCATAGTCCTTGAGGAACTCGAGCCATCGCCGCTATCTCAGATTCAGGTCCTTATGCGAGAATATGTACCTGAGACTCTGGTGGTCAGAGTAGACTGTAAAGCGCTCGCCCATCAGATTATGTCGCCACATCTTCTGAGCAAAGACCACAGCTGCTAACTCCAGGTCATGGGTAGCGTAGTTCTGCTCATGCTGCCTCAACTTATGTGATCCATAGGCGATCACGACCCACTCCTGCATGAGGACACATCCGAGTCCGGTCCCGGATGAATCACAATAGACTACGTACCCTACTCCCTCCTCCGGTAGCCTCAAGATAGGCGCACTGGTCAATTTCTGTCTCAGCTTCTAGAAGCTCTGCTGACATCTATCTAACCACATGAAGGGTTTCTCCTTCTTCGTCAAAGCTGAGAGTGGTGCCGCAACTCTGGATAAGTTTGGAACAAACCTCCGGTAGTACCCAGCTAGACCCAAGAAACTCCGCACCTCCATCACGCTTCTAGGTGGATCCCAAGCTAGCATTGCCTCGATCTTCACAGGATCCACCGCAACTCCCGCCTCAGAGATGACATGTCCCAAGAAGTGGACCTAACGTAACCAGAACCGAAACTTCGAGAGCTTACCATAAATCTAGTGCTCTCAGAGTGTGTCCAGTACAACCCGCAAGTGGTAGGCATGCTCCTCCTCAGTGGTTGAGTATATCAATATGTCATCGATGAAGACCACGACAAATCGATCGAGGTATGGCTGAAAGATCCTGTTCATGAGACTCATGAACACTGCTAGAGCATTGGTTACGCCAAAAGGCATAACCAAGAACTAATAGTGTCCATACCGACATTTGAAGGCTGTCTTCTGCACGTCCTCGTCTCGAACTCTGAGCTGATGATAGCCTGATCTAAGGTCTATCTTTGAGAACCACTGTGATACCTTGAGCTGATCGAAGAGGTCGTCAATCCTCGGTAGCGGATACTTGTTCCTCACGGTCACCTGGTTCAGGCGACGATAGTCTACACAAAGTCACAAGCTCCCGTCCGCCTTCTTGGCGAACAATATCGGGGAATCCCAGGGTGAAACACTGGGTCGGATGAATCCCTTGCTCTGCAAGTCCTCCAGCTGTACCCGTAGCTCTCGAAGCTCAGTGGGAGCCATCTAATATGCTGGAGTGGACATCGGGGCTGTCTTGGGGTACATGTCAATATAAAAGTCTACCTCTTTGCGAGGAGGTAGTCCTGGAACGTCGTCAGGGAAAACGTCCATATACTGATCCACCACTACAGGAAAACTAGGACTCTGCACGTCAACCGCTCCTAGGATGAGGCTAGCCAACTGATGAGTGATGGGCTGTCCTCTCCTCTACATGAGTCCATCCTGCACTGCAAAGGCTCCCTTCTCACCGGTGAAGGTAAACCTACTCCCATCAGTGCATACACACCGCACCTTGTGCCTAATACAGTCAATCTAAGCATGGAATGTAGATAGCCAATCCATGCCCAAGATGACGTCATAAGGCATCGACGCCGCTACAAGAAGATCCCAGCCGAAGCTCTCGCCTCCTAGAGTAATCTCACACTACCAGAACCAGTGTGTAATCGTCGAGTCGGCTCCCATAGAAGTCTCTAGCCGTAAGGATCGAGCCAATGGCTCTGTCGGAATCTCCGAGCTCTGAACAAGGGCAGCGACAATAAAATAATGACTCGCTTCTGTGTCTATAAGAACTGCAGCAAGGGTGGATTTGACAAAGATCGTACCTCGAATCATCTCTGGCGCGCCGTGGTCATTGGCCTCCACTGCCTGAAGCTGAGCCTGTCTCTGCCCGCCAGCTCCCTGTGGTCGGGGTGGACCTCATGGTGGTGGTGGTGGTAAAGCCTCAAAGCATCGCCCACCACCTGCTGCTTGGCCAGCTCCCCTGGCTCGTCTGCCTACTCTCGGCGGACCACCACGGTCGACCTTCTGCATCTGCCTGAGTGGCCCCTCAACCGTCTGCTGCTCCTCTGCATGGCGGGTCGGGCAGTCACGAGCCATGTGGACCTGCCCGCCACATGCGTAGCACTGCCTGCTCCTCGAAAGGCTGGCTCTGCGCCCTGTGCCCCACACCTCTGAGCCAGTGCCCTGAGGTCGTCTGCCTGATGGTCCTGTCCGCCTGGACCCCTGTGACATCTGTCGACTGCCAGCTGCAGATGACTCTACTACGTGCCGCCTTGCGGTAGGTCTCGCTGCTGGCGTAGTCTCATCGAGAAATATCTCTATGATAAGATCTCACTCCAGTACTCCTGCCTGTGTCGGAATGCTGAGGGAGATCATCGATTCCCTGATCTCATGCCTCAGTACCTGCTCGAAGGTCTGGGCTCGGAAGAATGGGTCCTGTACCATGTCCGTCGAATAGCGCGAGAGATCGGTAAATCTCACCGGGTACTGGGCGACCGTCATGCTACCCTGCCATAGCTGTAGAAGCTCCTGGATGCGCACCGCACAAAGGGTGGCTGGGACGAACTCCGAGCGGAAGAGGCTCTCAAAGTCCGTCCAGAGGAGTGATGCCTCGTTGTGCACCTGGAGCATCAAGCTCCACCATCTGCCTACTGTCGCGTGCAGGAGGCTCGCTGCGAGGATCACCATGAGGTCTGCTGGTGTCCCCACTAACCTGAAAACTCACACAACTGCCTCCAGCCAATCCTTGGCTGCCTGAGGGTCCGTCTCCCCATGGAACCTAGGAGGTCTCTGACGCTAAAACTCGTTCAGCACACTAAGGCGACGTGCACTATCAGTGGATGGGGCTGGTAGCATCGGTGGCTCGGCGGGTAGAGGTACCGCCAGTGCCTCTACTGTCAAAGGGCCCTACACTGAGTCCTCGTCGCTCGGTGGGATGTCGTCTCGCTCAACGCTCGGAACCCTAGATAGATTCTGTCGTGGGGCCATCCTGAAAGAAACAGGTGCGCCACGGTCAAAATAGTATACCTGGTGAGCTGACACAAAGTAATCACAAAGAAAACTTTTAAAACACACATGCAATCACTGTTTTTATGCATTGAGTCGGAAATCAGAAGTCAGGGTCCTGGTGTACGGATACGTCGGCCGCCGCACCAACACTGGACTCCCTGGACTGATAACCATACTCAATTCCCTTAACATTATTTCTTCATAGAAGAAAGATCAGAGTCCTGAGTTCTGTGGTAGAACTGAACTCCTCTGATACCAATTTGTCACGACCAGCCCTTGGGGCCCGTTCCATGACTACCCCAAGCCTGCCTCCCATAGGCCAGGGGCTGGCGACTAGAACCAAGGCATAAATCCCGACAAAAAGGGGAAGACATTTCCTTTATAAAGTAAACACACACCACAGAGTAAGCCAGCAGAAGTAAACACCAAGTAAAACTGGGTACAAAAGTAAGTGCGGAAAGTAAATGGGCCAGAATACAAACCCAAACTGAAAGTAAATTACAACTGGAAAGAAAGTACATCAACTGAAAGTAAGGCAGCAATGTCGAGCCATCCACTGGAAGTCCCACCTGAAGGGTGGGTACAGATAGCCACCTCAGATCCTTGGTCCAACCGTCCGCTCCGTGTAAGTCCCACCCAGTGGTCCACCACCAGGTATTGACTGCTCCACTAGCCTCAACCACGATCAGTGTTGTCCTTCGTCTACATCCAACACAACGTAGTGCGGGCATATCCCGTGCAGGGGTGAGTATACGCTACTCAGTAGGGACCCCGAGACCCCGAGACCCCCGAAGGTCTCCCAGAATCCACAAAGGATAAACCACAAAGGAAAGATACAATCACGAAGTAACAACCAAAACTACTTAGGTATATGCCCATACATATACCTAAGTCATCAATTCTCGTTCGTCTCCAACATCCGAGCCCAAGTTCAATCACGTCCACACAGGATAGTACAACCCAATCCACATAGGAAATCACAACACAATCCACATAGGAAAACAAGTCAATCATATCAAAGATATTGATTGAATTCAAGAATCAGCTCACAAAGGTATACTTCTTCGGTGATAGAGATGATAATATATGGCCACTGATTCATCTAAGCTGGGACCCACATAGGATACTAAACCGTCTAAGCTGCCGAACACACATAGGATTTCAGTGCAGTCTTCATTGCCGTGGAACCCACGGAGGATTTCAGTACGGTCTTCATCGCTGCCGAACCCACATAGGATTTCAGTGCAGTCTTCATCACCGTCAAACCCACATAGGATTTCAGTACGGTCTTCATCGCTGCCGAACCCACATAGGATTTCAGTGCAGTCTTCATCACCGTCGAACCCACAAAGGATTTCAGTACGGTCTTCATCGCTGCCGAACCCACATAGGATTTCAGTGCAGTCTTCATCACCGTCGAAACCACATAGGATTTCAGTATGGTCTTCATCGCTGCTGAACCCACATAGGATTTCAGTGCAGTCTTCATCCCCGTCAAACCCTCATAGGATTTCAGTACGGTCTTCATAGTCGCAGTCGCAGCCATCTCTAGGGTTCCGGCACACAGCATGCTCGTTTCTGGAAGGGTCCGCTCCATGAGCCAAGGGGTTGATACATCAACTGACACGTATTCCGGAGTTTATGTATCTTAAAGTTCCATCTCAACAAGAGGAACTCAACGTGACAGACGGCGCGTCAATCGGACGCCCAGTCTGAGAGTTATTGGCTTTTTCGTTCCAGGGGCCCTGTTGGTTTTTAAGTCAAAACCAACCTGACCGCACTCCAACTGCGTCCAAACCTCAAGCGGAGTAAACCAAAAGGTCCATCTGACTAAGAGGAATCCAACAAAGTCAACGACACGTCAATCGGACGTCCGGAGCTCAAGTTATAAGCGTTTCCGCTCCGAGGGCCCGGTTGGTTTCGTGTTCGAACCAACCTGGCCATACACAAAGTTCTCCTAAACCTTGAGTGTAATATACTGAAACGACCGTCTCGATCCAAGGATCTTATCTCAATTGACGGTGCATCGATCAGAGGTCCATTTCCCAAGATACGGGCGGTTGAACAGAACTGCCCGGAAATAGGGGGTTTTGGGCCCGGACCGACCCGACCCAAGACCCCCCCTGGGTCAGCCTAAACCGGGTCGGCCCAAACTGGTTCGACCCGAACCGGGTCCAGGTCTGGCCCATTAGAGCGCAGCCCAGCCCGGTGGGTGCGGACCAGCCCAGCTGGCGCGGCCCGGTGCGGCCGGTCCGGCTCGGGGCGACTCGGCGCTGGCCGAGCGGGATCAGCTCGGTGCTGGCCGAGCGGACGCGCAAGGGGGTAGCTGCCCCCTTGATTGAAGTCATGGCCCCGCTTGGGGGCTACTTCCTTCAGCAAAAGGACGCGGCGCTTGGCGCCGCGTCTTCCCCGGGTCCCGCGCGGCCGCGGGACCGCTCGCCTTCCGCCGCGGCTTCAGCCGCGACGGTCCCTCCTGGCGGCGCGTCGGGAAGCCACCGCCTCTGGGCGGCCGGACGGTGCCAGTCACCACCTCCGGATGCCGGTGCCTCCGCGTCGGCGACCCGCGCCGCCTCTGGCTGTCGGCGCCGCCGCGCCGGCGACCCGCGCCGCCTGTGTAGTCCGCGGGCCACCGGAGTTTCTCCGGTGGTCCGTTTTCAAAACCGTCTGCGCCGGTGTTCATCTCGGGTCCTGTACTTTATTGCGGAATCATCAAACCACCTCTGCGGCCCGTTCCATCATCTCCTGTCGATCCTCCATCAAATAAACAATCTGCGGAGTCCTCAAATCGCCTCAACGGCGCGGCACGACGACGCCACACTTCTTTGCCCGTTCTTTATTGTTTCCGCGCGGTGCCGTTGCACTACGCTGCCTTTGCTTGTACCGAAAAAAGTACAATAAAAAAAGGGGGAGGAGGGTCGGCCATGTTCGTGCGGTCCAACCTCCTCCCATTATTATGATAACAGGTGGCCCAAATAGAAGTTGATGAATGGAAAAGAAATAATTTACGGGTAAAACAATTAACCCCTACCTCAAGGTGTCGTCGAACGAAGGTTTGTCGCGGAAAAGGGACGTCGCGGAAGACGGCGTCGCGGAAGAGGATCGTCGGCGTCGCGGTACACAGTGTCACGAGGAAGAGGATCATCGGCTTCGCGGTACATGACGTTGCATCGCCGATCTCCGAGGAACTTGCATTCTTCGTCGTCTTTCGTCGGAGGCCAGCGTTCTTCGTCGTTCTTCGCGTTCTTCAGTGAGGAAGGACGTTCTTCAAGACTGTAGTAATTCCTCCCCAATCTTCTCGCACAACACAACAACAACCAAAAATAAAATAAGGCTTTGCCTTATTTTATTTCTCATGCCAAATGTTATTTTGAAATTCAAAAACATATCACAATTTAATTATCGAGCGTCGTCCAATTAATGAGGCATTTAATAATCCAATTAAACACAAGAGTTGACTTGGCATTTAAGAGGGGGTGCGGGTGAGTTACCATATTAAATGAACGTGGGAGGTAAAAAGGAAATAAAGGGGTGGGGATCATGTGGGCCCCACTCCATTAATATCCTTCCTAGGGTAGTTAAGAACTAGTGGGTCCCACCCCAACCTCCAAGATAGGTTTAAGACACCTTAAGTAAAAATAAAATTGGTTGCACAAATTTTATTTTTATTCTTTAGTTAACCCAATTAAATAATAACCTCACCCGAGCAAACGCAACTCCGAAAAAGATGTTCTTAAGTAATTATCGACATTGCGGTTCCATCGGTGCCCTCGGATTTCGATTCCAAGCACCGGTTAAAAATTTAGGAAAAACCGCTCATTCGTTTACTCAACGTACCCGAGATAAACTTTGGAAAATGATTCCGGGCACACCGGGCCTCGGAATCAGGTGCTGTCAGAAACTGCGTTCTTTTAAAATCCCAAAGAAAATTAAGAAAAAATTTCCCTTGAATTTTATGGGTCTTTACAGTTTGTGTATGGGTTCATTCAGATATACGGGAAGAGCTGATGAGTGGATCACATTCCTCTATTTGGTAAGTTAATCTTGGTCTCACAAAGATGTAATGATAAATCCCCTATCAGTATTGGTATCCATGTATGAAGAGGAAGATATCAGGTTTCATCAATCAGTGCTCCACCTATCAATAAGTGAAGGAAGAGAATTAGAGATTTGCTGGACTTATTCAACCTCTCTCTATTCCTGAGTGGAAATGGAATGATGTCACCATGGATTTTGTAACGGTCTTGCTGAGATCCCCTTTTGGCAGTGATGTAGTATGGGTGATCGTCGACAGGTTGACCAAGGTTTTACACTTACTATAAATTTGGGATACCTCTCTGTTAATGATCTAGGAATGATTTACATCTGAGAGATAGTGATATTTCATCGAGTTACCTATTCTATCATTTTGGACCGAGACAACCAGTTTACTTCATAGTTATAGAAAGTGTTGTATAAGGCATTGAGTTCATAGGTGATCTTGAGTAAAAAAGATCACCCTTAGACCAATGGGTAGTTCGAGTAGATGATTAAGGTGTTAGAGGATATTCTTCGAGTCTATATCCTTGACTTTTGAGGTTCATGGGAAAATAATATTCATCCTTTTGAATTTTCCTACAATAAAAGATTTCAGAAAACAATTTAGATGTCTCCATATGAGGCCATCTATGGTATATTGTTCCGCTCACCTCTATGCTATATTGAGGAAGGTTAGCAAGCTCTACTTGGTTCTAATCCCATTCAGGAGACTTTAGAGAAATTCTAGATGATCCAGAAGCATATGGATACAACTTAGTCATGGAATAATTATTATAGTGAAAATCATTTCAGACCTCTATAGTTTGAGGTGGGGTATCAGGTATTTCTGTGTTTCTTGATTAGAATGGGTCATAGACAAATCAAGAGACATGACAATTTATCACTGCGATATCCCAGGCCTTTTGAGATAGTGGAGTGGGTTGGGATGGTAGCCCATCAATTACTATTACCTTAGAGATACCATGCCATGCATGATGTATTCCATATATCTCAGCTTTGATAGTCTCATGTTGACCCATCACATTCATTTGACCTTGATGATATTGAGCTTCAAGTAGATACGTCCTTTTAGGAGCATCCAATATGTATCATTGATCGTAGCACGAAGGTTCTCCATGGATGGTTGGTTCCTTTGGTCTGGGTGCTATGACAACACAAACATGAATATGATTAGACTTGGGAGTGGGAATCCAATGTACATTCATAGTGGCTATAAATCTTATCAGATGACGTTATACTACCCTCAGAAGGGAAACTAGGGGACAAGTTTTCTTAAGGAGGGGGGTGGTTGTAACGTCATGGATTTTATCAAAGGTATGGAAAATTAATTTTTGGTTTTAATCCCTTTAAATGGACCTAATAATGATTCCTAAAAGGTTTAAGGAGGTATCAGGTGAATTTAGGTCTTTTTCAGCACCCAGATCCCCAAATGGGAAGAAAATACTGGGCAACACAGTTAGAAGAAACCGTGCCGCCTAGCCCGCACAGTTTCCCCAAACCATGCGGTTGTAGATAATGGAGCAGTAGGGGCCACACAGTTTTTCTGAAACCATACAACCCTCGAAACATGGATGTATAAGGATTTCATGTCTCGAGATAGTTCAGTTTCACACATTTTTCACATGGTTAGATAAAGCGTGTGCCTAACCATGTCATGTACCCCTTAATAGTAGATAATGGTGCATAGCTAGTGCACAGATTGACTAACCGTGCGACTAAACTGTGTATAGAGGTTTTTTGGTTGAATTTCCATTTTACCCTCCAATAATGATTTTAAAAAAATTCTTATTTATTTTATCTAATCCTCTAGTGGTTGAGCTCTCCTCCCATATGAAGCCATATACTCCTCCTTTGTAGGTTTTGATATAACTCCTCCATTCTTCATTCGATTAATTCATCGTCAGATCCAATATAAATCCAAAGGTATGATCTTAAATCCTCTCCAATATATTTCAAGTTCTTATTTTCATCTATCACATTATTTGGGTGCAATCTCATTTTCTCCATTTTCATGGATTTTGATGGTTTCTCAGTTTTCTAAAAACCTAGCTCAAATCAAAGGATGAGACTAAAGGAGGGAATCTCTACGATCCTAAGGTAGGTGTTATAGGCTCTTTCCCTTCGTTTCATTGTGTTCTATAAATTGCGATGTCCTACCACTCACCGAGATATTCTGACAGCACCCCCAAAACATTAGTTAAATTAATCCAAGTGGTTTTTCATGTGTATTAAGATCTTTATATGTGGTGAGTAACCTCCATGGTTGTTTTCATTATCCCAAACCACCCTAAAGGGTGTGTTATACCCTTATGGCCTAATTTCCCCCATTGATTAAAATTATTCAAACACCTTTGGTTGTTTCATTACATGTATAATTCCTTGTGTCTTTAAATTGGTTTGGTTCAAATAAAGATCCATGTATTAGGTCCCTTTATACTCTTTCCATAATGAAGTGGTCTAATTAAATGAGTTTTCCAAATTCGTAGGCCCTTATACCTTATGATACACATGGTCCCTTAAATGAGTATGCCTTGGCCAATATAATATTAATGTTATAAATGTATGAACCAAGTAAATGGTACCTCTTACTAGGCATGTTATACATATATGCATTGCTTGTTCATCTACTTTACCTTAGTTCCAAGGGTGAAATAAGGGGTTCTGATTTAAGGATCCCTTGGATAGACTCTCGTGCCTTAGTTAGTTTTTTTTAATTCTTGGTAGACACGTCCAGGGTGATATCAACTATGCCTGAGATGATCTCTCCATGTGTTATCTATTTTTACCTCTAGACGAGCGACCCTGGTTCCCTAGGAGAGACCCCTTGGATGACCTCGAAGGAATGGTGGTTGTACCATGACTCAAGATAGACTCTTTCTACTATTTGTGATACCAGGTATGGAATCAAAGGCTAGTACTTGACTCTTTTCACCATACTTGGAGTGACACATGGGAATTCATCTTTGGGTCACCATAGATGGACTCCTCAGCATTGGTTATAAACCAATATACTTGAGTGATATTTGTAAAATATTTATAGATTTCTATGGATGGGATCAGGGTGTCTCAATATATTTTATAAAGTGGTTTTAAAATTGAATTAAAAATGAAAATGAGTGTTTTAAATGATAATTAATATTTTTTTATTGGAAGTGTAGGGACATGTCCTTAAAACCCAAGCACAATCTTGGGAACAATCCATCATCTAGCACCTTATACATCTCACATTACCCTTGTTGATTCTTTTGGTTTAGATACACTAGATTAGTCTGAAGTAGGTAATTAGATGGGTGTCCAAGTGGAACCCAGTCCAATGCATTTATTTATTTATTTAAATACCATTTTGAATTTATTTTTTTACTATGGATCACTATTTATTTTATATTGAATGAAATGGATTTGCATAGAAAACATGGGTACTGGCCTAATGAAATTGTATCTCACACCCTACTCAGCCTCATTTGGTACCCAATTATACCTTATGGTTGTAAGTATAGACAAAGTGAAGCTTCCAACTTCCAATTATTGATTGACTTTATTTAATAGGATGGTTTTTAGGAGCAAAGGACCAATCCTATGCTGGAGATGGTAGACATAGATTTTTTTCCCTTTGTGTATATTTTTTCAGCTAGTTTTATATTCTTGTATCCCCTACCCCTTAGTCATTTTTATAGAACATGACATACCATCATCATCAAATTGTATTATCTATTTATTTAGCTTCCACTTATTGTTCTTTTAGCTTGACTATTTAATTGTTATTATTTCCATTTCTATCTAATGTTACTTTTGTTTTTTAGTATTGTATTAACACACACACACACACAAATATATTTTTTTTCTCCTCTATGATAAATGAGGGCATAGTCTCCTCACTAACTTACCCAAGGACCTCACTACTAGTCGGCAGCCTCTGGCGTTTGGGGAGGCACGTTTTAGGTCTTGTGGCCAACTGTCTCTAGGCACCGATGAGTGGAACCTATGGAGGGAGGCTACATAGATGATAAATTGATAAATACTTGTGTGTTGATGAAAATATTATAGTGAAAAATACATTACAAGGACATATAATGAATAGAAAAAAGTGGGACATTAAGGAAAAACCATTTAAACCCTATATTTTTTTCCTTACTACAATATATTTTAGGATTACATTCCTAGTTAGAGGATAATAAGATCAATTTACACTAACTAATAACAACGTTTAAATTCCAAGGAGATAAAATATTCATAAAGTCTTTAGAATTTGGTAATATTTGGAGACATCAAATTCACCCACCTCTCAGGAGAATACATTGATCTTATTAGGTAATGTAGTTAATAATAAAATATTCTTGATGAAGTGTTGATAATAAAAAGATAAACCATGAAATATAAATAACATTGTCATATTTAACAAAATTATCCTTTCATTTATGATTTTCATCATCAAAGGGTCAACTAAAATACCATTATTTATAATGAAATGAACTAGAAAACATGACATACTATAAAAAAATTCACACTTACTAAATATGTAATTCATTTTTATAATTATTATGTCCTATACAAAAATACTACAAGGGTATTGTTGGTTCTCCTAGATTTTGGAATAAATAAAAATATAATCAATAAATACTACAATAGTCATGTTGAGGTAATCCTTATATAGTATATTTTTTAAATACATTAAAATGTAATATAAATTTTTTAACCCAAAGTGCATCATGAAAATTTCATATAATCCATAGCATGTTTTAAATTATATCATTGAAATATTTTACTTTATTACATTATGTAAATGATATATAGATATAAAATCAATCATATAAATATGTAAGGTGTAGAAAATTTGACCAAATTATTCATCACTAAATGTTACGTATGGTTTATTATTAATCACAGTTCCAATAAATTCAAAATAATCATTAAATAATCACATATATAAATTATTTTTATTAATATGTAAAATAAGAGAACCTTAAGGTGGAAAATTATAATAGATTAACCACTTGTACAAGACATCAGGTAGTTTTTCCATTAAATTATCTATAACAATAGGAATAATTATATATTTAGGTTTTGATATGGGTAGATACCCATGTAGTAGTTAAAAAAAATCTTACACTCGATATGGGGAAGGTCCAAGAAACACTTTTGGGAATAAATCTACAAATTCATCCAAAATGACAATATCATCAAATGTTATTCCCTCATTATCCTCTAATATTGTCTTAATAAATTAATACCATTCCATTTCCATTAGTATTTTCGAGTCCCATAAATATATTTAATAATTATTTCCATCCTTTATCATGTATTTGAATGATAATATTGGTTTCATCAAAATAATAATGTTAATCACTCCATCTCAACATGTTATATTGACCCTACAAGTTGAGATCTAATACAAACAAGAATATTATCAAATTAAACTAAGGTAAAAAATACCAAATTTAGAGGAAATAATTTACCATAAATTACAAAAAGGTACAATTTGAAATTTCACTATTAGAATGGATGAGTTGTTTCATAATAAAATTATGATTAATCCATTTTGAAAAAATTGATATATAATGTTTGATAAATGTTTTTATACTTTTACAAATATTATACATTTGTTACATATAAATAAGATATACCTCAAGGATTTAGGAGTTAAATATGATTAAACCCATCATTATACATATACATTAGATAGTTACACATTTTTTACATTCAAGATATTAATGATTAGTCAGTCCATTTTGAAAATCCTTATAATTCAAAATAGACAATTATCAGAATGAATTCATCTAGATCATTAATATGTTAGATAATGGAAAATATTTATTTTATGCACTACATCTAGTGATATTCAAGTGTGATACCCCCATTTTTAGTTCTTAATAATGATTCCATGATATAAATTACTATTCAAGAACAATTTTTATACCTTTTTAACACCATGAAGATTTTTATTATATATATTAATATCCACAATTTCCAAATAATCATGAGGATATGTTTTAAGAATATGAAAAATATATCATTCATATATTTAGGATCTATATAAAATCATAATTATTACCTTGTTAACCAAGTAAATATAAATTTACATATCACAATGGTTTCACTATCCTTTTACTTTAATACACGAAATTGACACTCCATCAAGATAAAATTAATTATAATGAAATATTTATGTAACATCCCAGACCCGGGTACCACTCAACGGGTGCCCCGAACCCGGTTCGCCATGTGACCTCAAGCACATTTCCCCAAACGCCAGAGGCTGCCGACTAGCAGCAAGGGACCAGGTCTGATAGTGGGGAAACTATGCCCTCATTTGTCAAAGTGTAGCGCAACGAAATTGAGATAAAACATACAACAACCAGCGGAAGCAGTAAACCATACACAATTGAAATAAACAATTGTAGATGATATAACCAACAGTATATAAAAGATGCAACATGTCAAAAGTTCTAAGAAAACAGCCAGAACATGTTATACATCAATACAATACAACAAAATACAGAGTACAACAAAACAAGAAAAACAGCTGGCAGCGGCATCGCGAGCCTAGGTTCGGTCCCATGCCCTCCTACTCCTTAGAAATAGTCAAGTACCTGTATAGGGACTCTTACCCCTATCTACACCTATGGCAACGTAATCTGTTTGGGCCGAAAATCATGACCCAAACAGGGTGTGAGAAATATATCTCAGTAGGCACCCACCAAAGGCCCGTTCCCAACTGCGTGCTAACATGCAACAATAGTGTGTAGTGGTAAAATGAAATAAAGTAAGCAGTACTCAAAAGTAACAAACTAATAGTCATATTTCCATTTTTAATATTCATTTAATCCATTTAATATAAGAAATCACCACAGTGCATTTCTAGTAAACAACTAGTGTCCTCAGACACGTAAACTCCTACCCTCAGGTAACGAGTATCCAACAAAAGAATCTTCCCTCAGGCATAACAGATTTTTCCCTCAGGCATAGGTAGTGTCACCCACAGGAACAGAATCAGCTGCCCATAGGCACATAAGAAGTTTCTCTCAGGCCGAAATAACTACTGCCCATAGGCTAAATAGTGCAGTGCCCACAAGCTAATCACAACAACGCCCTCAGGCTAACAGGTAACCAGGCCATGAAAAACATGTCAAAATGTAGTAAACAAGAAATTCATCTCAAGGAAATTCTACAATTACTACTTTAAAGTCATACCCTCGGGTACCCTGGCCAAACGGTTAAACAGTGGAACACACCCCCGAGGTGGTTCTGGATCCAAGCAACGATCCCAACCAGCATTTTATTATTAAATTTTAATCACCTATTCAATTATAGGCATTAAATATAGCAACAGCCTCAGCCACACGACACCTCAACATGGGTCCGTGGCATGAAAATGCACAAAAAATGCATGACAGTTGGAAATTTACACCAAGCCACCTACCTTATACGCCAACGAGCGTTATATACGAACACCGATCTAAGAAACGCCCAAGAATGATGTAGATCTGACGAAGAACAAAACCCATTCAAACATAAATAACTTCCGTTAGGGAAAGAATTGGTAAGAACCATACCAGGAGAGGAGAGGGCTTACCCGTGCAGTTCCAACGAGATCGTCCGAGGCGGAATCAGATTCCAGACGAACACTCGGCGGATCTTCAAAGGTTCGGCCTCCTCCTTTGGCTCCAAAACGGATCAAACGCCTCCTCTGCCAAATGAGAAGGCTACTGCCTATTTTAATCCAAAAAAACAAAGTACACAGCATGTACTTACAAGTACATAGCGTGTAATCCCTTAATTTAATTGTTCCGCTGGCGGCACCGCCACACTGTTCATCCGTCGACATGGGTACACGACATGTACTACCGAGTACACGACGTGTACTGTCGCCCAGCTAGCGGCTACTCCACCGACTTACTGTTTAGGCCTGCCAACTGACTACACAGTGTGTAAGGTACCACTACACGATTTGTAGTTGGTTCCTACACCCTTCGTCGCCGACATGGCTACACGCCTCGTGTACTCATCCCACACGGACAAAAGTACACGGCGTGTAGTTCCAAAAATTAGTATTTTCCCCCATTTTTCATATTTTCTCAAAAACACTTAAGGAAAAGAGAAAAGAAGAAGCCCGTACCTCAAATATAAGATCCTGGTTCTTACAAAATTCCCCCCTTATAGAAATTCATCCCCGAATTTCCCCTCCAAGGGTGGCGAAGATAAAGCTCAGAACAGCTCTGGCCACTGAGCACATACGTCGGCCTCCTGCTCCCAAGTCTTATCCTGTACTCGGCCATGCTTCCATAGAACCCTTACGAGAGGAACTGACCGGCCTTGGAGAACCTTCGTGCTCCTGTCAACGATACGGATCGGATGATCCTCAAAGGATGCATCAGCTTCCAGCTCAACCTCCTCAGGCTGAAAGACGTGAGACAGGTCTGACTGATAGCAACTCAACTGAGACACGTGGAAGACGCCATGCATGGCTCAGTACCGCTGCGATAACCGCAACCGATAGGCAACCAGTCCGAATCTCCCCAGAATCTTGAATGGCCCCACATACCTCGGTGAAATCTTACCCTGTCTCCTGATCTATTTGTGTCCCAGCCTCGGCGAATCACTTAAGAAAACCTGATCCCCGACCACGAACTCCAAAGGTCTTCTGCGGTGATCAACATAATACTTCTGACGAGACTGCGTGGTATCCATCTGCTTCCGAATCAACTGGACCTACTCAAATGTATCCTGTACGAGCTGGGGTCCCAGTAAAGCTGCCTCACCTGCCTATAACCAGCACAAGGGTGATCGGCATGGCCTACCATATAAAGCCTCATAAGGTTCCATCTCAATAGTCGCCTGGAAGATATTGTTGTAGGCAAACTCGACTAGGGTATATGCTTATCCCAAGAGCCCCCAAAGTCTAGGATGCATGCACGCAACATGTCCTCAAGCACCTGTATCATACGCTCTGACTGGCCATCGGTCTGAGGGTGGTATGCTATGCTCAGAAGCACCTGTGTACCGAGTTCCCTCTGAAAACTCTACTAGAAACGAGATGTAAAGCGGGCATCCCTATCTGAAACTATAGAACGAGGGACCCCATGAAGACGGAATATCTCTCAGATATATAGCCTTCTGAGCTCGTTAACACTGAAGGTCTCCTTGATCGGAAAGAAGTGAGCTACCTTCGTGAGTCTTTCCACAACAACCCACACATCGTCATTACCAAGGGGTGACCTCGGAAATCCCGTCATGAAATCCATCACGACATCATCCCATTTTCACTCTGGAATGGGTAACTACTGTAACAGCCTAGCTAGCCTCTGGTGCTCTGCCTTCACCTACTGACAGGTGGAACACCTCATAACAAAACCAGCTATCTCTTTCTTCATACCCAGCCAACTGTACTGACGCCTCAAGTCATGGTACATCTTGGTAACCCTGGAATGAACTGCCCAAGCCGAAGCATGTAACTCCCACATCATCTCCTCGCGTATATCCCCTGGAACCCATACTCATCCATGGAAACACAGGACCTCTCCACCGCCTATCGTCCAACCAGGAGGAGGGTCCTCACTTTCCACTGACTCCCGTAGAACTAGGCCTTCTGGATCAGATAGCTACCTCATCCTCGCTCTGTCTAGAAGGGTATAAGTCATAGCTAAAGAGGAAATATAAGTCTGCCCATGACTATCGTGCACCTCCAGATGCATCTCAGAGAACAAGGCCATGAGCTTCCACTCACCACTGGCCTCCTGCACTGCCTGTATCTGAGTCCTCCTACTCAGTGCATCATCTACTGCATTACCTTTACCAAGTGTATAGGCAAGCTCAAAATCGAAGGACTGTAGGTACTCGACCCACCTTCTCTGCCTCAGATTCAGGTCATGCTAAGTAAAAATATACTTGAGGCTTTTGTGGTCGATGAAAACTACAAAATGATCTCCCAATAGATAATGTCTCCAATAGCGCAACACATGAAAAACTGTAGCCAACTCAAGATCATGCGTTGGGTAATTCCTCTCATGTGGCCTCAACTACCGAGACCCGTACGCAACAACTCGGTCGCCTTGCATCAACACTGCTCCTAGCCCAATCCTTGATGCATCACAATAAACTGTATAACTCTTCCTCTGCTCTAGGAGTATTAGGATCAGTACTGATGTCAACCTTCCCTTCAGGTCCTGAAAATCTGCCTCGCAAGCTTCTGACCAAACGAAATTCACCCCCTTCTTAGTCAGACCAGTCAACGGTGCTACTAAGCGGGAGAAGTCCTGTATGAAGCATCTGTAGTAACCATCCAGCCCTAAGAAACTCCGTATCTCAAACACGTTCTTAGGATGCTCCCAGGAAACTACTGCTCTCACCTTCTCTGGGTCTACTGAAACTCCTGCCTCTGAGATAATATGACCTAGGAAGTGAATATAGTCCATACAAAAGTGGCACTTCGAGAGCTTAGCATATAGCCGATGCTCTCTCAGTGTACTCAATATGATCTCAAGATGGGTGGCATGGTCGTGTCGAGTGCGAGATTATACCAAGATGTCATACACGAATACTACCACAAAAGAATCAAGATATGGATGGAACACACGATTCATCAGAGCCATGAAAACTGCTGGCATGTTCATCAGTCCGAACGACATAACCATATACTCATATAGACCATACCTACTCCTGAAAGCTGTGAGAGGTATATCAGATGGTCTAACGCGTGGCTGATGATATCCGGAACTCAAGTAAATCTTCGCGAACACTCGTTCTCCATGAAGCTGATCAAACAGATCATCAATCCTCAACAAGGGATATCGGTTCTTAACCGTCAACTGGTTTAGCTTCCGATAATCCACGCAAAGTCTGAGGGTACCATCCGTCTTCTTCGTAAAAAGGACTAGAGAACCCCAAGGAGAAGTACTGGGTCGGATAAATCCCTTTTCCTATAACTCCTCTAACTGCCTCTTGAGCTCCTACAGCTCAGGTGTAGCCATCCTATAAGGAGGAATGGACACTGGTGCTGCTCTTGGCACAAGCTCGATAGAGAAATCCACCTCTCGCTCCAGAGGTAGACCCAAAAAGTCGTCTGGGAAGACATCCCTGAAACGATCAACAACTGGAGGGAAATCCGTCTGACAAGTCCCCTGGTCATCCAGATACAAACTCGCAATCTGGGCTGTGACTCCACCTCGCCCTTGATACTCTAGTCCAACTCGAATCGCCTAAACATCCCACTCGCCCTTGTTTAGAAAATCTCCTCCCTCTGGTGTCATGAAACTCACCCTGCGACGATAGCAGTCTAAAAAGGCTCGAAAGGGAACCAACCAGTCCATCCCGAGAATAAAGTCATAGCTCGTCATCTCTAGGACATAGAGGTCCCATAGAAAGTGACACCCACCAACCTCAAGGGGGAACTCCTTGCACTGATGCACACTAGCCATTCTAGTCCCCAACGGAGTGTCTAGCAGCATGATATCAGAAGAAGTAGAAGCACAGAGCCCAATGCTCTCCACAATGGGTAAAGATATGAAACTATGTGTAACAACCATATCTAAAAGTACTGAAGATAAGACAGAAGCTACTAGAATAGTACCTCTGGTTGTCGAAGGTCCGGGATCCTACTCCTGCTGGGTCTGTTGCACTACATATGCCTGCCCAGTGCCGCGGCCCTGCGACACAGCCTGGCTACCCTGAGCTGTCCCGCCCTACTGCCTCTGAGATCCTGGTGTCTGGATACCACAACCATGACCACCATCTCTGCCTGTATGCCCTGACGTATTCCAGTTCCCAGACTGGTAAGAAGCCACTGGTCCTGCTCCCGCACGCGGAGTCTGCACACAACCCCTCTCACTATCCACTGATGGAAATTCCCTGTAAAAGCGTTGTAGATGACCCAACATGCCGCAAGCTCGGCACTCCACTGGTTCCCGTGGACACTGCAATCTCTTGTTCCCCTCTCTACCACACTGGTAGCACATAACCTGGCCACCTGAAGCATTCCTCTAACTAGTACTTCCGCCCTGAGAGAAGTCCATCTGTCTCTTCCTCTTGCCAACAGAAATAGTACCAGTAACTGGTGCGGAACCGCCCTGGCCCACACTACTCGATTCCCGCAGGTTCCTCTCAGTAATCAGTGCCTGATTCACGATAGCGTGTACTGGAGGCAACCTGAAAACATTTACCAGTGCTCGGATGTCATAACGAAGACCATCCTCAAAACGTTTGGCTCTCAACGTCTCATCACCCACCAGTATGGGTACAAAGAGCTGAAGCTCGGTGAAACAAGAAGAATAGTCCATCACCGACATAACGCCCTGCTGCCGATTCATGAACTCTCGAGCTATATCTGCCCTCAGCGTATCGGAAAAGAAGTCATAGAATACTGCCTGAAAATCTTCCCACGCCATGTCTCTGTGATGCTCTGACTGGGTGGTAACATCCCACCACCTCTTGGTGGAATCACGCAGCATATATGTCGCGAGCTTGACCCTCTGCCCTGGAGGTGTCTCTAGATGCTCAAAAATAGTCTGCATCAACCCCAACCAAGACTCCGCAGCCTGTGGTCTGCCATCCCCTGAAAACGTGGGCGGATGCTGCTTCTTGAAGATATGCGTCAGCTCGGCCATAGATGTGGCAGCCTGTGGTGCTCCCTGAAAGTTGTGCATGAACCGCATAAAGCCTTCACGGAACTATGCCTCTGCACCTGTGTCCGGTATAATAGATGGCGCCGCATCTGGCTTTGTTGAAGGATCCACTGGTAGCCCATGGCCCACCATTTCTGGAGTATAGTCATTGCCGCTCTCCGGGCGAACAACGCACGGTTTTCTAGGTGGCATGACACTACAAGGTCAAAATCATGCCTTAGATTCAAGATTATTAAGACCAAAAAGTGAAGGAACCACAAAGGAAACAAGAGGAATTAGACATTTCAAAATTTGCAAAACAAGACTACACGGCGTGTACAATGATTACACGGTGTGTACTTGACTTCCCTTCCCATAACCGGGTCCTTCTACATGGCTAAGCCACACAGATTCCGCTGAACAAAAACTACACGGTGTGTATATAATCTACACGGCATGTATGGTGTTATTTTCCAACTGCCTGTGTCATCTGTGACACGGCTGATTATTCGGCTTACAACTACACGGCGTGTTACACCTGCACACGACATGTACACCACCCCGTTTCCCAGTCACATGGCTAACACCACACGGTCTGTCCTCAGATAAGACTACACAACATGTCCCACAGGTACATGACATGTTCAAGGAGAGGTGACACCAGCCCGTGTTGTTAGTTACACGGATGATTCCCCAGGTCACACTACACGGTGTGCTCATCATTGACACGACATGTTCTATACAGGAGTTCACCGACCCGTGTTGTTAGTTACACGGCCGGACTCCGGGTCAACACTACACGTCATGTACAAAACCTACACGGTGTGTTTTACCCAAGCCTTTCCCTACCCCGTGTCGCCACCCACACGGTTTGTGACACGGGAAGAGACTACACGGAGTGTACAATGATACTACATGGCGTGTATACTGGTTTTCCAGACAGTATGCCTCAGAAACTTCCTCGGAACCCAGAAAAAACTAAAAACCAACACCTAAGTGTCAAATTCCGATCCGTGAGGGCCCATACTCCCCATGAATCAAAGTTTGACATCTTATCTATGTTATAACAAATAAAATGTCAATGATCCACCAAATTTCGGTCGATGTGGGCCCATAACCCATAGGTCGGAGGATCGAAACCTCCCTCTGATACCACTTTGTAACATCCCGGACCCGGGTGCCACTCAACGGGTGCCCCGAACCCAGTTCGCCACGTGACCTCAAGCGCATTTCCCCAAATGCCAGAGGCTGCCGACTAGAAGCGAGGGTCCTGGTCTGATAGTGGGGAAACTATGCCCTCATTTGTCAAAGTGTAGCGCAACGGAATTGAGATAAAACATACAACAACCAGCGGAAGCAGTAAACCATACACAACTGAAATAAACAACTGCAGATGATATAACCAACAATATATAAAAGATGCAACATGTCACAAGTTCTAATAAAACAGCCAGAACATGTTATACATCAATACAGTACAACAAAATACATAATACAACAAAACAAGAAAAACAGCTGGCAACGGCATCACGAGCCTAGGCTCGGTCCCATGCCCTCCTACTCCTCCGCAACAGTCAAGTACCTGTATAGGGACTCTTTCCCCTATCTACACCTACAACAACGCAATCTGTTTGGGATGAAAAGCATGAACCAAACAGGGTGTGAGAAATATATCTCTGTAGGCACTCGCCAAAGGCCCGTGCCCAACTGCGTGCTAACATGAAACAATAGTGTGCAGTGGTAAAATTCAATAAAGTAAGCAGTACTCAAAAGTAACAAACTACCAGTCATATTTCCATTTTTAATATTCATTTAATCCATTTAATATAAGAAATCACCACAGTGCATTTCTAGTAAACAACTAGTGTCCTCAGACACATAAACTCCTACCCTTGGGTAACGAGTATCCAACACAAGAATATGCCCTCAGGCATAACAGAGTTTGCCCTCAGGCGTAGGTAGTGTCACCCACAGTCACAGAATCAGCTGCCCACAGGCATGGAAGAAGTTTCCCTCAGGCCGAAATAACTACTGCCCACAGGCTAAAGAGTGAAATGCCCACAGGCTAATCACAACAACGACCTCAGGCTAACAGGTAACCGGGCCATGCCCAACATGTCAAAATGTAGTAAACAAGCAATTCCTCTCAAGGAAATTCTACAATTACTACTTTAAATTCATACCCTCGGGTACCCTGGACAAATGGCTAAACAGTGGAACACACCCCCGGGGTGGTTCCAGATCCAAGAAACGATCCCAAACAGCATTTTATTATTACAATTTAATCACCTATGCAATTATAGGCATTAAATATAGCAACAACCTCAGCCACACGACACCCCAACATGGGTTTGTGGCACAAAAACGCACAAAAAACGCATGACAGTTAGAAATTTACACCAATCCACCTACCTTATACGCCAACGAGCGTTATATACGAACACCGATCCAAGAAATGCCCAAGAACGACATAGATCTGACGAAGAACAAAACCCATTCAAACATAAATAACTTCTGTAAGGGAAATAATTGGTAAGAACCATACCACGAGAGGAGAGGGATTACCCGTGTGGTTCCAATGAGATCATCCAAGGCGGAATAAGATTCCAGACAAACACTCGGCGGATCTTCAAAGGTTCGGCCTCCTCCTTTGGCTCCAAAACGGCTAAAATGCCTCCTCTGCCAAATGAGGAGGCTACTGCCTGTTTTAATCCTAAAAAACAAAGTACACGGCGTGTACTTCCAAGTACATGGTGTGTAATCCCTTCATTTAACCGTTCCACTGGCGGCACCGCCACACTGCTCATCCGTCGACATGAGTACACGGCATGTACTCCCGAGTACACGGCATGTACTGTCACCCAGCTGGCGGCTACTCCACCGCCTTACTGTTTAGGCATGGCAATTGACTACATGGCATGTAAGGTACCACTACACGGTGTGTAGTCAGTTCCTACACCCTTCGTCGCCGACATGGCTACATGCCCCGTGTACTCATCCCACACAACCAAAAGTACACGGCGTGTGGAAAAGTACACGACGTGTAGTTCCAAAAATTAGGATTTTCCCCATTTTCCATATTTTCTCAAAAACACTTAAGGAAAAGAGAAAAGAAGAAGCCCGTACCTCAAATATAAGAATTGGGTTCTTAAAATTTATAATGGAATATTATCTTCAAAACATATTATATCATAGATTCAAAAACCGTATCCTTCATTAAATTCCTTTTTAATTCCCATAACAAATCTTCTAATCCATTAAAATATTAAAAAGATAGTGAAACCCTTTATTATTTATAGTATTCCACTACATAAATTATCTTATATTATGAATACATCCACTAATCAACAAGAATTAGATCAATACACCCACTAAATAATAAAGGATTCTAGCACATGAATTTCTTATTGACAAAAGTTCTAGGTAATTATTATGTTTCCCACTCTATTTAGTTTTAGTTATTATCTAAAATATGAGTTTCTTTTTATAATCTATCCATTATGTTTTTAACATTTCAACAAATGACATTGTATTTATCATTGGTTTAGTTGTCACATTGACCATTTTCTCAGTATAGGTAATTCATATTACTGAATTTACCTTCTCCATTTATCTTAAACAATAATGATAAAATGATCATTATAAACTCATAATATTCTATATTAAAATTCACAATGAAAAGTGTTGACTATGAAATTTTGACCATTATTTTCAATTCTATTTTACTAGAATTAAGTTTTTTTTTCTTATCACATTTAATGGTATTACAAAAAATAATTAAATATGGATCTAATACTCGATGAAGAACTCTTGAATCCAACTCTCAGACCATATAATTTATATACACACATTTATTAAATAACATGTAATTTTTTATATAAAAAATTATCCCCAACATAAGTAATTTTATTTTATTTGGTAAATATAACATGATACATGAATTTTAATACATAATTATTTATGATAACTTCTTATGCATATTTTTATGAATCCATATTCCAACTATCCCCTGGGAAAAAATTATTTTCATAAGGATTTTACACAAAAAGAATGGGGTTATCTATAAAACCAGTAATTTTAAAAACAAACGTAATAATTCCTTGAGAATGAAAACATTACATAACATAAAATTGGAAATATTTAAATCATAATCATTTTATTGAATATGAAACATTTTAAATACATTATTGATATGTAATTCATTATGATATGAACATCATAACCATATTCCTATGTTCCTTCAATGTTAATGATGCACATCAACATGTCACCATGTATTAGATGAAATGGTAACTACCAATAACACAATATTATTAAAAAAAAAATAATAGTCAAACACATATGATGAAAAGAATAAATGTTATTTTAGATTAATGGATCTAATATAATTACTATTACCAAATTAATAATATCACTTTTATAATAATATTTTTACTACCCATAGAATGTTATTAAATCCATGTAATATAAAAAATAAATCTAAAGTTGAATCATCACCCAATGAATTATAGGGATATATTACCATGTAAACCCGATTGATATTATGTACAACATGCAATTCAAAACATGATACCACCTATTGGGTTTCATAGAATTTTTTAATTCATATACTATGAAATAAAGACAAATTACATAAATCGTGATATTCCATGATTGATAACTGAAACTATTCCCAAAATATTAAATGATGAAAAACATATATACACTACACCATCTGATGACTATGATAATTCCCTAAACCATGATTGATAATGATTTTATGTTGTAACAATATGTTACCCTTACATGGTGTATCAAAATATAAATGCTGAATTATACCCCAAATTGTATGATCTTATTATATCCAAAACAACACTAGTTCCTCTCTAAATAATGATAGAAGAGGACGATAAGGAGAATAAAACTAGTATTTTTTTCCAATGAATTACAAGCATCTAACTTTACCCATTTATGGGTACTACCTCTATATACATCCCTTAAGGAAGACCCATGAGTGAACACACATTAACTCAAACATTAATTTTTGTTTATGTGGTTAAATAGGTTTTAAGATTATCCCATTCCAACCACAAAAAGTGTGACATCCTAGGAAACACCCAACTTAAATATATAACAAATTGTATGGAAATAAAACATTTCTTCTTAACATTTATAAAAATCAGATAATTTTCTTATTTTATTTCATATCCCATTTTACATGATATTATCACACATTATGTTGTGTTATTGGTAGAGATGTAATATCCCTATATTTCTATAAAGGATATGTAAAATCCTAGTAAAAAAATATGATTTCTAATCATGCATGTGATTCTATACAACATATATATATATATATCATTCACTACTAGATGAGGTCTTTAGATCATATCTCCTTAAATATACCACTTTCCCAATTTCCTCTTAGACTCAATTCAACTCCAGCTTATATTCTATATTATTTAATAACTTTTGAAACTATATCCAAAAACCCATTTGGATATCTTTCATAATACTTTTGGAATGTTTCTATAAAAATTCATTTTTTATTACAATACATGTAATAAAATTTTAACATCTTTAAAAAATATATCTATATATAATCTACAAACCATTTATGACACCACTATATGTAAAAAAAATCTCAATTAAGTATTCCATAAGGATTTAACCCATTGGAAATTGTAGCAATGAAAAAAAAAATTAAATTCAGAAATCCATAAATATAAGTAAAGTGAAGCCTCTATAAAATCATCAAAGAGAGTCAAGAAATATAGGGATTAAGATTTATCTCTATCAAACAAATGGAACTCTATAATTTCACAAACCAACCATGATATATGAAAATATTAATTTTAATATGATCTCTTTTTCTATGATTTTGATTAACCATGATAAACAAAGTATGTTAATATCACATATTATTCTTACATTCTTGATTCTCTAATTATATACTAACATGGTGAATGTATATGTCCCATGTCATTAACCATTATAGATGAGAACATAACATGTGTAACAACATGGAATATATATCTAGTTCTAAGATAGAGCATTATGTTACCACATGCATATATCCCCATAAAAAAGTGGCTGATGACATATGGAGTGGTCCAAAACTATACCATGTGGAGACTATTCCCTATATATCATATAAACTTTAGAGTGTATACAAAATGAGTGTGATATTAAAAATAACACATAGAAATAAACAATATGAAAGTAATAGATTATATCATCACATGAAATATAAAAATGGCATAAAATAACTAAAATTTCAGGTAAAAAAATGATCCCCACATACGGAGGATCAATATATATTTAGTTCATAGATATAAAAAATAAAAAATGTGTCATTACTAAAATATAACCCAATTTTTTTTCAGATATCACATTAGTCCTTTCCCACCATCACCCACTTAATAGTTTGTCATAGATACAATTCCCTTTTCTATATCCCCATACTTAATGCCCACACATGCATAAAAATTCTGATTCATTCTATATGTATATACCTATTTGGAAACCACAATAATTCCTATAAAATAATATTTTTTTATATATAATGGTGTATGAATAAAAAAACAATAATATAAATTAGCATATAATACCCATTATATCATCATGAACTAACCAAAAACTCATGAATCAATTATCATACCTGCATCACCATCATACTAGAAGAAAGTTTCAATTAGAACCTTGGATAAAATCCAAAACATCCCCAATATCTTCTCACTCATGACATAGCCACACCATAACCCTAGACTAGGACATTATTACTATAGGTAAGTCACCACCATAGTTCATAGCACCTTCTCACTCATTTTTGGTCTTATTTCATGACCATGTAATCTAACTTAATACAAAACACACATCTCTAATCATGTCATACCATATATTTCAAGCTGGATATTGACCTCACTATTGAAACCACACTTTATCACTTATGGTAGGCCACAAAACATCTCATGCCATAACTTATCACTTTTATTAAATCAAAATATAAGTGACCAAAAAGCCTATAATAACATGCACCATGCATCATTTGAAGAAAGATACTTTTTTCCCTAAACAACAGTGACACTATAGAATTCCACTATATCCTCCCCTATTTGTGAACAACTTCATCAAGTTCTAATTGACCTGGTTTATATCCCTATATATCCACATGGAATTAAGTGGTAATCCATAATTTCTATGTCATAATCTCATAAATATCCCCTCTAATGGGTAAACCACACCCGTATGGACCTATCCAATCACCTTGATACCAAAGAAGAGTTATCATATGGTAATATATGAAAATTCATGCATGTGAATGTATATTAAATCATTCTAAATCTATAAAATGGTAAGGAATTCCCACCATGAGAATAATAGAGTTAAAATTCCACATTGAACTCCTCAATTCTAACATGAATAACCAAAAACCCAAAATTATCCCCAAAACCTAACATTCGGTTGTTAGAAAATGAAATACTTGGAAGAGAAAAAGATAAAGAAATATAGGTCTCGTATAGGATTAAACTCATAATATTGAAACCTACACCATGAATAAATCTTAAAAAGTAAACGAATGGGGGTAGAGGAGATCAAATTACAAAGGAGAATCCCAAATATTCACCCTAAGAGCATGGGGTTTATATAAGATGAAGTGGAAGGGACTAAGAGGTTTCAAGTAAACTATAAAAAATTGTCCGTTTTTATAGAAAACCAAGAGGAATTATCATGCATAGACTGATAGATTATATTGTTTCAGACACTACCACATTGCCTCGTCATGTAATGGTCCAAAAGGACATAACTTTATAGATATAAGGTAGAGGTACTACCCCTCTATCGAGACTATCTAAAAGAATATCCCTATCCATCACCCCATAAGGCTAATTTTATCTATAAATACACCATTATTACAAAGAATCACACTTTGGTCACCTACCTATAGTTGAATTTCAGTAACAATCCCAGTCATATTCAGAAAAATAACTCTTAAGACACTACCCACTCTTAGAAAATGTATATCCCAAAATATATATATTATGTTAAATATAAATTTAAAATATGACACACCTATAAATTCACTAGTCATTACAATATCCCCCTTTATATAATTCTCAACCCTGAACATACTCTTTAGGGGTTTGTACCCAATGGATCTGGTCGCATTACACTCAAATATGATTACGTGACCATAGTCTAATAATTGACCTTCCCGTGTTTACATAATATTCATACATGAGACACAATCATTCCATGAAACACCTTATCACTCCATTCCTAAATCCAAAATTACCATTCATCAATAAAATCCTCTGACTCTATCTTGGTATCATCATGATCAATCATGTGAAAGGGATGTGAAACATACTTTTATTGTTATGTAAAATGAAATACATCATACATACATCATTTCCATGGAAGAATAGACAACTCTAATTCCACTATAATAATATTATACACAATCTCAAACATTTTTATATATTGATGTTTCATCATCCTCATCCTATATAGCCATAGATTCCCTAATCTAGGTGATACCCTCAATAATACTCATATTCTAAAGGTAAACTCCAAGGGGTATCACCTATAATAAACATATGAGTGTTCTCTACATTGATTATTAAAAAAATTCTTCACAATAAATTGTTCATGTTTAGTGGTATTATGAACTATGATTAATACATTCAAATATATTTCAATTGTATCTAACAAAAAAAGTTAGTGGAATAATTTACAATAAAAATCATTGTCGGGAACCATATAAATAAATGCCTAAAATATTTTTTTTGAAAAATATTCCAAGGATAGATTTGAATCTTAAAATCATCCAAAATAAAGCATACATTCCCTTATGATATACTCTATTATTCAGATTGACATATCTGATTGTCCAACTATCATATAGTGGTAGGTTATACTCAAGTTCATCTAAAACCCCATGGAATTTTGTAGGCCCTTTATAAAACACAATGGGATGTCAACATCTCTATTTGATATTGTACTTAAATGTACATTGTGTAACCCCACTATCTCTCACACATATAACATTCCCATACCTTCCACATATTTAATTTCTTGAATGTGATATAAATGTGAATCATTAATTAAACTATAGATACCACCCACACTACATCAAAACCTCCTAATTTTCTAGTTAGCCCTGTGGTGAAATACAAGGACATGTCATCCACCTTATATAACATCACTAAAAGCTGATGATGTAAACTATTGGTAATTGGAAATTCATAATTATCATTTGATAGTTTTTTTAATGAGTAACAAACCCTATGATATCCTTCATTATACATGGACACAAAAAATGCTACATGATATCATAATATATATTCATTAACCAAGGGTGATCCTCCCATGGTAATTTGTGGGAGTCCCTTATCTTCTCTACCCTCATGGAAGTCAAAAACATCACCCTAATAGGGATGTAAAACACATCATCTTCTTCATAATATCATCTTGGAACATGATAATCTCCCATAATACATTCCTACATCACTTTTCTAACACATTCTGGCTCATGGTTAGCATTCTATCGATCACCTAGTGAATAAGTAATAATCCTGGTAGAATAAGAACGCACCTCCTAGTCATATGACACAACCATTTGTTAGTTTATGATAATTCTCATTATCTTCCACTCCCACTTAGAAGTGAAAACTCCAAAATCTTCTGTTTTCTTCATCAGAGAATATATAATAACATTCCAATTTCACGGGGTATATGAAAACTTACTGTTGAATCCCTAAAATTATTCAACAAAATTTCTCTATCATAGAATAATGTCTTTCTTAATTAATATACATTAAAGGTTCATCTAATATATGTAAATAAAAAATATCCCATCAAAAGATACAATGACACCAATATGTAAAGGAAGAATCCACTATTGATAGTCCGAAATCATGGGTAGGCTAGTTATGATTTTGGATTACTATAGATGATACACATAAATGGAAAACCAATCCTCACACATCATAATAGTTCCTAGTATAACCCATGAAGAATAGTAATACACCACATCATAACTACCAACAACCATCTTGTGGATATAACATATATGATATCATCATTACTCACAATTCCTAGAGAATATCTGTAAGGACCCTAATCATAGTAGCCCAGAGCTGGTGTCTTAATTTATTACATTGGTAATAAGTACAAGAGATCACATCCCAAAGGATCAAATAATTTAGTAGCTTTGGAAAGCTAGATACAAACATAATTTTTACATTACAACTTGAAATGAAAAAAAAAACATATTAACTCCATTGGAATCACCCCAATTATCCTAGATTATCTATACATGTGAATCATAATATAAATATTGGAATCCATCAGAAAAATAAAATATAAAAAAGGGGTAAGGTCAGATGCTCAGTAAGGGTTAGAATATAGTAGTAGCTATCATAAATAAACATAAATAATAAGACAAGATGCATATCATCCCACCCTTGTGTCCACTCAATAATACCTTGAGACGGTTGAAAAAAAGACCTCAAGCACACCTCCCCGAATGCCAGAGGTTATTGACTAGAAGTGAGGGCTAGGTTTTGTTAGTGGGGAGACTATCCCTAATATATTAGAGTATTCACAATAATAAAAAATAGATACTAAATGGTGGAAGTATAAATAATAATGGAAAAAAGTGGAATTAATAAAATAAATAAAAAAATATAAGTAAATGGCCAATGGAAGAAAAATAACAATAATAGATATAACATGATGATGATGATGTCATATATCTATACAAAATGTGTGTACATGGGGAACATGTGATATAGGAATATATTTCATGCAATAAAAAAATTCAAAAAAATACCAAAAAATAATATAACTAGCATCTTGAGTGTGGGCTCGGTCCTATGCACCCAAAATCCCTCCTAGACCTGTAATTCAATCAAGCATCAAATTCCACACACTTCCCTTTATCCATACCTATGATCATAAAATTTTCTTGGGTGCCAAGGGTAGCCCAAGAAGGGTGTGAGATACAATATCAGTAGGCCATCACCCACGGTTTCTAGGAAAATCCATTTTATACAATAAATAAATATCATTATACTAATAATAATAAATAAATTCAGGATATAAAATAAATAAATGAGTAACCACTTCGGTATGGGTTCCTATGTGGACGCCCGACTGACACCACCCACTTTGGCCTAAGCTAAATGTCTGAAAATATGTACCTGCGTAAGTCATAATAAATATACAAGGGACAATGTAATCAAAGAAACTAATTTTGGTGCACCCCAAGCTTGTGCTTCATCTTGGTGGTCCCATTCCCATGTCATTGTACAAGCATGATCGTTATATGTAAATAAGAAACATTCCATATGGAACGATCAATATGTCAATCCATTGAGTCCAAAGGTGGAGTCTTCATCCCATCTAAGGTGATCTGAAAATAATCCCAAGGGTCGCTATAGGTATCACCGATAGAATCAATGCCACCAATTCCATCCAATTCAAACCATACGGTGTCCATTGTATCACTCATGACATGGTGACTATGAGTCCGTACCATATTACTCACACAAGAGACCAAGTATCACCTGAGGAATGGTGTAGCCATCTTTCCAATGAGTTCTTCCTCAATTTCACTCTTAGGGAACCAGTCTCACTCATGAGTATAAGTGAAACTAACTGGATATCCTATACATGGAAATCCAATGTATCTCTCTTGGAATGTCAAGTGAATCCAATTGAACACGGTGATTCCATCCATGGAGTACTTAATTTGGGACCCATGTTATCTCCTATCCCATAATAGGTGATTCGTATCAACCAAGAAAAATCACAAGGAAAAGAATATATATGTAACCACATGCCATCAAATGATCATTTCGAAACAACATGCTCACCAAGCCAACCAACTATACAATTTTATCCAAACAACTATGGAATAATTATATAGTAAAGAGATAAGTCATTAAATGTGATCAAGACATGATAATGAGGCATAAGAATCAAGTCATAACATATATATAATCACATTCCATTAATATCATCTCAAAATCACAAGATAACAAGGTTTACCAATCATAGAATTCAATTTAATCCAATCAAGAAAGGAACATTGGCATTTAGACCAAGCACAAAAGGCATGGGAAAATGAAAAATCATTAAACACATGTAATAGCATATAAAGCGATAACATAAGGAACTGATGTTATGAAAAATAATTAAGCATTAAGAATTTTCATTTGGGGGGGGATAACACATGGATCACAATCCCTATTGATTCAAATTGTAAAATTAAGGCATCTAACCAAGGGGAAACACACACACACATGGTGGACAACAACACAAAAAATGGGAAAAGTTCATATAGGATGGGTACACCCAAAGGGGTGTCCAAAGAAAATTTAAACACCCATGGATGGGTTTCTATATAGGAAATGGTCACAAACATCATGTGAAACCCATTACTTCAATTTATTAGACATCTTCAAAGAAACTTCAGAAGGTTCTGGTGCATGGAAACACAACATGTTATTTAAAATGATATGAAAAGAATGGGAAGTACCTAGAACACCTACCTCAATGTAGTAGCACTCAACTTGTCCATTATCGAGGATTTATTTGACCTAGAATAGAGGAAATCGAAGGATTAATCCAACAACCTAAAAATATGAAAAAATGAGTCGCACAAAAACAATGCAATAGATTGAGGAGGAACCCTGAAATAAAAGAGATTAGTTGAGAGAGATTACTTCATGCTATCAATTGCTTCTGATGGTGAGAGAATCGATTACTAGATGAAGGATATAAAAGAAACCCTATGGAGGAGGAGAAACGAGATCACGCATGAAGGGGGGGGGGAGAAAATCACTAGGGGATAGAGGGGAAATAAATGGAAGTGGATTAAATCATTTAAGAGAGGTATTTTTGAAATTTCACCCACAAAACAAGGGGGTATGGTTTGGCCGCATGGTTGTGCCAACCATGCGTCATTCACTATTATAAGGGGGCACCTCACATGATTAGGTGCATAGTTTGAATAATCATGTGTAAACTATGCAAAACCCACATTCCAAAATATGTAGATGGGTTGCATGTCTGTGCACCCGGGGTCACACGATTGTAGACTAACCATATGACCCCTTCTTATCCACTATCTTCAACTTATTGGTTTAGGGAAACCATATGGGCTGGGCGACACGATTTCCACTAACCATGAGACTTTGTATTTTCATAACTTTTTAGGGATTTGGGATTTGAACAATCCCCAAACGCCCCCAAAATCTCCCTAAACTTTTTATGCATCGTAATAAGGGCTTTTTTAAGGAAATTAAAATAAAAATAAAAATAAATGGTCTATACCTTTGATAAAATTTGGGATGTTACAACCTCCCCTCCTCAAGACAACTCATCCCCAATTTTACCTTATAAGGGTAGTAGAATGTCATCTGAGAAGAGTTCTATCCACTATGCATTTACATTGGATTCCCATTTCCAAGTCTCATACTATACGTGTCTATGATAATGTAGCACCCAAACCAGAGTAATCGACCTGCCTCGGAGAGCCTTCATGCTATGATCAACAATACATATAAGATGATCATCTAAGAACACATACACTTCCAGATCAATGTCCTAGAGGTCAAATAAATGAAATGGTTTAGGATGATAATGTTGAAGAAGTGATATGTGGAAGACGTCGTGCATGGCATGATACCTCTAAGGTAACTGCAACTAATAGGATACCAGCCCGACCCTCTCCACTATCTTAAAAGGCCCAAACTAATGAGTATATAAATTTACATGTATCCTAATTCATTTATAACCCAATCTAAGTGAAACACATAGAAATAATTTATGTCCCACTTTAAATTCTAGAGTTTTGTGGTGATGATCCGTATAAGACTTCTGTCGGGACTGAGTTGTATCCCTATGATTTTGAATCATTTGGAGTTGTTATAAGGTATCATAAATGAGATGAGGACACAGTAGAGCCACCTCACCTCCCTCATTCCTACATAATAGTGAAGGACATGGTTTACTATAGAGGGCCTCATACAGATCCATATTTATTGTTTCCTAAAATCTTTTATTGTAGAAAAACTCAACCAGAGGAATATTCTTTTCCCATGAACCTCCAAAGTCAAGGACACAAGCTAGAATCATATCCTATAATAACCAAATCATCTTCTCAGACTTCCCATTGGTCTAAGGGTGATATGTAGTACTCAAGAGCGCCTATAAACCTAGTTCCTTTTGCACCGCTTTCCATAACTATGAAGTAAAGTAGGCATCTCATTCAAAAATGATAGAATGGGGAACACCATAAAGTCACACTATCTCCCAAATATAAAGCCTTACTAACTCATAAAAATAGAAGGTTTACTAAATTGGTAGTAAGTGTGGAACCTTGGTTAACTTGTCGACGATCACCCATACTGTATCACTACCTCGTGGGGGATCTCAGCAATTATATTATGAAATCCATGGTGACACCATTCCATTTCCACTCAGGAATGGGAAGAGACTGTAGAATTCTAGTAGGTCACTGGTGATCTACCTTCACATGATGAGAGGTGGATCATCGAGTGATGAAACCTACTATCTTCCTCTTCATACCTATCCTTTAATACTGATGGTGGATGTATTGGTGCATCTTGGTGATACTAGTATGAATTACCCAAACAAAGGCATGTTATTCCCTCATCAAATCTTCCTATATACCTAAAGTCACCCATCCACGACCATGGAAGAGTAAGGTTTCACTTCCATTAAAAACCCAACTAGGAGGTGGTTTCTCTCCTTTGATGCTCTCCCTCAAAACAAGTCCCTCAGAATCAGATAGCTGTTGCATCTAGACTCACTCTGGAAGAGAGGATGTCACTACCAAAGCTACTATGAGTAGTTTCCCATACTCTTTCTGAACCTCCAGGTGAAACTCAGAGAATATATCCATCATCTTTAACTCACTTCTGGCCTCCTTGATGGCTTGCATATAAATTTTACAACTAAATGCATAAACTATGATGTTTCCCTTACCAGGTGTGTAAGAAATCTCAAATTCCAATGATTACAGGTACTCAACCCATTTGTGCTGCCTCAAATTCAATTTTTGTTGAGTAGAGATGTATTTGAGAATTTTATGGTCCATTTAAATGACGAACCACTCACCCAACAAGTAGTTACTCCAACAACACAGAGAATGAACCATGAATTCTAGCTCGAGTTCCCACATAGGATAGTTCCACTCATGAGGCCTCATTTGGAAGGACCTATATGCTACAACCAGACCTCCCTACATTAGAACTGCACCTAACCCGATCCATGAAGCAATGAAATATAAAGTATATATCCTATCTGGCTCTAGAAGAATAAAAATTAGAGCTAAAGTGAGTCTCCCCTTTCACTCCTAAAAATGTGTCTCACAAGCTTTAGTCCATTTGAATTTCACACCTTTCTTACTCAAGCTCGTAAGAATCACTACCTGACATGAGAATTTCTAGATGAATATCCTGTAATATCCAACTAAAAATGAGAAATTGTATATTCTAAACACATTCTTGGGATTATCCTAGGAAACTAAAATGCTCAAATTCTCTGGGTTGACTGATACACCTACTTAATATATGATATGACCCAAGAAGTTACACTTTTATGATCCAAAAATGGAATTCAATGAGCATCACAAATAGATGGTTCTCTCTTAGTGTATTCATCACAATCTCAAGATGTTTGGAATGTTCTTGTCTAATGTGGGAATACAACATGAAGGAATAAAGATACAAGTGAAAAAATCGATTCATCCGAGTTATGAAGACTGCCAGTTCATTCATTAGATCGAATGACATAACCAAATACTCATACAAGTTGTACCTACTCTAGAACATTGAATGTAGTATGTTTGATAACCCCACATGCACCTGATGGTAGCCTGACCTAAAATTGATCTTTGAGAAAACTTGTTGTCATTGGAGTTGGTTGAAGAGGTCATCAATATGAGGTAGTGGATACTGATTTTTCACCATAATCTGGTTCATTATGTGTTAATCCATGCACAATCTAATATTACCATCTTCCTCCTTGAAAAAAAAGGACAGGTTAACCCCATGGTGATGTGTTGGGTCATATAAAACCCTTTTCCTCTAGATCTTCAAGCTTATTCTTGAGTTCCTAGAGATATATAGGTTCCATCCTATACAGAGGAATTGAAATGGTTTCCACACCTAGGACTATCTCTATAGTGAACTCAACATCTCTATTAAGAGGTAAGAGTAAGAAATTGTCAGGGAAGACATCCCTAAAACGATCCACACTAGGAGGGAATTCTACTAACTTCATCCCCTGATCTCTAATAAGTAGAATCACCAACTTAGCTATCAATCCCCCTAGCCTAGTACACTTGGGTCCAGATCAACCTTCCTGGATATCCAATTATTCCTTATGGATATACGTATTTCCCTAGGGTGATGAGAATGTTACCCCCTAGTGATAGAAATACACGAAGGATCGGTAGGTCACATGCCAGTCTATACCGAGAATGGCGTCTTAACCGGTCATCTCAAGGAAAAAGAAACTCTAGAAGAAACGGTACCCACCTATATCAAGGGGAACTCCTGACATGGGCGTATTCCCTCTTATCTGACCCCTAATAGTGCATTGAGATAAGTAACATAATATAATTACTCAATTATAAGGCCCAAACATTCCACAACTTCAATATATATACAAGAGTGAAATAAACCTGTATCAAAAAGGGAAGAAACTAAAGTGAAGGTCACTAGAATAGTACCTCTAACTGTAGATGGAATTGGAATTTGATCCTCAAGTGAAGTATGTACTGCATAAATATGGAATGAACCACGACCCTGAGATGCTGCCTGACTAGCCTAAGTAGCTCTACTATGCTGACGCTGATGCTCTAGGGCCTGACTACCTCAACCATGACCACCACTACCTCAACATAATCATCCAATAGAATAATAACTCCCATACTGAAGAGGAGTTGTATATCCTATACTTGATAGATGTGTAAGCATAGATCCACTCTAACAAGATGTTGGAGGAAAAGACCAGAAGAAGCACTGAAGGCGACCTATCCTACTACAAGATCAACATTCAATCAGGTTCCTCATGCACTTGGTATTTTTATGGCCTGGCCTTCCACACTAGTGACATAATATAGAGTCAGTGCGTGTCACCTAGCTATCACCACCCCCACATGGACCCTTTAAATGGTGCTTCCTACTTCTAGAAGAACCATCACCCTACCTCGGAACCGCACCATCCTAGAAAACATGAATAGCTTCTTCTAGATTCCGTTCTATTTTTTTAGAGAGGTTAAACCTTGGTCAATGACCAAGACATAAAATATGATTAAAAAAATTGGGGATTACAAAATTCTAAATGATGGAATCTTTTTACAATCATTATCATAAATCAAGAGAAGATATTTAGGAAGGTTAACCATCCAGGTTATGACTTGGTTAACTCCCTTATTAGAAATACCATATGCCACCTTATTGGATTCACGAAAGGTATGAGTGGAAATGTTACTGAAATCCAAGAGTGAATGAAGATAGTTTATCCAATGGGTTTTAAGAGGCCAAGTAATATGCACCACTCCATTCCACATAGCCTGTATAATCATGGTCAAAACACTTTAGATACAAATATCGTTCCATCCCTATTGATTATCAAAGGAAACAATGTGGATCACAATCATCATTTCAGGTTCCAAGGTTGAGGTGATTCCACAACTGTTATAGAAATAACCGAGGCATTTCCCAAGATGGTCTCTGAAGATAGCACCACAACCTGAGGGACCCATATTTTCCTTAGAGGCATTGTCCACATTCACTTTAATCCATCATGGGAGTGGGGCTTTCCAGAACACTTCAAATGTATGCCCAGGCTGACGATAGATGTCTTCAATCCAAATACATCAAATAATCTTGAAGTATTTGATAGAGTTGTCACAACAAGCCTTCTGAATCGAGGTAGCTTCTTGAATAGAAATGAGGATCCGCATCCGACCTGCATTTAGACTGAATGAGGAATTGCTATAAATGAGAGCATTTTTATCATACCAGATCACATGGAGAAGCTCTGTAATATCAACTAAGAAATGATTTTTTATTTGAGGTCCAAACAGTTCTTTAGTTGTAGGATGAGAGAGTCAAGAAGAATCCATCTATAATAAAAAATGTCAAAGATATAGTTCCAAAGAGCTGAATCGGTAGCACAAGATAGAAAAATATGGTTAGTATCTTCTCTATGTTGGTTACATAGGTGACATTTAGAGAAAATTTGAATCCCAAAGGATTTAATACAAACATCAATGGGGACTCTATTGTTCACAATACACCAAACAAGAGTAAAACTAGAGGGCTTAATCCAAGGCTTATCAAAAAAATTTAACCACTGAAATTGTTATCCAAATTTTGAAAATTGTGATTGTAAAATTTTTTGGAGTTAAGAACACCATTATGAGAAGGTTCCCAAATAAGGATGTCATCTGAGTTGGAATAGAGATAATTATCAATGACATGAATAATGTTATTAGTAAGGTTAGAGGTCAGAGAATTTAACACCTCCTTGATAGTACGATTAGTGTTTTCTAGTAAATTATTAGGAGGAAACATGGAGATTAAAGGGGTACCAGTCTAGTTTCCTAACAAAAAATTTATGGAAGAGTCATTTCCAACTATCCATCTCAAGTTAATCATGATGTTGGAAAAGGTCTATCTAATGGATGAAAAAATAAAAGAGCTAATATAGTTTGAATTGCATTTCTTAAACTTATTAAGGAATATTTTTTTGAGAAAAGAAATGGAGTCTGAATCATTGTGAAGGAGGTTCCAAGTAAGTCTGGATTGTAAGGCCTCATTGAAAATATTAAGGTTTTAAATTCCAAGGCTACCTTTTTCCAAAGGCTTAAAACAAGAATTCCAAGGGATGGTCATGAGTTTCCTTTCAAGCGTGCTCCCTATCTAAACAAAATTCTTAACGTAGGAATTTATTTTTTTGAGGAGACCAATAGGACATTTATAGACCATCAATGATTAGAACATTTTAGAGACAATTTTAGATTTAACCAGATAGATTCTTCCATCCATGGAGAGGGATTTACCCTTCCAAGATGAGAGTTGATTGAGAATTTGGTCTACAGTGTTGGAAAAGTAACTAGCTTTAGGTATTCCCCAAAAAATAGGAACTCCAAGATAAGTGAAGGGGAAGGAACCTTCTTTAATATCTATAATATTAGTAATGGTACTTTTTCTAGTAGAGGGAATTTTTTTCCCAAAGAAAACAAAGGATTTGTTCCAGCTAATGTTTCGACCAGATATTTCTTTATAATGATAAAGGCAATTTTTGAGACTTTTAATGTTCTTTTTTATCACCTTATAAGAAGATAATAATATTATTAATATAGAGGAGATGTGTGGGAACATTTAAATTTCTAGAATCATGGATAGGTTTAATCTTATTCTGATCAACAAGGCGAGTAATAAATCTACTAAGGTAATCTTCCACGATTGAGAAAAGAATAGAAGAGAGGGGGTCACCTTGCCTAACTCCCTTGGTGAATTTAAAGTAACCCTTAGGGGAACCATTGACGAGGATGGAAATAGTTGTTAAATTGAAAAGAGTCTTTATTCTACCAATTAATGATTCATTGAAACTAAAACTGTGCAAAACTTTGAAAATAAAAATCCAATCAATGGTGTGAAAGTTATTTCTAATATTGAGTTTAATTGGTCACTTTACATGATAATATCCAAGACCATCCTAAAATCACCTTTCAATCGTCAACTAATTACTAGTCAGAGATAGAGAAAAACACTGAAGCTCAGTGAAGCGTGCAGAATACTCAAGCACATTCATAGTGCCCTGATGAAGATTCATGAACTCCCTAGCATGATCCACGCTCAGATTCTATGGAAAGAAGTGATCATAGAAGGCTATATGGATATCTTCCTAGACCATAACTCGATGATTCTTTGACCATGATATAATGTCCCACTAGTGCTTGATAGAGTCAAATAACATATAAGTCATGAGATTGTCCCTCTTATCTAGATGTGTCTAAAGATATTTTAAGATAGACACCATAACCTCCAACCTCAACTCTATTGCATGAGGTCCAATATCCCCCATGAAGGTGGGAGGATTCAGCTGTTAGAAGTATCAAGTCAGCTCTTCCATAGTAGGGGTAGGTCGAGGAGCACCCAAAATAGACTACATGAACCGAAGAAAACTATCTCAGAATTGGGAATCAGCACCTAGTGGAAGATCAGAAGGAGGTTCCTCTAGTGGCACTACAAGGGGTACCATGGGTGGCTCAGGTCCCACAACCTCTATAGTGTTCTCATCACTACTCTCTTGGAGTAAAACACAAGGACATCATAGTAGAATATCTCTACAATTTCCAAGTGAACTCCTTATAAAAGATTCATAATAGATAGGACAAGAAAACAAGAAAGCGATAAGAAAAAGCATGTTCAAAACCTCACTAAAGCATGAAAAAACTCTTAGCCTACTTCTAGAGCCAGGTTTAGATGATGTAGAAACACAAAATAATTACTAAGAACATGGTAAATATAACCTACTGCCCATTTCTATGGTTAGTTTCAGGTCAAGGTCTCCAAACTCTCATGTAAAGAGACCATTTCATTTTAAAGGTTGTATTCATTTTATTTAATTTATAGGTTTCAAATCCCTTTAAATAGTTGAATTAGGTGGATCACCATTCCAATTTATAAGGCCCTATACACCATATAAATTGGAATTGGGCATCCACTTAATCCAAATTAGAACACATTCGTATAAGAATAATTTCCATGTTACATAAATCTAACAAAAATGGCACTACCAGGCTCAATAACCAAGGTACAAACTGCAATCACATGAAAAATAGGAAATACATGCTGAATATAGATATGGAATGGCATAATTCATGAATTTTGAATTCCTATTTTTCCCAGTATGATGCATGTAATGAAATTACCTAATTTCACCAATCCTGGGTAAAAGAATTCATCATTTCAATAATACCAATATCAATAACATCACAAAATAATCATGTCACCTAATGGTGAAGTCATATCAACTTTAAATATCATAAGTAGTAACAAAATTTCCCATCCTAGGTAAATTGGGTTTCCCTTGTACATGGGTTATCTACGTCCAAGAACATGTTCAATTATAAATTCCTTTAACTACTAGTCTCATGTCTAATACCAAATAGTAAGAAAAATGGAAAATATGATTTGATACCACTTTGTAGAATCCCTTAACACTTTCCACTCAATAGTGACCAAATACGGTGGGACATAAGACCTCAAGCGCACCTCCCCAAATTCTAGAGGATTCTGACTAGTAGTAAGAGCCTAGAGTGTGTCAGTGGGGAGACTATGCCCTCATATATTAGAGCATGCATAGTAGTAAATAATAGATAATAAATGGTGGAAGCATAAATAAGAACGTAATTCAGGGGAAGTAATTTAATAAACAAAACAATATAAGTAAAATACTGGAGGAAGCAGAATAATAATAATAAATACAACAAGATGATGATGATTTCATATGTATATATAAAATGTTAGTACAGGGGAACATGGGAGACAGTAATATACTACATTCCATACAAAAATACCAAAAAATAACAAAACCTTCTACAACTAGAATCTCAAGCATAAGCTTGATCCTCTACCCCCAAACTCCCTCATAGAGCTGTAAGTCAATCAAGTATTGGAAGCCACACACTTCCCATTATCCATACCTATGATCATAAAATTTTCTTGGTTTCTAAAGGAGGCCCAAGAAGGGTGTGATATACAATATCAGTAGGTCAGCACCCATGGTGTCTAGGAAAAGCCATTTTCTGTAATAAATAAATGATAATGTGTCATGAATAATAAATAAATGTAGGGAAGGAAATAAATAAATGAGTAACCACTTTGGTCCGGGTTCCTAAGTGGACACCCAATCGACACCACCTGCTTCGACCTAAGCTATATATCTAAAAAGATGTAACTATGCAAGTCATAACAAATATATAAGGGCCAATGTAATCAGAGAAACTAAGGAAGGTGGACCCCATGATTTTGCTTTGTCTTGGTGGTCCCATTTCCATGTCATTGTTCAAGCTTGATCATTATATTTAAATAAGAAACATTCCATATGGAATTAGAAATTAGTCAGTCCATAAAGTCCAAAGGTGGAGTCCCAACCCCATCCAAGGAGATCTGAAAAGAATCCCAAGGGTCGCTACAAGTGTCTCTGATAGAACCAATTCCACTAATTCCATCAAAGGAAACCCATACAATATCCCTTGTATCACTCATGGAATGGTGACTCTAAGTCCATACCAAGTATCTTATATAGGGGAATGGGTATCAGCCGAGGCATGACGTAGCCATCATGCCAACAAGTCCATCCTTGGTTTCTCCCTTAGGGAACCAGAATCACTCATGAGTTTAAGTAAAACTGCCTGAAGAGCTCATACATGGCAAGGAGATGTATCACTCTCGACACATCAAGTGAATCCAAATGAACACAAAAATTCCATCCATGGAATCCTTAATTTTGGACCCATGTTGTCTCCCAGCCCATAGTAGGTGATCCATATCAACCAAGGCACATCACAAGGAAATTAATATATATATGTTACCAAATTCCATAAAATAAACATTTCAAAACCACATGCTCACTAAGCTAACCAACTATACAATTTTATCAAACCAATTGCGGAATAATTATATAGAAAAGGAACATGGAATTAATGTGAGAAAAGTATAAGAATGAGGTATAAGCTTCAAGTAATAACATATATATAATAAAATCTCATAAATAACATCTCAAAATCACAATCTCACAAGATTACCCAATAATAGAATTCAATTCAAGGAAATCAAGCAAGGCACATTGGCATTTAGCCCAAGCACAATAGGCATGGAAAAAGAAAAAAGCATTAAGAACATGACATAACATATAAAGAGATAACATAAGGCATAGATCACATGACCAATCATTAATCATTAAGAATTTGAATTTAAAGGAGGGGGGGACAAACTCATGGCTCAAAATCTATCTCAATTCAAATTGTAAATTAAGGCATTTAACCAAGGGGAAACACACAAACATAAGGTGGATAGAAACACAAAACATGGGGAAAATCTATATAGTATTGGAACACCTAAAGTGGTGTAAAAATATAATTTGAACACCCAAAAATGTGTTTCACCATAAGAAAACATCACAAAATTCATGTGAAACCCATTACTTTAATTATTATACATCTTCAAAGAGAGACTGTAAGGTTCTGGTGTGCGGCACTACAGTGTATTATTTAAAATGAAATGAAAAGATAATGAAGGAACTAAACCACCTACATAGATGTAGTAGAGACCCACACATCCATTATCGAGGATTGATATAACCTATAATGAAATAAATCAAAGGATTCATCAAATGCACTGAAAATATAAAAAAATTAGTCTCACCAAAATAACACAAGGGATGGATGAGGAACCCTGAAATAGAATAGAGTGGATTAGAGAGCTTACCTAAAGCAATATATTTATTCTAAAAGTGATAGAATTGGTTGAGATAGAAGAAGCCCTATGGAGGATGAGAAAGGACCTCACACACAAAGGGGGAGGAGAAAATCACTAGAGTAGAGAGGGGGAAGAAAAGAAAATGGATTAAATAATTTAAAGGAGGTATTTTGGAAATTTAAACAAAAAAACAAGGGCACATGGTTTGGTCACACGTTTGGATAAACCGTGTGCCAATTGTGTTATATTATGAGACGATGCACCCGTAAGGGGCTCTCAGAGTTAGGGTTTCCCCCGCCGTCGCCTTCATTCCCCCGTGGAGGATCTGCTGTGAGTTCTTCTGGAATTCTCTGTTTCATGTTTGCAGCTCTCCCTCCTGCTTCGGTTTCAAGCTCGGATTCCATAGCGCTTCGGTTCACGATCCTCAGGCGTAAGACCGGTTTGCGACGAGGTCGCTTTGTTTGCTGGCTCACTCTTTGGAGCGTTCGTGGGTTCACTGTTTATTGTGGCATAGTGTCTTATTGGTTTGTCAGAGCTTGAGGGTTGGGGTCATGATATGACGTATTTAATGCCTCGAAGGTTCGTGGTGGTCTTATCCGGCCGGACTGTTGGCGGCGACGGGATATGATTGGTTGATCTTTGCACCCGAGCTTGGGGATGGGTTTCTTTTGGTTTGATTTCAGTTTTTGGAAATGGTTTTGCAATGTTCTTGGTGGTGTGCAGTGGCATCGCGGTTGAGGTATGGTTCAATTTCCCGCGACTGGTCAGGGCGAAATCGTGATGGTTTCTTATTGATTATTTTTGCGTTTCTATTGATTTGGTGATGATTTTTGGGTTCGTTGATGTTGGTGTGGTGCTGTATGGATCGCGGTTCAGGCGATAGTGGTGTGAATGCCAGTGTTTGATGGTCACTGGTGTATTGTTTTTGTGTTTGTTATTGTTAATTGCTTGTTGTTGTTCTCTTCAGATGGGGACAACGATGACATGATGTTTGGAGGTCATCAAGAGTGAAGGTGATGTATCCTTCGACGAAGACGGTGAAGATGAAGCTCGCCGATGATTCGTTTGATGGGGATAAGTCAGAAACCACGTGGTGTTTGTTTTGAGGTAGGTCGTGGCTCGAGGCGGTGCAGAAATCGAGAGGACCCGTGCTTCGAGGCCGTCGGTTCGTGGCTCAAGGTGCGCAGTTGATTTGTTTTTGAAGGTTTGAATTTTGAAATTGAGATGTGGTGGATTTTGAATGTGTGATGATTTGGATCTATGTATGGTTACCACTTTCCAAAAAGTGGCTTTTATAAAATACCAAAAAAAGTTTTCTGGTCAATTGTGTTCTATTCACTGTTATATGGGGGAACCTCGCATAGTTAGGCACACGATTTGACTAATCATGAAAAAACTATGCAAAACCCAATGTCCAATATCAGCAGTTGGGTCTCATGGCTATACACCTAAGGTCACATGATTGTAAACTAACAGTGTGGCCCATTATTCTCTAGTTTATGCTATCGTACAGTTTAGGGAAACTGTTCGTGCTGGGTGGAATAGTTTCTACTAACCGTTCAACCCAGTCTTTTATTCACTTTTCGGGGCTTCGGGATTTGAATGAGCCCTGGACGCCCCCAAATACTCCATAATTTTTTTAGGAATCATTATAAGGGAAATTTTAAGGAAATTTAAACCATAAAATAAATTGTCTATACCTTTGAGAAAATACTATACGTTACAAGGTGAATAACTAAAAACACATTCCATTAAAACAAAATCATTAGCATAATATGGAAAGAATAAAAACTGATCAAATAATTCTATATAAATAATCACATGAGAATGAAACTTAACCATGGATATTATACTAGTCAAATAATCAAATAGATTATCCATAAATAATATCATAGTGAGGGAATTCATAATGCGGGACATTATAAAAATACCGTCAAGTCTTCAGCCAAGACACCACACATAATTGGGTAAGGCATCAGTCAACACCCAAACTAGTCTGTCACATGAGACCTACTAATTCCATGAGGGAATATAACGAGATTTTATTAACACATTCTAAGTCCAATTAACTACTCATATTCTAGGGGTGAAATTTAATCAACATATATAATCATATTGAAAATAACAAATGAAATGTTAATAACATTCCCCAAATAATAAACATAATTATAAACAGACAAGTATAATATGATGAATGGTATCAAAATTGAACATCCACAATAAAAAATATCATAGAAAATTAAATAAAATATGATAGAAGGTATCAAAAGATATAATCCCCAATGAAGTAAAATATCCAACAAAAAGTGATGATATAGATGAAAATACTCTAATAAAATCATTGAAAATTTTATGATAGAAATACAACTTTTACATTGATGTTATTTACTTAAAAAGACACACAATTATAAAATAAATATTTTTATTTTAAAATGTAATTTTAAACTTATAATGGATTAATCAAGGAATTAAGATGTCAGGAAAGTGGGAAAATCTTCTCATGTGTATAATTTAAAAAACATTTCCTTTAAACATTGAAAATGCAACATTTAAAAGCTATTTTTAAAAGAAAGTGTGAGCATTAATCAAATGAATAAATTATGTGTATCATATGTAAATAAATATAAAACAAGTGTAAATAAAATATAAAATATTAAAAATTCGTTTCACACATTATCATATCATGACATAATCAATGAAGTACGAGTTTAACCCAATGAAAAGATATTGGGTTAATAATTCCCTTATCACTTTGTAATCAGTTGAACCGTATGAACCATTAATGATCATCAAATGAAACATTGAATACCATGAATATAAATAGATTCATGATAAGATATATCAAAGTGAAGTATACATAAAAAAAATATGGGATAAGTGGTGAATAAGGCACATCTCATGGAAATAAAAGCGAGATGAGAAAACCCTTACCATCTTGTAATTAGTCGAATCGTATGCTCCATAAAAGAAATAATTATAAAATGAAGAGTTGAATAACATGGATAAAATGAGATATATTATATATAAATGGGAGATATATACACCACACTAAATAAATTAGCAGTGAATAAGACATATTTCTCACTGAAATAAAAAGTGGGAGGAGAAAATCCCTGCCTTATGACCGAAAGCATTTTTCACTTGTACTTAATGTCCTGGAAAATCAAATTAGATTCATTAATAAATTAATTAATAAAAAATTAAATGTATAATTTATTTATTATAGTTTTATTATATTTTTATGAACATTTTGACAAGTTATAGATTTCAATTTCATCATTCTGGGAGTGTTTGGTTTCTTGGTTTTCTTGATCGGTTCACTTGTATTCAAGTATAGAAGTTCATGTAAAATGAGAATAATTATCTAGAATTGAAATTATATGTTATTAATGAACAAAAATAAGTTATAAATTTCATTATATTTCATTATTTTAAATGGTTTTAGGATTATTCACAGGATAAAATGTTAATGAAAATGATTTAATTTATTTTGGTGATTTTTACGACCATCACGAACTTATATCATTTTATTTAATATAATGTTTATATATTGGTTATAAAACATTATATACATATAATATGTATAATAAAATATTATTTAACCATAATAATGGATTTATGACTAATATTAAAGGTGGTAAATGGAAAATTAAAACTCGTCATCCACGAGGGCGGTGAATCAACACATCACACACAATGTCTTCTTTTTTATAATAAAAGGATAGGAGGAGATGTTTTATGATGGATTATTACATTAAAAAAATAAAATTACTATATATATATATATGATAATTTATTTATCATACCTTTTCGACAAGTTAGGTAACAAGATAATAATAAAATAAAAGAAAAGAAATGAAATTAAAAGAGAATGAAAGGGGATATTACCTCTTGAATTTCTTCTCCTTGAGAATCTCCATAAGGAACTTGAGTTGGGTATTTTATTGATACCAGAAGCTATTTTACATGGGGGAGATTATTTTTATGGTAATTGGGAATAATTTAGACAAATTAAAGGCTTAAAAGGTTTTTGGATAAGGGGTGGTGAGGGGTGGTATTTATAGGGAAGTAGTGGGGTATTTTTTTTGAATATTTTATTCATTTGTTTATTATTTTGGATCAAAACTATCAATAATGTTTATTATTGTGACTAATTAAAGTAAATAGTTCATGTGAGTTCAAAATAATGGTTCTTAAATCATCCATACAAAATCCTTGACACAAAAAATATTGTATTTGGATTTTAATTTTAAATACCGTAAATTACCATATTTCACTATTCATAAAAAATTTAATTATTTTAGAAAAATACGAAAACATTAACCATAATTTTTTTTATATGTATATTTCCAAAATGGAATCCATTTTATTGAAATAATTTTTAAAATTTTTCAGATTTAATTTTTAAATAAAATCATCATTTATTAAAAAAATACTGATTTTAATATTATAACTGATTTTGTGACACTTTGAAAATTTAATTAGGGTCTCATAAAATTATATTATGATTAAAATGAAACAAAATATTAATTTATGACTCTATTTTATGAATATAAATTTTCTTTTAAATCATTATATTAATTATAAAATTGTTAATAAATATTTATGCTTCACAGAAATACCAACATTTAATTTAACATTTTTTTAAAAATTTATAATCTTATTACATGATATAAATTTATCATATTTAATTTATGATATACCTATATTTTATTAATAATTTCATAGGTGAGGTTATTATTCTAATGTATAGGTTACTATTCCTAATCGTCACATCACTATTCCAATGTTAATGTTAATATTTAATAGTATATCATGGTTAGTTTAAGCTCGATGTTTCATGAATCATAAGCTATCAAATATTTTCAATTTAAAAGAGACATACCATAAAATATCAGGGTGTTACATTCTCCCCTCCATGAAAAATTTCATCATCAAATTTTATATAATTTCACATTATAAAAATATTTTCGTAGTTCATCATCCTAATTTCCTTTGGTTCCCACTTCATCTATTCAATTTTATTATTATTCCAAAGTACCTTTACCATATGAGTTTTATGATTCCTCAACACATGTTATCTACTATCTATAATCTATAAAGGATCTTTAAAATTAGATAAATCAGGTTCCAAATTTAGTTCATCATAGGGGACTACATGTGTTGGGTCTAGAATGTAGTTCCATAACAAAGAGATGTGGAACACATCCTGAACTTTGGATAGAATTGGTTTCATTACTAATTGGTAAGTTATATATCCAATTAATTATTTAATTTTAAAATGTAAAATGTACCTAGGGTCCATTTTTCCTTTAATTCAAATATTATAACACCCTTCTATGGAGATACCCTTAATAAGACATGATCTACCACTTGAAACTCCAAATCATTCTTCCAGTTATTGGTATATCTATTTTTCCTAAATTAAGATACATTGATATTATTTTGAATAGTATTTAACTTTATTTCTGTTTCCTACAAAGGTTCAAGTTCTTCAAGATTCCTTTAACCAACTTCATCCCAACAATTTGGTGTATGAAATCTATTTTGATATAACGCTTCATATGGCTCCATTTGAATAATTGAATAGAAACTATTGTTATTGAAAAATTATATCAAATGTAAATAATACTCCCACATACCTTGAAAGTCATGTGAGAATGTTCTCAACAAGTCTTCTAATGTTTGAATAATCCTTTCAGACTATCCATCAGTTTTGAGGGTGATAAGGAGTACTCAAATGAATCTCAGTATCCAAATCCTTCTAAATACTTTTCCATAATTTTAATGTAAAATGGGGATCTCCATAAAAAAAATAGAGGTGAACCATGAAGTATTAAAAAATCATTAATATAGAGTCATAGAAGGATCTCTAGTGGAAAATCCACCCTTATAGCATGGAAATGTGTAGATTTGGTAATTCGATAAATATTTTCCCATATTACATCATATTTTCTTGGAGTATTTTATAATCTAGTGACAAAATCCACAGTAATTTCATCCCATTTCCATGTAGGAATAGGTATAGGTTGCATAAATCCTCTAGGATATTGTATTTAAGACTTAACCTACTGAAAAACTAATAATCTTGAAGCATAATTAGAAACTTCATGCTTCATATAATCCCATAAAAAATTTCCTTCAAATCTATATGAATCATAGTGATACTAGGATGTATAGAGAAATTCGATCTATGATTATCTTCCAGTAATTCCCTTTTTTACCTGATGTATTGAGGGAACATAGTTACTCTTCCCAAATACCAAAATGCCATCTTCATATAGGAATCCTACCAATTTTCCAGGATTCACAGATTTAATTTTCTTTTTAAAAATTCTCATCATCAGACTGAGAAAATTTTATCTTTTCCAATAAATATGGTTTGGAAACCATTTGAAAAAGCAAGGATGTTTCAATATCCTTGATAATTCCCATATCCATCTTTACCAGATACATGTACATAAGATCCCTGTCAATAATAATTTTGTTCAAAACTGCACGATCCTTCATGCTCAATGTATATGCTACCTTATTTTCCTTACTTAGGTGGTAGTGTATTGAACAATAATAATCCTTGAGTAGATAGAGCCATCAAATTTTCATTATGTTTATTTATTTCTTTGATATGGTATATTTCAAAATATTGTGATCTATTTATATCTCACATATTTCACCATCGAGATAGTGTCTCTATATATTTAGAGAAAATATTACAGATGATAACTCAATATCATGAGTTGGATAGTTTTTTTCATGAGTTATTAACTTCTTTGATTCATAGGAAATAAATCTATCATTTCTCATATGGACATAACTAAGTCCTCTCTTCGATGCATCACTATAAATCCCAAATCCACCCTTTCTCAATGGTAGAGTCAATATCATAGCATTTAATAATCTCCTCTTCAATTCATAAAATAATTATTCATATTACTTTTTCCAAATAAACTTAACCCCTTTACGAGTAATATTGTTTAACTTGTTAGCTAATCAGGAAAAATTATGAATGAAATGTCGATAGTAGCCTACTAAACCAATGAAACTACGTACCTCAGATATGTTTGTTGGTGTAGGTCGTTCCTATACTACCTTTTTATTCACAGGATCAAATTAGATTCCATCCTTGGAGACAATATAGTCAATAAAAGAAATAGTTTGAAGCAATAATTAACACTTAATAAACTTCCCTTATAACTGTTTTCTTCTAAGAGACACTTGAAAAAACTGTATGTGGTTATCATAGTCCTTGTAGATTTTGGAGTGCACCTAGATATAATCAATAAATAACACACAAAAATTATCAACATATTCCTTGAATACTCTATTTATTAGATCCATAAAAACATAGGGTGCATTAGTGAGTACAAATGAAATTATTATAAACTCATAATGATGATACCTTGTTCAAAATGATTTCTTTTGAATATCTTCCTTATTTACAAGAAAATGATGATATCTAGAACATAGATCAATCCTTAAAAAATACTAAGATCTATGAAGTTATTCAAATAATTCATAAATGTGAGGAAGATGATATATGTTATTTTTCATAATAGCATTAATCACCATATAGTCAATGCACAACCTCATAGACCTATCTTTCTTCTTAATGAAAAAAACAGGAGATCCCCAGGGTGAGACACTAGGGTGTACAAATACCTTATCACACAATTACTCTAGTTGTTTATTTAACTATATTAACTCCACCATGGCCATTATATATGGAGACTTTGATATAGATCTTGCATTAAGGATTAAATCAATAGAAAAACCAAATTCTCACTATGGAGGATGTACATGTAATTTCTATGGAAATACATCAATGTATTTCTATAAAATAGGTACATCATAAATTTAAAGATCACCTTTTTCATATATAGGTTTTATATTCTCTATGTATACAAGAATATAATTTAGTAGAGATATTGGAGGTGGATCTAGATATGAAATAGATGATGAATCCCCCCCTCTAATGATAAGAAATTTTATATCTTCATCACGAATCATAATTTCCTTTCACTTTGTAATAAATTTTTGCATTATATTTTGAAATCCAATCCATACAATGGATTATATAAAAATAAAAAATAGTTATGATAATAAAATTAGTAATTATATAATGTTTATGTGACATAATTTGAACTCCATGAAACATCTTTATTGTAATAATGATCCATTACATCCACCAGGTTCCATTTATAAACAATTTCATACACTATATTAGATTATGAAATTTTAAAAATAATGAAAAACATAAAAAAATTCATTTATAAATAATATAAAAATCATAATCTTGGTTACCTTGGGAATATTCTAAAAGATATTTATAGGGTTATATTTCCCTAATCTATGTTTTCCTAAATATAGTTTCAAAATTTTCTACTAAAATTGCCTCTGATACCAACTGTAAGGACCCAAACCCTAGTAGTCTGGAGCCAATGCCTTACTTTATTACATTGGTACTAAGTACAAGTGATTAAATCTCAAAGGAACTGATACTTTAGTATATTTTGAAAACAATATACAGGCATAATTATTACATTGTAACATTAAATGAAGAAAACATTGTAATTCCATTGGAATCACCCCTATTCTCCTAGATTGTCCCTACATGTCAATCCTAATATAAATCTTGGAATCCTAGGAAAAAATGAAACATATGAAAGGGGTGATCTAAAATTCTAATTAAGGTTAATAATAAAGAGGAATCTATCATAAATAAGCGTAAAAATAAGTAAACATTAATAATTAAAAACAAATTCCATTTAAACATAATCTTGAGAATAATATGGAAAGAATAAAAACCGAACAAATAATTCTATATAAATAATCACATGAGAATGAAACATAACCATGGATATACTACTATTAGAATAATAACATGTATTATTATAACTTATATCATAATGATGGAATGCATAATGAAAGACATAATAAACATAGCGTCAAATCTTAGGCAAATATACCATACATAATCGGGTAAGACATCATCCAATACCCAAACTAGTTTGCCTCATGAGACCTACTGATGCATTGAGGGGATATAGAGGGACCTTCCTAACACTTACTAATTCCAATTCATTCCTCATATAATATGGGTGAAACATTATCAACATATACATTCATATTGAAACTATCATATGAAATGTTAATAACTTTCCCCAAATAATAAACATAATCATAAACTATCCAGTATAATATGATGAATAATATCAAAATTTCACATCCACATTCAAAATGATCATAAAAAATTCAATAAAAATATAGTAGATGGTATCATAAGAGATCAACCTCAATTAATCAAAATACATATCAAAGAGTGTTGAAATAGATGAAAATACTCTACTAAAATCATTGAAAAATTACTAATAGAAATACCACTTTTACTTTTAAATAATTTATTTATAAATATGAAAAATTATAAAAGAAAAGATTTTATTTGAAAATGAACTTGTAAACATTTAAAGGATTCTACAAGGTATTAATATTTTAGGAAAGTGGGAAAATACACTCATTCTGTATAAGTTAAAAAAACATTTCCTTTAAACTTTTAATATAAAATTATTTTTAATAGAAAGTTTGAGTGTTAACAAAAAATTATCGATTATGTGTATCATATGTAAATAAACATAAAAAAGTGAAAATAAAACATAAGATAATCAAAATTAATTTCACACATAATCAAAACATAACATAATCAACGAATTACAAGTTTAACCCAAAGAAAGGAAATTAGGTTAAGAATTCCATTACCACTTTGTAACAAGTCGAGCCATATTCCCCATTAATGATCATCAAATGAAACATTGAATACCATTAATATTAACATATTCATGATATTATATATCAAAGGGCAGTATAAATACACCACACATAAGGAATAAGTGGCCGATAATGAATGTATCAAAGAAAAAAGTGAGATTAGAAAACCCTTACCATTATGTAATTAGTTGAATCATATTCCCTATAAAAGAAATAATTTTAAAATAAAGCATTGAATGCCAATATAATAATTAAATTAATGATATTATATATCAAATGTTAGTATATAAACAACACAAAATAAATTAGTGGTTAATAAGACATATTTCACAAAGAAATAAAAAGTGAGAGGATAAAACCCTTACCTTATGCCCGAAAGTGTTATACACTTGTATTTATTGTCTTAGATAATCAAATTAGATTAATTAATTACATAATTAAAAACCAATTAAAAATATATTTTATTAATTATAATTTTATTAACTTCATTTATTTCCATTTTTATGAGTTATAAATTTCAATTTCATCATTCCGGGAGTGTTCATTTTCTTGGTTTTCGTGATCGGTTCACTTGTATACAAGAATAGAAGTTCATGTAAAATGAGAATAATTCTACAGAATTGAAATTATATGTTATTAATGAATATAAATAATTTTAAATGGTATTGTATTTTATTTTTTATAATATTATGATGATTCAATAGATAAAATGTTAATGAAAATGATTTAATTTATTTTGGAGTTTTTTACGACCATCACAAAATTATATCATTTTATTTAATATAATGTTTATATATTGGTTCCAAAACATTATTTAACTTATAATATTTTTAATGAAATATTATTTAACCATAATAATGGTTTTATGTCCAGAATTTATGGTGATAAATGGAAAATGAAAACTCGTCGTCCACGAGGGTAGTGAATCGACACATCACGGATGATGTTTTCATTTTTAGAATAAAAAGAGAAGAGAAGAGGTTTGATAACTGATTATTACATTAAAAAAACAAATATCCAGTATATATATGATAATACATTTATAAATACTCTTCATAGAGTGGAGGTGATGGGATAATAATAAAATAAAATAAAATTAAATAAATTAATAGAGAACGAAAGAGGATTTTACCTCTTGAATTTATTATCCTTGAGAACCTCCTTATGAAACTTGGGTTTGGTATTTTATTGGGACCAGAAGATCATGGATGTAGGGGAGAGTCTTGGGAAGGGAATTTGTAAGAATTTATACAAGATTCAAGGTTGATATGGTGTGAGGACAATGGGTAGTAATGAGTGGTATTTATAGGGAATGAGAAGGATGTTTTTGATTATTTTATTCTTTTGTTTATTATTTTGGATCAAGACTATCATTAGTGTTTTTTCTTGTGAAAAATTATAGTAACTAGTGCATGTGAGTTTGAAAAAATGGTTCTTATATCATAAATACACAATAAATGACTTAAAAATTCATGTATTTGGCTTATAATTTTAAATACCGTAAATTAGCATATTTCATTATTCATAAAAAAATAATCTATTTTAAAAAAATCCAAAAAATACATCCTAATTTTTTTATGTGTATATTTAAAAAATGGACTCCATTTTATGAAAATAATTTTCTAGATATGATAAATTTAATTTTTAACTAAAATCCTCATTTATTCAAAAAACAACAATTTTAATATTATAACTGAATTTTTAACACTTTGAAAAATTAATTATGGTATCATAAAACTATATTATAATTATAATGACAAAAATATTAATTTATTAATATATTTTATGAAAATAAATTTTCTTTTCAGTCGTTTTATTAATTATAAAATTGTAAATAAATATTTACCTTTCACAAAAATACAAACATTTAATTTAAAATTTCTTAAAATATATATTTACTTATTACATGATATAAATATATCTTATTTCATTTATGATATACATAAATTTTATTTATACTTTCATAGGTGATTTTATTATTCTAATGGAAAGGTTACTGTTCCTAATGGTCATATTACTATTCCAACAGTCTTGTTAATATTTAATAGTATATCATGGTTCGTTTAAGCTCAGTGTTGCATGAAACATAAGCTATCAAATAGGTTAAATTTAAAATATACCTACCATAAAATCTTGGGTTATTATAATATCCAAAAGGATAATGTACCCTTAAAGGATTGTGATATTTTCCTAAATATCATAATGACTACCAAAACCATAATGGGTGGAGAGTTTTCTAGGTAGAAATCTTAGTAAAAATTCACTGTCATAGGCCATCAATGGTGGTTTCCTATTCATTAATTAAAAATAATTTTAAAACTCAAGTATTAATAGGATATAATACCTAAAACACAAGGGAATCGTTAGAAAAATTCTCAGCCTTTCCCACTTGGATATCAATACCCCCAGAAATAATTTTTTATAAATTTTCAAATGGCCAGTTTAGGGAAACTGGTAACCATACAACCAAACATCATGCGGGTCAAGCAAAACACCAAACATCCAGATACAATTCAAATTTCAGCGGTTCAAGTTCAAATGAAAAATTCAAGAGAACCACGCGCCACCTAGAGCCGCACACCACCTCGAGTTGCGTGCCACCGCATAATCCCAACATCACTCTAACCACGTGACCACCTCGAGCCACACACCCACCTTGAGATGCGGGTCGACGCAAATCTCAACACCGCCTCCAGCCATGTCGCCGAAGAGAAATTCTGACCTTCAGCATCCATCGACATCACCGAAAAACAACAGATCCACACCGTTCAGACATATCCACATCCCCAGAACACCGATGAGCTTCACCGGCATCCGTCATCACCTGCAATCACCCTCGCCGGCGTCAAATAACAGAGCACCACACCGAATCTCCGCCGGTGGGATCACACTGAAAACCTTCATCGTCAAACCTTCAACATCAACCAAGAGGGTTTGCCTCCTGAGAAACATAAACGTCGTCCCTCCTACTTTCCAACACCATCGAATCACGCCGCCATATTCACTACTTTACATAACAAGTTAACATATTTAATATCAATAAAAATTATTTTATTAATTTTCACACACACATATAAAAAAACTCAAAGAACAGCCTAAACATCCTCCCACAATTGCTAATAATGACTAAAATTCACCCAGGTATGTCTTAACCCTTGGTTTTGAGTGCCCTAACCTTAGTCCTTGTCATTATAATTGAATAATATACAATATAATGTTCAATTAATGAAATTTTACCAATAATATATTAGAAAAAATACCAAATATATTATTATAAGTGTTTAATTAGTTTAAACCTATAATAATCCCATGAAATCAAAAATATTACCTGTAAACCTATATTCCTATACATGATGCATGAATACAAGTACTCATACCAATTATACCTAAGAAAAACCCAAAAATAGTAATAATAGAACAATATAATATGATAGTATAAAACTATAAAATCTCATCCAATAAAAACAATCCCATTATAATGGTAATTAAATTTTCTACTATAATGTGGTATTCAAAAAAATCAATACCTTTCCACTTGATTTTATAACAACCAATCTCTATTATACCAAGAAAACATAGTTTTTTAAGATAAAAGGGACTACAATTCATGTTTTTAATTCTCATGCCAGAATCAATGGACCTGAGTTAGAGGTCCACCTAACTTCATTTGCTCCAAATCATGATCAAGACGCTAATGAATAGTAGGGATGGCATATACCTTAACATGGGTAGATTATTTCCTCAATATTAGATAATAATTAGTGTAAATATATCATGTAAGGGGTACATACATCAACCAATAGAATTGAAAAATTATGAAGTAATAGACAATATCATCATAAAAAATATCATATTAGCATAAAATTACTTGTATATCAATTTAAAATGGAGTCCTACATGTTGTAAGATCCCAAACATTTCAAAAGATTAATCATGCTCATTTTCAGGTACTCTTTTTCATTGTTTTGGTTATACCATGTGTGGGATTTGTTTCAGGGTTATTTTGGGTGAAAATTGGGAATTGTGGATGAAAAAGGGGTTACACACAATTGGCTTATGGTTAGGGAAAATCATGTGGTTAGGCCTAGGAAACTATGCACCCTATTTGGAGAGACAAGCGGTGGGGCGTGGTTGGTGCACAATTTTTCCAATCCGTGTAACCACCCTCCCCAAACTATGCAACCTAAGGTAGATTATAATTGCATGGTTGGGAAAATGTTTGTCAAATAATGTGCCACTTAAGAGAAACTATGTGACCCCTATGATGTGAAACATGATTAAGGAATACAATTTGACACACCATGTGTCCCTTCCCAAGAAACCATGTGTACATATTTTTAATCCTCCTAAAATATACTTAAAATAACCAAACCCCCTGGTATTAACCCATATTTTCCCCCACTCATCCCTTAACAATTTACTTCATTTTTGGAAGCTCCTGAGAGGATTCAAAGGCTCTTCAAACCCATTTATTTATGAATAAAATATCTAATTGAAGGATCATCTCCTCTACAACATGTTATTACTTCCCCAATTAGCATCCTCTCTTTCCCATTTCTCTTTTCGGATAAATAGGAATGATTTTTATCTGTTGGAAATAGTTTATGTTTATGAATTAATGGATTACATTCCTTTCGATCTTGATCATAGGTATTGGCCTTTGATCATCCACGCCAATGTGATTTCGATCATTCCTCATCAATTTGGGGGGTTTGATTTTACTCTCATAAATCAAAAACCTTGAGGTAGGTGGTCTAATTTTTAAATCCTATAGACATGATAATAATTTTGTGTATATAAATTTTCAACTATAATGACCACAATGGGAAATTACATTCTAATTTGATTTAATTAATTGATTGATTTTCCAATGTGATAAAGAATTTGGTTGATTATTTTATAATAAAATTTGTGAATAATTGGATTATTAAATTTATTAATTAATAAATTATGAAATTTATTGAGACCCATGGGGTGTTCCAATATAATTGAAATTGGTTTCAACCCTCAGGGTGTATCAATATGATTGAATTGATGAATTATATATTATGATAATGGATGGTAAATGTTTGGAAATATTGAAATATGAAATGTGATATTTGTGAATGAGTTATGGGATAGGGACTACATCTCCAAATACCCATGTGGTTCTAGACATCCACTATAAGCCCTTAATATATTTATGTATCATATGGAATCACTGAGTTCTGGGACATGGACTGCTACTACAAATACCCACGGGATGCCAGACTCTTGCTCTAGGCCCCATTGTTTAAATGTGAAATTAGAATGGTTTGATTAATGGAAACCCATGATGTAAATAAATTTGATATCCCTTTGGGGAAAATTTAGACTCTGGGATGGTCCAAAATAGGTATTGATGGTTTAGGTGTCATAGTGAATCCGAAGATTTATGTGGTTAATTAAAAAATAATTAAATGTGAGGACTGTCTAATTTGTATGTTGCACATAATTATTAAGATAACTTCATACACTTTTATAGACTAGATATTATTTTAGACACCATTTTTGGTGGCCTACTAAGTTGTAATCACACACTACTCAGGCTTCCTGATCCGTACCCAAATATACTTAATGTTTGAAGAATAGTGTAAGGGAAAGATCCGTATGTTAGATTATTGATTAGGGATGGATAATGGATGAAGGAACCATACATGATGTCAGGACCTGCTTGGTATTTTCTAGTTTGTATTTATTTTTGTTTTTTATTTGACACTTCAAACATATATGGCATGAAATATTTATTTCTTTGGTTTGGATATTTTTTCCCTATTTTGTTTTTTCATGTGATACCAATCGGTATTGGTTATGGTATTATTCTAGTTATTTCTTATAAAATTTATTTTTTTTATTTCTAATATTGTATAGCTTTGATAATAGTCTCCCCATGATAAATATTATACCTTCATTTCTAGTTGGAATAACCTTTCATACAGGGAGTCGTGCTTGAGGTCATGTGACCAACCAACTTGGGGCACTAGAATGTGGCACCCAGGTCAGGACATCAAAAAGTGGTATCAAAGGTTTTTCTTTTTTATTTCATTTTTATTACTATTTTGGAATGGTATACAGGATAATGGAATGATTCGAGCCTTGGTCATGAGCTTGTGGATGGGAGTAGATAACCCTTGTATGGGGGAAAACCCAAGTACCATGGATGGGATTGATGTTCAGGATGTTTGATATTACTGTTGAATGTTATTTCACCTTAAGTGATGAACTTGTTATGTGAAGTTATTATTTCTGATATTTTTCATCATGGACTAGTATGTCATGAGAGTTGTGTGTACATACATCATGTTAGGAACTCTATATTCGTTGTGTATACATGCATCATTTTAGGAACGTAAGAAAAATAAGGTTTTGGGTTAGTTGTTAAATGAAATGATTTTCCTTGTTTGAGTATTTTTAATAGAAATTGTTCCTAATGATGAAATTAAATGGTAAAAATGATGCTATTTTTTTAAAATTGAACTGAATGAATGTGTGTCTAATGATAATCCTTTAAATATGATAAATTTTAACATAATTTATCTATGAACCATGTGAGGGATGGTTGAGGGTAGTGATAATGACTTGGTTTTGACCATGTGACAGGGAATGGAGGATGAATAGTTATGGATATATGTGAATACATCTTGTTAAAATGTATTAATTATGTGTTATGAGTCCTCAGACATGTATTTGCAATTGTAGAGATATTACTCCATGATGATGACTGTTGATAGGATGATAGGAAGACATGGATGGAAATGTGCCTCCAAAAAATGGAACTTGAGGCTCAAATAATTATAAGTGAGGGAGCCAAAAAAAAGTTCTATTAGAAATTTTCTCACTTTATTAGTTTATGTAAAGGGACAGAGGGTGGGTTATTAAGAGTATTTCTGACCTGACCTGAGAGTTCCAGTTGAATCACCCTCTGACATTTACTAGAGAGGGTAGACCTGAGATAGTTGAGTACTGGATTGAGTCTATCCAGATGATCCTTAACCACTTATAGAATCCTAATAATAAGATATTAAAGTTGGAAGCTTATATTTTATCTCATAAACCAAAGAGTTGGTGGGACATATAGACTCACGAAAGAAAACTAGAGAATATAGAGTGGAAGGACTTCTAGGATTAGTTCTTGGAGCACTTTTACCCTGAGATTCTCAGACAATAGAGGGAAGATGAGTTTATGAGGTTGAACCATAGGAGTATGTCTGTTATGGGATATTATTTTATCTTTAATTATCTTCAATGTTTTTTTTCCAGTGTTGGGATGAGATGATGATACTGTAGAAAAACATTTTCAGGATGGGATTAAATATGAGATTAAGTCCCAGGTTAATATCATTCACCTGAAGAAGTTTTTAGATTTAGTAAATCAGGATCTCATTTCTGAGAGGAACCTAAAAGAGGATTCCAGTGGAATGTAGGTGGTTTCTTCTATATTACTATGAAGTATGACTTCCAAGAGTGGTAAGCATTAATTTGATAATTTCAAATAGGGAAATAGAAACTAGAGTGGATAATGACAAGGATAAATTACTTAGAGAAGTAACCGGACATACTTCCATAAGTGTGTTAGGTTAGATAACATTCATATCCAGTGTCCTCAACCACCAATAGAGTTTTGAGCTTGTGGTAGGATGGTTCAATTATAGAGGTATTGTACAAACCCTTGACCAATGGGTAGCGATGGATGGTCCTGGTATAACTAGAACACCGGGAGGGGGACTTCTACCCCATATTAGTCTATCGGTTTGTGTTCTTCTAGACATGGAGGTCGAGGTGGTGGGTGAGGTAATTATGGGAAAGAGTTCCCATATTAGAATATTTTTTATCTCAAGGGACTCATACTACATCACAAGGAAGAGGTAAAATATAGTTTCAGGCAGTTTAACCTGCACTTTTGGATAGTGATAATGGACCATCGATGGTTAGAAGAACTATTCTTGTACATTATACATTTTATAATAAATTATTTGGTATATGAGACTCTCATTGTTTTGTTTCTTCATAACTTGTGAATGGTTTGATTCTGGTGGTGGAGTTTGTGAGTTTGGTTATGACGATCATCACGCCATTGGAAGTGTGGTCAAGGGACATCAATTTATGAAAGGGGTGTTCTTTAGAGGCTGGTGACTATTAATTTCTTTGGGATCTCTACATACTTGACATTGAAGGATTTGACATGATTATGGGTATGGATTGGTTGGTAGAGTATCATTCCCACATAGATTTTTACCATAGGAGAGTGACCTTTACGTCTCCTGAGGGTGACAATTAAGTACATCATGGAGAGTGGGATATTTAAGAAGGCCATACTGGGCTAGTTAATCTTCAACTGGGGGAGCTTATCACCCAGGTTGAAATTATTTTTCTAGATGATGGGGGTGTGAAGAAGGATTTCATTCCACCCATAGTGAATAAGTTTTCTGATGAGTTTCATGAGGACTTCTCAAGGATTCCACCTAAGAGAATGTTGAGTTTACTATTGAGATCATTCCCAAAGATAATATACTTTATATTCCACCTTATAGAATGGAACCAACTGAGATTCAAGATCATAATAATTAGTTAGAATAATTGACTGATAAGGGTTTAATCTATTTGAGCATGTAATCTAAGGGTTCTCTAGTTTTATTTTCAAAGAAGGCTGATTAGATGCTGAACTTATGTGTTGATTACCAAATGTTGAACTTGATGATAGTGAAGAACTAGTATCCTATTCTGTGTATTGATGGTATCATTGACTATTTTAAAGGATCTTGTTTGTTCTCCATGATAGAATTGAGAACATGGTATCATCCGTTGATTGTTCGATCTTATTATATACCATATAATAGTTTTAGAAGTAGGTACTACCTATAGGAGTTCATCTTGATGTCATTTGGGATAACTAATTCCCCTTCTATGTTTATGGAATTTATGGAAAAATTCATCCACCTATACCTAGATCAGTTCATGGTTGTTTTTTGGATGAAATCTTTGTGTCCTCTATGACTCATGAAAATCATTCCAAACATCTTAAAATCATCCTATGTACACTGAGAGAGGATAAAATATACTCAAATCTATCTAAGTGTCAATTTTGGATCGACATGGTACATTTCTTGGGACACATCATCTCATAGGAAGGTGTGTCAGTGGAACTAGAGAAGTTGAATGCAGTGATTTATTGGGAGTATCCAAAGAATGTTTTTTTATATCCATAGATTTTGGGTTTAGCAAACTATTATCACAGGTTCATTTAGTAAGTTTCTTAATTTATAACTTTTATTGATTGGAAGGACCTATTTTTAGCTTGATGAACAAGGCGATAAAGTTTAAATGGTATTGGGAATGTGATAATTCTTTCTAGGATTTGAAGAAGTATTTGACTACTACATTGATCTTGACCCTACCTGAGTCGGGTGAGGAGTATACGGTGTTTTGTGATGCATCTAGGGTATGACTTTGAGTAGTGTTGATGTAGGGAGATCAAACTGTGATAATGGGTCACAAAATTTGATGCCAAATGAATGGAATTACCCTACACATGAACTTGAGTTAGATACTATGGTTTATTCCATTATTTGTTGACCTAATTATCAGTTGGAAAAAAAGTTTACTGTGTATACCAATAATAGGAACCTAAGGTACACATTTTTTCTATGATATATGAATCTCCGGTAGTGTAGATGGGTTGAGTATATGTAGCCTTTTGATTTTGATCTAGCATATACACCTGAGAAAGGAAATTGTGTTGCATATTATTTGAGAAGGAATACATAGAATCATGCATTTTAGGAGTCTAGTTCCGAGTAGAATATGACGAACTTTATAGTTGAGATGAAAATTGTGGTTTGGGAGGGTTGGGAGAAGATGGATCTCATATCAGTATCATTTGAGTCCATAATTTTGAGCAGGATTATGGAGAGGCACTATAAGGATATAGAGTGTCTGGACTTGAGGGAAATAATTGGAGGGGGGAGCCACCTTCCAATTGGACCATATATGAGGATGATATCATCTATGCCAGGAATCATGTTATTGTGACTATATGTATGCGACATGAGATAATATGTGAGTTTCATTCCTCAAAGTGGGAGGTGCATCCAGGTTTGACCAAAATATACTGTGACTTTCATCGACAAAATTGTTTCTTGGGAACAAATAGGGAGATTTCAGGGTTTATGACACAATACTACACCTGTCAAAATGAGATGCCCGAGCATGAATGACATGGTGGTTTACTATAGTAATTTCCCATTCCGGAATGGAAGTGGGATGATGTTACCATGGACTTCTTGGTAGGTCTTATGAGGATTCCTTAGAGGAATGATTATATATGGGTGGTTTTAGACCGATTGATGAAATTATCCCATTTCTTTCATATCTAGGATAATTTATCCATGGATAATTTGGGGGACTTGTAATTTCAAGAGGCATTCCATCTGTATGGGGTTTCACAGAGAATAGTTTTAGACCATGACTCACATTTCACTTTTTTATTTTTGTAGGGCTTGTATGAGGTGCTTCATTCACAGATATTTCTAAGTAAAACTTTCCACCCACAGACAGATGGGAAGGAATAATGTATTATATAGGTGTTGGAGGATATGCTATGGGAGTGTGTCTTAGAATTTGGTGTGTATAGAGAGAATCCCCTAGAACTCTTAGAGTTCACCTAAAATAATAATTATCAAGATACTATATAGATGAAAATATATGGGTCTCTTTATGGTAGGTCATGAAGACAAACTCTATGATGGATGGAGGTAGGTGAGTTAGAGTTGTTTCGATCGAGTCTTGTGAATGAGACATCAGAGTAGGTCTAGTTTATTCATAAATATATGGATAAGTTTTAGACTATGAATAATTAATATACTAATAGACATCAATGACCCCTTGAGATTATAGTGGGTGATTGTTTATTCCTTCAGGTGTCATATAGAATGGGTCACCGTATGATTCAGAAACATGGAAAGTTGGTGGTTAGGTTTTTCAATACTTTTGAGACTATGGAGAGATTCCTACTGGTGGAATACTAATTGTCTCTTCCATGGAGGTATAGTCCTATGCACAATTTTTTTCATGTTTCAAAGTGTCTATGGTAAAACCCCAATCCTTCTTAATGTGGTCGATGTTGATCTTGAGACTGATGTGTCCTTTCAAGAGAATCAGATTCATGTTATGGAACATAGTGAGAAAGAGTTGTGGGGAAAAAAGGTGTTGAAAGTAAAAGTATTATGGAAACATGGATGTGTGGAGGAGGAAACGTGGGAGATAGAAATAGATATGCAGGCTCAGTGGATCAACATTTTTACCTTGGAATTTTAGAGATGCTTTGGAGTATAGCTGTTGGATGAGCTGTTATAAGGTGGGGAGACTGTAATATCTTAACCTTTTATGGAGATGAATCGTTCTTATTCTTATGTACTCTTTTCCTTTGTTTTGGTTATACCTTGGGTGGGTTTTGTTTTGGGGTTATTTTGGGTTAAATTTGAGAATTTTGGAAGAAAAAGGGGCTATGTATGGTTGGTTAACAGTTAGGGAAAACCATACAGTTTTTCTTAGGAAACCATGCCCCCTTTTGGAGAGACAGGAGGTGGAACAAAGTGGGTGCACAGTTTGGCCAAACTATGTGACCACCCTCACCAAACCTTGAAACTAAAGGTAAAGGGGAATTACATGGTTTTCACATGATTTTTCAAAAGTTTCACCAATTAGGATAAATAATATGATCCCTAAAATGAGGTGCATGGTTTGAAAAACTGTGTTCCCCTTTCTGGGAAACCATGTTTAAAAAATCTAAACAACAATTTTTAACCCTTATTCACCCCCACTCAACCCTAAACTAATTCCTTCATTTTTGGAATCTCCCAAGAGGTTTCCAAGGGCCCTCAAACCCCTTTATTAATGAATAAATGATCTAATTGAAGGATTGTATCCTCTATGGTATGAAATTTATTCCCCAATTAGTTTCCCCTCACTCACATATCTCATTTCTGAAAAATAGGAATTATTTTTCCTCCCTTAGTGATGGTTTGGATATAGTTTTAAATAGATTCTGTTCTTTTGGATCTTTATCTTAGGTATTGGTCCTAAATCTTCATCACCATTGTGATTTCAATATTTACGCATCAATTTGGGGTTTTTTTTTGGAGAACGTCCATCAATGACCATGAGGTAGGTGGGATAATTTTCAAATCCCATACTCTTGATAATAATTGCATGGATGTAATTATGCAATTGAAATTTCCATGGGGTAAAATTTCATTCTAATTTTATTTAATTAACTGATTGATTCTCTCATGAGATAATGAATTTGGTTGATTATGTGATAATTAAATTGGAGAATAATGAAATTATTAAATTGATTGATTAATATTTTATGAAATTGATAATAACACATGATGTGTGCTGATATGATTGAAATTAATAGACCCTTAGGGTCTGCTGATATGATTGAGTTGATAAATTATAAATTATCCTAATGGATGATAAATTTTGGAAATCTGTAACTATTAATTGTTATATTTTTGAATGTGTTGTGGGATAGTGACTGATACTCCCAATACCCACATGGTGCAATACTACCACTCTAGGATGCCAATAAATTTATGTATTATATGTGATCTACGAGTTATGGGATATGGAATGCTACTCCAAATAACCATGTGGTTCCAGACTATTGTTCTTGGACCACATTTTTTGAATGTGAAATAAGATTTATTTTATTAATGTAAACCCATGATATAATTATATGTGATATCACTTTGGAGACTATTTAGAATCTAAAAAGGGCCCAAGAAGGTCTTGATGGTTCATGTGTCATCATAAACCTAAGGATTTATGAGGTTAATTATTGAATAACTAAATGTGAAGACTATTTAATTTATCTATTTCACTTAATTATTTATACAACTACATACACTGTTATAGATTAGATATTGTTTTAGACATCATTGGTGGTGTCCTAATGAGCTTTACTCACACCCTACTCGGTTCCTAATCAGTACTCAAATAGAATTCTTGCATACATGATAGGATAAGGGTAAGATACCTATGTTAGATGGATGATTTAGGATGGAGAATGGATGAGAGAAGAAGACATAATTTCAAGTCCCACTTGGGAGTTGTTAGTGTGAATTTATTTTTGTTTTTCATTTGAAACTTGACACATATATGGAATGACATACTTACTTCTTTGGTTTGGATATTTTTTTTCCAATTTTAGTTTTTCTTGTGATACTAGTCTGTATTGTTTATGGTATTATTCTTATTATTTATTATTATCATTCAGCTACTGGTTATTTATTTCTTCACCTATACTACATTGATAAAGAGGGTATAGTATCCCCCATGATAATATTGGACCCTCACTTATATTTGATAGCCACCTGTCTATAGGGAGGCATGCCTGAGGTCATGCGACCAACTGGAACGAGGCACCAGTATGTGGCACCTAGGTAGGGGCCTCACAAATTAATTGGATCATTAAATATATACAATGTCTAAAATTATTAACACAAAAAAACTAGGGATCATTTCAAAATATCTTGATGTGTGTCCAAACATCACCTAAATACCCTACAACCATCACCCACACAAAAATTTATCATAGGTACCTGTCCTATGGATAGATCACTAACTGTAAATTTTAGACACCCATCAAGAGTCCCTTATCGAGTCTAAATATAAAATTGGTGGGAAAATACCAATATGACCATGCAATTAGTGTGGTAGGTGTATGAAGGTGTATAGGTTGATATAAACAACCACATAAATAATCATATAACACATGTAAAGAAATCATGATCTATTCTATATACCATGAATCACCAACCATAACTCCTTATCCCTATGCTGAAAAAAATGTGTTAATAAAAACCTTATATCAAACCAAAAACATTACTAATTTATTCTCACTGAAATATTTCCCTTATTTCAAACACCCATCCATTTAAATCATAATTATGGGAGGTCACCACCATCGATCACCTATCTTCACTCTATAGGTTTGTAATATTTCTTGAAAAAGACTTTTTACTCAAGGACATATACACATTATTTCAAAACCTACATCTTAACACTCAAATTGGACCTACACTTCACTATCTCATCCATGACTTCTCAATAAATATGTTCCACAACTTTTCTATAACTTATCCATATCACTCATTTTTTCATAAACGTCATCAATCACAACACAAGATATATCATGAACCATGTTCCATCAAATTTAATGGAACCCATCTCCCAAACTACTCTACCGCATTACTAGAATGCATTACCCTTAACATAACCTAAAATGTTTCCTCAATTTCAATGTACCCCAATAGACATCCTTACTTATCCCTTTAGAATAAAGTGGGACATAACTATTTCCATGTCATAATACCATCACTCACACCTCTAAGGGTTCAACCACAACCATACAGTAATACTGAGTGACCTTGATACCAAAAACATAGATTCTATAAGGCTACACCCACACCCACATGCATGTAAATTAATATAAATCTTAATAAACATTATAACATTATATTTATTATTAAATAAATCTTAATAGAGATCACACTCCAATACTAACTCTAAAATTATATTTCAAACATATAGAAATATAAATTCATCCCCAGAACCCAAAATTTTGAGTTTATTGAATGAAATCCATGGGGTAATTGAAGAAGTAGGAATGTAAGAATTCAATGATATTTTACCAACCAAAAGGGTATATACACATTTAAAGACTCTTAAGTAGTCAATGAATATGGTTATAAGAGGTCAAATAAATAAGGATAAGACCTTATATTCACCACAAATATTAGGTGATATATAGAGATAAATGAAAAAATAAGGGGCAATCAATTGATAGTTTACATAAATACTAATATTTTTTATAAAAATAGTTACTTATATGTTCATGGTGTGATGAACACCCAAGATAAGCCCTATCAGGGTCTGTTTTAAAGGGTTTTATCATGGTAAATCCATGATAGATATCCATCCCCTTTATATATACAATTATAGAATATATCCACAATCTTTATTTTATGAACCACCACCCCCTCTCCAAGCGTCGAGATGTGATTCCAAAATGAAAAGTAAGAACTATCTTCCTCGAAGATATTTCTAGTTCAATTGATAATCTAAATCCTCAAAACCCACATTCGATACACACACAACACCTAAAACATCTAGATCCCAATAATATGAATTTATGTTAATATACATTTAAAACAAAAAAGAATTGGAATTTTTTGGGAAGTGAAAATAATAAAATAGTATCATATTAATCCAAAGTAGTGCATATTTATATATTATTTCCACATGTATAAAATAGAAATTGATTTTGAGGGTTATGATAATAAAAGAATAAGATTAATTCACCTCTATGTGGGCTCTATGTAAGTCTAATCTTCTGGTAGCTTATGATATGACTAAAATATAATTAATCATTTATATTACCAATATATAATCACTTTTTATATTATGAATACCATATTTACGATGTAATGTTATATTTTTATAAATATAGAGTGAAAATATAATTCCTAACAACAACAGAGTGTCATATGTTATGAAATGTATAAAATTTAAGATCATAAAATATGTTCTGGCCTTAAATATCCAAAATTATATTTTATGACCCATATTATATATATATCAATTTATCTTTCATATTTTATGATTGATAATATGAAATCTTTAATAACTCATGTTTTGGATTGGATTAATTTTCTTGGGAAATTTGAGCTTTACAATATGGTGGATGGATTTTTCTTTAAACTGAACATCAGAATGTAAATTCAAACTCTGAAAAACATAAATGTGTTTTATTTATACCTGGTTTATTTATTAAGAATTTCATTGAATTTTCCATTGAGTTTTGGAAGGCCAAGCCCAGAAATCTCATATCTAGAGAAGGATGAAAAGGGTGAATAGTTTTTCAAAAACCATGCTATCCTCTAAGAGAAATTATTCAACATATCTATAGAGGATAATGGCATCACACAGTTTGGTCTAACAATGGGAACCAGGAATCACAACCCTATGTGTTTCTATAGATCTTTGAAAAAGGATAATTTCATGGTTTGATCCTAGTTTATCAAACCATTCACATGAACTGTGCAATCCCCCTTCCAAGGAAGTGGATGAAGCACGATTGGAATACAATTTTTCCAACTATGTAGATAAACTATAAACCTCATTAAATGGGGTAAAATTTATATCTTCCCCATCCCTTATTTTATTTTCACCTCCTCCATTTTCCTTCTCCACCTCCGCATGAAACATCCCATCAAAGGTTCCCCCTTCACTCCTCCTAGGAATGGGGAGATATATTTCAAATGGTGTTAGATTCGAGTATCTTCAGGTGAGTTAGATAGACCTCAATAAGTTTATAACCACTCACTCATCCTTTATTCATTATTTATCTCATATTATGCACTATCTTCATGTGAGATAATTCACCCTATTTTATAGAAGTTTAATATTTCATTGATTTATCTTGAACCATCTTGATTCAATCCTTTATATTGGATGGGTATTTCATTATAAGAATGATTTAGGTGTTCTATAAATTTTTATATTAATGTATCACCATTTATAAATTGTTTCACTGTTATGAATGCTGGTGTTTTTGTGAGATTCCCCTTAAAAGTGAAACATAATTTATAGAACCTAATTCTCTAATTATAGTATCCCTTGTATAGTTATTTGGAATTTTTGATTATCATGTACCTCATGTTTTAAACCACCCTTATGGGTGTGATCCTTTAATTCCTTAATTAATCAATTGTTTTCTAATGAAATCCCTTATTGAGGTGTGTTTTCTTATAAAATAATAATGGGTTAATTAAGTGTATTTTTTTTGGAATGCCCTTGGAATGTGACCTTTAGCTAAAGTTGAATTAAACCTTAAGATAGGAGATATAATTGGTAATTTTTCATGGAATTATTTAGAACATGACATTTATTATTTAGTAAATGAAATTTTAAATGGGAATTCCCCCTAGAGTATACTTTCCTTATAGTGTGGTGTGATTAATTACACGACCAACTTTATTCATTTATACATGAATTATGATGAGGAATTCATAGGAAATGGCCCTTATTCCTATTTAAACATAAATTAATAAAGGGATTGTGAATGACTTGATTGATACTCAGGTTCCATATAGGTAATGTCTTAGACAAGCACATAGGGTTTTTGATATCATATGTACCTTTGATGATACTTGGGTCTCCTATTTACCAAATTCTAAGGATGGGCTCATAGGTTACTTGGGTTGTATTACATTAGTAGTGATACTTAGAATTCTATAGATGATCTCATCATGTGGTTTATCTACCTACATATGAGTGATACCGGTTCCCTAGGGGAGAAACCATGGATGATCTTGGTAGAAAGATGGATACACCATTCCACGAGTGATACTATGATCCCTATGTGAGATATCATAGATAGACTTAGAGGTTTTCATCACCACACCATGCCAAGAGTGATACTTGGAAGTCCATTTATAGATCTACTAGGATGGAATCTTATTGTATTGGGTATTTATAGTACCCCTAGAAATATACATGCGATTTATTCAGATCTCCTTGGATGGGCTCAGGGTTCCTCTTATTAAATTTTCTTGATGAATTTTATATTAACAAACTATGAATACATAACTATTATCTAGTGATACATCCTCCAAGACAAATCACATGCTTGGGTTTGGGATATCTCATGATACATGTTTTATGATATCTTATTATCATTAAACCCAAATTATATCTATATAGGTTGACCCTATTTCAGAGAAATTCTGACTTGGGTTGAAGCATATATGGTTGGGTAGGTGATTTTGAGAGAACTAAGCCAACTAATTACTTTTTTTATTTATATAATTACCTATAATACCTACACATTGATGTAATTTATATTAATGTACTATATTATGATTTAGAAACCATTTGTGGTGGACTATTGAGTACATATCACACCCTACTCAGGCCTCCATTTCACTAGGGTACCTGAGAAGATCTCATGATCATAGTTCCATGGACTATTACATGTACTGTGTGTTAAACATTGGAGTTAGGAGAAAAATACTTGGCTGATGCTTAGGATTATCATGGAGTTATACCTTGGATATTATAGTTCTATTTGTTTATTTATGTATTGTATTATACTTTCTGCTATATTTTTCTTGCTTACATTTGTATCATCTGGACATGAATGCAAAGAAGTATATTGGTGTTGGACATTTAATATTTTTTCTTTAGTTATTTTTTATCTTCCTCTAATCTTGTTAGTATTTTATTATATTTCTTATATTTTTGTGTTATTATAATATATTATTTTTCTACTATGGTCATGAGGGTATAGACCCCCCACCGTACTACCATTAAACCCTCACTACTAGTCAGTAATTTTTGGCATTTGGGGAGGCACTCTAGAGGCCATGTGATGATTGGTCCAAATAATGGATTTATAGTCATTCTATATAGCACATTACAAAGTGGTATTATAGATTTCATTCCCTCCATATTACTATTTTGGACTTGTATACAGGAGATTAGGAATGTGTTGGTGCTTGGTAAATAGCAGTTTTTGGGAGTGTCATCCCATACATAGGGAAAAGTCTAAGTTGACAGGGATGGGACTGGTGTTTATAATTCTCATTATTACAGTTTATTAATATTTCACCTAAAGTGATTGGTTTAATTTTTGATTCTAAATGATTTATGGGATCTATTTTATTTCCTTCTTGGCTCAGTATGACATGGTTGTATTATTATATTCATAATTATAAGCATATAGAGATTCCAATTCTATGCATAGGACATGCCATGTAGAATATATTACTAGGATACTTGAGATTCATTGACGTTATTCATATATTTTTTAGAATACATGTTATATACCATGTTTGGTATTTTAGTAACACACTTAGTTTTATAATTCATAGGTATTTCATTGTATTCTTGTTTTGTAACATGATGTGTGGTTTATATAATATGTTTTCTTATATATAATTATTCTATAATCACAATGTTATGATTATAATGTTTTTCAATTTACCATTTTTGGGTGTTTCCCTTCTTATTTATTAGATTTCCATGTTAATTCTTCATGTTTTGTTCATATTTCAATGTTTACATGAAATTATTACCCAGTTTATCATTCCTAGTTGTAATTTTAATATAAAAATTGATTATTAATGTTTCATCATCAAATTAAATAGATTTTACCCATATATATTGATTATGAAACCCTAACTAACCAATCATGACATGTTTGAGCCATGTACCATTAGTTATATGGGATGAAATTTTTTGGTTGTGATTATATGGGAGTTAATTTTCAATATATGAAGTGTATGGGTGTTTTATAAACTGGAAAATGGTGACCCATATAATTGAATCATTTTTATGATATTTATATACCTAGAGACTACAATATACATATAAAAGCTATTAAATTTTAACTATTAATGAATTAGTTTCCATGATAATTTTAACTCTATCCATTAGGCAGGATGACCCATATGAAAAATCACTAAATGCACCACTACACCCAAGTAGTTTAGTTGGGGAATGTTTTTTATGAGAGAGATTTGACTCAAACCAAGTAGATTAGTTATGGTACTTTGTGTTTATGAGAAAAAACCACTAATAATAGTTTGAAAATTTAATAATTAAATCAGCTGATGTGGTTTATGGACTCAGGTTTAATATGATGGGACCCTTTTAGGTCACCATTCTTTTGAAATTCCTAAGTAAATTACCCCATGGGGTATGTTTATACTATATTGGGGTGTTTTTTTAATGTTTCCACAACCATTTATATGGTGTTACATATAAAAATATGGTGGAATCTTACTTGATTGGTCTTTTTTTATATTATAACAAACCTATTATCTTAATTTGAACTATAATTTTATAAGGAATCAGTTAATCAAAATTCAAATTATAATCTAAAGTGTGTTTTCCCCTATAAATTAAAATTGAAATTTTATTGAACTAATACTTATTTAGTGATATTTATGGATAAATAAAATTATTAAAATAAAGTTATGTGATAAATTTCCTAAATATGATAGGATTTTAGTTAAATAATTAATTTTTAAAAATACATTTGATAAAACATGCCTGTGTGCATAGTGGAATAATCTAAAAAAAGCATCAGATACTTTTTACACATTAATTTTATTAGATTTTATATAAAAATAATCCTTAAAATGTTCAATGAACTAAATTTGAGTTGTTTTAATGTCATAAAATGAATCCTTAACTGTTGTTCCTTGATTTACCTTCATGTAAGGGTAATTTGAATGTCTCAACGAGTAGTTTCCTTGAAACAAGAACATGAGTGTAAGCCGTAGGTACCTTATTCTCTAGCATGAACATAAATGATAGTCCCTTAAGCCTAGTGACTATTTATGAGTGGCCCCCCATGTAGGGTCAAAGCTTGTTGATTCAAAGTAGGGAAAACCAGAGGAAGGTAGTGCCATCATATCCTTTAAAACTTTTCTAAATTCTTACAATCCATTTCTAATGTGTGGTACTATTCAGTTTTCATTGTCCCATGTAGAAATTTTAGTTTCAAAGACAACATATTTGTCTTGGAGGATGATCATGAAATTTTTAATATCATTGTGGGAATGAGAAACATTTAATTATTGTTTCCATGGGGTTATACATGCCTTGGGCATGGTTGACCACATAGTGGGTTGTGTGACCCCTCTTCCCCTTCTTCTGTAATGGGTGAATCAATACACCATATGACAAGTTAACAATCATATAGGTGGATACAAATCTGGGTTTAAATCATTTTATGTGCCATCGATACTGGGATCTATAAGGATAATAATCTAATGGACAATATCAAGGATGTTTCCTTTTGGTCATGAAATCTTGGGGTTGTATGGTTTGATACACGTGGTGGCCATTGAGTTTCTAAATGGTATAGTGAACCATTTACATTTGGTAGTGAACATTTAATCCTTGAGATATTACAATTTTTTTCACCAGTCATATCAAAGGTATATTGAATTGGGAATTAATTAAATCTAACTGGTTCCAATACTCAGATGACACCAAAAAGAGGATCAGGTGTTTTGATAAGCTGGTCATGTTTTTCTCATTTTTTCCTAATGTTGTGGAAAACTTGGATGCAGCTTGGGAGGAGCGTGATGAATAAATCTGTATAAAATAATAACATGTGTCATTTTAAATGTATAATTTCCTCACCTTTAAGTTTAATGCTTCACAAGCCTTGTTTTCCATGTCTAGAACTCATTATCAATGGTCTATGGAGCATGTGATGTCACTTAAGTTATATTTTTCAAAAAATCTGAGGATAAATATGCTCCTAAGGTGGCGAGAAATACATCAATTATGGTAAAAAATTTACTTTCTATTAAAAGTAACACAACCAAGTAGGACTATTTGAAAATTTTCCGTCATGCTTTTGAATACCCATGAGACTTGTAAGTTAGGAAAGCATTGGTGATTTCAAGGAAATAAGATGATGAAATGTATTTTTCTGTATGAAACCTTTAGAAACACATTTATCCAGGGATCAAAATTTATGTTTTTTATTTATATATCACAAAATTACTTGGGTTGTAGGGACAATGTGATTGGTTAATGATGATGCATCATCAGGTGAAACCAAGCTCCTTTAAAGGGAGTAGTCCATCCGTAGTTTGACTATTGTCCTTGTCTATTTTGTGCGTATGGTCGGTTCAAAACCATGTCAGACACTTCACCTTGTATATGGAGTGCGTTTCTATTTTATTATAGGTAATTATTCATATCCTCTTAATGTACTGTTGTATTCATAAGATCATGTCACATATCATGACTTCGTTCTGGCTACATTAAGGGAGAATCAGTTATAACCCAAGATAAAAGTTCAAAATACCCTTATATTTTGGTAAATAAACTCCAAGAGAGATAATATTTAGTGTCTTGAGTTTGAAAAAGTGTGGTTGTGTTGAGTGATACATGGGTTCTCATGTAGGAATTCCTTAAACTGACTCATGGATACAAGATAGTTCTTTGACTTGACTTTCATTAAGATCCTTCAGTGTTTGATGTGTGGTAGTTTCAGCTATGTATTGACATATCACACGTAAAATCTAGATTATGGTAAACCTTGGATGATCTATAGTGACTATATTTAATTATTCTGAGGTTACCCCAAACATCATTTAGGATCATATGTGATTCTTGAAGGGTGACAATCTAAATGTGTTGGATCATGTATATACTCATTTTCATGCTGAGGCATGACAACTTAAGTGAGAAAGTGATAGTTTATCTAGGATACATGAATATAATTTGAGTGCAAGCTTCAATGTATGTTCTCAAGGTAAACATGAAATGCCTTAGAGGAAGGTGTTTCGGTTTTGTTTGTGTTATGTCGGCCATATAAGCCAATATTTTTTAGAATAGTTGGTCGGAGGTGTCTTGAATTGTTTCCTCTTGATGGAATAAAATCGGGTGGTAAGACACCATTTTAGGTTTACCATCAGGAAAAGACAAATGAAATCTAAATCTAAACATTTCCTCTTGAATAAATCTTGCATGAACAGTTTCACCTTGGTTGATCATAATTTTTTTTGTTTTAATCAAATGAGGATCGTATTATGTACTCGTGTATGTCTGGGTGTCCATGATGAGAAAATAATTCCAACAACATTGTTAGAACACTTAGGGAATTATTTGATGGTAAATTCATATGGTGGGGATTCCATAACTTTTAATTTACCTTTAAATTCAACAACCTATGGTGGGAAGCACCATAGGATGGGTAATTTATGAGATGATGAAGTGATTGTGTATCTAGATGGACTATCTCAGGTAAGCATTGTATAGATGTTTCAATTTGGAATAAGAGAATTCTCTAATTTTTACCAGATTCTATACTGTATGCTTAATGTGATTCATGGAAGTGAGTTGGGAATTCAAAACACAATATAGATTCTTAAACAAAACTTCTCAACCTGAGTAGGTAAGGTGTGGTATTTTTTGTTCCCCATGACTTCTCAGGGATGATAAGTTTTAAGGTGGGGAGATTTTACTGTCTAGTGTTTTGAAGAGAGTTAATTTTATAGGGTAATTTGAGCTTTTATATGTGGTGGATAAGAGATTTTTTAAAATGATATTTTAAATTTAAATTTGAGAATTAGAAAAAATAAATGTGATGTTTTTAGATTTAGTTTAAGGTATGGGAGGTACCTAGGGTGTCTTGTCGAGTATAAGAGCACCAGACCCCAAAAATATCATATCTAGAGAAGGATAATAGGGGTGCATGGTTTTTCTAAAACTGTGCGTCCCTCCAGGAGAAATTGTGTGGCCTGATCTAAGAGGATGAGGGTTTTGTAAGTTTCTATAACTATGCACACCATTCCCCATGGTGTTTTAGGTTATTATAGACATTTGATAGAGGATAATTTCATGTTTTTCAAATAGTTTATCAAACCATGTTCATGTACCATGTGAGACCTCTTCCAAGGTAGTGTAAAAAGCATGGTTGGTGCATGATTTGGTGAACTATTCCGCCAAACCGTACTCCTCATTAAATGAGTTGAAATCCACATTTTCCCCTACCTTCATTCATTTTATTCTCCTCTCTTTTCCTTCTCCTTCTCAACACGTAGTAGCCCATCAAGGGTTCCTCCTCCTATCCTCCTTTTCATGGGGAGATTTATTCCATCCAATTTCAAATTCAAGAACTATTCAGTGAATCAAATCACCCTATATATGTATATGAATCCTCCTTCCTTATGTATTCATTTATCTTCTCTTATTCTATTCTATATTTGGGTGATCTAATTTTCTCTATTTTCAGTGAATTTGTCTATTTCTTATATTTCTCTTGAAATGGGTCGTGTCAATCCTTGATATTTGATGAGTATATCATCCTAAGTATAAGGTAGGTGGTCTATAGATTTTTCCCTCAATGTATCTCTATATATAAACAGAGCCATTGTACCATGTTCCAATATTTCAATGCAACACCTCATAAATGTGAAACACAATTTGTAGAACCTATCACTCTAATCATAGTATACCAGGTGTATTTAATTGGAAATTTTGATGTCCATGGACTAAAATTATTAATCCACCCTTATGGGTTTGATCCTTAAATGAATTATTTAATCAATTTTTTTTCTAAAAAAACCCATCATTGAGGTGCTATATCTTCTAAAATAATATTGGTTTAATTATATGAAAAATGTTTTGGAAATACCTTGGAATTTGACCTTTATCTAATGGTGAATTAACCCTTAATCTTGTAAATTGAATTGGAAATTGTTTATGGAATTCTTTAGAGAATGAACTTTATTATTCAGTAAATTAAACGGAAAATGTGAATGTACCTCTAGAAAATACATGCCTTGTGGTGTGGTGTGATTAAGTACATAGACCATTTTATTCATTTATACTTGAATTATGATGAGGATTTCTTAGGATATAGCCCATATTCATATCTAATAATAAATGAATAAATGTATTGTGATACACCCTTGAGTGGTACTCAGGTTCCATTTATGGAATTCCTTGGATGTGATCATAGTATATAGATTATATAAACCATAAATGGGTCTCCTATTTATAAAATTCTAAGTATGAGATCATAGGTTACATGGTTTATATTACGATGGGAGTAATACTTGGAATTCCATGTACAAGCTCACTATGCAGTTTATCCACCTACTTATGAGTGATATCGGTTCCTTGTGGTAGAACCCATGGATTGGTTCAGTGGAAAGATGGTTACACCATGCCATGACTGATACTTGTGCCCCAATGTCAGATACCAGGGATATACATAGTGTTTTTTGTCTTCACTCTATACCAAGAGTGGTAAATGGGATTCCATTTATGGATCAACTTGGATGGACTATTATGGAATTGGGTATTTATAGTTTCCTTAGATTAAATCCTATGATTCCATCATATCGCCTTGGATGGGATTTTGGTGCCTATTATTAAATTCTGTTGATGAATTTTATTTTAAAAATATAATAATTCATAGCTGTTATCCAGGGAATATTCCTCTAATAAAAGTCACATGCTTGGGTTAGGTCCATCTTATGATACATATGTTTTATGACATATTGTTATAATTACACCCATATTATATCTATATAGGTTGAACCTAGTAATGAGACATTTTGGATTAGGTTGATGTAGGTATAGTCAGCTAGGTTTCCCTGATGGACCTGAGATGACTAGTTACTTTTGTTTATTTATTTCATTAATTGTCATACCTCCACACTATTGAAATTTATATTCATGTATTGGATTATTATTTAGAATCTGTTAGTGGTTCCCTACTACGTATATCTCACACACATATAAAACTTCTATTTCACTGGGGTACCCAAGAAGTTTTCATATTCACAGGTCCATGGACTATTCCTTATGTTGTGCATTGTAAATTAGAGTTAGGATCACATTATTGGGTTGGGAATAGGATGCTCATGGAGTTATCCATTGTGGATTCATGTTCAATTTCTTTATTTATGTATTCTATTGTACTGCCTGCTCTATTTTTCGATATAACATTTTTAGAATCTATAAATGCATGCATAGATGTATATTTTAATTGTCCATTTCATATTATTTATTTATTAATTATTTATCTTCCGATTATCTTTTTTATGAATTTTGTTATATTGCTTCTACTGTTGAGTTTTTATGATATTCCGATGTGTTACTATGACAATGAGGGTATATTATCCCCATTGTACTACCATTATACCCTCACTACTAGTTGGAAGCCTCTAGCAAATGAGGAGTCATGATTAAGTCCATGTTGTGATCACTCTGAATACTTGTCGTATAGTAAGTCATCCTGGGATGTTACAAAAACAATGTGATACCCATTTTCATTATTTTAAATCACAATTCAATTAATCCAGGATTATATAAATGCACTGATTCCACTATTTAATTTTTAAGGATTTTTAACCCTTAAACTATGTAGAGGAAATGAATTTTAAACTAATAAATAATGACATAACATTATTGAAAACAAAAATAATTCCTAAACTATACAATTAAAAACATATTGTGCACTTGAAACTAGTAAATACCTCTATAACCCATTATATCCATGTATGATAATGATCACTAAGAGGAAGAATAAATATATCCCCCTCCATGATGTATCCATGGAATGATTATGAATCATTCATCTTATAGGAATTACCCTATAATATCTAATGACATATTAGTGTCCCTCGAGGTAAAGGGAAAATGGGGAAGAGAGTTATAGGAGTCTGAGTTTTTTTTCATAGATTCCCAAAAAATTACTAAATCCATTTTATGATAACTACTTATATACACATACTATGTGGAATATCATATAATGAACGTACATTAAGTCATACATTACAAGTTTATAGGTGATAAGCCTCATCCATTCTAACCTCTAAAGTGTTTAATCTTATAAAATATCAAATTAATTAAAAAAATGTGAGAGAGAAATAAAATATTAATTCTTATTTTTCAACATTCCCATATAATCATATTAAATCTTATCTTTTATCTTTACAATATTCTTAATTTTTATAGAGCTTCTTGGAAGACATATATGTTTAATGTCAGTGTGTTTAATATTAATATACAAAAAACCCACAACATATGTTATGTTTAGGATGATATTTATCATTATATATAACATTCATATGTTGTATACTATGAAATGGGATCTTCATAGAAAACCTAAATCAATATATACATTCATGATTAACAAAAATCATCCAAATTGTATCTTCACATTCAATGTTATCCCATGTTAAAGGGCTATTATTTTTAGATAATTAAATATAAAATCTAACGATGTTAATATTTTTCTTTGAATTAACTTCATTTTGAATATATATGTATTGAGTGGTCATGGTTTATATTATATATGACAAAGGTAACCAAAATAATAGTGTTTTTCAAAAGTGATATATGAATGGATTTCAATGTAACAGCAAAATATACTATTATAGATTTAAAATGTAAGAAAACGATTACCTCAATGTCAAAATTCCAATTACAGAGGACATGTGATCATTCTATGTATATGGATAAAGGATGAGTGACCCTAAAATTTATAGAAATTACCCTTTAAAATAATATATTCACAACATCCCTACATAAGAAAACAATAATTATTTGGTAAAATATATTTTACATATAATGATATATATTTTATGAATAATTAAAAATGCTGCAATACTGAATAGTTAATAGATATGCATAAACATGTCAGTAATGGATTATTCCTTTTAATAGATTTAATTTCAATAGTCAGTCAAATATATATAAACTTGGAATATGAAGGTTGTATTGATGAATCATTTAATCACTATTAAAATAATGAAAGGGGTATAATGAGAGTAAAGTAATAATTTATCATAGATAAAAAATAAAATAGATTATAATATTTTGGAAAATGAATCAAAACTTCTCATTAAATGGATATTAAAATGATATTATAAATAAACAATAAATAATTGGAAATTAAAATGAAAGGAATATGAATACTTCATTTTAAATGGAAACTATTTAAAAAATGGGATTTGTAACATGGATTTTATCACTTATCATGGATAAAAGATTAATGGAAACATATAAATATAGTCACGGTATTATATTATTTATTTTTTTAATATTATTTAGACAAAATAATTGCATTTGGAAAAGAATTATATGGGATTAGAAACCTTTAGATTACATAATATATTGGTAGAGAACCAACACTTATAATCACCAACATTCTATAAGATTCAATAGATTAATAGAAGGGAATATCATCGATTGAATTATAAATAGTTAAAGAATAACATGTTTTCTTAAATTGGTAATAATAGGTGTATTTTTTTGCATTGTGATTGGAATCATGTGGTGTAGATTAGTAAATATTTTCTTTTTTCCATTATCATAGTTGCATTAAAACATCCCATGGTCCCCCCATAACCTCATTTATCCTCCACTATATTTTCTATTTCAAAATTCATTCCATGATCTCCATGAGTTTTTTATTTTTTTATGTTTACATATATATGATGTTATATTTACCATATTTCAACAATTTATATCAAATTTTACCACTTTAACAAAAAAATTAAAAATTAAATTATATGCTATTTTTAACATCTTTAATTCATTTTATCAAATCTGTACTATATCCATGTCAAATTTATTATTAAATAATTTTTACATACTGAAAATTGAACATTTTATCAATGTAGAACACATTTTTTGATAAATAATGTACACATTAATACCACTATAACCATTAAACATATAACACTTTTTTTAAACCAGTAGATTCCCTAAAAGTTAGGTGTTAAATTGTGGGTCATATATAGGGCGGTTCAGCTAATATTGATCTCATAGTGATTTCGAATAAATTTATCTTCTCTTAATAAATATTCCACTCAAACCATAATTACTGAAATTTAGTTTGATCATACTTGAGATAAATATCTTGGTATATCATTCCCATGATCATTTAAATATTCTTAGTACAATGTATTTTTAGTTATTAAATCAAAATTTTCTCATTTATACAAAATTTATGTTATGTCATTATCCAAGTAACATAAAATAATATTAATATATATATATATAAAGTTCCATAAAATAAAATATCATTAAAAAAACAATTATAAACCCTAATGGTCATAATAAATTACTATAATATCATTCCTAACAACACCACTTCTCATTTAGAATTATAAATTCTTCATAGTATATATTTTGTTTTATTTTACTATTTTTATTATTTACATTACCTATAATAGTTGTTATTTTTAATAAAAAATCTAATCTATAAGTGTTTTACATTGTAATCTATTTTTTTATATTCATCAATAGTATATTATTGCCCATAATATTCTCAAAATATTTTTTCTAAAAATTATTTTAAAAAATTATCTAATAATGAATATTTTATTTATTAATTATTATAATATCATGGGTATTATAATTTATAAAACAATACCACATGAATTTTTGTATCTCTCCCTCTATAATTAATAACTTTACCTTATGAGTAAATTAGTTAATGTGACTGACATATGAAATAAAAAAGTCAATACCAATTATAAAATCATACATGTCCATATTTAGGATAGGGGCATCCCATTTCAATTTAATATTTTTAATCATGATATTGAATGATATATCCATAAATCCTAGAAATAAATACTTCTATAGAATTGTTTATTTTCACCTGACATGTTACATTATTAATACTTAGATGCAAAACAGATATAATTCTCATTTCATGATAAATAAATGTGTAACACATATATCATTTTTTGAAATGTTAGAATAATCATACTTTGAAGTACATGTAAGTATAAAATGTCCTTCTATATTATCCATTAGGTCTATCATTATTGTAAAAATGTACCCCTAATGATTTTTTATAGATATCATCTCCCATGTTTAGAGAGAGAAATCATTGATCCTTGCGTGGTCCTATAGTCTCTGATTTTCAAACATAACTGATTCCATAAAACATATTTTCAAGGATGATCTACCTAGTCTTATAACAGTTGATATTGATATAAAAACCCAACCATATATTGAATAGTTTCACTCCTAAAATAATTATTCAGGTGCCCGATTTTTCCATAATGATTAAATGTCTAAGGATATATTGGAATATATTATTTATGTGGTTAAATGACTCACATTGAAAACATTAGTTTTTATTACACATATAAATAATATAATAATTAATTAACATAACATGTAAATATTAATCATTAGTAATATGAGAAAAATCATATCACATCTTCTTCCACCCACTACATAAACTATCACCTATACTAAGTTATGTTATGGCGATTCTATCTAAATGGTTTATTGTGATATCTTTCGAAACCCCTATTTCATTTTTTAAAATCCTTACAAATGATTCAAGATAAGACAAAACCACACATATTTGTATGTTTGGTCATAATTATATGTCAAATTAATATACCATTAATGAGTGACTAATAGTTTTTATTGGTAAAAATTGAGTGAAAGATATATTTCAAGACCCATATTCCATTACAATCATTTCCTATTATTATAGGCATAAATTTGGTTGTTTTTTTCTTGAAATTTATGCAATAAAATGTATTTTCCATGTGGAACAACCCCAATAATAGTTAAGAAAATGTAATTATTTTCATAAAGCACATTGGTCAAAAAATGGATCATTAGAAAATATTATTTTGATGATTTTATAAGGGAATTTCATAGGTTTTTATCATGGTGTAATAATTCACCAATACTAATAAAATGAGCATTAATGTAATACATAAAAGAATCATTTATATTGAAAACACTCATACAATGATTTTTGAAAATTTACCCATGACACGCATCTTAATGAATCATCATTATACTTATCTAGGATAGAAAAAAGTATATATCAGAAGGGTTTGTTACAAATATATTTTTATCTAACTATAAAAAATTATATTCAATAATTTTTATCATTATCTAAAAAAACCATTTCTAACTCCCCATTAAATGTTATATATTTTCTAAAATTGAAATCTATTTGATGATCAAAATAAAATATATTCTAAAAATTAATCGTCCATAATATATATTCTATAAATGAATTCATACATGATTAGTGATGACCTAATTCATTTCCAACAAAGTAAAAATGAATAAAAATATATGGAAAGTCCACAAGGGTTATTAAAATGTCTTGGTGTATTCGTACAATCCAAAAGAACTAAATATATTACATTTATAATATCCTAACTCAACCCGTTACCCCTTAACCTCACCTTAGTCAAAATAGTTTGTTATTATCCAATATGTATATAAATATAATCACAAAATATTTAAAAAAATAGAGGGATAAATAAATTCCATATTTGATGGGATTACCTCAAATAAATCACCCCCACATATTGGGATTTTATCAAAATTTTAATATAATTTATTTTTGTATAATATATACCCAACCTCAAGAAAAAATAAAATAAAATATAATATATTTATCATTTAATTAATAATAAATTATTCTTGACATGAAATTTAAAAATTATAATTCTATATAAATTACCATAAATATTTTATTGGTGTTTATGATATTAAATTAAGTTTGATAAGGGAAAAAATACCAAACATCAGTTATGGAGAATCTATCCATCTCATCTATTCTTCCCCAATCTTACATAATCATAGAAATCATTAAAATTATCTACCTTATTTGTTGATCAAAATTTATGCATATGGTCCATCACATGTTAAGTATTATACATTCATATTACATATTTTGTGTTAGAAAAACATTATATATATGCCAAGGTGTCCAAGTAAGGGAATTGTACATGAAATAGTAGCATACACTAATGATTTTCCTTACACTATATGAATGTTATAAAAAATTGAGATTTAGATTCATTTATAGAAAATTAATTAATTACATGTAATTTTACAAAAATAAATCAAGAATTTAACATTTCATTAATATATATGCTTCATTCCAATAAATAAATGATCATGTATTAGAATCCATCCTTTTACAAATCATTCACCCACACTCCATTTCCATTATTTTAAACATAATTCATACTATATAACCTTACGAATAACCATAGTTTCCATCCTAAAAAATAGCGGTATAGCTACACAAAACCCTCTATGTTTTACTGAGAAGTCCATCACTTTGATGCATTAATTACCACTATCATCTTCAAACCAAAATTTTCATGAAAACATAAGAATGAATTATCATTATCATGTCAATTAAATCTCTGAAATACAATGAAAATATCATAAATAATATAAATTATATAAATCCAAAATCATATTTACAAAAAATTATTACATCACATTTTTAAATAATTTTATTGAAATTACCCTAATTTTGAAAATTCTAAATTTCTATATTTATATAAATCATACAGATCAAATCATATTTTCCAAAAATATTTATCAACCATAATTATATAATTTTAATATTTTTTAAAAAATATTTTAAAATTTATTCACCTTATTAATATTTTTTCAAAAGAATGCTTGTAAAAGAATCCAAACACCTTAACCCAATTACAAATAGAATTCACTTAACCAAATATAAGATCAGAATATTCATTTATATTCATGAAAATCTAAAACCAAAGGCCTAAAAAATTTCATTCATGAACATTATATTTCAAACGAATCACCTCCCTTAGGATTGGACCAAGAATGGATAAAAGGAAAAATATAATGTGTCATAATTTTTATGGATATACCAATGGTATACCACCCCAATAACCAATGGTTAATAAAATTATGATATTCAAAAGTCATATTAACTCAATATTTACCTAAATATTTATAAAATTGAATATCTTAGTCAACGAGAGTGAAATAAGCCAAACCATTCAAAATCAGGGTAAGTAAAACTTTATCATCACCCTTTTTATATAAATATAGTTTCTTGATACACAATCTAAAAAACCATGTGTCAAACCATGCATATCTTATTATCTCCTCCTTTAAGTCATTTTTCCAAAATAAATAGTCTATCTTGATAAAGTATCCAAGCATTCATTTCTTTATATATTCCAAAATTACCTTTAAAGATACCCAAAATCATCACTAAAGCTTTCAAGAATCCATATAAATAAAATAATACCTTTATTTATCTCAAAGGGAGTCTCATAATAATGAACCAATAGTGAAATCCTTTCAAACAAAAAATAAATAATCAATATGTATGTTTTGAATTATGGTTAACATTATGGAATAATGGAAAAACATAAAAATACTATTTAATTTTATTAAAACATGAAACAAAATAATCATCCCTACATTCCATGAAATGAGGTTTCAATTAAGTTTTAATGAAAGTAATATTAAAGTAGTTAAATGAAAAGTATTTTATAAAAATTAATTTAAAATTTATATAAATATAATATTGATCCAAATATTATGAATAATGTTTATTTTTATATATCCATTAGTCAAGTTCAATTGATTATCTAAAATAAATATCTAGGTTGAATTATATCAATAATTTTTGTACATTTATTATCATATAAGATGAAGTGTATATAATCAATAAGTATGGTGGGGGATAAATATGTTTCAGTAACTCGTCATTATAGTTAACAAAAAAAATGATATAATAACATGAAAAAATTTTTGAAAATATATTTTCAACTAATTCTATTATGTTTGATAACTTATTTGAAATAATGTTGAGAAAAAAATGAATTCATAATTGTAGAAGAAATTATATTTATATTAAATATCACTATATCAATAAATAATTGTATAATGGGGTCTTTATTTTCATCCATATCCATCCCCATGAGAATTTTTAGAAACATCAACACTCATAATTTTTTTATTTATAATACTTATAAATATAAAATACCTTATAGTTTATATATTATTAGATTTATTGGTTATATTATAGAAAATGAAAAAAAAAATCTATTGTGTATAGATTATGGATTTATTATTAGAACCATAAGAAAATTAAAAATAATATTTCCAGGATGAGTCCTTGAGATAACATGGAGTTATGGGTATCGTAGCACCTAGAAGGTAATTTATTAGAAAAAATATATTAGTTTTAGTGTGTGTACAATAATTTAAGGTAATAAATAATTCTCTTCAAAATGGATACCTAGATAGAAAATCCAAGAACATTGGTCAATCCAGATTGGTGGTTTTACACTATGGTGTATAAACATAAATCCCACAAGTATTTTCATAATTTTCCTTTGACGATTGAATGATTGGTTAAATTAATTGAACTTATTAATCAATTTATTTATAAATGTTATATAATTGAACATAAAAACCATAATTTATAACCCAAAAAATTTATAAAATCATTTTTCTAATTATAGTTTTAGCAGTATTAGCACAAGAATTATATTGAAACTGAGAGTGGGAGATAAATGGAAATATGAAGAACATCTAGTACAATTAATAAAATTATTCTTCCAAAAAATCAACATATATCAAAGTTAATTAAAATCCCTTTATTGAATGACCCAAACCTAAGTTCATTCTTTATTTTTATTTAAGTTCTCTATTCATTGTCATTTTGAGCATAAAATTACTATTTACATATTTTTTCTCCAAAATCACATGGACCTATTAACTTATGACTTCCAATTTAGTCTAGAAATTCATTTATTTTTTATGATATACCTTATAATAAATAAATAATCCATTAATGATCAATGTTTAGATCTTGAAATAGCCAAAATTTATTCTCATATTTGTTTCTTTTATTTTCCCTTCTATGTTATGTGTGCATTGGTCACCAACCTTTCTTATGGATAGAGGTTATAAAAATAATGGTCTTAATTGATGTGTATTAATAATATAGGACTGTTAATGTTGTGTTTTTTTTACTATGAGTAATGGGGATAGTGTAAGGGTTGGTGTCCTGAGAACCAACTGTTTCGTACTGATTACATGAATGTTCACTTATTATATATTGTTCATTATTCTTCATGACTATAATATAATAATGTCCTCGAATATTTGTTGCATTGATAAGTTCATGGAAGATCCCCACTATGATGAGAACCTTGAAATGCTATAACAATATTCTTAAATAAAGTTCTACGGTTGGATGACATACTATGATAGGACACATAGTATACAGACCGTCATGTGCGAGTACTCGTAAGATGACGAGACTCTCTCTCATGGATTTCGCACTTGGTAATCTCCAAGATGGGAGATTATGAGAACAGAACCGCCAGAAGCAATTCCGCATGTCTTTGTGTCATCATACATTGCTATCTACGAGCATGTGTAATGGTCCTTAGACTAGAAGATTATCATTAACTCATGTCATGACTCACGCACTTAGATTTACTGACGAAAACCGTCACGCAGACAGTTGGCAGGAAGTAGGGTACGTTGGGTGCATCACGAGTGACATGTTCTTAATAGATAAGTCGAGGAAAGATTTGTCCCTTCCATTTATGGAAGTTGATATCTCGGCCCTTTGATTGAAATAGAACTGTCGCATTAAATTCCATGGTCATGTTGTAAACGACGAGTTTATTTCAGGTAGTCAAAGAACAACCGATCAAGCATATAGGTTTATGACACTTCCATGAAACCTGCTTGGTGAGATATCAAGATAAAGGGATTAAATTACACAGTAAGCGTTCGTATGAGGTGATACATCAATGTGGCATCAACTTATTTCTCTTGGGTGCCTTGACCTGTTGCTAGACAGTAATCTTGGACTTTAGGAAAGCTCGCCTAATTCCAATGAGAAAGAGGCCTAGAGGGTCACACACTAAGTGTGTTCAAGTATCTCAAGTAGAATAAAGATTATTCCCGTATGAGGTTTAATAATTATTCAAGGAAGCCTATGCCGTTTTAATGATGAAGGAAGAAGGAAGTGAAAAACAAGATATACACGCCGTGTAGTTTTTCATGGAAAACAAGTACACGCCATGTATTAATAATTACATTCCATTTAGTTTTTCTTTTTGGAAAGGAAATGAATAAATGAAAACAAGATATACACGCCGTGTACATTGAATGTACACACCGTGTATTTTTCAATGAAAAACAAGTACACACCGTGTAATTATTAATATATTCTGTGTAGTTTTTCCAGTCGGGATTTTGAGGATATAATATTGTTTTAAATGATATTTATTATAATCAGTGTGGGCGCATGTCAAGGAATTAATTATTCGACATGGGGGTTTTAAATAAGTGTCAATGAAATAAATAAAACACGTAATGAGTTTATTTATTGTCATAACTCTACAACCTCAAACCTGATTATAAATATCCTCACAACCCCAACTCTTTTCCTACCCCCACACACAACAATTCTGGAGAATTCTTTCAAGGCCGAAAGAACCACTTCCTCCAAGAACACTCTCAAGACTGAGAGATATCCTCTTCCATCGGATCAAGAAGATCTAAGGCGGACAACTCAAGAAAAGGTTTCTCCATGCTAGCACCCTGAGACTCCTTTGGAGACGTCCCGAGATACGAGGTACACATGTGGATCACCGCTAGAGGAAGTCTACACTTGGCTTCTACGATGAAACGATGAATCACATCGGAACGTGATCAAGAACATCAATGAAGAAAGAACACCCAAAAGGTATTTATTTTCAATTGATTAAATTAATTATAATAAACCTGTAACAATCCTACATTGTGGTTCCAGGACAAACCTTATTCTTTGTCTTTTTCTGTGATTCGATTTGTGGAGACTGGAGTTTATCGTCGCATTGATCCCAGATTGATCATTGTTAATGACAAAAAGCCAACTGGGCACATCCACCCACACGCTTCCGCTGTGCTCAGAACCTTAAAATGGTATCAGAGGGAGGTTACAACGTTGATTATAGTTATTTAATTTTCATTGATAATTTACGCATTTATATTTGATTCAATTCAAATAAATCGTTCTATAAATCTGAATAAATGAGATCTGTTCTTCCTCCTTCGTTTTTCGATTCATATCACAGAAACGGCCTTTTAATTTTAATTTTTGATTAAAATAAAAATGAGGATCTCATCCGGAGGAGACTCTCTTTCTATCTGTACAACACGGAAATACACAGCGTGTAATTAAAAATACACGCTGTGTACTTAGGTTCAACGAACCGGCACTGGTCCTCCAAACCACGCTGTGTGAATTGAGTATGCCTAAGTTTTTATTACGCCATGTTGACAAGAATGAAATGGCACGTGGGAACCGGAATACACGGTGTGCATGTTGGAGCAACACACCGTGTAATCCGATCCAGTCCAGGTGAAACCGTGTACAAGGAGAAGCTATGTTCCATGTACACTGGATTTCCAAGCCGGTTACCACACAACAAGGAAGTACACACCATGTATGATTCATCTACACGCCGTGTACTACAAAATTTCCAAAGTATAGAAAGCACGCCAAAGCCCCGGTGTGTACATTGGATAAATGGTGAAAGGAAATACATGCCATGTAAATATAAACTACACGCCGTGTACTTTCCAGAAATTTCACCAGGTTTTCTCCAAATGTACAAAGACACCGTACAAAAAATATGGATGAGAAGAATCTCAAGGAAATTCAGAAAGGAATTTAAGATAAATAAATGAATAATTATAAGATCATAATTAATTGAATTTGAGGGTGACTTATCTTAAATGAAAGAACGATTAAAATAATTTGAATATGCATAAATATCGTTGCATTCTATGAATGATCATGAGCTAGACCAAAGACCCTTTGTATGTGTATGGTTTCATTTAAATTTATTTAATTTAAATTTGTTGGCCTGCGAGCCTTCTTCCAATATAATGTAGGGCCTGCGTGCCCATGGTTTCTTTAATGTAAACCCATGTAATGGAGGATCTCCCAAGCCGAAGGAGACGGTTCAAAATATGAAGCTGAGGCAAAACCAACACAGTAAGATTCAAAGGTGGACAGGTGGGAGCTGCAAAACATGAACCATCAGTTCAAGGTGTTTTCCCTAGGTCAGGGTTAGCTTATCAAAACTGCTAGATAAGCTAACCAATAGAAGATCATGATAATTCCATCTTATTTTATTCTTGTCTGATTGCATGGTTTATTTATTATGTATGTGTTGTCGCGATCACATAATTAATGAAATAAACAAGCATGCAAAGATGGAATAAAATAAAAACCAGACTATGCGTAAACATTATCGGAACATGGTTAATCACTTAAGTAAGCATCACTTAATATTAACAATCATGTGATAATGAAAAACTACACATAAAAGATTAAAATCCCTCAATACCATATTAAGTTAGACCAAGCCTTTTATTACTTGATTACGGGCAAGACTCAATAAAACTATGTGTTTGACCAACCCTTGTTGGGACACTTACTTTTATAAAGGAAGCCCTTATGAAAGGTTTCGGGTTGACTTAACCATATTACATCAAGAGGAGTAGCCCTTGCTAGACTTGATGTAATATTGGAGGTAAGAGTTAAGGAAATCCAAGTCATGATTTCAGGATTGGGGAGTCCACTCAACAGATCAAGGAACTATAAGCTCACAGTTGGCAAAGACCTGCCTACCTAAATACCTTCAAATATATTGAACAACCCTTGTTGGGGTTATGCGAAGGGGAATATGGATCCTTGCCACTATAATGTCAAAGAAACTGGACACTCTGAGTTCAATGGTGAGGGTCATTGAGACTTGATAAAATAGTGGGAGAATTAATTAATTAATTTATTATTTCTCATAAAAATGTAATCAAGAAAGTACTGATAAATATGCTCTTTTAAATTTGTAGAATCTAAATTACAAACTCATAAACCACATTTTATCTGCGATCAATACTGGATAAAGACAATATCCTCACTGGCAGTAACTTTCAGGAATGGTTTAGGTGCCTTCGGGTTATCCTAATCCATAAACGAAAGTTGTACGTGCTGGAGTCCTTACTTCCTGATTCTCCTGCCCTATGGGCGAGTGATGATGATTTCCTAGTCTATGATCAACATTTGAACGACGCTCTCAACGTTCAATGTTTGATGCTATCATCGATGTCTAGTGAGATCATGAAGTCTCATGAAGACATGGATGCATATAGCATGCTCGAGCACCTCCATGGTCTATACCAGGAGAGAGCAAGACATGAAAGGTTTGAGATCTCCAAGGCTCTATTTCAGAGCAATCTTGGAAAGGGTTCCCCAGCCGGGCCTCATGTAGTCAAGATCATTGGCTACATTGAGTGCTTGGAGGTTCTTAGGTTTAAACTCCCTGAAGAACTGGGTACCGATCTCATTCTTGCATCATGCCCCCAGAGCTTCTCAAACTTTTTTGTGAACTTCAACATGAACAACATTGAGAAGTCTCTATCTGATATTCTTATCCTAATTTTCCAAGTGTAAAATGACATGAAGCGTGAAATTCCTTTTGTCCTCATGGTGAATAAAAGGAAAGGGAAGGCGAAGAGCATTAATCCCAAAGCTTCTTCAAGGCCTTCCAAGAAAAGGAAGATCAAAGGGGAGGAAAAGGAACATGATGCTGTTTGTTTTGCATGTGGAAAGAAGGGCCACTGGAAGAAAAACTGCACCCAGCCAAGGAATCAAGGAGAAGCTTCAGGTGCGTTTGTTATCAAATGCAATCTATCTGTTTCTACTAATTGGGTATTAGATACTGCTTGTGGTGCTCACATATTTATCCAAATATAGGAACCAAGTAGATTCAAGAAGATTGATCGAGGGGAGGTAGATCTACGAGCAGCCAACAGAGCCAGAATTGCTGTTGTAGCTGTCGGAGACTACCACCTCACGTTGCCAACTGGAATGATCTCGGTGTTAAAGGGTTTTTATTATGTGCCTTCTGTTACTAAAAGCATTATTTCAGTATCCATATTAGATACTGATGGATTCATGTTCAAGTTTATAAATGAATGTTGCTACTTTTATAAAGATAGCATTTGTTTTGGTAGGGCACATTTATATAACGGCCATTATGTGTTAGACTACACAAACCAAGTAATGGAAATCGATGACAAAGTTAATTCACATGACTCCTACCACACCCAACTTTGGCATCATCGGCTAGGTCATGTCAATGAGAAATGTTTGACAAAATTACATCAAGATGGGTATTTAGATTCTTTCGAACTGAAACCACTTGGTGTATGTCATGCGTGTATACAAGGCAAAATGACCAAAGCCCCATTTTTTGGGAAAGGTGAAAGAGCTAAAGAGATTCTAGAATTAGTTCACACAGATGTGTGTGGGCCATTTTCAGTTGAGGCAATGGGTGGGTTCTCATACTTCATAACTTTTACTGATGATTTTAGTAGATATGGATATATCTACTTAATGAGGTATAAGTCAGATTCTTTTGATCGGTTCAAAGAATACAAGAATGAAGTTGAGAACCAGCTTGGTAAGAGGATTAAGAAACTCTGCTAAGACAGATGAGTAGAATATCTTAATCAGGACTTCATTGATTTCTTATGGGAGTTTGGGATTCTATCTCAACTCACTCCTCCTTACATGCCACAGTGGAATGGTGTAATCGAAAGGAGGAACTGCACCATGTTGGACATGGTGAGATCAATGACGAGTCATGCGAGTCTTCCATTATCCTTTTGGGGATATGCATTACAAATAGCATCACACATACTAAACCAAGTACCAACTAAATCGATAAATAGTATTCCATACGAGTTATGGAGTGGAATCAAAGCCATGTTATCGAATTTACATGTGTGGGGTAGCGAAGCATTTTTTAAGGCCTTTTCAAGTAACAAACTTTCACCCTAAGGAAAAAATTGTATCTTTATAGGATATCCCAAAGAAACAAGGGGATATTACCTATACAACCCCTCAGACAAAAAGGTTATAATTACAAGACACACCATATTCCTTGAGAGGGAGCACATCTCCAAAAGAGATAGTGGGAGAGAGATAGAATTTGATGAAGTTGAGGCTCAAGATACACAGGAGTTGGTACAAGAAAAAATTCCACAAATCCCCGTGGAAGAACAATCTGTTCCAGAGACACAAGAACTGCGTAGGAGAACGAGAGAGGTGAGACAACCAGAACGATATGGTTTTCTTGTCACTGAGGATGGTGACTCATTATTGGTTGACAATGATGATCCTCTTACCTACAAGGAAGTAGTTGAAGTCACAGACGTTGCCAAGTGGAAAGAAGCCATGAATTTTGAAATGGATTCCATGTACCAAAACCAAGTCTGGATTTTGGTAGATCCTCCAGTTGATGTAAAGCCTATTGGTAATAAATGGGTATTCAAGAAGAAAATGGACATAGAGGGGAAAGTCAGCACCTAAAAGGCATGACTGGTTGGAAAAGGTTTTAGACAGTGTCAAGGAATTGACTATGATGAAACCTTTTCACCAGTTACGATGCTGAAATCCATCAGAATCATATTGGCCATGGCCTCTTACCATGACTATGAAATTTGGAAAATGGATGTCAAAACAACTTTCCTTAACGGGAACCTCCAGGAAGATGTCTACATGACACAACCTGAAGGGTTTGTGACTCCAAAGGATTCCAAAAAGGTATGAAAGTTTCAGAAATCCATTTATGGATTAAATCAAGCATCAAGGTCATGGAACATTTGTTTTGATGAAGCCGTAACAGAGTTTGGCTTTGTTAAGAACGAATGTGAGCCTTGTGTCTACAAAAGGTTTAGTGGAAGTGAAATCATTTTCTTAATAGTATATATTGATGATATATTACTAATTGGAAATGAAGTACCTGTCTTATAGTCAGTTAAGGAATGGTTGCATAAATGCTTCTCCATGAAAGACTTGGGAGAGGCGGCATATATTCTTGGGATCAAGATCCATCGTGATAGATCCAAGAGAATGCTGGGCCTGAGTCAAAGTACATACATTGACAAGATACTGAAGAGATTCAGTATGGAATAGTCCAAGAGGGGATTGTTTCCAGTGTCACATGGAATTCATCTTTCCAAGAAAATGTGTCCTCAGACACATGAGGAAAGAATGAAAATGGCAAGGATCCCTTACAAATCCGTGATTGGGTCAGTCATGTATGCTATGATATGTACGAGGCTAGATGTTGCTTACGCATTAAGTGCAGTCGGAAGATATCAAGCGAATCTAGGAGACCACCATTGGATGGCAGTCAAGACTATCCTTAAGTATTTGAGGCGTACTAAGGATATGTTCCTGGTTTATGGAGGAGATGAGGAACTAGTCATCAGAGGACATGTAGATGCTAGTTTCTAGACTGATCAAGATGACATGAAGTCGCAGACTGGATACATCTTTAGTTTGAATGGAGGTGCAGTGAGCTGGAAGAGCTCAAAACAAAGTGTGGTGGCAGATTCTACAGCAGAGTCCGAGTATATCGTAGCTTCTGAGGCAGCTAAAGAAGCAGTATAGATGCGAAGCTTCATCCAAGAGTTGGATGTAGTACCGATCAGTAAAGATCTTATCACACTCTATTGTGATAATACTGCAACGGTGGCACTTGAAAAAGAGCCAAGGTCACATTAGTGGACAAAGCACATACTTTGTAAGTATCATCTCTTGAGGGATTTTTCTCAGAGAGGTAAAGTTGCAGTGAGCAGTATTTCCATGGAAGACAACGTGTAAGACCCCTTGACTAAATCCTTGACTCAGCAGAAACATGATCATAATGTGAGGTCTTGCAGACTAAAAGTCATAGGCAGTTGGCTCTAGTCCAAGTGGGAGTTTGTAAGGGTTGGTGTCCTGAGAACCAACTATTTTGTACTTTGATTACATGAATGTTCACTTATTATATATTTTTCATTATTCTGCATGACTATAATATAATAATGTCCTGGAATATTTGTTGCATTGATAAGGTCATGGCAGATCCCCGCTATGATGAGAACCTTGAAATTCTATAACAATATTCTTAAATAAAGTTCTACGGTTGGATGACATACTATGATAGGACACATAGTATACAGACCGTCATGTGCGAGTACTTGTAAGATAATGAGACTCTCTATCATGGAGTTCACACTTGGTAATCTCCAAGATGGGAGATTATGAGAACAGACCCACCATTTGCAATTCTGCATGTCTTGGTGTCATCGGACATTGCAATCTTTGAGCGTGTGTAATGGTCCTTAGACTGGAAGATTATCATTAACTCATGTCATGACTCACGCACTTAGATTTATTGACAAAAACTGTCACACAGATAGTTGGCAGGAAGTAGGGTACGTTGGGTGCGTCACGAGTGACATGTTGTTAATAGATAAGTCGAAGAAGGATTTGTCCCTTCCATTTATGGAAGTTTATATCTCGGACCTTTGATTGAAATAGAACTGTCGCATTAAATTTCATGGTCATGGTGTAAACGATGAGTTTATTTCAGGTAGTCAAAGAATGATGAATCAAGCATATAGGTTTATGACACTGCCATGAAACCTGCTTGGTGAGATATCAAGACAAAGGGATTAAATTACACAGTAAGCATTCGTATGAGGTGATACGTCAATGCGGTGTCAACTTCTTTCTCTTGGGTGCCTTGACCCGTTGCTAGACAGTAATCCTGGAATTTAGGCAAGCTCGCCTAATGCCAACGAGAAAGAGGACTAGAGGGTCACACACTAAGTGTTTTCAAGTATCTCAAGTAGAATAAATATTATTCCCATATGTGGTTTAATAATTATTCAAGGAAGCCTAAGTCGTTTTAATGATAGAGGAAGAAGGAAGTGAAAAACAAGATATACACGCTGTGTATTAAAGATTACATGCTGTGTAGTTTTTCATGGAAAACAAGTAGACGCCGTGTATTAATAATTACACGCCATGTAGTTTTTCTTTTTGGAAAGGAAATGAATAAATGAAAACAAGATATACACTCCGTGTACATTGAATGTACACGCCGTGTAGTTTTCAATGAAAAACAAGTGCACGCCGTGTATTTATTAATATACGCAGTGGAGTTTTCCAGTCAGGATTTTGAGGATATAATATTGTTTTAAATAATATTTATTATAATCAGTGTGGGCGCATGTCAAGGAATTAATTATTCGACATGGGGTTTTTAAATAAGATTCAATGAAATAAATAAAATGCGTAACACGTTTATTTATTTTCATAACTCTACAACCTCAAACCTGATTATAAATATCCTCACAACCCCAACTCTTTTCCTACCCCCCCCCCCACACAACAATTCTGGATAATTCCTTCAAGGCCGAAAGAACATCTTCCTCCAAGAACTCTCTCAAGACCGAGAGACAACCTCTTCCATCGGATCAAGAAAATCTAAGGTGGACAACGCAAGCAAAGGTTTCTCCACGCTAGAACCCAGAGACTCCTTTGGCGACGTCCCGAGATACGAGGTACACGTGTGGATCACCGCTAGAGGAAGTATACACTTGGATTCTACAACGCAATGACGAATCACATCAGAACGTGATCAAGAACATCAATGAAGAAATAAAACCCAAAAGGTATTTCTTTTCAATTGATTAAATCAATTATAATCAACCTGTAATGATCCTACTTTGTGGTTCTGAGACAAACCTTCTTCTTTGTCTTTTTCTGTGATTCGATTCATGGAGACTGGCGTTTATCATCGTATTGATCCCGAACTGATCATTGTGAATGACAAAAAGCCAAGTGGGAACATCCACCCATGTGCTTCCGCTATGCCCGGAACCTTCAGATAGTGGGAGAGTATTATTCGGTCATTGTTGATTTATATAATCATGGAGACCCCAATTCTGGAATTTTATCATTTTTTATGTGTGAGGTATTCATATGGAGTTATTTAGATTCTATTTCATACACAAAAAATAAAAATATTGACATTTAGAGGCATTAAATTAATATATGAGACATTTATGGATTCTTTAGGATTGAGTGAAGGTGACAATAGTGACAAGAGTCTGATTTCGAGTGAGGTGATAATTGTAAGGTTGAAAACATGGCTAAACATCATGTTAATCCATGAGAAAAATTTGTGTACCTCCCTAGATATGGATCTATGATTTGTAAAATATTATATATATCACACTATGTGTTGAATTTATTAATAAGTAATGTTGTTGGTGGCACCCATCTATGAAAATTTATGAGTCTATAGAGGCCTGTCATGTAGTTTGAGACTAGATGGCTCCCCAATCCCCTGGCTCTCAGTTCTCTCCCGCTTTCTCGCTCCCGTAGGGTTCTTTCTCCCCACTCTCCTTTCCCTCATCCTTATTTTCATCCTTCAGTATGGCTCTTCTAGGGTTTTATCCCTCGACTCTCTCTCACGGTTGGTCCGCTCAGGTCTGCTCTCTGGTTCGGTCCTCATTTTCGGCTTCGGTGATGGCGCGATGGTTCTTCCTTCCCGACTTCTTCTTCTGTGCTCTGAACTCTCAATCAACCGCTCCATTCCAGGTCGGATTGGGAGCGTCAGATTCAATGAGTTTTTGGGCTTTAAAGTTCGGTGGTCGTGGATCTCTTAGCGTCATCTTCTTCCTCTTTTAGGGTTTTTCCCAACCATTTCCTCTTATTTTCTTGTTAGTTTTCAGCTTCTTCCTGGTTTCTTCTCATTTCTATTTTTTTAGGGGTTTTCCCCGTTTTCGTTTCTGGAATTGATTCCTTCATCAATGTGTTCAGTATTTTTGGGAGTGTTTTGTGATGGGTTTGGTCTACTATTTTTGTTGCTGGTAGTTTGGTTGTTACGACTGCCCTGATGATGGATTTGTTCGATGTCAACCGTTCCCAGAGATTTTTTCCTTTATTCGTCCTACAAAAGCCCGCTTTTTTCTCTACTCTGGTTCCAAGGGTCCTCTTTTCTCTCTAAGGTGGAGCTACAATGAGGTCTTCTAGTTTCTTTGGGATGTGAGTCTAAGCGGGCTTTGGGAGGTTGACGGTGACGACCTTTCGATCGTTGACAGCGAGGTTGGGTTTATCTATGGTGACGATGATGATGGGGGTCTCGTGAAAGGGTTCGATGAATCGTTACTGTGATGTGTTTCCACATTTAGGGGTGGATGCTGGAGAATTGGTCGCCGGTGTTGCGACGATGAGGGCAATGTCTTAGTTTCCGTAAAGGCGTGATGGCAGTGAAGATGATTCGATGTCTGGCCGGTGATATGATGATGGCTATGAGGTGTGGTTCGAGGTCCCCATGATGTGGATTGAGGTGGGTGGCTCGTGGTTCGATGCTGCTTTTGGCAGTATTTTTGTATTATTAGTTTTGAAATTTGAATGTGGTCATTTTGAATTTTAAATTATGAATGTGGTGTGCGGTGTGGATGGGGGATATGTGTGACTATGTGAACTGTGGATGCTTTGTTTGGTTCCCACTTTTCCAAAAGTGGATTTTGATAAATTCAAAAAAAATGGATTGTGGCATGTAGTTTTGAGACTACATGACACAACTCGATAAAAATACACATCGAGTACCCACCTGAGGGTCACATTAATGGTAAAAACATAGACAAGTCTTGTAAAAATATATAGTAAAGACCCATTTATCCATGATAAACATCAATTATATCTTTGTTCCCATACGTTTTTTACCCCATTGTACATTCCATGCAACTGTACCATTAGAAACCATGTTGAATGTTAGCACATAAAGAGGATTATGTTGATGGTTTATATTTCATATACCCTAATAAAAAATTTCATATAATTTTTCATACCTTGTATATTTGCATACCTATTTTCTAAAAACATGAATTTAGGTACATTTGTAGTCAATTCAGGGAATCTCTCTATATAGAAAATGATGGGGATTATATCATCAATTTGAGAGGTGATATTTGAAGAGATACTAGCATATTAATCATCTTATCTTCAAAGATCAAATTATGGGGTTTATTCATGACCAATAGTTCATTTTGGTTTCTAATAATTCTATATTATATGTTGTTTTATAATCACAAAATGTATGTTCCTCACTAGTTGATTGTGTGCTACACTCAACAACTAATTGATATATGATGAGGATGTGTTATTATTTTTATTTCTATAGAGTCAATAAGGATTATAATTATTTATTTTGGATCATCAAGTTTCTATATTTATTATCTTATTCCTAGTATTTATAGATATTTATATATCACAATTTCGTGGGATCTTTATATCATAAGGTAAATCTCATATTATATGTTTTATTATTTCCTTCCGACATTTACAGTTTTATCTTTCTAGTATTTCATTGTCACATTTTTATTTTTGTGTTTTCCTTGTAATGAAATAAACTCTAATAACATGTATATAGTGTCTAAATTTTCTAAATTGGAATAAAATACAAATAAACACATATTGAATAACAAAATAGTTTATTAGTCTTGGTAAACTAGATACCTACATGATTCCCATATTACATTTGAATAAAAAAATTACAACATAGTTTTTTTTAATAATATCAATATTTCCTCTAGAATATACTTTCATATAATTCATAGTATAGTTTTTAGTTTCCTCAGAAAAGAAAAAAATAAGGGTGATCTCAAATGCTTAGCAAAGTTTAAGTATATCAGAAGCTATCATGAATCAATATGCATGATCCTGGAATGGTAAATAACTGAACACACAAGAAATTTAAATTATTTGACTAGAATAATAAATATTGAAAGTAAAATAATTGGAAACACATGTAATTTAATCAATAAAATTACAATCATATCTGGGTAAGGCATAATCAATATGGTTAGGTAAATAGTAGAAAACACATGCCATTTAAATAATAAACTGAGAATGAAATGCATACAGAGATAATAACATTACAAAAATATAATGGATAATAATAAATTGATTCTCTATGAAGGAAAATATTAATTATATTATTTCATGATCTTAGGAATCATGATACCTATACTATCATGGTTATTCCCAAGTCATTTTAAAACAGATGGGTAGGTATTCTCTAGAAACCCATTCAACTATAGCTAGCCAAATGATTCATCTCATGAGACTACTGATGTATCAATGGGATATCTATAACTAGGGCCCAACAATATCTTCCTATCCAAAGAATTCCTCCTATATCAAATAATATATTTAATTCATGTCCAATATACATTATTAATAAATATACATATTTAGTAAAGAATACCAATTTATCAATATTTTCCCATTAAATCAACTAACATTCAATTTTAAGAACTAAATGTATAAATGAAATATGGTTTAATAAATAATTATATACATGATAAATAAAATGGATATTTAGGGGAAACTTATTGTCTAATGATCACAAGAAAGTGTACATTTTAAGGGATTGTTAATGAATACAAAAAATTAATCAAGAAATTGAATTTCAATAGTTTCCTTGATCAAAATGATCATAAACCATCCATTTAAAGAATAATAATTTTATAAATAAAAAATATACCCAATTTTGAATAAGTAAAATAATGGGTTATTTTTGTTTATAAATATAAATACAATAAAAATATCATTAAAAACATTATTTATAAAAATATTTTTTTAACTATGAAATTTACTTTTTAAAACTAAAATTTTTCAGAATATTAGGAAATATTTTTTTTATAAATAATGTTTTAATGTTGTAAAGGAATATTAAAAATAAATTATAGTTCATGAAGGTAAAAAATTTTATATGTGACATATATGTTAAAAAACACTCCATTCATATTGTTATAAAAGGGTAAAAATACCCGAGTTCATAAAGAGACAAGAATATTTATTGCAATCCATTAAAAAAAAACAAACATGGGTAAAAATTACTTTAATAAATAATATGGATAATGATAAAACAAATTTGAATTTTTTTTATGAAAACTTGGATTTGGAAAAAATGATTTTTGACCAAAGAGAGAAATGAAGTCAAATATTATTAAAAACATTTTATAAATCATTTTATGTACCAAAAAGTGTAATAAATGGTAGTAATTCATGAAAAAATTATGAATAACCATATTTGAATAAAATTATTGGTTTTTATTACCCAATTATCAAATTATTTCCTTCAATCAAAATTCAAGCATAAACAATCCTGATTAAAATGAGATTGTGAAATAAACCCTTACAAAGATCATAACATTAAAGTGAGAATTAATCAATGAATTGATTATGTGTACAAATGTTGATCCACATGAAATTTTTTTAAATAAAAAATATAATATTAAAAAGTCATCACAAAAATAATTAAGGAATATAGAAGGGAATAAATAAGTAATATAACATGATGAAAATGAATTCAGTTATGAAATAATTTTCCACATGGTAATTTTCATGTCAGAAAAAATTTGATAAAATAATTTAAAAAGAAACTTAAAATACTAATAACTTTCATGGATTCATTGTATTACATGTAAAAGAGGATTTATAAATACCATATAAATGAAATTTGAAGTGTAACATCACAATATTCCTTAATGAATGGAAATTGAGACAAAGTATCTTACATGACTCTTCTTTTTGGTTGAATGTGATTTAAAATCCTGTATAATGGTTTTATAAAAGTTATTATTTTATAAATGAACCATATTCATATATATAATATCCTATATGATCCTCTTAAAACACTTTATCACTATTTTTTATTAATCTTTCATTATTTTAATTGTTTTAGGTGTTAATTTCCTTGTTTTCTCAATCATGTTTTATCATTAAAGTTCCAGTTCTTGGGTTTAGGATATAGATTATTGATCTAAAAAAATTATATTAATGTTATTAATATAATTTTTGTTCAGTATATACATATTTATAATCATTATTGAAATTTTAACATGGAGAATGTATCACATCATTTCATAGAGATGGTAGGTCATATTTATTCATGAGAGATGTTTTCATTACCATAACAAGTGAAAAGGGTAATGAAGTGGGTGATATATTAATATTCAAGAATAAATATAATCTAATATATATCAAATATATTTATTAAATTTATTCTTATTATTTTCCATTTAAATCATACATGAAAAACAAATCACATCACTTCACGAGGTGGTAGTCCTCTGTATACATGAGTGATGATATCATATTTCAAAAATAATGGAAAGTAAAAAAATTATATTTGATATAATAATTATAGAAGAATAATAATATCATAAATATCATATAAATTAATTAAATAAATCATTTTATCCATCCACTAAAGTTGGTGATGGAAAATGAATTACATCCGTTCGCGAGGTAGTAGTCCTCCTTACACATGATCGACAATTTCGTTTCTCATTTGTTGTAAGAGGAAATGGATATAAATTATTACATTAACAAAATAAAATCTCATTATATGTGATATAATGGGTTTATTATATTATTGTCACGACCCGTCCCCCGTGGCCCGTGCCGTGACTACCCCAAGCCCGCTTTCCATAGGCCAGGGGATGGAGACTAGCACCGAAAGGCATATACCCTAAAATTGAGAAGGTATTACCTTTATAACCTATAAACCCACTCAACCAAGCACACAAAAATATATGAACACAAGTAAACTATATAGAAAAAAAGGGTGCTGAAAGTAAGAGGGGCCAGAATACAAGCTCAATAGTAAAGGTATAAGTACAACTGAAGAAAGAGAAAGACAACTACTGGGTCATCCTACGAGGTTCATACTTGAAGGGTAGGTACAGATCACATCCTCAGCACTCCTCGTCCGCCCGTCTCCTCTACTTACCGAAATGTCGTATGGTCCACCTCCGGGCACCGTCGAGTCCGGGTACCCTCATCCTCGATCAGCGCTGTCCGTCATCTGCACCAAACACAACAAGGTGTGGGCATATCCTGTGTAGGGGTGAGTATAACGATACTCAGTAGGGACCCCAGGACCCTCAAGGTCTCACAAAATCCACAAAGGATAAACCACAATGTATGAAATCAACTGACAACCCTACTTAGGTATATGCCCATACATATACCTAAGTTATCAAGTATACCCATCTAAATCATGAGGAAACACAGGGTCCAACCCAATATCCCAATGCTCAACTATTCCACAATAGAAGTAAATAACACAAAGGTAAGTACCACACATATATGCCACATATAAGAATACCACCAAGGTATTACCATGAAGGAAAGTACCACACAGGTACGGACTCAGCTCACACAAGTTATAACTTAGGTACAGTAGTAGTGATGATTAGATGTAACTATCGAATCATCTTACTCTATTAAGAGGCAGACCCACATAGGATCCTAAATCATCAGACCCACAGAGGATCATAGCACATTTTCAGACCCACATAGGATCCTAGTACATCATCAGACCCACATAGGATCGTAGTACATCGTCAGACCCACACAGGATCCTAGTACATCACCAGACCCACACAGGATCGTAGTACATCTTCAGAACCACACAGGATCCCAGTACATCACCAGACCCACACATGATTGTATTACATCGTCAGGCCCACACAGGATCGTAGTACATCACCAGACCCACATAGGATCGTAGTACATCATCAAACGCACACAGGATCCTAGTACCTCACCAGACCCACACATGATCATAGTACATCATCAGACCCACACAAGATCCTAGTACATCACCAGACCCACACAAGATCGTAGTATATCGTCAGACCCACACATGATCCTAGTAAATCATCAGACCCACACAGGATCGTAGTACATCGTGAGATCCAGCTACAGGATACCCGTACTAAGCTTGATCATCTCTGTGAGATTCCGCTTCTCAAGCTACTGGTTGATACTCCAACTGCCATGAAGTCCCATGAAGAAGTATCCCAAAGGACTGCCAAGTAAAAGGGGTCTCAACGCAACAGACGTTGCATCAATCAGACGCCCGGTCTGTAAGTTATTAGCCTTTTAGTCCCTAGGGCCCAGTTGGATTCGTGCTCGATCCAACCCGACCGTACACAAAATTTATCCAAATATAAAGTGGGGTATACCAAAAAGACAGTATCACTCCATGGTTTCCGGTGCCATAGACAGTTCGTCAAATGGATGCCCGGTGCTAAAGTTATGGCCAAAAGAGCGAATATGGGTCGAAGTAAGCCTGGGTCCAGTCCGACCCGGTCGGATCGACCAGACCCATCTTGGATTGGCCTGACCCAATTCGGGTCGACCCGGTCCGCTGGGTTCGGCCTAGCATGCGCTGGGTGGCCCGACCTGTGCTGGGTGGCCCGGACCGTGCTGGGCGGCCCGACCTGGCTGCATGCGGGGGGGGGGGGGGGGGAGGGGGAGTCGCGCGCCCCCGCCTCCTCTCACAGAATGGACGAATCCATTCAGTCACTAGCAGTATGAGGGACCTGCTCGGTCCAGCTCGGCTGGCCAAAATGGCCGACCCTTGTCCTCCCGGTGGCGTGTTGTGCGCCACCCCTCCATGGACGACCGAACGCCAGCCGCCTTTCACCATCCACCGTGGCCAGAAGGGCCGTGACCCCTTGCTCTGACGGTGGCGCGTCATGTGCCACCCCTCCTCGGCTGGCCGAATGTTGGCTACCTTACCATTCACCATCACATCACAATCCATGACCCTTGCTCCCCGGGTGGAGAAAATGTGCAGCACCACCTCGTTGTGCGGCCGACCTCTGCTAGCCGCCTCCTTTGCTCTGCTGCAGACGACGGGCCGTGACCCTTCCCCAGCGGCGCAGTTTCACTGCCACCATCTTCACAGCCGTCTGTGGTGCCGACCGCCATTCCCGAACCCCACCGGTGTTAGATACCATCCTCCTCTATCGCGAAGAACATACCAAGCACCACAAAGATTTCATGGAGGGGTCGGGCCATGTTCGTTTGGCCCGTACTCTCCACATTAGGATGGTATCAAGCAGTTCAAATATTTCTTGAATCATGAAGAAATGTCAAGAACGGGAAAGGGGAAATTCAAAACAATGATCCCTACCTCGTAGGTTCTGTTGGAGATCGATGAGGAGGGAAGGACAGACGTCGATTCTTCATTGTTGAAGACGTCCCAGGTTGGAGGTGGCACGTTCCTCATTAGAGAAGTTTTCACGTTCCTTATTGGAAATATGTCGCATTACTCATTGGAGAAGATGGTGCATTTGCAGAAGATGGCGTGTTATTCATCGGAGGATGAGTTTCTCAAAGATCTCTCTCCAAGCCTGCCTTTGGCCAATGATTTCTCCCAAGAAGAAAGAGGATCCAACCCAAATAAAATATGTTTTTCCATTTTTAAATTGTTGGCACAAATTAAGTTGGCATCATTAATCAATTGATGAGGCATAATTAATGTAAAGGAAACCTAAAGTCACCTCCCTCATTAAAGAGGGAGTTCAAAAGTCGGGTGGTCCCTACCTTTATGAATTCAATTGGGGGGTTTTAGGCTCAGGTGGTCCTTACCATAGAATATTCAATTGGGAGGATAAAAATAAAATAAAAGTTATTCTATATTTTATTTTTATTCCACAAAAAATACGAAAACTAACTTTCACCCTCGACCTATTTCGGTCAAGGTGAAGGTCTACTTAAGAAAATATCGGCGTTGTGAGTTCAACGGTGTCCTCAGATTTCAATTCTGAGCATTGATTCAAAAGTTACAAAAACCTTCTCGTACGTTTATTGAACATACCTAAAAAAAGTTCAAAAATTCATTCCGGGCACACCAAGCATCGGAATCACTTTTCGTCAATTTTCGCAGTCTCGTAATATTCCATATAAATAAAAGAAATTTTTACATTGAATTTATAGGTCTTTGCATTCCCCCCACCTCAGGGCTTTGCATCCCTAGAATCCACAACACAAAAACTAAGAAAACAAGTGGGGGTACTGAGCATGAATCTGGGCCTCCCGCTCCTATGTGCTCTCCTGGAGGTTCCCATGATTCCAGCGAACGTGCACCAGAGGTATCAAACACCCACGAAGGACCCGCTCTTATCGATCTTCAATCTCTACTCGAACCTCAGTAAACGTTTCCCCATCATCGATTCCCATCTGAACATGGTCGATGACTTGGGTAGGATCATGCACGTATCTCCTCAGCTGGGATACGTGGAAGACGTCGTGCACCCGATGCAACTGAGGTGGAAGTGCTAGGTGGTAATCCATCTCACCAAATCTGATGAGGACCTGAAAAGGTCTGATGAACTTCAGAGATAACTTTCCACCCTGGAAAAATCTCCACAAACCTCATCGAGGTGAGACCCAGAGAAAGACGCGGTCACCATCCTCGAACTCCAGAGCTCTCCGTCTCCTGTTGGCATAAGACTTATGCCTACTCTGTGTAGTCTTCATCCACTCCTGTATGATCTGCACTTTCTCTGGGGTAGCCCGAACCATCTATGGTCCAACGAGTGCTGACTCCCCTAGGTCAGTCCAACACAAAGTCGATCTGCAAGGTCAGCCGTACAATGCCTCAAAAGGTGTCATCCCAATGGTGGAGTGATAACTGTTATTGTATGAAAACTCCACAAAAGGAAAGTGATTCTCCCAACTTCGACCGAAGTCATGGATGCAAGCACACAACATGTCCTCGAGGGTCTAAATGGTCTGCTCAGTCTAGCCATCCGTCTGAGGGTGGAAGGCGGTGATCAAACGAAGCTACGTCCCGAAAGCCTCCTGCAACCCCTTCCATAGCCAGGAAGTGAATCGTGTATCATGATCAGAGACAATCGTCAAGGGTACTCCATGTAGCCACACAATCTCTTGAAAATAGAGGCGTCCCAAGCTCTCTACTGAACCCTGCTCTCTGATCGGTAGGAGGTGGGCCGACTTGGTGAGTCAGTCGACGACCACCCATATAGAATCATGACCCCTAGATATACGTGGAAGTTCTATCACGAAGTCCATGGATATCCCCTACCACTTCCACTATGGGACCTCTAAAGGCTAAAATAATCCTACTGGTACCTGATGCTCCACCTTCACTTGCTGACAAGTGAGGCACCGAGAGACAAACTCTACTGCTGTTTTCTTCATTTCCGGCCACTAGTGCTGTCATTGGAGATCCTGATACATATTCCCTACTCTTGGATATACCGCTAGAGGGGATGTATGGAACTCCCTCATCACTTCCTACTGAAGAGACACTGGTACCATGGTACGTCCTCTGAAGAGGATGACGTGCTCCCCACCTTCAGAAAATCAATTAGGTGCCTGTCCTATGGATATCTTAGCACGTTGAGTCTCGCAGTCAGCGTCCCCATGCTGCACCTCCCTGAATCACTGAAGAAGTGGGGGAGTGACTGTGTGAGACTGAAGGAAAGCTGATTCATCCTAATCCACAAAGGATATCTACGAAGTGGCCAACTGCTCCATCACCTCACCTAGCAGCTGTATACCAGATCTCTTGCTGAGTGCATCTGCTACTATGTTCCCCTTCCCTGGAGTATAGACTATCTCGAAGTCATATTCCTGGAGGAACTCAAGACAATTTCATTATCTCAGGTTCAGGTCCTTCATCGAGAAGATATACCTGAGACTATTATGATCCGAGTAGACCGTAAACCGTTCTCCCATCAAGTAATGTCGCCACATCTTCAAGGAGAAGACCACTGCTGCTAAATCCAGGTCACGGGTAGCGTAGTTCTACTCATGATGTCTCAGATATCGAGAACTATATGAGATCACTACTCCCTCCTGCATTAGGACACATCCAAGCCCAGTCCCTGATGTGTTTCAGTAGACTACGTACCCTACTCACTCCTCCGGAAGCCTCAAGATGGGGGAACTAGTCAGCCTCTGCCCAAGCTCCTGAAAACTCCACTAGAATCTCTCCGACCACATGAAGGGTTGCCCCTTCTTTGTCAATGCTGATAAAGGTGCCGCAACTCTGGAGAAATATGTCACAAACCTCTGATAGTATCAAGCCAAACCCAGGAAACTCCGTACATCCATCAAACTATTGGGTGGCTCCCAAGAATATACTGCCTCAATCTTTGCTGGATCCACTGCAACTCTAGCCTCTAATATGACATGTCCTAGAAAGTGAACCTCTTGGATCTAGAACTGGAACTTCGAGAGATTACCATAAAGCTGGTTCTCTCAGAGTGTGTCCAGTACTACCTGCAAATGACAGGCATGCTTCTCCTCAGTAGCCGAGTAGATCCGAATGTCGTCGATGAAGACTACTACAAAGCAATCGAGGTATGGATAGAAGATTCTATTCATGAGTTCCATGAACACTGCTGAAGCATTGGTCATGCCAAATGAAATAAACAAGAACTTGTAGTGGTCGTACCGACATCTGAAAGACGTCTTCTGTACATCCTCATCTCGTACTCTGAGCTGGTGATATCCTGATCTAAGGTCTATCTTCGAGAACCACCGTGCTCCCTTCATCTGATCAAAGAGGTCTTCAATCCTCAGGAGTGGGTACGTGTTCTTCACGGTCACCTGGTTCAGGCGCCGATAGTCAACACAAAGCCTCAAGCTCCCATCCACCTTCTTGGCGAACAAAACCAGGGCTTCCCAAGGAGAAACACTGGGCCAAATGAATCCCTTCCCCTATAAGTCTTCTAGCTATACCCACAGCTCATGAAGCTCCACAGGAGCCATCCGATACACTAGTGTAGATATTGGTGCCGTCCCGGGGTATAAGTCAATGTAAAAGTCCACCTCTCTGCGAGGAGGTAGACCCAGAACATAATCAGGGAAAACATCCGTGTACTGGTCCACCACTATAGGATAGCTCGGACTATCCACATCAACCGCTCCGAGGGTAAGGCTAGCCAACTGATGAGTGATCAGCTGCACTCTCCTCCGGGTAAGTCCATCCTCTTCTGCAAAGGATCCCTTCTCACTGGTGAAGGTAAACCTAGTCCCATCTATGCAGACACACCATAATTTGTGCCTAATACAATCAATCTGAGCATGGAATGTAGATAATGAGTCCATACCCAAGATGACGTCGTAATGCTTCGACGCCGCTACTAGGAGATCCCAGTCAAAGATCTCACCTCCTAGAGTAAGCTCACACTACCAGCACTAGTGCATAATCATAGAATCTTCTCCCATAGAAGTCTCTATCCATAAGGATCGAGCCAACAGCTCCATCGGAATCTCCGAGCTCTGAAAGAGGGTAGTGGCAATAAAATAATGAATGGAACTTGTATTTATAAGTACTGCAACTAAGGTGGAGTAGACACAGATTGTACCTCATATCATCTCCGGAGTGCCATGGTTATAGGCCTCAGCTGCCTGGAGCTGAGATCGCCCCTATACACCTGCTCCCTGTGGTCGGGGTGGACCACCTGGTTGTGGTGGCGGTAACATCTCAAATCGTTGCCCACTGCCAGCTGTACAAACATCTCCTCTTCCATGTCTGCTTTCTCCCTGCGGACCTCCTCGGTCGAACCTCTGTCTCTTCCTGGGCAGTCCTTCAACCGTCTTCTGATCATCCTTATGACGGGTAGGGAAGTCACGAGCCATGTGACCCTGCCCACCACATGTGAAACACTGCCTATTCCTTGAATGGTTGAATCTATCTCTATTACCCCACACAACTGATTATGAGTCATGTGGTCGTCCACCTATAGGTGTGGTCCTCTTGGACCTCTGTGTCATCTTTCTACTTCCTGCTGCAGAAGACTCCGCTACGTGATGTCCAGTGGTGGGTCTCGCTACTGGTTCTCAGCAAGAAAACTCTCCACTAAGAGGGCTCAATATAACACACCCAACTACATCGGGATGTTGAGAGAAATCATCGACGCCCTAATCTCCCACCTGAGTCCCTGCTCTAAGGTCCGGGCCCTGAAGAATGGGTCCCGCACCATATCTATGGAGTAGCGTGAGAGGTCGGTGAACCTCGCTGAGTACTGAGCCACAGTCATGCTGCCATATTGCAGATGAAGAAGCTCCTGTATACATACTGCGCGAAGAGTTGCTGGGACAAAATCTGCACGAAACATTCTCTCAAAGTCTGTCCAGAGAAGTGTCACCTCGTTGTGAACCTGGAGCATCAAGGTCCACCATCTTCCTACTACTGCCTGTAGAATACTGGTGGCAAGTATCACTATGAGATAAGTTGGTGTCCCTACCAGTCAGAAGGCTCTCAACATGGCCTCCAGCCAATCCTCAGCTGCCTGTGGGTCCATCTCTCCCCTAAACCTAGGTGGCCTCTCACACTGGAACTCGTGCAACGCGCTCAAGTGGCGTGCACCCTCTGCTGCTGAGGCTGGTGGCATCGGTGCCTCAATGGGTAATGGTACCACTGGTGCCTATGATAGAATACGAACCTACACCAAGGCCTTGTCGCTTAGTGTTCTATCAGTGTGTACTATACCCAGTACCCTAGATGACTGTTTGTGTGGAGGCATTCTGAAAGAAATAGGTTCTCCACGGTCAATAAGTTATACCTAGTGAGCTGACTCAAAGAGATCATAAAGAAAAATTTTAGAAACACAAAAAAATTAGTTTTTTTGTGCACTGAATCAGAAATTAGAAGTCAGGGTCTTGGTGTATGGATACGTCGACCGCCGCACCAACACTGGATTCCATAAACTGATAAGAAAACTCACTACTCTTAACACTATTTCCATTAAAAATATCAAAGTTCTTTGTTCTATGGTAGAACCAACTCCTCTGATACCAAATTTTCATGACACGTGCCCTGGGGGATGGGTTGTGACAATTATCATGATTAAATAAGATATTAGGGAGGTGGAAGAATAAATAAAATGAAAACGATTGTTTAAGAATGTTCCCTCTTCTTCATAGAACATCATTTGGTTTGCACCAAAATTATTCATAGGATGGTTTATTGATCAATATATGGGATCTAATATGTTTTTAGGGAATTAAGGGGGTTATTTGGATATATCTTGGACAAAAATATGTCCATGGAAGTGTGAATAGGGGAGGAGAGGAGGTGGCTTTTTATAATTGGTGGATATGACACAGATAGTTTTTTTGAAAATATTCAATTACACCAACATTTTTATAATGAATAAATCCAAAAAAATTGGATATTATATAACCTTAGAGGTCATAAGGTATATATATTTCTATAAAATAGGTTTTGGTCAATTTGGTAAGTCATTTTAACCCTTATATATTTTTAACCCCTTGGTAAATCAGTTTTTAACTTATTATTACCTTTACCATTCATAATGGTAAAAAAATAAGTTGAAAATATTTTATAACATAATATAAACTTATAAAAAATATAGAATCCATTTTTCCAAATTCAATTCATAGAAGCGGTAGAATCCAATTTTAAATTATACCCGCAGGCGCGATGAAATAACGAGTTTTCAATGAGAATGTTCTCATAAGAATAAAAGGTTTTAATATCAAAATTCAATATAAAATTTATTTCAATTTCCTAAACTAGTAAAATTGTAATATTATTTTACTAATTTTAATTTAAAACCAATTTAGTATATAATTCAACCTTGTAAACTATTAAAATGAAATGGCAGTTTAGAAATCAATATTTTTCACTATTCATCAAAAAATAAAATATTTCAAAAAAATCCAAAAACTTCAACCTAATATATTTTTTGTATTTTGGTTTAGAAAATAAATTTAGTTTGATTAATTATATTTTCTTAATATTGTAAAATAAAATTTAAACTACGCGTACAAAGCGCGACTAATCAGTCATTTTAAAAAATATAGTTTTTCTAAAAATATTTATTTTTCTTTTAAATAATTGTTATTTTATTTCTAATAAATAGTTAAACTTATTTTTAATAATTTAGTTAGCACTATTAATATATTAAAATTTATCTTATATGTTATAATAGTACACTATATTGCGATTTATTTAGACACGAGGCTACATGTTTGACAAACTATCGAAGAGATTAAATTTAATGAAATATATTTCAGTGGTTAATTAATCACGGTTCTTTGTTTCACACATATGATTTTGAATGAAATTATATTCTTATAGAATTTTTAGGTGTTACATTCTCCACACCTTAAATAAAATGTGACCTTAAAATTTGTCCATGCACTCAGAAATCAAGTGTTTGATATTTGAAAGTTCCTTTGTTGAAAACCCATGTCATAAATGGGTTAATGAAGCATCCTATTAATAAAAGGGAAAGGGAAATAAAAATGGGCATATGGAATAAAACATAACTAGGTTTAAATGAAGGATAAAATTCATGGAATGTGATGATATATATATGGAATAGAATCATAAATAATTATAGAGAAAGATAGAGGTCATTAATTAAAAGAAAGTGAATGATAAATGGAGAGATAATGACCTCAAAACCACAAATATATAATGATTTAAAAAACCTTATGATCGATAAGATATGAACATAGTAGAATAATATTATGTGTTTCAATATCATTTTCCTATGTTTGATGAATTATTTTACTGTCTATTAATATATTGATATATTTTTACATTATGTATTTCTATTTCTATTTCATATGAAATAATTCATCCTTTAGTTATAATTCAATAAATATCAAATTAATCTCTTACTCCGAAAAATGAATATCCAAAAATGTATTTTACATGTATGAAGCACTAAAAATAAATTTTAATGGATTATTATATCCATAAGAGTGAAAATTATTTATTTTTGTCTCTATATATTTTCTAAAAAACCAATATGGTTAGTAAAAATTATCTAACATAATACATTACTTTTTAAACCTCAATAGTAAAACAACTGGTTTATCATTAATATTTATTTCTCCAATTTATTAAAAAAAATTACATATTAACTAGGACATCACATAGGCCTGTGGTAGCTATTAAAATCTTATAATTCTTTCGGTTGTAGGTTTAGGCCCCACGTCCTTCTCGGATGTGATGGGTTGTCACCTGGAATATGGGATTTCAATTTTCTAAACCTATATTAATATAATTCCTATAACGGTCCCAATGTGTAATAACCCATAATTACCACAACATTAAAATAAGATAAAAATTAAAATTTAACAATATATTTACACTTATTCCAAAAAATTATAAGGGAAATCTTCCTTAAATAACGTTTTAACTAAAAAATATACTAAACCAATGGGTTATATCACAGTAATTGTTTCCCAAACTATCCTTAACATTGGTAAAATCCCATCACATAACACCTAAAAATTGGTGTTCAATATATTTATCATATGATAATTAATAAACTCATAAACCCATTATAGTATCTATAACTCTTAATTTAATAAAGAAATATATGATTATGAAGTTTTATACAATCCTTTGATGATTCATAATTATTATATCTGGAATACCATTATTAAAAAAAATTAAAATTTTAACTCCATAATCCTAATACATAAATAATTCATCTATTTAATTTCATCATAGTCCCTTCCTTGGTCTTGGGTTTAACATTTAGTAATGGTAATTGTAGAAATCAATTCCTAGGTTAGCCAAATTTATTACAACAAACTATATGTGTATACCACAAATGGGATTTATTTCCTTCCATAGTAATTTTCAATTTTCCTTAGAAATTCATTAATTTATGACCTTCTTTTCCCAACATAAATCATTTCACCATTTATTTATGAAATATTCCAAGGTATATCTTTTCACATTTCTAAAATTATTGAAATCAATCCATCTTTCATCCATGGCCTCCCTCACTTGAGCTCTTAGAAAACTCCATCCTTCCCTCTTTGGTGAGTTTGAGAGTTGTTAAATTTATGTGTTTTTAATCATATTTTGGGAAAAGTGATAAGAATAATCAGTATATATTTCAATCCTTTAATCATCTCAATTGGTTTCTCATAGTTACCACATTGTCCTTAATATCAATTTTTAACATGATTCAATATGATTCTAACATTTAACTAAAACTCAAAATCATAGTGTAAGAAAAACTAATCAAATAGGAAAACCATATAATCATTTATAGGATATATAAATCATGAAAAATTATTTTCATTATATAAAACCTTAGGTTTAAACTAGGTTATTCATTGTCATCATCTATTCAAATCCTTTATAATGGGTTGCAATGAAAATTTGAATAATCTTAATAATATCACCAAGGGGTGTCAAACTAGGTGTGCAGTAAGACCCATTTCCATGAACTAGGTGAAGATCAGGTGAATACCAACACATGGGTTTTAGGGTTATTACCATTAGGAACATTTTTTATAGAACTAAATTCACTTGTATTATCTATAAAGGGGTGTATTTAAATTAAAAACAACACAATATATACCTTAACAAAACAATAGGATGTTTTTCTATACTTATCCTCAAGGTCTATCATAGGGTTATGTTCCCAATTTAATTTTTTCCTAAATCTAATTACCACTGTTTTTACTAAATTCTTTGTGATACCAAATGTAATGATCCTGACTCCAGTAACCCAGATACGGTGTCTAACTTTAATAAATTTTTATAAGATACATGGAAACACTTCTTGAAGGACTAGATATTTTTGCAGTCTTGGTAAACTAGATACATACATGATTCCCATATTAGATTTCAATACCAAAATCACTATATAATTTTTTAGAATATCATTTTTACTTCAATAATATCCTTACATACCACTCATAGTACACTTCCTAGATTCTTAGGAAATGAAAAAAATTATGGTGATAAAAAATTCTCAAAAATGGTTATGTACAATGGAAGCTATCATGAATTAATAAAAATAATCATGAAAATTTAAATATCTGAACACACAATCAAATTAATTAATTTGACTAGAATAATCAATAAAAAAAGGTAAACAACAAAAAATGCATGTCACTTAATTAATAACATGTCTATAATAACTTGATAAGGCATAATCAATATGGTAATTAATATAACTAAAATCAAAATAATTTGTATCAATAAACTAATAATGAAATAAAAAAATATATAATATCATTGCTATAACATCCCACCCTGGGTGCCACACACTGGTTCCCTAATTTGATTGGTTACATGACCTCATGCATTCCTCCCTGTACACTAGAGGCTACCGATAAGCAAAAAGGGTCTAATATCGATCATGGAGAGAATATACCCTCCTTTTCAAATTAGTACAATAGTGGAAGTACCAAACAATAACCATATGATAATAATCAACTGCCAGAAAATACTAGTATCACATGATAACCAAAATAATAAATACAATATATAAAACTAAACAGTAGATATTCCATGCCAAATACATATCAAGTGTCAATATAAAAACCCAAAATAAATAAAGAAACTGAAAACTCCCAAGTAGGTCCCAACACCAAGTTTGGTTCCCTCTTCCATGATCCATCCTGATCCATCCATCTAACACTTGGACCTTGACCTTATCCTATCCTACAAACATGAAGTCTATGCGGGTACTAATTAGGCAACCCGAGTCATGTGTGAGTACAACTTAGTAGGACACCACTAATGGTGTCTAAAATAATATCCATTCAATAATAGTGTTAGAAGTAGTATAATGAATAAAATACAAGAAATAAAGTAAATAGTTTACATTTATACAATTCCTCTTTATTTAACCACATAAACCACTAGGTTCTTGAAGATACCCAAAACCTCAATACCTTCTTTGGCTTGTGCTAGAGTCTAAACCATATCCCAATACCATGGTTATCATTTATTATTTCATTTAAAATTCTATCGTGGTCTATTGAAACCATAATCTAATGGAAAATCATGGGCGTAGATCATCTTGTCTAACACCCTGTGGGTATTTGGATCCTCATTACCTATCCCAAACACATTTATCAATATGTATCACAATGTTATTTTGAATCAGTATTACATGTCCTAAACATATTTATGAATATTTATCACTATGTGATTTTGAATCAACAGTCCATGTCCCACACACATTTATCACATATAACAGAATATCACATATATCACATCAATCAAGGTTAATCAACATTAACTATTTATCAAACATTTTCATCAAAGTGTACCATTTCAATTAATCAAACCAACATGTTTCAATAGTTTAATTTACATCGAATAATATGAAAAATCACCATGTGACCATTTATCATCATTTAATTATATAACCCTTTTAAAAAGTTAATTAAATCATCAATTAATTAATCCAAAATTATAATCCCAATATCCCATTAATTAATTCACCAAGAAATTAATCCAGTTCACAATCGAAATATACCATTAATTAATTCACTGATTAATAAATCCAATTCATAATCCCAATATCCCATTAATTAATTTACAAATTAATTAATCCTATTCACAATCCCAATATCCCATTAATTAATTCTCTAAAAAATACATACAATAAAAAATACCAATATACCATTAATTAATTCACTAATTAATTAATAAAATTTTACAATCCCAATATCTCATCAATTTTAAAATCACACATTCCATTAATTGATTCACCAATTAATTAATCCAATTTCACAATCACTTAATTAATTAATTAACCAAATTAATTAATTCAATTTCATAAATTCAATTGCTAAAATTTCAATAATAATTATATAATTACATACACATAATTTAATTCAAGACTTTGGGATATGAATAATAGAACACCTACCACATGATCATTGATAGATGTTCACCAATAGAAATCACCAATTGAAGTGGAATGATCAAGAACACCTCAAACAACAATATCTAAATCCAAATATTAGATCAAAGATAAAATGAATCAATATTTAACAAACCTAGATCTAAATAAACCACTAATAAGATAAAAACAAACATTTTTATTGGAAAGAGAGATGAGAGGAAGAGAAATCTAATTGGGAAGAAAACACATTCCCGGAGAGGTAAATATCTTATAATATGAAATTTGGTTCACCAATAATGGAGGCTAGGGGCCCTAGGAATTCATTCAGGAGCCTCTAAAAATGAGAGAACTTGTTTAGGGATGAGTTATGTTGAAATAGGGTGAAGTATAGGGGGTTTTGGATTTTGTATTTTTTTTTTCAAATTAATTAAAACCACATGAATGGTTTTTTAGGAAGGAGTGAACAGTTTTAAAAATAGTGTTCCTTAACAGTACACCTCTTCTGGGGGGGGGGGGGGTGAACAGTCACTCCTAATAGGGTGAACATTTTGAAAAACTGTGCACCGACTATGCAAATCCCCTCTGCCTGGGTTCATACGATTTGCTGGGCTGGGTGCATAGTTTGGGAAAATCATGTGCCAACTGTGCACTACCCCTATTCCTTCTAAAATGATAAAATTTCACCCAAAACTACCCAAAGAAAAACCCAACCAAGATATACTAAAAATAATAAAAAATAATACCTATAAATGTACTTGATAGATCTCTAGAAAAGGTTAGGTTCTTAAAATCTCCCCACCATATAATAGATCATCCTTGATCTGTACTCCCAAGAATCTCTAAGATTATGAGTAAAAAATATTGGGCCATTGAGCCCTCATATCTGCTTCCCTCTCCCAAGATTCCTCTTGAACATGACCATGTTTACACAATACATGAACTATCAGCCTGATCTTTCCCCACAAAAATTTTTCACTGCTATCCAACCCTCATATCATATGCTCTTCAAAGGTCACATCAGTATCAAGCTCAATAATCATCCACATTGATCACATGAGATAGGTTGGGAAAATACTATCATATCCGTGACACATGAAAAACATCATGCATATCACTATACCTTTGTGGAAGAGACAACTGTTATGCCACTGGCTCAATTCTCTCCATAACCACAAATGGTCCAACAATCCTGGGTGCCAGCTTTCCCTTTCTCTGTTTCCTGTGATGACCCAACCGAGATGTCACTTGAAGGAATACATGATCACCTGCTTTAAACTATAGTGGATGTCAATGTATATCAGTATATAAATTTTTTCTACTCTGATCCATATCCATATCCTTCCTAATCCATTAAACTTGCTCTGACATCTCCTACATGAGAGTCGGTCCCAACAACTCTGACTCACCAGCCTTTATCTCGCAGAATAGTGATCTGTATAGCCTACCATAAAGAGCCTGATATGGTTACATCTGTATAGATTCTTGACAATTTTTTATAGGAGATCTCCACCAAATATAGGTTCTTCTCCCAAGTCATACCAAAGTCAATAATTCATGCTTGAAGAATATCCTCAAGAACATGTATAATACACTCCAACTATCCATCTGTCTGTGCATGGAATTCTATACCCAGTAAAATATGTATACCAAGTTCCTTATATAATCCCTTCTGGAAGCACAAAGTATAACATGAGTCATAGTTAGAAACAATACTCTATAAAACCCCGTCCAGATGAACTATCTTCTAAACATACAAGTCTCTCAACTGATCCACTAAGAAAGTCTCCCATATAGGCAAGAAATGTTCTACCTTAGTCAAAGGATACAAAATCACCCAAATAGAATCCTTCTGTCAAGGTGTCCTCTGGAAACCCAACATAAAGTCCATATTAACCTCATCCCACTTACATTCTAGAATGGGAAATGGTTGTAGTAAACCACCTGGTCAATAATGATCGACCTTCACTTGCTGAAAGGCGTAGCATCATGTCATGAAACCTGTTATCTCCTTTTCCATGCCCGACCACCAAAACTATCAACGTAAGTCATGGTACATTTTTGTTACACCAAGATGAACCTCCCACTTTGGGGCATGAAATTCATTCATCAACTCTTACTTCATACTCATAGTAATAATAATATGATTCCTAACATAGTTGATATCATCCTCCCTGATGATCCAATCGGAAGGTGTATCCCTACTTTCAAGGATTTATCTCAAGGACAAACACTTCGTATACTCATACCGTCAGCCTCTAATCTGACCCAGAAAGAATGTAATCCACTAAAACTGATATATGAGTCATCTTCTTCTAGACCTGTTTAACTATAACATTCATCTCATCCCGTAAAGCCATCATCTTCCACTTATCACTAGACTCCTAAACTTACTGAGTCTAGATTTTAATACTTAAATCATCTTCCACATTGTTTACCTTCCCAGGTGTATATTATAGATCAAAATGAAATGAATTCATATAATAAACCCACAAACTCTTCCAAATATTCAAATATCATTGAAAAAATATGTACTTTAATCTCATGTGATCAATATACATAGTAAAATTCTCACCCAATTTATAATTCCACCAACACTTCAAATCATAAACTGCTGTAGCCAACTCGAGGTCATGCGTAGGGTAATTCTATTCATGTGGCCTCAATTCTGAGACCCAAATTCGACAAATCAATCTCCCTTAATTAATAATACTCCAATCTTGGTACCATAAGTGTTCCAAAACACTGATACTCCTCACATGGCCCAGGTAGGATCAATATTGGTGTTAATTTTAAATGATTATTCATCTCCTAGAAAGCATCCTAAAATTATTCTAACCATTATAACTTTATCTCCTTATTGGTCAAGACTGAATTTGGTGCTTCCAAATGTGGAAAGTTCTGGATGAACCTCTGATAAATGACTACTAATCCCATAAAACCGTAGACATTCTCGGGCTACTCTTAAGAAACAACTAATTGTGCTTTCTTTGAGTCCACTAACACACCTTTATATGATGCTCACTCAGTGTAATCAGTATGATTACATGATGTTGGTAATGATCATCCTATGTCTTGGAGTACACCAAGATTTCATCCAAAAACACTACTACAAACTGATCTAGGTATGGGTGGAATATTTTGTTAATCAAGGCCATAAAAAATTCTGGTGCATTTGTTAGACCAAACAAAATCATGAAAAACTCATAAAGGCCATAACCACTTCAAAAAGCAGTCTGAGTTATATAAAAAGGTCATACTCTCAACCGATGAAACCCTAGTATCATATTCATATTTTAGAAGACACAAAATCCAACTAAATAGTAAAATAGATCATCGATATGTGAAAGTGGATACCAGTTCTTCATAGTCATCTGGTTCAGATTTTGGTAATCAACACACAAGAACAAAGTCCTGTCAGCATTTTTTCACAAAAAAACTGGTAATCCCCAAGTTGATGTACTTGGATAGAAAAAACCCTTATCCATTAACTCTTCTAGTTTATTCTTTAACTCCTAATGTTTTTTTGGTTCCATTATGTACGGTGGAATAGAAACTACATCAGCCCCAAGAACAAGCTCAATGGTAAATTACACATCTCTCTCAGGTGGAATCCTTGAGAATTACTCAAGAAACAAGCCCTTAAACTGGTCTAAAATAGGAGTAAAGACATACTATTTCATACTCCCATTATCTATAAAAATACTAGAAACCGAGGGGGATCTCCCCCAGTTGTTGATGAAATGGACCTACACGGATTGCCTGGATATCCCGCTCTCTATGATGAATATACTTTTCACCCTAAGGAGACATAACGGTGACTCTACTACTATAAAAATCAATGTGGTCTCAGTATGCTACTAACTAGTCCATACCCATAATTAGATTCAAGCCTGATATGTCAAGAATATAAATATCCCATAAAAACTGATACTCCCCAACTTTGAGAGAACACCCCTTGCACAAATAAATGTCCCTCGATCGTACACCCAAAGGTGTATCTATTATCATCACCCCTCAAAAAATCCATCTCCAAGATCAAACCATTCACAATTTGTGCAGATATAAAAGAATGAGAGGCGACAATATCAATTAAAAAACTAGATAGAATAAAAGATATATGAACAGTACCTCTAACTATCAGTGGTCCAACTTCATTATCCGCCAGTGTTGGCTGAAATGTATGAAAATATTCCACCCCTCTTTCCTATGATGTAGTTTGAATCCCCTATGATGCACTGTTCTATTGGTATGGGAAATATTTCATAGAATCAACCCATACACTTCCTATACTACCACAACTAGTAGAACACCAACTTCTAGACTGATACAATGTTGAAATCCCCTTCCCATACTCTAGTTCTATCTAGCCACCCCATCACTACCCATCTTACATGGGTTTCTACTGATACTCTATAGATTTCCTATATTTTCTCAAGATTGGAACCCTACTGGTGGTTGAGGATAGTTTCTATGATAGTGTCCTGGCCTACCACACTGGTGAAAAAACACCCGGGTAAGATCCTGTGTAACAAATCCTCCCCCTAGCCACTCTTCTTTTCTAAGATCTATTAAACATTCTCATAATGATTCTTCCTACCATTAGAAGACATACCCCCTGATTTCCTAGAAGAAATCACATGTCATGCACTGGAATCCTCCTTTAGGATCCCCTTAACTATGAGATTCTGATAAAAAAACCTCAGCAAACTTATTTAACAGAAAGATGTTAAACTGGGACTTAATCTCAAATTTATGTCCATCATGGAAATTCCTTTTTAAAACCGTCTCATCCCCTTCTAGTGTTGAAGAAAAGTGCTTCAAGTTAGTAAAACATCCAACATAGTTCATCAGAAATATACTCCCCTGATTCAACTTCATGAAGTCAACTACTCTCTCATATCATAGAGTCTCTAGATAAAAGTTTTCCAAGAACTTCACTAAATAGTTCTTCTATATCAAATCATCTTCCTTCTAGATCTGATCTGGAACATCCCACCAATGCTTCACTGATCATCTTAACATATAAGAATAGAACTTAAACCTCTTCTCAGTAGGAGTATCCAAATGGTCAAATATCATCTGGATGGAATCATACATAACTTAGCTAACTCAGGTCCACCATCTCGGGTAAACGTTATTGGGTTATGTAACTAAAATTCATGTGTCAAATTAGACATGATCTTTACCACCCACTCTAGGTCTCTCTCTATAAATTTCATGAAATAAGAAAATTTGTCACCAAAATTCTCTACGTCATCCTCACCTAGAAATACCAGTTCCTCAAGTTCCACTATTGGTGAATCATTTTTAGCCATACCCCTCGGCCATCCTATCAACAAATGTAACGCCCCAACCCTAGTTACCAAGAGTTGGTGAATTATTACATAACATCGGCATGATCACAAGGGATCAAATCCCAAAATACCGATGAGTTTAGTAGCCTTGGAAGTACTAGATACATTCATAAGTTTTAAATTACATTATAAAATGAAAAACAACATCAAAATTGTCTCCATTGACCACATTCATATCCCTTAGACTATCCCTATAGGTTATTCATAATATACTTCTTCACATCCTAGGAAAAATAAAACATAGAAAGGGGTGAACTCAGATGCCCAGTAAGGATAACAATATAGTGGAAACTTTCATAAATAAGCATAAACATTTAAGGAAATGTATTAGACTAAAAAAAAATCTTTTTAAACTTAAACTTAAGTATAATATGGTAAAGATAAATCAAATAATTCCATTTAATTATTCACATGGATATTCTCCTAGTCAAATAATCACATGTAATATCAATATCCAATTTCATAATGATGGAATGCATAATTCTAGATTTCATAACCACGTAGTCAAGGCCTTGTGCCAAGACTACAAATAAGATTTTTTCAAGGCCTTATTCCAAAACACTAGTTTGTCTCACGAGACCTACCGATGCATCAAGGAGCTATAGCGGGCTCCACCCGTCACTTACTAAGTCCAATACATTCCTCATATGAAAAAGGTTTAAACATAACATAAACATTCGTATTAAAAATAGCATACGAGAAGTAAATACTTTATCCATAAACCATGAATGGTCTAAAAATAACACATCCATAGTCAAACATATCACAAAAGCTTCAATACAATATGGAAGATTTTTATCATAATAAATCAACTTCAAACACGTTTAAAATACATTGAAGGATGTTGACATAGATGAAATGAAAACTTTTTTAAAGAAATACCTATTTCTATTTTGAAACCATTTAAAAGAAAAAATTTATTTTGTAAATATTCTTATAATCTTGTAAGGGAAACTTCTAAGGTGTTATAACAGTGGAAAATAGCCGCACCCACCGTTTAAGTTAAAAAACATTCATTCCTTAATTTTGTCGAAAAGGTCATAAAGTACCTTGTTTGAAAAAAAAACGGAAATATTAATTTATAAACATCTTATAAAAAGTCAAAAAAGGGTATATATGACTTTAATCTATAGTAAAAATGTTTTTAAATACATTTTAAGAAACATGGATGTGGATGATAAAGCGGTCCCAGAAGATAATTACGTATAAACAACTTCAGATAATGAAGAGATTATAGAATTAACCCTTACCTTGAACTTTTACTTGGTCAATGGTATGTTATAATTTTTTATAATAGTTAAATAATAGTTATTAAATTATTCAAGAATCATATACATAAATATGATATCATATATGATCTTCTAATATTGCTTTGTTAATAATATTTTAGTAGTATCATCGTTTCGGGTGTTAACTGATTCATTTTCCTTTATATGCTTGGTTATGTAAGCCATTTTTGTTATTAATAGGATGTATTTGATTCATATACATAATTATATTAAGTTCTTAAACATTATTTTTAATCATAAAATGAAAATTATTCTTGAATGATTATGAGGGGAATGAATCTCATCGCGTTCGTGGAGATGGTAACCCGTACGTACGTATGAGCGACAATATCATTATATTGATGGTGAAATCATATGTAATTGGATGATATATCATATATAAATAATCATTAACATGTTATATTTATTATTTAAATTAGTTATACTCATTATTATATCCATCCAAATAATGAAGTGTTTGAATAACAAACTACACCACGACGTGGAGACGGTAAGCCGTACGCACGCATGTATGGTGACTTTGTCATTTATAGGATGGTTAGAATAATGAATATGGTTGTAAAATTTATATAATAACATCACAATATGTATAAGATACTAGAGTTGTTATTTTAGAATGGAAACAACAAAGATAGAGGAAGTGGAAGAAGGAAAGAACTTGAAAGTGGTGATGAAATATTTACCTCTTTTTTGAGTTCTTCCTTTAGATTTGATCAAAAGGGATCATTAGGTCGACCTTTTGACCAAAGGAAGGCCTCTAGTATAAATTGAGGGAAGTTGAGAGGATATTTGGGCATGTGTTGGCTGATCCAAATGGATTTGAAGGTGTGAATTTTAGAGAATGGGAAGTTCCCTTTTATAAGAGGGGTGAGGGGAACCTTAGGAAAAGATTGAAATATTATTTTATAATAAAATAATTTTCGGTTTCTAATGGCTAAAAAATGATTTATTTCGAGGATAAGGTGGGGATGATTCGAAAAACACTCAACCAATATGTTTTAGATAGGTTTGGGTCACCATATTAACCTTATCTCTTTAGATTTAAGTCTTAGTTAAATAGTTTGACATTTATCATGTCTCTTTGTATTTTTATATTATATGGTTAATAACCTTACTATAAAAAACCAAGAGAACCCCAAGTGGTTAATTATTAATATATATAACCATATCTAAGTACTTCGGCCTAACCTTAGATTTTTAGGAATATTATACCAATTAATAATATAATATTTGTTTTTAAAACTCTTTTATGTCAATTTTGACACTATTTGGTATTTTGTTTTTGTTAAAGTCATAATAGCATGATTACTTAAAAAAATTCATTTAATCAACCCTAACATGTCATATTAACCTAAAAAATTAGTGTAATTCATAAAAAGTCTCAAATTATATTTATTTGGATATTTATAATATCAATTATTTTAATCTTTCATTAATAAGGCAATTACTGTATCATTATTGTGTCATAAATAAATTTAATTATTTAATGTCTAAAAATTATAAATAAAATACCATTATGTAGGAAATTTTGTTATATTTCTAATAAATATTTATAGTCTAATTTATCTTATGTATAACCCTATATTAAAAATGTTTTAGTTATGAAAACTTGAGTTTAACACTTTTAACTCTTCTTTAAATTAAATAATAATAAATGTCCTAATCTAATCCAAGAGGACCTAAATGATCATTTTTTATTAATAAGGTTTTTTTGGTCGAAACAATCTTATACTATATAATTAATACATTTTTTAGGGTAATAATAATATCATTTTTACCTTTAATTACCCTATTTACTTTTAACCGTGGTAAATAAAAGTTAAAAGTTACTATTCACCAAAAATTATTTTCATCTTATTGAACCAAATTTTACTTACTGATTTCAACCGTGTCTATTGGGTTTTTGAAATTCAATTCATAGAAGTGGTAAAATTATGTTTTATGCAAATTTGCAAATGTTCCTAGGAGTTGGGTAAAAGACGGTAAAAAGTTCAATAATATATATATATATATATATATATATATATAAAATTGTAATAAAATGACTCCAATGAATTAAATTGAACTTATATAGGTATTATGTATCTATTTTGACCTAAAATAAATTTAAATAAAATAAATAATTATTTAAATAAAAAGTCTGTTTTAAACAATAACGCAGTGTTTTTCACTATTCATCAAAAATTGAAAGTTTTTAGAAAAATACCAAAAATTCACCCTAAGCTAATTTTGATATTACGAATCCAAAAATGAAGTCCATTTTGAAAGATAAAATTTATAAAATTTAAAAAAGTGGATATTAATATTCATAATGGCTAGTTTGATTGGTTGTGGTGTGTTTGAACTCGAAGTTGCGTACAACACAAGATATTGTATTATTCAAAGGGAAACCTACCGTGGAAGCTTGGGGTGTTGCATTCTCCCCTACTTAAAATAATTTTGTCCTCAAAATTTCTTGAATATTACTGCATAAAAAGTTTCGGGTGGTTCTTCATCATAAGTTCCTTGGTTTCCCACGTTTCCTCTTCCATCTTATGGTTTCTCTATAGAACTTTTACCAGACGAGTCGTCCGATTTCTCAGCACTTGTTCTCTGATATCAAGAATTTTGATAGGATCTTCACAATAAGATATATCAAGTTCTAGTTCAATTTCCTCATAGGTGAGTACATGCGTTGGGTCAGACATGTATTTTCTCAATAGTGATATGTGGAACACATCATTAACTTTAGAGTGACGTGGAGGCATTGCCAAATGATAAGCTACAACTCCAATTTTTTCTACAATTTCGAAAGGTCCGCTGTACATGTGACTCAATTTACCCTTCTTACCGAAACGTAGAACACCCTTCAATGGAGATACCTTCAAGAAAACATAGTCTCCTACTTGAAATTCCAAATCCTTCCTTTGGTTATCGACATAGCTCTTTTGCCTACTTTGGGATGCTTTGATATGGGTTTGGATAATATTCACTTTTTCCATTGTTTCCTCAAGAAGTTCTGGACCTACGAGTTTTCTTTCACCAACATCATCCCAACAAGTTGGTGTGTGATATCTCTTTCCATATAACGCTTCATATGGTGCCATCTGAATACTTGAATGGAAGCTATTGTTATAGGAAAATTCTACCAGAGGTAAATATTGATACCACATACCTTGAAAGTCAAGTGAGAAAGATCTCAATATGTCTTCTAAGGTTTGAATAGTCCGTTCTGATTGTCCATCAGTTTGAGGGTGGTAGGCAGTGCTCCAACGAAGTGCAGTATCTAGGGATTTTTGAAGACTTTTCTAGAATCTTGATGTAAAATAGGGATCACGATCAGAAACAATCGATAGGGGTGCCCCATAATGTCTTACAACTTCATTAATATATATTCTTTCCATACGTTCAATTGGTAAATCTTCTCTTATAGCAATAAAATGTTCTAACTTGGTATGACGATCAACAATGACCTATGTTGCATCATTCCTTCTAGGAGTCTTTGGTATTCCCATGACAAAGTCCATCATAATATAATCCCATTTTCACTCAGGTATGGGAATAGGTTTCACGACTCCTCTAGGATGTTGTCTTCCATATTTCACTTGTGGACAAACCATACATCTCGACAAAAAATCAGAAATCTCTCTCTTCATGTTGTCCCACAAAAAATATTCTTTCAAATCTCTATACATCTTAGTCCTACCAGGGTGTATAAAGAAATTAGAGTTATGAGCATCATCCAACAATTCCCTTTTCAGATCCGGTATACCGGGAACACAAAGTCTCTTCCCAAATTTCAAAATCCCATCTTCATATACGAAGTCGATCAATCTCCTATCGTTCACAAATTTAATTTTCTTTTCAAATTCCTCATCACCAGTTTGAGAACTTTTTATCCTTTCTAGTAAAGATGGTTTGGAAAATATTTGAAAAATCATTGATTTTTCACCTTCAATGGTTATTCCAATATGCATCTTTACTAGATCCATGTATATAGGATCCTTTTCAACTCTCATCTTATTCAAAACTCCATGATACTTTCTTCTCAAAACATCTTCCACCTTATTTTCCTTCCCCAAGTGGTAGTGTATAGTGAAATCATAATCATTGAGTAGTTCAAGGCATCTCCTTTAATTCATGTTGAGTTTTTTTTGTGAGAAAATATACTTCAAACTCTTGTGATCATTATAAATCTCACATTTATTACCATAGAGATAGTGTCTCCATATTTTCAATTCCAATATTATAGCTGATAACTCAATATCATGAGTGAGATAGTTTTGTTCATGAATTTTTAGCTGCCGTGATGCATAGGCAACAACTCTATCATTCTGCATAAGGATACAACCAAGTCCTTTCTTTGAAGCATCACAATAAATAAGAAACCCATCATTCCATGATTGTAGAGTCAAGATAGGAGCATTGACTAATATTCTATTAAGTTCTTCAAAACATTCTTTACACTCTTTTTTCAAAACAAATTTAACCCCTTTACATGTGTGCTTGGTTAATGGGTTAGCCAACCGGGAAAAATTCTGGACAAAACACCAATAATAACCCGCTAAACCAATGAAATTGCATACGTCAGTTATACTCGTTGGTGCTGGACATTATTGGATTTACTTTGTCTTAGAAGGATCAACATAGATTTTATCCTTAGAGACAACATGGCCAAGAAAATAAATCTCTTGAAGCCTAAATTCACACTTTCTAAACTTCCCATATAATTCATTTCTTCTGAGGGTTTTCAAAATAGTGAGCAAGTGATTTTCACGATCTTCGTAGATTTTGGAGTATACCAAGATATCATTAATAAACAACACTACAAAGTCATCAAGATATTCCTTGAAAACTCTATTCATTTGATCCATGAAGATAGAGGGTTCATTAGTCAATTCAAAAGGCATTACTGTAAACTCATAATGCCCGTACCTGGTTTGAAATGCTGTTTTCAGAATGTCTTCCTTCTTCACACACAACTGATGATATCCAGATAGAAAGTCAATATTTTAAAAATATTGATCTCCATGAAGTTGGTTGAATAAATCATCAATGCAAGGTAGGGGATACTTTTTCTTTATTGTTATAGCATTGATCTCCATGTAGTCAATGCACATCCTTATAGATCCATCTTTCCTGTTAACAAAAAGGATAGGGGATCCCCATGGAGAAACACTAGGGCGAATAAATCCCTTGTTACTAAATTCCTATAGTTGTTTCTGTAGTTCCACTAATTCCACAGTGACCATTCTATAATGGGTCTTCGATATGGGCCTTGAACTAGGAATTAAGTTAATGGAAAACTCAATTTCTCATTCTGGATGATGTCCAGGTAAATCCTCTCGAAACACATCAACATATTCTTGCACAGTATGTACGTCCTCTATTTGAACATTCCTTTCCTCACCCATAGTTATTTCATTCTCTTCCTCCCCAATAATTGAATTTAGTTGAGCTACTGGGGGTGTATCTTGATAAGAATCAGATGGTGATGTTTTTTCTCAAAAGATAAGGTACTCCTTATCATCATCGATAATTGTAACCTCCTTCTTCTTACAATAAATTTTCACATCATGGTCTGAAATCCAATCCATACTAAGGATTATATCAAATTCAATCAAGGGTATGATGATGATATCAGAAGATAAAGAACATTTATATGCCCTAATGAGAATTGATTCACAAAACTTTGTTGCAATGATACTTCCCTTAGGAGTTTTGACTGACAACTCCCTTGTTAAATCAAATTGGAAACATCTAATTTTCTTAGAAAACTGGGAAGATATGAAATAATGTGATTATCCAGAATCAAATAAAGCAATGACTAAACTTGAGGAGACCATTAAATTACCTGCCACCACATCTTTCAGAGCTTCAACCTCAGCAGTAGTGATCACATAATCTTGGCCTTACTCCCTTGGCCTTTTATGAGGTAAGTTTACTTGGTGCTTAGGACATTCATTTTCATAATTCCCCCTTTCTCTACAATTGTAGCATTCAACATTAACAATATCTTTCTTTCCTTTGTAGTCATGAGCATGGTGGCCTTTTTCACCACACTAATATCAGACTCCCATTCCCTTTAGTCACGTACCAGGGCGTTTCTTCCCACATTTACTGTAGGATGGATATTCAAATTTTCCCTTATTCCCCTTATTTCCGTTTCCAGAGTGTTCAGCAGATCTCTTCTTCTCCTGATTTTATTTAAATTTGTAAGACTTAGAGAATTATTTTTCTGTCTTGATGGCACATGAGAAAATATCTTTGTATGATAAAAAGGATTACGAGACTATTTCTCGATAGAGAAATGATTTTAACCCATCAAAGAATCGATCAATATTACTCCTTGGGTTACATATATAATCTATACCATGCCTTGCTATCCTTATAAAGTTAGCCTCATATTTTTCAGCATTCTTATCCTCCTTTTGTCTCAGACTCAAAAATTGCCTTTCCGTATCCACTCGATGGTCACGAGGAAAGTTTTTTTATAATAAAATCTCTTTAAACTCCCTCCATTCCATATTTTATACTTCATCATCTTCATTTGTGTTTTGAACCAATGACCACCATTGATCTGCATCTCCTGTGAGGCGATAAACTGCCATGACAACTTTTTCACTTTACTTACTCCCCAAAGCGTAAAATATTATCTCCAAGGAACTTATCCATTGCTCGAATACAAATGGATTTATAATCCCATTGAATATTGGTGGTTGTTTCCTCATGAAGTGGTATAAAATTTATCCTCCATGTTGTGGATTAGGGTGCTCCATACGGGTAAGGTTATTATTCATAATCTGAGTGAGTTGTCCCAGTATGGTGATAAGCTGATTAGAACTAGTTGCATCACCAACTCCACTATAATTATCTTGAGTAGGAGGGAAATAACTACATGGATTATGTGTGTTGATACGGTTTCCATTCCTTCCACTAGGCATTATTTCTAAACAATGGAATACGCTAGATTAGTTTATGAATTGAAATACATAATTCCAAACTTGTAAAACACTTAACATAAATTGAACAGTTTATGGATATAATCCATAATCATAATAATGTTTTCTTTGAGGAGGTATATACTCATAAATCCTTCATAATGATTTATAAAGAAAATGTGAATTATCCTGAGCATATCCCCCAGGAGTGTTGTAACCAAGAGTGCATCAAGACCCATTGTCGTGCACCAGTTCCCATTCAAGTCTAGCTCAAAGAGGTGTTTTTGGGTTTTACCCCAAGGTACATCTGTACTAGATCCACCTCTACCTACTCGTATCCTAATAGGGATGTATTTCTTAGAAAAATTAAAAAATTTCTACATTACCAAAATTATAGGAAGTTATTCTATACTAATCCTCAGAGTCTATCTTAGGGTAATGTTCTCTAATTAGAGTTTTTCTAAATCTAGCTTCCAAGGTTTGTACTAAACTTCTTTTGATACCAACTGTAATTCCCTGACCCCAGTTACCCAGAGTTAGTGCATTATTACATAACATCGACATGATCACAAGGGATCAAATCCCGAAAGACCAATCAGTTTAGTAGCCTTGGAAGTAATATATACATTCATAAGTTTTACATTACATTATAAAATGAAAAACAACATCAACATTGTCTCTATTGAACACATTAATATCCCTTAGACTATCCCTTCAGGTCAGTCATAATATACTTCTTCACATCCGGGAAAAAATAAAACATAGAAAGGGGTGAGCTCAGATGCTCAGTAAGGATAATAATATAGCATAAACTTTCATAAATTAGAATAAACATTTAAGGAAATTAATAATACTAAAACAAAATCTTTTAAACTTAAAATTCATCATAATATGGAAAATATAAATCATGTAATTCCATTTACTTATTCACATGTATATTATACTAGTTGAATAATCACATGTAATATCCATATCCAATTAAATAATTATGGAATTCATAATGCCAGAATTCATAACCACATAGTTAAGGCCTTATTCCAAGACTAAAAATAAGATTTTTTCAAGGCCTTATGTCAAGACAATAATTTGTCTCACGAGACCTACCGATGCATCAAGGAGCTATAGCAGGCTCCACCCGTCACTTACTAAGTCCAATGCATTCCTCATATGAAAAGGTTTAAACATAACATACAAATTTGTATTAACACTATAATACGAGATGTTAATACTTTATCAATAAACCATGAATGGTATAAAAGTAAAACATCCATAGTCAAACATATCAAAAAACCTTCAATATAATATGGAAGATTTGTATCATAATAAATCAACTTCAAACAAGTTTAAAATACACTGAAGGATGTTGATATAGATGAAATGAAAACTGTTTAAAAGAAATACCTCTTTCTATTTTGAAACCATTTAAAATAAAACATTTATTTTTTAAATATTCTTATAATATTTTAAGGGAAACTTAGAAGGTATTATAATGGCATAAAATAGCAACACCCACCGTATAAGTTAAAAAAAACATTCTTTCCTTAATTTTGTCGAAAAGGTCGTAAAGTACCTTGTTTGGAAAATTATGGAAAGATTCATTTATAAACATCTTATAAAAATTCAAACAAGGGTATAAATTAATTTAACCCATAGTAAAAATGTTTTGAAATACATTTTAAGAAACAAGGATGTGGATGATAAAGAGGTTCGAGTAGATAATTATGTATAAACAACCTCGAATAATGAAGAGATTGTAGAATTAACCCTTAACTTGTACTTTTCATTGGTAGAGGGTACATTAATCTCATGTATAATAGTTAAATCATTTTTATTAAATTATTCAAGAATCATATACATAAATATGATATCATATATGATCTTCTAATATTGCTTTGTTAATAATATTTTAGTAGTATCATCATTTCGGGTGTTAACTAATTTGTTTTCCTTTATATGATTGGTTACATAAGACATGTTTGTTATGAGTAGGATGTATTTGATTCATATCCAGAATGATATTAATTTCTTAAAAATCATTTTTAATCATAAAATTAAGATTATTCTTGAATGATTACGAGGGGAATGAATCTCATCGCGTTCGTGGAGATGGTAATCCGTACGTACGCACAAGTGACAATATCATTATATTGATGGTGAAATCATATGTAATTGGATGGTATATAATTTATAAATAATAATTAACATGTTTTATTTATTATTTACATCAGTTATACACATTATTATATCCATCCAAATAATTAAGTGTTTTAATAACAAACTACACCACGACATGGAGACTGTAAGCCGTATGTACGCACGTATGGTGACTTTGTCATTTATAGGATAGCTAGAATAATGAATATTGTTGTAAAATTTTTATAATAACATAAAAGTACGTAGAAGATATTGGAGTTATTTTTTTAGAATAGAAACAACAAATAAAGAGGAAGTGGAAGAAGAAAAGAACTTGAAAGAGGTGATGAAATATTTACCTCTTCTTCGGGTTCTTCCTTTTGATTTAATCAAAAGGACTCCTAAAGTTGGTTTTTGGACCAAAGGAAGGACTCTAGGATGAATATAGGGAAGTTGGGAGGATATTTGGGTAGGTTTTGGTCGAGCCAAATAGATTTGGAGGTGTGAATTTGAGAGAAGGGGAAGTTCCATTTTATAAGAGGGGTGGGGGGCACCTTAGGAAAATATTGAAATATTATTTTACAATAAAATAATTTTCGGTTTATAATGGCTCAAAAATGATTTATTTCAAGTATAATGTGGTTATGGGTCGAAAAACACTCAACCAATAGGTTTTAGACAGGTTGGATCACCATATTAACCTTATATTTAATATTTAACTCTTAGTTAAATAGTTTGACATTTACCATGTCTCTTTGTATTTTATATTATATGGTTAATGAAATTACTATAACAAGCCAAGAGAACCCCAAGTGGTTCATTATTAATATATATAACCTTATCTATGTCCTTTTATCAAACCTTAATTTTTTAGGAATATTATATCAATTAATAATATAATATTTGTTTTTAAAACTCTTTTATATCAATTTTGACACTATTTGGTATTTTGTTTTTGTTAAAGTCATAATAGCATGATTACTTCAAAAAAATTAATTTAATGAACCCTAAAATGTCATATTAACCTATAAATTTAGTGGAATTCATCAAAAGTCTCAAATTAGATTTATTTGGATATTTATAACATCAATTATTTTAATCTTTCATTAATAAGGTAATTACTGCATCATCATTGTGCCATAAATAAATTTAATTATTTAATGTCTAAAAATTATAAATAAAATAAAATTATGTAGGAAATTTTGTTATATTTCTTATGAATATTTATAGTCTAATTTATATTATATATAACCCAATATTAAAATGTTTTAGTTATGAAAACATGAGTTTAACACTTTTAACTCTTCTTTAAACTAAATAATAATAAATGTCCTAATCTAATCGAAGTGGACCTAATGGGTAATTTTTTATTCATAAGGCTGTTTTTGGTTGAAATAATCTTATCCAATAAAATTAAAAGATGTGTTAGGGTAATAATAATATATTTTTTACCTTTTATTACCCTATTTACTTTTAACCGTGGTAAATAAAAGTTAGAAGTTTCTATTCACCAAAAATTATTTTCATCTTATTGAACCACATTTTACTTACTAATATCAACCGTGTTTCTTGAATTTTTGAAATTCAATTCACAGAATTGTTAAAATTAAGTTTTATGAAAATTTTCAAATACTTCTAGGAGGTGTGTAAAAGACGTTAAAAAGTTCAATAATATATATATATATATATATATATAAATTTATTATAAAATGAATCCAATGAATTATATTGAACTTATATAGGTATTATGTATATATTTTTACCTAAAATAAATTTAAATAAAATAAATAATTATTTAAATAAAATAAATAATTATTTAAATAAAAAGTCGGTTTTAAGCAATAACACAATGTTTTTCACAATTTATTAAAAATTAAAATTTTCAGAAAAATACCAAAAATTCACCGTAAGATAATTTCAATATTCCGAATCAAAAAATGAAGTCCATTTTGAAAGGTAAAATTTATAAAATTTCAAAAAGTGGGTATTACTATTCATAACAGCTAGTTTGATTGGATGTGGTGTGTTTGAACTCGAAGTTGCGTACAACACAAACTATTGTATTATTAAAAGGGAAACATACTGTGGAAGCTTGGGGTGTTACAAAAAGTATTAATGGAGGAATATCTCTAAAATTCCAAACACACATCATTGGACACATTTAAAAACATTAACATAATTAATAAGAGGGTTTCATAAAAACCATTACAATTCATTCCCCCAACCTCACCACATTGTAAAAACCAAGGGCATTATCACAACCCTTAACCATCCTTGATCTAGGAAATGGTTAAAAAAGGGTAAAACCATTCTCGTTATTGATGTTTTTCATTAGACACCAATTTTACACATTTTATATAATTTTAAAACATTCGAGTTCATATTTGGAACATTTTTCAGTTTAATTTCACATATAAGGAAAAACATTTCAATTTCAATAACTTACCCAAAAATAGCTTTACCATGCATGAATAAAATGATGCATGTCACAAAAATAATCATGAGTGCCTAGAATAATGCATGCATTCTAAACTCTCATTTCATACCAGGACATGCATCAAATCTCAGAAATCTCAAAAACACTTATCACATCACACAATATGTGCATCACTCAAAGGAAAATAACATCCAACTATAAAAACACATATCAATAAAAGTAATACCACCCCGAGAAAATAGATTTTACCCTCATTCATAAGTCAAAAACTTCCATGTACAAGATGTTAACCAAGACCCGACTCATCATATTATCCCTTCTTCCTTTCCCAAATATCAAGACAAAAGAAAAAGAAAATAAAACTCCTATGATACTACTTTGAAACTTCCAGACAAGGGTACCACATGCTGGTGCCCCAAGCCGGTCGGTTATATTGCCTCAAGTGTGACTCCCTATATGCCAGAGGCTGTTGACTAACAACAAGGGTATAATATCGATCATGGGGAAAATATACCATCTTTATCAAAGTATCATAACAGTAGAAGTAACAAACAATAACTAGATGATAATAATCAATAACTATAAAAATTATAGTATCACATGATAACAAAAACAAGAAATAAAATATCCAAAACTATATAATATATATTCTATTCCAAACACGTTTCAAGTGTCAATATGAAGTCACAAAATAAATAAAGAAATTGACTACTCCTAACTGGGTCCTGACACCAATTCTGGTTCCCTCATCCATAATCTACCCCAAATTAGAAATCAACATAGGGTCATTATCCTTATCTTGTCTTACAAACATGAAGTCTATTCAGGTACCAATCAAGTAGCCTAAGTAGGGTACAACTAAGTAGGCTACCACCAATGACATCTAAAATAATATCTTATCAATAAAAGTGTATGCATTTGTGTAAGGAATAAATAAGCAGTTTACAATTATTCAATTAATATATTTAACCACTGATAAGACGAGATCATATACATGTTTTTTTTCATTTAGTTATGGATTTTCTATGATTTATTCGATAATTTACTTGGTATGTATTGATTTTTTCAGGAATTAGGCTTCCAAATTTTTGAATGAGAAAATGAAAAAATGAGAAAATTTTCCTGTTACATGTCAAGAAACAACATTACATGACATGTAGTAGAGTTTCACATCATGATGCAAGTCATGAAGAAATGCATGATAGAATTTGTGAAAGCAGAAAGCAGAGAATCCATTACATGATGTGAGTTGACAATACACATCATGAACCCTTTGAATGCAATTCCTGCTCCGAAGATAAATCTTGAAGGAAGGTACATGTCATGAGTTTCAGATACATGATGTAAAAGGAGTCAAATCTTAAAATTTTGGATGAGATACACACGAGATACACATAGATTTAAAATACACAGAGGAAAACACTGATAAGAAGTACACGACATGAATACCATTACAATTCCTTTAATATTTCACCTATAAATAAAGCAGTAGGGAAATGGATTTTAGAAGAACTACAGGCAGATGATTTTTGTGCTTCTCATTCCCTTATCATTCCTTATTACTCCCTCTCCCCTAAAATCAAAATCTCATTGTATCTTTTTATTATTTTTATTCAATAAAATCATTGTGAGTTGGTTCCAATCAAAATACTTCATTTCTTTTCACACCATCGACTCCAAACACTAACTTTTGGGAAACCTTTTCTTGCATTCATTTTTTCTCTTATTTAAAGTAATTAATTTTCTGAATTGTGTTTGATTTTAAACTTATTGTTCATAATTGAATGCCCAAATCAAATTAGGTTATGAAAAATATCCAAAAATACTTTGTCAATCCAATTCATTCAAACATCCTTGACCATGAGATATTTGAGTGAAGGACCCTATCCTGGTTAGAGTAAATAAGGTTATGACTAATAGCCTAAAATATTTTATTCCTTATAATACAAGCTTAATGCATCTAGGTTATCAATATTTCCAAATCAAGTATTAGTTACCTCTTAGGTTGAACTAGTTGATTTGACCATAGTCAACTAGCGACCTCTGATTGCTTCATAGCCTAAACCTTAGGATCATACCAAGTTAGAATTAAGATAATCTTTTCTAAAGATCCCTAAAATTGATCACAATCCCTTTATTATTCCTAAAGTAAACCATCAACCCTCTATAAATATATTTTCCATACTAAACCAATTTTAAAGGACTCCTACACCAAAGGGTTCAAGCCATAGGTTTCCAGTGCCATCTTAAATCCCCACGGGATTGACCCAAAACATTCACTATAATACATCCAAGTAGAAAGTGACATTTGGGAAACAATAAAATTCTAATTTGACTGCATCCCATGGTAATTAAACGACGCATGCGGTCACATCAACTACATAAACCTCCAGGTTCCTGAGGACACCAAAAAAATCAATACCTGCATTATCTCATTATGGAGTCTACATAATATCCACATACCATGGTTATATTTTTATCGTTTCATTTAAAATTATTTCATAACTAATCAGAACCATAGTAAAATGCCAAATGATGGGCATATATGTTCATGTGTAACACCCTGTGGGTATTTGGAGCCTCGGTTCCAGTCCCACACTTCAATGTCACATGGTTAATTATTTGGAGAATCAGTCTCTATCCCATACTCACTATCTCATGTGGGTATTTTTATCCTTAGTCCCTATCCCAAACAAATTTATCACACATGGGTATTTGGATCCTCAATCCCTATCTCACACACATTTTTCAATATTTATAACTATGGGCTTTTGAAGTTGCAGTCCATGTCATATACACATTTTTTCAATATTTATCACTATGGTATTTTGAATCAATAATCCATGTTTACCACATGTTTATCACATATATCACAATATCAAAAATATCACATCAATCATGTATAATCAACATTAACCCTTTATCAATCATTTTCATCAAAGTGTACCTTTTCAATTAATCAAAAAATCATTGTTCAATGATTTAATTCACATGGAATAATATGAAAAATCACTATAATACCATTTATCATGATTTAATCATATAACCGTTTAACACATTAATTAATTTATCAATTAATTAATCCAAATTCACAATCCCAATATCCCATTAATTAATTCACAAATTAATTAATCCAATTCACAATTCCAATATCTCATTAATTAATTCACCAATTAATCAATTCAATTCCCAATCCCCATATCCCATTATTAATTCAATAATTAATTAATCTAATTCAAAATCCCAATATCCCATTAATTAAATCCCCAATTAATTAATCCAATTAAGATTCCCAATATTCGATTAATTAATTCAACAATTAATTAATCAATTCTTAAAATACCAATATCTCATTAATTTTGAAATCACACATTCTATTAATAATTTACCAATTAATTTATCCAATTTTATAATATATGAGTTAATTAATTATCTAAATTAATTAATTCAGTTTTAGAAATTCATTTTCTAAAATTTAATTATAAATTATATAATTACCTACTCGTAATAGAAATCATGACTTTGGGATTTAAATAATTGAGAACCTACCTCTAGATAATTGATGGAATTTTGCCAAATGAAATCCCCAATTGAATTAGAATAGTCAAGAACACGTTGAAGAACAAGATCTTGATCCGAATTCTATATACAAGTCCAAATGAAACAAAACTAAATAGACCTAGATTTAAGCACACCACCAATAAGTGAAAAAACCCATTATTATCGGAAAGGAGATACAAGAGCAAGAGAAATATAATCAGGAAGAAAAAAAATACCTAGAGAGGTGAAGATCTGACAATCGGGCCTTTGATTTCCCAAGAATAAAGGTCAGGGGCCCTAGAAATTCATTTAGGATCCTCAAAAAACAAGATAACTTGTTTAGGGCCGAGTTGGGTTGAAATAGGGTGAAGTCCAGGGGGTTCATAAATTTAACAAATAATTTTAGGATTAATTAAAACTATATGCACGGTTTTCTAGGAAGGGGTGAATGATTTACGAAATTATACCCCTTACCTGTGTGCCTCTTCTAGGGGGAATAGTTACTCATAATAGGGTGAATGGTTTGACAAAACATGCGGCATCCATGTGAATCTACTCTTCCTCGGTTCACACAATTTGCTGGGATGGGGGAATGGTTTGGGAAAACCATGCACCAATTGTTCACTTCCACTACTCCTTCCAAAATTATCAAATTTCTCTTGAAAAATACTCAAGTAAAAACCCAACCAAGTTGTACTCTAAACAAGGAAAAATAATTCTTATAAATATGCTCGAAACATCTCTAGAGAAGGTCATGTTCTTACAATTGTGTAAATATCATTGATAATAATTAATAAATTATTATTGAAGGAAATTATAAATTATTGAACGTCAAGATCTCAGGAATCATGATACATCTACTATTAATACCTTTAATAAGAAAATTTAAAATTAATGTGTAGAAATACACCAAAAACCCATTTAACTAAGTCTACCCAATTGATTCATCTCCTAAGATTAATATTTCATTATGGGGATATCTATAACCATGGCCTATCTATATATTAATTTCTAAATAATTCCTTATATATTGAATTATTAATTTAATTCAGGAACAATATGAATTATCAAAAAAATTCTAATTAAGTAAACAATATATATTTTTAAATATTACCATACTCAATAAAATAATATCAATATATAATACCATATTTATAAATGATATACAGTTTATGAAATAAGTATATCTATGATAATTAATATGGATATTTATGGGAAATTTATTTTCTAATGATCACTGGAAAGTGTATATTTTAAGAGAAAATTCAGGACTTTTTAAAAACAGTCAAGAAAACTAATTTCAGTACTTTCCAAGGTCAAAATGATCATAAAAAATCTATATAACTAATAATGATGGTATCAATGAAACATATCACATGTGTAATATAATTAAATTAATGGTATATTATTGTTGAATAATAGAAATACCATAAAAATATATTTAATAATATTTTTGAGGAAAATATCCTTTTAACATTGAAAAATTATTTTTTAAAAATAATAATATAAATAATATTAGTAAAAATATTTTATTGTAATTTTTTTTTTCTAAACATGTAATGGATTATTAAATTAAATGATAATTCATAATGGTAAGTTAAAAATCACTCCATTGTAACTATTGTAAAAAGGAAAAAAGACCCTCGTTCAGAATGAGATAGGAAGATTACTTTCAAAACATTTTTAAAAATTTCAAAACTGGGTAAAAAATTAATTAATAAATATTTTTCTATATTTTTAATAATTTTTTTTTTGAAAATAATGATTTGGATGAAAAAGGATTTTCGACCAAAGGGATAAATGAAGTCGAATTTTATTAAAAACATTTTCTCTAACATTTAATATTACAAATAGAGGGGAAATGGTAATATTAAATAAAAAAACAATGAATAACCATAGGAGAATAAAATTAAAGAGTTTTATTATCTATTGATAAAATAATTTCCTTCAATGGAAATTCAAGTATAAACAATCCAGAATAAAATGGGATTGTGAAATAAATCCTTAAAAATATCATAACATTAAAGTGAGAATTAATAATTTAATTTATGATTTTTATAAAATTTATATCCACATAAAATATGTGGAAATAATTCATATGATATTCAAAATTAATTATGCATATAATCTAAGAACATCATAGACAATGAAGAAGTAATATAACCCAATGAAAATGAATAGGGTTATGAAATTATTTACCACATGGAATTTTTCTCAGCCAACCGCCTTAGATGTAATAATTTAAATTGAAATATAAAATACCCTTAAGTGTTAAGGATTCATGATATTATATGTAAAAGAAGAATTATATACACCATATAAAATAAATTAGTAACATAACATTACAATATGCCTCAATAAATGGAAAGTGAGATGAAGTCCCTTACCTTACACTTCATTTTGGATGAATGTGCTTTTTCATATGGTATAATGGTTTTAAACAAGTTATTAATTTATTCAATAAACATATTCATATTTATAATATCATATATATTCCTATTATAACATCATATCACTTTTTATTTATTAATCATTTATTTGTTTTATTATTTCGTGTGTCAGTTGCCTTTTTTTTTCTAATGCATGTTTTGTCATGAATGTTATACTAGTTGGGAATAGGATATAGATCAATCAAATACAAAATTATATTAAAGATTTAAATATAATTTTCTTCCTTTGATATATTTTTAGAATAACTTTTTGTATCTAAACATGGATAATGGATCACATTGCTTCATAAAGACGATAGGTCGTACGTACGCACAAGCGACATCATCATTCCATTAATAGGTGAAATGGGTAAGGAAGTGGGTGAAATATAAATATTAATAAATAAATATCATCCCTTATATATCAAATATATTCATTATAATTATCCTCATTATTTTCCATGTAACATGTATGTGAAAAATGAATCACATCACTTTGTGAGGCGGTAGTTCACCGTACACATGAGCAACATAATCGTATTTTAAACATCATAGAAATTAAGAAGTTATATGTGGTATTATAATTATTTAATTATAATAATATTTTAATTATAATATTTATTTTTTAAATACATAATTATATCCAATAATTAATGGTGGTAATGGAAAACAAATTAAATCGGTTTGCGAGGCGGTAGTCTACTATACACACGATCGATAGTTTTGTTTCTAATTTGATGGAAGTGTAGATGGATATAGGTTATTACATTAAAAAATAAAATCTAAATATTTTTTATAACCTATTATTTTTATATTATCATGATTAAATAATATTTTATGGATGTGGAAGAAGAAATAAAATAAAAATGATCATTTAAGAATGTTAACTATTCTTCAGGGAACAACTTTTGGTTTTCATAAAAAACCGTCATAGGATGGATTAATGAACCATAAAAGGTATCTTGGATGTTTCTATTGGATTTTAAATATTATTTTTGGTATTTCATAGTTGAATAAAATTTCATTAGAGTTTTTAAGTGTGGAGGATAGGTGGTGGCCATTTATATGTAGTGGAGAGGATACACATGGACTTTTTGAATAGATTTAATCAAAAATACGTTTTTTCATTAAACTAGCCTAAAAAATTGTTCTTATGGAACCTTTATATAATATAAGGTCTAAATATGGAAATACAATTGGTTTTGGACAATTTTTATGTCATTTTAACCCATATATGTTTTGTTTAACCTCGTATAAATCATTTTTACCTTAACCATGGTAATTAATTTTTACTTATTTAAATTTTCATGATGGTACAAAATTAATCAAAACATATTATATAATATAATTAATTCATATTCCATATATGGAATGAAATTTTCTAAATTAAATTCACAAAATTGGATGATTCTAATTGAATATTACACCCAAAGACGTGACGAAAAATTAGGTTTTGAAGGATAAAATTTTCATACATATAGAAGGTTTTTATATCAAAATTAAATATTAAATTTATTATAATTGCCTAAAATAGATAAATATTAATATAATTTAACTCATTTTAATTTAAAACCAATTTAAAATATTATTTAACCATGTAAATTATTAAAATGGAAAGGCAATTTTCAATAAAAATCCATATTTTTTCCATTCATCTTAAAATAAAATAGTACAAAAAAATCCAAAAAATTAATTCTAATTTATATTTTATATTATTATTTTAAATGTAATGTTAATTTTATAAAATAATGTTTTTAAAAGTGATAACAATTATTTTAAAATTATGTGCACAAAGAGTGATTAAATTGTCTTTTAGGAAAATATAGTTTTTTTAGAAAAGTTTTATTTTTATTTTATATGACTTATATTTTATTTCTAATAAATAGATTAAAATAATTTTTATAAATTATTTATTAAAATTCATACATCCAATTTAATGGCTCAATTATATTGTTATACTATATTGTGGTTCATTTAGACATGGGATGCGTGTTCTGTATGCTATCGAAGAGATTAAATATAAAGAATTATATTTCATGTGTTTTTTAAGATCTATGTTGTATGTAATGCACACTATATAATACAATAGTTTTCTTTTATAATTTTTGGGTGTTTAAATCCCTGTGGTTTATATTATTCTCCACACATCATGGGAATCATTTCCTTTTCATGTAGGGTCTTGTGTAGATGATATGCCATTGAGATGTGACTATAGTGGATCATTTTTGGCGGAGTTTAGTGGTATATAGAGTTGGATGTTGATTTTGAGGATCATATTGATATATTATTCATTGTGGGGACCATTCAAAGACCACTATTAAATTATTTCTTCTATTTTATTTTTCTGGGTGTGTATTGTGCAATTTTAATTATTGATTATGAGTTGTTGAAATATATATATACTAGTGGTCACCACATGAATTATATATATGTATATATTATGGTTAGATAAATTAATATATTACTTATTAATATTTCATATGTAAAGGTTTTCATTTTATATATGTTCACTTAGAAATTATCCTTAATTATGTGTGATATACCTACTCAAGGTTAGTCAAAATCCCTTAGCTTTTTAGATATAGGATTAGGGTGGAACACTAAAATTACTACAATCCATGTGGGGTCCCTGTGGGTTCGACATGTTATAATACAATCAAATAATGTCTAACTTATGATTTATGTTTTTAGAGTGATTTTTTAGAGAATTATTTAAGGATTTAGTGGAATATTATAAAAGTTTGTCAATTTATTTTTTATGGTTATAATAATTAATAATAGTGTGGTGGTAAATTATTCCATTAACCAAGAATCTGGTAACCTAATTGTTGACCAGGAGAACCTACACACTAGTATTGGGGGACAAATATATAGTAAATATAACAAATTAAATACCATTACACATATTATTAGAATGTTATAATCTTAAAGATCCATAGAACACAAAATAAGTATCTTGAGGTCTAGTGTATTTATAATAATAGATTCTTTAATAAGAAAATATTTAAAAAATATCTATCATAATTATTATAACTCCATAATTTGGTATTATATCCTTTTGATCTTCAAATGCTACATTATATGTCAATGGAAATAAATTGTGAAAATGGGTGATCTATAAACCCTAGAGATAGAATATTTTGAGTATGAATGGTTTATATAAGAGAAAAAGAATAGATTTAATACCTAAAAGAGAATAATAACATGGATTCATGGATTTTACCCGATGATATCAATATATAATGGAATGAAAGGAATGTGGAATAATCATAAAACATGACCTTATAAGAATAAGCCATGGGTCACTACCAAGACATCATAATATATTGTGAAAAGATAACTACTTATATAGTTAACAATGATATAGGGATATTCCCTACTAACATTATCATATCCAATAGATAATTCCACTCGAGCCTCACTTATTGATTCTCTACTTGGTCATTGTCATATATTAAGCCTGGTGATACAATCTCCATCCTATATTATTATAATTGGGAATCAAAATTTATAATATTATTGGTTGAGTCCATCATTTATCCCTTTTACATCAATTATTACTTTTCATTACTCTTTATATATATTAATTCTAATTTTGTCATGATTTCTAATTGTTATAATGATATAAACTGATGATTACCAATGGTTAGATGAATATATTCTCATTTCCCTTTGCACAATATTTATGTACTCCACTATTCTCAGAATTTATTATTCACTATATAATTTATAATGGTACTACATTTTTCATAATAATGTCTATTATATTCCTAACACTTCTTTTTCATTTTGATGTTATTATAAAAGGAGTGACCATTATTAGATAATTTTAGCCTATGGAGTTTACATATATTGTGCATGATCCATATGTGATTATCTAGGTATATTATTTATAATTGTTATAGTCAATAATATTTTTGATCTATAATTTAATTTGTAGGTATATATATTTTAAAACATGATAAAATAGTCATTTTGAAACATGACTTCTTTTATTGATAAGAAAATGAAAATATCAGGCTGCACATTATTCTCCCTTATGAAATTTTACCATCAAAATTTTATTTCATTCACTATAATGGAAATAAATGTGGTATAAATATAAAGAAAGTATTATAAAATCATAATGAAATAAAAGTGGCTTAATTTATACTATTAAGGTATTTGTTAAAAAATAAAAATATTATTCATTAAAACAATCTATTTTATGATTATTATATTAATTTATAAATCCAAATATGAATATTCAATAACCTAATGTATATTTTAATGATTATAAAAATAATTTTCTGAAAATGGAATCCCCCCAACATAAATTTTTTCATTAATTAAATAATTTATTTATATAATATATTAAAATAATAAAAATTACTCCCACTTGGTCAATACCATTGGAAAAATCCAAGGTAATAAAAATAGTTTGAATTTATTTTTAACTACATGTCTAACTCTTATGTTTAGAAATTAATATATAGTTACCAATCTTTGTATATAAAAACCAACTCGTTATCTCATTCATATCTCATCTAAAACTAGATCGCATGATGTTGCTCTCATTTTATCTCTTGAGGGGCCACTTGTGAAGTTTCTATTATTAAAAGGTGCTCTTCTCATTCTATAAGAAGTAACTTCTCAATGTAAGGGAATAATTTATTTTCTCAATTAATTCAAATAATACTTATGTATCAATCATTTTTATTTTCATTTGAATATTCTTACACGTGTTAATAATCATTAATTTACTATAAAAAAATGCCTTATCACTATAAAACTACCTTTATCTCTCATAACCCCATTTAATTATCAATTTTTAACACTAATTCTACTATAGAAAAAATATTCCTTAAACTTATTTTACATCCTCTTTCATTTTGAATGCACAATATAATATTTATTCAATGGTATCTAAATAAATTATGTTTTAATTCATTAATTGAGCATATCCATGTATGAAACCTGAATTATATACCAATGGGTTAAAATTTTGAGATATATTCTTAGGAAATATGATATATATAACTAATATAAAGTTAGATATTTGAAAGGAATAACTTGATAGCACTTAAATTCATTGGGAAATGTTTTATTCTCAAAATATTCCTTTTTCGGTGCATGGGGGTTTATCATAACACACGATGATATAATTTATTTTATACGAACCTTATTTTATAATTATAATGTCATGTTTTATGTTGTCTCCACATTACATTCGTGCCTTGATATTTGATATTATTGTTTACATTCCATGTTTCTTTGATGTTATTTTATTTTTTCACATCATGATATCATTATTGTATCATCTCTTAGATTTTATATGAATAGTATAGTAATATCTACTCTATAATGAATATTTATTCAACATCTTAAGGATATATAATTAACATATAATTTATCCATTATGACTGTCTATTGAACAATATTCAAATTCTCATCATGTTTTGCATTTCGTTAATAGAATTTGAGATTACCATCTAGAATAACCACCACATATTTCTCAAGTTAATCTCTAAAGTATACATTCAAAATGAATATGGATGTATCTTAAGTAGTGGTGACTCTAAAGGGAATTTATATAAACACATAGTGTTCGTAACTTATGTGAAAATTTGTCGGGGGAATATCATCCATATTCAATATTAATTAATAATATCTATACTGAAGAAAACCATTAGAGAAGTATTGGGACCTATATAACTGATTGAAAAATTCATTAATCTATGTTAGGGGATACTTTTTCTTAATCATGATTCTACTGAGTTCATGAAAATCAATTCATAGGTTCATTTACCAATCATTTTACATGAAAAAGAGGTTTAGTTCACTACATTGCGACATAATTAGGTGTATGAATCCCTTTTTCCATATTCTATTTTATTTTATTCTTTAGATCCTCTAGTTCAATTAGGTCAATTCTATAGAGATTCATGAATATTAAAATATATTTTGGTATAAGTTCAACTGATAACTCAACCTAATTGTTCATAGGATGGGAAAGAAACTCATCATGGAATACATCTATATATTACCTCCAAATTAAAATGTATTATATGGTGGAAAATTCCTTTATCAAAATCATTTGAGAAATATTTTACTGCATATATTGAAAAATTATAAATTTATAATAAGATTTTCTAAAAGGATATTCATCCTCATTCTTAAATTTGTATAGAATCCAAGGACAGTTTGGGTTATGGAGGGTGATTTTCTTCTCTTGAAAGTTGGTATTTTCTCAATATAAGGATATTTAATAAATTTAAATAATACAATTGAATTATACTAAAGGGAGTATAACAAGTTTTCTAGGATAATAAATTAAATATATATTGAATTGGGTTTAGTTATAGGATTGGGATGCATTGATTTTATATTTCTTCTTTAATTGATAATTCATCCTCCATATTTTATAGTGGTTTTCTTATAATTTACTTAACAAGAATGATATGAAAGAATACATAAAAAAATAATTTATTAATATATTAAATATTATTAAGTTAATAACCAAATTACATATCAACTTGTCCTTACCAAGATCCACCTCATCTATAGTGACAAAATAATCCCACCACCGTTCCATTGGATTTAGAGTTTTGTATATTTTATAATCATTAAAAACAATCAACATAAGGAATTTGTTCATATAGTATCCATGTTCATTGAAGACGAATTTTATACCATGGTATATGAATTTATTGAAAAAATATTTTCCTCTATCACATTAGTGGGAATAATTATCTCATTATTTCATTCATTTTCTTTATTTTAATCCATTCCATACTTGAAAAACACCCTTATACCCTTGATATTGTTCTCATGATACTTGTTCCCATATATTTTTCATGTTGGTAGTTGGAATCTCTTACCACCCTGGGGATTATAAGATTTCCCTCTAGAGTTAAACATCATTCTATGCTTCATACCTCTACTTCTATAGATCCACTAATAATCACTAATATTTATCACAAAATTAATAAAAAAATATTACTTTTCCATATAGTTGTAGAAGAATAATGTCACTATGTATTTTCATGGACATGTATTCAATAAACTAAATAATTGGTCTACTATATATTCATTATCCATGTGTTCCTTCTAGAAATGGGGATGACCTTGTTTGTTTAAGGTTCAAACTTTCCAATCGGTTTATAACGAGTTTATTCATAGAACCAGAAACATCCAATGATCCTATATCTATTTAGACCTACTTTACAAAGGTAGGAGCTCATTAGTTGTGGACTGATGAGGCTTAAGAATTTTCATTGGTTGAGAGGATGGGAGGTCAGACTCATCACACCTCTTTGGGGGGAATTATTGTCTACTCTAGGAATCTCTTATAGATTTAAGTTATGTTCACAAATCCTTATTAATTTACCAAGCATAAAAATGAGTTTTTCCTTTAGATATTGCAATCAATGATTGATATGTAGGGAATTTATAGAGTCTTTTTTATGTATTTTAGGTTCTTAATAAATAGATAATCGTCCATATAAATTAGAGATTCTCAGTCAATGGTATCCTTCCATACATTATATAGAAATATCTTGGTCATTATGATGACCATACTGATTTTAAATCCACTCAGTGGGGCACTTGAAGTTTATTGTCATTCAGAAAGACATGATTATTTAAGAGTTGGGATCGTACCCGTATATGGGCTACCTACGTATCCTTATTAAAAATAAAGGAATCATAACCCACGTAGTTCTATTAGAAGGATATATTTTAATGTCATATGGGTGGAAAATAATTAATGAAAGATGGGCTTGAACCTTAGAAAGGCTTCCTACGTACCCTACTTTTAAGGAAGAGATCAAAGTCAACATAGTTCAGGTAGAGAAGTATGATGTTTATGCATGATTAAGGGCCCAAAGAGAGATGTCGTAATTACTTTTACACTCTAAGCTCACGCGAGTCATGCTCGATGTGAGAAACAAGAGGTATCAGTAAAACTGATGATTATGCCATGAAAGATGCAATAATAAGAAATGATGTGGGGCTAACGTATGTATGACTTCCCCATAGTAGGGTCCATAAAGGTATTTTTACTTTATTGAGATTTGGGATTTTAACCCGGGACTTACTCTTGAAAAGGAATCCCAAATCAAAATAAATTAAGGCTGGGGCTTACTCCTAAGAAGGAGGCCCAATTAAGGGAAATTATGATTGGGGCTTACTCCTGAAAAGGAGGCCCAATTAAGGGAAATTATGATTGGGACTTACTCCTGAGAAGGAGGCCCATATTAAGAGGACTTGTAATTTGGGGCTTACTCCTAAGAAGGAGGACCAATGAATTCCTCTTAGATAAGGAAGCCAATAAAGGAACCATGCCACAAATGTATTTGAAGAGGGTTTTGAAGGCTATATTTGAAGAGGAGAGGTGGATTTGAAGAAAGGAGGTGACTAGGAAGGAGGCACGCAAGTATTATTCTGGTGCTCAAGTCCTGGTCGCACAAGTATACTTGCGCAACATGAGTCTCCTTGGGCGAAGAAGAATCCATAGGGTAATACTTGGGAGACTTTGAACTCAAGCCCTTAGTATCATCCCTAGAGGCTTCCAGAAGGGTGGCACACAAGTTCCTTTGAGTGGGAAAGGCGGCACACAAGTGTCTTCACTTCCCTTAAGGTCTGGACACTTAGGCACACAAGTATTGATGATTTCTAATACTTAGGCCTTATTCTTCCTCTTTAGAGCTTCTATTCTAGGTAAATAATTACCTTATAAGTGTTCAGAAGATGTCAGAAAAAGACTTGGGTGACCATAGCTTGAATCTGAGTTTTGGAAAATTCATCCTTGAAATGGGGGGCCCACAGGGGCTATTTATAGGCCACTGGGCACCTTGGGCGGAAAAACGAATAGGGTGCGCAAGTGACTTGCGCTACCCATATGTGGTGCGCAAGTGACTTGTGCGACCAGAAGGAAACTTGTGTGACCTCTTTTTAAAGGGTTCCTTGTTCATGCCTTTGTCAATTTTTGATGTTCTTCAAAGGATGACTTTTCTTGTGCTTAAGGTATTCCCCTTTTCCATTCGTTAGACTCTGTGATGGAAAGGAGCATAAAAAAATTTCCCCCTCAGACTTGGATCTGAAAAAGGAAAGAGGATTTGACTATGAGGAAAACGAGAAACAAGATTTTGGCGACGCACAAGTTCTGGCGTGCAGGTTCCGGCACACAGGGTTGCGGGATCGCCTATATATATGGGTGTTACTTCGTGCTTCTAATCCTACCTTCCATGTTTTTGAGCTCTCATCGCACAAGTTTATGCATCTTCTTCGGTCGCTCGATTTTTTTTTGTGTCGCGCTTCTCCAGTAAGATTTTGACCTGCACGATAGTAATTGCACGACCACACTTGCACGAACACACTTGCACGACCACACTTGCGCGACCACACTTGCGCGACCACACTTGCGCGACCACACTTGCATGAACACATTTGCACGCCTTAATGCCTTAGAATATTTTTTGTTTTCTTCACAAGTATTTCATAAAAAATAGACTTATTTAAAAGTTAAATGTTAGATCTTTGTGCAGATTCAATGGATCCCAAAAGAATTGGATCGACTGATGAGTTGGATAGAAAGAGAATTTATGATATGATGAACATCATTGGCCATGACTATTATAATATATGCGATAGTAATCTACCAGATTTGGCAAAGTACTTGAAGAAATATCATGTCAATTTCCCACATAGTATTTACTTGCCTTTATATGGCCATGGTCATCTGCAAGGAGTAAGCGTTCTAGATGCAAAGAACTATATTCCTCATTCCTGGTTTCAGACTTACACCAATTTCTCTTAATAAAATGTCTTAGTTGCATGATCATTTGTTAATGCTGGAACAGTGGAGAAGGCATACATAATGCATCATAGCCCATGTACTCCAGATATGAAACCTCACAAGACTGAGCTGCAGCCGCATTGCTATCCCTCCATTTTCTGAAATTATAAAATGGATCAATCCAAGGGATGGAAAAAGTGGTGGGATTTCCATCCCGGAGGAGGTGTGAAGCCGAATTGGATGTGGGCATATTGGGTGCGACAAACCTGTGTAGAGTTTGTCGAGGATCTAAAAGGAGCTGAAATATATGAAGCCGTCTGGGATGGGAAAACATATATCTACAGGAATGATAATTTTGTGCCGGAGTTAATCAGCCGCTGGAGACCAGAAACCAATTATTTCCATCTGACTCATAGATAAGTAGGCATCAATTTGTGGGATGTCTACAAGATCTCGGGGGCTCCAATTTTGGGCGATATGTATGATGAATTCATTCCCCCCAAGGTGAACTGGAATGATTCAAAGAAGACTCTGGCTTTGGCTCAAGAGTTATTGAAGATTTTCCACAAGCTCAATAATTCAATGTCCACCAAAAATCATTCTAGAAAGGATATTCATCTAGAGGAATGGATGGATATGTTTCTTATAAAGAATAAGGAGATGGTTCCCACATGTACTCATCCTACCAGCTACCCCAGAATAGAGAAGAGGGGTGCTATTGGCACATTCTGGACAACTCTGGAAGTGGGAGAGTTTGAAAAGTGGGGGTATGAAGTGGATCATAGAATCCTAGAGAAGACCCGTCTGGCGGGTTTTTTAGATTTTTGGCTCAGTGTCTATCTTCTACCAGTTAGGGATTCAAAGGGAGGTGTCAGGCTAGGGACCTTCGTTGTTGCAGCCATGTTGGTTGAGAGGAAAATGGTTGGGTTGGCCACCCCGATTTTGGCGAAGATTCACAGGATCTTACTCCATGTCTATATGGGTAAGTCTACTTTGAGAATAGTGGGACCATTCCAAGTTTTGTGGGGATGGATCACCACTCACTTCAGGACTTATGCTGTACAGAGTGGAGTACAGGTTCCTGGAAGTTCTTTTAGGCCATCAGTGCATGCCTTTTCTGGAATTTCTCCATCGTCCCTCAATCCTTATGATCTGAAGGTGATGCTAAGCATGTTCAAGGAATTTCATTTCTTTTCTTATGGAAACCCTCCAACTGGTCGGTTTGTTGATGATGAAACAACTAGCCTGGAATTGAGGTCGTATATAATGGCTTGCATTGATGGTGTATTGGCCACCAGAATTGACGAAGAGATTAAATGAAAGGACTATGCCCCATATCGATTTGCACGCCAATTCAAGTGTCTGCAGCAGATTGTTGTATCCCCTCCTGTGCATGTCAGGTCAGAGCAGCATCCAGTGGTTTCCCGACAAATATGGTTGCTAATAGCTATAGAGAGGACTGGGGCAGTGTTTGATCTACCTGTTGCTAGAGAGACGAGTCAATTGACTACATGGTGTGCCAAGAACTGGGTAGCATCATACCCTGAAGGGGTACTGAATCATCCGATTCCTCGGGTGGGAAAAAAAGAGAACTGTCAGGAAGGAAACCCTTTTTCTAGAAGGTGAATCTTCTTCACCTGGAGCTGATTCACCGGGTTCCTCACCCAGGGCTGATTCACTGGATTCCCAGGATGGGGATGATGAGGCACGACATGCTTCAAAGTGGCCTCGTGCCAGATATAATCATCCTGCTAGAGTCAAGAGACCTACTCCATCGACTCCTGGTGAGTTATATCATTGAGGCAATTTAGTCGTCATTATTTTATAGAGAAACAAGTTTCATTTTCTTATACTTTATCTATGATTGTAGGATCTGGGAAGAAGTTGAAGTCCCAGATTGAAGGACCCTCCTCACGACCTTCTAGTGTAAATGCTGAATATTTAATACCAGAGGATTTCCAGACATGGTGGAGTTTATACTATGATGCTGAAACTGCCTGGATGGATTTATGCGAAGGGATACATATTTCTGGAGTGGGGAATCTCTGGGTTTCTACTAATATCCGCTTCGAGGATAACCCTGATGAAGTTTTGTCTTTCATCAGAGAGCTGGAAATGCTCATATATGCCACTGATGATTCCATTCCTATTACCAAGAGGGTGAAAAAAATGATGAATCGTGGCACCACTGAGGGGATTGGTGCTTCAGTAGACGAGGAGTGTCACAATTACGTGGCTCCTGAAGAAGTATGTTTATTTCCTTATTTTCTTTGCAACTTGATTTCAATTAAAGCATTATTACTCAAAGAAATTACTTTCTTCATCCTGTAGCTTGTTAATAATGGAACTACTGAGGTAACTTCACCACAGTATAGCCCTGGCGGATCCGCTATTGGAGCCGCTGAATCTCCTCGCGAGCCAGGCGAGGTATCTCTAGGTCAGAAAGCCATGGACGAGGAGTTAGAAAGGGATTTTCACTCTCCAATACCTGTATTTGGAGGTGACCATGTCAATACACCCAAAAAGTCAAATAATCAAAGGCATCGAATGAAGAAGTCCACAGATAAATTCTTCATCAGTAGTGGTAAGTCCTTTGGATAGTCATGAATCCTAACTCATGAAAAGATTTCTCATACTTCTTGGGATTGCAGGGGCTTCTTCAATTTCTCCTCTAAGGGAGAGGACTGACCCTCCTCTGAGGACGATGGAGGGTGCTGGTGAACAGTTGCAAATTCATGCTGACTTAGTTGCTCCTAAAGAAACAGTGAGGGAAGAAGAGCTAGCACCTGTTCCCAGTATTGCTCCTATTACTGCTGCAAGGAGAGAAGAGCCTGATTTTGGTAAATTAAAAATATTTCATAGAATTTTGAATGAAAACATCAACCGAATTCCATTCTGTGATGCTTTAGGTTCAACAACTGCATCAGAGAATTTAGCAGCCACTACAACTGATTCTATAATTTTCTCTGAAGAATCTTTTCGGGGTCAGAGGTCGCAGGAGGAAGGTCACTAAAAAGACATATCAAATGATCCCACTGGTGATACTAACTAGGAATCTGAGATATCACTGGATTAAATGATGAAACTTGGCGCGTATTTTGAATAAATATTAGATCATGTTAAATTACCATGTAATTTAGAAGATTTTGGACGTGAGTGTTATCCTTCGTCCTGTTAAAAAAATTATTATTACATCTTTGACCATGATTGGTTGAAATGTGCAGTTCCGTATGAGCAAGCTGCTGACCTGCAGATGCCTGAATGGGGTAGAGACAACCCTATCATTGTAGAGACGCTAGCTCAAGTGTAACTTAACCCGGGAGAGCTTCCTGAAACCCATCCTGAAAATACTGTTGAGGCTAGGAAAGACGGGGAGGAGCCTTCTCATACTGCTGATCTACCATTGGGTAAGAGATAATAATATTTGTGGCTGTACTTAATTTTCAAGACAACTAAACAACTTTTGTTATCCTTTGGAACTAACCAAAGATTTCAATTGACTATGTAGGGCCATCAATTTCAATGGCTAAATCCAGAGGTGAAGCCTCAGCCTCCACCCCAACGAGAGTAGAAAGTGAAGTACCAAGCGTTAGGGGGGAAGGAGCAGAACATGTCACTTATTTAAGTGAATTAATCCCGGACTATATTCCCCCCCTATGATAGTGATGCTGAGTCAGACCCAGAGGTGTAGAAGGCGCTCCAATTCTCACGTTGCAAGGCATGTAAGAATATATGGAAGATCATATCTGAAGTGCCTCTTGAAGAGCTCTCTTCGAAGATCCTGTGAATGTTATCATTGTTCATCATGTTAGGAATTTTTGGTTTTGGATATCTAGAGATCCATGCTGCGGTGAAACAAGTCATCTTAAGGAGGGATCAGGAGAAAAAGTACCGTCAAGATCTGACCAAAGCGAGGCTGTTGACCAATATTGGCAAATTCGAGGCTGTGGTGTCCTGAGCTGAGGCTGATCATGCTGCAAAGTTGAAGGAGATGAAGCATAAGATCAAAGAGAAAGTTGTCCAGCAGATGCACCCTCAGAAATAGTTAGATGTCGTTACTTGAGAACTTGACTAGTATAAAAATTCACTATAAGGAGTCCAAACGAATGGTATAAAAGCCATCGCAGATGCCAAGAAAGCACTCCATCAAGATGAAAAGAGTGAAGCTGGTTGAGTGAATGAACTTCAAGTGGCTTCTGATGAAGCTCAGGATGCTGTAAATCAAATGAATCGTTATGTTGAAAGCCTCTTGTAATTCTTGAAAATGAGAAGATAATCCAATCTGTGGATGTTCTTCTAATTTTTTGCATCAATGAAAAATACATTTCATATTCAATCCTTTTTACCTGAATTCTCTTGCTAATTACATATATATATTTTTTACCTAAGCCAATGGGCCTAGTAAAAGAATAGTTTTATTTGTGCTAGGATTATACAAACAACCCCACAAACTTTTCATCTTTTATTTCTCAATATTCCCTAAATCATACAATATGTATGTTTAGCAAGCTGGGACTCGACTTTTGTTCAAAGTTCCTTTTACAAGTTCCCAATTTAATGAGTTCCCTGTATCTTGTTGGTAGTTTAAAGTCATGCATGTCAGACATAGAAAGGCTAACGTTTAAGGTCGAATAGCTTTGACAAAATGGATTAAAATTGACTCAATTCCTTAATAATTTGTTTGAAAACATATTATCACATTCAAGTATGTGGGAAAAAATGTAAACTATGACTTAATAAATTTTGAATATGAGGGATGATATGAAAAAAGGGCTAAAAATCATTATAGGTAGTATTTCCTAAGAGTGAAGTTAAAACTATTTAACAAACCCGTTAGGGGGTTGAATTATGCAGGGTCACTTAAGGGCATTGGATGCATAGTCAAATAATAGCATCTTTTGGCTGACAGGTCCATTATGTAGACTACTTATGCAAGGCCACCTAGGGGCACATACTGCATAGTCAGGCAAAAGAACTCTCAGAAATTTTACTTTTCTATTGCTAAAAGCCAGTGAAAGTTTATGGAGATTCAAAATTTCCAAAGCATAGAGTTTGTTGTATGGAGAGAGGTACTTGAATATGGAGAGGATATTCCCAATCAAGATTGTCAAAGAATTGGATGAATGTCACTACTGCGAAGGTCTGATCACAATGTAGGGAAGGGAAATATAAACTATAAACTTGAATACTTTCAGATCATGAAAAAGAGTATGGGAAAAATATGTTAAGAATGGCTATTTTTGCGGATCCCTATATATTTCCGTTAAGACCAAAAAGGAAAAAAGAGGTTTTCGACCCAAGAATGAAGTTACCACTATTTGACAAACCCATTAGGGGGTTTGAATTATGAAGGGACACTTAAGGTAATTGGATGAATATTCAAATAATAACATCTTTTGGCTGACAGGTCCGTTATGTAGACTACTTATGCAAGGCCTCCTAAGGGCACGTGCTGCATAGTCAGGATAAAGAATTATTGGGTATCAGATATTTTGTGACCAGAAGTCAAGAAAAGGGTTATGGAGATCTAGAAGTATTTAAGGTTAGGAGTACGACACATGAAAATGGGTATTGTCCAATGCATGAAGGAGATGCATAGACCAATGCTGACCATAATCATGTTGTGGCTGGGTCTTGAATTGAGATGCTGGACTTCTCTACATATCTCCTTAGGATGAGAATCAATACATATGTAGTTCTTGAAATACAGTTTAATTTCATGTGGGATGAGAGTATATAATATCTTAGTTTAGGGTCGTAGAGTTCAGACCATAATGAGGGAGACACATTATGTGTTTGTTATAAACCTGATGTGAATAAAAACCAGGGTTTTCATACCACATTCATGTGCTCAAAGGGGGACTTTTCAGCCAAGGGACTGACAATGGAGTTTGGGGTTAGGCCCAAAGACTTGGGGCTGGGTTCGAGGGATGATCGAACGTTCCTAAGTATCCCATAAGGATGGGAATCAAGCCATATGTAGTTATTGAAATACCCTCTGTAAAGATTTTCTTCATACATGTGAAGGGTGAAAGGGGACTTTAGTGAAATGATGGTTGGATCCAAGATTAAAGGTTCGAGCATTTCCATGTATTCACATAGTCTTTGGAATATAACATGATTGTAAATCAATGTCAATAATGATTTCCTCTCAGGTGAGGGTGTCAAAGAATGTTGTAGTTTATTGTCATACAGGACAAAAGTGCGAATAGTTTAAGGTCATATGCATGGACCAGTGATGCATAGTTTAGCGTCATGTAGCTAGGACATATTTCTATGTAGTTTTAATGTCCTATAGTGAGGAAAATGGGGGACTGTATAGTTTAATTTCATATAGCAAGGATGACGGTGAACCAATGTGAAGATATTGGTTTTGAGGGCAGCTTCACAAATCAACATCATATGAGATGGAGGTGAACCGATGTGAAGATATTGGTTTTGGGCTTGAACCTCGGGAGTTTTCCTATGTACCCAGCTTAAAAGGCAAGGATCAAAGTCTGCATAGTTCGATTGAAGAATAAATTGGTGATTGAGTTGTACTTGAGGACAACAACCTAAAGATGGTGTTGGGACTTACGCGTGGTTATCCATCCATAGAGGGTGTTATGATTGAAGCTTACTCTAAGATCACGTGATTCATGATCGATGTGAGAAACAAGAGGTAGAAACAACCCTAACGATGCACATTTTAACATCATGTAGGACATATAAGGGACTGGACACAGTTTAATGTCATGTTGGACAATGAAGGGAGCTATTCAGTTTAATGTCCTGCAACAAGGACAAAAGGGACCATGCAGTTTAAAGTCTTGCAGTAAGGAATATGAGGTGTATTTGTGTTACACAAAATACTTCTTCAGAAATCTGGCATTGGTTGGAGTCATGATGAGTTCTCCATCCATTTAAATTAAAGAATAAGCTCCATTGGAGTAGACCTTTTGTATTGAGTAAGGTCCTTCCCACTTTGACTAAAGCTTTGGAGGTTTCTTTCCTCGTATAATTGGAGTTCTGAGGACCAATACCAATTATCCTTGAATTAATGATCGAAGATGAAATTTTTTGTTGAAATCCCATGCTATTCGATTCTGATAGACTTCCAAGTGGTGCAGGGTGCACAATATTTTTTCATCTAATCATTCCAATTCATCCAATTGCTTTTGAGATTGTTCATCTGTAGATGACTGATAAAAAATGGATACTATGAGAAAAGGTAATTGAACCTCAATGGGAAAGACTACTTTTATTCCATATACCAATGAATATGGAGTTGACCACGTAGCAGTGCGGGTGGTGGTCCGATAAGCCCATATAGCATGAAAAAGTTTATCAGGACATGATTTCTTATCTTTATCCACCATATTTTGCTGTATGATTGAAAGAGTCTTATTGAAGGCTTCTATTTGGCCATTGGCCACTACATTATACCGAGATGAATGGTTGGATTTGATGTTGTATTCTTGATACAAATTTCTCATCTCGGATGAACAAAAGTTGGCTCCATTGTCCGTCAATATGGTATGAGGGATACCAAATATGGTAATGATGTTAGACTTAACGAAGCTAAAAATGCCTTTAGAACTAACTTATTTGAGAGGTATTTCCTCTTCCCATTTGGAAAAGAAGTCAGTAGCAGTAAGAATATACTTAAACTGTTTGGATGTTTCCAGAGGATAAGGTCCTACAAAATCCATTCCCTATGTGGAAAATGGGCATGAGTATTTAGCTGCATGAAGAAAATATGGGGGTTGATGAATGAAATTGGCATATACTTGGCAAGAATGACACTTCTTAGTGAAGTCAACACAATCTTGTATCATTGAATGCCATAAGTATCCAAGACTTCGAATTTGATCAGATAGTCTATGTCCAGACTGGTGGGAACCACAAAATCCTGCATGTACTTCATTCATGGCAGCCATTGTCTCTTCACCATCAATACATCTGAAGAGAATTCCATCAAAACCTCTCTTGTAGATATTTTTTTTGGTGATCTGATCTATCATAAAGAGTAAAATTGACCACATGTCGTCGAAATTGTTCTTTCCCGGCTCTATCAGGTGGGGGTGTTCCATTTTGAAGGTATTCCCTGATAGGTGTCATCCATCCTGTAGTATGACCATATGGTTGAGAAATGGGACTAATTTCATTTATTTCCTCCATTATGATTTGAACATATGGTGAAACTATACGACAGTGGGCAATACTGATGATTGTTTCATCTCGGTTTGGATCTACCAGGGCTGTGGCTACATTAGCCAGCACATCATCTTGGGCATTTTGTGATCGCGAGACATAAGAAAATATCGGTTCTAAAGGAAATTATGCCATTAAATCTATTACATAATCATACAAAGGGATTAAATCTTCTTTTCTTATGGCATAGTCTCCATTGATTTGTTTGATTACCAAATCTGAATCACCTTTTACCTTTAAGTGATTCACCTGTTCTTGAAGTGCCAACTCCAATCCTGTGATGAGAGCTTGATATTATGATTCATTGTTTATACCACCTTTCAAAAATAATAAGGAATAGGGTAGCAATGCCTTTTTTGGGTAAATAAGCAGAATTCCTAACCCTACTTTTTTGAATTTAGGATCTTCCATTTTTTCCCTGTTGGACTTATGGAATCACCATCAAAGTACATTTCCAACGTTTGAGGATTATCTTGAATAGAGAAACCTCCTCATCAGTAAGTTCAATATCTAAATATGTATCTTCTACTGAAGGGTGTTCAACAAGGAAATCAGCCTGAGCTTGGACCTTTATTTCCTTTTGAGACACATACTGGATATCAAACTGCTGCAAAATAACTGCACACTTTTCCAGACATCCTGTAAGCATTGGACAACTAAAGATAAATTTGAGCGGATTATTGCGAGATACCAATTGAACCTCATGATGTTGCAGGTAGTGTCTCAATTTCTGAACTACAAAGATTAATGCTAGGAAACACTTTTCAATATTTGAATATCAAGTTTCTACCTCAAGCATAGTCTGACTAAGATAATAAAGGCGGTTTTCATTCCCTGCATCATTCTTTTGGGCAAGGAAGGCACCCAATGATCGCTCTAAATATGTTACATAGAAAATAAGTGGTGGTCCTTCAATGGGTGGAATTAATACCGATGGACTCAAGAGATATTTTTTGAGAATATTGAATGCTTCTTGACATTCTTCAGTCCACTAGTAAGTGACTCCCTTCTTCATTAATTTAGTTAAGTGTAAACATTTGCCTCCCAGATTGGCGATGAAACACCAAATATAGGCAAAGTATCCTTGAAGTCCTCTTAATTATTTCAATTTTTGAGGAGGTGAAATACCAAGGATTGATTTTTTTATCTCAGGATCAACCTCAATACCATGATAGCGTACAAAAAAGCTGAGAAATTTTCCTGAGGTTACCTCAAAAGCACATTTCAAGCGGTTCATCATCAAATTGTGTTGTCAAAGTTTGTGGAATATGATTTCCAAATAAGCCAAGTGATAAAAAAATTGTATGGATTTAACCACCAAATCATCCACATAACATTCAATAAATATCCCTAAAAAGGGGTTGAAGATATGGTGCATGGCACGTTGATATGTTGCACCTGCATTTTTCAGGCCAAAGGGAATTACCTGATAGAAAAACACACCTTGTGGGGCACGAAAAGATGTATAATCCTCATCCTCTTGGGGAATTCGTATTTGATTGTACCCAGAATAACCATCCATGAAGGAAAGGGCTTCGTAGCTAGATGTTGTATCAATTAAGATTTCTGTGATCAGAACTGGAAAATAATCCTTGGGACAATGCTGATTAAGATATATGAATTCAATGAAAACTCTAATTTGTCCATTCTTCTTTTTCATAGGGACAATATTATCTAGCCATTTGGGATATTGAACTTCTTTGATGAATTTATCCTTGATAATCTTATCCACTTCAGCTTCAATTTTAGAGGCATAAGTTGGGTGTGTTCTTCTTGCGGCTTTCTTGAATCCTCGATGTTCTTCTGGAAAACCCAAATGATGAGTAGCAACATCAGGATCAATCCCTAGAATTTCTGTATAATTCCAAGAAAATACATCTCGATTCTGCTTTAGAAATGAAATATACATTTCTTTCTCTTCAAGAGTCATGACCACAATAATTAAAGTGGTGCGTGGATCTTCTTTTGTACCCATATTTATTTCTCTGAGTTCATCCACAGTGGTAGAGATACCCTCTTCAAATTCTGGAGGATCATCCCTAAGATCTTCCTCTTCTACTTAAATATGTGTTACTTCTTTTGTTTCTACTTACATAGTAGATGATGAAGCAGAATTTTCATGACTAGAGGAGAAGTTAAAATTTGAACATCTTGAAGAAGAGACTACCATTTCTGACCCTATTGACGATGAAGGGTCTTCCTTGGGTAATAAAGAGGAGATGATGGATTGAGAATCGACATCATTGTTCACCTCTAACATTGCTATAACTTCTTCTTGTCTGGTTGATGAAGTATAGAATTTCTGGATTTCAGCTGATGAAATGAAGACATCTCCATTTAAACTTTCATCATTGCTTGGTGAATCAACAATTTCTCCAATGATGTTTGGCACAATTTCCATAATTGACATTATGGAAGTTTCCATAAGATTGTTTGGATTTGGGTTTATCCCATCAATTTGACTGATAGGAAACACATAATCTGTACTCACATGTACGAATGGCTTTACAAGAATATTTTCCAAACAATTTTGAGAATTAATTTTGGTAACCTCCTTTGTCATGGATTTCTCCTTTCCCACCATGTGATAGAATTCTACCTCAATGTATTGAGATTCACATGTTTTGAATGGAGATTTATCACCATACAATTTCCAAATTTGACCATTGAAACAATATTTGAGACATTGATGGAATGATGAAGGTATAGCCGCATGTTGATGTAGCCAAGGTCTTCTAAGAAAAATGTTGAAGGCTATGTCATGATGAACAACCATGAAATCTGAATTAGAAACAAGGTCTCCAAACTGAGTTCTGAGCATAATCTCACCCAGAGGTTCTTATTCATTTTTATCATATCCTTGCAACATCAAAGTAGAAGAAGATAAATCATATTCAGTGAGGCCCAATCGACAAAGTGTACGAATAGGGATGAGGTTGAATCTTGAACCATTATCAATGAAAGATCGTCGGATGTCTACATCATTGACCTTTCCAAATAAATACAAAGGTCTAATATGTCAATGTACAACATCATCTTCATCATAATCTGTAAAAGATATCACTGCATGGCATTCTGCAGGATCATTCTCTATATGGTAGACCTCAGCCGCAACAATTTCAGTTTCGAATTCTGGAGGACTTGAAATGGACCCAATAAGCGCCTCTCGAAGATCTTTTGATAGATTCAAGGCATCCAGAATTGATAAATTGGCTATTACTTGGGCCAAATGTTTCAAGAAATCATACTTTTGATCCAAAGGTCTGCATTTCCCAACAAGAAACTGTGGTTTTTTAAGTACCTTAGAAGTTGATTCTTTTGAAGTAGATGCATCTCATATCGGGGTAAGAGTTGGAAATACTTCTGGATTCGGTAGATTAGACTGACTAGGTATATTTATTTTCTGAGAGGAATAAGGTGTAACCTCTAACCGATCCTCCAAAATAACTGTTCCAAGACTGAATCCACCATGTGTGGAAGAACTTTCTTGTTCCTGTTGAGCCCACTGAAGGGATTTTCCATGAGTTTCTTCCACATATACAGTTCTAGCAGGGGTAGGATTGAAATAGTGGATTCTGGAATATCCACGTCTTCCCCTGTATCCTAGACCTCTGTCTCTTCCTCTAATTCCTCTGTTTGATACAGGGAACTTAGGTTCATCAAGATCGAAACTGTGGCCGGCATACGAATCCGTTAAGTGAATCATGTTAACAGAACCAAAGATCAAATATTTATCTGATGAATATTCTGCCTGATTAGCCAGTTCAGGCTGTGCCGTTTGGTGGGATGGTGCCCGTGCTTTTGAAGCAGATGGAATAAAATCTACCAGAGTCAAAGACAAATTAGGCTTCGACACGAGCTCGTCTTCTTCTGACTTCTATTTTTTCTTAAAATTACGCTGCTTATTTGAGGATTTCTGTTATGATGAAGGGAGTTTTCCTGTGGCATTCATAGCATAAGACAAAATTGGTTGATTCAATTGTGTTCGTAAAATGTAATGAGTTTGGTTGATCATTTTTCTGACCATTCAAGCATCATATTTCTGCACATTTTTACTTTTAACTTCGTGCCACTCTCCCTCTTCCTCTGGATCAGTAGCAGTAAAACATGCTACCTAGGATGAATAACCTTTCAGTTTCACCTTTCCAGAATCCACCATCTTTTTTAGGAGGTCTTTGAAGAAAAAATACTCCTGAATGGGATTCCCCAACATCTGATGAAATGGGAAATAATTGTGGAGGTCTTCATCTCCTTCCTTGTTCGGCCTTTTGGGCCTTGGAAACTGAACTGGATTGTTTTTTAGAGCCGAGATGAAGTAGTCAGGAACTTGTTCATTCTGGAAAGAATAAACTTTGTTCTTAAAATATTCAAACCTTTTCCACCTTTGATCTCTTTGATCATCTTAATGAGGCACCCTTTGTTGTTGATGCTTAGGAGATGGATCCCTTCAATATGATGAAGGTTTTGAAGTGGAAGCAGGTACAGGTGCTTGTTTAAGTGTAACCATAGCAGTCTATGCTTTCCCTATTCTCCTTCATGGAACTGATGGAATTACATGAGTTTTAGCCTTAGTCTTTGTAAGAGAGTCTTCGATCTGCTGAGCGTTGAAGTAAGGTCTCGAAACACTCCTGTGTATTTCATAGGGATCAACGGTGTGCGTAATTCATCACATAGATTTTCCACACAGATTGGCAACAATTCATCTTGAGGGAGTTCTAAAATTGAAGAATATGTTAATCCCTTCAATCGAGCAATGAAATCTGAAACTCTTTCATTTTACCTTTTCTCACAATTGGTAAGATAAAAAACTATCATCGTTGGCAACGTTGAGCTAAATTGTAGAATAAATCTTTGACGGAGATCTTCCCACCCCATAATTGACCGAGATTGCAAACTTGTATACCAGACAAAAGCAGGACCTTGTAATGACTGCACAAAATACCTGAGCTTAACTGCTTCTTGCTGTTGAGGAGTTCCCATCATAGGATCACAACGAGAAACATAATGTGTTATGTGTTGTTCTGGATCTCCAAAACCATTAAAAATTGGGAATGTTGTATTCGAAAAATTTGATGGGGGAGGAATTGCATCAACCCATTCAGGGTAAGCTTTCTTTTTCGGTTGAATTTGTGCACATTTTCCCTCCATATCTTCCAACCAAGCTATTAATGACTCAATGGTGGTTATTAATTTTTGAGAAACATATGGTTGTTCTTGGACCTAAGTAGGTGCAATAATTGGAGTTTGGATGGGTGTGGTGACTGGTACTGCAACTAATGGTAGTACTACCGGTTGTTGTCGCACATGACCCATAGGATTGGACCTATGAGGGTGTACTTGTAAAGGACGATATTATTGATCCATCCCAGTAGATGCAACGAATTACCTTCACTAACTAACTCCAACATGCTTAGGAGGAAGACTACCTTGAAGTAGTTCTGCATTTAACCTCCTTAACTCCTTCATTTATTCTTCTTTCTGTGCGAACCTTTCCTCTAATGAAAGTGATTGGCCTTCTCCAAAGGTAGGGTGGGATGTTACCTGACTTTTACCCTTTTCCTTGGCATGTGCCTTTCTGAAGTATGGAAGGGCATTACCCAAAGGAATATCTTGCCTCTGGGAAACCCTATGGCTTCTGGTACACACACCTTCTTCATTGATTTCTGTGTGTACAACCTCTTGAATAGGAACTTCTTCATCTGATTCCTCTAAGTGAACCCCATGTTTTGGGGGATCATTGACAACAGTATTGATGACATTTATCGATGCATAACGCATTTCATCCCTTCTATCGACATTTTTGTGATACTGTCTTCTTCCATGCCCTTGATGAGACATTTCATTTTTTTTGGTTTATCCCTCAGGAACTTCTTGATGAACCGTAATTTGGTGGGAATCTCTTGATAATTTGGATCTGCGTTCCTATTGTGGATTCTTCCCTAATCGAGAGAAGACTGACTTTCACTGAGGAAGAGATTGAGAATTTAAAAAAGTCCCCAGTTTGGTGGACTGGGGCTGTTCCTGCTGTTCCTGCTCAACTCCTTGAATCCTATCTATTGATCTCGAGGGTTGGATTAAAATATTCCCTAGTCTGGAAAGCTGAGATGGATCTTGAGCTGATATATCTGAAACTTTCTTAAAATCTCTCTTGATTTTGTGGACTTTAGTCTAAAAATTAGCTAGATGCATCATTTGACATCCACTCAAATCGCCCGGCTCAGATGACCATTGGATTATTTCTGACACTTATGTCACCTGATGATGTGCATGCTCTAAACGAGAAGCCTGTTCGATATTCTCATTTTCTTGATGCAAGATTAATTCGACAACTTGTTCTTTATATGCCTGACTTTGGGAAGAACTAGTTGAGGCCTGTTCTTGGGAAATCCTTTGATTATGCATAAAACCAGCTAGATGTGGACAACCATGGGAAATAACATTGCCTGAGACCACCGTTTGTAGGCTTTGTTGACTGAAGAGTAAAGTGAAATGTAGTGCTCCATGAACAACCCATCCCCTAATATAAATACGAGATGGGACATTGGTAATTAACTGGCGCAAACTTTTTAACGTGCAAAGGCATGAACGCTGAAAGGATCTCTGCTTCTTTTCAACCTTTGAATGTCTGGAAAATGAGAGAGATGAAAAATCAATATGGCATTGTAACCCTTCTATTATCTTGACATGATTTTCATATTCATCATAAGATAATATTTTCTCTTTTAAGTGAAAAAGAGTTTTCCACATGTTAAGACGAATATAGTGAATAAAATCTTCAGTCAACATTTCTATAATATCATATTAAGAGTCAGCCAAAGGCCAAAATATGACTGGTACTTCACCTTTCTCCAGTTTTTTTCTCATATTCAACACTTCCTCCTTATCATTTGATGAAGATTCTTCTACCTGATTGGACCAAAGCTGGTGATTATTTTTTTCTTAATCAGATTCAACAAGATTGGTAGAGAATTCATTTGTCAAATTAGAATATGAATGACCCAGGGGTGGTTTGGATAATGACCTACACCCTGGGCTATCTTCTAATTGAGAAAGTATTTCACCCACTAGCGGTATGGCATCAGACATGACTGGCTTCACATTTTCAAGTGCCTCAAGATAAGAGGGATTTCTCATTATTGTATTGTCCATTGAAGAATTTTCCAGGAAATGCGAATTACTACTACAGAGAAGACTTTCATAACTAAATTCATCATCATGGGGAGGACCACCATTGTGGGTTACAACAAAAGACGAAACCTCTTGCTCCTTGGTCTTATGGCCATGGAGAGGGTTATTGTGGCTCTCATCTGAGGATGATACTTTAAGATCGACCGAATTGTCATGAAGCAAGACTTCATGAGGAAATGTATAATGAAGAACTTCATAATTATTGTTGTTACTTACAGAATATATAAATGAGAGAGTATAATATTGAGTTACAACAGACAATTGTCTGAGCGCATCAAGAACTCCAGCATCAAGCAAGGCCCTATTGCGGATTTGATCTTGATTTCTCGACTGTGCTAGACGGGTATTTTTGTTAGATGCATTATTACTAACTTTGGAAACCACTTGTTGACGAAATTGGTTATTATGGGCAGGTGTATGTGCCTGCTTAAGATAAATGGTTAGGTTAAGATGATTATCTCCATTCAAATCGGGTGTATGTGCCCAACTTGATTGTCTATATGACATGGGTGAGTATGCTCCACAACCCTCCTGGACTAGGACAGAGGTGTGTATCTGCTCCGGAGTGATATGTTGATGAGTCACTCCACTGATAGGGATAGATTTATGATTCTTTCCCTGTGATACTGATGAAGTTTTTATAATATTTTGACAGGTATCCAGAGTATGGGAAGGGATTTGTTTATGCTCTTTCACTATTATCAGAACGTGCCGGGTGACTTCAGCTACCGGAACGGGAATATACGTCCATTCCATGTCTGGAGTAGGTGTATGTGCTTGCTACCATCCTCCTTTTCCTGTCAATGAATTCTGACAGTACTCATATGTGGGGGAAGAAAATTGTTTCTACCTCCTGCTTGTCATTGAAGCTTTCCAATTGACATCTCCGAGTGCTACCAAACGAGACTATTGGTTAGCCTGATGAATTGCAGGTGTATGTGCCTGCTGATTTTTCTCCACCATATTTAATTGGAAAGTTTCTTTGGTTGCAGTCAGAAGATCCTGCTGACTAGCTGATGAATTATAAATAGGTGTATATGCCTGCCTATAATACTCCTCCGGAATTTCCTGGAGGGATTGGCGTGTTACTACCAGAAGAGTCTGCTGGGCAGTAAAATCAGGATGGACGGGTGTATAGGCCCGCTCGTTTCTTTCCATCAAGTTAGCTTGATGGAATTATATAGAGGGGGTAAAAGTAAGAACCTTCCCCCTGTTGTCCGAATTTCGCCTCTGGCGGTTCGTCTTGCATTCTCGGGTTTGAGGAACCTGAGATGAACCCCTAAAGTCAATACCATCATCATGTTGAGGGTACACTACTGCATGAGTCTGGCGGCAATTGTTGATGGGAGCCCTTGTAAAGGACTCATGTCTTCTTGAATTGAGGCCTTGGGTGACATATTTATTCACCTCCCTATAACATGGGAGAGACTGGTGATTGCGTTCCGGGGATAATGACCTGAAACGATTGGAGATGGTGGTTGGAACCACCTGATTCTTTACCACTGGTCATCACTGTCTGGACAACTAGGGTGAGTTATTAACTTGGAGGGCTTGTCGAGCGGCCTCCAGAGTCAGGATGGTACCGTGTTGACATTATTCCCTCACAAATGCATTTGAGACCCAGTGTTGAAGACACTGATTAGGTGATGTCATCCTCAGAGCGGACAAGAATCCAGTAGGAGTAGCAGCCGAGGCATTCACAGGTGCGAACTTTAAAGAAGCCATTTTTGTATTGTAGAGAGATCTTTGGAAAAGAGTTACTGTTTTATATAATAGACACAATCAAGATAAACTTGGATAGACTACATCTTTTGGATGAACACATATGGGATTGATTTCTTTTTTGGCCCTCACATTGAGTTAAATAGGGGCCTAACAAATAAGTAAAACATTATTAAATTTGGTTAAGGATTCACGTCGGGTTCACCATTTTTTGTTCCTTCTGGAAATGGGGATGAACTTGTTTGTTTGAGGTTCAAAATTTCCAATCGGTTTCTAATGAGTTTATTCATTAAACCAGAAACATACAACGATTCTATATCCATTTATACATACTTTCCAAAGTCATGTGCTCATTATTTGTGGACTGATGAGGCTTAAGAATTTGTATTGGTGGAGAGGATGGGAGGTCAGAATCATCACACCTCTTTGGGGGGAATTATTGTCTACTCTGGGACTCTATTATAGATTTAAGTTATGTTCACGAATCATTATTAATTTACCAAGCATGAAAATGAGTTTCTCCTTTAGATCTTGCAATCAATGATTGATATATAGGGAATTTAGAGAGTCTTTTACATGTATTTGAGGTTCTTCATCAATAGAGAATCATCCATATGAATTAGAGATTCTTAGTCAATGGTATCCTTCTATACATTATATAGAAATCTCTTGGTCATTATGATGACCATACTGGTTTTAAATCCACTCAGTGGGGCACTTTAAGTTTATTGTCATTTAGAAAGACATGATTATTTCAGAGTTGGGATCATACCCGTAGATGGTCTACCTACATATCCTTATTAAAAAGAAATGAATTAGAACCCACATAGTTCTATTAGAAGGATATAGTTTAATGTCATATGGGATGGAAAATAATTAATGAAATATGGGCTTGAACCTTAGAAAGGCTTCCTATGTACTCTACTTTTAAGGCAGAGATCAAAGTACACATAGTTCGGGTAAAGAAGTATGATGTTTATGCATGATTAATGGCCCAAAGAGAGATGTCATAATTACTTTTATAATCTAAGGTCACGTGAGTCATGCTCGGTGTGAGAAACAAGAGGTATCAGTAAAAATGATGATTGTGCCACGAAAGATGCAATTATAAGAAATGACGTGGGGCTTACGTATGTATGACTGCCCAAGAGCAGGTTCCATAAAGGTATTTTTACTTTATGGGGATTAGAAATTTTTACCTGGGGCTTACTCTTGAAAAGGAATCCCAAATCAAAATAAATTAATTATGGGGCTTACTCCTAAGAAGGAGGCCCAATTAATGGAAATTATGATTGGGGCTTACTCCTGAGAGGGAGGCCCAATTAAGGGAAATTATGATTGGGACTTACTCCTGAGAAGGAGGCCCATATTAAGAGGACTTGTAATTTGGGGCTTACTCCTAAGAAGGAGGCCTAATGAATTCCTCTCAGATAAGGAATACAACAAAGGAACCATGCCAGAAATGGATTTGAAGAGGGTTTTGAAGGCTATCTTTGAAGAGGAGAGGTGGATTTGAAGAAAGGAGGTGACTAGGAAGGAGGCGCGCAAGTATTATTCTGGCATGCAAGTCCTGGTCATGAAAGTATACTTGCGCGACATGAGTCACCTTGGGCGACGAAGAATCCATAGGGTAATACTTGGGCGACTTTGAACTCAAGCCCTTAGTATCATCCCTAGAGGCTTCTAAAAGGGTGACACATAAGTTCCTTTGAGAGGGAAAGGCGGCGCGCAAGTGTCTTCACTTCCCTTAAGATCTGGACACTTAGGTGTACAAGTATTAATGAGTTCTAATACTTAGGCCTTATTCTTCATCTTTAGAGCTTCCATTCTAGGTAAAGAATTACCTTAGAAGTGTTCAGAAGATTTCAGAAAAAGACTTGGGCAACCAGAGCTTGAATTTGAGTTTTGGAAAATTCGTCCTTGAAATTCGGGGCCCACAGGGGCTATTTATAGGCCACTGGGACCCTTGGGCGAAAAAAGTAATAGGGAGCGCAAGTGACTTGCGCGACCCATATGTGGCGTGCAAGTGATTTGCATGATTAGAAGGAAACTTGCACGACCTCTTCTTAAAGGGTTCCTTGTTCATGACTTTGTCAATTTTTGATGTTCTTCAAAGGACGACTCTTCTTGTGCTTAAAGAATTCCCCTTTTACATTCATTAGACTCTTTGATGGAACAGAGTGCCAACACCCTGGAAATTACATAGGCGTATCGTGTAAACATTTTATTGTGTTCTTAATAAGACCTAATTGATTCATCCTATCTATTCTTTAGTCTATAGAATTCACTTTTCATTTTATAAATAAGATCATTAGAAAAATTTTAGTGGAAAATTATATTTTAGAATTAATTTCATTCCATGGATTCATGGACATCATTGGGATTTGTATTATTGATTTGTGTCTACCATGGAACAGATTCTCCCACTAGATGATAGAGAAAAATGGTAATTTATCCTATTCATAGAACTGGTTAAAGGATAATATTTTCTCAATGGAGTTATTAAATTAATCTACAATTAATTTATTCAAAGATCCATTACAATTATGAGGTATTTATCACATAAATGATTTAACTAAATCATGTTATCATTTAGTATATTGAAATCATTCTACCTAATTCATGCTACTACTCATAAATATGTTTATTTTTTCTAGGGATTCCATGATTTTCTCAACTCATGATCCCATAATATGAGTAATTTTATATGGTAAATCATCACATTTCCAATAAAATATATTCTTAGCATGGTTCCTTCTATTACAATCCATTTTATAAAACCGTGGAAAGTTAGTAATGAATATTCTTAAATTAAGTAATAGGAAATAGATATAATTGAACGTAATATAAATAACTCATAAGTGGAATTTATACACTAACGTTTAATTTTTTATATTCCAATTTATATTATCCATTGTTATTTTCATACAAGGTTCTATATATATATATATTAAATAATTATTTCTATAAAAAATCCTTCAAAATGGTTTTTATGGAGAAAATTATCTAAATTATATCCCATGAGAGTGTTTATCCATGTGTGTAGTTATAGGCCATATCATGTTCACCTAGTGAAGATTGATCCTATTGTGAACTAGCATTTTTCAAGGTGATTTTACCTATGTGTACATATTCCATAGCCAAATACACTATCCAATATCTACACTCGAATGTCATTGAAAAGAAACCACAAACTCTATAGTTTATATAAAATATATAGGTTTTCTTATATTTAGACTTATAAATAAGATTTACTTATAAATTTCTAGTCCTAATACCTAAAATAACAAGGCCTTTCATTGATACAAGATAAAACAACCAAAATATAATTTCACATTTTCAAACATGATTAATACAAACATCAAAAAATCCTAAATCAAGGATCAATATGTCTAGTGAATTTATAAGAATAGTTGTTTAAATATAGTAATATTTAACAAAAGCTATAAAATCATTATTTAATATCCATTAAAAGCTCTATTAACCCATTGATCTTTTAATAATATTTAGTATATCCTTAGGAATGTAAAATGAAAATGGTTATGTTATAAAGGCTAGTAAGTGGTCATTCTGTGTAAACATGATACATATGAGGGAAAATGTATTTCATGATATCATATAAGTTAATTATTTAATGGAATCTTATAATGTAAAATATAATATCATAATATCAATGAATAAAAGGAATGTGGAAACAATATAAAACAAGACACCATAAGAATAAATCATGGTTCAAGTCCAATATATCATAAAATTGTGTGCTAGGATAATATTAAATGAACCACACGTTGTATCTCATGATTTTAAAGCATTATTAAATTTATTTGAGTGCTATAAGGGTACACACATCATATTTATAGCCCTCTGTGCTCCATATAGATATTATATTATAATAATATATTTCATCATTTTAACACATGATCATGGAATGTATGATTTGAATATCGATGAATAGAATCAATCATGTAAAATTAAATTTATATTTATAATGATGAATAAAAATCATATTGGGTATTCACAATGATGGAAATACCATGGTAAATTAATGAATTGTTTTAGTAACACAACTGATAATAAAAATAGTTAATGGAATGGGGTTAATGGGGGAGAAAGTTAGTTTCTTATTAATATAAAAACATTTGGAAATTAATAGAATGATCAAGAAGAAAAGTAGACATAATCAATTGAATATCCAATGGAATAATAAAAAAAGGAATTACGTGAATAAATAGAAAGAGAGGAAGAGAATTCATTACCTTGAGTGGTTGCTTATTATATCTTAAGGGGAACTATAAAACCATATAAAATTATTTTGGGGGTCTATTCATTGAGAAAATTAGAGAACATTATGCTTAATGGATTCATAGTGAAGATTAATGGGAAAATGGGTGGGTATGTAATTAAAAAGAGTTGGAATACAATTTTTTTCTTCTAAACATTGGAATTGGGAAACTAGTTAATTAAAAAATCAGAATCAATTATCCTTATGATGGATTTTAAAATGGTATTTTCACATGAGGATTAATTTTTAAATATTTATTACCTCATTGATAGAAATTAATTAATTAAAAATATTTTTGAGGTTTAAGGGGTTCCTTTTCATTATGAATTCCTTAAAAATATATTAAAATATACATTGTATTTTGGATGATTCATTATAGATTAGAAAAATTAATAATTTCAGTTTAAAGTACATTATATTAATGAATAATAAAATTTTTGGTCACATAATCACTTTATAGTATTTATTACATCACCATTAATTCATTATTATTTCATAATATATATCATATTAATTTTATTACCTAAAAATCATGTATTATGGAAAATTTGGAAAATCTTACTATTAAAATTTTACATGCTAATATTAAAAATAAAAATTATTTTATTAAAAAAATATCAACATATATTAAATATCACTATTAAAAATATTTATTATTTTCTGAAAAATACAAGTCTTGATGATATATTAAAATTTATATCCTATATATAAATTTCATGGGGGCTTCATAAAATTATATTATCATTTATAATAAAATAAAATTAATTTAAAAATAATATGTCAAGGAAATATAGTTTATCTTAAAATAATTAATTTTTCATAATATTTTATTTTTATCATAATCATATATTATCTAAAATTAAAATTTTTCTATATGTTAATTGAAAAATTATATCTATCATATTAATATATTATTCATCAAAATTTTAAATAATAATGAAAATGGTATAAATTTAACAACTATTTTATTTCTAATAGTAAAATTTACACCTTTATTCTATTATGGTCTAGATATATAACCCCTTATCACATGAGTATAATCCATAATGATGATGTGTGTCATAGATACACTCTCATGGGGTAGTTTGTTTTAACATTGATCTATTAGTGATCTCCATTTCCATGAAGATCTATCATAGTAGATTCCACTTGAACCCATATTGTTGATTCTATATTTGGGATTAGTAAAGTGTGAAACATAGTGATGCTAAATCCCTATAATGATTTTATACATGTTCTTCAGAATTCATTATCCTACTAGTTGAGGTCACAGTTTCTCTATTCTACATAAATTTACTCTTATCATTTCCTCTAATATGTAATAATTATAACTATTGTATTATTATCAATTATTTTAATTCTCAATTGTCAAAATTCTCAATGGTCAAATCCTAATTACCTAAATTCACATGACATAATATATATACCAATTCATTCTCATAATTCATTATTCACTACTGAAATTATAATGGATCGACAATTCTATTGAAAATATTTATCATATTCGTAATATATATTTTTATTTTATTATTTTTTGGAAATATTAATCTTCATGTGATACTTCGTTCCTATGGAGTTTATAATAGTGTATGCATTATTATTTGGTGTTTATATCCCTTTAATATTTACTATTTTATTTTCATTATTATTTCATAATTTGTAATAGTGATTCATTGTAATTCTGTTATAAAAATAATAAATTGTTTATTGTGATAAATGAGTTATTTTATTAATAATAAAAATAATATATAATGTTTTTATATTACATTAATTATATTGGTTAGGGTCATTTATTTTCAAGTCCTTCTTGAGTCATCTCCCAAGATATTATTTTTTGAATGTTGTCCATTTATTGAAATTATAAGATTATATCATGCAATAAACCAACATGGATTCCATGAAAAGGTGATGGAATGGAAAAAATATGAAATTGAACCTTTGGTTGGAAAATATATGATAAATTATTCTTACATATAGGGTTATAATAATGAGGTATATCCATTAGGAATTAGAAGGGCAATTCCAATTCCATTATCTAACAAGAGGATCAAGATCCCAACATGTTGGATAATGTTTCACTTTATATCGAGTAGTTTATTATTACATGGTCATATAATCAAGTGGAAAAGGTTTGGGTTGAAATAGTGTATCAATTTTCTACCATTTTTAAGTATATACTAATCAGAGGGTTGTGTTTTCAACCATTATTCCCCAGATCATCAGGAGTTATTGGTGAATCTTGACTAGCTAGACCCATGATGTGGTTATGATTTCATGGATAGAGTTTATGAATCTCTTTCAAGAGGAGTACTAACCAATGACATTGATGCTAGTTTATATTAATATGTTTTAGGGGTTTCATTATGATGTATGTTAGTTTTTGAGCACACTTCATTATTTTTAATCAAACATAGAAATTACATACCATGATTAACAATGGATTCTTTTGATCCTGAAATTTTGATCGCTCATTCAATAGATACATACATATATAAATCATCACACTTTGTATTCCCACATATTTAATTATTTTTGATTGGTATTTGTGTTGGATATCTTCCTATAAGAGGGGAAACTAGTTTTAGGTTTTGGTGGAAGTAATCTAAGAGTTGAGTCATAATTTTTAGCAAGAAGACACTATGAACTAGAATTGAGAAACAATATGCATGAATGTGTGGAGTTGTAAAATCAATGTTCAATTTTTTTGGGTCATATAGAGGATCCAATTATCATAGAGGAAATATCTTTTATGTGTAACATGTAGAACCTCTTCATTAGATTGAAAATGATGTAGGATATTTCTTGGCCTTTGGTGACAACCCAACGAAACAAAAGGCTAGAAATAAATTCCAAGGGATTCATTAATTGTTGGGGGATGATTTTCCATTTTTAAAATAAATCAACCATCTAAGATAATCAGAACCAAAAGGCTACTATAAGTTGCATCAACAAAATTTAATAAAACTCAATGTAACACCATCTAACAAAAAATAAACTAAAACCATATATGATATCAGATTACTTAGTGGAAGACAAAAAAAATCTCAATGATTCCATAGACATAAAATCCATAGCTCCCAATATTCTCCAAGATCCAACTCCACAATACAACCCATAATATCAAGATGAAACACTAAAAAATTGAGATACTCTACTTTTACATGTGTCTTGATAAATAATATATGGAAATCCACCAACGTGAAAATATTGGGGGTGAGTAATTAATATTAGTAATTTTAACCCATTTAATTTCTTACTAAAATCACTAAAATAGAAAAAGTTATCACATTTATATAAAAAATTTATATATAACCATTTCAATGAATTTCATCAGTTTATATCATACCTAAAGAGATTCCTACCCAAAATAGTTTTCCTAAAAAAATAGAATCCAATAAAATAAAATAAACAATGCTTTAAACCATTCCACATTCCTTTTTTGCATACACATTCCATGATTCTGACACAGACACCCACACATTCATTGTTCAGTGATAGTTCCATACTCATGGTTAGTTTCTCTGCCATCCACCAATTCATCACCAAGTTAACAATATTATTATTCCTTAATGGCACACACCCCTTATCAAAGGTCACATCCCTTGTACCCCATTGGTACATGACCCTTATTTAGGGTCATGTTGAAAGCATGAACTCACACAAAAAAATGTATGACAAAACCAAGTCAAACCAACCATTCCAATCCATGTCTATAAAACATATATTTTATTAAAAACTTAACCATAAATCTATTTCTATTAATTAAAATAAATTAATATTTTAAAATCATAATTTAAAAATCCATAAAAAATTCACATTGCACAATAACCAATATTCAAAAAACCCAAAAACCATAAATAATATGGTTTATACCATGATTTTCACATCAATTTAAAATTAAATTTCAAGAAATTCAATAAATTTGAAACTAAGCCTTAATGTTCCAATAAGAGGAGTCGAGAGTGAAGCCACCTACATCGTAAACTATGTAGAAAATGAAAAACGACACAAATTCTTTAACAAAACCAGGACGAAACTCCAAAAATACACTAAAGATATTTTTTATTAACATCAACCCAACTATATCGCATCATTATTGGCATAAGAAAACCTAGATACATCCCAAATAGATTTGATATATCATTACAAGATAGGGATGAAGAATAATATAAGGAAAACCACAAATAATTGAGACTTACTAATGAATATGGGCTTCAATGCACCCAAATTAGACAATGTATTTCTCCTAGATCAAGAGGAAAGGTCTCCATGACATTTGGGATGAGAGGATAATGATTTAGGATTGTAATAGAGAAATAATGATCCATTAAGGAGACCAAATGAATTAGATCCACAATTTTCAGATCTAATTTTTTTCCATACCCAGTTAGGGAACACATTTAGGAAAAATGTGTTCTAACCATGAATATGCCTCTATCCCCAAATGAATAATTACTCCTAGGATGGATGAACAGTTTGGAAAAACTATGTGCCTAACTTTTCACCTACCTAGATTCCACTCTCTCATATTTCAATGTTTTTCTTTTGAGTTTCATGGTTTTTACTATCCATGATCAATCCATTCAACTCCAGAAATTCCCTAAATAACATTCCAAATGTCCTCTAAAATATCCCATACATCACCCAAACACTTTTCATAATTAAAATAAATAATAAAGGGGTAATTTCCTGAAATCAGGGTGCAAAATTTTCCCCAACATTACCCTTCCATCCCCAAAAAGTAGAAAACTATAATTTTCCTCAATGAGTTCGGTCCATTGCTTGACCCTTTCCTTTTTTCATTCCCAAGTATATTTCTAAATCTGACCTTGTTGCCAGAAAAAAACATTAGAAGAATGATTTTATAATGAAAAACTTTATCTTGCCTATCCAAAATCTAAACTGATATATAAACCAACATAACATTCATCTCTAGGTCAACTTGATCCCATCAAATCACATAGTCAAGATCAGGCTGATACTTTTTCAACTGAGATACATGAAACACATTGTGCACTGCAATGAACAGTGGAGGAAAATCCAAACTATATTATACCTAACCAACACGTTCTTGTATCTCAAATGTCCATATATATATCAAGGATACAACTTTATTCGATTTATTAAATGTCAATTACCAAGACTTTGATAGATTCTACAGAACACATGATCACTCACCTTGAATGATAATAGTTGTCAATGATGATCTGCATATGATTTCTAATAAATCTGAGCTATCTCCATTATCTTCTTGATCAAATGAATCTTCTCTATTATCTCTTGGACAAGGCTCGACCGTACTTGTGATGTCTCACATGTTTCCACCCAACAAAGTATAAAACAAAAAAATAAGACTATATAATGATTCAAAAAGAGAAATATGTATCGAGACCTCATAAATGTTGTTTTATCATAAGTCCACTAAAGGTAAGTGCTCCTCCCATGAGGCATAAAAATCCACCACACAAGCCCTAAGTATGTCTTCCAACATTTGTATCGCTCTTTCATATTTTCCATCCATCTTTGGATAATACGCTGTACTCATAGTCAATCGAGTCCGAAGGGAATTTTATAATTAATTCTATAAAAAATATGTAATACTTAGGTGTATTTCTAATACTATCAAAATTGGTACTCAATGACACTTAAAAACATCTCATATATATATTTTAGACAAGTCCTCCATTGTATTATATTTACACATAGGGATGCAATGGGCCGACTTTGTGAGCTGATCCACAACAACCGATATAGAATTGTGTTTCCAAGCCTTCCTTGGGGACCCTTCACAAAATCCAGGGAAATATACTTCCATTTAAAAATAAGAATAAGCAAGGAATACATCATACCTGCTGACCACTAGTACTTTTCTTAACATGGTGACATGTGAGGTATCTCGAAATAAATTCTGCCACTTTTTATTTCATTCCCACTAAACAAAATTGTGCATTAAAAGCCTTATACATATTCTATATTAGAGGATGAATATACCATATAAAATGGTGGTAAAAATAAATAAGTTTTTTCTAACAAGAAATAGGCACAACCATCTGATCTCAGAACCACAAAACTAAACTCCCATAAAGCTTCAATCTCTCAATGATCTCCCCACCATTGAGTTTCAACCACATCAAAACACATTCAAAATTGGATTTATATGACTATTTAACTACCTCAATTAGACTAGGAACAAGATAAATTAGAAATAAAACTAGAAAAATGCCTTAGTATTCACAATCCAAGTATATATCGATGAAAATTGAAATCAACTACCACATATTTGAAGCCTATTTTTCTAACTAAGCATATGAAATTCTTCTTAAAGCATCTGACACTGAATTTCCTTTCACAGTGTATCCATCAAGTAAAATTAAATTATTTTTTGATAATCCATCCATATTGTTTTTCTTTGATTCAAATACATTTTTGAGAAAATATGTTTCAAGATCTTATAAACCATAAACACCATAAATTTCTCACCAAATTGGTAATGATTCAAAGTCTTCAAAAAATAGACTAAAACAAATAACTCCACATCATGTGTTTGGTGTTAATTCTCATGAAAATGTTACTAATGCAAGCCATAAACAATTATATGATATCCCTACATGAGAACAAACCACAAACCCAATCCTAAAGCATCAAAATACACCATGTAACCTTGTCATGATTCTAGTAAAATCAAGATTAGTGCTGATGTAAGGTGAACCTTATGATCCCAAAAGGACTTCTGACATTCCTCATTACATTGGAATGAAACATTTTTCCATGTGAAATCTATCATTGATGAAGCTAGTCATTAAAAGTAATGAAAAAATATCAGTAATAACTATCCAAACCAAAGAAACTATGTATCTCAAAAAATATTCCTTGGTGTTTTCCAAGAGATAACAACCTCTATTTTTTTGGATAAAAAAACACCTCTTTCAGAGATAAAATGGTAATGTGAATGTAATTATTGTATCCAAAATTCACACATTAATACTTTTTTTATACAGACAATAATCAATCAAAATTCCCAACACTATCTCTAAGTGTTTCTCATGCTCCACCTTTGTCCATAAACACATAAATATGTCATCCAAAAACACCACAAAAAAAGAATATAGATATTTTTGATATATATGATTCATAAATTCCATAAAGCCTTTTAGTGAATTTGTAAGACCTAAAAGCATAACCACATACTCATAATAGAAATATATACTTATGAATTCTTTCATTGGAATATCCTCCTTTCGAACCCACAATTGGTGATATCCTGATCCCAAGTTAATTTTGGAGAACCATTGAGATACCCTAAATTGATCAAATGAATCATCATTGTGTGGAAGTGGATACTAATTATTTATCATAACATGGTTAATCTTATGATAATACACACAAAATAAAAGAGTTCTATCCACCATTTTTATAAACAAGACCAATGATGCCCACAAAGTTGTGTTAGGTTGAATAAACCCTTTAATTTATAGATCTTCCAACAACACATTCAATTAGATTATTTTTTTCGATGATATCCAATAAGACAGATGTGAAATAGGAATGGATCATGGTTGGAGAACAACCACAAACACGACTTCTCTTGTGGGTGGAAACCCTGAGAAATTATCGTGAAAGACATATAGAAAATTATGAGTAACTTCTTGAAAACTATTATTCACGATCTATTCCACCAATGTCAAGGTCAAAGATACCAATTGGTATGATAAATTTTAACTGATGAAGCCAATAATCCTGTTGTAACTTCCATTACATTCCTTTCTCCTCTAAAGTGATGGTCTATGCCATCATCAATCATAAAACTAACCCATTGGGTATAAAAATCAATGTTTTATTTGAACCGTGTCAACCAATCCATACCATGATTTATATCATTGACATCCATTTCAAGTAAAGAGAAATACCATATCATCTAATCTCCATCAATAGTTGTAGAACATGTTCTACACATAAAGGATCAACATTATTTTTGATCAATAAGAGTTTAATGTTTTAAAAAATAAGGTATAATCTCAACATGAAAACCCTAAAAATAAATAGTATGAGAAACATTAAACGAATTGAAAAAAACCATATCAATAATATCTTGAATAAGTGTAGAATTCAAAAGAATTTTACCTCTCACCATCAATGGTTCAGATTGATCATCCACAATAATTTTCTCAACTCCATATAACTGCTTACTCATAGAGATTTGTTCTTTATTACCCTATTGAGATTTCCATGCTTTTGGTGTTATGGTATTCCTAGAATCACCATGTCTATCTCAGTTTTTCTAATGATAATCTTTATTCTACCCTCTTCCTTTCAAAGAATATTATTTTTTCTGAAGAATAAGTTATGCCTTGAACACCTAACTTAGAGAATTGTGGAAATAGTACTGAAGTTTTCCCATCTGGTTGCAATTGTGTAATTCCCTAGGTGGTGTCATACAATATATCTTCATGTGGTCAAAATAACCACACTAGAAACATATAGGTTAACTGTTCAGTTTTTGAGGAAGATTGATTGATCCAACCATCTAATTCTGAGTCATCCCACTACCTTGGAAATAAGATTCCCTCTTCCTCTTATTCTCAACATTAGAGTTCCTACCATTTTCCATAGGTATAAAAATACTCCCTTGACCCATTTTTATGATATATATATTTCTTAAACCATATTTCTATTGAAAAACTCTATATATTAAGTTATAAAAATCATGATAATCTTTGCTCAAATTTCTGGCCTCAACCCCGATTCAATGATGAGTTCCTTCAAGGATTCAGATGAAATAACATTGGGTAAAAATAGACTAAATTCATAAATTTAGTTTCATACTATATCATCAAGAGATTATTATACTTTAGGATGAAAATTTATATCATTACTTAAATCATAAATTTATAAGGATATAATTATTTGTTGATTTTTTTTCAAAATCCTCCCATGAAATTCCTTGGTCTAATTTAGAATAAAATACTAAATCCAATCAATTGAGTGAATGTTACTCTATCATATATAGTTCCATCATGAATTTTATCTTTTCTAGATTACCAACAAAAACTAAAATTTGATTCACCCTATTTTCCACACCTCTACCTTCTTTGGTTTTGAATCATTATGAAAGATGGGCGGATTCTACTTCTGGAATTGAGAGGAACGATCTACATACCTTGGTTTATCCCATCAGTTCCCTCTATCCATTGCTTTAAAAACTTAGAAAATAATTTCAAATAGATATTGGGTAACCTATTGATTAGGTGTAACCACATTCTCAGTAGCCTCTTATGGCTGGCTTCTACAATTCCCACTAAGTTACATTTTCTATAAAAAAAATTCTATAAGTCTCACTCTCTAGAAATTTAAGGCTTATCAATTTAAAATTTTCCATATCAAAATTATCAGAACAAGGATTTCCCAAAATTCAAAATTTGTATATTTTCAAATAATTTTTGAAAATTCCACCATTCTTTTTAAAATAATGATATTTTAAAAATACCATTATTATTCCTTTTCAAAATTTAGCATTTAAAATTAGTTTCAACACTTTTCAAAAATCATCATTTTTGTACAAAATTATAAATAATTACTAAAAAGGAAATTTGAAATCCTAGTGGGAAGTAATTTATATCAATGCATGCCATGCTCTTATCATTGTATAAACTCATGAAAATGAGGTAACAACTCTTAGGAGTGTCTCGAAACACTCATGTACCCAAACTCCTTGGTAACATAATGTTCAACATAAATTGGTTAGCTAAATTTTTTTTTCTCTACAATTCATGTTCTAATTATCCTACTCCCTTTTACCATTACAATATAAGTACTAATCAAGAATAATTTTCTAACTCCATGACCAAAAAACCAATACCATTTGTCTCAAAATGATAGAAAAACATGCCAAGAATGATACCATTTTTAATGTCCCACCCCACCACATTTATTTTAAGAGTAAGTAGGATATTAATTGGCCTTAGGTGACATCCCCAACACACTAATGGCTGGAAATAAATTCGAAGGGATTCATTAATAGTTGTGTGAAAAGTTTCCTTTTTTAAAATAAATCATCCAAACAAGATAATCGCAACCAAAAAAATACTATATGATGCATGAAAACAACATAATATAACTCAATATAATACCAACTAACACAAACCAAACTAAAACCATATACCATATCAGTGTATGAAGTGGAAGACAAAACCAATATAGCTCAAAGAATCCAAATACATAAACTCTTCAGCTCTAAATATGAACCAAACCCTAACTCCTCAATACATCTCAAAGTATCAAGATTCTTCACTGAATAAATGTGATAAATTTCCTTTAATTTTGTATCAATTAACAATATATGAAAATAAACTAAAGTTCCCAAAAAGGTGTTAGTAATTAAACTCAGCAGGTTTTCCCTAAATGACATCCTTTATCATGCCTCTAGGATAAAATAAGTTATCACATTTATATAAAACAATTTATAAAAAAAAATTTAAAATAATTTCATCCATTTATATAAAAGTGAAATAAATTCAATACCAAAATAGTTTTATTATTAAAATAGTTTCTAAGGGAAGAAAATACAATTATTTATACTATTTCAAATTAATTTTATCATACTTATTCAATGATTCAAAAACACACAACTACACATTCATTATTTAATGATAGTTCTATACTCATAAGCAGTTTCTTTTCCATCAACAAAGTCATCACTAAGTGTACAATATCCTTGTACCCTAATGGTATATTCCCTATATCTTGGTTCGTGTCCCTTGTATCGCAATGGTACACAACCCTTACTCTAGGTCACATTAAAAGCATGAAATCACACAAACCTGTGTATGGTAAAACCATGTAAAACAAACCATTTCAATACAAAAAAATAATTTTTTTTAAATCATCACCATCAAACCATTTTGATGAATCAAAAAAAAATTTACATTTTAAAATCATTATTTTAAAATCCATAAGAAAAGAACTTTGCACGACAACTAATTTTCACAAATCCAAAAACCATCACTAAAGAGGGGTTCTACCATGATTTGAACATTAGTTTAAAAATTAATTTCAAAAAATTAAAACAATTTGAAATTATGACTTCACGTTATAATAAGAGGATTCAAGAGTAAAGCTACCTACCTCAAAAACAATGAAAAAAATGATGAAGGACACAAATTCATCAATAACATCAAGTCGAAACTCCAAAAACCCAGCTTAGATATTATTACCAAACATAAACACATCCATATATCATTTTTCATCAAAAAACCTATATATATCTCAAAAATATTGAAACTATCATTATAAGAAAGATATTAAGAAGAATCTATGGGAAAACATCAAAGAATAAAGACTTACTAAGGAATCATGGATTCAACGCACTAAGATTTTCAAAAAGATCATTCTTCTATGAAGAGTAAAGATCTCTACATCTTTTGGGATGATAAGAAAACTATTTTGGTTCCTAATTGTGAAAAAATGAACAATTAAGAAGAAGAACTGAATTGAATCAAAAAATTTTGGATCTAATTTTTTTTCCATCCCTGGTTAGGGTGCATAGTTTGGAAAACTGTGTGACAACTGTGCATATGCCTTTTCCACCAAATGACTGGTTAGTCCTGGGTGGACACAGTTTTTTTTTCAAACTGTGTTCCTAATAATTCTCCTACCCATAACCCACTTCCTCACATTACGTAGTTTTCTGTTGGAGTTGAAATGTTTGTACTAACCATGCTCAAACTGTTAACCTTCAGAAAAGCCCTAAAAAATATTCCAAAAGTCCTCTAAACTATCTCAAACATCACCTAAGTACATTACAGAAATAAATAAATAAATAAATGGGTAATTAATTGAAACTGGTGGTTCTACATTATGAATGAATAATACAATGGAATTTTTTCATGTAACTACATAACTCATCATATAGAGGAGGGTGTCAAGAGATTGATGGAACTATACATTAGAGGTGGAATCCTAATAGGGGAACTAATAGAAGAAGATATAATAATCCCTAGGTAGGTATATTTAGCAGATAATCACATGGTGCACTAGGAGGAGGAATCTATGATCTACATCTAGTACTATCAACCATAGGTGGTCTGCGCTATTTTTAGAGATCTTGTCCAATGGGACTTGGCTGGACACAAGGGATAATAGTTTATAACAAAGGAAAATGTGATATAAACTATTTTATGTTCACTATCTTATATTTTTTTCATAATTAATTTAATAAAATAGATTGATATATTCATTCATTATTATTTCCATAAATTTGGAGCTACATATTTTTGGATTTCCTTTATGATAGACAAAATGGGTAGAGGGTATTACTGTGAGTGATCCGGTGCTCCCACATTTCTTTTAATGAATATAGATTTTAATTATGGGGGAATTACTTTCATGGAAACTAATGGTTTTTTAAATGATCTCATATGAATTCATAATTCTTAAGCACTGTCTATTTATATTATATACCTGTATTGACTATTACCACCATAGAGTGATTTTCCTTCAAACAAAATATTCAAGATTATATTTCATGGGTGAGAGGGACTATACATGAGGTGAATAGTTATTTTTTATGGTATTTTTTCAACAATAACACATGAATTTTGATCCATGAGTTTATGTGTAAAGGATATACAAAAATTTATATTTCACACTGTGGTGATGGAGTATATAAAAGTTTTCCCAATGGATGTACCAAGATTTTCTACTCCTTGAGACCTCTATATTTGCATCAATGAGAAAATTGAGACCAAAATAATATCATTCGTAAATTATTGCGGGGACATGATATTGAACAATTATTTTATGGTGTTGTTTTAAGTTTTAAGTTTTCTTGGTTTTAACAAACCTAGTGTTTCTCAAAAGGCTTCCTTGAAACATCCTGATATTTTGTGATTTTTTTTGAAATTTATTTAATCTTATCCATATTTTGTGTGACACAAAACACTAAATTTGTATTTTACTTAAATTAACATTGAGTTTATCTTTTGATACATTAAACACAATGTTTTTCATGTGTTATATACAATATTGAGTTTATCTTTCAATACACACAACACCGAGTTTAAATGAAACATGTCATACAACTAAAAATATTATTATTTAATATAATAGTTATCACCTATCTGTTTGAATAGTGGGTATGAATAGGACTAAATAAATTATTAAAATATGGTTTAAATATTTATATATAATTAATTATTTAGAGACAAATTAATTATAAATGATGATAATAAATAATTTGAAAATAAAAGAAATATTTTTCTAAAACACAATTTTTGTGTGTGAAAAAAATGTGTTCTACCACAATAAAAAAACTAATTTTGGTTTATAATTTTAATATAATTTATATTATATATATATACATATTTAATCAATTATTAAACATTCATCTTATGTGATTTATAGATAATATATAAGAATAAATCAAATTTAATGCCTAAAAACTGTAGTTTTGAAAAAAGCCATGTTTATTGAATTTTTGTGGTGAATTTATTTAAAAACAATAATGAAACATTTATAAAATTAATTTTTTAAAATAAAAATAATTTTTTTAACCATAAAATCAAAATTATCTTAGGATTATTTTTTGGTATTTTTCTCAAAACATTCATTTTTTGATGAATAGTTTAAATACATAATTTTAATTGAAAACAATCCTTTCATTGAATTTATTTATAAAGATATATTATATTTTAAATTTATTTTAATATATAAATAGTATAATTATTCATGTATTAATTTAATTTGGGTCATTTTAATAAATTTCGTATTGAAATTAGATATAAAAACACTGTAAACATTTGAACATTTTTTCCTTAAAAACCCTCTTTCTCGTTATGTCTGTGGGATTAATTTTAAATCAATTTTTTCCACTAGGTGAATGTAATTTATAATTTTATTTCATATTTTTAACCATTATAATTTATAACTTCTAATAAGTCTAATATAATTTTTAACATAATTATTAGTTAATGAAGTAAAAAATTAATTTTCACAGTTAACATAAAAAAGGGTTTACTGGGGGTTAAACTAAAAAGATAATATTAAAAATAACTTATACACATATCTAAAAACTATGTTATAGATATATTTATAAAATTAAACTTGTAAAGTTTGATAATGATTCATTTTGGACCATTTTAAAATATTAAAAATGTTAGAGTGCCAATTCGTTTTAAAATTACCAAGAGTGTCCTCTCCCACCCTTATAATAGGCCACTATTCTCCTCCCTTATTGACACCATAAAAACAATTTTTTTAGAAAATAACTGATATAATAACTTAAAAAATTACTTCACCTCATACTAGATGCCTTATTTTTGAAATAAATCCAACTTTGGAAGGCTTTAGTACAAATCTACAGAGAATACTTGAAGAAGAGGTAATATTAATCAATGAGTGCCTTTATTTTATTTATTGCTTCACCAAATTCTATTATTTTTAAGTCATACTAATATAATATCATAAATATATTCCATATAAAAGGATGTAGTTAACAAGGGAACTCCCTATTAACATCTACAATTCCATAAGCTGGGTTATGATATCATTTTGTGTGAGTATGGCGAACTACAACCTCGCGAACCAATTTCATTAGTTTTTTCCGTTAACACATATATCAGATAGAAATAATGATGAATTTATTGTATCTATATTATATTTATGATATTTTTAACTTCTTAAATTTTTATAGTAGACATAATTTTTTGATTTCCATTTTGTATGAATACGATGACATTGCTCATGTGTATGGTGTACTACCGTCGCACGGAGCGATGTGATTCATTCATGGTTTACATGGAAAGTGATAAAGGTAAAGTTGATGATTATATGTGATTTACATGAAATAAAAATGAGATTAATTACTTTTTTTCATTATGAAAATATAATATATATCAGTTTATTCCTTACCTTTTCACTCACTGAAAGATGATAATGCCACTCGAGCACACGTGGACTATCATTTTCGCAAAGCGATATGACTCTCTTTTCATACCCACATGACATGTAAGATATGTATAAATATATTAAAATAAATATTATTTTTTATAATATTATTACAATTCTTAAAATATAATATATTACCCACCTGTATTCCATAATGATCATTGAAAAATGAAAACGTTACTCATGTGTATGTATGACTTACCATCTTCATGATCGTAACATACTTCATTTCTCAAAACCAACATTAAATATTGGTATTAAAATTATATTCTATGAGTAAATTTTATAATTATTTAATAATAATTATTATGTTTTTAATTAACCATGATCAATGTAAGAGGACTAAAAATAACAAATCAAAACATATATGAAAAACAAAGTGGTAATTACACAAAACACAATAAACGGGTAATAAAAGGTCATAAATAAATTATATATGGTATGATATATATATTTATATAACTGTAATAAATTTATTATTTAATTATGCTTATTATATGGGTGGTTCTAATGAGGGAGATGGAAGTTAAGACTTAAGGTAGGGGATTTTCATCTCTCTTTTACCCCCATGAGACACATACCATGTGCACCACCTATTTCATTTATGATGTGTATATAATACCTATAAATGTTGCATATTGTGGATATAATTAAAAGTTTTGGTATTTAAATATCCATTTATATGATCACTCTCTCATGGGATTTACAGTTCTAGAGTTACCAAATCAGTAAGGGATTTTTGTCTCAATTTTCCATCTTTGAGATGTATGTTATGATATGAACCTATATTCCTTCTTAAGGTGTATATAAAAAAACTTTTAAATTTAATATCATGAATTTATTTCTATTCATGATTTTTTATGTTCCATTTAATGTTATTATTTCATTGGGATTAGGATTCAATGTTACTAAAGAGGTGAAGATTATATGTTACATTATCATCATTTATCAAGATTATCATGACTAAGTTTTTAAGTATCAAATATTAATATTCACCTATCATGAAACTAATGAGTTTCATTATTATAAAGTAATTTAATTATAATACATATTTTCCATTCATTTTCTATCTTTATGGACTCAAAAGTTCAAAAGAATGTTGTTTTGAAAAATCATCTTTTCAGTGAAAAACTCTTTTTCTTCCAAAACCAGGTTTTCTAATTTTTTTTAAAAACATTTTTTTTTCAAATTCAAAAGATTATTATCATCATTAAATATTATAAGTTATTTTTAAAATATTCCTTTATAAGGTTTCAAAGTTATTTTAAAATAAATGGATTTAAAAAATGTTTTCTGTTTTAAAAAGTTTTTTTCAATGCTAAAATGATATTTTCCTAAAAAATGTTTTAAATTATTTTTAAAAGATTAATTTATAATTTTTATGGTTATTTTAAAATAGAAATATTTTTATAATATTTTATTTTTTATTAATTTATTTCAAAATAAAATCTATTTCACTTAGGAAATGTCCCATGCAGACTTTCAAAATTATTTTCCATATAAGGAGACATTTTTTGAGGTCACATAAGATTGAATAGGAATATGATTCATGGATACCAATATTATTATTTATATGAATGGTTTATGTTTATTATAATAATATCTTTATGAAACCCATTTTTCATCCATGGGATATACCATGATAAAATTATTATGAAACCTATTTCTTTTTCAATGTATTATTCTTTAATAAAATGATGAAATGATTATGAAAAAAATTTATTTTAAATAGGTTATGTTATGATGAAATGTATATGAAATCCATTTAATTTCATAGGTATTGATATGAATATTTTTGTAATGGTATTTTGGAAAAAATATGTATGATATTCATTATGTGATAGTTACAGTTGATATGTTATAACTAAGGATGGTGGTTATGTTATAACCAATGATGGGTGGGACCTATATCTCCATATAATTCATTGGGTAAATATTTATATCTCATGAGATAGAGAGTGATGAAATGGAGAGTGAACCCAGTTTAGTAAGAAAATTATTGAATAGAGGGTGTACCCGGTTTAGTAAGACATGACAAGAATGGGGAGTGAACACTGTTCAGTAAGAAAGGGTTGGAATGGGGAGTGAACCAAGTTCTGTAAGACATGGATAGAATGAGAGTGAACATGGATCAGTAAGGAAATTTTTATACTATAATGGTATTGGTAGTGAACATTGAATAATATGGAAATTATATTCTATGCTTATATGTATGCCATATATTCTACATCTTATTCAAATATAATGATCTCATGGATCATGCTATTTGATTCTGTTATGATTTATGTCTTATGAACATCCAATCATTTTCTTTGAATCAATATTATGATATATGATATGAAACTATTTTTTTTTCATATGTTATCATGTTTTGATGCACTTATATACATGTTATGATTATGTATCTCAATTTTTTCCCATTCCGATATTATGAGATCCATTTTATTATGTTTCAATTCCACATATTATGATGAAAGGTTTTATATAGGGTATTTATATGAAGTCTAATAAATGGTAAGATCATTATGGTAAATATTGAAATTATTTAAAAAGATTATATTATTTTGTTCCATGTTTCTAAAGACAATAAAAAATTATGGTCGTCGAGCGTGTGTTTGTGTAATGTTTTTAATATTATTCTAAAAAGATTTAATATCCATGTGTGAAAATATAAGGTCATTATTGTCAGTATTATAGGAAAGGCTTAGTAATTATTTGGAAAATAGGTTGATAATTTTTTTTGAGACACATATGGATATTTATAAGGATATTTCAATGTATTTATTGAAAGATATGTCTATTTATATGACAAAGTGTAAGAAAATGTCCTGTAATTTTGTTAATGGATAGAGTCAGTGGTTTTTAAGCAATTACATTCCTGTATAGATAATAAAACTGGATGTGGATTAGGAATATATGTTCATTGGGAAAACATACCCAAAGCACCATATTGATCTAGACTCAACCGGGAATTGGTGCACAATAATTGTTCCTCCTACACACCTGGGTTGGCACTTTTGGGGGATATGATTTATAAATTCACAAACTATTTATGAACGAACAAAAAAGTATTTAAAAAGATTATGACTACTAATGACCTTGTATAAAACTATGTTTTCATATATATTAATGGAGGTGTCTTGATTTAGACATCCTATAAGTGATTTTTCAAGTTTATGTGGTTTTTCACTATGACTAGTGTCACTCACACTATTATTTTTGGTTTTATTCAATGGATGAAACTAGAAGGAACTAGGATAATATTGAATGAAATTGATAATTTTATAATGATAATCCAAATGGGATGATGAATAGAGTAATGGATGTTGTAATTATATTTAATTAGTTTTCATAGAACGTGATTAACAATGTGTACCATAACCAACTATCAGAATCACTGAGGAGTAAAAGTATAGTGTTTGAGAGGACTATAGATGGTTTTAACCATGGAGAAAATAAGATTCAGTTTTCTATATATACAAAATATTGAATGAAACCTCCAAGTGAATGTCTTATAGGAATGTGAAGATGTTTTGACAATGGAGAAGAAAGACACAAAGCTTGTAACTTCAAAGGGAAAATGAAACATCAGTTAACACAATAGATATGAATATTTATCTCCCTAATATATTAGTGACTATTGAATGATTTAAATGTGGAAATCATGGGAATTATGAAAATCGATATCTTATGGGGAAATATAATGAATAAAATCTTCATGGTTTTATGAGTAATGGTCATATTGTTGATGATGAAGAGACTATAGATGACATGTGAATATAAACAAGTATTTAGGAATAAGATGATGAATCCTAGTTAATGGTTTGAGAAGTAAGTGGTATGATATAATTATTTATGTATTGTAATTAAAATAATTTTTATCTAAATCATGAAATATATAATTATTTTCCAATATAAGTTTTTCATTAAGGATTTGAATGAATAAGTTGAATAATTCTGATGGACTAAAAATATGATTTAATAAAAAAATTATATATTGATGACAACCCTAATTATGTTTCAAATATTGAGATAATTATGTTCGGATAAAGATATGATTTATTTCAATAATGTAAATTGGATATTACTAATTATCTTATAATTGATTAATCTTTTGTTGATAAAGTGTTTTATGTTATCATTGATGGAGTTTAAAACCTTTTTGGATTTAAGGAATATATCCAATAATTTTTGTTTTATATAAGTTATAAGGAACAATGTATGTTTTCAATAATTTTTTATTTTAATTCTAGATTCAAGATAATATGCGATGAAGGTATTCAAATTTTTGGTATGTGAAAATCCAAAACAATTTCAGGATTTTTGGGGGATTAATGAAAAGTTCATTATGGAAATTTAGTGACCTTATCTAAAATGTTTTAGATTTCAATACTTCAGAAGGGTCATATGGTAAACATTTTAGGAAATGGTTTATGTTTAACATTGAATGAGGTTTTAGAGATTACTATATTATTTCACCATATAAACATTCATTCCAAATAGATAACCTATGCTAACCATTTTATTTAATTATAACTAGAGATAGAAAGAATTAATTTTCATTATTAATTGATCTTATAATCCTTTGGTTATTTAGGAAAAAAATTAACCTTCGTTTCATGGAGTATGAGATGATGTGTAGATTGATCATGGTAATTCCAAAGGGTGATATTATTTTAATTAAATGTAATTAAATGAAGTAAGTATATTATCTAATGAAAATTCATTAACTATTGAGAATTTATATTGGAAGAATTATTTGTCTTATTATCATCATTTATGATGATATCAATGACCTTTTTCATGTATCATTGGTTCATGGTTTTGTAGTTGATAACATTATCTAGTTCACCCACTTTCTTATGATCAGTGATCTCTATAAATCTCTAAAATTATTTACTCTTTTATTCCATTTCTAAATATTCAATCCCGCATATTTTATCATATGTGGAAACATAGTTATGAGTTACTTTAGGCAAACTTTATTTTTTCAACATTCTTCTTTAAGGGAATTTTTATTATTACTTTGTATGATTTGGGTTTCTAGGAATTATTTTAAAATGTTAAACCATTAATTACCATGAAAAATTTCAATGGAAAATTTCATACTAAGGGTGTAGAATGTATCACCCTATGATTTTGATATTTTTTTAAAAATATATTTGATCTTTTTCATATTTTGTGGGACACAAAACAATGTTTTTTTGATTGTGTGACAAGTAAAATTGAGTTTATCTTACATTGCACAAAAAACTATGTTTGGATTTAATATCCCAAAATATTGGGTTTATCTTTCATTATAGGTGACAATGACAATAAAAAAATGTGTCGTACAGTTAAAATATTATAATTTTATATGATAGTTATCACATATCTATTCAAATGATTGGTATGAATAGGTTTAAATAAATTATGAAAATATGGTATACATATATACATACATATATATATGTATAAGTAATTATTTGGTGAAAAATTTATTAGAAATTATGGTAAAAAACTATTTTAAAAGAAAATAAATCTTTTTCTAAAAAACAATATTTTATGCCAACAAAATTTTTCTACCTAAATTAAATAAAAAAACGTTTGGTGTGTGGTTTTAATGAAGTTTTTTTATATATTAAATCAACTATTTAACATTCATATTATTTGTTTTATTAACATTAGATATAAATAAATCCAATTTTATGTTTAAAAACTTTATTTGTCTGAAAAATCAGTTTTCTATCCTTTTAATGGAGCACATATTTTTAAAATAGTTATTAAAATCTTAAAAAAATTAATTTTAAAAATTAAAAATTATTTTTAAATATTAAAATCAAAATTATTTTATGGTGATTTTTTTTGATTTTTATGAAAAGGTTCATTTTTGATGAATAATGAAAAATACTGAATTTTAATTGAAAATTACATTTTCACTTAATTTATTTATATAGTTAAATTAAAATTAAAATTTGTTTTTAGGTTTAATAAGTTCAATTATACATATATTAATCCAATTTAGGTCATTTGAATCAATTTAAAATTGAAATTGGATGTAAAAACTATATAATCTTTTGAATATTTTCTCTTTAAAAACTTGCTTTCCCATCACGTCTTTGGGATTAATTTAAAATTAATTATTTACAATTATATGAATGGAAATTTTAAAAATGTTTTAAATATTTGGAATAATAATATTTTATAATTTCTAACAAGTTCAACATAATTTTTGACAAAAATTAATAGTGAATTCTGTAAAAATTAATTACCATGGTTATGGTAAAAATGCGATTACTGAGGTTAAACTAAAAATATAATCTAAAAAAAAACCAATAAAATTCTATAAAAACTATATATTTGAAACATTTTGAAAAATAAATATATATGGATCTATAATGGTCCATTTTTCCCTTTTTACATAGGAAAAACATTGGATCACACAATTCATTTCAAAAAAACCAACTATGTCCTCTCCTCAACTTTTAAAAGGCCACCCATTCTCTCCTCTATTTTTCAAAGTCTCAAACCTATTTTTAGACCTAGACCTGACCAAATTACTTCCAAAATTCACTATCCTAATTTTTTAATACTTATTTTGTGTATAAGATCATCCTAGTAAGGCTTTATTGCAAACGTAAGGTGAATAACCAAAGAAGAGGTAATTTTTTTAACATGCGTCTTTATATTATTTCTTTCTCAACCTAATTCAATTATTTTTAAACCACGATGATATAATTACCTAAATATTTTATTTATTTTGTGATTTTTTTAATATGTTAATTACATAAAACCTTCTCCACTTTAAATAAATTGGTTACGAAGTCATCATTTGTGTGTACAATGGACTACCGCCTCGCGAACCGATGCCATTCATTTTTTCCATTATCACCTCTAAAGGTTGGAAATATAAATGGATTTGTTATTTATATATTATGTTTATGTTATTTTTATTTTTTTAATCTATTATATCACACATATTTTTTTTCCATATTGTGGGAATACAATAACATTACTCGTGTGTATGGATGACTATAAAATTCTAAAACTATGTGATTCATTCATGCTTTACATGGAAATTTATTAGGGTAATTTTAAGGATTATATGTGAAATACATGAAATTATTCTGATATTATTGACATATTTATAATTTCTAAAATATAATATATATCATTTTATTTATTAACTTTTGACACAGTCAAAGATGATAACGCCTCTCGAGTACAAGCAGGCTTCCACCTTCACGAAGTGTTGTGACTCTATTTTCACAAACACACCACATGTATGATATGAATAAATATTTTTAAATAAATAATATATTTTAATAATAATATTATAATTATGTAAATATAATATATTAATTACCTCCTTTCCAAAATTATCATTGGAAAATGGCGACGTTACTCACACATAAGTGTGACCTACCTTCTCCTTGAACATAACATTATTAATTTCCCAAAACCATCTTTCATGATTGGTATTAAAATTTTAATTAATCTATAAATATGATAATTATTTCATGATTATTATTATTTATATGATATAACCATGATCAATGTAATAGAACTGAAAATAAAAATAAAAACATATACGAAAAACAAAGCAGTAATTACCCAAAACATGACATTAACATAGAATTGTTAAAAAAAGGGTAATAAAAGAAAATATGTAAATAATATATGGTATGATATATATATATGTATGTTTATGTAAAAAATGTATAATAAATTTATATTTATTATATTGGAGGTTCTAATCAGGGAGAAGGAAGTCCAGACTTAAGGTAATGGATTTCTGTCTCACTTTTTACTCTCATGAGACACATTCCATGTTCACCTCCTATTTCATTTATGTGGTGAATTTAATTCACATGATTGTAACATTCGATTATTATACATAAAATTTTATCTATATAAATAACCATTTTATGATCTATATTTCATGGGGTTCACAGTTCAAGAGATACCAAACCGGTAAGGTATTTTTGCCTCAATTTTCCTTCTTAGATACATATGTTATAGTACACAACAATATTATTTCACGAGGTGAATGTAAAACCCCATTTAATTGTAATATCAAGAATTTATTTATCATAATGATATTTTTATTTCAATTTTATGTTTTTATATCATGTGTCTTATGAATCAACATTTAATTTAGTGATAATGATTTAATGTTACAATCTCATCATTTATCAATATTGTTTATGAATATATTTATAATGATCAAATATTATGATATTTCTCTCAATAAACTAATTAATTTTTTTTAATCTGGTTATATAATTATAATAAATGTGTTTCCTTTTTTTTCTCTCTTTATGGACTCAAAATTTCATAATAAAATTTTTATGACAAATCTTCTTTCCATTCAAATACTATTTTTCATGAAAAAAATGTTTTCTAATTTTTTTTTAAAAAATGAATCAAAAGTGTTTTCAATGAATAAAGGTCGTTTTACTCATGAAATGGATATTATCCTCAAAAAATGTTTTAAGTTATTTTATATTGTTTTCTTTATAAGTTTCGTAGGTTATTTGAAAAGAAAATTATTTTTATAATGTCTTATATTTTAAAAAATTATTTACATGGAAAAATTATTTTCCTCAATAAATGTCCCAAGTAGTTATTCAAAATTATTTTCCATATAAGAAGAAATTATTTGAGGATATTTTTTCTTTCATGGGAATATGATGCATGGATACCACTCTTATTATTTCTCTAAATGTTTTATATTTATGTTGATAATATTTTAGGAAACATATTTCCTTTCCACATATTATAATATAAGAAAAGTATTATTAAAACTATTTATTTTTCCAAAGGATATTATTTGATGAAATGATGAAATGATTATGAAAACTATTTATTTACCACATGTAAAGATATGATGATTTTTTGAAACCCATTTCATTTTACGTGTCCTGATATGATAAATGTTTTATGATCTTGTTTTACACATATTTGTTATTTTAATTATGTGATGGAAGTTATGTTATAACCAAGGATAGAGGTTTAATTATAACCAATGATGGGTTGGACCTATATATCCCTCTAATTAATTGGGTAAATATTTATATATCTTGACATATACATGGCTGTAATGGTGGGTGAACCTAGTTTAGTAAGATAGTGATGGAATGAATAACAAACCTGATTCAGTAAGACCAAGAAATAACTTGGAGTGAACATAGTTTATAAAGACTTGGATGGAATTTGGAGTGTCAATGGTTTAATAATATAAGGCTAGAATGGGAGAGAACCTAGTTTAATAATGGAATTTTTAGACAGTGATAATATTAGCAGTGATCCTTGACTAAGGTGGAAATGTTATTCTATGAATATCAGTATGCCAAAAATTCCATGTTTAAGGATAATGTTATTCTCTCATGGATCATGATATTTTATTCCCTTATGATTCATGTCATATGAACTTCCAATATTTATTTATTGACTCAATATTATGATCTTTGATATAGAGGTTATCATTTTCATATTTTTTTATCATATTCTCATAACCTTATTTTCATTTTTTGTTTACGTATCTCACTTTTATACATTTATCAAGCATCTAAGATCACACTTTATTATGTTTCTATTCCATAGGTTTTGATTAAATGTTTTATGCATGATATTTATATGAGGAGTACTATATGAGAATATATTTTTAGGAAACATTAAAGATATTTCACCATATTTGAATACTTTGTTCCATGATTCCAAAGTCCCTAAAATATTATGTAACACAAGAGTTTGTTTTTGTAATGTTTTGAATTTTCATCTAAAAAGATGTAATACCCATGTATGCGAAGCTTGGTTCATCAAATTCCATGTTATTGACTTATAAGAAAACTAATGGGTTCTTAATGATTCAAATTGACTAATAATTTCTTAATTAGTTGATGATCTAGAAAAATGTACCTTATATCATTTATTGACAACCAATTCAACAAGTTAAATGGAGAAAATTAGTTTTTAAGAACAATTTATTATTCTCCTATCACAAAATTTTGTTTCATTAAGATGAAATTCTGAAAAAAGTCATCATATACTTCATTAACCATTATATGTTTCTTTTGATTTATTTTCATATGAATAATACATCAGATGTTTTCATGGGTATTATTAATAAATAAATTCATCCTTTCTTAGACTATTTGATACTGATATATATCAATGAAATCCTCATCTATACAACATAACAAGATGAGAATATAGATGATTTTATGATTATATATAACATACATTGAGGTAAATAGTTATAATGAATGTTATCGATGTTTCAATTTTGGATTTGAAATTTAAAATCCTCAGGGAATATAATTTTATTTTTTGGAATATCTATAGAATTAGTATATATCAAATAAGTTTCATCTTAAGAGACACCTAAAATTCTCTTCATGGTGTAGTTCATCCTTCATTTGGTAGAGTACTACCAAATACCCATCATTTATTTATCTATTATTTTTTCCATCATTATGATCTTATCCTATATGGGTATATCATTCAATTAGTCTATATGATGAAAGATAAAATTAGGAGAAAAAAATGTAGATATTTTAGAGAATTATATTAATAAATTTTCTAGATGATGTAGTTATGAATATTATATTGTGTGATTCCTTGGGAGTGGGGAATCATTTTTCTATGATGTATATGAATGAAGTGATTAAATATGGGTAACAAATGTGGGTGCCTCTTTAGTATAACAACGTAAACCACAGTTTGGAGGTGGTAGTGGTAGTGTTCTCTCTAAAATCCAAGAGTCATTAAATTTTATTAAAGTTGTTTGTAATCTACTCAGACCACAAAATTAACATGTACTAATTTAATCATAGAGTTCTATACCTTAAGGAGATATATTTGATGAAGTTTTTACAATATTAGGAATTTGTTTATTTCTACAACATACGGAAGGAAAAAATTGAAGATAACAAACTTATAAAGAATTTACATTCTCAGTTGTTGGGGGAGGAATAAGAGTTATTTTCCTTATTATTGTTATTATTGGTGAATTAAGGATATATAGATTATATTTTATTGATGTTGGTGACCCTCCACATCATTTCAAAGAGGCACACTCAGAAAGGATACATTGATTATGACACTATGTATCATTCTATATTATTAAGTGAATAACATGATGCATATTATGAAGATAGGGAGAATTTCATCCACTTTAAAGGAAGGAATGATTAAACAATCAAACAACTTGATAATACAATGAAGTAGATTTATCCTTCATCATTTTTTTGACATCCTGAAGTGAAAATGTTTTAATAAGACCTTTGGATCTAGTTTTGGTTGGAAATAAAAAATATTTTACCCATCACATCCATGACTTGTTTTAAATTCATTTTTCATTTAATTTACATCCTTGATTTATTATGGGGGTTTTCCATGCATTTTGGTGGAAATGGTGGGTTTTCAAAATTTGGGCCAAATCGTGATCCCATTTCCAGATTTAAAAATAAATTTTGTTTCTTTTATAACTCATTAATTTTTCATCATTTTACACCCATTCCACTTCCCAACTGGAATAACCTGGTATATTAAAACCACCATATGCTTTTGGACCTCATATGAATCCATAATAATGATGGATTTGTTTTTTTATTAAGGTTTTGGGCCATCCCGAAAGCCTATTTCTTGCTTTAAATATTGTTTTAATTATTTAATATATTATACCATTTTTAATTTTTTTCAGTTATTCTCACTCTAACCTGATCCCACTTACCTAAGGCACCCCCATCCTCTCCTCCCCTAATTTGGAGCTCAATTGAATCACGAATTTGGGTGAAAATTCTCTGGATTTCACAAATCGCCCAGATTTGAATAGGTAAATTGATCCTTTCATAACTCCTTCTATTTTTACTCTTTTTCTACCATTATAGTTCCTACATGAAATTATAAGCCTTATTAGAACCTCACTTTAATTTATGGTAGTTTTGAAATTCAGATACTGGTGTATTTAGGACGTTTTGATCAATATTTTTTGGGTAAGTGTTTCTCTCTTCATTTCCTTCCTTCTCCTTAGGGTTTCCTCCCTCTTTCATGAATTTATAGAGTGTCCAGAAGTTAGGGTTCATACCTAAGGTTTGATTTGGGGTCTTTTTAGTGAAATATTATGGTTTAGGTTCATTTTCAATTCCTTGTGGTGTGGCGGAGGTGCAGTTGAGGTTTCACACCAAGATTCAAGGGTTTTGACTCAAAAGGTAGGTGGTTCCATTTGTAAGAAATTTTTTATGACTTATCTTGATTTATTTACTATTTTTAATGTTCCTAATATGCTTCTTGTGATGTGAAAACCGTTTTTGGTGGATTTTCTTAAGTGTTTAATTTTATAGTTTCATTATGGCTTGAAATTGGGTGCTTTTCATGGGTGACTCTTGGGGTAATGTTTGGGTGTATTTTATAACACATAAAAGTGAATTATTGGTGTTTAAAGGGGATGAAAATTCTGATTTTATATTTCCTTAGTTTCATATAGGCCTTGAAATGGGGGTTTTTAATGGGTTCAAGGTGTAAGACCATGTTTTTCTTCCTAGAAGTGATTTATGAAAACGTGTGTTTTTCATGTGTGTTTTTTGTGGTGTTAATTGTGGTGTTTCTATAACACTTGGGTGCAGTTTAATAAATGTTTTTAGGGCTACCAATTATGTTATGGATTGGTATTGGTATTATTTTGGAATTTAATGATGGATTTTAAATGGGTTTTGTGTGCGAAGCATTGTTACACCCCTTGGGTTTGTTTTATGAAAATTGTGAATGTTTTTTTTGGTTAAACAAAGTGGGAAAAAGGGTGTATATGTACTGTTTGGTGTATGTTTTCACCTAATATGTATTTTTGAAAGGTAAGGTTTTTATTTAAGATGTCAAATATTTTTTTTAGAATGTTTTATACTGTGTTGAAATGTTTTAGCAAATGGAAAGAGAGATGCGAAACTTGCTTGTGGGCTGTTTTGTGTGAGTGTGTTTTGGAAAATGAAATTTATTGATGAAATAAGTATTATATGATATTTTAGTGGGATGTTATGTGAGTAAGTTTGTCTTGGAATGGTTTTATAAATTGTTTTAATGTATTTTTGGAAGTATTAAATAAATTTGAAAAGTATTGTGGGCTATTTTTGGTGTGAGTATGATTTCAAAAGACATTTGAATGAAAATGTGGGTTTCGTGACTTGTGTGATGTACATGTGGTATTTTTTGTTAACTTGTTATGTGGAAATGATATTTTCATGTTCAAATTATATTTCTTAACTTGTTGAACTTATTTGAGAAAAATGGGAAGCTTGGGTATCAAGGTGGGTGGACGTGTACTAGTATGCTGGTGAATCCGTGGGGTTTGGACTCAGTTTCATGTAGCAATATTGACACTTAAAACACTAAATAAACTATGATGATGATTATTGGGGACCACTAGGTTATGGGTATATTCCTTACTAGTGTCTTGTGAAAGAGAACAAATATTGCGATGATTACTCTCACCAAGATACGTGGTACCTAGGACCCACAACGAGTTAGTGCCTAGGGGTTATTTCCTATTGCTTATGCTCATTAGTAACTTTGAGCGTACCGTCAACATACGGTATTGTTGGCTGGAAAATTTTGTAGTGTTGATTTTTTTTAAAAGTGTGGATTCTTAATGATATCCCACTTGAAAATTATTTTAATTTTTAAGTTGCATCTTTTAAAAATTGTAACTAGCATTTCTTGTTTATAAAAAGTTACAAGCTTTTTGTGTTTGAAAGTTTATCACATGGAATCTCTTAGTGGTGGTATCCTACTGGGTTTTGGATCAAACCCTACTTACACCATTGAGTGTAATTATACTTGGTTATTTTTTTTGTCATAGTTTGGGTGCAATTTTTAATGATAGTGGTTCGGGCTTCTAGCAGGTCCTTGGTGGTGAAGTCTTGTGGAGATGGATTGAGGGTGGTGCTCCTTGCCATGAGGGTTCTTGGGATATTTCCTTTTGATATTGTACCATTTTTATAGTCTTGGTGAGTTGTTTTAAACTATTTAATTCTGTTCTGAATTTTTTTAAAAGATTATTTGGTTTAAAAAATCCAGATTCATTTTATTGGATTCATTTGTTATTTTAAGTTTATAAACTCAAGTACATCATTCCAAATTCTTATTTTATGATACCCAAGCACATGTTCCAGCCCATGGGGATTGGGAACACCCTTCGGGCCTTTTGATGGGATAGGTTTGGTGTCAGTTTTGGTGGAGAGCATATTTGGTTCGTGACACTACCCAATTGGGTTTTTATTACCTCACCTATCAGTGGTTTAAGGTAGATCATTAGGTCAAAACAGGTTTATCCAAACCCCTTTAGATTGTAGATGGATGTGAAATAGAAGAAATATGAAGTTTTTTTTGTGGTTACTATGATTATTTATAGGTAATTATGCAATTTTATTAATTATCAGTTGACTTATCAATTCATTCAAATTACTTCCTTTTCGAGAACATATTTCAATTCGGGAAAAGTTAAACTTTTAAATTTATGATATCATAGAATATCATGGGGAACATTATATAATCATATCAGACTAATAGAAATGGTTCATATCTTGGTTGTGGAGATGATTTTAGGATGAATTTGGAACACATTAATAGATAAGTACAATGTTCCTCTCTTTAAGTAAGGGTTAAATCAAGTGAAGCACATAAGTTACCAAGGATATAAAATGGGAAGGAATGTTGGATTTCATCTAGTGATGGGATGATCAAATGAATTTTCTTGAGTTAACTTGTAATAATATATACCACTATACCATTAGAGTATAAATTTTTGAGGCCTTATATGGGAGACCCTACATGTCACCCCTATGCTATATAAGGTTGGGGGAGTCATATTTAATGGGGAAAATGTGTGAGTGGATGATGATAGAGATGATGTATATGATTTATTATTATACCAAGAGAGCTCATATTTGTTTTAATTTCTAAATGGTTCTAGTATTAAGTCCTTAATAGTTCTATGATGGATATCTTGTATTCCCTAATGTCTTATCATGGAAGTGATTTGTGATATTTTTATTTAGAGGGATGCGATCCATGAGGATAATTAATCAATTTTAGATCAAATATATGATAGGGATTTTTTCTTAATGATAGTTGTTTCCCCTACAATTTCACTATGTGCATTATTTCTTCCATATGACATAGCTGAAGAATTATGTGCATTACCCATAATGTTTCATTGAAGTTGGTGGGTTAGGAATGAAGGAAAACCAACTTTGATAGAGAATATAGTGGTGATCATGGATAAGATGGTGATTATCTTAGTGGGTGATATATTCCACTTATGTTCATCCTATGGAAGTATATTAAACTTTATGAATGTTCATGAGTATTTAATAAATATATGTTGTTTTAGTACCCTACCCATTTCATCCTAGATTTTAATTTTAGTTTGAAAATCATTGAAATATGGTATGGTTTATATAATACATTTTTACTATTAGACCATTTTTAATATTTTAAATAATATTTATTAGATGATTCGACAGGCCCACATGAAGATTTATGTTTTGGTGAGCCCTGATTATAATATATATTTTTAAATCTATGTGTTTATAATAATAATTCATTTTCACTAAATTAGATCCTTTCATAGGAAATATATGATCATGGTTACTTCTATAACATGGGTATTATTTTAATATAGGATTAAAAATAATTTTCACTATTTTTTAGGGATTCATCATCATAGGTGGAATAATAGGTTAAATTAATTAAATTGATTAATTACATGATATAACTATTTTGTATTCACGATCATGATACACTAATTTACTCCCTAATATTTAAACAAAATCATTATAAAATTATCATTTAATCCATATAAACCCTAAAATTAATCATGAAGAGAGTGAATGAGATGAATGGAGATCTAAAATATTATTGAATAATCTTCTTCAATTAAATTTTTAGCAGCTCTCTTAACAGATGTGAATGTTATCATAAATTGATCTAAACCCATGTTTGTAATTTATATTTCTCTCTACTTTTTTTTTGAATTAGAGCATGTAATTCCAATAATTATCTTCTTTTCCGAAAATATCATGGGCCTATCAATTTATAAATTCCAATTTACCCTATGAATTATTCAATATTTTGTGTTATACCACTGATTCTAAGACAATTTTCATCAATTTTATGTGGTTATATCTCAAAATTCAATTTTTTATTCTCTTATAGTTCTATTTTTTATTTCATTCACCATTCATTTCATATTAATTTATGATGTTCATTCTAATATGAAATTTGGAAAATTATGATATAATCCTTGGAGAGAACCTGAAACTTCTATTTTTGAAAAAAATACCAGTTGAATATCCTTTTATGGTACTAAATCCATGGATAAGGAATTTTGGAAATTAAAAACTTCTATGGGACATGGAACTATTCATTTGGTCAATTATATTTCATATAATACAATGCATTCCATCACAACACAAAATAGGCTATTATAAACTATGGTCATTTAACTGACTATTAGAATCCCTAAAGGATAAAAAACATTATTTCAGTGAATTTTATCATCAATACACTAATCTAATCTAGTTATTCATAAATGTGGAGTCCTATTTATACAGGCTTCTAAAAATAAAGGTTCACCTTGTTTACATGGGTAGTAACATTTAGTCATTTATGAATCTTCTCTTCAGGGGTATTAAAATTTCCCCCTTTTATAATTCCATGAATTTATTGGGAACCTGAAATAGAAAAATTGAATTATTTTATCCACATCCAAATTGGTATTTTGTTTGATACAAAATTTCATGAACCGACCTCTCGAGGCCATGGACATAGTTATATAACTCCATGAATTTTCTATTGTATAGTGGTTTACTTCCCAGAATGCCAATAACTATTTCTCATAAGGGTCACTAATCAGACTAATGAATATTCTTATAGGCCAACACATATTTCATTAATGAGATTCTTGATCAATCACACAAACTCAAGGAACATCATTAGAGGTTAACCATCATGATTCAAATCCTAAAATTGAATGCTTAATATTAGTTTTATACATGGGTAATCACTCGAAAATATATTTGAAACTCATTTACACGGGTAATATGAATTAATTTTATTTTTAATTTCTTTTAATTGGTGTTATATATTTGGTTAATTATTGAGCTCAATTTGAGGATAGAATGGAAATGAAAATATTATTTCAATTGAGCTACTAAATCGATTGTTGAAGGCATGATTACACAACATATAGTTCAAAAGAACACACACTATATAACTACTTAACTATAGTGCTAGGTTTTTTGGAATATTATAAATATATCAGTGAACGTTGAGTGTATTTTCATAATATATAGTGGGTGGAAGACATTGAACACATAAAATGTGTCCATAGATGTATTTTTTTGTAGTCTTAGACTATATCACTATGTTTATTGGAAGTTGATGTAGGCTTACCACTTGGGAATCACACACGATGTTACATCATATACATTATATATATATAGAGATGATAAGCACCTTGGTATCATAGTTACACACTAAGTCCACTAATGGTCCCACACATAATGTACTCTATTGTATAAAAAAATGTAGTTAGACATTTATTTTCCATGTATCGAAGAAATAAAATAATTTATAGATACTAAGGTGTTACACACCATATAGACCTATAAGACATGTTCTATATTTTTATATCATTAATGTATCATTATAACACATTTTTTATGACTCAAATTCAATCATGTGGGTAGTCCATTATGGGGTTTTCAGGTTTAACATGATGAGAAAAATATTTTTAGTATTCAATTATAGACATGATGTAACGTTATATGAATAGTATTCTTAGATTCATAGTGCTGATGATGTGTTCGGGGGATGATGCACTGAGAATTTAGGGCCATGGAACCACTCCCTCATCTTTTATTTTATACTATCCCCCACTTTGTGTTACACTAATATTGCAATATACACCCTAATTTTTGATGTCCTATTTGTTGATGAGTAGGTTATTTGTTGGGGTTTAAGGGAGGGTAATAGGATTCTATTTTTTTATATCATATTATAATGGATTTTTGTTACTATCATAAATATGGGATTTATAGAGTGATCCACTCCTAATATCCAATGTTGTCTCCCGCATAAGAGCTATTTGGGTTTCTATGAGTCAGTTTATCCATCCCATATTGATAGAGTGAGTTGATTGGTATTTTTTATTCTGTTCTTGTAATCATGGTCCCTTTGTGGGTATGTTTATACTCACCCATGTAAAGGTGTGATTACTTGAACATATAATGTATTATACATGTGGAATGATATTTATAAGTGACCGCAATAGACTGGTCATTGATAAAACTTATTAGTACATTGGGGTGGTGGTCGTGGTCACAGATCATAATTAGAGTTTATTAATCATGCATAATTTCCAGTTTAAGATAAATGATCCACATCCCTACAAGATATAAAATACATTGGGAATTTAAAATTTTCATATGGTTTACAACTTTTTTTTAATAATAATGGACCGGTTTAAGAATTTTATGGAATTAACATACTTATTATGAGATATTTTATGTGGTTGGTAATCTAGGGGGTGTCACAAGGGATCCAAAATGAATCATAGAATGCATGGAAGGATGATATATAATGAAACATTTCAGCTACCACCAGCTGTCTAATGGGAATGACAATGGCCCATGGCCCATCATGGGAACACCATCTAGACAGTAAGCCACCATAGATATGATAATAAGGACTTGCAACAAGCTGGGTGAATCTAGGTGTCCATTTTTAAGTATTGTAATAATGTTAATTTAATAGTAATTCCCTCCTTCATTTTTATAGTGTGTTACATTAGAGGAATGTATTTTTTTGTTCCCTAACCCATTTTATACCCCTAATTATCTCGTCTAATCCATGCGATTCTATAGCGGTTCATCACATAATTTTGAGCTATGATATCTTACTCTATTAACCTTCATCTTCCTCCTTCCTCCTCAGTAATTTATTCATTTGATTCGACTAGTGTTTAGATGAAATATTTCACCAAATCATGGTAAAATCATAATTGTTGATGAAGAATTCATTCGAATTTCATAAAGGACATCCCAAGACTCTATAAACTAGTAATACATCATTTTAAGTGTGATTTATGTTGTGATATGTATATATATATATATTCTAAATATATTTTCATAACTGGGTGTCAAATCAGGTAATTTTTTTGGGATTTTGTGTCACTTATTAACAAGGGTGTGTTGGGAGTGGATTTGACAATATTTATAATGATTCTGGTGTCGTTGGACATCCCAGTGAGTTTAAAGTCTATTATTATAATTTGTTTTTTTTCAAATTATTTAATTAATTGATTTGAGTAACTCAATTATTTATAATGATTTATAATTAATTAAGGGTGTTTCTAGTTCTTCATACTAGTTCCTCAGTTACTGAGGAAATTTTTTCACCAACTTAGGTAGTGATGGATTGTTATGGAAAGAAAGAGAATAACCATTCTTGAGGTAGGGGGATATGAAAATACAATGGTCTCTTGGTTTATTGTATATTTTCTTTTGTGTACCATATTATTATTATCCATTGGCACATTTCTAATTTTATTTTATTTTCCCCATTAGGATGGGTTAGGGTTTCTTCTTCCTAACATTCAACAAGTATATTATAACATACATAATTATTCTATTTTGACACATTAGTCTAAATATTGTTGGTGGACCAACTTATGAATTTTTTTTGGTGGGATTAATTAGATTTCAAATAAAATATGGTTCCTTTTTAATAGGCATTTTAAAAATTTTGTATGAAAATAATGGAAATTCATTGAAATGTTTTGATATTGAAAAGGTTGTTGAAATGGAATTTTGAAACGGGTTTTTGATGTTTTTGGGATTTGGTCCAAGGGAATAGTTTAGAAAATTTTGTGTGTAATACCTTTTTTAAATAGTTTATAAAAGTGTATTTGACATGGAAATTTAAGGGAATTCTTAAGGACTGGTCTTGATTTTTTTTATTTTCACCTATAAAGGAAGATTATATATTTTAAAAATATATTATGATCCCTATTAAAAATGTTTTTGAGTGCATATGGGTTGTGTATATTCTGATGCATATTATGTGTGGGTATACCTCATGTAAAATTTATCTAGGATATTGAAGTGATGGTTGGTCTTGATAGATGTGGGAGACCCAATAAGGGATGGGTGAGGATTAAAATGTGTTCAAATATTGGGACTATGTTTTGATGGTCTAGTTCACTAATGTGGAGTAGGTGATTTGTAAGATGAGTTGTTTTTCCTATTTATCACATCATTGTTTTCTTGATTGTTCCCACCCCATACACTATGGGGATGGTCTAATGTGATTTGTAACCTACTAAGCGCCATTAGGTATAGTTTTCTATGATGAGTGTACCCTGAATAGGGTGTTTTATTGAGGAACTTTTGAGATGTTTCATGAGTTAGTGTGCATGAATGAATTCATGAAATATTCTAAGTGATAGGGTAGTAGTTGCATAAGGGGTTTTTTCTTTTGTGAGAAGGCCTAGTTAAAAAAATCTTGTTCATAGAACCCTATACCCTACAGTCCTTGAATTCAATTAAAATAAATATATTCTTTACATGTCTTGTTTGAAATGAGACAAAGTGACCATATTTTATCAATAAATATTTGAAACATCACTATAGAAATATTGAGTAATATACCTGAAATTAACCATTAATATTTAGTGTTATATAGATATAAGAAAATGTTTTATGTAATATGCACCTTGTAATTATCATCAAATGGAAAATTTTCCACTATATAATAACTCACATAATATATAATAATTCATTAAGTTATCACTCAAAAATCCCACACACAAGCAACTCTTATAGACATGTCATGTGTAATACATTTATTTATAATTTGAGGAAATAAGAACATAATAAAGGTGATCTCAATAACATAGCATGGTAAAAATTATATAGTAATAATCTATGATCATAAAATACACTAAGATGAGCATCAATAATCAGGTAGGAATAAAGAACTAGAAATAATAACTTTTTAGAATGAAAATTACAATATAATATATCTATTCATAACATTGGAAAAGAAAAATATCACATGGATAATAATAAATAGTTCCATAGAGATGAAATAAATATTGAAAAATAAAAAATTATATTCCTTAATCCAATACATCATGAATATAACGATAATGATATTATCATCAGGTACCCATGTCTAGGAAATATTTTGTTCTGGGTATGTGGCACGACCTGAGAACCTTGGTCCATGATTATGGTTAACTACCCCATGGGTCTCATATAATACCTTGGTTGAATTCCCTAAATAGTATTGGATATTATTTACTGGAGTCACTTATCAAAAAAATGAATATCCCTTTTGTGAAATTCATGGTATTTAATTTTTATTTTTCCTCACCCACACACACCCTGAGAAACTTCCTAGGATGACCCCCATCCAGACACATCTCCATTAAAGGATCTCTTAACAATGGAGTTCAAACGAGGTAGGATCCTAAAAATAATAGTGTACCTTATTGACATGGGTAATAACATTTAGTATTTTAAGAACCATTTTTACTACAGTTTTATATTCCCACCACACACCGTTAAATCACCATTCCCTAGTTGTGGATCGAAAAACTCATTTATAGGAAGGGCCATTACACTTCAAGCTTTGCATTGGTTGTAATACATAATATCGCATCCCAAGATCCCAGATACATGAACCTAGTATGTTTTCCCAATGGGTCACTTATAATACCTTTGTTTCCATCCCAACACACCATATGATAATACCCACTGTGATCAATTATTAGAATAATTAGTATCCCCATAGGCCAATTCATGGTCATTTATTATTCTGCATCCTCACTCACACAAAACTTGAGATACTTCTCAGGAGGTCATCTATCATAACACAACAAATGGTCATTATTTCTTAAATATGGATTTAAAAGAAGATATGATCACAAAAATAATTTTTTATCTTTTTGACATGGGTAATTCAATTTAGTTTTCCCCTTCAGCTTTCTTGGGGTGTTACAACAGGTATACATAAAATTACCATTATTTTTTGTCTCATGAATCCTATCAATTAATTAATAGGATATATATATATATACCAATACCCAATTAATAATTAAAATACATTAATTATATTAAGTAATTAATAAAATATAATAAATATAACCAATATTCCTTAGTAACAAACAAACAACTATATTGATATAAAAAGTACAAAATTTTTCAATATTCTACAAATAAAAAACTACAATACTAGAATATTTAATAATCACTCAAACTAAAGATAAAGGTGAATATGGTTAATTCAATAATTTCTATAATGAATCGATTTATAGATTATTATTGAACTCTCTAAAATAAATGGAATAAAAAATATGGCACTCACAGAGGAATGAAATTTCAAGAACATTTATCATTATAGATTGAATATTTGTATGTAAGAAGAATGAACTTATGGATTATTTCTATTATAGATATGTATCGATTATTATTTTTGAAAACATAGGTAATAAATCATATAGTAAAAGAAGAAAACATTATGACAAATAGTTTAATTTCACATTGAAAATAAATATGAAAATAAAACTTTTCCATGAAAAACCTTTTTGAATAAATCGTAATGAATAATCTAAGAATAATTTACATTTTAGAACAATGAATCACATGAATGAATATTAAAATTTATGGGAAATATATTTTTGTAAAAAATTTCTAAATAAAATATTCATTTATTATTTGAAAAAATAAAGACTAATGGATAATGTTATAATTTTCTTTTTAAAGGTCATTTAAAAAATAGTTGGAATGAAATTTTTTGATATATATAAATCATGACATTTTTTTAAAGTCACCAATAATGGAGTCTTAAAAAATACATAATGGATATACAAATAAATCACGAAGTTGAAGATAGGGCATATATCCATGATACATAGAACTATTTAACATTTTTAAACTACATTATTAATAATTGACATCATAAATATGCAAATAAAAAATCCCTTTTAAAAATAGTTTTGAGAATTGAGAGGATAAAATGAATTAATTATTTTTTTAGTTCCCAATTATTTTTTAAAACATTGGTTGGAAGGAAAATATGGTCCTGGGAGAAAATATAAATTTGTAAGAATATGAGTTATTCCTATAAATGTAATAATATTATTTCAGAAAAAATTTGGTAAAATATGTGGCTTTTTATAATAAGAAATAATTTCACTAGTTAAAAAGAGGAAATAAAATTTTCAAAATATAATTAAAGGATCAAAGAAACTTAGAAAACTATATTCCTATAATAACAACTATGACCTAATCTATCAAAAATTGGATCAATTAATCCCAAACGAAACTAGAATATTTTAAATAAAAACCATGGGGAGGATTTTATTTTAAATGAAACATTTAATTCCATAAATTATTATATGATTATAAAACAATTTATTAATGAGGCTTTAGAAAATCCATTCTAAATAAATCTTTTTGTATAATAAGAAATATATCTCAAGTAATTAAATTTGAGAAAAAAACAATACCTTAGTTCTGACTTACACAAAATCAAATGAATATCATCTATTATAAAAAAATTCATCATAAAAATTTAATAAACACATTCATATATATAATCTTTATAAAAAAATTTATAATTATTCCCAACATATATACTAGTTGGTTATTATTTATTTTTAATATCAATTGTGGGTTGTCTTGATATTTTTAAACTAGTTTCATAATATAATTTTTATTCTTTATTAATCTCCATAATTTCATCATTAAAACAATATTTAATGTAATAAAATTTTTTAAATACATTTTTTAATCATTTATATCATTAAATTAGTATTTTTTATGTTTTGTGAATATATAATCAATGTCATCTTACTTTGGTAATTTTAGGTACTGTAGATGATATTTTAATAATATGGTAAATAATAAATATATATTTAATATAACCATAAAAAAATTATGAAGGTTTTATTGGAATATAATAATATAGGTATTTAAGCTGTAATATTCATTCTTGATAGATTTTTATATAATTTTTCATGCAGGTAGTTAGAAGGAACCAAACTTAATCATACCACAATTAGAGGGGTGAGTGTATTCTAGAAGTTGTTTATTTTTATATAATATCATTATGACATAATTATAATGATAATATTTATATTTTAATGTTTTTAATTAGATTTTATGTGGTTTCTATAAATTATAAAAATCCATATGAAAAAGTTACTTTGTGGCAGTTATAGTCCACCTAACGCAAGGTTAATGTTTTCATATCCCATGAATTAAAAAAATTAAGGTGAATTATTATTTTCCTCTTCATATTAAAAAATTTATAATATATTTACCATTTATTTTTCAAATAAATTCTTATAAACTATGAATAATGGTGATGGTAAAAAACTGAAGATGTCGCCTCATTGATGCGACAATCCACATGATGCATGATTGATGTCATTTTATCTTTCTTAGTCGATAGGAATGGATAAATAAGGGTAGTTAAAATAATTTAATAATTATTCATAATAATAATTATACTATGGAAATTATATAACATGGGTTTGGATAATTCTAGAAGGGAAACAATTAGAAAAAAATAAGGATGAAGTAATATTCTCTTTGGGACATTGAACATTGTCTGGATTGAATCCTTTAAAACGAAGGTATTAGGATAAATAATTAAGACATGAGTCTTATAAATATGAAATAATATTATAAGAGGTAAATATAGTAGTGTTTTAGGAATAAATTCACAAGAATGGTTGTGGAATGAGGGTGGTGGAAGTATACCATTTTGTAGATGAAAATGGGAACTATTGTGAACATCCATTATTTTTCAATAATGTAATGAAGATAATCAAGGGACAATGGTTCAATACATGAGAAATAATGGATTTTAGGTTGACCTTGGGTCAATAACACCTTAGTGAAGTATTTTCAAATATGTTTAAAACATATTTGTTTTAATTTATTATTAAAGTATTACTTTTATCAATTTTAGATTTTTATATGGGTTAGTTTTTTACCAAGTAACACTGGTTTTATTAAACATATAAAATTACCTCTTAAATAATTTTTTCAATAAATAACCCATAATTAATCTCAATTTAATCTAATTAAATATAAAAATATGAGAAATTTAACTTTTAAATTAAATAATTTTATATATAGTATAATAGTTTTATAGAATAATTTTGTTTTCACCATTAAGTGTTCTTCATCTTAATCAGTATTGATTACCAATTGAATGGGTAATAATTTATTTAAATATGGAATTAAATATTTCATTAATTCCACTTTGGATAATGGATTAATTATTTTTTAATAGATAATAATTACACAATATTAATAAAATAATTATTTGAAAATAATTGCTTTAAAATTATCATGGTTAATAAATTTAATCTTAGTAATCATAATTTTATGCCCAAAAATTAAATTGAACTTATTATGAATTATGATAATAATTATATAATATAAGAAACAATTTTTTTTATATTTAATTCTTATAAGTGATGATAACTAATTTTAACATAAGTGAATAAAAACTATTTTAGAGTAATATATTACCTAAGTATCCCAAACATTAAACTTTGGTTTTATAAATTAAACATAATAATTTTTAATGATTAATGTCACTAATTATATATATCTTTCATTAAATAACTTTTTTATTATATGTAATTTTATACATACATAATTATAAAGTTTATGGATTATAGTATTAGTAAAAATAGTTCTTCTTCATTATTAACCTAAAAATATGATATTTTAGAAAATCTAAAAAATTAATCTTGGGATAATATTCACATGATGAATAAGAAAATGTTCATTATTTTATCATATTAAAATTACCAATTTTGGGAATTTATCTTTTAAATAATAAAAAAAATATATAGAAAACTTTTTTCCTATGAAAATAACATTTTGTAAAATAAATATTAACTATTATTATTATTATTACCTCCTATTAATTAATATTAACTTTTTTGTGAATATATTATTCATATAATCAATATATTTTAACATTATAGTATTTAGTTTCTTAAAAAACATATAAAAATGATTTTTTAGAAAGATACCAATTTAATGAAAAAATCTATCTTATTAGTTATTTCACTATACTAATATAATTTATTGTTACCTTAGAAATGATAATGGAAATTATTTTTATTTACACATATATTTAAAAATAAACTTACAACTAATTTCACCTAAAAATTTGACCAATACATTTTAATGTCATTATATTTTTCCATGTTACATTTTTGGATTGGTGTTTTATGAGTCATAAGTCATCGCACACATCCGGTTTTAATGGATATAAAATATACAATAGTTAATTTTGGTGTGTTACATTCTCATATAATTAAATATTTTTTTTAATATTTTTAATTCATTGTATCCAAAGAATGAAGTTGCGTTTATCCATAATATAGAAATGGTCTAGGGTCTAATTTCTAATGAGATATCTGAGGTACTATTTTATATTGTAAGAAAGTCATGTTTGGTTATCAAGACCTATATGATAAAAGAAATTTGTGTAATATTTTCATATTCAATAGTGATATATGTTCATAGGTTTATTTATATTTCCAAATATGAAAATTTATACAATTACATTAAAAATAGAGATTATCCATTCCTAAAATAACATCATATTAAGAGGAAAAAACTAAATCTATGAAAAGTAATTCCCATGATGCTTGAAATTTTTTAATTATAATCTTACCATTTGGTTTTCTTATAAATTATATGAAATATAATAGTTAGTGTAAACATACATATCATAAGATAATGGAAAATATATAGTGATGAATCAATATCCTCATCAGTTTTTGTCAATTCATAGGTTTATCCTTGTTCCTGTGGTCTTGGTGGTTCATGAAGACTATTTTCCCCATTTTCCATTGGACTTGTTCATTTATTTTCATAGTTCCCAATATCTATATAGTTGAAATAATTTATTTTTTAAAATATATATTTACCATTCACCATTAAACATGGAGACCTTCATTTTCAAACATATATAAAATTGTAATTCCATTTAAGGAAGACATGAGGTGTTTCTTCCCATGAAATTGACATGTAGGAAATTCTGTATTCTATCCTTTTTCATCATCATCACCCCAACATCAATGACAATCCACGTTTCTATCCTTATGTGTACTTGGGGATTTAATTTTTTTTGTTTCCTGATTATAATTGATGATATCCAATGTTAAATAATTACATAATTTATCTCTCACGCTCTTATGCTATTAGGTTGGTAATGGAGTTAATCCTCACATTCATTACAGAATCCATTTTCAAAATGGTACCATTTGGATCCACCCATTACTAAAACAAAAAGAAGTTAATTTGAGTGACAAAAATGAAAATAGAATAATTATATGATAATTAAATTCAACCACAAAATTTCTTACTCTTAGAAATTATTTCATTAGCTTTCAGTTAAACCTAAATCAAAACTATTTCAATATCATTATCTTTATGCTAGGTTATCTCATAATCATTAATCCAATTAAATTAAATATTAAATCATTTACAATAGTTCATAAAGAGAATGTGATTAACCAAATAATATCAACTGAGGGTGTTTTTCTAGGTGTGTGGTCATGATTCCACTCATCTTGTATAAGAGTGATGATTGAGTTAGTCCTAAAAAATATTTGTTTATTTGACTAATCTGAGTTATATCTTTTAAACATACAAATCTACTTTCTAATATCTAGACAGAACATAATTTCATTTTGTGACACATACTATCAATTTTATCCATACCTTGGGATGTTATAGATGTATACTTATCCCTTAGAATTATACCATTGGATTTTATTGAGTATCTATTATCCAAATCCATAAAAAAAATAAATATTACTTAAAATATTGTATTTTCTAATCGATTCCTTTGATATTAGGATGAACCATAACATATCACCCCATAATAAAATTTATAAAAGTTAAATTAGCCTCAACTAATGACATTATAAAATAAAAAACAGGGTAGGAATTTCTTCCATTATTTCACATGAGAAGATAATCAATTTCAATTACATTTTTAATAGAATTAAAAAATGATGCTCAATTATTGATGAAAATAATGTTTATCAGCAAAGAAGAGGTATATGGAAGAAATTTTTTAACATCATTAGAATTATAAATTTCCCATGGACTCTCATGGGTGATTTTAATTATATTCTTAATCATGATGAGAGACTTGACATTGGTAATTATTATTCCTCAATCATATATTTCAAGGATTGTATTAAAGATATTATTCTATACAAAATTAATATTTTTGGAGCTAAATATACTTTTTATAGAAGACACTTTCATTTTTTTTTTAGTAAATTGGATGGATCTTTTGTTAATGATGTATACCTTAATTTTTAATCCTATGTCTCTTGTTCCACCTTTAAAAAAATTAACTTTTTCTATCACCCTATTTTAGAAAAAATTATTTATAAATTAGACAAGCCACCATTCCCCTTCATATTGAACAATGCATGGACTTCACACCCTAGCATATAACTCCTTTCCAAGAAACCTAGAATTCCTTTAACTTTAGGGATGATGATTCATCTTGTGTTTTAAAGCTAAAATATATCCAGAAAAATATAAAAACTTGGATTAAAAATTTCTTCAGTCTCATTGATAAAAATATTTATTATTAAGATTGTTTACTCATTTGTATTCAAGGTAAGGATACTAGGAGTGATTTTGATCTTGGTATTGAATAGGAAAATAATGCCACACATAATCTGAATGTTCTTCTTAATTTTAGGAAATTCATACAGAGGGAGTCCTTGAAAATAAAATAGATAAAGGGATATGATAAAAACACTAAGTTCTTTAATTCTATTCATAGGGTTAGAAAAATTAATATACCTTTGTCTATTCTCAATGATAATGGAAAATTCTTTGAAAAAAGAGACAACTTGGAAATAGATGTTGTCTCCTATTATATGAAACTCTTTGATTCCTAAAACACCCCAACTGAAACCTTGGAAGATATAATACCTAATCTTGTAACCCAATAGGATAATTATAACCTCTATACCATTCCTCTTTATTTGGAGATTTAAGAGGCATCCTTTTGTCTCAATTCTGGGAGTTCTCCTGGACCATATGGTTTTATAAACTCTTTCTTTAAAACTTATTGGGACATCATTCAAAATGATTTCTATAGATTGGTTAACAATTTTTTAAAAGGTGGTCAGCCTACTCATGGTATTAATGCTTAATTCCTTTCCATCAAACCTACTGTTGAGAATGAAAATGATCTAAATATCTTTAGTCAGGTTGGTCTTGTCAATACCATTTATAAAACTATTAAAAAGAATTATTCTGATAGATTGGTAGGAATTTACTACAATATTGTCTCTACTAATTAATTTGGATTCATCAAAGGTAGGACCATACATGATTTTCTTTTTATATCCTATGATTATGTTAATATTCTCAGGAAACCAACTAGAGAAGGGAAAATTGATATTAAATTATATATCAAGAAATACTTTGACAATCTTGAATGGAGATTTATTTGTGATGTATTAACTAGTCTTGGGTTTAATGAAACTTTGGTTATCTGAGTTAAAACACTTCTATGCTCGGTCCATATCTCAGTGCTGATAAATGGTTCTCTTGAGGGATATTTCTCATGCTCAAGAGGTGTCAAACAAGGTGACCGCATTTTAGTAATTTTTTTATTACCAAGGACTACTCGAGAAAGATTCATCTCAATTTTTTGAAGGAGGAAAAGGTTACTACCATAAGGGCTAGTATAGGTATTTCTACTCCCACTCATCATTTATATGTGGAATATATTAATGTTTTTATTTAGGGGGATAAAAGAAACCTTAGAAACTTGAAAAATTCTCTTTTTTAGTATGAAAAAGTCTTAGGTTAGGAAATTAGATGGAAAAAATCTTTCCTTTAAATTGGTAAAAGAATACTTGTATCCATAAGGGTTAGAATCACCACTAAGTTATAGATTAGTGAAGTTAATATTCCCTTTATTTATCTTGGTGTCCATATGTTTGGGGGAAAACCTCGATCCTTCAACTTCTCTCACATTTTGAGTCCAATTAGAAGTCATCTATCTTCATGTAAAGGAAAAATGATTTTAATGATAGGACAAATTAGTATTGTTAAAACCAGTATTGTTTTCAAATTCATTCAATATTTTATGGTTTACAAATGGATATCTACTCTTATAAAAAGTATCATCACTTCTATAATTTTTTTATTTAGAGTGGAATCATACTCCAAAAGAAAAATGGCTACTGTTCCCTAAAAATAATGCTGCCGTCAATTGATTATGGGGGATAGGGAATTATGAATCTTAGTAAGTTTAATCATGTTTTCTAGGATAGTTTTTTTGTGGAGAAACATCACTAAGAAATTTTATTCCCTCACTCTTCTCATAGAAATATTACTTATCAAACTTAAGGAAAGGTATATGAATTACTTGGAATCATTCACATGGCATACTTTCAAGAAGTCATACTCCAAAATATTTATCTAATCCCACTAGATTGTTAACACTAATTACTCTCTCTATTTATGGATGGAAAACTTTACTAGTAATCCTCTCACTAACAACCTTGTTCACAAGACATGTATTTGGACACCAATGTATCAATTAAAGAGAAATTAGAGATTCCTCTTGATACCCTTCAAACCGAGATTAAAGAAACCATTTTAAATTACAATTTTAATGGTGGTGATGAAATTTTTATTTGGGAACATGATACCAATGTAATGCCACCCTCAAATTCCTTCTATCAAATGGAAACTCATGAGAACATTAAAAACTGGACAAAAAACCTAAAAAAGCTTTGGATTTGACCATCGAAATTTACTCTTTCCTAGAGTGTTTTTAATCTAAAGTTTCCACTGATGATTTCCTTCAAATATTTGGTATAATTATATAATATAAATGTGTTCTTGTAATCCTTATAGAGAAGAAAATGATAAAATCATCATTAGTTGTGTTTTGGCTTCTACCCATTGGAATTCTATTATAGATTTATTTCAGGTTCTACTTCAAGACTATTTCTAGATCAGAGACCACTTGGTTTCTTATTTGCATGTGCAATTATCAAAGAAAATGTATAATCTAATGCATGAAACCTTCCTGGAAGTTATTCATGTAATCCAGAGCAACCTAAATCACTGAATCCATAATGGAGTACCATTCTCTCTACAATCAGGTTTAGTATGCATCATTATAGCAGTAAAAGGAGAAAATTCCATTCAAAATTTTAAATGTGATAACTCTTTTCACCATTTTTTTATTCTTATTTTTCTATAATTATATGTAGTTATAATAATTCTCATATAAATTTGGACATCTTATAAACTATAACAACCCAACCCAGATACCACACACTAGTACCACAAACCGGTCGGTTACATGACCTCAGTTGCACCTCCCTGTACGCTAGAGGCTACTGACTATCAGGGAAGGTCTAAAATCAATCATGGGGAGACTATAACCTATTTTTATAAGAGTCATTCACCATTAGAATAATAGTAGAATAAATATAATAATTCAAATAAGTCTTGGCCCTTCCAACTCATCCATCTAACACTTGGCCCTTCCCCTTAAGCTGTTAAAAAATGCAAAGTCTATTCAGGTATCGATCAGGCAGCCCAAGTAGGGTGTGAGTACTACTCAGTAGGCTACCACCAACAACATATAAAATAGTATCAAATCCAAAGAAATTGTATGAAGTTGTATAAAGAAAATAATTATAATGCATAAGTGAATAATTATCACATTATCAATTAATATTTATTTAACCACATAACCTATAGGTTCCCGTAGACACTTGTATCACAATCCCAACATCAGCTCATGCTGGAGCCCGATGTATTCCCCAGTGATATTATATATGAAAATTCTATTCTTACCATTATTAAAATTCATACTTGAATTCCCATGTAACCACTCAAATATCACACAAAAGAATTTCCATGTTCCAATTATTTTATTCACAAGTAAGATGACCTTTTTACCATTCTTACATATTAACTGTATGACCATTTTCTCATTCCTTTACTCACAAGTAAAATGACCATGTTACCATTTATACTTCTCAACTGAATGACCATGTTCCCAATCCTTTACTCATATGTACAATGACTGTGTTAGCATTTATACTTTTTAATTGAATGACCATGTTACCATTATTTTACACATAATTATTTTAAAAATTTAACTATTAACATCAATTTTATTTCTAATTCAATAATTAGTTGAACAAAAATATTCCATTAGTTAACTCAATAATTAACTAATCACCTTATAACATTACATAATTTAATAATTAATTAACCCCATCAATTTCTCTAGTTAATTCAACCATTAACTAATCACATAAATAATAATAACTAATTTGACGATTAATTAATCGCATAACATACATTAATTAATTCAAAAATTAAATAAACACTTCATTATTATTAGTAAATTCAACAATTAACTAATCAAATCCATTTCATTACTAATTTTACAATTGTTTTATCACATAAACACTCTTAATTAATTTACCAATTAATTAAGCATGCTAAAAAAATATTATTCATCAATTAATTTAATCAATGATCACCACTCAAAATCCAATAATTAATTCAACAATTAAATTTATTAACTCTAAATATCAATACCTTGTAATAAATTCTGTAATTAATTATCTACATATACATAATTCCCAAAATCCCCAATTTACACCTCCTCAGTTAACCAATTCATCCAATTAATTAATTGAATGAAGAACAAAATTTCTAAAAACCTAATAGAAATAATATAATTACATACACGTAATTTAAATCATGACTATGAAATTTGAATTATCGATCATACACCTCAATTGGTTGATGATGATTGCCCAATGAAATTCCCAAAGTTGAGAAACACAAAGATGTAGAATGATAATTGTATATATAAACCTAAATTAAGGATAAATAATTAAAGATCTTTTATATATTGATATTGATCCACAATCCCAAATATAGATTCATTAAATCTATATCTAGATCTAGAAAAACAATGGACAACATCCCACTAAATGAATGAGAGAAGAAAGGCATATGAATGGGAAAACATTGGGATAATATCCACTTACTTAGAGGGATGAACATATTTGATCTAGTATTCAAATTACGAAGATCATAACTTGTAAAGTTTTGTAAATCATCTAGAGAGCTCCAAAATCGTGAAAGAGAACCTAGGGTCGAATGGGGATCAATTTGGGACTAGTTATGGGGTCCAAGTAATTTAAAAACTAAATTTCAGGTAGAATTAAATCCCGTGAATGGTTTTATAGATAGAGGCACACATTTTTCTCTAACTGTACACCTATCCATGTGCCTATAATTTTTGGAGTGGACAGTTACTCTTAAGAGGGAACACAATTTAAAAAACTATGCGCCAAACATGCGAAAGATATCTGTCTGGTGTTGCACTATTTTCTAGGCTGGGGTTCATAGTTTTCTCTAACTGTGTACCAACCATGAACAACCCACTTCTTCCATTTTTATTAATTTTATCCCAAACACAGCCCAAAGTAAAACCCAATCCAAAATTACTCAATAAAAAAAGGGTACTTGAAAACAAATCCAAGACTTCTCCATAAAAGGTCAGGGGTTTACAATCTCCCCACCTTATAACAACTCATGCTCAAGCTACACTCCTGAGCATATCTAAGATTCTGAGACAAAAATATTGGGCCATTGAGACCTCTTATCCATATCCCTTTCCCACACACCCTCCAGAACCTGTCTATGATTACACAACAATCACACTATCGACACGGTCTTTCCCCACAACACTTTTTCACTACGATGAATCACACATATCCTATGATCCTCAAAGTATATATCAATCTAGAATTCAAAATCATCCACATAGATCACATGATAAGGTTCAGGGTGATATCTCTGAATATTTGAAACATGAAATACATCATTCATAACAATTTATTTCTATGGAAGATTCAATTGGTACACTAGTGGCTCGATTCTCTCCACTATCTCAAATGGTCCCATGAACCTGTGTGACAACTTTACCTGGATCCATATCCTACTGTGACCCAACATAAGGGAAACCCAAAGGAATATATGATCACCCTCTATAAACTCTAGGGTTCATTGATTTCTATTAGCATATGAATTCTTTCTACTTTGATCCATAACCATATGCTTCCGAATAAGCCGTACCAATTCCGACGTCTCCTACATGAGACTAAATCCCAAAAAATCTAACTCAACAACCTTCATCCAACATAAAAAGTGATCTTCATATACTACCATATAGATCTTCATATTTCTCCATATGAATAGTTTCCTGATAACTGTTGTTATAGGAAAATTCCACAATTTCCAGGTGTTTCTTCCATGACCCACCGAAGTCTAAAACATATGCTCACAACATATCCTCAAGTACCTATATAGTAAGCTATGAATTACCATATATATGTGGGAGGATCATCATAGGTTGATTATAATTAATTTAATTAATTGATAAGAAGTACCTTTTATGGATTTCTTTCTTCATTGATATTTCTGATCACGTTCCGATGTGATTCGTCATTGCGTCACAGAAGCCAAGTATAGACTTCCTCTAGAGGTGATCCACACATTCACCACGTATCTATGGATGTCACCAAAGGAATATCCAGGTGCTAGTATTGAGAAGACTTTGCTTGCATTTTCCACCTTAGATCTCCTTGATCCGATGGAGGTGGGTCTCTCTCAGTCTTCAGAGCGTTCTTGGAGGATGAAGTTATTTCGGTCTTGAGAGAGTTCTCCAGAATTGTTGTGCACAATGATTATTTTTTTTGAAGTGTGTTGGGGTTGTGAGGATATTTATAATCGGGTTTGTGGTTATAGAGTTATGAAAATAAATAAACGTATTACGCATTTTATTTATTTCATCAACTCTTATTGAAAACCCCATGTCAAATAATTAATTCCTTGACATGCACCCACGCTGATTATAATAAATATCATTTAATAAAATGATATTATTTCCTCCAAATCTGGACTGGAAAAACTACACACCGTGTAATCATTAATACACGGAGTGTACTTGTTTTTCGTTGAAAACTACACGGCGTGTACATTCAATGTACACGATGTGTATATCTTGTTTTCATTTTTCATTTCCTTTCCAAAATGAAAACTACACGGCGTGTACATTCAATGTACATGGAATGTATATATTATTTTTTCATTTTATTGTTCCTCAAACATAAAAAATATTTAGGCTTCCTTGAATAATTATTAAACCACATATGGGAATGCTATTTATTCAACTTGAGATACTTGGATACACTTAGTGTGTGACCCTCTAGGCCTCTTTCTCATTGGCATTAGGTGGGATTTCCTAAAGTCCAAGATTACTGTCTAGCAACGGGTCAAGGCACACAAGAGAAAGAAGTTGATGCTACATTGACATGTCACCTCATACGAATTCTTACTGTGTAATTTAATCCCTTTGTCTCAATATCTCATCAAGCAGGTTTCATGGCAGTGTCATAAACCTATATGCTTGATCCGTCATACTTTGAATTCTATAAATAAACTCGTCATGACACCATGGACATGGAATTTGGGCAATAGTTCTATTTCAATCAAAGGGCCTGAGATATCTACTTCCATAAACATGGAAGGTACAAATCCTTCCTTGACTTATCCATTAACAACATGTCATTCATGACAAACCCAACATACCCAACTTCCCTCCAACTATCTTCATGAAAGTTTTAGTCAGTAAATCTAAGTGCACGAGTCATGACATGAGTTAATGATAATATTCTAGTCTATAGACCATTACACACGCTTGTAGATAGCAATGTCCGATGACACCAATACATGCCGAATTACTACTGGCGGGTCTGTTCTCATAATCTCCCATCTTGGAGATTACCAAGTGCGAACTCAATGAGAGAGAGTCTCATCTTCTTACGAGTACTCGCACATGATGGTCTGTATAATATGTTCCCTATTATAGCATTTCATCCAACCGTAGAACTTTATTTAAGAATATTGTTATATCATTTAAAGGTTATCATCATAGCGGGGATCTTCCATGACCTTATCAGTGCAACAAATATTCCAGGACATTATTATAATATAGTCATGCAGAACAATGAACAATATATAATAAGTGTAAATTCATATAATCAAAGTAAAAAATAGTTGGTTCTCAGGACACCAACCCTAACAAACTCCCACTTGTACTAGAGCCAGCTGCCTATGACTTTTAGTCTGCTAGAACTCACATGATGATCATGTTTCTGCTGAGTCAAGGATTTAGTAAAGGGGTCCTCTATGTTGTCTTCTATGGAAATACTTCTCACTACAACTTCACCTCTCTGAGAAAAATACCTCAAGAGATGATACTTCTGGAGTATGTTCTTTTTCTACTGATGTGACCTTGGATCTTTTTCAAGTTCAACCGCTGAAGTATTATCACAATAGTGTGTGATAGGATCTTTACTGCTCAGTACTAAATCTAGCTCTTAGATGAAGCTTCACATCCATACTACTTCTTTAACTACCTCATAAGCTATGATATACTCAGACTCTTCTGTAGAATATGCGACCACACCTTGCTTTGAGCTCTTCCAGCTCACTGCACCTCCATTCAAACTGAATATTTATCCATTTTGCGACTTCATGTCATCTTGATCAGTCCAGAAACTAGAATCTACATGTCCTATGATGACTAGTTCCTCATCTCCTCCATAAAAGAGGAACATATCCTTAGTATGCCTCTAATAGTTAAGGATAGACTTTACTTCCATCCAATGGCGGTCTCCTGGATCAACTCGATATCAGCCTACCACACTTAATCCATAAGAAACATCTAGCCTTGTACATAGCATAACATACATGACTGACCCAATCACGGATGTGTAAGGGATCCTTTCCATTTTCTGTCTTTCCTCATGTGTATGAAGACACATTTTCTTGGAAAGATGAATTCCATGTGACACTAGAAACAATCCCCTCTTGAACTGTTCCATACTGAATCTCTTTAGTATCTTGTCAATGTATGTACTTTGACTTAGTCCCAGCATTCTCTTGGATCTATCATGATGGATCTTGATCCCAAGAATATATGCTCCCTCACCCAAGTCTTTCATAGAGAAGCATTTATCCAACCATTCCTTAACTGACTGTAAGACAGGTACTTCATTTATAATTAGTAATATGTCATCAACATATACTATTATAAAAACGACTGAACTTCCCCTAAAACTTTTTTAGATACAAGGATCACATTCATTTTTAACAAAGCCAAATTCCGTTACGACTTCATCAAAATGAATGTTCCATGACCTTGATTCTTTCTTTAATCCATAAATGGGTTTCTACAACTTTCATACCTTGTTGGCATCCTTTGGAGTCACAAACCCTTCAGGTTATGTCATGTAGACATATTCCTAGAGGTTCCCGTTAAAGAATGCTGTTTTGACATCCATTTTCCAAATTTCATAGTCATGGTAAGCGGCAATGTACAATAGGATGCTGATGGATTTCAGCATCACAAATGGTGAAAAGGTTTCATCATGGTTAATTCCTTAACACTGTCTAAAAACTTTTGCAACCATTCATGCCTTATAGGTGCTAAATTGTCCCTCCATGTCCAGTTTCTTCTTGGATACACATTTATTACCAACAGACTTTACATCAACTGGAGGATATACCAAAATCCATACTTGGTTTTGGTACATGGAATCCATTTCAGAATTCATGGCTTCTTTCTACTTGGCAATGTCTGTGCCTTCAACTTCTTCCTTGTAGGTAATAGGATCATCATTGTCAACCAATAATTAGTCACCACCCTCAGTGACAAGAAAACCATATCATTCTGGTTCTCTTACCTCTCTCATACTCCTACATAGTTCTTGTGCCTCTGGAACAGATTGTTCTTCCATGGGGCTTTGTGGAATATGTTCTTGTACCAACTCCTGTGGATCTTGAGCCTCGAATTCATTGAAGTCTATCTTTCTCCCACTATCTCTTTTGGATATGTGCTCCCTATTAAGGAATATGGCGTGTCTTTCCACTGTAACCTTTTTATATGAGGGGTTTTATAGGTAATATCCCATTTTTTCCTTGTGATATCCCATAAAGGTACACTTTATACCTTGGGGGTGTAATCTTGTTACCTGAAGAGGCCTTAACAAATGCTTCACTACCCTACACATGTAAATTTGATAACATGGCTTTGTGTCCACTCCATAATTCATATGGAATATCATTTATTGATTTAGTTGGTACTTGGTTTAGTATGTGTGCTGCTGTTTGTAATGCATATCCCCAAAAGGATAATGGAAGACTCACATGACTCATCATTGATCTCACCATGTCCAACAGGGTCCGGTTCCTCCTTTCACTTACACCATTCCACTAAGGCATATAAGGAGGAGTGATTTGAGATAGAATCCCAAAATCCCGTAAGAAATCAATGAAGTCTTGATTAAGATATTCTCATCCTCTTTCTGAGCGGAGTTTCTTAATATTCTTCTAAGCTGATTATCAACTTCATTATTTTATTCTTTGAACAAATCAAAAGAATCCGACTTATACCTCATTAAGTAAATATATCCATATCTACTAAAATCATCAGTAAAAGTTATGAAGTACAAAAACCCACCCCTTTATTCAAATAGAAATGGTCCACACACATATGTGTGAACTAATTCCAAAATCTATTTAGCCCTTTCACCTTTCCCACTAAATGGGGCTTTGGTCATTTTTCCTTGTAGACACACATGACATACACCAAGCAGTTTTAGTTCGAATGAATCTATATACCCATATTGATGTAATTTTGTCAAATATTTCTCATTGACATGACCTAACCCGTGATGTCAAATTTGGGTGTGGTATGAGTCATGTGAATTAACTTTTTCATCGATTTCCAATACTTGGATTGTGTAGTCTAACACATAAAGGACGTTATATAAATGTGCCCCACTAAAACAAATGCTATATTTATAAAATTAGAAACATTCATTTCAGAAAATGAAGATGAATCCATCAGTATCTAATCTGGATACTGAAATAATGTTATTGGTTACATAGGGTACATAATAAAATCCTTTTAATACTAAGACCATCCTAGTAGGAAATGCGAGGTGGTAGTCTCCGACAGCTACAAGAATGAGTCTGGCTCTGTTGGCTGCTCGCAGATCCACCTCACCTCAGCCAATCTTTCTAAATCTACTTGGTTCCTTTACTTATATACAGATTTGAGAACCAAAACTAGTATCTAATACCGAATTGGTAGAAATAGATAGATTTCATTTGATAACAAATGCACATGAAGCTTCCCCTTGCTTCCTTGGATGGGTGCAGTTTTTCTTCCAGTGGCCCTTCTTTCCACATGTGAAACAAATAGCCTCCTGTTCTCTTACGCCCCTTTGATTTTCCTTTTCTTGGAAGAACTTGAAGAAGCTTTGGGATTAAATCTCTTCACCTCCCATTTCCTTTTATTCACCATAAGGATAGAAGGATTTTTTACGCTTTATATCATTTTCCACTTGGCGAATGAGGATAAGAAGATTAGATAAAGACTTCTCAATGCTGTTCATGTTGAAATTTACAGCAAAGTTAGAGAAGCTCTGGGGGAGTGATGCAAGAATGAGATCGATACCCAATTCTTCAGGGAGTTTAAACCCTAGAACCTCCAAGTGCTCAATGTATCCAATGAGGGTGACTACATGAGGCCCAACTGGGGAACCCTCTCCAAGCTTTCTCTGAAATAGAGCCTTGAAGATCTCAAACCTTTCCTATCTTTCTCTCTACTTGTATAGACCATGAAGGTGCTCGATCATGCTATATGCATCCATGTCTTCATGAGACTTAATGAGATCACTAGACATTGATGAAAGCATCTAAAATTGAACGTCGAGTGCATCGCTCAAATGTTGATCGTAGACCAGGAAATCTTCATCACTCACCCCTTGGGCAGGTGAATCAAGAAGTGAGGACTCCAGCACGTAAAAATTTTGTTCATGGCGTAGGATAACCCGAAGGCGACTAAACCATTCCTGAAAGTTACTAACGGTGAGGATATTGTCTTTATCCAGAATTGATCGCAGAGAAAATGTGGTTGATGAGTTTGTCATATTGATTCTGCAAATTAAAAGATCAGATTTATCAGTACCTTTTGATTACATTTTATGAAAAATAATAAATGAATTTATAAATTCTACCACTATTTTATCAAGTCCCAATTGCCCTCACCATTGAACTCGGAATGTTGAGTTGTGATGAAATTCTAGTGGCAAGGATCCATATTCCCCTTCGCATAACCCCAAAAATGGTTGGTCAAGCTATTTGAATGTGTTTAGGTAGGTAGGTATTTGACAACTATGAGCTTACAGTTCCTTGATCAATTGAGTGGACTCCCCAATCCTGAAATCCTGACTTGTATTTCCTCAACACTTGCCTCCATTTTACAACAAGTCTAGAAAGGGCTACTTCTCTTGATGTAAAATGTTTAAGTCAACCTGAAACTTTCATAAGAGATTCCTTTAAAAAAGTAATTTTCCCAACAAAGGTTGGTCAAACACATAGTTTTATTGAGTCTTTCCCTTAATCAAGTAACAGAAGGCTTGGTCTAACTTAACATGGTATTTGCGGGATTTTAATCCTTTATGTGCTGTTTCTCATTATGACATGCTTATTAATATTAAGTGATTCTTACTTAAGTGATTAACCATGTTATGATAATGTTTACGTATAGTCCAGTTTTTATTTTATTCCATCTTTGAATGGTTTTTTATTTCATTAATTATGTGAACGCGACAACACATACATAATAAATAAATCGTGCAATCAGATAGGAATAAAATAATATGGCATGATCATGAGCTTCTATTGGTTATCTTATCTAGAGGTTTTCAAAAGCTAACCCTGACCTAGGGAAAAACACCTTGAACCTGATGGTTCGTGTTTTGAATCTCCCACCTATCCGCCTTTATATATTCTAGGGTTGGTTTTGCCTTAGCTTCAGATTTTGAATCATCTCCTCTATCTTGAGAGATCCTCCATTACACGGGGTTTACTTTAAAGAAACCATGATCACACATGCCCTGCATTTTATAGGAAGAAGGCTCACAGGACAAAGAATTTAAATTAAATAAATTTAAATGAAACCATACACACACAAAGGTTATATGGTCTAGATCATTATCATCCATAGCATGCAACGACATTTAAGCATATTTATTATTCAAATACTTTTAACCATTATTTTATTTAGTATAAGTCACACTTGAATTCAATTAATTATGATCTTATAATTAATCAATTATTTATCTTAAATTCTTGTATGAACTTCCTTGATATTCTTCTCATCCATATTCCTTGTACGGGTCTTTATCCTTTGGTGGAAACCTGATGAAATTCCATTTCTGGAAAGTACACGGCGTGTAGGATATATTACATGGAGTGTATTTGTTTTCACCCTTTATCCAAATTACACGCCAGGGATTTGTCATGTTTTTTGTACTTTGGAAATTTTGGAGTACACAACATGTAGATTAATCTAACATGGTGTGTATTTCCTTGTTACACAGTTACCGGCCTGGAAATCCCGTGTACGTGGTACATGGATTCTCATTGTACATGGTTTCACCTGGGATAGATTGGACCAAATGGCATGTTGATTCAACATACATGCCATGTATTCCGGTTTCCACGCGCCATTCAGTTCTGGTCAACACGGCGTAATAAAAACTTAGATACACTCAATTCACACGACATGGTTTGGCAGACCAGTACTGGTTCGTTGAACCTAAGTACACAGTGTGTATTGTTCACTACACGCCATGTATTCTTGTGTTGTACAGATAGAATGAGCGGCTCCTCCGGATGAGTTCCTCATTTTTATTTTAATCAAAATTAATATTAAAAGGTCATTTCTGTGATGTGAATCGATAAACAAAGAAGGAAGAACAAATCTCGTTCATTCAGTTTTATAGAATGATTTATCTAGAATTGAATCAAATATAAATGCATAAATTATCAACAAAAATTAAATAACTATAATCAATGTTGTGACCCCTCTGATACCACTTGAAGGTCCCGGGCACAGTAGAAGCTCATTGGTGGATGTGCCTAATTGGCCTTTTGTCAATAGTAATGATCAATCCGGGATCAATACGATGATAAATGCCAGACTCCATGGATCAAATCACAGAAATAGACAAATAAGAAGAATATCCTCGGAACCATAAAGGAGTTTCACCATAGGTTGATTATAATTAACTTAATTAATTGACAATAAGTACCTTTTATGGCATTCTTTCTTCATTGATATTTTTGATCACGTTTCTATGTGATTCGTCATTGTTTCACAGAAACCAAGTGTAGAATTCCTCTAGCGGTGATCCAGACGTGCACCACATATCTATGGACATCGCTAAAGGAATCTCCGAGTGCTATCTTGGAGAAGCCTTTGCTTGTTTTGTCCGCCTTAGATCGCCTTGATCCAATGGAAGTGGATCTCTCTCGGTCTTGAGAACGTTCTTGGAGGACGAAGTTCTTTTATTCTTGATAGAATTCTATAGAATTGTTGTGTACAATGATTTCTTTTGAAAACTATTATGGTTGTGAGGATATTTATAATCGGGTTTGAGGTTATAGAGTTATGAAAATAAATAAACCCATTACATGTTTTATTTATTTCATTAACTATTAATTAAAACCCCATGTCAAATCATTAATTCCTTGACATGCGCCCATGCTGATTCTAATAAATATCATATAATAAAATGATATTATTTCCTCAAAATACCGACTAGAAAAACTACACAATGTGTAATCATTAATACATGACGTGTACTTGTTTTTCATTGAAAACTACACAGCGTGTACATTCAATGTACACGACGTGTATATCTTGTTTTCATTTTTCATTTGCTTTCCAAAATGACAACTATACGGCGTGTACATTCAATGTACATGACATGTATATCTTGTTTTTCATTTTATTCTTCCTCCAACATTAAAATGATTTAGGCTTCCTTGAATAATTATTATACCACATATGAGTATAATCTTTATTCTACATGAGATATTTGGATACACATAGAGTGTGACCCTTTAGGCCTCTTTCTCGTTGGCATTAGGTGGGCTTGCCTAAAGTCCAAGATTATTATCTAGCAACGGGTCAAGGATCCTAAGAGAAAGAAGTTGAGTCCGCATTGACGTGTCACCTCATACGAATTCTTACTGTGTAATTTAATCCCATTGTCTCAATATCTCATCAAGCAGGTTTCATGGAAGTGTCATAAACCTATATGCTTGATCCATCATTCTTTGACTTCCGGAAATAAACTCTTCATGACACCATGGCCAGGGAATTTGGGTGACAGTTCTATTTCAATCAAAGGACCTGAGATATCTACTTCCATAAACATGGAAGGGACAAATCCTTTATCGACTTATCTATTAACAAAATTTCATTCGTGATGCACCCAATGTACCCTACTTCCCGCCAACTGTCTTCTGGATGGTTTTCATTAGAAAATCTAAGTGCACAAGTCATGACATGAGTTAATGATAATCTTCCAGTATAAGGACCATTACACACGCTCCTAGATAGCCATGACCGATGAAACCAAGACATGCAGAATTACTACTGGTGGGTCTGTTCTCATAATCTCCCATATTGTAGATTACCAAGTGCGAACTCTATGAGGGAGAGTCTCGTCTTCTTACGATTACTCTCACATGATGGTCTGTATACTATGTGTCCTATCATAGTATGTCATCCAACTATAGAACTTTATTTAAGAATATTGTTATATCATTTCAAGGTTCTCATCATAGAGGGGATCTGCCATGACCTTATCAAGGAAACAAATATTCCAGGACAATATTATATTATAGTCATGCAGAACAATGAAAAATATATGATAAGTGTACATTCATATAATCAAAGTACAAAACAGTTGGTTCTCAGGACACCAACCCTAACATAAGAAATGATCTAAATTTTTCAAATGGTATATAATAACCCAAATAGTGTCATTATTCTAATTTTTCCTTGAGAGACCCCCCAAAAAATCCATGCTATCTTCATCCCACTTCCATTTCAGAATGGGTAATGGCTGTAACTATCCTCTAAGTTGTTGATGTTCATCCTTAACCTACTGACATGTGTATAATCATGTCATGAATATTGCTATATCCCTTTTCATTCTTATCCACAAAAATTCTTAACGTAGGTCATGGTATATTTTGGTCACACCTACATGTACCACCCACTTTGAGACATGAAATTCTTGCATCATATCCTCTAACATTCTCATAGGTACAACTACCAAATTACTAACATAGATGATATTATCATCATCTACCAACCAGTATGAATGTGTATCTCCACATTCAAAGATTTCCCTCAAATCTAAGAATTATAGATCCTTGTACTATCTATCCTTGATCTATATCAATAGTATAAACTCCACTGAAACTGATATGTGAGTCATCTACTCCTAAATATCTTGAACCACCATGTGTATCTAAGCCAGAAAATTCATCATCTTCCATACAACACCAGACTCCTAAACCACCTGAGTCTGAGTCTTCTATATCATGTAATCAGAAAACTTTTCCCCTTTCCGGAGGTATATGCTATCTCAAAATTAAAAGATTTCATATACTCTACCCACCTCCACTACCGGAGATTCAAATATCATTTCGAAAGGATGTAACTTAAACTCTTATAATTCCTACACACTGTAAATTTTTTCCCAACAGATAATGCCAGAAAAACTTCAAGTCATAAACCACAGATTCCAGCTCAAGGACATGCGTAGAGTATTTACCCTAATGTGGACTCAACTTCCAAGAACCATATTCCACAACATGTTCTAACTACATCAATACTACTCCGATTTTAACCCCTAATGCATCACAATACCCTGTATACTCCTCACCTGACTCGGGTAGGATAAAGATTAGTGCGACTGTCAATTGATTCTTAAGTTCCTAGAAGGAATTATAACTTTATTATGACCACTTGAACTTTAACCCTTTATTGTTCAATCCTAAAATCGGCACTTCCAATCAAGATAATAATTGAATTAACCTATAATATTATCTAGCCAAACCTAGAAATATATGAATACCAAAGATGTTCTTGGGATTCTCCAAAAAAACCACTATCTAAAACTTCTCTAGGTCTACTTCCAAACATTCCTATGAGATGATGTGACCCAAGAAGTGTACCTGATCAATCAAAAATTGACAATTAGATTTCTTGGTGTATAGCCAATTCTCTCTTAGTGTACTCATGATGATGTCAAGATATTGGGAATAATCATCATAAGTCTTGGATTACACCAAGATGACATCCAAAAATACAAAAAAAAACTAATCTAGGTATTGGTTAAAGATCCTATTCATCAAGGCCAAAAATATTGTTTGTGTGTTCATCAAACCAAACGACATTAAGATGAAATCATATTGTCCATACCTACTCCTGAAAGAGTACTCAGTATATCAAAAGTTTGAACTACCAACTGATGGTACCCTGATATCAAGTTGATCTTTGTGAACACACTAGCTCTTATCAACTAGTCAAACAGATCATCGATACATGGAATGGTATACAAGTTCTTCACAATCACCCATCTCAACTTCTGGTAGTCAACACACAAGCATAGAGTCCCATCAACTTTCTTAGAAAAAACACCGCTAAACCCCATGGTGACATAATCAGATGGATAAAACCCTTATCCTCCAATTCATCTAGATAAGTCTTGATCTCTTGAAGCACTTTATGTTCCATTATGTACGGTGGAATAGAAACCAGCTCTACCCCCAGAAGAGCTCAATGGTGAATTAAATATCTCTCTCAGGTTATAGCCCTAATAAGTGTTCATAAAATTCATCTTGAAACCAGTCCATTACCGGTGGAAATACATCCTTCCTTAAATCTCCATCATCTAGCATTAAACTAGTTACTTGGGCTATGATCTCTCCCAGTTTCAAATTAATTGGTCCTGCTCGTCTCACCTAGATATCCCATTATCCATAGTGTATGTAGTTATCATCCTTAAGATATGTAAAATAAACTCTCATATGGTAATAGTCAATGTGGGATTATTATGCTACTGACCAATCCATACCCAGAATGAGGACAAATACTAACATGTAAAGAATTTATTGATCCCATATTAAGTGATACACTCCAACCTCGAGAGAACACCCTTTTCACAAGTATTTGTCTCTAGACCTAACTTCAAATGACGTATCTATCCTTATGAATCCACTAAAAAAGTCCACCTCTAGGCTCAAACCATTAAAAAGTTTTGTAGAAATAAAGGAATGAGAGGATAATATATAAAATAAGGAACTTGAAAAAGTAGAATCAATTAGAATAGTACCACTCAATGTCGATGGTATAGACTCTCTATCCAAAAGTATAGCCTATAAAGAATGAAAATTTCTTATCCCTATTCACTGTGACACTGACTGAGTCCCATGTGGTACACTACCCAACTGATATGGGTTCTCTTTCCCAAAAGATTCAAGTCTATAACCTATACCACAATTTCTAGAAGAACTTGACCTGCCTGACTGATATGGCATAGAAGATCCCTTTCCCACACTCTGATTCTTTAGTTACACCATCATTACCTATCAATTGGTGGGTCCTATAGAACCTCCGCAGATGTCCCATCTTTCCACAATAATGTCACTCTACTTGTGGTCAGGGAAAATATATTTGAAAGTGTCATGAACTACCACACTTGTGACAGATCACTCTTGTAAGATCATGATAGGCAGATCTCTTTGTATGTGCACCCTACTTTCCACTTCCCTAACTAATTCTATAGAAGTAATGATTCTTTCTCTCAAAATTCATACATCCTGATCATAAAAAAATAGATATATTTCCTACACCAGAAGACTCCTTTAGGTTTCCCTTAGTTATGAGATTTTGATCCTCCACCTCCGAAAAATTATTTAATCTAAAGAGGTTAACCTTGGAATTAATCTCACATTTAATTCCATCCTTGAAACACCTCACCATAGATGTCTCATCCCCCACCAACATTAGAGAAAATAATTTCAAATCACTAAATAATACAACATATTCCATCATATACATACTCCCTTGAGTGAACCTCATGAACTTAGATAATTTTTCCTACCTCATCATCACTAGATAGAAGTGCTGCAAGAACTTCTCCAAGAAGTCCTTCCATAACATACCTCTAGCCTGTACAATTTTCAACTGAATGCCCCACCATCCCTTCTCTGATACTCATATCTTATAAGAAACCAACATGACCCTATTATCATCTAGAGTCTCTAAGTGGTCAAGTATAGTCTCGACGGACTCCACCCAAAACTGAGCTCTCTCAGGTCCACCCTCTCTAGTAAAAGTCATACGGTGTTGCAACTGGAACTCCCTTATCAGACCAGATATTCACTTCACAACCCACCATGGGTCTCTTCCCATGAATTTCATGAAGCAATAAAATTTATCTCAAAATTTCTCCCATGATTACTTGGATGGCACTACCAGTGCCTCCATTTCCACTACTAGAGGACCATCCCTATCCATGACCTCCAATAATCCTCTCAACATGCATGGTCGTGGAGGCATATTCTCTAACACAAAAAACAGACAATTTAGGAAACATTTCACAAAATAACATGTTTATTTAAGAGGGAAACACAATAATCCACAACCAATATTTTTCCAAACCCTCACAACACAGTCAAAACTGATGCGCTATCACTACCCTTAACCATCCTACACCTTGGTCCTATTTACCAAGGGTAAACACATTCTAATTATTCATGTTTTTCTTTTAGACACTTGTTTATTATCATTTTTTATAATTTTAAAATATTTCTCAAATTCATTATAGGAACTATTTTCAATTCAATTACAAAAGAAAGGAAAAATAATTGAATTTCAACAACTTACCCAAAACCCATTTTCCGTGTGTGCTTAAAAGGATGCATGTTAAACATTAAATCCTGAGTAATTAGAATGATGCATGAAAATTCCACTCCCGTTCTATTCTGGGCCATGATTTAGAACTCAAAAAATATCAATAATAATTACCACATCACACCACAAGTTCTTCACCCATGGATAAATAATATTCAACTTTATCCAAAAAACCACAATAACAACAATCCCACTGTAGAAACTTGGGTTATCCCCCATACATGTGTTAGCTATTCCCATGCACGAACTCATAACCAATGATTTAATATTCCTAGTCTCCTATATAAATTTCTCAAAAACTATGAAAGAAGAAAAAGAAAATAAAACTGGGCTCTGAAACCACTTTGTAACATCTTGACCTGGACGACACAAGCTGGTGCCCCAAGATGGTCAGTTACATGACCTTAGGCATGCCTCCCCATATGCTAGAGGCTGCTGACTAGTAGTGAAGGTATAAAGTCAATAATGGGGAGACTATAAATTATTTTTATCAGAGAAATACCCAAAAGGAAATAAATAAACAACAAATAAATAACATATAACCATAAAAATTATAATAACACTTGATATAATAAGAAATATATACAATATCCAACTAAAATTGAAAACATTCTATGCTAATGTAGGTGTCAAGTATAGAAAATGAAACTCAAAAGAAATACACTGATGACTAATAGGTGGGTACTGAACAACATTTGGTTCCCTAATCCATGATCCATCCCAATTCATCCATCTAACAGAGGGTCATTTCCCTTAACCTGTCTATAAAAAACAAAGTCTATTCATGTACCGATCAGGAAAACTCAGTAGGGTGCGAGTACAACATAGTAGGACACCATTAATTATTTATAAAACAATATATAGTTAAAAGAAAATGTATGTTTTTGTATGAAGAAAATAATTTAAATTAATAAGTGAACAATTATCACATTATCAATTAATAATTATTTGACCACTAACCTCTAGGTTCTCATAGATACCCATATCTCAATCCCTAATTTGGTTTATTACAGATCCCAAAGTATTCCCTAGTGATATTATATCTAAAAATTCCATTATTACCATTATTAAAATTAATGCTATAATGCCCATGTTACCACTCAAACATCACACAAGATAATGACCATTTTCACATTCTTTTATTCACAAGTAAAATGAACATGTTAACATTATTAATTCTCAATCGATTGACCATGTTACCATTCCTTTACCCACAAGTACAATGAACATGTTACCATTTATACTTCTCAATTGAATAACCATTTTCACATTCCTTTACCAAAAAGTACAATGACCATGTTCCCAATTATACATCTCAATTGAATGACCATGTTACCATTATTTTACACATAATTAATTTAGTAGTTAAATATTAACATCAATTTCATTACTAATTCAACAATTAGTTAAACATGACTATTCCATTAATTAACTCAATAATTAAATTATCACCTTATACAATTAATTAATTCAATAATTAATTAATCCTAACATTTTCACTAGTTAATTAAACCATTAACTAATCACGAAAATAATACTTATTAATTCAAATATTAATCAATCACATTAAATACATTAATTAATTAAAAAATTAATTAATCACTTCAGTTATATTAGTCAATTCAATAATTAACTAATCACAGTAGTTTCATTACTAATGTAACAATTAGTTTACCACATAAATACTCTTAATTAATTTCATAATTAATTACATGTGCCAAAACAACAATTTTATTTCTCAATTAATTTAATCTATTATTACCACTAAAAATCCCAAAATTAATTCCATAATTAATTGTCTTAATTATTAATATCAACACATCATAATTAATTATACAATTAATTATATCTAAATCCATAATTCTCAAAATCCCGGATTCACATATCCTCAATTAACCAATTCACCCAATTAATTATTTGAATCAAGAACACAATTGATAAAAACCTATTAGAAATACTACAATTACATACATGAAATTTAAATCATGAAAATGGGATTTGATTTATAGACCAACTACCTCAACTAGTTGAAGACAATTTCCCAATGAAATTCCAAAAGTTGTGCCACACAATGACATAGAATGAGAATTGGATCTATAACCCTAAATAAAAGTTACAAAACTCAAGATATCTTAGATCTAGATATAGATCCACAAGACTATATATAGATACATTAAATTTAGATCTATATCAAGAAAAATAATTGAAAACATCCCACTAAAATAAAGAGAGAAGAAATGTGGATGAATTGGAAAACATCAGGATAAGATCCACTTATCTGGAGGGATGAAGATCTTTGATCTGACCTTTTAATTTTGATGATTAGTGGTAAGAAAGTCTTGGAAATCATATGAAGATCTCCAAAATCATGAAAGACCACCAAGGATCTAATTTGGGGTAGATTTTGGATTAGTTAGGGGTACGGGTAACAAAAAAACTAATTTTCATGTCAGCTTAAAACCAACACATGGTTTTCTAGGATGAGTCCCATGGTTTTCCCTAATCGCACACCAAACTGTGTGCCTATTATTTATATATGTACATGGTTACTATTAATAGGTTGAATGATTAAGAAAATCATGCACCAACCATAAGAAAGATCTATATCCAGTGTTTTATAGTTTTCTGGGATGAGACGAACTATTTTCTCTAACTGTGTGCCAACCATGAAAAACCCCATTTTCATTTATTTTTCTTAATTTTCATCCAAACGTACCCCAAATTAAAACCCAAACCAAAATTACTCAAAAAACAAATAAAATAGTACCAAAAAATGAGTCCAATACTTCTCTAAAAATGTTAGAGTTTTAGATGGACCACTCCATTTATTGGTTGGATAAAATATAAAATAGACGATTCTTCAAAAGGTAATACAAGTCCATCCAGATATGGTTCTATTTTCAAAGATTAAACAGGTTGTACAAGAGGTTGTCTCTTTGGACCTTTTGGATTTTCAACTTCTCTAGATGTTGAAATTCTTGTAATTATAAATGCGGTTAAAGCGGTACAACAACCTGGATCGTCAAATATATGGATGTAATGACACTCTACCACAATAGTGGAAGAAATTCTAAATGTTTGAATTCATTTGTCTTATAAAATCACTTCCATATTAATTATATGCATGTAATATCTTTCATCCATGAATCAAATTATTACACATATCATTCATGAAGCAATTTTTGTGGCTGATGGCTTGACTAAAAAAGGATTAACAGTTAGCAGATTGACCTGGATCAATGATGTTCCTAAAGATCTTTTTTCTTATTGGCATAATTACTATTATAAAAATCCACACTTTATCCTTTTTTAATTTTATTATATTTTAATACCAGAGGCTTTCCATTTTGGACATGTCCTCATTCTACCAAAAATAATAATATAAAAAATAATATAAAACCTAAATTTTTTCAAAAATTAGTGGACCAAAGATACACTCCTAGAATCTGGTGTGACTAAAAACATTATTTACAAGATGATATTGAAATCAACCGAGGTGATCCAATTTTATCCTCCAATATTTACAATATTAACAAAAAAATATCATGTCACATAAATTCAATGAAATTTTTATAATTTCCATTTTATAATGATAGGAAATAGATGAAACTAACAAATCTAATGAATTTGTTATCAAATAAATATTTTTTTAAAAATATAAGTAACTACATAATCCTTAATAAGTCATTTTCATCTCGCAAAATTTTTTCCAAACATTCTACTATTCTAGACATGTGATATGTAATACATGACATAAAAAATTAGGGAAATGGAAAAATATGATGGGGGATTTCAAAAAATCAGTACGGGTAAACATAAAATATAGTAATCAATGATCCTAACTGATCATATGATGAGAATAAATAATATCCCATGAATCAATAACCAAAAGTAATGCAATAATAAATTGAAAATAAAACTATAATATATCTATGGAGAATATTATAACTGATAATATCACATGTATAATAATAACCATTTAATTTTAATGAAATTTATAATATCAGATAGATAATTGCATTACTTAATATATCATGATCTTATCCATCATGATTTTACCATCAATTCCATGTGTCTAGGGAATTTTTCTTTAAGCTGGAATAAAAAAATACCCATGGGAGTTTGTATTATGTGAAGCATTGGTCCATCAATGGGATATCAATACTGAGCCCCATCCATCTTTAATTAAGTCCAATGTATTCACAATGTGAACAAATGAATAAACTATAAAAAATGTAATTAGTATTCCTTTGTAATAAATAATCTCATGTATTAATATAAAATGAAATAAAATTGTAAATATTTCCGCAATATATAAATGTTGTATCCTTAAATGTATGAATGAAAAAAACTAACAATATATATAGAAAAGAGTGGATGATTAAGGTAATAATTTATTCAATCTATTTATGTATGAAAACTTTAAAAACAACTATAAATCAAAAGAATAAAAAATCTTGTATTCATTGAGGAAATGAATTTTAAGAAGAATTATCATTATAAAAAGAATATGGTTAGGTAAGGGAAATTTAGTGATGAATGATTTATATTATGGATATTTTATGTTTTTAATTTATGAAAGCATAGGTAAAAACATCCATTTTACATAGAATACTTTTAGAGGAATATTAGAATTTAATTTTTAATTGCTTAATATAATTAACCTTATTTCCATGAAATAACTTCTTTAATAAAATTACATTAATTATAGTAAAATAATTTTATTTTTCAGACCATGAAACATGGGAAATAATATTACTAATAGTGGGGAATCCATTCTTCTAATAATGATATAAAATGAAGTTTAGTTCATATTTTGTTATAAATAAAGACTCAATAAAAAAATCCGTAGTTTCTTTACAAAAGTATTTTTCAAAAAACAATTCAGAATAAAATGATGTAGATATATTAGATATTTCATTTTTAAATATATATAAAATATTGGAGTCTTGAAAAAGACATAATGTTTTTTTTGGGAAACATGGAGTGTAATAAATGAAATATATCAATGATATGTAAAACCATTCATTTTTTGAAACACCTTTTTTGAAAACCTAGATCATAAGTAGGGAAATAAAATTTTCATTTCAGTAATATTGATGAGAATTTCTAGGTTAACATTAATTAATTGATGTTTTAGTTCCAAAAAAAGAGATTAAAACATTAGTACGATGAAAATGTGTACACGGAAGAAAAGATTCACTTGTAATGATGTGAGTTATTCATACAAATGTTATAAAATTATTTTAAACAATATTTTTTCAAAGAGGTAGTTGTTGATAATGAAAAATAATTTAGAGATATTTTAGGAGGATACACCAATAAAAATAGGGTGATGTTAGGATCAATGAAATCTTGAAAAGTATTTTCATTTTTGAAAATTTTTACCCAATTTATTGGAAATTGATTCAATAAAATCCTTAAGACATAAAAAACAATAAAATGAGAACCACATGATGGATATGATTAAAAATGAAACATTAAATACCATAAATAATAAAGATAAAACAAATAGAAAATATAAAAGGTGTAGTAGATACACCATTCCATATAAAACATTATATATAATAAAACATATGCCTAATGAAATTAAACTTGAGATAAGACACCCATACCTGAATTATTGACCGCCACTACAGTTCCTAATATCCATTATAGAAATAAATAAATAATAAAATAAATCATTTCAAAACCTTACTCAGATCTATTTACAAATTACACTTAAATATTATTCTCCACATTTTAAATTTTTAGTTATTATATAATTTCAACACCGAGTGTGTGTTATCTTAATCATTTTGGTCTCAATTTTAATAGAATTTTTGATCATTATTTTTATAAAAAAGATAATCAATCCTAGAAACCTTAATGTTCAGGAATATATATTATATATTTATTTATAAATCTCTTATCTCATTCAATTAGTATTTTAGATATTTTTTGTGAAAATGAAATCATTTGCAGTTTGTTACAATATTTTTAGGGAATATAGATGAAATTTTAACAATAAGTTAAATAAATAATATATCCCTAAAAGAATAATAAAATCATTATTTTCCTACTAAATTAATGAATATTAGTATTTATATTCCCAAAGTCATCTATGATAGATTTTAGAACATTGTTCAAGAAGGGAATTAGACCGACACAAACATGATCATAACATAATTCCTTGGGTGAGTATGGTTATCAAAATTTTCATTTTGATATAATTCCATTATAATAAATATATATGTATATTATTTAGATTTTTTAAAATTTTTGATTTATGTTTTATGTGTTTTGGATAAATTATTAAAATCTTGATGAAAAATTACTTCTTTGTGGAGGTAGCCCTCATAATGAATGATTAACATTTTCAATTCTACAAGAATAAGACGAAATAAAGGTGGATTATAATTTTTCGTCATCTTAATAATTATATAATTTATTTCACTTTAATTATTCAATTAATTCCTTAAAACTAGTTAATAGAGGTGGTGGTGAAAAACCATAGATATCGATTCATGGAGGAGGTTTTCCACGAAACATATGATTAACATTATTTTTGTAAGTTAATGGAATGGAATAAAAAGTGTTGAATAAAACTAAAATATAAAAATTATACTTATGTAAATATATAACTATGTTTAGGAAAGGATTGGAAGGTAAATATAAGATGAAAATGATAGTAATTAAGTAATACTCACCCTAGGACCATAAAACGTCTCACAAAAGTATCCTTATAAATTAAGGAAATGAAGTAACAAATTGATACCATATTATTATAAAAATTATAGGGGTTTGTCTAAGGATTAAAATTATATTTTTTTAAGAAGATATCAGAAATAATTAATGCGTCATAAAGGGGAGGGAGTGTCCCCTTTTATAAGTGAATAAAATGGTAGTTTAATGGAGACCAATTATTTTAATATAATGGAATGGAAATATTCTAGGGTATGTAGTTCCAATGATGAGAAATAATGTATTTTTTTGGTTATCTAGGGTTGAAATAGCTTCAAAGAATTATTTTAACACAAGTTTTAAACATTATGGAAGTCATTTTTTATTATATTTTTACATATATTTTTTTACCAGGATAACTTTTTTTTACCGAAGTAATATTTTATTTTCTAAATATATAAAATAAAATATTAAAAAAATATTGGGTGACATAAAACTAAATTTTATCTCAATATAATTTTGTTCTGTATCTATTTATCTTAAAATTAACTTTTAAATTAAAACATTTTATATTTAGAATAAAACTTTTGTAGAAAAATGTTGTTTTAAACATTAAGTGTTCTTAAATTTATATAGTATAGATTACCAGTTGAATGAGTGGAAATTCATTAAAATGTGTAATTTAGAATTATATTGATCTCCCTTTTGATAAGATATTAATTTATCTCATATAATAATAATTATACAATAATTATAATTCAATTCATTTAAAATAATAGTTTTATTGTGATCATAATTACTAGCTTTAATATTTATAATAATACTATTATGCCCAAAAATGGTTTTTTATTTATTATATAATATGGTAATGATACTATAAAATATGATGTCCATTTTATTAATTTATTCTTAGAAGTAATTAAAACTAATTTTAAAATAAGGGGAAATGAATTGTTTTTAGATTAAAATAATACTTTTGTTTCCCAAACGTTAAATGTAGTATATATATATATTAGGTGCTTAGGGGTATAATTACATTAAACACACATACACACACACCACACACACAGACCAAAAAGGCAGACCATAACCCCCAAGGGATGGTCCACCCATCAAGACTTATTAATTCAGTATATGGCCCAAAGGACTAGTGGGAATGAAACCCATTACATTTCCCAAAGGCCCAAAAAATAGACCAAAGGCCCACAACTGAACCAAAGGCCCAGTGCAGCATCATGCTTGCATCATGCCTGCGTCACTACTTGCTTGTGTTATGCCTACCTCACTGCCTACCTACATTATGCATGCGTCACCACCTGCCAGTGGAAATTCTCTCCCACCTGAATTTGAATCTAGGTTTGATGTAGGATTATAGGGAGCATTTACCACTCTAGAAATCCCCCCCAAATCCAACAAAACATTTATAAAATTAGAACTGTATTTTAAATTATTAGTTTTAATATATAAATACATACATATATATATATATATTTTAATAATAAAAAATATAATATTATACATGATATTTAATTTATTATACAGTTATAAATAATATATTATTTGTCAAAATATGTTTTTTAAACATTCTCCTAAAAATAAACCTTTATATAAAAATCCTAAGAAATTATAATATGATAATACATAAATTAGAAATCTAGAAATGAAGAATAATTTACAAAATTCCAATTATAAAATTTGAGAATTTATCATTTAAATAATAACGTAAAAAATATGATGAATGATTTTTTCAATGAGAAAAAATCTTTAAATTAAAATATTTACTATTTCATTCATATTTTTTATAAAATTGTAATTAAATTTCTATTAAAGTTTTATTCATATAAAAATATATTTTATCAATAATTTATTTAGTGTCCTTACAACCACATTAATTATTTATTTTTAAAAAGGTTATTTTTTAAATCATAAATTTGTATTATTAGTTATTTTCCTACTATAATTTAATTTATCAATGCCCTAACATTGATTCTGTAATGTAATATTATTTATAAATAATTTTCATAATTATGTTACAACAATTTTTACTATAAAATTCTATGATTATATTTTGAAGTCCTTATATTATTATATATTTATTTTATTATTTAGTGTTTTTCATGTTATGATCTATAAAACACATTAAGTTTTCTAAGAATAAAATTTAAATTATTTTTTGGGAGTTATGTAGAGTGATAGGTAATGGATTGATGGACACATAAGCAATGTACCTCCCTTGATTTATAATGGATGGTTTGAGGCTCATGGATATATGACTATTCAATATTCCTTCAAGTGGTGGGTGGAGGCTTGTAAGAGCCCCCACCAATAGTATATATGTATGAGCATAAAAACATCTATGTTGAAATCTGCCATGTGTATTTTTTTATGGGTCATGTTATGGTATGAGGTGAATTCTTCCTCCCATTATGGTGCCAAATCTAGTACTGAATGGGTTATGGTTTGAAATAGATTTCAGTATGGCAAGGAAGCCAGTATCGTATAGATTCTTGAAAGTGATGGATCCCATAACGATATAGATTTAGGGTTTCTTATATGTGTATTATGTTTTATATTTATAGGTGGGTGGATTTTGATGGATTGTAAAACACTCTATATATGTATTTCTTATACATACACTTGGTCACAATGGCACATAGTTAGGCAAAAAAACTAAGGATACCTATTAGGAATTTTAATTCACCCCTACCTATATACACAACAAGTGTATTGATATTAGTGGGTAGATATTATTGTGTTTTCTTAAGAAACATGTATAGAATGTAAAATGAAACTTTTCTCTAATAAAAAAGGTTATGGTGGCTATTATTTTATCAAAGATCATATATAATGCAAGATTTTGGTTAGTATGTATAATTATATGATTATATTTTATTATTTGTAACTATTTTTTCATAATATCGATTAATTTACTATATTACTTTCAAGTAAGTGGATTCCCCATGGTATCCTACAATTATGGCTACAATTTCACGGGATTTCATTATAAGGACTTGTCAGGCATAATTTTAGTTAGAAACTCATCATAACCTGAGAAAAATATATTAGAGGTAATTGTATCTCCATGACTATATTATTCCCTCTTCATTAGATTGTAAAATTTAGAAAATTGGGAGGCATGTATTATGTCACATGTAATCCCTACTCGATCATCATTTGAGAATCTCGGGATGAGGTGTTACAAAATGGTATTTCAAATTATTTTTTATTTGATAGTATAGTTATATATGGATATATACTATGAAAAATTGAGTTATAGATAGAGATAAATCTTGGATAGAATGATATCAGATGATAGTATTTTTGGATTTGGGATTTGGATATATTAATTTTTTATGTTTTCACACCATAGAACACAATTTTTAGGAATATTGGATTTTCTATAAATACTATGTTATAAAAAAAACTCATGTGGTGGAATTAGGTAAGAATTAAATGGTTTTGATAGTAGATTATAATTGAAATAGATCAAAGATATGGTGATTTTTAAATGGTTTTGTATTTTCAGGTTATGTGAAAATTAAGGTAATGACTTTTGAAATTAGAATTCAAAATGGTTTTATCAAAAAATAATTATTTTTAGGATAATGGAATTATTATTCTAAGTAATTCATTAATTTATAATTTTGATGAGACCCCCAGGTTTCCAAGGGGTTTTTGGAAAATTTGGGTGAGTTTTAGTTCGTATAAAATCATTCAGAATGGTGGTTCTAATAGTAATCAACTTGTCCCATTTGAAACCATTACAATTTTATTTTTTTATGTTGGTGGGGATAAAAATTATATTTTAATTATGTTCATGACTTATAAATCATGTTTGATTATATACCACCAAGTTAGGATGGAGGGTAAGATGAGATATAGTTAGCTGGTATTGTTTTTAGAGTTTTTTTTGATGCATGTGAAAACTAGTATGATGCATTTTTAATGGTTAAAAATGATATTTCAGTGTGTCTACATATGTGTTTAGTGGTTATATCATAATTTTTTTGTTGGGAACCTCTTATGGTGTGATCATGTGGTGGATTTTTGAGATATCCACATGTGGGTGGATCGTGTGATGTATGATTTACATGGGGCTCAGCTAGATGGATGTTGATTTTGTGTGTCTAGGGACATGACCCATTGACATGATTTTAATGATTTTGGGTGTTATACCACATGATGTGTCTCTGATGAATACTCAATTAGGTCTAGAAAAATAACATGTTTAGTGGGTTATTATTATTGGGAGAATCATATATTGAAATCATTTTTTAGTTATGTGTTATAATGGAGAGCACCATAAGGCTCGGGATGTGTTGGTGGTTGACCCTTTGTTTTTTATGATTGAAGGGTGTATTTGGGAACAACCATGTATTTTTTAATAAGTGTTATGTTTTCATTAATGGATATGGAAAATTAATTCCTCAAAAGTGCAGAGAATATAATCAGTTGATAAGAATAAGCACCACATGTCTGGTCATGGGTTTAGTGAAATTATTTAGTTTATGATTGACTTAGTAGTGGGATTCTAATGAGCAGATTGAAATGGTTTGAGAAATCAGGTGTATTGATTGTTGGAATTGGTTCATGGTTATCGAGAATGGGATGATGGTAAAGTGATATGAGGGTGGGCCAGATCCAATGAAATTCCATCCATATAGAGGATTATGTTTGTAATCTATTGTAGAGTTAATTGATAATATGCTATGAGTATCTTTTCCAACCCTGGATTGTGTGTTTTGATGTGGTAATGCCTCAGTTAGTAATGAATCTTGGTTGATTATAGTTTTGGTTTATTGTTGGTGATGTTGAGTGATTTTGGAGAAAATTTTCCTAGAGAGGATGAACTGGTTCTATTATATGTAAATGGATGTTGTAAGATGGAAATCACATTAGGAATTTCATTTAGGAAATTTTTGATGTTATTCATGAATCAAATCCAGAGATCAGGTAGAAAACTAGTGTATTGGGTTTTGATGAAAGAGTTATGTATTGAAAACATTATAGGTGAGCCATAGAGAAATATTTATATTTTGAAACCATGGTAGGAAAATATTTATTATTGAAGGACTAACACAACATATTATGTATGATAATCATTATGCTGGGGAGTTTGTAATGAACTATATAGTTATGTGTTGGAAATTCAAATAGGAATGTGATTATTCCATTGTTTGATGGTGTTTTTATAATCAAGGATAATAATGTCAATCTAAGGGTTATAACATCACTATGTGTGGATTTTTAATGTGTTATGAATCCCTAAAGGTTTCACAGTTCTATGAGATGGAATTATAGGAAGGATGAGTGGATAGGGAATATGAATTTTTTTTATGATCCACCGAATAATAGGTGGTATAACCAATGACCTAGATCCCTTCATTGTATCATAGATTGGATGGTGGTCCATCAGCTAGAGGATGAGGCCTAGAAGTTAACTGGTTGGCTCTTGGTGTCTTTAGTTAGTGATGGTGGATTGATAATTTATAATTTATTCACCTTTATTTTTATATGGGGTCCATCTTAGGAGGTTTATTTTAGTTGATCCCTCTCAATTTTACATCCAAAATTTATCCCAATTTTATTAAGGTGATTCTAAAGTGTTTCATTCGATCATTTTAAGGTAAAATATCCTCCTATTCTCTCCTTATTTATCCTTTCACCACAATAATTTTCTTATATGTTTTTTCTAGTGTTTGGATAAATGTTTTTCCCAGTGCATGGTTAAATCATAATTATTTATGTGGATGTGTATCTCATAAAATACATCCAAATACAAAGTGAATAATTTTTCAATATTCTTTAGATATGATTTATGATTCAAAATTGATTTTTGAGGTTTTCTAGTGATTTTGTTTTAAAATTTTCATTGATTTGGGTAATGAATTGAGACCTTTCTATTTTATAGGACAAGGGGTTCATCATGAGTGGATCATAGATAGTTTCTCATGATTTTATATTCATTGGAAATCCCAGTGAGTTCAGTTCCCCATATAATACTTGGGAGTTTTTTTTAATAAATTTTCATTATTTTTTTGAGTTTTTAAATTAATTATAAATGGATATAATTTGTTAATGGTGGTTTTGTAGCTTGATATAGGTCCCCAAAGATATATGGTTGGATAATACTAGGTGTTTATGGTCGATAATGGAATTAAAAGGGAATAACATTTCACGTGGAAGAGGAATTAAATTTACTTTGGTCACCTAGATAAATAGATATTTTATATTAATGTTCTTTATTACAATGATTTATATTTATATTTATTGTTTTGTGAGAGTTTACCAATATCACTGGAATAATATTTTATTAACATAATAATAAAAATGTATTGTATACCTTGTTAAATGGTTCAATGGTGGTGCCTTGTCCAAACGGGTTTTGGTGGAGTTGTTAATGGATTTCTTGGTGGAATATGTAAATTTTCATAGAGAAAAAGTCTCCTTTTAAAATTTGTATTAAAATAGGTTTTTGGGAAAATGGTAATTTGTGGGAAAATCATAATTCAAAAAAGCATTTGATATGGAATTTTAAAATAGGTTTTTAAAATTGATGGAATTTGGGGATAGGACTGGGTGTTAGTAAAGTGACATGTGACCCATTTATAAAATAGTTTTGGAATGTGGATATGGTTAATGTTTTTAAAGTTATATATAAGGGATTTTCTTAATGTATTTTTTCTATTAACCTGATAAGGGTGTTTCTCTACTTTCCATTACTTATGTTCCCATTGTGTGTCACATTGGTGAGATCTTAAGGAATGTGCCTGTTTTTATTATTGTGTTGTGTGGGTATCCCTCATGAGAACATTATTTGTTGTATCAATGAGATAGTAGGTCCTGATAGACATGAAGGTCCACATGGAGGGTCAGTGTAACATCCCATGTAAATAAAGAATATAAAATTTTCCATATTTTTTAAAATTTGTGAATTAAATATTAATTTTACTTTAAATGGGATTCCATGTTCGATGGCATATCTGATACGCAACAACAGGTTTCATTGAACACTTACATTTCACACAACTTTGAGTTATACTAAAAAATATCAATATAATATTATTATTTTAAATGGTAGTTAACGCATATCCGTTGTATTGGCGAGAATGAACAAAACTAACCATATTATGATTAAATATGTTTATTAAATGTTTTTATAATTATCTAATAAATTTTAGAGTCTTAAAATAAGAAAGAATCCAATTTTAAGCATAAATACTCTTTTATTCATTAAAAGGTCGATTTACCACCTTTTGATGATGAGCCCTCTTTAAATATAGTTTTTGTCACTTTTATATGTTATATTTGACAAAATAAAATTCTTCTTTATAATAGGAAAATCAAAATTTACTTTGGGTAAATTTTCGGTATTTTTCTGATAAAATTCATTTTTTAATTAATAGTGAAAAATACTGTATTTCAATTCAAAACTTCCTTTTAATATAATTTATTTATAACGTTATATTATTTTTTTAATTGGTTTTAAAGTGTAATTATATTAGTTTTTTACTATTTAATCCAATTTTGGTCATTGGAAGTAATTTCATTTTGAAATGGGACATAAATAAGTGTCAATATTTTGATAGTTATTATTTCTTAAAAACGAACTTTTGGTTTTAACAGCGTGAATTAATATTAAATTAATTTCTGAAACTTCCAGATTTTGAATTTGAAAAAATGGATTCCATATTTGGAATCCGGAGGTCCAAATTGTGTAAATAGGTAAATTTTATTTTTAGACATTATGAAAATTTACATTAGTAAATATTTTATTTACCATGGTTAAAGGGTAAATATGGTAAATAAGGGTAAAAAAATAATATTATAATAATATTAAATTACCCTAACATGTATCCTAATCCTATTGGTTGATAAATGTCTGACCATGGGCATCCTTGGGACGATTTTGGGACCCCATGGAGTCACTTGGGAGTTATAATGACACTTTATATTAATTAATTTAAAGTAAAGACAAAAATGACTTAAACATATATCTTCTAGTAAATCAATTCTTACATGAGGTTATATAAGTTATCTATTAGAATATAAATATTTATTTTAAAGATAAAAAGAATTTCTTTATCATTATATTTTTAATAATTTTTAGACAACAAATAAATAAAATTATTTATGACAAAATAATGATGTAGTGTTTACCTCATTAATGAATGATTTAAATAAATAAGATTATAAAAATTAAAAAAATATCCAAAAACTGTCCAATTATTATTGGATGATTTTATTTTGAACATGATCCATAGTATCTTCAAATTTAATAAGTTTTGGTCCTTTAGAAACTGAAAATCCTTATATAATAAAATAATATGTTTAAACATTCCTAAAGAGCCCCTCCTCCCCATTATAAAAAACACTAACTTATAACCCATTCCTCACACCTATAAAGCCCTTTGGCTCATCCAAACTCTTCCCAATTAATCTTTCTACATCCCTATCCTCCTTCTATAAGCCTTACCTTATGCATAAGTCACTTCAAGAAAACCTTTTGGTTCAAACCAAAGGGAGATACCTGATTTAAAGGTAACATCTTCTCTTAAGTTATTTGGTTTTATTTTACTTATCCAACCCCATAAATTATTTTTATTCTTTTATTTTATAACAAAACCAGTATATCTAAAATACTAGGTTGTTTTTATGATATTTATTAAAACTAAACTTACACACACCTCCATATAATGGGTAAAGAACATACTGTTTCTGTGGACGGCGAACTACTGCCTCACGAAACTATAATTGTCCAATATTCTCATACCACCTTTTATGGTGGATATTAAGATGGAACTGTATTAATATGTGATATATATATTATATTTATATTGTTTCTATGCTAATTTATTTTTCATTTAGAGAATACATTTATGGTTTCCATAGTGGGTAAACGCGATAATTTAATTTGAGGAAGTGCGGACTACCGCCCCATCAAAGTGATATGACTTGTTCATACCATACGTGGAAAGTATAAAGGATGTAGATAATTAAATTATATATGATATTATACTGGAATTATAATATAACTATTTATCATTACATTTTTATTCCCTTAAATATGAAATATAAATGAAAGTAGCGTTCATGAGTACGTACGGCTTACCCTCTCCATGAACTGTGCATTTCATTTCTTATAAACAATGTAATGTACTATTATAAATACATATATATACTGGATATATATGATATATATGATATCTAAATCATGAATATCATTCTGGAGATAATTTAATTTCCACCACATGGACAATTTATAATTATAACAAGTTCATTTTTAACTCAAGTTCTGAACATCGACAAAATGTATGATATGAACTCAAATAATTAACTAATTGTTATAACAAGGTAATAATTGATATAAAAGGAATAATAAAATTGAAAAAGGTTCTTAAGAAATTTTAAATTAACTTTATATTATTATTTAGGAGATTAAATAACGATCGAGTCAAGTCGGACACGAGGTAGGGGTTTTCTTAGCTCACTTTTAATTCTGTGAGATTTACATTGTTCGCCACTTATTTCTTGCATGTGGTGTATTGTGTACTGAAATTTGATATATATTATCGTTATTCTATTTATATTCCTGGTATTATATTATTAATTTGGTGGTTATTAACTTTTGGTCATACTACTCGCTTGATTACAATGCGGTAAGGGGTTTTCATCTCAATTTTTATTCCTGTGAGATTCATGATATGTTTGACATTATTTCCTTTTGCGTGGTGTACGTACTACCCATGATTGTATTATTTGTATAATATACTTTAATTTATGGGTACTTACTTCTTCATTGTATGATCCTTCATTCATGTGGTGTATGTTTTGTAAGTTACCAAATCGGTAAGGGAACTTTTTAACCTAATTTCCATTCCTTGGGTTAATCTTCCAATTCTTAATTATGTATTTTTATGATTGTGGGTGGAATCACTATTTATTTATTTATGTTGTAAATTCCGCTCCCCTTTATGTATATATAATTTTTATACACATAATAACTCCATTTATAAATTCTCAAGTCATCGATATGAACTTGATAAGTGTAATTTTAACTTAATTTCCATTCATTGAGTTAAACATCGAAGTCATTGGTGTTGTTTTTACAAAAATATGTGTGAATGTTCTATGATTTATTTACAATGAATATAAAATCATATTTAGTGTATTTATATTTTTCACATATTATTATGTAATTTATTTATCCTTAATCTAAGGATACAATTTTTATAAGGGATTTCGTCTCAATTTACATTCCATTGAGACTTCATTGTTGTTATGCACCAATTCACTCTTATTTGGTGTATATAATATCCTTTGGAATGTTATATCATGAATCTATTTATCCTCATGATATTATAAAGTTCTGATTAAATTTCATTCCTCAATTATTTGTATTCAAACGTCTCTCATTTTGTTAAAAAAACTCTTTAACTAAAATATCCTTTTAAATGTTTTGAATATTTATTCTTCTAAATATTTCTCATTAATGTACATGTTTTAAAAATGGTTTTAGGATTTATTTATATGTACATTAATGTTTTAAAATGTTAATTCCTTTAAAAGTTTCAAAGTGGTATGGGACACTTTGATTCCTAAAATCTCTTTATTAAATGTTTTAAAGGGTTTTGAAAATGGTTTGATAAAGCATTGATTATGTCAATATATTGAAATGATATATTGTGATTGAAATGTGGAAATGTTATCTTTCCTTTATGCTTGTTTTATGTATTATGAATATGTTATGGTTATTGGGAATTTTTTACATATACGGTGGTTCCGTGATAAACCTAGGGCGTGTGAGCTAGAGATAGCTCTCCATTACATTGGGTAACGTGACAGAGGTAAACGTTAATGTTTCTCCTAAGAGATTTTGGGAATATACTGTGATGGGTATTGAAATGAAACTCCCTACATATATGTGATAACTACAATGTAAGTATGATATGGATTCCACAAGTTACCTTTATGATTTATGATTTTTGTGTATTATTCATAAATCTTGTGATTTCATGAGGTATGTTATGATCGAAAAGTATGGTTTCATTGATTTGTATTTATTGATGAGTTAATGTTTCCTTTCCTTATTTTACAACCCTTACTAAGATTTTTATGCTCATCCCATGTTTTGAAATGTTTTTCACAGGTCTTATTGATGAATAGGGTCAATGATGGGATAAAGGAAAATTCATGCTATCTAAAACATGTAACTAGATATGACTCTTTTTTTCAATAGTTTTTATTTTATGAAAAAAATGGAAACTGAGTAGAAGTGTCTAATTTGTAATTTTTTTGAGATGCAATGTAATAGTTATGTACTAATTTTCTAAAACTCTAAACCTAAAATGATCCTCAATGTGAATTATTAATTTAATTCAAGATTATGTAATGTTATAAGGCTAGGTAATTATAGTTGGTATCAGAGGTCAATTTAGACAACTTTAGGGATTATGAGTTTTAGTTAAACACATGGTTAGTCCCTGTGTCTATTATTTAAGTTAAATCCTTGTTTTATAAATTTTTCAGATCAAGGAAATTTTGTTACAAATGAAAGGAGGAGGATACCAAAAAACATTCTTATCTATTCCGGATGAAATGATTGAAATAATTAGTGCAAAGTAATGTTTAGATGATTGTGAAAGTTATTATAGAATACAAATCACTGGAAAGTAGTTGTTTGAGATATCAAACACCTCCACTATACCTCGATATCATTATGGATCAAGGGTTGTATCTAATCAAATCCTATTTTCTCAATATTCTCATATTTTTATGAAAGGTTAATATTATCAAGGCATTTTTAAATATTTTACCTTATCACAGGATTTTGAAGTATATTAGAATTTTGAAAAAGGTGATAAAGAAGGAGACCCTTGAACAACTTATTTATATTTTATTTTACAATATAGTATCTCAGTACATACTTATGGTATTTTAAAAGGAACATTGATTGCAAGTTTCAACTCAAATTTGGTCAGACTATTTTATAAAAATCATGTTTTATGAGATGTTTTGAAATTATATGTCATACATGATTATTTTCCGAAACTATTTTTCTACAAACACCCATATGACCCAAGTTGTAGAAGGTGTATTTGGATAAAGGAAGAAAATGATTTTGAAGGATCTATAAATAATTTTTGTAATTCATGGACATTCTACCTACGTTAGCAAGATGATAATGAAATAATATGGACACCATGATCAAGGTATGGTGTTCTTTCTATTGAGAATAGTTTTATTTTATCATATAGAGGTGAAACAAATGACAAAATATAAGATGTTGAGGTCTTAATTTATTGGGATGAAAATGAAAGGTATAAGAAAACCTTTGAGGTTAAAACATGTTAGGGTTATTTTTGAGTTTTGTAAAAAGGAAAACCGATAATATTGGTGAAGACTCGTCGCATCTGGAAAGGCTGCAGGAATCAATCCCACAACCAAAGGGTGACAAGGGTGCATCACCTACCACTGTCCTACGTGAAGTCCCTAGTTAGTATGACTTATTCTTTTAAGTTAAATGATTTTATGGGTCAAGAATAAGTTGATTTTGGGAACTTATGTTTTATCAAATGGATGTCCTTAATATAGGAAAATTATTTGGTGATTAAGTGATAAAGGTTATTTTAGAAGATGTTTCTCTTTTGGAAACATTATATGCTTAAGGGAAATAGAATATTATGGGATCTAATTTATGGAGTAATAGTTGAAATTTTATTCTGGAAGAATCTATGTTTTTATTGTAGACATATGATGATTTGGTTTATTTATGTAAATGATTATGCTATCATGGAGGATATGTGATTAGGTTAATTACTTTTCAGTATGAGACTTTACGAGTAACAAATGTTATTTGGAGATAAATGTTAAGATTTATCTTAGAAGACTATGTGATTAAATCCTTATGAGATTTGGGTTTCAATCTTAGATTGGATTACATTGAATAATTTTATGGAAAATTGTTTATTGAATGGTCTTTGTTGAACTTTGGGTATTGTTTGAAATTTTTGGGAGATTAAGAGTACATTTACTTTTTGTAAAAGATTATCCTTTTTGGTGATTATCTAATCTTGTACTAACCATTTTGGTTTTGGTTAATGTCTAAAGACATGGAAAACATATAGTTCATTATTTTTGGATTATCTGATAATCTAGAAGTTGATTCTAGCGCTTTTAATGTGACCAAGTCAGTTTGAATACTCATCGTTTGGAGAAAAGATAGTTTTGTGGTTGAAATTTAGTAAAGGATGAAAGTTCACATGACAAGTAAGTATGTTTCCTTATGTTTTTAGTTAAGATCTTAAATAAATTCCTCAACTTTATGAAAAGTAACTTAAAACAAAAACATTATCCATTAAATTATCCTACTGGGGAATCAAATACCATTTAACCCATCATAATTTTGTGATATTCTGATGGTTAACTTTCTCTAAATAATGTTTTCTACCACTCTCCATCAAACCTTGATGGTTTTTTTCTATTCTATATCCATGTTTTCCTACATGGAATCCTAGTATGGGGTATCTTGGGTGACCTTTTTATTTCTATTTCTTTATTTTAATGTGATAATTATATTGACTCTTTTTCCGATGTGGGATTTTCAATGAAGTTTCCAAGCCCAATTTTAAAATTGCGAGTATGCAATTCCCAAAAGGGGGGAAGGATGTAACATCCCAGGTAAATAAATAATATAACATTTCCATATTTATTAATATTTGTGAATTAAATATTAATTTTACTTTAAAGGGGATTCTATGTTATATGGAATACCTGATACGTAACAACAGGTTTCATTGAAAACTTATATTGCACAAAACGTTGAGTTATAATGACATATATTAATATAATATTATTATTTTAAATGTTAGTTAACGCATATATCTTGTATTAGAAATAATGAAAAAAACTAACCATATTATGATTAAATATGTTTCTTAAATGTTTTTATATTTATCCAATAAATTTCAGAGGCTTAAAATAAGAAAGAATCATATTTTAAGCATAAATACTCTAATATTCATTAAAATGTTGATTTACCGCCTTTTTGATGGAAAACAAAACTTAAATCTAGTTTTGGTCACTTTTATTTGTTATATTTTACACAATAATATTCTTCTTTAGAATAGGGGTATCGAAATTTACTTTGGGTAAATTTTTGGTATTTTCTGATAAAATTCATTTTTAATGAATAATGAAAAATACTGTATTTTAATTCAAAACTTCCTTTTAATATAATATATTTATAAAGTTAGATTATCTTTTTAATTGGTTTTAAAGTGTAATTATATTATTTTTTTACTATTTAATCCAATTTTGGTCATTGGATGTAATTTCACTTTGAAATTGGACAAAAATAAGTGTAAAACTTTTGATAGTTATTATTTTTTAAAAATATATTTTTTGTTTTGACAGTGGGAATTAATTTTAAATTAATTTCTGTCACTTATATGTTTTAAATTTGGAAAAATTTATTCCATATTTGGAATCGAGAGGTCCAAATTTTGTAAATGAGTATCTTTTATTTTTAGACATTATGAATATTTACTTCAGTAAATATTTTATTTACCATGGTTAAAGGGTAAATCTGATAAATAAGGGTAAAGAAATAATATAATAATAATATTAAATTACCCTTACATGTATCTTAATCCTATTGGTTGATAAAGTTCCAACCATGGGAATCCTTGGGTCTATTTTGGGATGCCATGAAGCCACATGGGAGTGATAATGACACTTTATATTAATTAATTTAAAGTAAAGACAAAAAGGACTTAAACATATATCTTTTAGTAAATCAATCCTTACATTGGGTTATATAAGTTATATCTTAGACTATAAATATTCCTTTTAAATATAAAAATACTTCCTACATCATTATATTTTTTTATAATTTTTAGACATCAAATAATTAAAATTATTTTTGACACAATAATGATGTAGTGTTTACCTCATTATTGAATGATTTAAATAAATAAGATTATAAAGATTAAAACAATATCTGAAACCTGTATAATTATTATCGGATGATTTTATTTACAACACAAGTCATCATATATTTGACTTTAATAAGTTTTGGACCTTTATAAACCGAAAATAATTATATAGTAAAATAATATTTTTTAAACATTCCTAAAGATCCCCTCCCCCTTATAAAATCCCTCACTTTTAACCCATTCCTAACACCTCTCAAGCCCATTGGTTTATACAACCTCTATCCAATTAAGCTAAATAAATCCCTATCCTCTTACTAGAAGCCTTACCTTAGGCAGAAGACACTTCAAGTAAACCTTTTGGTTCAAACCAAAGGGAGATACCATATTTAAAGGTAACATCTCCTCTTAAGTTATTTTGTTTTATTTTACTTCAACAACCCCATAAAATAATTTTATTCCTTTATTTTATAAAAAAAAGTATACTAAATATAATTGGTTGTTTTTATGAGAATTATTAGAACTAAAATTACTCACACGCCCATTTAATGGGTAAAGAACATACTGTTTCTGTGGACGATGAACTACTGCCTCACAAAACGATGATTGATAAATCTTCTCCTACCACATATTATGGTGTCCATTAGGATGGAAATGTATTTATATGTGATATATATTATATTTATATTGTTTATATGTTTCTATATTTTTCATTTATAGAATACTTTTATGGTTTCCATAGTGGGTAAACGCGATAATATCATTTTAGGAAGTGCAGACTACCACCCCCTCAAAGTGATATGACTCGTTCATACCATACGTGGAACATATAAAGATTTGAGATAATTAAATTATATATGATATTATACTGTAATTACAATATAACTATTTTTAATTATGTTTTCATTCCATTAAATATGAAATATAAATGAAAGAAGCATTCATGCGTACGTACGACTTGCTGTCTCCATGAACGGTGAATTTCATTTATTATCTCCAAATATTATGAACTATTATAAATAAATATATATACTGGATATATATGACATATATGATATCTAAATCATGAATATAATTCTTGAGATAATTTAATTTCGACCACATGGACAATTTATAATTATAACAAGTTCATTTTTAACTCAAGTTCTGAACATCGACAAAATGTCCGATATGAACTCAAATAATTAACTAATTATTATAGCAAGGTAATAATTGATATAAAAGGAATAATAAACTTTAAAAAGGTTATTAATCAATTATAAATTAACTTTATATTATTATTTAGGAGATTAAATAATGATGGAGTCAAGTCGGACATGAGGTAAGTGGATTCTTATCTGACTTTTAATTATGTGAGATTTCCAATGTTCAACACTTATTTCATGATTGTGGTGTATTGTGTACTTCCATTTGATATATATTATCATAATTCTATTTATATTCATGGTATTATGTGATTAATTTGGTGGTTATTTACTTTTTTTCATATGACTCAGTTCATTACAATGTGGTAAGGTGTTTTCATCTCCGTTTTTATTCCCGTGAGATTCATGCTATGTTTTACACTATTTCCTTCTGTGAGGTTTATGTACTACCAATGATTGTATTACTTGTATAATATAATTTAATTTATGGGTATTTAATTCTTCATTTTATAATCCTCCTTTTATGTGTATTATTCTTCGTAAGTTACCAAATCGGTAAGGGAACTTTTTAACCCAACTTCCATTCCTTGGGTTAATCTTCTAATTCTTAATTATGTCATGATACGATTATGTGTGGAATAAATTTTTATTTATTTATGTTGTAATTTACACTCCCCTTTGTGTGGATATACTTTTGATACACATAATCACACCATTGATAAATTCTCAAGTCATTGATATGAACTTGATAAGAGTAATTTTAATTCAATTTCCATTCATTGAGTTAAACATCCAAGTCATTGGTGTTGTTTTTAAAAAAATATGTGTGAATGCTCTATAATTAATTTACACTAAATATCCAATCATATTAATTGTATTTATATTTTTCATACATTAATATGTAATTTATTTATCCTTAATCTAAGGATATAGTATTTATAAGGTATTTTGGCTCAATTTACATTCCATTGAGACTTCATTATTGTTATACAATAATTCACTCTTATATGGTGTATATAATTTCCTTTGGAATATTATATCATGAAAATCTTTATCCTCATGATATTATAAAGTTTTGATTAAATTTCATTCCTCAATTATTTGTTTTCAAGCATCTCTCATTTTGTTAAAAAAAATCTTTAACTAAAATATTGTTTTAAATGTTTTAAAGATTTATTCTTCTAAATCTTTCTCATTAATGTCCATGTTTTAAAAATTGTTTTTAGGATTTATTTATATTGAAATTAATGTTTTAAAATGTTAATTCCTTTAAAAGTTTCAAAGTGGTATGGGACACTTTGATTCCAAAAATATCTTTATTAAATGTTTTAAAGGGTTTTGAAAATGGTTTGATAAAGCATTGATTATGTAAATATCTTGAAATGATATATTGTGATTGCAATGTGGAAATGTTATCTTTCCTCTATTCTTGTCTTATGCATTATGAATATGTTACAGTTATTGGGCATTTTTTACGTATACAGGTGGTTCTGTGATAAACCTAGGATATGTGATCCTGAGATAGCTCTCCAATGCATTGGGTAACATGGCGGAGGTAAACACAAATGTTTCTACAAAGAGATTTAAGGAATATACTATTATGGGTATTCCAACATAACTCCCAGCGTAGCTGTGATAACTAAAATGTAAGTGTGATATGGATGACACAAGTTACCATTATGATTTATGATTTCTGTGTATTATTCATAAATCTTGTGATTTCATGAGGTATGTTATGATCAAAAAGTATGGTTTCATTGATTTGTACTTATTGATGGGTTAATGTTTCCTTTCCTTAGATTATAACACTTACTGATCTTTTCATACTCATCCCATGTTTTGAAATGTTTTTCATAGGACTTAATGATGAATAGGGTTAAGGATGGGATCAAGGAAAATTCATGCTATCTAAAACAAGTAACTAGACATGACTCTTTTTTTTCAAGAGTTTTTATTTTATAAAAAAATAGAAACTGAGTAGAAGTGTATACTTTGTAATTTTTTTGAGATGTAATGTAATAGTTATGGCCTAATTTTCTAGAACTCTAAACTTGAAAAGATCCTCAATGTGAATTGTTAATTTAATTGAATATTATGTAATGTTATAAGGCTGGGTCCTTATAGTCAGAATGTTTTTTTTAATTTTTTTAAATATTGGGACTCTATTTTTAGGGACTTTAACATTAATGGTGATCTTGTGAGATCTAATATGGGTTGTGAGACCTATTTTTCATTTCTTATGTGACCATCACTATAACCTCCCAAAAGTATACGAGTATGGGTTTGCATCAATTATTTCACCTCCCCAAAGTCTATGGGGATGGTTCAATGTGATTATTATTCCATGAATAGGGTATTAGGTCACATAAAATTCTAGATATGGATTTGATATCTATGATATAATGAAGATGGGACATACACTAATTTATTGGGAATTGTTTCTGGAAGGGGTCTCATCCTTGATTGAGAAGTCATGGCTGTCCATTTCATTATTGAGAGGGTGTGGGTTAGAAATATTTATAGACAATTAAAATTCTATGGGAGATAAGGGATGGTTCAAGGATCATGGACATATGAAAATTCCATGTTCATTCTTGTAGTGGGTCGAGGTTTTCAAAGTACCCACCTAGAGTCATCAGTTGAGGGAAGGGAATAATCTTAGTTGAAACCTACAATATGCCTTTAGGTATGTGTCAGGTTATAGGTATGTGTTGACTTCATTCTCTAGTGATGGTGATAAAATAGGTCTTGTATGGGTTATAAAATAACATAGTTTCCAACCTGACATTGAATGGGGGCATTTTATGAGTTGTGGAACAATGGGGATTCCTGCATGGTGCTGATATAGAAATTATTGTGTATGCATTATTTGTTAAGATTACATGTGGGTATATTGATTATACATGACTCTATTCTATATAATTAGTTCTTTCACATCCAATTAATCAAAAATACACTATGTTTGGTTGAGGCAATTATGATACATATTATGTGATTAGATTCACCCCTACCTGTATAAAGAACATGGGTTTCAATGTACACGAGTATATCTTCATTTATTCTATCATATTATAGGAAAAAATTTTAGATTAACACTTAGAATTATTATTTAAGGATATTAAGGTTGATATTTCTATAGGGAAATAATGTTCTGTATAGTTTTTTTTGGTAGGTAGAATTATATGTTTATCTACTATTGTTTTTTGTTTCATAATATAGAATTTTTATAGAATTAATTAGTAGAATATAGGGTCCTCATGGTCTCCTAGATCTATGTATATTTTTATTTTTGCAGTATACTATATGGATGAGTCATGAAAAATTTTCTGTTGAATCATGGAATAACCCTTTACCATATATATGAAGTCAAATTCTCCACACAACTATCATATGACCCCAAATATAGTTAGTAACCTCTTGTATATGGGGAATAATTCATGAGTCCATGTAGAATGCATACATGGGAACCATTAGGATGACCCAAATAAGGGTGTTACATCAGCTGTTAGATTGTTTTTCCCTATTCAACCGTTTTGCATATATATTGAAAAATTTCCTTATAGATTATTCCATATTAACTATTCTCGATTATAGTGTTTGTTAAATGATTTTTTATATTGAATATGGTTACTTATATATATATATTATGACCACTATGAGAGTGTTTGTTTTATATATATGTATTAGGAAAATGCCTTCCATTATTATTTATATTCCTATATTGTTCTAGTCACCCTCCCCAGCCGATCAGAGGTTGGAATTTGATTCCACAATTAATGTACTTCTACCTAGGACGAATCTTTGTGGGTCTAGTCATGTCATGTTAGTTTAATGAAAAGTGGAAAAAAATGTGTGCTGCTTAGAGAAATAAAATACAATGAATTGTTAATGAAAATAGAGAAATTGAGATGATTTTATAATGAATAATTCATTATAATCATCAAGGGTATGGATGTTACAATGAATCTATGCATAAATAATAATGAATAATTTTGAAGAATCTTAAATTTACACTATTTTCTCACAAAATGAATTACTATAATAGTATAATATTTAATAAATGGTGAATTATTGATATCCCTTTTAAAAACATGATCATGAATTTTAAAATTTTCAATTAAAAGTGTTAATGTTTAAATAGTATTGATTTTCATTTAAATAGAATAAATGAATATTCTTAGTAGAAAATGCATGTATATATTTTTAGGTTTTTCTGATTTTCAAATAATGATAAATGGATATGAAATAACTCATGTTGATATTAAAAAATATTTTGAGGAGTTTCAAGATGTTCAATGGAAATTAGTTTATTTTTTATTTGATGGATCAAAAATTACATATGGTGTAACATAAATTTCTTTTTTGAATTTATATATTGTTATAAATTGAATTTTATATAGAATTAAGTCATTTTTAGGTATACATTATTTTATTATATATATATTTTCTAACAAAACTCAATACAATTATTCTTGTAAATTTTAATTTTAATTTTGAATTTTGAATATTTATTTTATAAATTTTTATTAATTTAAAACACATCATTGATCTGAAGGAATATGAATATAGTTAAAATATTAATAAATATTAGTCACAAAAAATAATATTGTGTAATAATTTTTAATGTGACCATTGATAGTGTTTTTTCTAATAATATCATGGAAAAATAAAGCACATATTTGGATATGACATAGAGAAGAATAATATTTTTTAAAATCTATTTGATGCATGAGTAAATCATAGATTTACCCATAGGTCTAGACAATTTACTAAAGTAGGAATTATGATATATTTTAGTTGGGTAGTAGTCCTTGGAAGGGTGGAGACAAAATTGTTATATATAACACATAGGATTAGAAGAATTTGGAAATACATGAAAATCAAGAGGATTAAATCTTATCGTCATTGTTTTTAGAAGTAATACATCAACATAATATTATATACTATTATAATATATGAAAAAATTCTATTATTCATAATTTTTTTTCAAATATGATTTTCCATATCACATAAATGAAACAAAATTTTAAAATATTAATAGGATATTTTCATTAAAATTTTAATACATATATGGATTAAATAAATGTCATAATTTTTTGTCAGTAAATATATATTTTAATAATTAATATAATTATTGATCAAGGGTAAAGAATAGAAGTGTGAAAATTTTTATGTGAGGTAATAGAAGGCTGTCATTTTTCATTATCAGATTGTGGAAAAGTAGGAATAATTTGATACTAATAAGGATGGATTATTGAATCTATTTGTAATTCATGATGATGAATTAATATTTTTTAAAATCTATTATGGTATAAAATATTATTTATTACATTTGATGAGTTCAAATAATTCATTAATATATTATTCAAATACAACTAATCTTATGGGATAGACAACTAATATTAAATTGTGGTGTTTTTGTAAACCATAATAGATGTTGAATCAACCCAAAATTGTTAATTAGTTATAATAGTATTTTTTTATATCATAATATCATAAAAGGTATACTCCCTGTATGTATACCATATTTTGGTAACAATTTGAGATGTCTTTACTTATACATTTTTATTACCTCCCGAATGAATGATAGTGATGTGTCGTATAAAAAAATAAGAATATTATTATTTAAAAGATGACATGTTTTTAATATGAAATACCATATTTCACCTTCCACCCCTTGGGAATACATTCCAAAGTGGGTACTTATATAGATTTAATCTCTATTACTAGGTATTTTTTTAAATAACTAATGTAAATAGTCTTTTTTATTTATAAAAGAAAATATGTCATAGAGATTCCACATCTACTCCATTAAAACTAGTAGGAGTGTATCCAAAGTTGTGAGTTGTTTATATTATTAAAAGGATATAAATTTGAAACAAAATTTTACAGAATTCCTAAAATATATTTTTTCACATTCATAAAGATTATAAATCTATTATTTATTATATAGAATTTATTTTTCAATTTAAGAATTTAGTATTATTCCAAAAATACATAATTAGAGTATTGTCTACATGTATTGATTTTTACAAGTATGGATGAATTAATTAGGGTAGATATATGTATTTTATGATAAGTATAATAATGGTTTCTTCATAAAAGGATTATATTCTTTGACATTACCTTGATGGATATTGTAACTATTTAGATTCCCCATGAGAATGTATTTAATACTAAGAATAATTTGACTCCCATAATGAATTTATTGGTATTATTTATTATTTTAGTCATTTAATTATGATATAATAAGTTTATAGAGTACTATGAGAGTTTTTAGTCAAGACATGATAATATATGTTTTTATTATAAGGGATGATAATGGAATAACAATATCTCACAAATGGATGTTTGAATGTGAAAATAATTGAAGTAGTATTTATAAGGTGAATGTGTTTCACCTTAGGGAGAGGATAAATATTATTTGTTTCATTATTTGTTTGGAAGTTTTCTGTTAATAAATATATAATTGGACCTCTAATGATCATCACATGGACTGAAATTTAGTGGAAAAATTTCATGGGATTCAAAGTTACATCAATATTCCTCTTTTTAGATTTTAGATCCCTAATAATTAGTTCATTTATAAAATTTAATCTCTTTAATTTATCTAATAACATAATAATTCCAATAATATATTAATTTAAATAATATATTGTAATAAAATAATAGTTTTTTATTATCTTTAAATGGGTATCCATCAATCAATTCTATCATCATTCTCCTCTCCTACCCATGAATCCCTAAATTTTTGACCTTTAACATTAAAAACCTGAGTATTATTAGACATTTTTGAAGCCTTAGTTCTCTCACCCTTAGGTTAGTGTGGGAGGAGTTTCATAAGAGGCACACCCATGATCTGGACAAGTATCATCCATATAATCCTCAGAATAATGATTGGGTGAATAATCTCTTTAAATTAATTATGTATCTAAACATTATTTGAAAAAAATGGCCCTATAACCAATGACAATCAATAAAATAAAATAAAATTGTGTACTAAAATTATTAATCTTTTTTTCAATTTTTCATAGTGGATGTGATATAAATATGGTGAATAATTGAACATGATCAATGATGTATTTTGTGGATATATTCACTAAAACCCAATATATATGATGTATGTTATCCATAAATTATTTAAAAAAACCATCATATCATATGGTATGACATGAGGTAAAACTAAGTCATATCATTTTACTTTATAATGTGATATCATAATGTTTTTATGTAGTAAAAAATAATTTTCCAAGGAATCATTGTTGAAAATTAAATATTCAAATAATTTCCCACTATTTATCACAAATAAATATATATGACAAAAAGAGATTCCCAATTTATTTATAAGATAAAATCATGGAACAACCAAATATTTTCTCATGCGTTTTATAATTAATTCATAAATATTTAAGTTCTTAGGAATGTTTTTTTACTTATATAAATATTATCCCTAATCTAAATGCCTGTGATGATCTTGGAAATGATCCATGACAAATCTCTCCCACTCAGGATTATCTCATCTCCTTCTTCCTTTACCACCAATATATTATCATTTACTGGAAGGTAAGAGAGTACTATACATACAAAAGGTGATTCTATATCAACCTATGGATAAACCATGGAGATGGGGGTCCTTATGATGCCACTATGGGATGTTAATCATCCATATATATTGGAAAATGTAGAAAACGAATATGAAGTGTATGATACATGGGAAATTTATTCATTTTAAATATTTTTTGATTTTGGGTTTTGTCCCCACTACACTTGTTATTTTTAATCAATCCTTAGAATGTTTTTATAGTGTAAAATATTAAACTTATTCATTTATTTAAGAAATAGTGTCTAAAAATTAAGTAAACTTGATACCATATTTATTTGATTTATCATATGATTAGAAAAAATTGGAATTATATTTTATGTTTATGCTTGTGATATATTATATCATAAGAAAAATTATATATGTACCCTATAATATGTTATAAAAATTATTTTTTTGAAAATTGGAAAACATTGGTTGAATATATATCATTACATATGATAAATAATGTTGTATCTATTGATACTGGAATTACATGAATGGATAATATTGAATTGCATTATAACAAAGATATATGCGACATCATTAAGGAAATAAACATAGGCAACAAATTATTTTATTCAAAATAGGCCCTGTATCATATGTCATGATTACCATTTTTCATTGGTTTTATCCAATACTGAGGTTTATTGAGGTCTATAATTTTTAGGCTTGGTGTTATCAATCATAATTTATGCTTGATCATGGAAATAGATTTAGTCAATCATATAATTATCTATCAATGGATGAGAAATATATTATATTGCCTAATATGATATATACTATAAAATTATTTTTCAAAATTTCTATTGAGATTTAATTCAATAATTTATATCACGATAAATATTTTTTATTTAAAGTGATATTTTAATATATTAATTGTATTTATAAATGGGTTTTTATAATCTTTAATTTTATAAAATTTCAAAATTATTAATTAAATAATTTTAAAAAATTATGATAAAAATATTCCACAACATAAATTATTAATATTATAATAACTTTTTTAAATTATATTTAATCATTTACAACCAAAATATAAACATTACAGATATAAATTTAATTGGTGTTTTTTAATGGGTTTATAAAATTAAAAATAAATGAAAAATAAAAAATTATATTTAATTTTGTGAACTTATCATAATATACCATTTGGATTATTCAAATTAAATCCTTATTTATTAAATTATTTACACAATATCATAAGGGGTTTTGATAATTGCTTTTATCAAGGTATAAATTCTACTAAATATAAATTTGTTTGATGATATAATGTGTCTATATAAAGTAATTGAATTATAAATAGTTTATATTTTATTTCAAATAATATATTAATATAAATGTCTTTTAATTGAAAATATGAATGAGTTTATATTTGAATAAAAATATTTATTCATTTATTTATGGAATTTCCATTTTGTTTATCAAAATTATAAAAAGATAATAATTTTATTTGTTTATGAATTGTTCATAACATTTTATATCATATTTATATAATAAATTATTCATTTAATTATATCCTAGTTTGTTATTCATAAATATAAGTTTATTATATTATGAATATGTTTATGGTTTTTTTATAAATATTTCAATTGCTTCTATACATTATTGTGTGGGAATATAAACAATTAAATACTATGTTTGATAATAGATTTAATTTTTTTCACTATAAATTTGGATTGTGAATGTCTTTTTAATGAGTTACATATTAATGGGTACAGTAATTGATGCACCATAAAAAACTAATATATGAAATTATGAACATAATGTTCTACAGTGTATATTACATGCCACACAGAGCTTAAACGACCGGTGAAATATATTATTTGAATATTGCTATTATAACCTAAAATTAAAGTTGGAGGGTAAAATATGATTAACAAATTGTTATATATATATATATAAAGAACTTTCCTCATCAATATAAATTCATTGAATATTTCTTCGGAAATAATCACACAATATTCAGTAAATTAATTTCATGCTTCAAAAATACGTTTCTTTGAAAAATGATTTTTATTGCTTTTTGAACAAGGGTAATATAATTATTTTCTATAATTGTTATTGTAAGGGTATTTTAAGAAAATTATGTCATTTATGAATTAATAACAACTAGATTATCTTTAGGATATATTTTTATATATTTTTTTTAAAAAATTTGTTCTTCAGGGAATAGTTATAATAAAATAGAATTTGTAAAAATATCATTTCATTTAATTAAATAATGAATATTAAAGTCTTATAATATTTTTTATTTGATATTAAATTTTATTATGATCAATTTTATTTATAACAATCTAAATAATTCCATTTTAATAATAAAATTTCCTGATTTTGGTATAAAATTATTTTTATGCTTAAATCCATATATATTTTGGAAATTAACTTTTATTGAATTTTTTTCCCAATTTAATTAATTAAAATAACCCTATATTATTAAATATTTAATTGAAATAAATATATAATATAACTATATATATGAATTTGAATTCATATAATGATTAGTTTTAGTCATAGAGTTTATGAAAAATCAACTTTTCAATGAAAAACACATTTTTTAGAAAACCGTTTTTCATCATTCTTTACGAGACTATTATAATATGGGTTTCATCCAATTATTGTGTTTTTATTTTTTAAAATATCTTTCATACTTATAATAATGATAATTTATATTATTAATAAGGAAAAATTATATTTTTGTCATAACGAATGGTAAAAACATTAAAACAATCCACCATGGTGAAAAGAGAAAATTTGGTTAACCAAGATTAAATCTATGTTATAAGGACATCAATTTTTAACATTAGTATTATTGTATTAATAGATAATAATCCTTATGTACTTAGGTTTTATATTTATTTATGGAATAATTTTCCAAGAAAGTCCCACATAAATTATTTTATGTAATGAAAATGTCAAAATGTCAATATATTTCCTTTAAATATATATTATGTGTTCATAATGAATAAAATCATGTCCATAGTGAATATTAATTTTTTATTTTCATCATAATGAAATTATGTTCTTAATGGTAAATTATTTTTAAATTTTAGTTATCATATAAATACCTTAAATTCGTATTGATCGCCGACGTAGTATTTATTTAATTAAAAGGAAAATAAAATAAATGATTTTAAAAATATTAAAATTAATATATATTCAATGAATTATTGTGTTTATAATTTTTTTATTATAGTAAAATGTTTGGGGTTTGTGAATTTTTGATATTCTAATTCATTTTTGGTGATGTTTATAAGGTAAAATTAAATCAATAGTGTGAAAATGACCTTAATTATTTTTTTATAAAAAATAATGATTTAGTAAATGATTTAAAATTCCTAAAATTCCTATTATTGTCCATTTTATTGATATATGTATAAAAATACCACCTATGGTTCATTAATGGACCAATTTTCCTTATAAATTAATTAATTTTACCGCAAAATCATAAAAACATCATTACCCTTAGAATTGTCAAAAAGGGTTAACATGGGATAAAAAAATTATAATGGTGAAAAAATCATCTAAAATATTTCAATTATTATTGGATGATATTATATCGACTCAACATCATATTATCTTAAAATATTAATTTTTTTATCCATTTTTAATTGAAAATTAATTTATATTAATTTTATTATTTAGGAAATTCCTTTGCTACCCCTCCCCTCTCATATAAAATTGAATCTAATCTCATCATTAAAAAAACATAAATATAGTTTTGGTTTGGACTATATCATACTAAATACATTCATTATTTCCTTTATCATATCATAGATTCCATTGTTTTATTATAAAACCCTTTTAAGAAGGATTTTAGTGTAAACATAAAGAGGTTTTCCAAAGAAGTGGTATCGTTCTTAACTGGGCATTTGGTTTTATTACTTCTTCTACCTCTATAAAATGATATTCAACCATGATGAAATAATATCATCAGTTTATTCCATATAAGAATATTTTTTAATTTAATGACTTACCCTATAATTATCTCCTCTTACATAATATGTGAAACAAAATCATTATTAATGTGTATAATAGACATCCACCTCATGAACCGATGTAATTCATTTCCCATAACCCATGATTGAGACTAGTTTTAATGATGGATTAACTATATATATATATATGATATTTGTGATATGTTTATCATTATATAATAATTTATTAACTTTCCTTTCATTAAAAAAATTATATCATCATTCATGCGTACTTGAGGATTACCACCAGCACGAAGAGATGTGATTCATTTCTCATAACCAAGTCACATGAATGTTATATATAAGTGTATGTAAAGAAATAATATTATATTTTTAACACCACATAATGATAAAGGGTTAAATGAATAAATTATATGAATCATGTCAGCAAGGTGCACCTTACTTTTCGGGAGAATACCTGATTAAAACTCCATAGTTAAGCATTCTTGTCCTAGAGTAGTGACCAGGATGAGTGACCTTACGAGAAGTTTCCTAGGGTGTGTGAGTGAAGAAAAAGCACACTGGATTGGATATGTGTTGGCTCATGGGGATTTGCATTAGTTAGATGACACGTTCAGGCATGTGGGTAGGCTCAATGGTTAGGACCACGTGTTTGCGGGGCAACTGGTGGTACCTGGAGGTCCATGACCCAACGACCATGTTAAGGTAGGGTGTCTGTGATGTCACTAAGACCTAGTTATCACATTGGTATCAGAGGAGAAACCTTACCTTAAGTGCGGTGCACTGCCTGGGATGAGATGTGGGGCCCAAAACAAGGACGTTGTGCTCCGGGGGGGGGGGGGGTGACTGGAACATCCCAGAACGATAAAGTGTTAAATGACTAAATTATATGAATCATGTCAACAAGGCGCACCTTCATTTTTGGGATCCTACCAGATTAGAACTCCACATTTAAACGTACTTGGATTGGAGTAGTGATCAGGATGCGTGACCTTATAGGAAGTTTCCCAGGGTGTGTGTGAGTATGTAAATAGGACATTGGATTGGCTATGTGTTGTCCTGTGGGGATTGTCATTAGTCAGATGACCCGTTCCGGCATGTGGGTGGGACCCATGGTGGGGACCACGTGTCTATGGGGCCACTAGTGGTACCTGGCGGGTTAGGACCCAACAAACATGTAAACGCGCGGGGGGGGGGGGGGTATATACTTTCACTGGGACCCAGTTGTCACAATATTTATGTTTTAATGATCAATATGGAATGATAAAATAATACTTACATCATGTCAGCCATTATTGTTGGAAAATAGAAAAATCACTCATATGTACATACAAACTACCTTCTCCATAATGGAAATATAGTTCATTAATATAATCCACAATTCATTATTGCTTTGAAATGAATAATTTGTGTATTAGAATTATAATTATTTCATGATTATTATTTTTTATATAAAGAAACATGGACCTATTTTACCATAATCAATCTACCAAAGAAATTTTGGACATATCAACTAAATATCTTCAAAATGCCTAATGTGAACATAATTGATTAATTAATTAAATATAACATGGTATTAAATAAAATAAAATAAATAATAAAAATTTAAATATTTATTAAAAATGTAATTAATTAATATAATAATATTATTCCAGATGATTAAGAACATACGTGAAGAGTGAGACCTGAAGTAAGGGATTTCATCTAACTTTTCTTACATTAGGGAATATTTTTCTATTATGCATGTAATTTATTTTATATGGTGTTTATTCTACCCCTCTCAAATGAAATAACAAGAATACATAACTCTTAACGGGGTTTTATGTTTCAAATTTAATTATTTTATCCAAGGTTTTTTGACATGAAAGTTACCAATTGGTTAAGAATGTTTTAACCTGATTTCATTTCATTGGGTTATATCAATTATTTGTTGATTATATTATTCCACGATTATGTTTAAATTTAACTCTGTTTGTATTATAATATATATCCACTTTAATTATGTGTATTTAAATTTTCCAAACACAAATATTTCATTGATTAATTCTTAAATCAATGATATAACTTTTGTAGGTGTTTCTCATCTCACATTTACTTCCATTATACATATGTCATATTACCAACTTATATATTTTCTAGAGTGAATATACTATCCATTTGAAAAGTATTATCCTGATTCCATTTATTTTAATTGTATTTATTTTTTCATTTAATGTTATCTCTTTCATGGGTGATTTGCTTCAAAAATTTAAGAAGAGGTAAGGGTTTATTTCACAATCTCATTTTAATCACGATTTTTTATGTATGTATATCTATAGAAGGAAATTATATGACTATTATATAATAAAAAACGTTATTATTCTGGTTCTATTGTTATTCATAAAATTTTCAAGTAGTATTACAATTATCCTATATTTTTTATATAAAATAATTGACATTATTTTTCTTTACGGTTGGAAATTATTTTTCTTCAATATGAATATTTTCTAAAAAATATTTTCAATTTTTTTTAATATTATCCTATTAATTTTTAATGAAATATTTACCCATTATTGAATTTTTAAAATATGGTTTTAATGGAATATTATTTTCATTTTCTAAAAGAGGTAATTTAACTTCTTATTGAAAAAGTGAACGAAATCCTTATTTTACCATACATGACATAAACTAAATTTTGTGCAGTCATGAATTCTCATTGCTATAAAACATCAATTACATGTTTCAATGATTCTTTTAATATAATTTTTTTTCATAATAGTTTAGAAAATTTTACTTATTAAATGTTATTTTGAATGTGAAAAGGATTTATTCTTTAAGGGGTTTTAATGATCTTTTTATGGAATTATAATTCATCAATTACAGGAACACATTTTATTATTATACTACACTTGGTATATATTGTAATGATACAATTTCTATTCATTGTATGGATTTTTTATGATTATTCTTACCACATAATGTATTGAAATTCACATCCATGATTAATTTTGAACTAATTATCTTTACCTTGAAACATTCATTTTCTTATGATCATTGGACATTACATATACCTTAAATATCCATATTAAATATCATGGATTTGATAATTTATTAAACCTTATATCATTTATATATATCTTGTTTTACTATGAATATTATTTTGTTCATAATGGAAAACATTGATAAGTATATATTAATTATTCAATATAGACATTTTCTGAAAAGTCATATTATTTATGAATTAAATTGATCATTCAATATATGAGGAATGAATTGAATATGCACTAATTGGTTGTTCCTGGGGATAAATACCCACTCGATGCATTGAATGGTCTTAAGATAATAATTAGTATGCTATCATTAAATTAATTTTTAGTGTATACAAATCCATTGATTAAACTATCTTAGTGTAATGTGTTGATGGTATAGATATCATGATGTTTGAGATCATAACATCTAATATTATGAATTTCTATCACTGATAATTTAGTTATCGTTATCCATGATATTAAAGATTTGAAATTATCCATGGATTCTTTTCATGATCATGTTATTGATTAAATTGTATGTGTTTTCTATTATTTACCTTTTCATATAGACTATTACTCATGGATTCCTGAAATTTCCCCTTCATGTATCCCTTACTGAGTATATAATCTCAACCTTATATTATTTCCTTTATCAAGTTTATAATGAAGGAATCTATGAATGATTTCAAGGATGTCAAATATTTATGTTCAAGCTATTTTTTATTTTATGTTTTCAAATGTTATGTGATATTGATTCATGTATCTATTTTAATAATACTACTAATATATTCATTACTTAGGGATGTGATTCCATGTATCTAGATCCAATATAAAAATTTTACCACTATATTTGGGTTACTAGGGTTAGGATAATTATTGTTTATATCAATGTATGTTGAGTAAAAATCATGTGAACTTGATTTAAGAAACGAACATTATGGAATTTAACCATATGTCTAACAAAAAGTATACTTCAATGTATGGGATAACATCCTAATGTTTTAGAAAGTTAGATTCTATTACATTCTCCAAGAAGTAAATCCAATTATTAATACTTGAGGTATACATGATTTTGGAAAAGATTCATAAATGGGTAACAACCCCAGAAATATTTGATTGAGTATATCTCGTACATCATTTTGGTGCTTGGTGACTGTGACCTTACTAAAAACCTAGCATGACAATCCCAGGTGATATAATTGGGTTAATTCATACTTTTTCTATAAATAATTTTTATGAACTAAAGAATAAAAAATATTGAAACCTTTTATATTCCATAGTGATATTGGATTAACCTAAAGATTTTGGGTTGATAAGTCGAAGGATAATAATATGGTTAAAATCATAGATACTGCTTTTGAGGTTTTATATAATGGATGTTTAACATGATTAAGGATATTTTGGGAGGAAAGTATGATAGAACAATTGTTAGTTTCAATAAGAAGTATTATTATATGAATAATATCATTTTTTTAAGTTTAATGTTATTGATATATTTTATGGTTAATATGATCATTAATGTTAATGTAATAATAGTAAGTTAATATCATTTAAATTTGAGAAGATAAATATCTATAGATAACCATAGTGGTGAGAAATTTATTTGATGATTAATTTTAGGATATTCATCATATTTTGGAGAAATTTATTATAATTATAAAAATATAGTTTTAGAAAATGGACACCCTACTTACCAGGATACAACCCATCACATATGAGAATTCCATATGAATTACACCCACAATCAAAGAGATACTATGATGCATCACCTAGAACTATCCTATATGATTTCATAGTTAATAGAAAATTGTAGTTTTAATAAAATTATTTGACAGAAATATATTATGTAAACATTGGGTGTTACTATAAAGGTATTAGTTATCAATGTATTATATCAGATAAATTGTGAAAAAATTAGGGTTTTGGTAAATATTTAAATAAATATAAAAGGACATGCCACTATTTTATGGAACTTATCTCATATTTAATGTAAATTTTAGTATGCCATAAATAAAGATCATCTTGAATATTTATTTCTTGATATGATAAATGATGTGGAAATTAATCGAAGTATAAACAAAGTATAAAATTGTTATTTTTTAAATAAGAATATATCAAGTAAGTATATTTTCTAGTGTTTTTTATTTTGATATTAAAATATTCTCTCAACATGGGGAAAATAATATTAGAATAAAAATATTATACATTTACCTTCATTTTAAATTAATCAATGATCTTTTCACCCATCACATATTTATGGCTTTTTGGCCATTAACATTCTATTTTCTATATTATATATCCCTCTCTATTAGTTTATGTGAATTACTATTATCCCCCATGTCTATATTTTTACATCCCTATAACATTATTATATTTAGAATTAATGTTTTGAGTTATAGTATAATACCATTGTATTTACATTTCTCACCTTTTAATAGGATATTTTATTGACCCTTTGATGATGTGGGTTTTCCACAAAGGAAGTATAAGATGTTAAACCCATGATTTTTGAGAGAAAGTTGAAATTTTGACACTGAAATTTATTATATGTGAGTTGAATGTATCACCATGATATTCTAAATGAATTATGTTGTGTTTGATAATATATATTTCATGCAAAAACATGCTTACCTTTCTGATGTAATATATTATTTTAATATTACCATTATAACCTAGACGTTGAATTGGTGGGTAAAATTAGGAATAAATGATTTATGAAATATAAATATTTATCTATAATAATAAATATAAATTTATTTAATAATTCTTCGGACATAGGCACACAAATTTATGTGAATCCATTTTATGATTCAGAAATACCTTTTCTTTAAAAATGATAGTTATTTCCTTTTAAATATGGTTAATATAACTAATTTCAACTAATTTTACAATTTTTTTTATAAAAAAGATATCACTTCTGATTTCATCACTTAAAAATTATACTAGGGTAAAATTTTCTGATTTTCATGACTGTATTGGTTTTTCTGTGAATTTTATAAAATTTTGTTTTTTGTAAAACTATCATTTCCTTAATCTAAATCAATAAATTTAAAGTATGAATATATATATATATATATATATATTTCATAAAGTGATATATTTTTCACTTAATCTAGTGTAATATAATTAACTTCATTTGAATCTTTAATTTTCATTATTTTGGTATAAATCTATTTGTATGCATAAAAACACATTTTTATGATAACTGTTTTCAAGTGCATAATTTTTTTTTCATTTTAATTATTTAAAATAACCCATAATGAGGTAATATATAAATTAAATTTATATATTATTTTTATATTAATATTGATTTAAATTCACATAATTAATATTAATAATCATAGAGTTAATTTAAAGTCATCTTTTCCTTGAAAATTCATTTTCTAGAAAAAACTTCATGACATTTTGAAAGGTTATTTTAAAACTAATTTCAGCCACATATAGGGGTTAAATTTGGTAAAATGGAATAAATATTTTGAATTATAATAATTAATATTATTTAATATGACAAACTTAATTTTTGGTCATAATGAACAGTAAAAATAGTAAACATTTATTATAATAGTAAAAAGTGTAAATTAGCTTTACCTAGGTTAAGAATAAGTGATAAGGCTCACAATTTTCATCTTAAATCTTATTTTATTAATTTGTTTTGAAACTTCTCACCTTACACTCAATATTTTATTTTCTATGGGTCAATTATCCATGAAACTGAACTATATAAAATTTTATGTTAAGAAAAATAAAAAAGCCATCCTATAACTTTTATTTAAATATTATATGTTCTTGAAGGGAAAAAATAATTTTTTGAATGAATGTATGTAATTATTCATAAAATAATGAGAATATTTTCTTGATTTTATTTTATTTATAAAATTTTGTAGTTATTAAATTACCTTAAATTCTTATTCAACAATGAAACATTTTTAATTTAATTAAAAATAATCTAAAGCAAATGAGTTTAAAAATATTAAATGTAATTTAATTTGAATGAATTAATGTGTTCCATAAGTTTTTTAGAAAATTTAAAAAATAATTGGGCTATGTTTATGTATTATATTCTAATTCAATAAATGTATTGATGTTTTTAATGTCAAATTATATGAATATTGTCAATATTGACCTTAATGATATTTTATATTAAATAATGTTCTATTAAATTATTTAAAATTTCTAAAAATACTATGTTTCACAAATATACTTTTATATGATTAAAAAATATAATTTATTTTCTATTAAAGAGAATTATTTTCATTTATTGTGTATATACTAACCCCTAAAACGTAAGAAATAATTTCTACAATAGTAATTGTCATAAAGGGTTACACGAGTTAAATATGGGTGAAAACATAACCTGAAATTTTCCAATTATTATTGGATGAGAGTTTTTTTATTCAAAAAAATATTAAATTTTTTTATTTTCAATTTGGATCAATTTTAGTTTTTGAATAAATTTATACTAATTTTTTTACTTTAACACATTCTAAGAGTGACCTAACCTCTCTTATAAATGAAAACTTCTTCTCCTCTTTTCATCACATGTCAAATTCCTTTTAGTTAAAAATATTCCTACCCAAATTCATTCCTTAATTCCCTCCCAAATTCTTATATGACTTGGTTTTGTTTATAAAACCTCTTGGGATGTCTTTTGGTCTATACCTTAAGTGGTTGTAAAAAGAAGAGGAACTGTTCTTAATTGGACTTTTTTATTCCTAAAAATTATTCAAATAATATTCAACCATGATGATATAATAACATCATTATCTCTAAAATATATCAATTTTTTACATTAATTTAATACTTTATTTTCATATTCCCTTCCATTAAATGGGTAATTAAACCATCGTTTACATGTAATGTGGACAACCATCTCATGAACCGATATAATTTATTTTCCACTACCACCACTCAAAACTAGTTTTAATGATGGATATGATATATATATATGATATTAATGAAAAAATTATCATTCTTCAAGGATAATATATCATAAAATTTACTATCTTTCCATTCATATAAAATAGATTACATCATTCATGCATAATCAGGATTACCACCTCCATGAAGCGATGTGATTATCTTTTTATAACCACATCACATGAATGATATATATATTTGTATTCAATGAAATAATATCATATTTTTGTTATAATCATAATAATGGTAAACCAAGATAATATATTTGGGGTTTCCATCGTGATTGTTGAATATTGTAAATGATACTCTTCTGTATATATGCCTAATAGTCTTAATGTTTGTAACATAGTTATTTTTTTCAAAACAATATATCATAGTTGGATTAATAATTATAATTTATATTTGAAAATTATAATTATAATTTTATTATTAATCTATAGATTATGTAATAATGACAAATATTACCATAATCAAAATATTAAAATCATTTTGGACATATGAACTAAATATTGTCAAAATATCTCACATGGAATTAATTGATTAATTAATTAAATAAATATTTTGTTAAATAAAATTAAATGAATAATTAATATTATAATATTAATTAATTAGGTAAATAATTATCATAAGATTATAATTTAGGTTGATAAAGATCATATGTGATTAGTATGACCTGAGGCAAGAGATTTCATCTCAATTTTCCTTCATTAAGGTATATTTTTTTTATTATGAACCTAATTTATTTTATATAGTGTTTATACCTCCCCATTTATATATAATATCATTAATACTTCATAATTTATTGTATTTTATGTTTCAATCCTAATTATTTTATCCATGGTAAATTTAATTGAAAGTTACCATGTGGTAAGGGGTTTATCAACTAAATTTACATCAATTGGGTTATATCAATTCATTGTTGATTATATTATAATTTTATTATGTATAAAATGACCTTTGATATTATTAGTTTTATTTCTAATTCATTTATATTGACTTGAATTTCAAATTCATAAATTATTTGTTGATTAATTCTCACTTTATTGATACGACTTTTGTAAGGCTTTCTCATATCAAATTTTCTTCCATGATACTTATGTTGTAGCACCCCAAGTTTCATGTTTGAAACCCTTAATTTATGATTTTAAAGTATGTAAAGTGTTTGGGTGAATTTTGGGAGGGTTTATAAATATGTTGAATTGTTTTTGGGGATGTTATATAGGTTAATTTTTTGATCACAGTTTGTGGAAACCATGAATCACTTATAGGAAACCATGCATAATGAGACAAGGGTTAAGGGGAAAGTACACAGGAAGGTTTTATAGTTTTTCCCAACCTTTTGAGCACTAAGGGGGAACAGTAAAAAGAGGGACAATGGAATTTTTCATGGTTGGCACATGGTTTCTCTAACCATGTGAGCTAACCGTGCGAGGTTCTCCTTGAGACAGAGGCTAGCACGTGGTTAGAGCACAATTTTCCTAACAATGTGACTGACCGTGCATGGTTTATAAACAAGATCATCAAAAAACTGGATCTGGGTTGGGATTAAGTTTTAACCCCTCGTTTTAGCTCCAAAATAGACCCTAACTCAATATTTATCCCTTCCAAAGTCTAAGTAAGTTTTCCCCATCGATCCAGAGGTGATCCGAAGGCATTTCATTGTGTTTCGAAGCCCGATTCCTTTAATAAGCCTCACTTTTTAGTAGTTATTGGAGATTTTTCATAGAACTAATTCTTTCTTGATATCTCTATCTATTTCACAGATGTAGTTTGATGTGGATATATCTAAGGTGGTTTATGACAATCATGGTTAGGTTTGGATTGTTTAATGTTATATGAAGAGATCCAAGGTGGGTTTTTAAAAATTTAACCTGGTTTTGTGGGTGTTTTCATGTTGTTCTTCATTTGCATCATAATTCCTGAGGTAGGTTCCTTCAATCTCGACTTCTCTATTTATAACTTGAAGGTTTAGTTTCAAATTGGTTAAATTGATTTAATTTAATTAAGAAATTTATGTGCAATTCATTGTATAAACCCTCTTTAGTGATGGTTTGAGTATTTTGTGAATTTTTGGTTAAATTTTGGAATTTTGGAAAGTAGTTGGACATAGTGTTTTCTCTGATTGATCATAAAATGTTTATTTTAAATTATGAATTTTCTATAATATTTTTAAAATTTTTTCATTTAAATTTTATCAATGAAAGGATGGTTTTACTAAAATATATTAAATGGGTTTGTTTGAAAGGCTTCAATAAAAGAATAGTTTTTATTGAAATGTATTAGAATGGTTGATTTGATATAGTTTTGTAATACATGGGGGTTGTGAGTTAATTCTTTCAATATTACCCTAAATAAGGGTCATGTACCATTGAGGTATAAAGGAACATGACCCGGGACAAGGGGCGTGTGTCATTTGGGCACAAGGAGATTGGACACTTTGTGATGACATAGTGGATGGATGAGAATCATCTCATGAGTATGAAAATATCAGAGAAGCATTAATGTGTGGGTGTGTGGTGAATCATGTATCAGGTATGCCAAAAAGGAATATAAAATTTCTTAAATTATTGTCTAGTTGCTTTTCAATGAAAAATATCTGGTATTAAACTGCTTGTATTTGACACAAAATATTTCAATTATTTTATATAAATTGTTTATATGAATGTTTAAAATGTTCTTTCCTAGTGGAATGAGTAGGGAACTCTGTTTGTGAAAGATTGTTGAGTTTCATTACTCACCCCTGATTTGGAACTTTGGTTCTTTTTGAGATGTTGTTTTTTGGGACATAGTTAAAGGTAAAGAATCACATTTCTTTAGTTGTACATCGTGATGATTGGGTTATTGTTTGGAGTTAGAGCATGGAGAAGGTTGGAGCATGGAGTTCTTTATAGAGTCTTTGAGTTGTTGGATTTGTCTTCCATTGTGTACTTTGATATTTTTATTCTTCCACTATAGTACCTGGTTGTAGTTTGGTTTTGTTATCTATGGTAATGATTGAGTTGTTTTACATTGGTTTCATGCATCATGTAGTAGTTTTTGGTTATTTCATGTTTGGTTGGGTTGTTTTATGTCCAAAAGATAAAATCATACCCCACCTATTAACGAATCCCTTAGAATTTACTTTTAGCCTTTAACACCTTTAGGATGTTCCTTAAGGCCAAGTAGAAATTCTTCCTCAACTCAAGCCAATGAGGATGGGAAGGAAGTTACATGTGGTATCAACTTGTTTGGTCCTTGAGTTACAAATGGTACCAGTTGAATCAGTCTTGGAGTTGAAAAGCATTCTAGTTTTTTCCTTGATTTGGTATAGTATAAAAGAGTAGGGTTTTCATCACATGAAAAGTATATCATAAAAAGACACGGTTAACCTTTTTATGCAGAACTTCAACTTACTAGTGATTTGGGTACATAAATGTTTTAAAGACACATACAGGAACAACAATCTCATTTTCATTAGTTTATCCAATATGATGAACATGAAAAGCTTTATAGAAATGTCTTCCCACTATGTGACCATATTTTATTTTGATAAATGATTCATGATATTAGCATGAAAATGTTGATTTTTGAAAATTATTGAAATTGTTTCCAAATGTGAGATTTGGGAAAAGATGCATGATATGAGTATTTTAATAATTGTTTGATTTTCAAAAGAATGGTGTAATTTTAAAACTATTTTAATATATAAAATAATGAATATTTGAAAAGAAATTTTTTGATAGTATGATGTGGTATAATTTGAAATTTTTAACCCTTTAGTTGCTAAATAGTTAGACTTATGACATTGTTGCATTTATAGAACATGGAAATTGATAGAAATCGTTAGAATAAACCAAAATAAGCTACCAAGAATGTGGTTACACCTGAGATATAGGTCAACCAACCACTAGTTCAAAGTATAGTCCAAGATTTTTATGTTGTGGATAGAGGGAACCAATGGGTTGAACTAAAGTAGGTGGATCATTTTGTTTTTCTCTAGAAATAGAATCCAGCCAACTTTAGGGGTGATTAGGAACCCGAGATAGAAGTGTTGTGGATGAATAGGGTGAATTGAATATTCTATTTCTTTAGTACACTAGAATAGATAAATGTCAAGTTGGAAATGTACATGATGGAGGATCTTTCATATTAGTTGTGGGATTTAGTAGTTCATGATAAATTAGACCAAAGATTTTCATGGAAAGACATTGAATAATTGTTTAATTTTTTTATCCTCACATATTCTAAATTCAGTGAACAATAGAATTTTTAATATTGAAATGGGATAAACATTATATGATAGTGTATGTGGTTAAATTCATGAATTTATCCTTCTTTGAACATGAAGTTTCTGCTAGTGCGTCCCTGAAGGCATGAATTTTAAAATTAGTGATAAGGAAGGAGATTCAATCAATGATTGTTGTGCTATGTATAAAATATTACACATAAATGATTAATAGAGAAACAATGGATAAGAAGAACATCTCAATAGTTATGAGTGAAGGAAGCATGTTGATACCCATGGGAAATGTTGGGAACACTAATGTTGGGAACAAGATGAAGTGGGAAACCTGTTTCCAAGGTTGGAGTATGACTCAAAACCAAACATATGGATCAATGAATATTCCTTCGAGACCCATGAGCAAGGTAATATGTTTTCAATGTGGTTTCTTCAACCACATTAAGTGATATTTTATGAAACCACCAAAAGAATGAAAAAATTACAATCAGATGGGGAATATTCAGTGCCATTGTCGTAGTGCTCCAGGGTCGGGTGTTTAAGACCCATATCATGTGTCATAGAAATCAAATAATTCAACAGAACAAGGGTAGTAGAATACCTCTGTTTAGTAAAAAAGAGAAAGCAATGGTGATTCCAGGAATAACATTACTCTTTAGTAAGGTAAATTTCAACATGGTAGTAAAGGAAAAAGCGCAGTGAGTAAGAAATTTTATGGAGCTGAGAAAGTATTTATGGATGATCAACCTCGAAAATCAATAGTGAGAGGTATGATTATTTTGAATGATACCTTTATTCAGGTTTTATTTTATATAGGTGGTTCCCATTCCTTTATTTATTCCCATTCTATTGTTTTTATGGGATTAAATGTCGAGATGATTCCTTTTGTGCTAAAACTTCGAACACCTCTTGGAAAAAGAAAATGTTGATCCTTTATCTGTAGAGCATGTTCTAAAAATGTTGATGGAGATGAGTTTATATGGGATTTATCTACGATTTAAATTGAGATCTATGACATAATCCTGGGTATGGATTGTGGGACACATTACAGGCTCACATCAACTGTTATACTAGAACGATCAGTTTCACAACTGATGATGGAATCAAGAATCTATTTAGAGAGGACATACATGTTGAAGATGGTGAAATGAGATTATTGACACCAATACTTGGGGATATCTCATACAACTTGGAGACTTTGACTTTGAAATCAATGAAATAGATTGAAAATATCATTTTTCTTGCAATTTTGGATCAGTTTGCTGATGTTTTTCCGGAAAAATTCATAGAGTTTCTGCCCATATGGTAAGTGGAGTCCATGATTTAACTCCTTCTGGAGAACATTTAAATACCACTTTTATCTTATCAAATTACACTAGAAGAATTAAGGGAATTGAAAGTTCATTTGAAAGAGCTAGTAATAAAATGTTTAATTAGTCTGAGCACTTCTCTATGGGCAACATTGGTCTTGTTTGTTAAAAAGTCATATAGAAGTCTTTGGCTAAGTGTGAATTATTGTAAGCTTAACCAAGTTACAATAAATAATCAATATCCACTTCCATTATTTGATGATATTTTAGATCAATTTAGGGGATCTCAGTGGTTCTATAAAATTTAATGATGATCATGATATCACTAATTGTAGGTTTAGAAAGGGGATATTCCAGAAAAAACTTTTAGGAGTAGATACAATAACTACAATTATGTGGTTATGCCTTTAGATCTTATGAATTCAACAAAATTTTTCATGGAATTTATGACTCAAATGTTTCAAATATATTTTGAATCTTTTTTGGTGGTGGTTTTAGATAACATACTGGTGTATTCAAGGATAAGGGAAGATGATGATCAACACTTGGAACCAATGATGGTACTTTTTCAAGATCATTGTTTCTATACAAAATTATCGAAGTGTGATTTTTTGATATAATAGGAATGTTTCCATGTCTAGGTAATCTATTAAAGGGTGTCTTTGTGGACCCATAAAAGATAGAGTCTGTTATCACTTGGAAACTGTCAAAGATTGTCTTTGGTATAAATAGTTTCCTTGGTCTAGTTGGTTATTAGCGACTACTTGTTTGTGACTTTTCAGGACTAGATTCACATATAAAATTCTTGAAAAAGAAGAACTACAAAACATATGATTTATAGTTTGCATCCATCATCCATGATTTGAAACTAGGTGACATTACCTATTCAGTGTGAAATTTATAGTTTTTATGGATCATAAGACCTTGAAACATATATTATAAAAATGGATTTGAACCTGAGGAAAAGAATATTGATGGAGTATCAAAAAATTTTTGAATTTGACTTGATGTATACATTCAGTAACGGAAATTCAATTGGAGATGCATTAAATAGGAAGTCATATGCTCAGTTGGAAAAAGAGGCCTCAGAACAGTGGCATCTAATATTGGTCATAGTTGACATGCACTTGAAATGTGAAGACAAAGGTGAAGTTACAGTTCTATTTCAAGTTACATTTGTTTTTGATTTTGATGAAACAATTAAACTTGAACATACATACGATTTAGAATGTGTTTCTATGTGGTCAAAGCTCAATGGTGGGTAGACCATTGAGGGATGGAAACTGGATGTGAGTTCTAATTTTTTTGTTTCGAAATCAGAAGTTCATACCTATGGATTTTTAGGAATATATTCTTCATGGTTATCTAAATTCTAGATGGGTTATTCATCCTGTAATATAGAAGATGTAAAAGGTGTTGAAAGAATAGTTTTTTGGGTCCGTATGAAAAGGAATGTGGCTGAGTATGTGTATAAATGCTTAACTTTTCAGCTGGTTAACGTAGAAAATCAGCGACCATAAAGTATGTTTTAGTGTTTACCTATACCCATTTTTAAATATGAATAAATAGCCATGGATTTTGTAATAGGTATCTCAATAATGGTTCAGAAACATGATGACATATGGTTGATAGTGGATCAACTCACAAAGTCAACCCATTTCATCCCTATTCATAAACCTAATATGGTGGAAGACATGTCAAAAATCTATATTTGAGAAGTGGAAAAGTGGTATGATATAACACTTTTGATTGAGTTAGACAAATATCCAAAGTTTACTTCTCATTTCTAGAAATACTAATAGAAATCCCTTGGAACTCAGTTGACTATGAGAATGACGTATCATCCTCAGATGGATGGACAATCCGAAATGATGATACAAACATTGGAAGACATTACATGGGCTTGTGTAATGGATTTTGGTGGATCATGGGAAGAGAATATACCATTGGTGGAGTTCTCATATAACAAATGATATCATGACTTGATACATATGGATCATTTTGATGATTTTTTTGTCATCCTTTTCGTTCTTCACTTTGTTGGGTAGAAAGAGTTGATACTTCACTAGTTGTGTCGAGCCTTATCCAAGAGACAATGAAAAAGGTTCCATTATTCAAGAAATAGATGGAGAAAACCCAAATTCATCAGAAATTGTATGCATATCATTGTTGAGGACCATTTTCATCTTAGGTGAGTGATCATGTGTTCTTGAGGATCTATCCAAGGCTTGGAGATCCATGTTTTGGGAAGCATGGAAAGTTATCTCTTAGACACAAGAACTTATGAGATACTTGAATGGTTTGAATAGGTTTCATATTGGTTGGCATTTCCACCAAAATTCAATTCTATGCATAATCTGTTTCATGTTTTTAGTTGAAAAAGTATCAGCCAGATCCTAACCATGTGATTTTATAGGATGATGTTGAACCAGATCTGAATGCTTCATTGATTCGTGTGCCAATATGGATTTTGTATAGGCAAGACAAATTATTGCGTAGAAAAAGAATAGGTATAGTATGGGTTTTATTAAAACATGGTCAGATTTAGGAAGAGACTTGGAAATGGGAGAAGGAAATGGGCGAGCAATGGACCTGACTCTTTCCGGACACTAGTGGTTCTCTATATTCTGGGGATAGAAAGGCCAATGGTGGGGAGAATGTATCACCCCCAATTTCAAGTAAGTAACATTTAGTTTATTCTTTTATAGTATTTAATGTTTTTTGGTGAAGTTTGGGTGGGTTTGGAAATATTTTTCCATGTTTTTAGGGATTTTATATAAGTTAATGGGTTGAACATGGTTTTTGGAAACCGTGAAACCCCTATCAAAAACCATGCATAGTGAGACAAGGGATATGAGGAAGGCTCACAGTTTGTCCAAACCATGCAGCCAACGAGGGGAAACTATGAAAAGTGGACAATGATATTATTTATGGTAATCATATGGTTTGTTTGATTGTGAAAGACAACTATGCGAGGTTCTCCTCATGGTAGAGGCCGGCACATGGTTAGCACATAGTTTTCTTAACCATGCAACTAACCATGCAAAGTTTAAAAAAAGATCCTAAAAACATGGAACTTGTTCGGGATTAAGTTTTAACCACAATTGTTTTCTCTAAATCAAACCTAACTCAATATTTCTCCCTTCTAAAGGCTGAGGAATTTTTCAACATCAATCCCAAGGTGATCTGAAGGAGTTTCATAGTGTGATGAAGCCCAATTTCCTTGGTAAGTCTCCCTTTTTAGTAGTTGGTGGGGTTTTTATTAGATATACTCTTCTGTCTCTCTCTATCTCGATTTCTTATATCATTTATACTATGGATAGATATAATTTGGTTAATGAAATTCAGGGAAAGATTATTTTATGTTGAGGGAAGAGATCTAATGTGGTTTTTTGAAGATTCAACCTGGTTTTGTGGGCGTTTCATGCTGTTATTTATTTTCATCATAATTCTTGAGGTAGATGGATTCACTCTAGACTCCTATATTTATAACATGAATGATTTGTTTCAAATTGGTTAAATTTATTGAATTTTAATGTGAAATTTGTGGTCAACTCACTGTAGAAACCTTCTTTGGTGATGGATTGAGTAAGTTGTAGAGTTTGGTGAAATTGTGGAAAGTGGTAGGGAAAAGTGTTTTCTATCATTTATTTTAAAATGATGATTTTAAAATATGAATTTTTTGGAATTTTCATTAAATTATTTCATTTAAAATATTTCAATGAAATTTGGTTTTATTGAAATGTATTAAATGGGTTTGTTTGGGTTTCATTAAAAGAATAGTTTTTATTGAAATGAAATGGAATTATTGATTTGAAATAGTTTTGGCATACATGCGGTGTGTGATTTCATTCTTTCAATGTGAACATGATTAAGGGGAACGTACCATTGGGGTAAAAAGGTACATGACTTGAGATAAGGGATCCGTGTCATTGGGGAACAAGGAGATTGGCCACTTTGTAATGACTTGGTGGATGTATGAGAAACTGCTCATGAGTATGAAACTATTAGATAAACACGCATGTGTGGGTGTTTGGTGAATCATATATCAGGTATACCAAAAATGAATGTGAAATGGGTTAATGTATTTTTTGGGTTTCTTTTCCTTGAAAACTAGTTGGTGTTAAAATTATTGGCTTTGACATGAACTATTTAAATTGTTTTATATAACTTTTCTAACACATTTTATCCTAGTTGTGTGAGTAGGAAAGTAATTTGGGGAATTCCTATTGAGTTTCATTACTCACCAATTATTTTTCACTTGGTGATTTTGCAAATTTTTTTTTCCAGGATACAAGTAAAGGTAAAGCATCACATTTATTTAGTGGTACATTGTGGTTCTTAGGCTGTTTTGTGGAGTTGTAGCGTAGATATGGTAAAAGAATTGAGTTCTATATAGAGTATTTGAGTTGTTGGATATGTATTCCATTGTGTACTTTGATATTAATAGTCCCCCCCTTTGGTACATTATTATATATTGGTTTTTTTCTATGGTAATGTTTGAGTTGTTTTACATTGGTTTCATGCATCATGGATTAGTTTTTGGTTATGGAATGTCTGGTTGGGTTGTTTTATGTTCAAAAGGGAAAATATCTACCCACCTATTAATGAATACCTTGGCATTTATTTCAATCCTTTGGTGCCTTGGTGATGTTTTTTAATTCTAATTATCCATTTTCCCTCTACTCAAGCCAACGAGGAGGGGAAAGATGTTACATATGTCATATTCACTAATTATTTCTTTTATGTTGTGTTTATACAACCCTTTGATATGATATATCATTATTCCAATTTTATTCATTATATTTAGTGTTTCATTTGAATTTATTTCTTTTATATAGGTTATGTTTTAAATGATACATAGAAATAAATGTTTTTTTTCATAATCTCAATTTTATTGAGATTGTTTATTTTAGAATTTTCACATAAGGAAATTATAAGATCATTGTATCATAAACCCCTTTAATTTTATTATCCTATGTTTATTAATGAACTTTTCATATAATAGTATCATTATCATCCCTTTTTTTATTAAATTAATCTGATTTTTTTTGAATGACCTACTTTATTTATCTTTTTTGTCGAAAAATATTTTTTACTACATATCCAAGTTTTCTAAAAAAACTCAAGAAGATTAAAATATTATTTTATGTTTTCTAAATTCATTTTTAATCATGATTTAATTTTTTAAAAATTATTTAAAATTAATCTTCTTTATGTTTTCCAAAATAGGTACTTTTTTGACTTTTTAATGAAAATGTAAAAGGAATCCCTGTTTGAACAACCACAACATAAACATAATTTCATGATATCCTGACCACTCATTGATTTTAATCTTCCTTTATATGTTTCCATGATTCATATCAATGAAATTTTTTCCTTATATTTTGGAAATATTTAGGTTTTAGACTTTACAATCATAGGGAAAAGTTTATTTTACTGAAGAATTTTAATATTGATCATTATATGGAATTCATATTTATCAACATTAAAAACCATTTAATTTATTTATACTTAACTATGGATATATTGTAATGATACAATAATTATTATTTCTCAAGATGATATATGATTTTGTTGAAAATGGAATGTATTAAAATTAAATTTCCATATCATTTTATTATTCATTAACATCCCCTTGAAACATTTAAGTTATCCTGATCATTACACATTAAATTTCCATTAAATGTTAATATTATTTATCATGGATATTATTATTTATTATATTGTATATCCATTTCTCATAAGGTGATGTTCTATGAATGTTATTTGATTAACTAGGAGAAAACCATGATAAATCTATATTCTTTACTGAATATAAATATTTCATGAGAGTGTACATTTTTTATGATTTCAACTGATCATTCAATATAGTAAAAATGCATTAGACATGCGGTGATGGGTGGGAACCAGTTATAGATATCCCTTGGATGTATTAACAGGTATCATGAGACATACCGTTAAGTTATCATTAAATCCTTTTCAGGTGTATGCCTACGAATATCTTAAACAATCATATCGGTATGTAAAAACATAATATTTTATAAAATATATATTTTTTTCAAATAAATTTAATTTCTTTGATAAATGGCCTTACAAGCCACACTAACTTTGATTGAACCAAGATATACTATTAAATTTTATTATCAAATATCTATTGTATTGATGGGTATTAATAGGAAATAATATATTAAAAAATATATATGGATACATAGTTATAAATAATTTTCTTATAAATAAATAAATTAAAAATAAATATAAAATTCATTTTAAAAATTCGGGATATTTTTCTGAGAAACTATTTTTATGCACACATTGAATTTATATCATAATAAAATTAATTAGTCATTATTGAGGAATGATTTTAATGAAATTCATATATTATATATTAAATTAAATATTTTAACATTCGTTTAATATTTTTTTGGGAAAGAGATTAGAATAAACAATTTTTTATGCTTAAAAATTTATTTATCAAAAAAAAGTTTTTATTATATGTTTATCACTTATTTAAAAATTAATTACCACCAGTTATAGAAATTGAATGTGATAAAATGGATTCCTTATTTGGTAACAAAAATATCAAATTTGGTAAATAAGTTTTTCATATTTTTAGTCAATATTAATTGTAACAATGGTAATATTTATCACCTAAAAATGGGTAAATTAGATTAATATAGGTTAAAAATATGTGATAATGTCATAATTTTTATCATAGTTCATAATGGATGAAAGGAATTATAACATTACCACATTAGACATGAAGTTTTGTTTTTAATAGACAGTTTTCCATGAAAATTACTTATACAATATTTTAAGGATTGAAAGTTACAAAATATCACTCTCTTAGTTTTAAATATCTTTTATTTTTCCTTATAGAGAACAAGTGTGTTATGAATGAATAAAAGTGTATATTTTTTATTAATTAAATTATTTTCATTAAATAAATTAATTTATAAACTTTTCTAATAATATAATTACCATAAATGATTATGAAACACTGATGAAGTATTGATGCATGAGTATTTGTTGGGAATCGCTAGTCAATATTTTATTTACATAAGCATGCAATATAATTCACACTGAGGGCCAATCTCAAGGAGGAAAATCACAAAATAGAAAATTTATGTTATCACTATATATATTTTAACTAATGTGAAACTAAATAATTTGAAGAGGATGAGTTTTAAAGATGTATGAAATATTGATATTGATTTATATATATGTATATATATAAATATAATTCAATATGGGTAAAATTAATGTAGAAAAAATGATGTTAAACACAAAGGAGATCCTCCCAGGATAACACCTAGAGTAAAACTTCATCATCCCTACATTAGTTTTAAATTTACATAATGAACACACTCCAAAGTATTTATGAATATACTCTTCTACCTATAGTTGTGAATATATTGTTCACTCAACGATCACTGAGAGACCAAACATTCACCTTCTCTATTGAAGGAAAATATAGTAGAAGTGAAAGTTAATAGTCATATGGAAAGTAGAGATACAAAGGCACCTTACCCACTAATATAACCCATGGACTAACTCTATGAAAATAAGAAAAAAAATTCATTATTATGTAATGAATTAGGTTCAAAATTTGATAGATCCCTTGGGAACATCTTGGGTTAGTTACTCAGGATCACGAGTATGAGAGATCAAAGTGGAGAAGAATGGGGTAAAAAATATATATAATAATAATAGAATGATATTAATAAGAAGAATAAAATATATTAAAAATGGATAATACTATTACATATAAAAGAAAATACAAAACTATTGAAAATGGACACATATAATTTCTAATACTTTGAGAAGGATATGGGATATATTTTTATAGGAAAAAGGTGTGAAATTTTGGATCTAGAATTCCTTTTCCAAAATATTACCTATGGTTGACCCATTTAATGATAGAATATGTAAATATGGTCTTCTATAATGTTATTCCAAAATATAATTATCATTTGAACTCCATATCTCATCATCATCCTCCAAGTGAAGAAGATTCTATTTCTTAATTACTCTAAAATTTTATTCTATCTTGGAAGAATATTTGTATTTCAAAAATTTGATTTTAATTTTGAGTGTCCAATAGACACATTAATAGGGGGATATATCCAAGATCATTAATTGGAAACTATTTCTTATAATTATATTTCCAATCCATTTAGAATTATCTCAATTGGAGGTGTGTAGTCCGTGTTATTCTTCATTTACTATGGTGGGGTCCACCCAATCATCCCGAACAATTTTTCAACTTGATTGATTTTTAGGGCCTGTGGATGTTAGAATTATCTCATGGTGTAGAAGAAAAATTTGAATCCCAGGATTTATTAAATCCAAAAAAAATAATTTCATAAATTAAATTAATGTATATAATGTTATGGCCAAAATGATTAAATAAATTAAAATAGATAAATTTCAAAATTAGGCCATTTTTCAATTAATCCCAAAAAGCTTCTAAAACCATTAAAGGTGAAAATTGAAATTAAAATATAAATTTTGTGGGATTAAAACCATGGAAATTTGATTAAAAATATTTATGAAAATTAAGTGTTCCAATACTCTCAGACTTAAACCATACTTATCCTCAAGCATAAAATCTCAATATTAAAAATCAAAGGGCTCCAATGTTATCATTATTCAAATTTCAAGGAAATAAAATTAAATAATCATCAATTTAATATAAAATTTCCAAATTTCACATAAAATATTAGTTCAATTTTTTATTTTATAAATATATAATTAATTCAAGTATTTTACTTTCTCAATTTTGAAAATTGTTGAACTTATTATTTCAATCATTCAAGATCCTTAATTTATTATTATTAATCATGATAAATAATGATCTACCTTAATTTTGAAAATTTTCTCTCATCAATCATGATAAAAATTCATGTAAAGTTTTTATCTTATCTTCGATACATACTACTTATCCGTAGTCTTGTAAAGGAACTACTTTCTCCACATTGTAAAGAAAAAAGGCACATGAAATCATGTGGACTTTCACTAAAGGTTTGAATGAATATGAGGATTTTGGTTGGTAGGAATTGGTGTTTAAAAACTAATTCTCATGGTGGAGGTTTCTATATTAAAAAAAATTAATTATATAAAAAATAAAAGTGTATTTAAATTCTACCCTTCAAATTAGAAACTCCCACTTACACTAATTTTTCCAATCAATTGTCATGTGTAATGAAATAATAATGTATGGTGTGAACCTTTTTGAATTCTACCCTACTTTTATAATTTTTTTTATTTTTCAAAGTAGATTTTTTCCTTTTTTTTCCTTTTTTAAATGTTATTCTTAGAATAAAACTCACACACAAAATGTAACCACATATGATAAAAATCATTGGTCCAATGATGGTGATTTTTGATTCTTCTAAGTCATATCACAATTATTTTTTAATTTTTTTTGTTTTCAAGAAGGAAAAAAATTTATGTACATTGAATGAATAAAAAATATTTACTTTTTCCCATATTAGGACCCCCATAATTTTCCCTTACCATGAATTTCTTCCCTTCCACCATGGATCATTTCACCCCTACACTTAAATTTTATAATATCATAAAAATACTAATAGGTGGGTAGGAATGGATAAAAATGGATTGAAATATAGATCATTCATATAAAGGTCATTCATGGTATATATGGGATAATAAAGGATTGATATAAATTTTTTATTTTAAGGTTATGGGCATTTAAAAATATTCCTCAATAATTTTAAATGTGTATTTTCATAATCATATTTTTTTGAAAAGTTCAAATGCAAGTTCTAGTAGGTGAGATTTCCCAAGATCAGTCGAAAAATATTATCAAGAATAAATAGAAAGTAGATGGTCTATAAATACTCTCTATAATAGAAAATTTGATTTTGGAAAATGTATCAATACTAGATTAATAATAAAAATCAATTCACATGAATTTCAGAAAATAAAATCATGAAAAATGTTTGGGAAAATTCATTTACATGAATCAACTCATTCATTAAAATCTGGATTCCTCATTTTAATATCCATATTTAAATTTAATTATTAAATTCTCCATTTTACACATTCAATATCATTAAAATTTAAATCTAAAAAAAAAAATTAAATCATAAGATTCATAATAAATTCATTTCTTCGTGATAAGTCAAGTAAAGCCTCAATTCATGTATGGTTAGGTAATTTCAGTTTAAATCTCAAATCAAAATTAAAAAAAAAATGAATGGAGTTAAAATGATAAAAATTAAAACTGAACACCCATTCCAATGAATCTTAGTCCCATTACTTCTATTATTTTATCAGATTCCTTATTCCATGATGGTCCTACAAAATATAATTACTCAATTAAGCGCAAGGATTGTGTCATTTAGGCTCAAACTAAAAGTGGGAGTGGGATTCATACATGAATAATCCTAAGAATTAAACTAAAATATAAAATAATAGAAATAATGTAAACGGATAAGTCTTGGTATGATACCCCTAAGTGGGCCATAAATTTTTAAAGCCTCGAGAGGCCATTACCAGTAGTTATCCAAATTCTGATTATGGATGACACTTCTTGGACTTGAATAACCACATGGGGATTTTCCTAGCTTGTGCTTATTCCTACTTGGTGGGGAATGATATATGGGTAGAGTATACCATATAATCCCTATAAAAATTATGTATTGCTTATATGGAAAGAGTACTATGACATATGAATCATTATCATCTTTGCTGTCTACTTGTTCAAACTTCTCTTTCTTCTCAAGTGTTGGCTCAATATGAGATGCATGAATTATAATTTCAAAAGTAGGGATAGAATGTATTTTTAATTAGATATAATTTAATCACAGATAATGTAAATTATAATTACCACTTTTAGTGTGAGAATCCTTTATCTTAGTTTCATTGGGCTTAACATGTTGGGTTTCTTCATGGGCTTCAATAAATGTATGTTCATTAAAACTACAGAGCTCCATGTGTCCCTCAGCAAGTGCATGAACTAATTCTTCATCTTTCTCAAAAAAAATCTAGGATTTAACAAATATAAAAATTCAAAACAACAAGGAGTGGTACTCAAATCATATTGAATGAATTCAGAAAATAAATAGTTCAATAAACGATGATCACCATGAGTTATTTTTTTTCATTCACTTCTTTATTGTTAAGTACCTCTTGAAGTTTGATCTCAGTGGATGGAGGTAGGTAGCTGGTATCCTTAATATTTTATTCAAGTTATCTCACTGGTGTGGCTTCCATATATTCCATGGATAGAGAAAATTATACTGGTTCTGGCTCATCTACTATTAAAGGAATGTGTAGATCATGTTGTACATCATACCCATTCTATAAGTTTTCTAGATCTTGTTGGTCTCTTATACAAAGCTCAGTATGAAAGTATTCCACATCATGAATCCTCTCTAGTTTATCATGGTCATCTTGAATCTATTCCCACAAATATTTGGGCTATTTATATTCCTCATGTTTGGACTTAACTTCTTGTATTCCTTTTGTGAAATTAGTGGAAACCAGTGGCACTTCCTCCTTGGCCTCGAGTGTTTGTAAGTTAGTTCTGGGTTCATCGACGTTGACCGTCATATCTTGAGGTGAGATACATGTATATTTGTCTCTTTTCATATGTTTTAACAATATCACAAGATAATATAATACTTATTTGAGGGACTCTTCCATACAGTCTGTTTCCTGTTCTTGAACCTATGAGTAATTGTTCCTTGAAAAATAAAAGAAGTTTAGATAAATCAGAGAAATAATTTTTTTATGTTTTTTTAATATGGGAAAAAAATAAAATATATCTATAATGTTAAAATAGAAAAATATAAGTAAACTAATTATTATATCCCTGAAAATATCACCAAATTTTTGCATGAGGATTTTTCTTGAAACCCCAGTCAATATTTTATTTAACTAAGCATGCAATATAGTACAAACCTAGGGTCTTTCTCAAGGAGAAATATCAAACCAAATCGAATTTATATTATTACTATTTATAGTTTAACTAATACGAAACTAAATAATTTTATGATAAGAGTTTTAAAGATTCATAAAATATTAATGTACACACACACACACACACATATATATATAATTGAATGTGTAAAAAAAATGCATAAAAAATGATATTAAACAGAAAGGAGATCATCCCAGGAGAACACCAAGAGTGAACCCTAATCCTCCCTTTATTAGTTTCTAATTTACATAATTAACACATTCCCTCATATGTGTGAATATGTTATTCTACCTATAGTTGTGAATATATAGTGAACTCCATAATCACTAAGAGACCAGACATATACCTCCTCGATCGAGGGAAAATATTGAAGAAGTGAAAAGTTAACCCTCAGTTGGAAAGCAGAGACACAAAGGAGCCTTACCCACTACGATCTCCCCTTGAAATAACTCTAATAAAACAAGAAAAAATAATAATTAATGTGAAATTACTTTTTTTAACTCTAGATTGATCCCTCAGGAACTACCTGAGGTTAGTTACTCGTGATCATGAGTATAAGCGATTGTAATGGAGAATAACGGTGTGGAGACACTAAAGTTAAAAATAAGATAATGAGATGAAGAAGAAGAGTAAAATATATTAAAAATGAATAAAAATATTATATGTAAAAGAAACTAAAAACTATATAAAATCGACACATATAGTTTACAATATTTTTAGGAGAGGGGTTGTATTTTTATAGGCAAAATGCCTGAAATATTACCACTATATTTTTTCTTCCAAAATATTGCACGTGGTTGGACAATTTAATGATCCAATTAGTAAAAATGGTCTTTTTAAAAGTTCTTCCAAAATTTCTTATGCATTTGAAATCAAATTTTCAGCCACATATTCCATGTGTAGATGTGATTATTGCACAATTATAGTAACATTTTATTCTATCAAGGATGAATCTTTGAATTTCCAAAATATGATTTCAATTTTTAGCTCCCAATGACCACATTAATGATGGTATATATCCATTATATTTAATGGTAAAACTAACCATAAAATTATATTTCAAATCTAGATAGAACCATCTTAATTGTAGGTTTCTAGCTTGAATTATTCTCCATTTACTGATTTGGGGTCCACCCATTCATCCAAAACAATTTTTCATCTGGATTAATCTTTTTGGGAATGTGGAAGTTCGAATCTACTCCTACTTCAGAAGAAGAAGTTGAATCCCAAGATGTATTAAATACTATAAAAAATTTATTTCATAAATTCAATCACTGTATAAAATGTTATGGTCAAAATACTTAAATAAATTAAAATAGTTAAATTTTAAAAATAAGCAATTTTTTCAATTAAGCCCAAAAAGCTTCAAAAACCATAAAATGTGAAAACTAACATTAAAATATCGATTTTATGGGATTAGAACCATTGAAATGTGTTTCAAAATATTCATGAAGATTGTGGGTGTCAAGTATCTATACGTGTAACGAAATATATATATATATATTGATTTAAAAAAAATTAAATGTAATATAATTTCAGTGAGTTATTGTGTGACATGACTTTTTTAGAAGAATATGATTTATTAGTGACATGATAAATAATAATAGTTTAATTTCCCATATTTATTGATGTATTTAAAATAAAATTAATTGAATAGTGTTAAAAACTACATTAATGATATTTTATAATATAATATTTTTAATTAAATGATATAATATACATACAAAACATAAACTCTTAAAAATGAATAGGATATGGATGAAAACATAAACCATGGTCAATTTATTGGTCATTTGGTGTTTTATTCTCAAATTAGTAACACATAAATGTTAAAAAACATAAATATAATGTTAATAGTCAAAATGATTGACAAAGGGTTAAAATAAAAGATATGGGTAAAAATGCAATCCAAGCATTTCAAAATTATGTTGGATGAAATTATTTGGACTCATCCTAATCATATATTAGAACTTATTAATTTTGGATCCATTATTGCATCATAATAAATTTATAATAATTTAATATTTTTTGAAATTACAAGGGCCCCCTACCCAATATTAAAAAAGTGAACAACTATTTTCACTACTTCACAACACATTTATCCTTATATCTAGAAAAACCCCAAGAAAGATCTATTTTACATTCTCATAGACACATTATATATGTTTTTTTCTTCCCAAAAGTCCAACCATATATCCCTAAATAGGAGATGTAATGGAGTTATATTAATGAATATGTAATCTCTTAACCAATCATGTTTTTTAGTTATTATTTTACCTCCTCTAATTCTATTTTATTATTCATAAAAAAATTTATATATCATCAATAACCAAAAATATTATTATGATTATTAAACAACATTTTTCACCATCGTGCTATCAAAAGGGAAGTGAAAATATCACCCATGCATATCTATGGGTTTCCGTCACCACGTAGTGATATAATTCATTTCTCTTCACCATAATTTATGGATGGGTATTATGTTGGGATTTATTTTTATATGTGAAAATTTTGAAAAAATCAAACATCTATAATTATAATATTATATCTACCATAATACCATATGAACCATTGGAAAATGATTACGTCAATCCCCTATATGCTTGAACTAGCATCTCAACGAAGCGATACAATTCGTTTTTCATTTTTTTACCTGGATGGTGTTAAAGAAATATTTAATGATTATATATGATATAAATGATATAATAAAAATTCTGTATTGGTTAGTTATTATTTAATTTTCTTTTTTTAAATTCCTCATAAAAATTAAAATAATTTTCATTTTGGCACCTGAATACATGTGGTGGGAGTAGTCGATGAAGAAACAGACTGTTTGGATAAAATCTATGACAGAAAGACCCGAAAACCCTTTAAAAGAGTCTGTTTCAAGAATCCTAGCCACTTTTAAAAAGGAAAGAGTTCATGAATATCCTCATCTGAGAATGTAACGACCCAAAGTTTTATCAATGGAAATTCCTTTCTTATAATTATGTTATATAAAATCACATTAGGAAAGACAATGCCACATCATGCTTAAATTAACTAATAAATAATACGCTACCTTTATAGCCTAGATGATAAACATAATTTTTCTACTTCTACGTTTTTAATTTCGAAAATCTGACATATGTGGTTGCGATCAGTAAGATATTAAGAGTTTTATAGGACAAACATAATTTTTGGTGAATAGTAACTTACCCTTATGAACATTTACTTACCATTATGAATATTAATTTTACCCTTATGAATAGTAATATGACCCCTATGAATAGTAAACTATCCAAATTAATAGTAACATCACCCATGAAAGTATAAATAAAATTTAGGTTCCTTGTAAATGAGAGGGAATGTTTTAAAAATTAATAATTATGTGTTGGTATTTTTGTGATTAATAAATATTTAATTTAAATTTTGAATTAATAAATTTACTTAAAATAAAATTAATTTTCATAAAATTTATTCCAAAATTAATATTTTTTTATTCTATGATTTTAGGATAATTTTATGAGACCTCAGTTAATTTTTGAATGTATTATAAAATCAGTTTTAAATTTAAAATCTTTATTTTTCAAGTAAATAATGATTTTATTTAAAAATTAAATTTCACATATTTAAAAAATTATTTTGATAAAATATAGTCTTTTTTTAAATATATATGTCAAAAAAGGGTTATGGTGAAATTTTGATATTTTTTCTGAAATACTTGATTTTTTGGTGAATAGTAAAATACAGTATATATACATTATAAGCTAAAATCACTATTCATTAAGTCATCACTGATGTAATAACCATTGGTTATAACTGACATGATCTAATTACTGTTTTTAGTCACAAGAATCCTCATTATTTATTTTATTGAGAAAAATAACAAACTAATGATTAAAATTATAAGAAAACACCCCTCCCCTCCACTATAAATACCACCCATCAGACCCTATTCTCATCACATATCTCAAGACTTGATATATTTATAAATTCTACTAAAATATCCTCCCTATCCTCATACACACATACAAGAGATCTTGGTCTCATCAAATGACCATAAACTCTTCCCTAAAGAGCTTCTTAAGGAGAATAAATTGAAAAGGTAAATCCCTCTTTTCGATGCTTTTATTTTCTTTCAGGAGACTTCCTTTTATTTTTTCTCTACTCAAATAATCTCATATAAATGTTATTAAAACTGTATTACCATACATATACTATAATTTTGTTATCATAATGGAATAATTCATCATTACCTCTCTTTCCCCCTCCTTTTATACGACAAATGAAAACACCGCCTAAGATGTGTTAATTTATCGCATTCAAGGATGGCGAGTTTTCAATTTCTATTATCACTTTAAATCACGGTAATGAAATATTTTTATGTTTGAACCATATTATAATATATTTAATATATCTTATGCACTGTTCAGGATTCTTTATACACATATGATGTTAAATAATAAAACAAAACAAATTTGTTGTAGCGAAATCACCCAAAATAATCCAAATGTTTATCACTAAGATCATATCTAATGATTCATCCTCACAAAAATTATCAAAATGAACTATATGGTCATTTAAGATTCTATAGGATCATTAATAACCTATAATAACAATTATGGATATTCATACTCATTTTAAACAAACACCATTCATGTATACAAATGAACCGATCAAGAAAACTAGGAAAACAAAAAGTCCCAAACGATGAAATTAAACTCTATAACTCATCCAAAAGACCATAATAGAACTTAATAAGACCATAATGAATTATATTAATGTATAATAGGTTTTTGAGTTGTTAATTAATTAATCTAATGTGATTATACAAGACATTAAAGTGAAGAAAGCATTCTAACACAAGGTTAGGGGAATTCTCGAAGCCAACTTTCTTTCTTTGGGTTTTACTCTTTCACTCTATTTTCGGTATGGTTATTCCTTAAAAATTATTTCATCATAATTATCTTATATTTTATAATATATACATGTTTTCCACTAGAGTTTATGTCAACCAAAATTTTTTTCCAAGAGAAATCTTCTTAAAAAAACACACCTTTTACTTCTCACTCGAGGTCAATGATTCTTATATCAAGTATGTTATTCCCTATTTAATTTGGGAACCAAAATATTATGAGTTTATTGTTTATGAAGTGAAACCCATTCCTTCACATGGGTTGTTTTATTTTCAAGATTGATATTTATTCTATGTGTCATGCATGATAATGTAAATGTTATGATGTGACCGGTGTGCCTGGAATTATATAGCGCAATGAAAATGTTATAATGTTACGAGTGTACATAGAATTATATATAACCCTAATGCATTGGGTAATGTGATTAATATAATGATTTAAAGTAAAATATGTGTTAACATGATACTTGATTTGTTCACAACTATGTGTGGTAGTTGACCACTAAGACATGGTGTTTTTTTTATGCATTAATTGCCACATTCAAGGTCTTTTTCTTAATGCTTCCCACCATGATTATGATCATATTCCTATGTTATTATGATAATGATTATTCTACCCCATGTTATATTATTTCATGTTCTTATCTATCCTCTTTTTGGGATTTTATCTCACCCCTGTTTGATGTATACCCTCATGTGACTACTTGTACTAAGGATAACACAATGGGAAATAAGAATCTACAGAAGAATGAATTAAATAAATGTTTATGTATTATGTTGTATGGTCCTAGTTTTCCCAAGACACTAAACCTTTTTATCTTAATTTTTTAATATTTTAAAGTTATTTATCATAAATATTATGTAATAATAATGTAAGAAGAGAAGGGTCGCTATAGTTGGTATTAGAGGATGGATTAGTGAATTTTGGAAATAGGATTAGAGAACCATACTAAAAACCCTTAGTATGAGACTAAGTATAAGTGAGTACCCGAGAAAATTTGTTTTAGAAAATGATAAACATAGGGACCCCATAGTATATTCTTTTATATTTAATTTTACAAATGGAAAAATTATTGATGATTAGTTAACTTATGTTTTTTTCTCACCTTTTTTATTTTATAAAATAATGGGAACTAAGAGAAAATAAGCCAAAAAACCATGCAAGGGATAATGAAACGATTGACCAAATGATATACCCAATTCTTTGGGAGGTGGAGTTCAAAATTTCATGGTGATTCTTACCCAACTGTCTATGGATATGAAAAATAACATGAATAATGTGGAATTTCCTCCTTCACCTGTAAGAACCCGGTTCTTCCTTTGATGTATGGATATTTACTTTTCAGTTTGTACATAATAAAATGGTGGAAGAGATGTTAAAGGGATGGTTGTAGGCCTATTACATGACATGACTAGGAATAAAACACCATGTACTTATAGGTACATGGCGTGTATATAAGGATACATTCCATGTAACAAAAGTACACGACCACGTAAAGTTTAGTCCAGAAAACTGTACGGACAAAGCATGTAATCTCAAGTACATGTCGTGCACTTTTTATTTATTTATTAATAAGTCGATAAATATGTCATTTTTACAAACAGAGAGAAATAAATCAACTTTGACGTACGGAACACCCCGAAAATCCGAATGAGGTTTTGGATCCCGATTCATCGTATGACCACTGATTCGAACATCGTCAGAGTCATTGTATTTCCCTCAATGAGATCTCAATTCCACTCGAGCCTTTATTATTGATTTCTTCTCCTGATGAAGTTATTAAAGGTCAAAAATTTATACCTGTTTTGTAGTTCTAATCCATTCTAGGGTGAATAAAAGTCTGATGCTGGATGAGGGGAGTTATACTACAATGAGGTCAGTGGTTTTGTGCCTTTCTTGAATTTTCTTGATGTTTATATATGCCGAAGTGCTGCACACCAAATTTTAGGGTGTCTCTTGATTGAATTATGAACATTTTTAATTCCTATTGATGATTAAGTAATTTTCTAAATGATTTGAAAGCATGTTTAGGGTTCTGAACCTTGAGTTAGTTCCACCTCATGGGTGTGTTTCCCTTGGATGGCAGTGTGGCCAAGAATTCTTATGAGGAGTGACTTAAATTCCTATTCTTGGGTTGTTAAAAATGTATTTCTCATTATATTAATTTCCCATGTGAGATACTTGTTGTGTTAAGACTTCTTTAATTGTTTAAATTGAATAATAAGCATGTTATGCGTTTTTCCCACATGAGTTATCCTTGTTTGGCCATGTAATAGTATAATTTACATGTATTAGTTATTATGTAAACTATACCATGTGATTTTTTTATTTCAAAGCCATGTGATAGTTTAATTCACATCGGTTGCTTTTTAGATGGAATGTGAACTTGAATTAAATGATAAAAAGAGGCATTTAGTAGTGGGTGAGCAACAATCTTGGTGAAAATACAAGGTTGGGATCATGTGACTAATTGCATATTATATACCTTGGGTGAAACAGTGTCTCATTTAAAAGATAATGGATGGGATTAAGAGGTTAATTATGTAAAGTCCATGAGCAAGCCATGGAAAGGGTGGTCAAGCTCATTGAGTCTTATTTTAAAATGTCAAGCAAACCTAGGATCCATTGAGGGATACTCAGGGAAAGCTCTATTGGCAAATGATTAAATTATTATTACGTCATGAGTTGATGGTTACTTTTATATAGGGGTAATCCGGTCTAGGACAGGCCTCGGGATTTTATATAATTCATAGAACATAAATAATCAAATGGTTGACTTATGACACATCTACCAAGCCAAAGCACAATCTTGGATTTAGTCTTCACTTATACCTATTTACCATTTTATTCTAAGACATATATTGTTCTTACTTTTGAGTACCTACTGTTTACTACTTTCACTATTGTAAACTTCTTGTTATATATATATATATATATATTCACTGATAGATTGGAATTTACCTTTAGTGTTTTCTTACTGAGATTTAGTCTCACACCCTGTTTGGGTCCTAATTTGGGCCCAAATAGATTATATTATTGCAAGTATTGATCAAGGAAAGTGACCTTCCAGAGGTACTTGATATGCTTCTTGGGAAGAGCATGAGATTGAGTCGAGGCTTGGGATTCTTCCTAGTATATTTTTTCTCTTGTGATTTTGATACTTATATTGTGTATTATTGGAGTGTACTTGTGTGGATGATTTTTTAGAACATGTGACATGCTGTATCATCTTTGTTATTGAATGATGCTTGGTTATTTATATTATCTGTATTCCGCTATTTATTTCATTTATATGAAATTTACTACTTCTAATATTGTAATATTATTTATTACAATGTGTTACACTCTTCTAATGAGGGCATAGTTTCCCCACTTTCATACCCTAGGACCTCGCCTCTAGTCGGAAGCCTCTGAAGTTTGGGGAAATGTTCTTGCAGCCATTTGACCAACCAGGTATGAGGCACCAGTTGAGTGGAAACCAGATCGAAGATGTTATAAAGTGGAATCAGAGCACTTATTTCTTGGTTTGTCTTACTATTTAGTGACATTAGAAAGGGATAGGATGGAAATGGAGTTTGGTAATTAGTTGTTCCCGTGAGTAGCTACATCGTGTATAGGGAAAAGCCAAATTTCCTCGAATTGAATTTTGATATTTGGTTTTGATCTATTACAGTTGATTCAATTTCACCGTTTGGTGATGTACATTTTTTGTACTATTATTATTGATATCATTGTGGTTCTATTTTGTTACATCCCGATGAGATGAGGGTATTCCATCTCATGCATCATATAGGCACTTGTTATAAATAACATGCCATGCATTCTTTCCATACTATTTAGAGAGCATTACTGATTGAATGCTGTTGTGATAGATGTCATGCTAGATATGCATGTTGTTTTGATAGATACCATGATAGATATTCTAGTTGTGTGATAAGTGTATTGGCGCATGTTATAGTTAAATTGGATAGACACCAAACTTTTATCCCTGAGGAGTATGGGCCCTCCTGGATCAGAATTTGGCAGATCACATTTCGGCCATGAGATATAGATTTTGTTGTTATGTGCTTTATGTGATGACAATATTTTATTCGCGGGGATTATAGGCCCCCAAAGATCTAAATTTGGAATACCATTGATTTATTTTGAAAAAATAGGGGTTTCGGTGAAGTTTATGAGGCTTACTGTCTGGAAACCCAAACAATATAGTATATGGTCCTATGAACACATGACATGTGTTATTCTGTTTGGAAAGAAAATAACTTTTCTTAAGAACATGCCGTGTAGTATATGATCATGTCACTGTCCATGTGAGAGAAAACACTATTAAGTTTTGATCAGGACATACCGTGTCCCTTATATAAACCCCGTGTAGTTTTGCATCGGTAGATCTGTGTGGTTCTGGCCATGTAAAAGTACATGGCCAGGAGAGAATACCTGAGTATATGATGTGTGTACTTCAGACATTACGTGCACCTAGGACCTTTACATGAACCAAAAAATGCAGAGTTACACACCCATGAGTGTTTAAAGGGACAAGTTGTGTGTCGGGATGAAACACTGTCTACCAAGGGTGATTACACGCCGAGGCCGACAGGAGTGCATGACCATGTAAGGGCTTAAATGTACACATCGTGTATGGTTCGTACATTCCATTTACTCATATTTTGTTAACTTTTGAGGCTTTTATTCTCTTATTTAGTTTTTATGCTCATGAAATGCATATATTGATAAATAAGATTATACTGAGGTGTACGTGAAAGACTTTACAGAGCAATGCCACTAAAAAAACCTCTGGTAGTATGCCAGGAGGGTGGCGATGATCATACCCTAGAGGTGGTAGGCCATGGGCTACCAGTGGACCCTCAAAACGTGCCAGTTGTGGCACCAACTGTTATACAAGACATAGGAGTTGATGCACTTTTCCATGAAGGCTTTATGAGGTTCATGCAAACCGTTGTAGGATCACCACATCCCGCCAAATCTATGGAAGAACTGAACTGAGTGTTATAACAGTAATATCCATCCACTTTTTCTGGGAAGGAATGCTACAGGCGACAGAGTCATGGTTAGAGGCCATGTTATCGATCTTTGAGCATCTTGAGATCCCTCTTGAGAGGAGGGTCAAGCTCACAACTTATATGATGCGTGATTCTGCCAAGAGGTGGTGGGATGTTACCACACAGACAGAGCGTTAGTAGGACATGGAATGGGAAGATTTTCAGACATTATTTTATGACAACTTCTATCCCAAGATGATGTGGTCCGACAAAGCCCATGATTTTATGCATCTAGATTAGGGCGATCTATCAGTTATGGATTACTCTGCCTGCTTTACTGAGCTCTAGCACTTCACACCTATTCTGATGTGTGAAGATCTATCAAAGGATAGATGTTTATAGTATGGTCTCATGTATGATATTTTACCATAAGTGAATATATTTTGGATGACTACTATATATACTATATTGAACCAGGAGATTATTACATAGCGGAATTAGAGGAAATATGGATGCAAAATCTTGGGTGGTTCGACACCGAGATCTGGTACTATTTTGAATAGTAGTAGGAAGCGTCGTTTAGAGCTTACACACAGTGAATCTAGTACTAAGAGCGTATCTTCTGGTAGCCTGGTGAGGTGCTTCTAGTATAGAAGAATTGGACATACTAAACCTCAGTTCCCGATGGAACTAGTCAAGTACTGATATTGTGGTAAGATGGTCCAATTACAGTGTTTCTACAAGATGTTTCCACCAACATCTAGTGAGAGAGGGTCAGCACTAACTCCATGTTTAGGAGAAGGGTTCACAAATTCTCACCAATTAGGGAACTGGAATGCCTCAAGCCATTCAGGATGAGTTAATTGTCATGGCCATGGTATCCCAACCCCATAATCTCAACGAAAATATGGTAGGTCAGCTCAGGGTAGCCAGGTAGTGTCTTAGGGCCATGGTACAAGCCAGAATTATGTAGTGCAACAGTCCTGGCAGGAGCAGGATCCCGTGCCTTCTACTGTCAGAGGTACTACTCTAGTCACCTATATTTTAGCTTCTGCACTCTTTTACATAGGTTATTCACATAGTTTCATATATTTTTTCATATTGGAGAGCCTAGGGATCCTTGTTTTTACTTCTAACAACATTATGAAACTAGACACTCTATTAGGGATTAGAACAACAGGTGTGCGGCAGTTCAAGGAGTTCCCCCTTGAAATTGGTGGGTGTCACTTTGTTTGAGATCTCTATATATTAGATATGATAGGATTTGATTCCATACCCAGAATAGAATGGTTGGTCTTCATTCAATCATTTTTCAATTTATATTTCCATAGGGTGAGATTTACGTCACCAGGAGGTGGATCATTTCTATAAAAGGGAGAGTTAGATGTCTAGGAAAGCTGAGCTAGACCTGATCATCATGGGTTGAGTGGGATGAAAAAATAGATTTATAGTTGATATCTGGATGACCAGGTAACAAATTAGGTAGATTTTCCTTCAGTGTTTTATCCTTTGAATGATGTTTTCCTGGATGACTTATCGAGGTTACCTCCATAGAGAGAGGTGGAGTTCATGATCGATCTAGTTCCAAGTGTTTCACTGGTATCCATACCTCCTTATAAGATGGATATGATGGAGTTACAATATCTTATGAGGAAGCTAGAGGATTTGGAGGCTAAGGGTTTCATCTTACACAGTACTTCTCTATGGGGTTCACCGGTCCTTTTTTCAAAGAAGGCGAACAGTACCCTTAGGCTATGCGTAGACTATCGGAAACTGAACTAGCTGACAGTTAAAAACTGATATCCCTTTCCACAGATAGATGACCTATTTGAATAGCTTCGAGGATCCTAGGTGTTCTCAAAAATTGAGTTAAGGTTATGATATCACCAGGTACATGTTCTATCTTCAAACATACCTCATACCATATTTCGTAGTAGGTATGGTCAGTACGAGTATGTGGTTATTCCGTTCGGTCTCACGAACACGCTAGTAGTTTTCATGGAACTGATGAACCAAGCCTTTCATTATTACTTGTATTATTTTATTGTGGTTTTCATGGATGATATATTGTTATATTTTCATAAAATACATGACCATGCCACACATATTGTGATTGTTTCAAGTACACAGAGAGAGAATCAGTTATATGCTAAGCTATAAAAGTGTCACTTCTGGATGGATCAGATTCAATTCTTGGGTCACATCACCAATACTAATTTTTTCAGACCTGGGAAGGAGTTACACTATGTATTGCGACACATCTGGTATCAGGTTTGGAGTAGGGCTTATGCAGGGGGAATGATTCATTGCGTACGAGTTTTTAAAATTGAGGCCTCATCAAAGGAACTACCCAATTCATGATGTCGAGTTAACCGCAATTGTTCATGCCTTACGCTTTTGAAGACATTAGTTGTTTGGAGAGAATTTTTTGGTGAACATAGAAGAAAAAGTCTCAAGTACATATTTTGTAACATCCCAAGTAAGTAATGAATAATATATATTTTTATCTATGTTTATTAATGATTAAGATAGTGTTATAGAGGCTTAAAATGAAAATAAATACAATCTTATGCATGGAATACACTAATATTCTTAAAAGATTGTTTTACTGCCTTTTGATGGCAAACCATTTTTGAATCTATATTTTGACAATTTTATAAACAATGTTTGTCAAAATAAACTTATTCTTTATGATTGGGACATCAAAATTTACCTTTTGTGAATTTTTGGTATTTTTCTGACAATGTTCATTTTTTAATGAATAGTGAAAAATACTGCATTTTACATCAAAACTGCTTTTTAATCTAATTTATTTATATGATTAGATTATGTTTTTAATTGGTTTTGAAGTGAAATTAGAATATATTTTTACCATTTTATTGAATGGTGGTCATTGGAATCAATTTCACTTTTAAATTAGACTTAAACTGGTGTCAATCTTTTGATACTTATTGTTTTGTAAAAACACGCTATTTGCTCTGGTAACGGGAATTAATTATTAAATTAATTAATGTGACTTATATGATTTGAATTTTGTAAAATAGACTTCATTTTTGAATTCAGAATATCAAATATAGCTTAGGGTGAATTTTTGGTAATTTTCTGAAAAACTTCAATTTTTGATGAATAGTGAAACCACTAAGTGGTAATCAAGCAAACTGATTTTTCAGTTAAATGAAAGTTTACCACTAATGTGTATTGAATTTTGAAAATCCGACATACATGGTTGTCATTAAGAAGTAAAATGTGGTTCAATGAGATTATAATAATTTTTTGGTGAATAGTAACTTATTAAGTTCTTAATCGCGATTAGTGGTAATTAGGGTAGTTTAAGGTATAAATAATGCTTTAATAATAGGAAATGACCTAGACTCATGTCCCAACCTTATTGGTTGTGTCATGGCCGACCAAGAAAAGCCATGGGTCAACTTGGGGACCCCATGGAGACACTTTGGTTTGGAAATGACATAAATAACTTTTTATTAAATGTTAAAGTAAAAATGACACAAACATAATATGTTTTACGAATTTTTTTTTTACATGGGGTTATAAAGATCAGAGTTTTGATTATAAATAGTCATTGGAAATATAAAAAGATTTCCTACATCATAGTATTTTTTTTATAATTTTTATACATTAAATAAATTAAATTATTTATGACATAATAATGATGCAGCGATGACATCATTATTTGAAGATTTAAATAAAATGGAAAGACAATGTAAAATCTATGAACTAAACATGGACAAAACCAATTGGATGAGTGGATTTCGAACCCTTATAACCTTATACACGAATTATATCAATGTGGGACCTTTTAAAACCGAAAAACATTTTCAAATAAAGTAATATTTCTTTACTTTCCAAAAGTGCCCCTCCTCTCCTCTTATAAAAGGCCCCCACCTCTACCTCATTTCACACACTACTCAAGACTTTGGCTCGGCCAAACCCTGCCCATTTACTCTCTCCACATCCCTATCCTCATCCTAGAGGATTCCCTTTGGGCATAATCCTTTCAAAGGAAGCCTTTAGGCTCAAATCAAAAGGAGTTACACTTTTAAAGGTAATTCACTCTCTCATGTTCATTTGTTTTATTTTGCTTCTCCAACCCCCTAAACTCTTTTTATTTACTTCTTTTGTAACAACAACAGTATCTTAAATATACTAGGATGTTGTTATAAGATATATTTGAGCTACACACTCACACAACTACATCAAATGGTTAAAGAACATACGGTTTCCGTGGATGGAGAAATTCTGCCTCTTGAAACGATGATTGTTCAATACTCATTTAACACCTTAAAAGGTGGAAATTATGATGTCACTATTTTAATATATGATATATAATATGTTTATGTTTTCCTTAAGCTTCTGTTTTTTTCATTTTGGGTATACCTTTATGGTTTCCATTATGGGTAAACACGATATCTTCATTTTAGGAAGTGCGGACTACCGCCCCCTCAAAGTGATTTGATTCGTTAAATACCATATGTGGAACATATAAAGGATGGAACTATGATATTATATATGATATTATACTAGAATTATAATATACCTTTATATCATTATGATTCCATTCTATAAAATATGAAATAGAAATGAAAGTAGTGTTCATGCGTACGTACGGCTTACCGTCTCCATGAACGGTACATTTCATTTCTTACCTCTAAATGATTATGTAATATTATAAATGCATGTATGTAATGGATATATATGACATATATGATATCTACATCATGAATACCATTCTGGATATAATGAACCTTTGACCAAATTAACAACATGTAAGTGTAAGAAGTCTATTTTTGACTTAAGAACCAAATACCGACAAAATGAACATTATTAACTTAACTGATTACATGATGTTCATAACATGGTATAAAAGGAATAATGAACTTGAAAAAGATTCATAAGCAAGTATAGATTAACTCAAGTTTATTATTCAGGAGAATAAAGAACGGTCGGGTCAAGTCAGATACGAGGTATGGGACTTCGTCTCAATCTCCTTTCATTGAGGCATATTTTATTTTATACACAACTTTCTTTTATACGGTGTATAAACCCCTTTGACTTTTACATTTATTCAAAAGGAATCTTTTTTATACGAAGCGTTTACTAAACGACAAAAGGGAATGTTTTTGTCGTACGTATGCGGCGACAACGACTTCTCCGCCGTCGTGACCGTTATTTGAGTTTCAGCTTCCTCTACAAGCCATACCTTATTTTTAAAAGAAAAATAAATACCATGTTTTACTTTTATTTTATTTTGGTATTGAAAATGGTTTTCATAATGTTTTTATATCAATGTGTTGTATTGATATCTCGTGATTGAAATGTGGAAATGTTATGTTTCCTTTATGCATGTTTTATGTGATATGATTATGTTATGGTTCTTGGGCATTATTATGAAGACAGGTGGTTCTGTGATAAACTAAGGGCGGGTGAGCCCGTTATAGCTATCCAATGCATTGGGTAACGCGAATGAGTGAAACGTTAAGGTTTCTCCGAAGAGATTTTAGGGAATATACTGTGATGGGTATTCGAAACGTAACCAAGAGGGTTACTCCCTACGTAAGAATGTTATGAATCCCTCAAGTTACCTTTATGTCTTATGATTTCTATGATTTATTCACGATTTTATGAGGTATGTTAAAGTGCCTATGTTTTATGGGTAAAGTATGATTTCATTCTTATGTATATATGAACTCATGTTTCCTTTCCATGTTTTTTTTATAACCCATACTGAGTTTCTATGCTCATCCCAAGTTTTTGAAATGTTTTTCACAGGTCAAGGGAAAGGTACATGATAAGATGATAGATTCAAGGATGTGTCAAGAAATAATCCATGTTTTATTTTAAATGTGTTTCCATTGATGGGAATGAAGAATACTATCTTTATGTAACCACTTTGTTTATATGTGGAATGTAATGCAAGTTTTATGATCTAATTCTCTAAAACTCTAAACCCGAAAAGATCCTCAATGTGTAATCTTGTAATAACTCAAGATTAAGTAAGGTTTAAGGCTGGGACCTTATAGTTGGTATCAAAGGGAGGTTTAGATAACTTTAGGAGTTAGAATTCTATTAAATGATTATCCAAAAATATTTTTTTTTGAAATGATATAGCATTTAAAGATTACCATGTTGCTTCATCTAAGACATGTTTGTTCAGAATGGTTTTCCGCAGAGGAAATAGGGAAGCAGTGCTAGGAAGGCATACAGAAGGAAATAACCTTCCGAATCAGCATCTAGAAATGGTCGGAATTGGAACTGAATAGTTTGTTGCAGTAATGGCGCAGTTGACTCAAGCGATAAATGGCGGTGGTATCCATGCACGAGATCAGCCAGAACAACCGCAGAGGAACATGTCAGTGGTGGAACATTTCATGAGGCAACATCCACCATCATTCAGAGGATCATCTGACCCTGTGCTAGCTGAAGGGTGGATTAAAGCACTGGAGAAGATTTTTGATGTCATGGGGTGTTCAGACAATCAAAAGGTTAGTCTTGCTATTTACCGTTTGGAGGGTGAAGCAGATCAGTGGTGGTCTATGGTTAAAAATATCAGGGACGCCGATGAGATTGATGCTCTTGACTGGGATGAATTCAAAGGTATGTTTCTTGAGAAGTATTTTCCTAAGGCTGTTCGACTTAGGATGGAAAATCAATTCTTGGAATTGAGGCAAGAGGAAGACTCAGTGGATGCCTATGAAGAAAGGTTCACTCGATTGGCAAGGTATGCTCCAAATTTTATCCGGGACCTTGATAGTAAAATCAATCGTTTTTACTCAGGATTAAAGCCAAAATATCGAAGGGCATTAGCTTCTCGTGAGTTTAAAAGTTATGAAAAGCTTGTTCGATGTGCTGAGAAGGTGGAAATGGAGTTTGCCGATGACCAAGTGTTCTATAACAACCAGCAGAAGAAGAGACCAAGGTGGCAGGAGAAAGGTAAGAATTCTTCAAAAAAGTATGATGGTAAGAGAACTAAGTTTCTATTTTGTGATAAATGTGGCAAAAGGCATGCTGGGGAATGTCTTATGAATTCTGGAAAGTGCTACCGATGTGGTAAGATGGGACATAAGGCTCGTGATTGCACTGAAAAGGATCAAGGTGAAGGTAAGAACAAATTTGATTTACAGTTAGTGAAATGTTATAAGTGCAATGATATGGGTCACTATGCAAACGAGTGTCCGACAAAGAGCTTGAGTGATGGGAATCAGTTAGACTACAAGAAGAAAGGGGTGGTGAAATCCTTTGCAACTACTTCAGCAGATGTCGGGCCATCAAATGAAGTTGTATCAGGTACTTTGTTTGTTTTTTCAGATTATGCCAGTGTGTTGTTTGATTCGGGGTCTACACATTCTTTCATCTCTGAAACCTTTTCTAGTAAAATGGGAATACCATCTCAAGAAATGACTCCTGAGCTTTTGGTAAAAACACCTAGGGGAAGTGTCGAGGCAAAAAGAATTTATAAGAATCTTCCTATCCTTATCTGTGGAAAGAACCTACTTGCAAACCTTATTGTTCTACCTCTAGTAGAGTTTGATGTTATCCTGGGTATGGATTGGCTCTCTATTTACCATGCTAAGATTGACTGTAGAGCTAAAGAAGTTTCTTTTCAGAAAGACTTTCAGTTTGTTTACAAGAATGAACCCTTACTTTTGATAACATATCAAGAGGCCGAGAAACTTGTGAAAGATGGAAATGAATGTTACCTTGCACACGTCGTTGAAAATAAAGGAACTGTTCAGATTAATGATGTGCCAGTGGTAAATGAGTATCCTGATGTTTTTCCTGATGAGTTGCCTGGAATAATACCAGATCGGGAAGTTGAGTTTACTGTTGACTTAGTTCCTGATGCTAAGCCAATTTCAAAACCCCCTTATCGAATAGCACAAATTGAACTTTTAGAGTTGAAGGAGAAATTGCAAGATTTATTAGAGAAAGGTTTCATTAGACCTAGCACATCACCATGGGGTGCTCCTATTTTATTTGTTAAAAAGAAAGATGGTTCAATGAGACTTTGCATTGATTATAGAGCCTTGAATAATATCACTGTTAAGAACAAATATCATTTGCCTCATATCGATGATTTGTTTGATCAGCTCCAGGGAGCTCAGTTTTTTTCAAAGATTGACTTGAGATTGGGGTACCATCAGCTGAAGGTAAAGGAGGCAGATATTCCGAAGACCGCATTCCGTACGAGATATGGCCATTATGAATTTGTAGTAATGCCTTTTGGGCTAACCAATGCACCTGTTGTATTCATGGACTTAATGAATAGAATTTTCCATGAGTTCTTGGATAAGTTTGTGGTGGTTTTCATTGATGATATTTTGGTATTTTCTAAAAGTAAAGAGGAGAATGAATGACATTTAAGGGTTATCTTGCAAACCTTAAAAGAAAAGAAACTGTATGGGAAATTCAGCAAGTGTGAGTTTTGGTTGCAACAAATTTCTTTCCTTGGTCACATTGTTTCTAAAGATGGAATAACTGTTGATCCTGCAAAAACAAAAGTTGTGGAAGAATGGCCAAGACCCACAAATGTAACCGAGATTCGTAGCTTCCTTGGTTTTGCGGGCTATTACCGAAGGTTTGTTAGAAATTTTTCATGGTTATCTAGTCCAATGACTAAGCTAACTCGGAAGGGTGTTAAGTTTATCTGGACAAAAGAATGTGATGATTGTTTTCAGGAATTGAAAAGAAGATTGGTGAATGCTCCAGTTTTGGCACTACCTTCCAGGAATGGTGAGTTTGTTATATACAGTGATGCTTCATTGAAAGGACTTGGTTGCGTCCTAATGCAGAATGATCAGGTAATTGCTTATGCTTCACGACAGTTGAAAACTCATGAGGTAAATTACCCTACACATGATTTGGAATTAGCTACTGTTGTTTTTGCTTTAAAAATTTAGAGGCATCATTTGTATAGAGTAAAGTGTGAAATATATTCTGATCACAAAAGTTTAAAGTATATATTCACTCAGAAAGAGTTAAACATGAGACAGAGGAGATGGCTATAATTAATCAAGGATTATGATTGTACAATTCATTACCATCTGGGAAAAGCAAATAAAGTGGCTGATGCTTTGAGTCGAAAAAGTAATGCTTCATTAACAATGTTGCGTTTGGAATGTGATCCTTTGGTTAAGGATTTGATGAACTTTGGCATAGAAGTTGTTGGTGCAGGAAGTCCTTATGTTTTGTTTCAAGTATCAGTGAGATCATCTCTATCAGATAGAATCAAGCAAGCACAGAAGCAAGATAGTGAGTTGCAGAAAAAGGTAGAGCTGGTTCAGAAAGGTAAGTTGCCTGAATTCAACATTGATAATGATTGCGTTTTGAGATTTGGGAAGAGATTGTGTGTGCCTTGTGATTCACAGTTGAAGAGAGAGTTGTTATGTGAAGCTCATAGTTCTCCGTTTTCAGTTCATCCAGGCAGTACTAAGATGTATAGAGATCTGCGGGAGTATTACTGGTGGGATGGAATGAAAAGAGATATTGCTGATTTTACTATGAAGTGTTTGACTTGTCAGCAGGTTAAAGCAGAGCGGCAGTTACCGAAAGGGATGCTTCAGCCTTTACCAGTGCCAGAGTGGAAATGGAAGAATATATCCATGGACTTTGTTGTTGGATTACCGAAGACATCTCGAGGTAATAATGCAATCTGGGTTATTGTTGATCGCTTGACCAAATCTGCTCATTTCCTTGCTATACGAGATACTTTCTCTCTTGGTCAACTTTCCCGTTTGTATCTTAAAGATATAGTCAGGTTACATGGAGTTCCTCTCTCCATTGTATCGGATCGTGATCCCAGGTTTACTTCTAACTTTTGGAAAGGCCTTCAGAAGTCGTTGGGTACTGAATTAAATTTTAGTACAACTTTTCATCCTCAATCAGATGGGCAGTCAGAACGAACAATTCAGACATTGGAGGATATGCTACGAGCTTGTTATATGGATTATCAGGGAAGTTGGGACCAACATCTTTCTTTGGTTGAGTTTTCATATAATAACAGTTTTCATTCCAGTATACAGATGGCACCATTTCAGGCATTATATGGGAAGCGGTGTCGAACTCCAGCTTTCTGGGATGAAGTGGGTGAAAGGAAGTTGATGGGACCAGAATTGGTAGAAGAGATGGCAGAAAAAGTTCAGCTGATTCAGAAACACATGAGAACAGCTCAGAGCAGGCAGAAGAGTTATGCAGATAACCGGAGGAAGGATCAATCTTTCGAGGTAGGTGATCATGTTTTTCTCAAGGTTTCTCCTTGGAAAAGTGTGATGAGATTTGGTAAGAAAGGAAAGTTGAGTCCAAGGTTCATTGGACCATACAAAATTCTGGAGAGAGTTGGATTAGTTGCATACCGAGTGGCTTTACCTCCGAGTTTATCTCAGGTACACAATGTTTTTCACATTTCGATGTTGAGAAAGTATATGCCAGATCCATCTCATGTTTTGAGTCCAGAGGTAGTTCAGCTGGAAGAGAACCTATCTTATGAGGAACAACCGGTCCAGATTCTTGACCACAGGGAGCAAGTGTTACGGAATAAGGTGATTAAGCAGGTAAAGGTTTTGTGGAAAAACCACATGATTGAAGAGGCAACATGGGAATCTGAAAATGCAATGAGGGATAAGTACCCCCATTTATTCGATAAGTAAATAAATTGCGGGGACGCAATTTTCTAAAGGGGGGAAGGATGTAACATCCCAAGTAAGTAATGAATAATAGATATTTTTATCTATGTTTATTAATGATTAAGATAGTGTTATAGAGGCTTAAAATGAAAATAAATACAATCTTATGCAAGGAATACACTAATATTCTTAAAAGATTGTTTTACTGCCTTTTGATGGCAAACCATTTTTGAATCTATATTTTGACAATTTTATAAACTATTTTTGTCAAAATAAACTTATTCTTTATGATTGGGACATCAAAATTTACCTTGTGTGAATTTTTGGTATTTTTCTGACAATGTTCATTTTTTAATGAATAGTGAAAAATACTGCATTTTACATCAAAACTGCTTTTTAATCTAATTTATTTATTTGATTAGATTATGTTTTTAATTGGTTTTGAAGTGAAATTAGAATATATTTTTACCATTTTATCCAATGGTGGTCATTGGAATCAATTTCACTTTGAAATTAGACTTAAACTGGTGTCAATCTTTTGATACTTATTGTTTTGTAAAAACACGCTATTTGCTCTGGCAGTGGGAATTAATTATTAAATTAATTAATGTGACTTATATGATTTTAATTCTGTAAAATAGACTTAATTTTTGAATTCTGAATATCAAATATAGCTTAGGGTGAATTTTGGTAATTTTCTGAAAAACTTCAATTTTTGATGAATAGTGAAACCACTAAGTGGTAATCAAGCAAACTGATTTTTCAGTTCAATGAAAGTTTACCACTAATGTGTATTGAATTTTGAAAATCCGACATACATTGTTGTCATTAAGAAGTAAAATGTGGTTCAATGATATTATAATAATTTTTTGGTGAATAGTAACTTATTAAGTTCTTAATCGCGATTAGTGGTAATTAGGGTAGTTTAAGGTATAAATAATGCTTTAATAATAGGAAATGACCTAGACACATGTCCCAACCTTATTGGTTGTGTCATGGCCGACCAAGACAAGCCATGGGTCAACTTGGGGACCCCATGGAGACACATTGGTTTGGAAATGACATAAATAACTTTTTATTAAATGTTAAAGTAAAAATGACACAAACATAATATGTTTTACGAAAACAATTTTTACATGGGGTTATAAAGATCAGAGTTTTGATTATAAATAGTCATTGTAAATCTAAAAAGATTTCCTACATCATAGTATTTTTTTTATAATTTGTAGACATTAAATAAATTAAATTATTTATGACATAATAATGATGCAGCGATGAAATCATTATTTGACGATTTAAATAAAATGGAAAGACAATGTAAAATATATTAACTACACATGGCCAAAACAAATTGGATGAGTGGATTTCGAACCCTTATAACCTTATCCACGAATTATATCAATGTGGGACCTTTTAAAACCGAAAAACATTTTCAAATAAAGTAATATTTCTTTACTTTCCAAAAGTGCCCCTCCTCTCCTCTTATAAAAGGCCCCCACCTCTACCTCATTTCACACACTACTCATGCCTTTGGCTCGGCCAAACCCTACCCATTTACTTTCTCCACATACCTCTCCTCATCCTAGAGGATTCCCTTTGGGCATAATCCTTTCAAATGAAGCCTTTAGGCTCAAATCAAAAGGAGTTACACTTTTAAAGGTAATTCATTCTCTCATGTTCATTTGTTTTATTTTGCTTCTCCAACCCCCTAAACTCTTTTTATTTACTTATTTTGTAACAAAACCAGTATCTTCAATATACTAGGATGTTTTTATAAGATATATTTGAGCTACAAACTCACACAACTACATCAAATGGTTAATGAACATACGGTTTCCGTGGATGGCGAAATTCTGCCTCCCGAAACGATGATTGTTCAATACTCATTTAACACCTTCAAAGGTGGCCATTATGATGTCACTATTTTTATATATGATATATAATATGTTTATGTTTTCCTTAAGCTTCTGTTTTTTTCATTTTGGGCATACCTTTATGGTTTCCATTATGGGTAAACACGATATCTTCATTTTAGGAAGTGCGGACTACCGCCCCCTCAAAGTGATTTGATTCGTTAAATACCATATGTGGTACATATAAAGGATGGAACTATGATATTATATATGATATTATACTGGAATTATAATATACCTTTATATAATTATGATTCCATTCTATAAAATATGAAATAGAAATGAAAGTAGCGTTCATGCGTACGTACGGCTTACCGTCTCCATGAACGGTGCATTTCATTTCTTACCTCTAAATGATTATGTAATATTATAAATGCATGTATGTACTGGATATATATGACATATATGATATCTACATCATGAATACCATTCTTGATATAATGAACCTTTGACCAAATTAACAACATGTAAGTGTAAGAAGTCTATTTTTGACTTGAGAACCAAATACCGACAAAATGAACATTATTAACTTAACTGATTACATGATGTTCATAACATGGTATAAAAGGAATAATGAACTTGAAAAAGATTCATAAGCAAGTAGAGATTAACTCAAGTTTATTATTCAGGAGAATAAAGAACGGTCGGGTCAAGTCGGATACGAGGTATGGGACTTCGTCTCAATCTCCTTTCATTGAGGCATATTTTATTTTATACACAACTTTCTTTTATACGGTGTATAAACCCATTTGACTTTTACATTTATTCAAAAGGAATCTTTTTTATACGAAGCGTTTACTAAACGACAAAAGGGAATGTTTTTGTCGTACGTATGCGGCGACAACGACTTCTCCGCCGTCGTGACCGTTATTTGAGTTTCGGCTTCCTCTACAAGCCATACCTTCTTTTTAAAATAAAAATAAATACCATGTTTTACTTTTCTTTTATTTTGGTATTGAAAATGGTTTTCATAATGTTTTTATATCAATGTGTTGTATTGATATCTCGTGATTGAAATGTGGAAATGTTATGTTTCCTTTATGCATGTTTTATGTGATATGATTATGTTATGGTTCTTGGGCATTATTATGAAGACGGGTGGTTCTGTGATAAACTAAGGGCGGGTGAGACCGTTATAGCTCTCCAATGAATTGGGTAACGCGAAGGAGTGAAACGTTAAGGTTTCTCCGAAGAGATTTAAGGGAATATACTGTGATGGGTATTCCAAACGTAACCAAGAGGGTTACTCCCTACGTAAGAATGTTATGAATGCATCAGGTTACCTTTATGTCTTATGATTTCTATGATTTATTCATGATTTTATGAGGTATGTTAAAGTGCCTATGTTTTATGGGTAAAGTATGATTTCATTCTTATGTATATATGAACTCATTTTTCCTTTCCATGTTTTTTTTATAACCCATACTGAGTTTTTATGCTCATCCCAAGTTTTTGAAATGTTTTTCACAGGTCAAGGGAAAGGTACATGATAAGATGATAGAGTCAAGGATGTGTCAAGAAATAATCCATGTTTTATTTTAAATGTGTTTCCATTGATGGGAATGAAGAATACTATCTTTATGTAACCACTTTGTTTATATGTGGAATGTAATGCAAGTTTTATGATCTAATTCTCTAAAACTCTAAACCCGAAAAGATCCTCAATGTGTAATCTTGTAATAACTCAAGATTAAGTAAGGTTTAAGGCTGGGGCCTTATATATTTACTTATCATGATCTGAATTTTAGGTTGTGAAGGTGGGTGGAATACCTTAAGTATTTTGAATTCGATCTTGCCTACATGCCTGGAAAAGGAAATGTAGTGGCTAATTCACTGAGGAGGAGGACTCAGATATAGGCATTGTAGGAGGCCAATATTGAGTGGTAGCTTACAGAGTTGTTCTATGAGATTCATTTGGAGGTGCACGACAGTCAGGGACAAACTTTCCTTTCTTCTTTAGCAGTAACTTCTACCCTTCTAGATAGAGTGAGGATGAGACAACTATCAGATTCAGAGGGCCTAGTCTTGTGGGAGATTGTAGTAGGGGAGGATCCACCTCCTCATTGGATGGTAGGTGATGATGAGATATTGTGGATCCGTGGAAGTGTTTTTGTTATAGTGGATTTATCTTGGGTAGTGAATCTCAGAGTTATTAAGATGTACCATGACTTGTTCTTTCAATACTAGTGGTCTGGTATTAAGAGATAGGTGGATGGTTTTGTTATGAGATGTTTCACCTATCAGCAGGTGAAGGTAGAACATCAAAGGCCAGTTTGGATTTTATAGAAATTGTCTATTCTTGAGTGGAAATGGGATGATGTAAGGATGGATTTCATGATGGGTTTGATGAGGTCACCCCGAGGTAATGATTTATTATGAGTGGTGGTTGAAAGAATTACAAAGGTCACTCACTTATTTTTGATCAAGGAGACATTCAGTGTTGATGATCTTGGGAATATGTATATTCATGAGGTGGTAGAACTTCATGGGTTCCCTTATTCTATAATTTCAGATATGGATTACTGCTTTATGTATTGTTTCAGGTAGATCTTTCATAGGGTTCTTGGTACAAAAGTTATTTTGAGCACAACATACCACCCTCAGAATGATGGAAAATTAGAGCGTACAACACATGTGATAGAGGACATGTTGTGTGCATGCATCCTAGACTTTAGGGGCTCTTGGGAGAAGAATATTACCCTGGTTGAATTTACCTACAATAACAGTTTCCATGAAACTAGAGATATAGAACCTTATGAGGCTTTGTATGGTAGGACATGCCGATCATCCCTGTGCTAGATGAAGGCAGGTGAGATAGCTTTACTGGGACCATGTATTGTGAAGGAGAATTCTGAGTAGGTACAGTTGATTTATAAATGGTTGGAAATAATGTATTCTTGTTAGAAATGTTCTGTCGATCACCACAGATGACCTCTAGAGTTCGAGGTTGGGGATAAATTTTTTTTGCGCGATTCACCGAGGTTGTGACACATGAAAATTAGGATACATGGTAATCTTTCATCAAGATACATCGGTCCGTTTAAGATTCTAGAGAGGGTTGGTCTAGTTCCATATCGATTTCATTTAACTCAGTGTTATTGGGATATACATGACGTCTTCTATGTTTCTTAGTTGAGGCATTACTTTTCATTCCCATCTCACACCTTTCAGCCTAAGGAGGTGGAGTTGTAGGAAGATGCATCCTTTTAAGAGCCCCCCATTCATATTGTGGATCGTAGCAAGAAGGTTCCCAGTGGCCAGAATGTTCCTTTGGTATGGGTTATATGGAAACAAAACCAAGTGTAGGATGTGACTTGGGAGAGGGAGGCCAACGTAAGATCATTGTGGCCAGAGTTGTTCTCAGATTTTTATTCACCACCCTAGGAAGGGAAATTTGGGGATGAATTTCATTAGGGGGGGGGGTGGGGTTGTAAGAACCCGATTATTCCTTTGAGGTATGGATCTTTCCTTTTTAGTTTGTACACAATAAAATGTGGGAGAAGAGGTTGAGGGGCTATCTGCATGTAACATCCCAGATCTGGATGCCACTAAAAGGTTCCCCATACCCAGTCGGCCACATGGTCTCAAGCGCATTTCCCCAAAGGCCAAAGGCTGCCGACTATAAATGAGGGCCTATGGTGTGATAGTGGGGAAATTATTCCCTCATTGGTTGAGTGTAACACAATAGACTAAATAATAACAATAATGGAAGTAGTAAAAAACATGCAACTGAAGTAAACAATAGAAGACTGAAAGGTAAAGATAACCAGAAGGCATATAATATCAGAATGATGTAGCATTTCTCATGTTATATGAATTCAGTGAAAACAAGATAAACTACTAAAAAGAACAATTCAATAATAAGGTAAAACAATAAAAAATGAAGCTTATCAGCATCACAAGCCTTGACTTGGTCCCATGCTCGCTTGATCCTAAGTAGTAATCAAGAACCTGTATAAGGAGACTTTCTCCTATCGACACCTGTAGCAATATAGTCTGTTTGGGCCCAAAACTATGACCCAAATAGGGTGTGAGAAATAAATCTCAGTAGGCAACCACCTAAGGATTGTTCCAATCTATTAGTGAGTATATGTAGCAGTAGTGTATGATAATGAAAGTATTAAAATAGGAAGTACTCAAAAGTAAACAATCCTTACAAGTCTTGCTCTGTTTATACCATTCATGTTCATTAAGAAATTCTATTATATTGAATTATACCTTCTTGGGATCCGAACCCAGCTAGTTAATCCCCTATTCAATAAAACACAGAAGATACCTTAGTAGGAAATATATCAAGTAAAATGACAATCAAATCCAAGCTTGGGATTTATCTTGGAAGTAACATCATAAGTCATTAAAATAGTCATTACTTAGTTCAGGACCTTACCCTCAGGAAGTCCACATACATAACAGATCCTTTCCCACAGGCAATTTCCCACAGTTATAACAAAACATATCCCACAGGAAAAAAACCATTCCCACATGCATGGAGAATATCTTCCTATATGCAAAACAATTCAACACGGCCATGCTTGACATATGATCAATTCAACATAAAGAAAAACATGAAATCCTCACACTATTACATGGTTAACAAGTAGAAAATTCACATTGGTAATCATTTAATTATCCATTTCATTTTAAGCAACCCATAATTGGGAAAATAGAGGCATAAACATGGTTATCATAAGACAAAGTCCCAAAAAGAGTTATCCAAGGGAAATGCACCCACGAGATGACCCTTAATCAAAATAAGATATCTCAAATATGCCTCAATTCATATAATTATTCACCTAAATATCATTAGGTATTAACACGAGTCAAAGTGTCAACAAAGAGACACCCTAAACATGGGTGCATGGCATAATGACACATATAAATAAATTGACATTAAGAAATAAGCACAAGACCACCTACCACATCGTAGTATGACTCTCCTAGACTAGCCTAAACCTACAATCCAAGATAGAATGATATAGATCTATGAAAAAGGGTATTCAATCAACCTTAAATAACATTGTCGAGAAAAAAAATCATCAAGAATGACTCAAGAGTTATCGAGATCTTAATTATTGGGTTCAAACAAGATCACCAATGATTGATTCAGAGTTAAGATGATTAACTGAGAAGGGAATGAAGTTTCAGAGATCCTATTGAGTTCTGCCGGTGATCCCACTATCCAATCTGATGAAAGGAGAGGCTATTTCCCATTTTAATTGAAAAACAAAAAATACAATGTGTGTAATTACATATACATGGTGTGTATATCTTTTTACTATTCATTAGGCGGTTTAATTCCACTGACTTACTTTCTAGGGCCAACTGACTTGACTACACGACTTGTAATAGGAAGTACACAGTGTGTAGTTAGTTTTTACTATTTTCCTTAAAGACATGACTATACACCATGTATTCCCATCATACACGGAAAAACTAAATAGCGTGTATGTAGGAGTGCACCATGTGTAATCCTAAGTCAGGCTATGGAATAAAATGATTCCAGTACTTGTCTAATTTTTCCCTATTTCTCAAAAACAACCTAATGGAAAAAATGAAAAGAAACTCGTACCTCCAAGTAAGAATCGGGTTCTTACACTACATGCCTGCTACACAACATGAATAAGAACTACATTCCATGTACATATAGGTACACGCCGTGTATGTAGGGCTACATGCCATGTAATCCCAATACATGACAACGTAAAGGTTGGGCCAGAAAACTGTATGGAAATGGCTTGTAATACCAAGCACACACCATGTACTGTTATTTATTTATTAATAAGTCTGGAAGTACAAAATTTTTCTAGACAGATATAAATGACTCACGTTTGATGTATAGAACACACAAAAAATCTGAATAAGGGTTTGGCTCCCAATTCGTCGTCTGATCTCTAGTTTGAACACTGTAAAATCCGTTATATTCCCCTCGACAAGATCTCGATTCCTCTTGATCATTTCTTCATGATTTCTTCTCTAAATGAAGTTATTAAAGGTCAAATCTTTATAACCATATTTTAGATCTACTCCATTCTAGGAAGAATCAAAGCCCGACGTTGTATGAGGAGAGTCATACTATAATGAGGTAGCTGGTTTTGTGACTTTCACGAATTATATTGATGTTTAAATATGTCGGAGTGCCGCACACACACTTTTAGGGTGTCTCTTTATTGAATAATTAACCATGTTATTTAATATTGATGATTATGTAATTATCTAGATGATTTTAAAGCATGTTTAGGGTTGTGAAGCTTGAGTTAGGGCCACCCCATGGGTGCCTTTCCCTTGGATGGACGTGTGGCCGAGAATGCCTATGTGGCTTTAATTAAATTCCCATTCTAGGGTTGTTAAAAATTTATTTCACATTATATGAATTGAAAACATGATATAATTGTTTTTTTAAGCCTTTTTAATAGTTTAAATTGCATAATAGGCTTGTTATGTGTTTTTCCCACGTGAGTAATCCTTGTTTGGAAATTCAATAGTTTAGTTTAAAAGTGTTGGTTATTTTGTAAACTATACCACATGAGTTGTTTATGTCAGAGCCATGTGATAGTTTAATTAACATGTGTTCCTTCTGATATGGAATGTGAAATTGAATTAAATGATAAAAAGTGGTAATTAGTAGTGGGCGAGCCACAGTCTCAGTAAAAATTCATGGTTGGGATCATGTGACTAATTGAATCTTATATACATTGGGTGAACCATTGTCTCAGTTAAAAGATAATGAACAAACTTAAGAGGTTAATTATGTAAATTCCTTGAGTGATCTATGGATATGGTGTTCGGGATCATTGAGTCTTATTTTAAAATGTCAAGAGAACATAAGATCCATTGAGGGATACCCAGGCCAGGATCTATTGGAAAATAATTAAATTATTACTAAGTCAAGAGTTGATGGTTACTTTTATACATCAGGTCATCAGGCCTAGGCCAGACCTCAATAATTTATATAATTTAGGGAACTTAAATAATTAAATTTTTGACTTATGATGTGTCTACCAATACAAAGCACAAGCTTGGATTCGGCCTCCACTTATAGTTGTTTACCGTTGTCTTTTGAGACATCTCTTGTGCTTAATTTTGAGTACCTACTGTTTACTACTTTCACTATTTTACAATTCCTATTATATATATATATATATATATTCACTGACAGATTGGCACAAAAATTTGGTGGCTGCCTACTGGGATTTAGTCTCACACCCTATTTGGGTGACTCTTTGGGCCTAAATAGATTATATGATTGCAGGTATTGATAAGTGAAAGTTACCTAACATAGGTACATGATATGATGATTAGGATTTGGAGATCATGGGACTGATTCGAGGCTTACAATGATTTCTAGTCACCTTTTGTTTCTATTTTTATTTTGAGACTTATATTGTATATTATTGCAGTGTATTTTTTGGATACTTTTTTTGAACATGTGACATGATGCATAATCTTTGGTATTGAATGATGACTGGTTATTTATCTTATCAGTCATATGCTATTTATTTTAGTTATATGATATTTACTTCTTCCACTATTGCAATATTATTTATTCAGCTATGTTACACTCTGCCAATGAGGGTAAAGTTTCCCCACTATCACACCCCAGACCCTCACTATTAGTCAAAAGCTTATGACATTTAGGGAAATTCTCTTGAGGCCATGTGACCAACCAAGTACGGGGAACCAGTTGAGTTGAATTCAGATCTAGGACGTTATATCACAAAAGAGGTAGAAACTTGCTATCGAGTGTTTTATGTAGCAATGACCACCAACATTTAGTTGATCTTCCAATCCACTAGTCATGGAGTAGTGGGTCAACTCAATAGAGAATATCTTTTATGTGCTTCATTGTTCTGATATGGAGAAGGTGAATCTAGATATTTATTATTTATATAGAGAGGTAGATCAATGGTGGTATTTGATTAAGAAAACTAAGACAAGGGATGAAATTGAAGAGATGTAGTGGTAATACTTTAAGATAATTTTTCATAATAAGTATTTCCCTCAAACTCTTTGAACTAATATGGAGAGAGAATTAATAGAGACAAGTAAAATAGAAGTAGAATCTATCACGACCTACAAAGAAAATTTCACAAGGATTTCAAGGTACACTTCGAGTTTTGTTATCAATAATGATAGATAAATTGATAGATTCTTTACTTGTTTAAAACCAAACCTTCTAAAGGATCTTGCAATTAAAGACGTTGGGATTTATGAATAAGTTGTATGATGTGCTCTAAAAGTCGATTCAGAGTTTAGAGAATGGTCCCAAAAATATGGTGATAATAAATGAAAGATAGAGGTCCTTGCTAGAGGATATAATTACAAAGGTCGAAAGAAAACTCAACAACCCACATGTAAAAAATGTGGGAAGAAGCATCAAGGTAATTGTCTTAAAGGAACATGAAAATGCTTATTGTCTGGGGGAGAAGGCCACCATACTCATGAATGTCACAAAGACATGAAAAGGATGGAAAATGTGGGGTAGGAATAAAGAGCACCACCCATTGTCCAATGATACAAATACAGGGAGTAAGGGTATTATGCAAGCCAGTGAACAAAACCTTGTGTCCTCGAGGGTAATCAGTGTCATTAGCCACCCAAACCAAAGGAGTATGGGAAGGATTATTCCATCACTGCTGAAGAAATGGAGCAATAGAATGAAGTTGTACAATGTACACTTCCTATTCACTCAAGAATGAAAAAAGTCTTATTTGATTTTGGTTATATGAATTACTTTATATGTTAAATGTTTTCTAGAACTATTGAATCGAATCCCCGAAACCTTGAATTAGATATATCTATTAAATCACCATTTTGTGAAATAATTGCAACCCAAGTATGGTAATATTCTCCTTTTGGCCTATGTGGGAAGATTATTCCAGTGAATCTCATGATACTTCCCTTGGTGGAATTCAATGCTATATTTGGGATGGATTGAATATATTTATATAGAGCACGTATTAAATGTATGGAAAAATAAATATCTTTTCATATTCTGAACCATCCCATGCTCCTCTACAAATGTAAGGAAGATCATGAATCTCCTTTGAAAGGTCCATCAATGGTGTGGGTGTTGATTCCCTGTAAATAAGTATACCTCACTCAAATGGTTGAGTCAAATGAATATATCAACCTAGGTGAAATTACCATTGTAAGGGAATACAATGATGCACTTCCCAAAGAGTTACTCCAACTACCCTTGGATCATGATGCATATTTCTCAAGAGAACTCATACCCAGAGCTACTCCTATCTCAATGTGCCCCTATAGGATGGATCCTATCGAACTAGAGGATTTAGAGAAGTATCTAATAGAGAACTTGGGAAAGGGGTTCATATTACCTAGTGCATCACCTTGGGGTGATCAAGTTCTCTTTGTAAAGAAGAAGGATGGAACAATACGGCTGTGTATCGATTATCTAGAACTCAATAAGATCACTATAAAGATCTAGTATCCTCTTCCAAGGATTGAAGACTTGTTCGATCAATTTAGAGGATCTCGATACTTCTCAAAGGTGGATCACTATTCTGGATATCATCAGCTAAAGGTGATGAATGGATATATTTATAAGATTGGATTTCATACAAGGTATGGGAACTATGAGTTTTTTGTGATGCCATTCAAAATTACTAATGCCCCTGCAATCTTCATGGATTTGATCAATAGAGTCTTTAGACATAACCTAAACAAATTTTTGGTAGTGTTTATCAATGATAATCTCATATAATCTAAGATAAAGGAGGAACATGAAGAACATCCAAGACTTGTGTTGGTGACATTTAAGAAGGATAAGTTGTATTCCAAGTTTAACAAGTTTTACTTTTGGATTCAGTAAGTCAAATTCTTGGGAAATGTGATCACATGTGAGGGAATTTATATGTACCCTTAAAAAATGCAATTGAGGAATGCACCTAACCCTCTAGTGTCACTAAAATAAGAAGGTTTCTTGGATTTTTTGGGTACTATTAACGTTTTGTGGGAAATTTCTCACGATTTTCAAGACTACAAACTAAGTTAACAAGGAAAGGGGTAAAGTATGTCTAGAAAGAAGAATGTGAGGAGAGATTTAAGGATTTAAAGAGAAGTCTGATCACTGCACCAGTACTCACATTTCTGAATGGAGAAGAAGGTTTGGTGATATACAATTATTATTACAAGAAAGGTTCGGTTGGGTACTCATGTAAAATGATAATGAAATATCCTATGCCTCATGACATTTGAAGATCCATGAGCAGAACTACCCGATTCATGATCTAGACTTAGCAACTATGATTTTTGTGTTGAAAATACGAGGGAATTATCTCTATAGGGAGAAGTGTGAGATATATACTGATCAGAAGAGCTTAAAGTATATATTCGCACAAAAGGATCTCAACATGCATCAAAGGATATGGTTAAATCAAATCAAGGACTACAATTTATCTATATACTATAAACCTAGAAAGGTGAACAAGGTAGTTGATTATCTAAGAAAAAAAGAACATGCTACTCTATCCATGTTGCGGATTGAAAAGAACCATATCTTCTTGGATAAAAAGGATATATTTGGAAATTACAACTATAAGGAATAAATCCTACCTCTCCAAAATGATTTCCCAACCATCAATCCAAGAGAATATTAAAGATACCTAAAGGGATGATCTAAAGTTGTAAAAGATGGTGAATGTAGTAATGGAAGTGAAGATGAAAGAGTTACATATCAATGATGATGGTGTAATTATGTTCTTCATGAGGATTTGATTGTCTTAGTCACCTAGGATAAAGAAAAATATATTAGATAATGAACATAGCTCAACATTTTCTATCCATCCTGGTAGCACCAATATGTACTGTGATCTCCAAGAACAATTTGGTGGGACAACATGAAGGAGATCGCAGAATACATTTCATGGTATTTTATATGTCGATAAGTTAAAGAAAAGAAAAAGAAGTCCAAAGGGATGATTCACCATTTACTATACCCATATGAAAGTGGTAGAATTTTAACATGGACTTTTTCATGGGTCAACTAATGAAATCCAAAGGAAATAATGTGATATGGGTTGTGGTGGGTCGACTCACCATGACTTCCTACTTTATCACTATTCGGGAAGATCCATCACTTGAACAACTAGCAAAGATATATGTGAAGGTAGTGGTGAGACTGCATGCAGTACCACTTTCAATTGTCTCTGATCATGATCCTAGGTTCACATATAAATTATGGAGGAGTCTTCAACATGCCTTGAGTACTGAATTGAATTTAAGCACAACCTATCACCCCAAACTGATGGTCAATCAGAAAGGACTATTAATGCACTCAAAGATATTTTAAGAGCATACTATTTTTAATTAAATGTAGGATGAGATTAGTATCTCCCATTGGTTGATTTCTTATACAAAAATAGCATCCACTCATGTATTTAGATGACTCTATATGACGCTCTATATGAAAAGCGATATAGAAGTCCAACCTGTTGGGATGAATTTGGGGAAGGAATGAAACTTGGACCTGATATTGTGTAAGAGATGACAAGGAAGGTTAAAGCCGTCCAAAAACATATCAAATCTTCTCAGATTCAACAAAAGGCCTATTCTAACAACCATTGAGGGGACTTGGAGTTAGACATAGGAGATAAAGTCTTTCTTCGGATATCTCCATAGAAGAGGGTCATGTGATTTTGATTGAAAGGGAAGATAAGCCCAAGGTACATTGGCCCCTTGGATATCCTTGATCATATAGGATATGTAGCCTATCATCTTGCACTTCCACAAAATACGCCTTGTGTTCATGATGTATCACTCCTAAGGAAGTACATACTAGATCCCTCAATTGTACTGAACTCAAAGGTGGTATATCTGGAAGATGATCTCTCTTATGAGGGGAAGAAAGTAAAGATTATGGACCAGAGAGATAAGGTTTTGTGCAACAAGACAACCCAACTTGTGAAAGTGTTATGGAGGAACCATAAGCATGAAGAATCAACTTGGGAACCAGAGGAGGTGATGAAGGAGAAGTACACTCACCTGTTTATGTAAAATAAAATTTTGAGGGTGAAATTTCAAAATGCGAGAAGAATGTAATGACCCAAAGTTTTATCAATGGAAATTATCTTTTTATAATTATGTCATATAAAATAAAATTAGAAAACACAATGCTAAATCATGATTAAATGAAATACTAAATACTATACGACCTTTATAGACTAGCAAATAAATATAATTGTTCCACTTATATGTTTTGAACTTCAAAAATCTGACATACACGGTTGCCATCAAAAAGATATTTAGAGTCTGATAGGACAAACTTATTTTTTGGTGAATAGTAACATAACCTTATGAATAGTAACTTACCATTATGAACAGTAATGTCACCCTTATTAAAAGTAATATGAACCTTATCAATAGTAAAATGGGAAAATGAATAGTAACCTCAACCATGAAATTATAAATAAAATTCACGCACCATGTAAATTTGAGGGAATGTTTTAAAAATTAATAATTAAGTGTTGGTATTTTTTAAGTAATAAATATTTAATAAATTTTTTTTATTAATAAATTTATTTAAAATAAGATTTGTTTTCAAAAAATTCATTTCAAAATAAATATTTTTTTATCCTATGAATTTTGGAAAATTTTATGAGACATCAGTTAATTTTTGAAAGTATTATAAAATCAGTTTTAAATTTAAAATCTGTATTTTTCAATTAAATAATAATTTTTTTTAAAAATTAATTTTCAAATATTTTGAAAAATATTTTGATAAAATAGAGTCCATTTTTGAATTCTACATGCCAAAAAAGGGTTAGGTTGAATTTTTGATATTTTTCATAGATCATTGAATTTTCAACGAATAGTAAAATATGGCAATTTACAGTATATATACATTATAAGCTAAAAGAACTATTCATTGAGTCATAACTGATGTAAGAACCATTAGTTAGAACTCACATGATCTAATTACTATTTTTAGAAACAATAATCCTCACTATTTTGGGTCTTGAGAAAAATAATAAACTAATGATTAAAATAATAAGAACACACCCCTCCCCTCCACTTTAAATACCACCCTCACACCCTCTTCTCTTCACTTATCTCAAGCCTTGTTCCATTTCTAAATTCTGCTCAAATCTTCTACCTAGCCCCTTACCCACTTCCAGGATCTCTTAGTATCATCAAAATACCAAAACCTCTTCCCTAAAGAGGTTGTCAAGGAGGATAAATTCAAGAGGTAAATTCCTCTTTCCGATTCTTTTATTGTTTTTCAAGTTCCTTCCTTTTATTTTTTCCTCCTCAACTCCTCTCATACAAATGGTATAAAAACTATAGTCCCATAAATATAATATATTTTTGTTATTATAATTTAATAATTCATCATCACCTCTGTTTTCCCATCCTTTTATAATAAAAAAGAAAACACTGTTTGAGATGTGTTAATTTATCGCATTTAAGGACGACATGTTTTCAATTTCTATTATCATCATCAATTATGGTCATGAAACTATTTTTATGGTTGAACCAGATTAGAATATATTTAATACATCTTATTTAATGTTATGTATTCTTTATACTCACATGATGTTAAATAGTAAAACAAAACAAATTTGTTGTAGTGAAATCGTCCAAAATAATCCAAATGTTTATCAGTAAGATCTTTTCTAATGATTCATCCTTACACAAATTAACCAAATGAATTATATGATCATTTATGATTATATAGGATCATTAATAAAATATAATAAAAATTCTATATATTCATACTCATTTTAAACAAACTTCCATTCATGTATACAAACGAACCGATCATGAAAGCTATAGAAACAAAAAGCCCCAAACGATGAAATTATACTCTATAAATCATCCAAATGACCATAATAGAACTTAATAAGATCATAATGAATTATATTCATGTGTATATGGTTTTTGAGTTGTTAATTAATGAATCTAATGTGATTATACATTAAATTAAAGTGAATAAATCATTCAGACACAAGGTATATGGAATTATCGAACCCAACTTTCATTCTTCAGGTTTTCCTCTTTAACTCCCTTTTCAGTATGGTTATTAATTAAAATTAATTTCTTCATCATTATCTTACCTTTTCTGGGATATAAATTTTTTCCACTGGAGTCTATTTCAAACACATTGTTTTCTAAAAGAACATGTTTTCAAAAAAAACACACCTTTTACTTCTCACTCAAGGTTGACAATTCTTATATCAAATATGTCATTCCATCTTTCATTTGGGAACCCAAATTTTATGAATTTATTCTTTATGAAGTGAAAAACATTAGTTTAAATGATTTGTTTTATGTTCAATATTGATATATGTTCTATGTGGAATTAATGATAATGTAAATGTTATGATGTGATAGGTGCACCCATAATTATACAGCACAATGAAAATGTTATAATGTGACGGGTGTGCCCGGAATTATTTAGTGCTCCAATGAATTGGGTAATGTGATTAATCTCATGAGTTAAAAGTGAAATATGTGTGAACATGATGCTATATTGTTTCAAAACTATGTGTGATAGTTGACCACTAAGACACGATGTTTCATTTTTATGCATTGCCACATTCCAAGTCATTTCTTAATGCTTCCTCTCATGATTATGATACTATGCCTATGTTATGATGATAATGATTATTCTCACCCCATGTTATATTGTTCAATTTTCTTATATATCCTCTTCTCATATTTTAGATCACTTCCTTTTGATGTATATCGTTAGGTTACAACTTGTACTAAGGAGAACACAAGGGGAAATAAGAAGCTAGAGAAGAAGGAATTAAATAAATGTTTATGTTTTATGTTTCATAGTCCTAGTTTACCAAGAAACTAAACCTTTGTATCCTAGTTGTGTAATGTTTTTAATATTTTTATCATTAAAATGATGTAATAATATTTTAATAATATAAGGGCCACTATAGATAAGTCCCCTTCACGAATGCATGAAGCTATGATAGTGTTCCTCCACAAGTTCGACAATGCTTCATGATCACATGAATGATTGATGGTGTTATTTCATGAGTAAAATAAATCCATGTTCATTAACAAAGACAAAAAATTATTTATGAAAAAATTCTAATATTCATGAAACCCCTTACCTATAAAGATCCCCTTTTACAAATCTTTGAGTTTGATTTTACCCGACCATTCAAATTCTAAATTGCTCCCAATTTGCGAACCTCATAATAATTGAGAACCTAAACAAAGTGGATCATCTATGGTACATAAGCTTTGTTAAATACCTATTAATATATTCTTTAAAGCCTCCACACTAGGTGTATATGACTTTCGAAAATTACTATGCCCTTCATGAAGGAACAATGCGCTTAAAGGCACTTGAGGATTTGTGAAGCATTCAACCTTCACGAAGAACTCCTCTCATGAACTAGGATTTCATCCTATGGAAAGGTCACCATGATTCATGAATCCAACTCCTTCAAAAATTCTCTGACCTATTTGAAGCACCAAATTTTCGTGAATCACATCTCAATGAGGACCTAAGCTTTGTGAAACCTATCTCCTTGGCCTCCCTGTGATGCCTCCCTTCTATTGATACATTTTTGGATGTTTGGGTGCCCAATGCCTCTAAACCCATCCATGATTGGTTAAGATATAACTCGATTCTTTATGTGACATGTTTCACCTATTCAAATGACCCACTCCACTTCATGTGCGGCCTGAAACTCATATTTATATTTTTTCTTCTCAGTACAGGAATGATAATGCCAGTTTCTTCTTAATATATGAATGCTTACATGGACCCTATGATTGAACACTCCTAATGTTGTCATAAATTACTAGTGAGAAATACATGCCCCTCCCAGAGATTCATAGTCTATGGTTATATAATCCCCTGGGATGGTGAGAGAACCCATCCACATCTGAGCTACATGATGTAAAACCACCTAGTCCAAACATCTTAAACAAATGAAATTAAACTATGGCGTCACCCTATGAAATAACACATGATTATCCATGTATGAGTTGAATGGGATAGTCTCCACACCACCTACCATCATAGGTAATGAGATACACCTCACACATAATGAGATCCTACTCACATGGAATAGAATCCTCCTTAAGAAGCTTTTACGCGTAAGCCACACACTGTCCCTCGTTAGCACATCTTTTGAAAAATGAGAATCAAATCTACTACTTCATCTTGTTTATATCACCAAGAATGAATAATAAGGGATTTTAGGTTAATGGAAATCATGAAATACATTCAAAATTTATTATGGTTATACTATTTGATACAATCCCCTACCTCCACCTTGATTGTGCCACTCCAATGCATAATCCACAAACCATGAAAACCCTATAGGTTTCTTCTATGAATAATACCTAATCACATGAATTTATGGGATTCCTCCTTAGGTATAAGACCCAAACCATTATGAACTACATTTTCTTTGATTCCAAACTCCTTGGGACACGATGTAAGCTTCCTTGAGGTACAAACCCAACATATGCCTCCATATAAATTTTCTTTGGATCACATCCCCAATAAGATCATGCCCCTTACCTGAGAGACCATGTATCCACAGGGTCCCTTGGGAAACTCAATGAGTAAGCCCCAAACCAACTCCAACCCATAGAAATCATCTTGTGAAGCGAATCTTACTTGCATAATCACCACACCATCCCTCATCGATGCTCTATTAGTGACCTGATCATGCTTACCACATGAAATTAAACTACATGGATGAGTCCAATCATATGACTTTAATCTATGGTATAAAACTACCTATGTTTTGATCTCTATATTTGAAATAGGGTATGATGGAATCCTCTATGAGTTTCAATCCTAACCAATGTTAAACTTAGGTTCTCCCTTCTATGTAAGTACCTCCCTAATCCACCTCAATGGGTGTTTTGATCAAGATTCATGGTGTGACATATTCCATTTATGGGATACATGCCTTGGATCCATCTAAAGGGGTGTTCAGATCAATATATACTAGATTTTCCTCAAGGGGAATTATAGTTCACATCTACTAGATCTATCTCAAGGTGTGTTCTAATCCATCCATACCAGGTATTCCTTAAGGGGGTTTTAGTTCACATCTTTGGAAACCGTCTTAAGGGCAGTTCTGATCCATCTATCCTAGAGTTTATTCAAGGGGAGTTTTGGTTCATAACTCCCAGATCTATTTCAAGGGGAATTATGATCCATTTGTCCAATATTTTCTTCAAGGGGAATATTGGTTCCCATCTCCGAGATCTATCTCAAGGGGAATTCTGATTCATCCATCCTAGATATCCCTCAAGGGGCATTCTAGTTCACATTTCTCAAACCCATATCAAGGGGAGTTATGATCCATCCATCCCAGATTTTCCTCAAGGGGGGTTCTAGTCCATATATCTCAGTTCCATCTCAAGGGATGTTCTGATACATCTATCCCATATATTCCTCAAATCCTATTTTGGTTCACAGATCTCAGATCCATCTCAAGGTGTGTTTTAATCAATCCATCCCACATTTGACTCATGGGGTGTTCTTCTTCACACCTCTTTGATCCTTCACTATGGGATGTTCTAATAAAACTCTCTACATATATAATATATGTAATAAATTCAACCTTTCTAATGATTCTATCTAATGTAATGCATGGGATTCTTGAGGTGAAAGCCTTGGAAGATATATGTAATAACCCTACTATTTAGTTCACATTAATTATTGATTTATTAAATAAAATTACACATCCTAAAACCCAAAAGATCTATAAATATAGTTAATTTGGGAATTTTAAACATTTCATGACAACTTATAACATGGGATAAAACAATATTATAGAAAAATTCCTCGAAATTATCATACTTTTCCATCGTACTTAAAACTGCATGGGATATCCCGTGGACAAACATATGGAAGGAGTGAGAAATAAAGACCAGTAAGTGAATAACTATGGAATAATGTGATGAAAACAATAAATGTTATACATTGAATATCAATAGGGAATAAAATAATTATGAATCATAAACATGAACAATGAGGAATGATATATCATGGTAATCGTAAAGGCAACATGGGAAATGTGGAAACAACATAAAAATGCAACATAAACTTAGGTAAATGATAAAAATGCTAAGAATTATTGGTTGAAAAATTCCCATAGATGAATCAAGTTCACTCCCTGTCCCAAAACGATGTATCATGATATTAAACATTACTCAATGCATTACTTCTCTATAAAATTTTTGGCGCACCCATTACAATCATTTCATTCTCATGTTTTAGTGTGCCACATAGATCATACAACATGGTTTCAATAAACATAATATTTTATTAAAATAACAAGAAAGGTAGAATAAATAAATTTAAGTCCCCAATAAAATATTATATGTTCATAAAGGCGAATACCCTTGATAAGAAGTGGGTATGTTATTCAGTAGACAATTTTTTTGACAAGGAAAATTACGGTAACATTTCAGAAACATAATGAAATCACATAAAAATTCATAAAAATGTTTTATGATATTGAAAGGAGTCTATTATATTTTTAAATAAAATGAGAAGTAATAGGGACATGGGAAAAAATTTACCAACACTAGTAAATGTAAATAGAAGGCATAATATCAAAAATAAACTTGAATAAAGACGATGAGGTGAGGATCCCTTATGATATTTTGGCATAGGAATGACATAGATCAGGGTCCAAATGGGTGGGGAATAAATGATCCCTCATGAAAATAAAATCAATTTTAAAGTAAAGGTATGATTATAAATGAATGAAATAAAAAAAATTACAATTAAGAAGACAAATTCCAAATAAGGTGCTTGATTTGAAAGAAGGAGAGGAAAGTCCTTTACTTGAGTGTGTGAATCCAAAAGCTTTGTAGGAGCTTCTTGAGAGCTTGGGGGAACTTTTTGAGGACTCTAAAAAGTATAGGTAAGAGTTTAGAAGTACTAAAAGGTGCACGACTAAACAGAAATGAGAGATTGAGTGGGTTTATATAGGAAAAGATGGATATTTCTTTATTATTTTGGTTTTGGACTCTATAAAATAAAATAACCAAAACCACAAACCATACCTTATTTTGGAACATGGTATCATCCAAATGGGAGTGGATATATTTATTTAATAATTAAAAGGTAAGAAAATTATAAAATAATATTCTTTCTTATGTTAATGTGATTCAAACTAAAAAATAATTGATTTTAAAACCTCAAAATATAATAATAGTGTTTGAGGATCCATTATGGCTTTATAAAATTAATAAAATAAAAATAAAAATACATTATTTTATATGGAAAACATATATTTGGAATATTATACCATTTATAGTATTTATAACATAACCATTGGGTCATTATGTTTTCATAAATCACACTGTATATTTATATGATATTTAATTTTTACCCGAAAATTTGACTATCTTAGAAAATTATGAAAATTTCACCATCAGATAATTTTTAAATTATTATTATAAAAATATTATTCATTTTATCAAATTAATTCTATAAATAAGTGTATTTTAACTTTTAAAATTAGAATTGAAATTTATGAAGAAATACCAATTTTTTTTGAAAATAACTATTTTTAAACCGTTATAAAAATTACATTTGACATCATAAAAATTATATAATAATTTATATTTAATGAAAATTATTTAATAATAATATATTATTAAAATATTATTCAATTAAAAAAATCCAATAATTCATGAAATTAAACTTCTTAATTGAAATTGAATATTACAAAATTTGTTTTATCAAAACCATTTATTAGTAGAAATATATTCATTATTCTATATACATAATCATATCATAGGGTATTGATAAATATCAAATTTTTTACACCATAAAAATCTCTAAGCATAAGGTGTGTGATGGTGAGACTATCCTAGGGTGGTTAGACATGGTTTGGACTGTGAGCTCGATAAGCATAAACTTCTTTCATAAATGTTTTTTCTCATGCTGGTATTGTTGGATCTTAGTTTGGGATTGATCATGAGAAAAGCCAAAAGATGATATCTCCCTCAAAAGATCTAATAAATGTGCTTCATTTGGTAGAATCCTACTGGTTGGGTCCATCAGTTCCTTTTTCTGTATCAATTGGATTCGTTAAATCCTTATATTTTTACTAATATCATGATCACTGTTAAATGACTATATTATCAATGATAAATATACCTAATGGTATATTAAATTAAATTAGATATAATAAAACAAAAATAAGTCCATGTTTTTTCTATAACCATATCTCATGATTATGCATTTAATTAAATCATAAGGGAACAATTATTTATGATAGTTCGGGTCGTCATAATCTTACCCCCTTTAGAAATTTTTCTTTCAAAATTATAATTTTACATGTTAAAATAGATGAGGGTAACTCTGTTTCATCACCTCATCCAGTTCCCACATTTATTCTTCAAACTTTTGGTTTTTCTGTAACTCTTTGACAAGGTGCATTGTCTTATTTCATAGAACTTTTTCTCTATGATCTAAGATCTTCAATGGATGGTCCTCATAGGAGATGTCATTATCGAATGGTACCACCTTGGTATTGAGTACATGTGAGGGGTCTAATATGTACTTTTTCAAGTGGGATTCTTGTAATATTTCATGTACTTGAGATAGGTTTGGTGGGAGTACGAGTCGATAGAACACTACTTCAATGCGATCAAGGATCTCAAAGGGGCCGAGGTATCTAGGACTAAGCTTTCACTTCTTATAAAATCTCATCACATTATTCCATAGAGAAATGCATAGGAATACAATTCCTCCAAAATAAAACTCTTCGTATCATTGATGATTATCAACATAACTCTTCTGTCGACTCTGAGATTCCTTGATGTACTACTGGATGGTCATAACTTTCTCTACTATTTCCTTGACTATTTCAGGACATAGATGTATTAATTCGAAAACTTTATACCAACATTCTGGTGATCTTCACCTCTTCCCATAAAAGGATTCATAAGGAGACATTTGGATTATTGAGTGGAAACTGTTGTTGTATGAGAACTCGACCAGAGGAAGGAGTTGATCCCATAATCCATTGAAGTCCTTAAAACATGCTTGTAACATGTATTACAACATCTAAATTTTCTACTCAGATTATCCATCAATTTGAGGATGGTAGGCTGCACTGAAGTTCAACTTAGTGTCTAGATTATGCTGAAGACTCTTTCAAAATGTTGAGGTGAATCTTGGATCTCAATCAGATATAATCAATAGTGTTACTTCATGTATACTTACCACTTATATGATTTATATCTATACAATTTGATCTAGTGAGAATCCCTCTCTAATTTTGATAAAGTGCGATTTATTTGTAAGACAATCCATAACAACCCATATATTATTATTTCCACTAGATATCTTCAGAATTATAGTGACAAATTCCATGGTTATGTTATCTCATTTCCATGTTGGTATGAGTAATGGTTGCATCATCCCCTTAGAATTATGCCTTTTAGCCTTTACTTGCTAGCATACTAGACACTTTGATATATATATATTCAGCAATATTATTATTCATATTTTCCAACCAATAGTGATAAAAGAGATCTTGATACATATTTTTTCTTCCTAGGTTAATGGATAAATTGAACTATGTGCATCATCCAATAGTTCCTTCTTTAATTCAAAATTTTATAGAACACACAATATTTTCCCAAATCTCACAATTCCTTCTTTATCAGTTTTTAACTTGAAGGATTTACCCTTTCTCATGAATTCCACCTTCTTCTGAATTTCCACATCATTTATTTGAGAATCAATTATTATATCCAAGAAGTATGGTTGAGTAATAATTTGGGAAAGGATTGATGACGCTCTTTCCTTTATGATTCCCATGTCCATTATTTTTAGGTTTAAGAAGATTGGATCCTTATCACATCTCATTATTGATAAAGATGTAGGATATTTTGTACATAGACTACATAAAACCATATTTTATTTACCTGGATGATAGTGGATTAAGAATTCATAACCCTTGATGAGATCTAACTGTGTTTTCTAGAGCATATTATGTTATTTCTGTGTGAATATATGTTTGATTCTCTTATCATCATTATATATCTCATACTTATCCTCATAGAGATATTGTATCCAAATTTTCAATGAAAAGATCATAGTTTCGAGCTCTAGATCATGCATGGGATAGTTTTTCCCATGTATTTTCAACTACCTTGAGCCATAGGCTATAACGTTTTCATTTTTCATTAACACGAAGCCCAAGTCCTTTTTCAAAGAATCACTGAATTCCAGGAAAAGTTCTCCAATTGTGTGTATTGTGAGACCAATTTCAGTGATAAGACTTTTCTTAAACTCCAGGAATCTTTCTTCACACTCATCATTCCAAGAAAACTTAACTCCATTATTAGTTAGCTTGGTGATTGGTTTGGATAATCATGATAAATTTCTCAAAAATCGGTGATAATACACAGCTAACCCAAGGAAACTACATATATCATTCACAGAAATTGGATTCATCCATCCTTAAATTGCCTTATTCTTTTAAGGTTCCACAAATATCCCATTTCTTGTGATGATATTCCCCAAGAAAGATACTTACTACAACTCGAACTCATATCTTCTATACTTTGCATAATGCTTCTCCTTTGTAAGGTTTTTAGCATAGTGCTCAAATTCTCGTTAGGATCCTCCTTGATTTTGGAGTATATTATAATATCATCAATAAATAATACCACATATTTTTTGAGGTAATACATAACTACCCTATTAATAAACTCCATGAATATTTCTAGACCATTAGTGAGTTCGAATGGAATCACTATGAACACATAGTACCTGTACCTTGTATGAAAAGTTGTCATGGGGATATCTTTCTTATTCACCATTACATGATAATATCCCAACCAATGATCCACCTTAGAGGAGTATTGTGCTCTATATAGCTGATCGAACAATTCATTAATATGAGGCATAGGATACTTGTTCTTTATCATTATATTTTTGATCTCATGTTAATCAATGAAAAGGTGCATCAACCCATACTTCTTCTTGATAAAGAGGACTTGTGAACCCCATAGTGAAGCACTTAGGCATACAAAACCATTATATAGATTCTCTTGTACATGTTTCTTTAGATCCTTAAGTTCCACAATATCAATTCTATATAGATCCATGGATAACTTCAATTCCATAGGTATAAAATTAATAGAAAATCCAACCTCTAATATAGGAGGAAGACCAAGAAATTCCTCCAGAAAGACATCAACATGTTCCTTCACAATAAGAATGTATTTGAGGATCTTTCTTTCCTTATACTCAATCATCTAGGACAAATACACTTGATCATAGGGAAATAATATCCACTCTTGAGATGATGGTGCTAAAGAAGATTCATCCACATCCTTTCACTTGTACAAAATTGGGGGTAAATTTTCAATATAGAGAGTGATTTCCTTCTCGAAGAAATTTATGTTGGATCTATATAGGGAAAGCTAATCCATGCCAAGAATTACATAAAATTCCACAAGAGGGAGTATGAAAATATTTTCTAGGAAGTTCATCCCACAAACAATGACATGGGATGAGTTATAAATTTGGGATGAAATAATTTCCCCATTTCCTATTTTCTTTGAAATATCTACTTCCCTGATTTTTGGTGGTGTTTAGATAGTTATACTAAACATTCATGTTTTTAAGGAATGTGTAGAAGTAGAATGAAAAATTATGTTCACTAATATTGAATGAAGAACTACTGTAACTATCACCAATTCATTTTTGGGGTCCACTTTAGTGGTAGTGATGGTGAAGGATCTCCCATGATACCTTGGAGGTTTATGGTTGTCTCTGTAATGCATTGGATTAGTGCACTAGTTTGCAAAGTTCCTTGGATCATTTTAGTAGATGTAGTGGATAATGTGTTGAGGGTTTACATGATCATTTTATTTCCTCCTCTACATTAGTTGGTTTCTCCTATTAGCAATTTCTAGGTCTATGTCCTTCCTTCCCACACCTAAATCATTTCTTCATTCCCCTTAGTCAATTTTTGAAGTTCTTCTTACCGTAGCTTTGACAAGTGGTATGTTGAAATTTATTTTCATAGTTAGATATCTTTATTAAACCACCAAAATTAAACCCCAATTTTTTTTCTTCTTATCCTCATGATAGCCTTTATATTTTCTATTCTCAATTTCAATATAGAGGGAACATCAGAAAATTTCCTCATATCTTTCAAAGTCATGAATCTCTAGGGATTTTCATAGACTAGGTTTTATCCGACCAAAGAAGAGGTCAACCTTACATTCGGGGGTAACGGTAAAACTCAGGGAATATCATGAAAGTCTTGTGAAGTTTCCCTTGTACGATCTGATAGATTAATCAGATTTTTTTCTTGAGGGAAAGGAAATCTATTTCCATTTTATGTAGGAGGGTTTGAGGAAAATATTTATGGATTTTTTTTTTGGAATTCCCTTCACTCCATTTCTTGGGTATCCTCCTCAAGAATCATATTCTTGATCAATGAACACCCCAAATAAAATTATCCCACAATTTAATATAAATATAATAGAACATTAACTTTTTTATATTATTTAAGGATGGATAAGATCTTATCAATGGAGTTGATCCATTGTTCCATGATTAAGGGATCATATGATCCATTGAAAGTAGGATTCCTTCATCATATGAAGCTCTCAATTTTGGATTGTTATTTTTTAGCGGGGTTTGGGTGCTCCTCTTAATGTAGGTTTATATTTAGAACCTGAGTTACTAGAGAGAGTGTTGTGAAAATGTTTGCAATTCTCACTCCCATTGGGTTGGGAATCTCATTGGGGCAGTCATCACAGTTCCCTTCACATTAGTTGTTAACCCAATTCCTCCAATTTCCTGCCATTGGATAGAATAAAAAGGAAAATTAGGGATGAGAATTTTATACTATTAAACACATAAAGGGGAATGTAATAAAATTAAAAGGATAAATTATAAATTATATTTATTTCCTTAACTTATGAATTTCAGTGTTTCAATCTATACTATCCATGATCTATTTCCAAACAATATTCCTATAGGAATTTTTCCCCTTAATAATTATTCGTAATGAGATTATGAATTTACCAAATAATATCCCATGGAATTTTCAAAATTGGTCCACATTAAGGCCTTCTATCATGTACAAAATTACCCCGAGTCAGACTGGAAACCTCTTGTCGGAGTTGTTAATCGTAGGTACATCTGTACCAAAACCACATCCACTTGTAATATCTAGACATGGATGTATTTTTCTTATAAAAAACATAATATGTACTAACCAAAATTTAGGGATGTTTTTTTATTATTATCCATAAGTATTTCTCTGTAGTTTTCTAATCCTAATCCCAAAAATAACTAAAATTTTTCTTTGATACCAAATATAAAAACCCTAATAATTATTTCACATTAAATATTGATTTATTACTAAAATGTACACATAATAAAACCCAAAATATCGATAATTATAGGGTATTTGGGAATTAGTTACATTGAATAATGACTTATTACATGGGATAAAACAATATTATTGAAATATTCCTTGACATGATCATATGTTTCCATCATACTTAAAACTACATGGGATATCCTGGGGAAAAACTTATGGAAGGGGTGAGATATAAATAAAAATAATGGAATAAACATGAAATACCCTGAAGATAATAATACATGTTATAAAACTCATATCAATGTGAAATAAAGGATTAGGAATCATAAACATGAATAATGAGGCATCATATAACATGATAATCATAAAGCTAATATGGGAAATGTGGCCACAACTTAAAACACTACATCATAAACTTAGTTCAAGATTAAATCTGGCAAGACCTCATGGAGGAAAAACTCCCAAAAAGGAATCAAGTTCACTCCTAGTCCCAACATGACATATCATGATACTAAAAAATTCCCAATGGATTGAAGTGATATATAATTCCAGGAACACATGTTACATTCATTTCATTCTAATGCTTAAGCGTGCCACATAGATTATATAACTTGGATTAAAAAATAACAATATTTTATTACAAGATCATGGAATGTGGAATAATTACATTTAAGTACCAAATAAAATATTATATGTGAATATAAGTTAATACCCCTGATAAGAAATGGGTATGGTATTCACTACACAATTTCCTTGACATGGGAAATCACGGTGAAATTTTAACAACATAAAAATATCACATAAAAATTCACAAAAAATGTATATCAAAGATAAATGGGTCTCAAATAATTTTTAAATAAAATGGGAAATAATAGGGACATGATAAAACAAGTCCCAACATTAGGAAATGGAAATATAATGCATAAGATCAAAAATAAACTTGAATAAATAAGAAGAGGTGAGGACCCCTTAATAAATTTCGACATAGTAATGGATTAGGTAAGGGTCCAAATGAGGGGGGATGAATGATAAATAATAAAAATAACATAAATTTCATAGTAATTTGATGTTTATAAATGAATGAAATTATAAAAAATTCCAATAAAGAAGGAAAATTCCAAATAAGGTGCTTGAATTGAAAGTAGGATAGGAAAGTCCCTTACATTAGTGTGTGACTCCAAATTCTTGGGAGGGGATTTATGAGAGCATGGTGGTTCCTTGGGAGGACTCTAGATAGTGGAGGTAAGAGTGTGTATATTCTAAAAGGATTATGAGTGAAGATAAATGGGAGATTGGGTGGGTTTATATTGGAAAAGAGGGGTATTTCTTTATTATTTTGGTTTTGGACTCTACATAATAAAATAACCAAAACCAAAACCCATAACATGGATTTTAACCATGGTTTCTAAATGAGTTGTTTTTAATTATTTTATAATTCTAAGGGATTGAAATAATTAATTAATTCCCTTGCTTATGTGGAGGTGATTCACACTCCCAAAAAAATTATTTTAAAACCTAAAAATATATTAAAAGTTTTTGAGGATTCATTAAGGAATTATAAAAGTAATAAAATAAACATAAAACTAAATTATTTTAAAATAAAAACATATATTTGATGAATTATTTCTTTTATGTTATTTATTACATAACCATTTGGTCATTATAATGTCATACAAAACACCGTATAATTATAGGGTATATAATTTTTTACCTGAAAATTCAACTTTTTTGTGAAAATTATAAAAAATTCATTATTGGATAATTTTGGTGTTATAATTCGAAAAATAATATTCATTTTATCTAAATAATTTTATAAATATTTTTATTTTCTCTTTTCAAATATGAATCGACACTTATTAAGAAATATAGGTTTTTTAGATGATTACAATTTTGGAACCCTTATAAAAATTACATTTGACATCATAAAAATTATATAATAATTTATTTTTAATAAAAATTATTTAATAATAATATTTTATTAAAATATTATTTAATTCAAAAACCCAATAATTCATGAAATTAAACTTCTTAATTGAAATTTAATTTTACAATTTTTTTGTATTAAAATCAGTTATAAGTTGCAATAAATTCATTATTATGTGTACATAATCATATTGTTAGGGTCTTGATAAATATCTCTTTATTACACTAAAAAATACCTACGCATAAGGTGAATGATGGTGAGACTATCATGGGGTCGTTTAGAGAACATGATATTGACTATCAACTCGATGAGCTTGAACTTCTCTCATAAACAGTTTTGTAACATCCCAGTTCCGGAAGCCACCCAGAGGCACTCCATACTCGGTTGGTCACATGGCCTCAAGCGCATTTCCCCGAATGCCAGAGGCTGCCGACTAGCTGTGAGGGCCTTGGGTGTGATAGTGGGGAAACTATGCCCTCATTGGCAGAGTACACATCGGAAGAGAAAAACAATAAACAACAGCAGAAGCAGTAAACATTCCATACACAAGAGAAAAATGGAAGACTAAATATGATAAATAGAAGGAGAACATATATATATGATGCATGATACATATGTCTAAGAAAGTATCCAAACAAGTCACAATGCTGGAAATACAAACAGTACTAAAAACAAGTACAAAAGAAAGATAAATAGCTCCTCACTATCGCAAGCCTAAGCTTGGTCCTATGCTCTCCAGCTCCACAGCAAGTCAAGTACCTGAAGTCGAAGGGTGCTTTCCCTTGTCTATACCTACAACAATATTGTCTGATTGGGCCCAAAAGCATGACCCAAACAGGATGTGAGAGTAAATCACACTAGGAAACCACCCGAAGATATGTGCCTAACAGTCATTGAATATATGGCAGGTAAAAGTACAAAAAACAGTAAACATGAACATGCTAAACAATATACAATCCACAGTTCCAAAGTCAAGAAACAACTAAAAATCAGCACAGTACAACATGTAACCCTTTGGAAGTACTCACAGCCATCCCCTCTAGTCATACCTAACAAGTACCAACAACCCTTTGGGCATTTCACTCAGCCTATCCCCTCTGGTTTGGTCATACAGAATTATAAAGACTCTCTAAGGAAGCACACACATTCAACTCCCCTTATAGTCTAGGGTAGTTAGGAACTCTATGAGGAAGCTCACACAATCAATTCCCCTTATAGCCCCTAGGTCAAGGACTCTCTGAGGAAGCACGCTCGGTCAATTAACCTTATAGCTCAGGTTATTCATAGACTCTCTGAGGAAGCTCACAAAGTAAATCCCTCCTATAGCCTATAGTAATTAGGTGATTCAAACAAAAAAATAGAGACTCTCTGAGGAAGCTCACACGGTCTATCCCCGTATAGTCTAAAACAGTCAAGGAATCAATGAGGAAGCTCTCATAGTCTATCCCCTTATTTACCAAAGTAATATTAGGCTCTTTGAGGATGCTCACTCAGTCAATCCCCATATATTCTAAAGCTCAAAGACTCTCTGAAGAAGCTCACTCGGTCTATCCCCTTATAGTCTACTACACCCAGTTCGCATGGACCTGTGTAGGATAATGGCATAACAATACAATATGGACAATGTAGACTTATAGAACTACTTTGATAAATAGTTATATAGCATAACAATCATGTCATAAATCATTTCTCCATCCTACTACAACAGGCATGGAAACAGACAAAGCAGCCAAGGCAAAACAGGACCAAATGGTCATAAACAGAACATGCATGGGAAGAACCTCCAAAGCATAGCAGTTTAACCATATTCATATTCAAACATCCTCTACACAGGCCTACTAGCATGGTAGAAATACAAAAGGGGTAAAACAGTAAACACACAATACCCTGTTCAAGGGTATTGATGGAATTTGCACATAATATTCAAGGAATTTTAATAGAAAGGCCCAAACCACCTACCTCGGGGTTAGAAGATCAATATACTTGAAGCACGAGGCTTGAGAATCCTTAGAAATTCATAGATCTATGAAAACGTACACAAATTTCAACCCACTATAACTTGGAAAAGAGGAGGAATTGGAAAATGATGCTCTAGGAGAAGGGAGATCTCACTGATGCGATCCCAACGCACCCGACGGTGTTAGAATCGGAGGACGAACAGAGGCTTGGTGGCTAATCAAATATCCACGGCCGTACCCTCACTCTTGGACGAACCAAAGCCAAAAGAAGGGTGTTCTATCTGTCAGACACAACCCCTGTGCGTTTAATGAAAAAAAACAAAGTACACAACGTGTACTTTTGAAGTACATGACATGTACTTTCCCTTTCCGTACTCCGCTTTAGGCAGCCTCCACGTCACCCACACATGGACGTGTGTGTGGCCATGACATGGCCAGCACATGGACTCCATCAGCATCATAGTACACAACGTGTACTTATAAAGTACACAGTGTGTACTTCGAAAATTTATAGATTTTCCTCTTTTTCAAAAAAACGACCAGAAAAGGAAAACATACCTGAATAGAAGATCCAGGCTCTTATAAGTTTCACTCATGGTTATGTTGTTGGATCTCATCTTGGGCTTCATCAAGAAAAAGACCATAGATGTTATCTCCTTCTGAAGCTCCAATAAATGGACTTCATAGGGTTTGATCCTAATGGTTGGGGCCATCACTTCCTTTTTATATGTTAATTGGATTCGTTAACACCCTATATTTACACTAATCATGTGATCATTGTTCAATGACTATATGATCAACAGTAAAGATACTTAATGGTATTTTAAATCAAATTGGATATAATAAAACCAATAGAAGTGAATGTGTTTTCTATAATCATATATCATGATTATACATTTAATTAAATCATCTGGAAAACTTTATTTATGATAGTTCAGGTCATTAAAATATATGCCCACAATGTCAACTACCCCATGTAAAACATGTGATTCCTGAGGTGAATTCCTTTGAATATATAAGCCTTCGGTGTCAGATACCTAATAATCGACATGGAATGCCTAGTGTTCTACACCCAATATTACTCAATGAGACACCACACTATGAGTAAGAATGGATATGAACATTGTTACCAATGTCCAGACATGCACACAGATTCTCAACATGACTACTCTCCTTATTGAAGGTTTCTGTCATGCCTAGACATAAACAATAACAAGATAGAAGCAGCATATTTAACCAGAGTCCACAAAGAGATGACACTAGGAATGATTTCTACAAAAAAATGAATTAACTCTATGAGGGAGAACTAGAATAAGAAACAAGTTCTAAGGAGGAATACACAGAAGTAGGAACCAACATACAATCACCCCATTTTGATCATGGATCATACATCATAATTGATAGTGATGAAAGTATCCCACCCTTGGAAAGAGGGAATTCAGGGTAACAATCCCTCCCACACACATTAACACATAAGAGGTGAACCATAGAGAAAGAATCAAAAAATACAAATGGTGAATTTAATATGAAACCATTATACTTCAAACATGGGGATTAGTCACGTTTTTCATCAAACCAGGGATTGATTTTAGATGATGCTGGAATTGGTCTTCACTAATAAAAATGGTGAACCTAATGTGAAACTCTTATCCTCAAAACGTGGAATATTGGCATTAGAGATATCAACATAATATGATTTCATAGGATTATGATATCTGTCACTAGGACCCATCCTGAAAACATTTGGCCTGGCATGGAACTCACTAGAAAGTGGGGTAGTTAAATGTTTGGCATTCTCACTCTACAACATCATCAGTGTAGATCCTTCTCCACATTCAAAAGATTCAATGAATATGGGGCATTGGGAATCAATTAAATTACACTTATACTGAAAGATGAATACAATTGATTTTTAGGATCCCATCCATAAGAAATCAACCACCCAACACCTATATAAAAAGAGGAAATAGAAATGTTAATGTGGTAATCCTGCAAGAATCCACCACCACCACAACTTCCACCAAGACTATATCTATTGAGAACTGACACCCTATCTAACCCTAAAAAAATATTCAGTGGAGGGTGATGGACACCCTCATATGTTTATATGAGTAGGATAGGGTTATTTAAAAAAGGTAATTTACACCCCAGGATGTGAAGGCTTCAATGACTCATCGACACTATCATCCCTAAGGGCCATGTAGGGATCTGTTTCTCCCCACCCCAATAGAGAAACACATGGTATCCTATAACCTAAGTGGAATATGAATCATTGCCCTATTATGAGGATATGATGGATTCCCAAGTCACCCCTTCCATGAATACCTCCTAAGAGTCTCCAAGGAGGGATCCCACAAGGCCCTGTCAGTGCCATCAATAACTGGTTCCTCCAGCCGAAGACCGGGTGGACCTTACCACTGCTCCTCCAGAACTAATCCAAAATAGCCAATGATAATGTAAAGAATAGGATTAGGAGGATGAACATAAAGGGGAATAATATTATATAAATCAAGTGTATTGTTCCACCACTGGATCATTTTTCAATATCCTTATCACCACTGAATAGGGGTTCGTCATCTCTGGGCTGATATCGAGAACTTATTCACCCCACAGGCAGGCTGGGATGACTCTATCAATCACTCACACCACTAAAATCTACACGGTCTCTTCCATGATGGTGATATGTAGAATTATGGTCTTCATCACACCATCTCCCAACCTACAAGAGATCTTCCCCACACCATTGAAAAAGTATTGGAGGTATTCTCTGTATTCCCACTCCTCAACATTAAGGTCTTTCCTAAGTACATTTGGTCAAGAATGGGGACCTTCCTCATGATTTACCTCACCAGAGTGGATTTACGCACCATGATGAAGACTTACTCTACACTAAATAACCATCCAGGGGACAAAGGATAAACCGTCACTATAGAAGGAAAAATCCAAGGAGTATTCAAGTCATCATCAATCCCATTAACCACATATATTCTAATGAGGGATGTGATTTAATGATGGAAAATTAAATCCAGTCATCAGTATCTGAGTATGGGGAAACTACCTGATTGGTGAGGTTGTTCATCCAAGAAGGTGAGATTCACAGGATACCCAAATCCCACCATCGGTACATAAAGGTGGAGGGACAACACCCAATCCTATAAAGATGTGATGATGAAGTTGGTACCACCCTCGAGAGATGAATAAACATGTAGAAAAGAATTGACTCATTCAGTGACTCTTCCACCATCTAGCCAGTGACCACACCAACCAACATTGGTTCCACCACTCATTTCTCAGCCAATGCCCAATGAAACCTAGACTGACCAAATACGAGGTGCTGCGTCCGACCAAGAAATCTCATGGGATAATTTGAATAGAAATAAGTTTTCCACCATGTTATAGCCAAATGAATATTCCAACTTTGATATTCCAGAGTCCCCCAATGAGGTCCATGACGGTTATTTCTTATGGAACATTTGGGCGATGTTACACTATCTTCATGACCGTCAGTTCATCTTCCCAGGAAGTCATGAGAACATTGATGAAATTGATAAGAAATGATGAATGGTCGATTTGGAAGAAATCAAAGTATCTTAAAACCTTTTTTCTACCATTTACCACCAGACCCTCCAATAGAGATCCATTAAGAGACTCATGGTTATTTGGAGAATCATGTAAGATGCATCTCTGCAAGTGAAAATCTGGGGCTAGGGATAATATGTTTCTCACAACTTCATCCCTATCTTGCGAGAGCCTAAAATACTTATTGATATTGAGGATTTTCGTCTAGTTATATTTATAAAAAACATGGGTTTCCATGAGTTTTCCATGGATAGGGACTTTGATATAGGTTATGACTAGGAAAATCCTCCCCAGGGGAAACATAACCCTAGGTGGACCCTCATTCAGGTGTCCTCACTCACTAGAAAAGGAAAGAACTAATCCTTAGGGACCCCAATGAGATGATACCCACCATTCTACACCTCCACAAGGGTAAATAATAGGTTGGGACATAAAATCCCCCTAATCCATCTTAGTTTTTTGTAAAAAAATTAAATAAATATATCGGTTTTTGACTTTCTCTAGCAGGTTATAGATCTGAAAAGGATCATCGATGAACTCCTTTATGAGTAGTGTTTGTATTAAAACACTCCTCTATAGGATCCCATTTCTACTCCACTGGGGAATACAAAATTCCTTCTCAGTATTTTATCCCAATTGAACCTGGTAATCCTGAAAATACTAAAATATTAGAGGCCGGAGTGTATGGAAAGAAACCACAATATGAGTCGCTAAATCCCCCCAATTAATGTGATCACATTCCTCTATTATGAGATAATACCTCTCCATGAGTCACCGATCCTTCTAACCAATTTGATGAAAATTTCAATGAATTGTTTGTCAGGAATCCTTGTCAAGACATGGATCCTCACCTAGATGATTTGATAGCCGCTCTAACTACTCATTTTGAAGTCATTAAATCACTACATGTTACGATCCCACCTGAGGGAAAGACATACTTGGCATGGGTGGATGACATTTAAGATCACTCAAATATTGGGAACTATATATTTTCCCCATTCAATATTATGGGTGGACCACTGCAGCATTTAACCCACTTTATCTAAAGGTACATGCAATATTGGGAACCCTTGAGTAGTAGGAGGCTGCAAAGCTCTGATGTTTCATCTAGACATTGGAAGGAACTATTTTTTTCTAGTATATCTAGTTATCCATAGGATCTATCACTAGTTGGGAATACCTTCGCAGATAGTTCCTATACCATCTCATCTCCACCACATGCAAGAAAAACATTGCCGACCTCTTCAAGTCAAAGCTAAAACATGATGATTGAGTAATAGATTTTTCCACCAAGTGGAAAGGGATCACACATTCATCTACCTTCCACTTAATTAAGATCAACTACTCAGGATGTGTGTGGGAAATTTCAATACTAATATTTTCCCAACCCTCATCAATCAGAACTTACCAAGTGGGTTTTGATATTTCTCAGTAAAATCTCAACGCCTATAGGAAGACTTATAATTGGATAAGAAAGAGCTTCAGTTGCCTCTTCTAGATCCTGTAAGAAGAGACCCGAAGGTAGAGACAACCACCACCCTATAGGTAGAGGACCCATAGCCTCTAGAGTAGTTTCCCCTTTTCAAAATATCTTTTCTGAGTGCATTAACCTCCTCATTCTCAGCCTCTCATAGTGATGAATTACTAGGCACCACTTTTCCATGTGCAGCTACCAAGATGAGAGATTTTGGATCTATCCCCTCATCAGGGCAAGGATCTATGATTTCCATTCACGTACAGGAGGAACTAGACCTATTATTTTATGGATTAATAGGTCCCAAGATATTTCATTAATGCTCTAGAGTAGGGGATTATGAATTTTACAAAATACAAGAGGCCTTAGGAATCCAAATTGATTGACCAACCCGATCATTTCCCATGATAAAAAATATTTGGACAAACCATTATGGAATATTATGTGTTCAAGTATTAGATCTAGGACTAGGTGTATAAAAGATTATTGAAATTGGGAAATGATTGAATACATTCCACACACATCTCTACTGAGCATAATAATGACAATGAGGGTTCTAGTGAATGGAATCGGGTTTCAAACTATAGGAATCCAAATTATGATGACTGGTTGTCTTTTAGAGTAGTTTCTCACACCCATGATTTCATCTAATCCCACATAGGCCAGTTTGAGCCTCTAGACCTCACAGTGCTTCCTCCAGGAAACTATTATTCATCCAAATCACATCCCTCCTAATATCTAAAGCACATGTTACATTTTCAAAAGGGAATATAAAGTCCCTCATTAATGACAAAGTCATCCTAAAACCTTGGAAATTTCATTCCTCAAAAGTTGGTGATGATGCCCAGAGTCCATATAGTACTAAAATACCCTCTAATAATTATAATGAGTTTTCCTATGTGAACACCATCGATTTAATAAATTGATTCAAATTACTGAATGATTAGGAGTTCCCTAAAAATACTATTTATGCCTCTGGATAATGTAGTTAATTAAATTGTCAAAGGAATGAAAAATGCTAGAATACTCAGGCCAACACCTCTAACCAAGCTATGCATACACTTCGGGTATCGACCTGAATCCTAGCCTTATCTAGCTGACAGTCATCCAATCATTTTTCAAGTAAAATTAGATAATGATCATGAGGATATTTCCAACACAACCCATAATCCAGCGATGCAGCCGAAAACACCCATTTTACCACCCTTCAAAGAGTGACCCTTTTCGTGTTTAAATTTTCATTTGGAATGAAGTAAAATGTGATAAAGAACCTCTCCAGTAGAAACTCAAGGAACTTAATCCCCAAGGCTCTATTCTTATCTATGGTAATGTGTGAGGCCCTTGCTGAATCCATGAAGATCCCCTCTAGTTTGAATTATAGGTAATATCTATAGAGAGATTCTATATCGAAGGGGTTAATTGAAAGGAGTTTCAATCCATCACATCCTTATACAAAGAAGATGAGGTCTCCCTCATTCAGGGAAAATTATCCCACAATACATAATAGGTTAGTTCGATGGAATGTAAATCTGCTAATTCCTAGTGGAGAAAGGTTCAGTATCAATCCCATTATGAAATTGGCACTCTGAAAGTTATGGTTGACTGAAGCAGATTTGAGTCCATCGGACCTAAAGATTAAGGGTAATGAAAGGACCAAGCAATGAATTTGTGTCACGATTCGATTAAAGCCCCAGATTAGGGGCTTTTTACCATGTTCTGAATTCATGGTTATCTCATAGGATACCACCTATAATGCATTTATGGGTAGACCTTGGCTTCATCTTTATGTGGTAGTTCCCCTCCTCGTATCACCAAATCTTCAAGTACTCCCTCAACTGTTGATTAGGGGTACTCCAAGGCGATGAATCTCTCTTTGACTCCTACAAATATGAATATCTAGATGATGGCTATTAAAACAGATATGGGAATAAATCTTAGAACAATGTGGTTGAGAAGACAACCATTATATCCATCCAATGGGTAGACTTGCATGATGAGTTTGTCCTCATGATTAATCGGTTGGAAGCCACGATGTTAGAAATGGGAATTTAGTTTGTTGTTTCTGAGAGGAAAGGGTGAAATGTCCCTTTCTACAAGGATCATTGACTGATTAACTCATACGACTACACAAGACATGCCATAGTGATACAAAAAGACCGCACCCCTATAATGTATCAATAGGTTCTCCATACAGCCACCATTGTACGTCACACATGCATGATTATAAAAGATAGTTAGAATTGAAAGAAGATGACTCACCACCATTTCATTGATATAAAGAATATATCCTATAGTTGAAGGCTCGATGGAATCATTTTGATGACATCTTTCCCCATGGTTTTAGTAGAGCTAGACTCCCCTAGAAATAATTCCACATCCACCTAGAAAGCATCAATGTTCCCACATAAGCAGTCAGTTTGGATGAACCTCTTACCATAGATTCCCCTTCCTCAGATAATGAAAAGGACTTGTAAGACACTCCACTCTCATTTTAAGAGGGCCTCTCCACCACTTTTGATGAGTTTATTCAGGTGAATATCAACACTGAGATAGATAAATGTCCAATTATCAGTGAAACCATGCCTCCAGAGGAACAATAATAGCGTTTTTATTTCTTGAACTAGCATCACGATGTATTTTCTAGAAGTTATAATGAGATTCTAGGAGTAGGAACTCATGTCACTATCTACCATACTGGTCCCCTAGCGAGTCATCATGGGTTCAAGTATCATACATGGAAAATTCACCCTTCTCATGGTTCCATTGTCAAGGCCAAAGATGATAAGATTATTAAGGAAATATTTTTCAAGGAGGTTCAATAACCGAAGTGTCTTGAAACAATTTTCCTATTCATGGAGAAGAAATGATATATCAAAGTCTGTATCAACTTACAAGATCTCAAAAACCATTACCTAAATGATGATTTTCCCTTCTAATAAAAAATATGGTTATCAATTCTACAACTATATTCCAGAAACATTTCATAATGGATAGATATTCTAGGTATAATCAAATCTATATGGACATATAGGATTAGTATTCTAATGAATTCAGAGTTCTGCAAGGGAAATTTTTGTATCATTTAATGCCTTTAGGTCTAAATAATGAATGATACGCTTATTAGCGAACCATGAACCACAAATTCAAACTGATCCTTGGGACACTATTGGAATGCTACTTAGTAGATTTGGTGGTCAAATCCAACCAACATCAGGACCATGTAAAATATCTTGAGAATGTTTTTGGCTCCCTATGCTATAGGAATATGAAGTATAACCTCTTAAAGTTTTAATTAAGGGTTACCTATGAGAAGTTTCTTGGTTTCTTCATCAGATAAATAGGAATCACAATCGACCTAGATAAGATCAAGGGTATCTTCTAAATGCCTTCACTGAGAAACCATAGGGAGCTCTAAGGCCTCAAAGACCACCTGGACTATACAAGCCGATTCATCACAAATATGGTTGGAAAGTACAATCCATTTTTTAGGCTCATGAATAAATCTACTTTCTATAAGTGTGACGAAGAGTGAAAGGGCACCTTCAATTAAATTAAATAACATCTACTACAACCACCATTTCTAATTCCACCCATCTCAAGAAAGCCTCTGGTATTTTATATGGCCTCCATAGAATGAATCCATAGTTCCCTTATCACTCATAAGAACAATAAATTTTGATAAAAAAATTTATACTATCTTAGTCGCATACTCCTCGACACAAAGGATAGATAATCTCTTATTGAGTAGAGCCACCCTGCACTAGTTTTTGCAGCGAAAACGTTGCGGCAATATTTGCATCATAAAAAGATATAGTTGTTGTCCCAAGTAGATATGCTAATATATATCCTAAATCTCCCATGTTTAAAGAATGGATAACATGTTGGGTAGTGATTTATTACTAGTTCGACATTCGATTTGTCTCATATAAATGTGTCAAAGACTAGGCCTTAGCTGACTATATATATGCACATCCAGCAACTAAAGAATTTCCTCTGGATTTTGATTTACTAGATGAGGCTATCCTCTCTGTATATATGGCTATTATGAGTAAGAAAATTCATTTTTATGGTGCCTCTCAGTTCCCAACCGGTATAAGTCTTAACGATTCCATGTTTAGTAGAGTAGGATTGAGGATCGTCTTAATCAAGACAATATATGCCTTCCTAAAATACTTGTCCTTACAATAAGAATTTGGAACCAAAAATGAGGTAGAGTATCATGACCTCAATATTGGTCTCGAGCTGGATATCTAGATTAATTTTCCCCCTTCTGAATATGAAGGGATACTTTTAGTTAGTCATCATACAAATGAGTGGTGACAATACCGTTATAAATCTAGAGATCGTTCCCTTTCTAGAGTACACTCGCTATTTGATGTCCTAGTTCCCTTATCATCTAGAGGTGACTCATGTTCCCCAATTATATAATGGTCAAGATGACACCTCATCCAGTCTAGCCACCCTTCCTATAAAGCATGAAAATGATTATATGTTCATTCATGTATCTAATTAGTGAGTAATTTCTCACATCATTCTAGATGATGATGATATCTAGAAGGTGAACTAGATGGATGATGGTGCTACCACATCATGACCCCTACCCCCATAGTATAATAAACCTATAATTGAAAAAATACTTCATTCGAGTCTCTCCTACATGGTGCTCTCCATCTAGATCGAGCTGAATGTGAATAAATCCACCATTGTGCAGTGTAGTTCACCCCCAGATTGGGCGTAACCTTGAGCAGACTCACCAGATATGTGGATTTTATGGAATTATCCTATATTTTATCCAAGGTGAGAAATTACCTAGGTTATTCTAGAAGTTCATGTCGGGTCCTGTGGTTCTCATCATGCAGGATCAAATCTCTCTCACCATATTCGAAGGCTAGGCTACATATGGCCCATGATGATCCATGATTGTATCGAGTTTTTCAAAAGGTTGAATGCATGTTAGATTAATTCCATAATTGTGCATCGACCACCAGAGCTCCTCCACATCACTAGGTATTCTTGACCCTTCAAGGTACAAGGTATCGATGTCATGGGACTATATCCACCACTAACAGCTCTCCAGGGTAGATTCATTCGGACAATGACATATTTCTTCTCCAAGTGGGAGTAAGTGATTACCATCAAGTATGTCAAGGCCCGATCCATGATAGAATTCATGAGATCCTATTTCAAATCCTTTTGTCTTGTTGGAATTCAAACACTCCTGGTGTTACCCCATTTTCATGTGCGTATGTTGAGAAAGCAAGTCGGTCATTGGGATATTCTCAAACCTAGATCCTTTCTACCACTGTTTTATGATTCGTTATGTTTAGGAAATTCCTTCATCACTCCTTATTTCTCAACACCAGACATGGATCAAATGGGTTATGAATCTTGGTAGGAAAGTTACAAATATTGTAATGATTGACAAAATCCAAGTCTAATTATCAGGAATTTAAACCATGGATGGGTTGTTTCCCCTAGGAGTGTGTTGCACAATGCAGGCCTCCTTAGCCCTCATTCACATATGGTTGTTCTTGTTTTTCCACAAATATCCCCATTGGGATACCCTCTTATAGGTAAAATATTTATAACATTAAACTAATAAGAATTATTCTATTCATCAAGAATTTAAACTTTTTGCAACATCCCGATCACATGACATTAAACTCTGAGATGCATCATGATCACACGACCTAAAATATAAAATGCACTGTCCTCACTGTGTGATGTTAAAATGCATGTATATAATCCTCATTATGTGACATAAATATTCAAGGCATCCTAGGTCCTCACATGAGAGGCCCTATCCTCCATTTGTTTTCATCTTCCACATCTTTCAAATTTTCAACTTTCACTCAGCATCTGAAATGACTCTACCCAGGGAGATGATGTTGACCTTTTATTTGACCAATACGCCCACACCAATGTGATTCAATACATGGTGGAATAATTCCAAGATTTTTGGAATCCATTATAAAATTCCATCACTCCATTTACACGCTTTGTGTGCCTCTTATTTTGGATCCTCATCTACCTCCATATCTAAAGGGACACCCCTAACAGAATGGTGTCTTGATAAGGATCACCTACCGTCCATGGTAAACACCCCTTAATAAATTTAATGAAATTATGAGACATGTTCCATGTTTTGATTATGGTCTACATTCGACTGTCATTTTTCAATATCCATTCCTAGCTAATGGTATAGACCCTATGTTTCAAACACGGTCAACGATTATCCTATATGGCCATGACACTCTCCTTGTGTTTCTGATCATGGGAATTGTGATTCAAACATTCCATTACCCTTTGTTTGGATAGAATTCAACACCCTTGAAATTATCCAACTTTTGAAATAGAGCACATTGGAAAAGTTAGTCGGCTGTTTCAAGGGCCTCTCCTATATTAATAACCATTCCCAGCCTGGACACCATTGGTGGGCCGTCAATAATAGAAGACCCCAAGTGGTCTATGATTTTCCAATCCTCTTATATGAAGAGAAATCTCTAAGCTATCTCTTGTTTCTCACATAGGGCATGACCCACATTATCTTAGGGTTTTGTTGTTAGTTCACCCATAAATTTGATCGATGTAAGAAAGTAAAAAAAGGAAATTTATTTGGGAATAAAAGTTAGGAAAACCATAGTTTCATAGGGTTATCCGCATATTGGAGCCTCTCCTCCACAAAATTTTGACTTTGTGGATCTGCTTCAGCAATTGAGTGCTCAAGCTCATCCATCCTTTTTATTGGTGGCATCTAGGATTTGTTTCCACATCGTTAGGTCTTCTCTCTCCTTATCAGCCTCAAAGAAGACATCTTCAATCCTAATGTGCTACTAGTCCTAATCATCCTGACACTCAACCTCTTCCTTCATGGCCTCTACCTCCTTGGCCTCGACGACTACTAGTTGAATCCTTATATTACCAATGAACTCATCACAAGTTGTTCCGATAGTATCATACTCATGTTCTAGACTCTCAAGATGGGAAATTTCTTCTCTATATTTTTGGAGCACATGGAGCTCTCAACATTATTATTATTCCAATATCAATCAATATAATTCCATTAAGTTCAATCCATATTGATGAGTAAATCCCCGACTAGCGTGTGAAGTTTTCTACAGTTCAACCCTCCAATCTGTAGACTGATGAACCAATGGTGGAGATATCCCACCCATTATGGCAGTTCATCTATCCGGGTATAGGTGATAACATTATGCACATTCCTCCATGCCTTGCGATGGAAAACCTTGTTATCCTCAGCGTCCTAGGGGATAGAATCTTATAAATTATTGGGCGGTGCTATCTCATAAAGATGAAATACCTCTAGAATGGTATCAGCCATATATTCCAGGTGCAGCTCCTCAGGTGTGAGTTGTTAGAGAACTATCTTTATAAGTGACTAATCATGAGCCTCACCACTAATGGAAAAAGAAACTACAACAACATTTTGTGTCAAGGTGGTAGATATGGTCATCCTAGCTTCCTTGGCTACCCTAGTAGGTGGTGTAACCATAGATTACACTCCCATGGACACCACTAATGGAAATTTTGGGGAAGGTACACCTAATGAATCCTCCCTAGTCTTTTCAGCCAATAACGTTGTCACTACCTCCCCCATAATAATTTTGGCTATAGTAGATGCCTCTAGTGAAACCTCTATGACCTGCTCATCCACCATAGTTCCTTCAGCCAAATCTATTGTAGGCCCTCTCTCGACACCCTCTATTGAAGGCAGAGTCTCAAGAATACCCTTCAATGGAACATATATTTCTGACTCAACCACCCTGACATCTCAGGATATCTCTACTAGGATAGAAGCACCTACTATTACCACCTCTGCCTCAGGCACAACTAATGAGAGTGTTGGGATTGAGGGTAGAGTCCTAAGCATTTTTAAAACTACCATTCCATAATATAATAGAAATGAATACTAAGGAAAAGAATGGAGTTAATTAAGAGTATTAAATGGAATTATGTGAATTTTATACTATAATAAGGAGTTCCTGAAGGTTCAAAGGTATCCCCCTGGGTAGGGTTCCTTCCACAACTAATGCCTCGGTTATGGGAACTAATGGCTGAATAAATATAGATACATCATTAAAAATGGATTTTACATCCACCCCACCATGGGTTTATTTCCACTAGCCATCTTTTTTAGTCCTTTATTGGACCTCTACCTCCTCCATTCTTGATTCCTGTGTATGTGGAAAAAAGGGATAGATAACTATTCTAAAAAACAAGTTATATCTGAGGTACATAAGATTCAGATATTTACCTTATCATTATAAGGGATTTCTCTTATAGGAGGGACTAAATAAGTGTCACTTCCACAAGACTAACTCAAAGCCTCTGGGAAAGAATATTGAAAAATTAGTTCTGATGCTAAAAAATGTGGGGGGGAGGTTTAGTCTGACAACACATTAACCCAGTCAGTCAGTGGACACATAGTGACCCAAGAATTCCCCCACTCCTCCATATCTACCACATATTTATTCCCATCATCCCAAGACACAGGGAAACCATATTTGGTACAACCAATCCGGATGAGGTAAATTCCATACCTATTGAGATGCTTCCACATTCCACGTGGGTTGGTGAACTTCATGTAAGTATCCTAGTTGTCTCATGATTTGGTAATGATGAAATCATTGGGAATTTCCCCATGGTGTAACTGTTTCACGAGAGCCTTGAAAATTTTTTCTAAGGAACTCCCTAGATGGATCCCCTTATTCCCAAGTTTTCTTTCCCAAGGATGTTTGTCTTGGTACTGCTACTCTTGTCTCTTTTCCTCATTCCTATTTGGGATCAAAAAATACTGGACCCACTATTTCCAGCCTATCTAATGGAATATCTCTGCCACCACAGAACCCTCCAAAAACTATTCAACATTGTCTTCTTAGTTGAGGGAACACCTATTCATTAGCTCGCATGGCCTGCTACTTTAGTGTAACCCCAAGATACACAGTCGCTCAACTATGTCTGAATCATGAGTAATCCCATACACAATAGTCGATGGCACCAACTCATTCTACATATTTCCATATTCAGGCATGAACATGCACCATATATTCTTCATCACCAATAAGATACACTCATGATTCACCTATATGTACATATTTGGAGTCAATCTCTACAGACACTTGAATTGGATTGCAAACCAGTGTGAATTGTATGAATCATAAATCGGATCAAAGTCGACCCTTTCTATTATCACCCCACCTTGAAAGATCAAAAGGTAATATATTTACACTAGGTTCCCTATACTATCATTGATCCCCACCCTCAATGGTAGGGGAAACAGATGAAATACGAAGTTCTCGGACAACCCAACCTTCTTCATAACTTCCACCAAACCCAACTTGATCGGGAGAAATCCCATGATATTCAGAATCCTCATCTAGATGATTGTTGAGGGATGGAAAATGGGGTTCTGGTTCTCATATCCTCCCATGTGTGTGACCACCCATCTATAAAGAATGTGGAAATTCCTGTACAGTTGTAGTAGGGTCTTCCCCTTACTGATGTGACGAAGTACTTTCTACAACTTCTCTAGCACCGGGACAGAAAAATTCACACATTGACCCCTCACTAGAATCTTCACCATTATGAAGGTTCTTGACCGCAACCCCATGTGGACATCCATCACTGAGATCATCCATAAAAAAATGAGTGTCATGATGAAACCTTCCATTTTGACTATGGTTTGAGCCTCTATTTTGACACTGTATCCTCATAAATTCCACTTAATCCCCTCCAAAATCTACTAGTAGGTGACCTCCATGCCCCATTGGTATCCTATGGGACACCTATGAGTCCTAGTAAAAAACTTCTCTACTTGATTCCTTATTTAAACTTGTTCTGTCACTGGTTCATTCATGAAATATCTAAACTACTGTTTAAAGGGAACTCCCACCATCTCTAGCTTCTCATCACTGGTGCCCTGCACCAGATCTAATAGCTCCTTTGAAAAATCCATTAGCTGCTCTTGGTGTACCTATACATTCTATGTGGGGAGGAATTCATAAAACATTTCCCCTAGGATTGGGATCCTAGAAATTTGGTGAATGTCCTAGAGGATGATGTTGACCTCCCCTTGATTCAAGTGGAATGTTTTGGTCCTGGAAGATGATCTTCTTAGTAGCTCGAGCATGATATCCTACGACTGGTAAATATGTAACTTTAAATACCATGGTGATTCATATATTATAACCCTATTTATCTCTAACTATAATTCAGCGCATGATGCGCATGCCCAGTAGGCCTAATCCCACTCATCTATGAATTTTACTCCCTCTCTCAGATCCCAACCATCTTTCCATCCATTTATCGGATCCCAAAAACCCACTTTCGTGATGATCTAATGATGCGGTAGGGATGAATCATCCTCCATATCCTCCCCATTTGCATTTTTATGTGGTTATATTGAAGTTCCACATTCAGTGGTACATGGTATTTTCAAATATGTCGTACTTTATTCATGTTCCACTAGTATTACCCAAGTATACCTCTGAATAGGAAAAATGGTTTGTCTCTACTCGCCTCTAGGAATAATACATCATCACTCAAACTAAAGACATAAAATGTTATCCTCTTTCATAAATCATATTATTTATGTTCCTCTAATAGTAGCGCCAAAAAGTGTTTCATGGTCTGAGGTTCTTTAGACACACTTTTTGGTCATTATGTTGTCCTCCATAGCTTCCCTCTGAGTAGCATCACTATTGGCTACCTAAGAATCCATTGTATTCAAGAATTAAGAGTTTTCTGAGTCAGGTTTATGAAGGATGTTTTTGAACACTTCCCACAGTGATCATTTCCTGGAAAAGTGGGTCACAGATCTCACTTCACGAAGATTTTGTTCGAAGTGTCTGGTTCTCTAAGTAGCTTTTAGGGAGATAAATTCTATAAGTATAGTTTTCTATAGTAACATTTTTGGAGTTTTTTCTACGAGACAAAGAGATTCATGAAAAGTGAGAAAGAGAGTTTCTTTATGTGAAAGATCGATACCTCCCCCCAAACTATTTATAGGTGTATGGTCAGTCCAAGCTTTGTGATAGCCTCTATTCTAGATGCCACCATTCATTGGCCTTAAGAGATACCTTCATGAGTTATCTCTATGAGTGTGATTTGATTTCTTATGTTCAGTGATTCTCACTTAGAATTTGAACCTCCTTTTCATGTCTGCTCCAATTATGAGGGGGGGGGGGGTTTGATGCCAAAATATATTCTGCAAAAAAAAGTCAAGAAAGACACAGGCAGTTTAGAGAAAATCTAATCCAAAACAGCCCAAAATACCTATAATGGAGTCTGTTTCATGAAGTAATATCACTTATCTAATGGATGGATTTTTTGAATTTCCTCATATGATATGTCCCCTTCATGAATACACGAAGTAATGATAGTTTTCATCTATGAGTCTGATGGAGCTTCTCGACCGCACGAATGATTGAAAGTGTTCCTCGATGAGTCTGATAGAGCCAACCCTATTTTTTGTGCCCTCAAATTATTTTTGAACTACTTCAAATATTAATGAAACCCCTTGCATATAAATACCATCTTCATACAAATCATTGAGGAAAATTTTACATGACCTTTCAACTTTTGAATTTCTCCCATTATGAAAACCTCCTGAGCATCGCGAACCATCCCAAAATGGATCTTCCATGGTTTCTAGGATTCACTAAATCCCATTTAATGTGTTCTTGAAACCTCCAATCTAGTTGGAGATTCCATTCCTAAAGGCCTATTCCCATAACATAGGAAGAAGTACCTCATAGGCACTTGAGGCTTTGTGAATAATTCAACCTTCACAAAGAACTCCTCTCGTAAACTAAGAATACATCCTATGGTAGGTCCACCATGCTTCCTAAAGCTTACACTTTCGCAAACCCCTTGACCTTATTGAAGAACCATAGATTTGCGAAGCACCTCTATGTGATAACTTAAGATTCAGAAAACCCATATCTTTGAGCCTCTCTATGATTAATCCTTTCTGTTGATACCTCTTTGTGATGGTTGAGTTTCTAGAGCCCCCACACCCATCCCGGATTGGTTAAACTACACCATGAGTTTCTATGTAAACTATTCCACCAATTCATGTGGCCCACACCACTTAAATTACGGCCAGAGACTCCTACTTAACATTTTATTCACATCATAGGTATGATAACACCTATTTCTATTTAGAGTAGGAATGATAACGTAGACCCGATGACATGACACTCATCCCATTGTTATAACTTGGAAGTACCAAATCCATGCCCCACCCAAAGGAACATGAACTATAGTTTGGTAAGCCCATAGGATGGGGAGTGATCCCCTCTATGCCTGAGATACATGATGTGAAACAACCTAGACCAAATTCCCTCAAAACTTGATGTTATATTGTGGATTTACCCTATGAAATACACACATGATGCTCCATGTATGAATATCATGGGATGATCCCCACACCCCAACCCTCACAGTGGATGATATCCTACTGACACTGAATGAGATCTTCCTCACATGGAACAACATCTTCCTTGGGAAGATTCTACACGCAGTCCCAACAACATCTTTTGTTAGTGCATCTTTCGGAAAACAAGTGTCATATATACTTCATCCTCTTGTTTATCACACTGATAAAGACTCATATGGGAATAGGGGTTAGTAATGATTAATAAATCCTCTCAAAATACCCCACAAGCCTCCAATTTGGTATAATCCATATTCTCCACCTTGAATGGGCCACACCTACATGAAATCCCAAGACCATGAAAACCCTATGGGCCACTTCTACACATAATACCTAACCACATGCTTCTATAGAAATCCTCCTTCGGTATTACCCTAATCCCATTCTAAACTATGTGGTATTTTTTCCCAAATCACTGGGACATATAAGAATCCTCCTTCATGTCCAAACCTAACAACTTCATCTATCCTGATTTTCTTTAGGTCATATCCCTAGTAAGATCATTCCCCTTACCTGAGAGACCATTTTTCAACCGAGTACCTCCAGAAGCTCAACGCGTAAGCCTTACACAAACTCCAACCAAGATAAATCCTCTTGTGAAGTGAAATTTATAGGTATAATCCAAACACCATCCCTCGTCAATGCTCCCTTCATGGCATAATATTCATTACAACATGACGTTAAAATATATAGGTCGGTCCTATAAAACTACCTTAAACTTTGGTATCGAACTATTTGGGTTTTGATCTCAGTCTTATAAGCATGGTACATAATATGCCTCTACGAGGTTCAATCCTGACCAATGGTAATCTTCAGTTCTCTCTTCTATGGGCGTACTCCCTGATCCACCTCAAGGGGGTGTTCTAATCAAAATTCATGGTGTGAAATTTTACCTTTATAGGACACATCTACTTGATCTATCTCAAAGAAGAATTTGATTCATCAATCCAATATTTTCTTCAATGGCAATTTTAGTTCACATCTCCATGATCCTTCTAAATGGGAATTCTGATCCATTAATCCAAGATTTTTCTCATGATGAATTCTAGTTCACATCTTCTAGATCCATCTAAAGGGTCATTCTAATCCATCCATATCATATTTTCCTTAAGGGGAATTTTGGTTCACATATCCTAGATCCATATCATGGGGTATTATGATCCATCCATCCCATATTTTCCACAAGGTGTGTTCTAGTTCACATTTCTCAGATCAATCAAAATGGGCATTCAAATCCATCCATTCCACATTTTATTCAAGGGTAATTATGGTTCACATATCCCAGCACCATATCAAGGGGAGTTTTGAACCATAAAACTAGATTTTATTCAAGGGGCATTTTGGTTCGCACCACCTTGATCTGTATCCATGTGGAATTCTGATCAACCTCTTACCATATCCAAATTATATAAAACTTATGACCTTTCTCAGGATGTTTACTCTTGTAGAGAATGGGATCCCGGAGGTGAAATACTTGGAAGATATATGCCCATGGTGTCAGCTACCTCATGTAAAACATGGGATGACTGGAATTAAATCATTGGAAGATATAAACCTTCGACATCAGATACCTCTTAATAAAAATGATATTCCTTAGGTTCCATGACCACGATTCCACCGTGATTTTCTCTCCTATGAGGACGAATACAACTTACCAATTTTCTTAGTGTCCAGACATGCACAGGGAAGACCAACATGACTAATCTTCTGATCGAAGGTTGATACCCTTCCTAGATTGGAACAATGTTAAGATAGAAGCTACATAATTAATCGATGTCCACAAAGAGATGTAACTGAGAATGATTTCCATGAACTTGACATAAATATATGTGGGAGACTCAGGCTAGGTGAAAAGTTACAAAGTGAAATACACAGAAGGGGGAACTGATGTCCCACCATCCCATTTTGATCAAGAAGAGGACATCACCGTTGAAAGTGATGAAATCTGTCTAACTTTGGAATGTGGTAATGCATTGTAATAAGCATTCTAGTTCATATTAACACAAATGCAACACACCTTATAAAAGAGTCAAAAAATAGTTCATGCATATATACGTTGTCCCATCCCCATTATTGGTGTAGTTAAACTATATATATATCTAATTTAATTAATGGATATAGACATGTATTTACTGAAAATTTATGATATTTATATCATGAATAAAATTCAGAAAATTATGGGACATTGATCAAAATAAAAGGACAAAAAAAAACAGCACCAAAACTTACATGAAAAAGGAAGGAGATATCAATCAGAACAATGACATTAGGTTAGAATTTTTCATAAATTAGTGAAAAATGGATATAAGTAAATCATATAAGGAATACATGAGTATAGAAATAAAATATATTTATATTAAATCTATATTTATGATAAAATAGATTCATATGTGTACAAAGGATGTCCGACCTAAGGTAAAGGATTTTCACCTCACATTTATTTCTATTGTACAAATTCCTTATAAATAAAAATATTTTTTTTGTGGTGTATATAATGATAAAAAATTTCAATTTAGGATTATTATTGTGAAAAATAAATGGATTTAAATATACATCTAAGGCTACTTATTTAATGGACTTATTACTCAAATTTGACAAAAGTGGTTAGGGTTTAATGTTACAATCTCATTGTTTATCTGGATTGTTTATGATTATGTTCCTGATGATTAAATTTTATTATTGAACTCTCAAGAAACATATGTCCTATTATATCCTTTGTTTATTACTTTTAATAATTTTTTCCTTTCCTTTTCCTAATCATAAGTGAAATAAAGACTAAAAAAATATTTTTAATTAAAATCGACATTATTTCATTCTTTAGTCAAAACACATTTTTCATCCTTGTCAATATTTTCTAAAAATTTCTTAAAGATTTTTTTTGGTATTATAGTATTATTTTATATATTTATTTTTACACTTATTTTAATTTTTAAAAAATTGGTCAAAAAGAATATTCTTGTCATTTTCTAAATGATGTAATTTTTTTAATTTCTTTAAAAAGAATGTTTTATTTTATCATATATGGAATGAATGGAATTTAATACCATTATGAATTCTCAATTATATGATAAATCCATTACATATTTTCATGGTTATTGTAAATCAAAAAGTATGTTATAATTTTTTATATTTTAAAGAAGTGATTTCAAAATGGAAGGTTTATTTTCATCCTGAATATTTTAATGATCTATTAATTTTATTTATATTCATCAAAGGCAACAATCATTTATTTCCCTTAGTATTTTATTGGGACATGATCTAATGATAACATCCTTATTCTTTCTCTGTAAGGTTTATGTTTTTTATAAAATTTTTATGAAACCTTTTTTTTCCATGGCTTACATTAGGATGAAATAATGAAATGTTCATGAAAACTATTATTTTTCTTGTGTTTTTCATGAAGAAATGTTTATGAAACCAATTAAATTTCATGGGTTATGATATTATTAATTCATTGAGATATTATTAAAAAATATATACTATAATAGTTATATGATGTTTGGGACTTATATCTCCGTCCATTGCATTGGGTAATGATTGATATCTCATGAGATTAATGGGAATGGAATGGGGAGTGAACGCAGTTCATTGTGGAAATTTTTATATTATGAAAGTAATTGGTGTGTACCTTGACTACTAAAATGGTTTGGTGAGTGAACTCATTCCACTATGATTGTCTTGAAAATTATCCCTTACTACTAAATAAACTACATTCAATGCTTATGTGTATGCCTAAAACACATGTCTTATTCCAATGTTATTCTCTCATGTATCATGTTATTTGATTCCTTTATGATTAGTTTCATATAAAGTTCCATGATTTATGTTATGACTAAATATTGTGATATATGATATGTAGGGTATAATATTAAAATTTTATGTTCATGTTATCTTATCATTATGTTCATTTTATCCCACCTGATAATTCTTATCTCCATTTTTACCATCACTGGGAATCTTATCTCAACATTTTATTTGTTTCCTTTCCCTAGGTTAGGAATAAAGGAACCATGTATGATATGTATTAGAAGGGTTATTATTATGAATAACATAGTGTGGGATTATGTAGATCATTTATGAACCATTTTTATATGCTTCCATGTTTGTGATGGCAATACATATATGTGATTCTGGCATGGATTGTTATGTTATATAATGAATATTCATCTTTTAATATGTGATTTCTTTGTATTAAAGGTATGGGTAATTAAAGAATATTTTAGAGAAAGTTTTAGTTAACCTTATGAAACTAGAATGAGAACTATTTTAGTAGAACCCTGGTTAATGTCTCTATATATGTAATAGTTGGGACCCACATACCACACAATCACCCCTCCTGAACATTGTGTTTAGATCTAGGATGTAAGGTACCATTAGTTACCCCACACAAAAATGGATCCCTATATAACACCCAACCACATGACTGAAAATATCATCAGGATAATGACTATCCCCACAATACAACTCATTTTCTTTTCAGTGTGTCTTTTCCTCACCCAGACACAACTTAGGAAACATACAAGGATGACACCCATCCTGATCACAACTCCATAACAAGCATGCTTAACTGTGGATTTATAATCAATTTGGGTCCTAAAAATAATTGTACATATTTTTGACATGAGTCATTCCATTTTACCATTTTACCCATTATCATTATGACGTGTTACATTAACCCCTTGAGTACAACACCCTCATTGTGGACCCTAAATCTCAACCTAGACAGTGCCACCATACTTCAGGCTGGTTTTCTCCTCTGATACCAATGTATCAACTGGGCCCCAATGACAACATAAACCCCCTCATTAACATGGAAATTTGGTCTTGACTAGCAAGGTACCACCCATTTCTAGGTATACACATGGTCTCCTACCATGGTCCCACAAACATTCCAGAATAGATCACTAGACTAATGACTGTCCCCACATGACAACACATGTTGTTTCCAGTGTTAATTTTCCTCACTCACACACACCATGGAAAGAATTATTGGAGTTAACCCACCCTTATAACTAATATATTAAAATCATTCCTATCTGTGGAGTTCTAATCTGGTAGGATCCAAAAAATAAGGGTGTACCTTTTTGACATGCATCATATCATTTATTCATTTTACCCTTTACATTTTTTCATTGTTACACAAAATGAATTAATTGTTTAGTATTTGTGGGAAACTCTATATATAATTGTAATTCACAATATATTTTTAAAAATTGAATAATATATAGAATTATATAGGAAAACATTATTATTCCATTTTTTATATCTTTGGATTTTAATCATGATACCCTTCCCAGAATCACAGGGAAAGGAAACATAAGAAAGGGGTGAGATCTAATCCTCATTATGGATATTAATATAGAATAAGATATCATTAATTAATATAAAATAATATATATGTATTTTTATATAAATAAAAACACATTTCGTTTAAAAATTGGGTTTCAATGTGTAAAGTGTATTTTCCACAAAAATGTTTTCATGAGATTTTTATGGTATTTTTATTCACTAATGACAAAAACCATTATTTTAATTATTATACATTAGATATATGTTGTAATGATACCATACACCTTATTTATATGGATGATTTATGATTATTTTACTAAGGTGTTTACTATTTTGATAGCATTCAATATTTTACTCGGGATGGTTTATAATTATTTTTATTGATTTTAGAGATTATTAACATTTCTTATTCTAGTTTTTCAATATGAATGTTTTTGTAAAGGTTCATTTTATAGTATTTAATGGGAGAAAAACAATAAAAAAACATTCATATTGAAAAACTGGAATTTGAAATGTTAATAATTTCCCAATTCAATAAAAATAATCACATACAATCCAGAGTAAAATGGTGAATTGTATCAAAATAGTAAGCACCTTAGTAAAATGATCATAAAAATCCATATAAATAACTTGTATGGTATCATTTAAACATATCCATAATAGATTAAAAGAAAAATAATGGTTATCTTTATCAGTGAATGTAAATACCATAAAAATATCCTGAAAATATTATCAAGGAAAATACACTTTCCATAATGAAAACAACTTTGTAAACTAAAAATTTCAATAATAATAGATTTTTTTAAATTTAACCTTGTTAAAAATTTAACTGATGATTAAATATAACGAGTGTTTAGGAAGGTGGTTAATTTCATACATTCCCTATAATTTAAAAAATATTCATTTTGAACTATTGTAAAAAGTTTAAAAATCATATCATTTGGAAAATGAAAAGTTGATTCATTTATATTTTTTTAAAAGTAAATAATGGGTAAAAATGTATTCAATAAACCATTTAGATTTTTCGGAAATCATTATTGAAATTATTCAAACAAAACATTGATATGGATGGTAAAAAAAATTTGATTGAAGAGAAATATAATGCCATATTTTTTTAAAAAAAACATTCCCAATAATCATAAGAACCAAAGAGAGGGAAAAAAATAATATTATATGAAAATTATATGAATAAACAATGTCTAAGAAAATATAGTGCGTTTAATAGATAAATATCAAACAATTCTCCTAAAGTATTCATAAACATAAAATATCTTGAACAATGATGAGATTGTGAAATAAACCCTTAGCAATTTGGTACAGTTTGAATCATATGACCCATGAAAAAAGTAAATGGAAATAAAAATTTAAATTCAATGCATAAAAAATTATTCATGGAATAACATATAAAATGGAAAATATATACACCACACAAAATTAAGTGGTGAATATGACTTATATCTCACGGAAGTAAAAATGGAACAAGAAACCCATACATTAGGTATTATTTTATTCACACATGTTTTGAAATCATATAATATTAATGTTGATTTATGAAATATATATTAAAAAACTATATCATATATATCAATCATTATATAATTTACTTTTAGTCTTTTATAATTGGTTTATTATCAATTAATTGTTAAAATAACAATTTCGTGTAATATCTGCTTCATTTTTGATGTATGTTTGGGTGTGGTGGATTAGATACCTATAAATTGTTCATGGTTAAATTATATAATTAATTTTAATAATTAAATAAATACCATGAATATTAATTTTATATTTATTTATAATAGTACATACAATTTATATATAAAAAAATGAGTTACACTGTAAATGTACTTGGTAATCCATATACACACATGAAGGATGTTTTCATTTTTTTAACAGATGAAATGACATAAAAACAGTTCACATTTAGAGAATAAATAATATATCATATTATATATATATACATTTATTAAATATATCATTACCACTACACATGTAAATATCAAATGAAAAACATGTCACATCTTTATGTGGAGATGGTAGTCAACACATACGCATGAGCAATGTTATCGTTTTCAACAAATTGGAAGGAAATAGGGTAGATTTTTCATTATAGGTCCAAAAGAATAATTTTTCCAAATATATAAAATATATAAATTAAATAGATCATTATATATATACGTGAGATATTGTGATGGACCATTAATTATATCTATCCGCGAGGAGGTTTTCCTCCTTAAAAATGGTTAACAGTTTCATTTCTAATTTTGATGGAAGAGGATATAAATATTGGATATTACCTTTACATATTAACATCTCAGTATATGTAAAATAATTTTTTATTGTTTATAAATAGTTAATTGATATTTTAATTAATTAATGGAAGAAATAAAATGAAAATTCATGGTAAAGAATAAAACATTATAGTTGGAAAAACTAATTAGGTTAATACATAATGTATTCCAATATTTATTATATAACCTATAAACAGAATCTTGTATCTGGGTTTTGATATATAATATTCTTTGCATAGGTATTGGATGATCTTATGGGATTTGGGAGAGTGAAGAGGCTGTTATAGGTGGTTCCCTTTAGTAAGTGCTGGGAAGCACACATTTCGAATTTTATTAAAGAATAAATTGTACCCACATTTTTAAAATACCAAAAGGAACCAAAATATATCATTATTGTGAATTATATGTGATAATTTAAAAATATTTCAATAAAACATGAATTATAAATTTTGGTAGACTATTTAAACTCTTATCTACTTACTTGAACCCCCCACTAAACCTATTTTAAAATTATATGTGGTAAATAATTTTTACCATTTGAACTATTAATTATGGAAAAAAATTAAGTTTACCTTATTATATAATATTAATTATTCTAATTAAAAATATACTCTATTTTTTTTTAAATTCAATTCATATAATAATAGGAATTTAATTTAATTCTAAACCCGTAGTGGCAATGAAATATTTTTTATAATGTATAATTTTTAATTATTATAAAAAGTTATTGTATTAAAATTTAATATAAAATTTATCCCAAAAAACTAAATTGGATTAAATAAAATATTATTGAGGTAATTTTAAATTTTAAAAATTTATAAAAACAATGGAACTTATTAGCATATTTAAATGATAAGGTAGTTTTCTATAAAAATATATATTTTTAACAAATCATCAAAAAATCATTCTTTTATGAAAAGTCTAAAAAATGTATTCTAAGACAACTTTGACTTTCTAATTTTAAAAATGAATTTCATTTTTTTCAATTTTTTTTTGATTTTTATATAATTTATTTCTACCTAATTTTATAAAAAGTGAAAAAATCATTTTTGGAAAAGTTTTTGTTTTTTCAAAATGCATTTTTTTCATCAAAATGTTTCTTATTTTTATTTCTAGTCAATTAATAAACAATTTATTTATGAATTTTTAAACTATAAATTTTTTATAATTTTTTAGTCTTTTTAATAACCTCTAATTTAATGGTTATGTTATAAAAGTATACAATTTTTTGATTCCTTTACATGCATGATGGTTTGTATCATAAGCTACCGAATATATTTATTTTATTTAAAAGGATACATATATAGTACTATATCAGGATGTCACATGGAATGGACATAATGGGTCTCTAGGTAGAACCCACTATTTTTTAATGTATAATTATCTAGATAAATTATTCCCACTAGAACTCAATAAATCCCTTATTTCTATTCACTATAACAAGAGGATCATGATCGCCTCTTAGGTATTATATAGGTCAGGCCGAGTGCCTGGTTCTATGGTGGACCCAACCTAGTAAGTAAAAAATGATATCGTAGACCTAGTTTATGTTGAAGCCCTTAGTTATTGATTCATTCTTTTTATTTTTATGTGTGTGGTATATTAGTTGTAGGATCATCTAGATTCTAGTTTTCGGTAATGAGTAGGTTCTTCATCACCACTTATTTGGAACTTTTGTTGAATTATTTAGGTGATTCATGATTATTGTGTCTAGAATTAGTGCTTGATTATTTGATGCTTTTAGGTTTTTTATTGATACAAATATTTTTTATTTTTTTGAGAAAATTTGTGTTATTTTGAAAATAAACATGAGTTGAGGTTCGTTTTAGAGGGAATATAGAGGGTTTACTGTTATTGTGAATGGTTTGGAAAACAATTAATAGAGTTTTTAGACCTCTTTTGTTGGATTCCAATAAGCTTCACTTGGTTATTTCATAGACTACCAAACCGCGTGGCCAAACTGTATAGAGGTGATACATTAATGAATTTTTTTATATTTTAATTATTTATGATCTCTGTTGTTTTTTATTATACATATCATTTCTATATGATGACTTATTACATTTATTTTTTGATTTTATATGATGTTTTTGTTTATTGTAGTTTGGTTTAAAATTTAGAAATAATGGGTTATTTAAAAAATAATTTGAATTTGAAAAATAATTTTAAATTTTTATTAATTTTTTATGAATTAATATTATGTGGGGGGTTTATAAATATTTTATTTAATAAATATAATCTATTTTAAAAGAGTTATAATATTTTATGATTAATTATTTATTTTTTATGGTTTTTAATATAGTTTAATAAAATGGTTAAAGAGGGTTTCTTCATTTTATCTTGATTGAGTTGTTAAATTTGATGGATGGGTATATTTTTGGTCTTCATATATTCATTTCAGAGACATTCATCTTGGTTATATTTGGATTTTATGAATTATTATATTTTATTTTTTTAGAAATGATATTCAAATATTTTTTGTGGATTTATTTGAAGATTCATAGAGTTTTAGTTTATGGTGTGTTTTTATGGTTTTTTGTGTTTAATGATTGTAGATTATTCCCCCATATAGACTAATAGAATTGAAATAAGGAGATGTGGGTGGTTCACCACTTATAGACCCTCTGGTTTATCAAGACATTCGAGTGTTTTCCTTTGTATCTCCTCTACTCATGGAGTGTATTAATATACCTTTTTTCTAGCATCAATGTTTTTTTAAATAATTATAGAGATAGAATAATATCAATTTATTTTAAAAACTATATTATCGGGAGTTGGTAGGTTGGTTTATGATAATTTATGATATTTCATCCAATGTGATCTTCCCAAGCCACATAAGAACATTTTCAATAAACCTTTTCTAGATGTCATGAGATATCTGTTGTGGAAGTTTAACATCTGAACAAATCCATGTATATAACATTAATGAAATATATTCCATTCTATGTTGGTAATTATTTCTTCCTTGATACAATAATAATATCAATGGTGGTGGAATTTTACTTCCTTCATCAAGTTAATGGGTTGGTTTTGGATTACACATGTTGGATTTCCAAATTATTGTGGAACCTTGTTGAAATATCCTTAAATAACCATTTGAAGGATCTTTTTTTTTAAATTGGTCTCCAAGAAGATCATTAGATTGATGTGTCTTATAATTATTATTAAGATATAGAATGATTAGGTGAAGCGATTAAGGATATTTGAAGATAAATTAGTATGTAATCCAAATCCATTGATGTATCAATTCCCCTAGTATAGGTGGAGGAATATCATGTGAGGGGAAAGGGAAGATATCTAAATTTATAACTTTTTTTTAGTGGAATAATGAGGAAACTTTTAAAATCATCATCATACATTTCTGGAAGAATGTCATTAGTGATTCACCATTGTGGGAAGGTAGACCACAAGAATACATATTGATTGGAAGCATTAATGTCTTGTTGAACTTGTTTCCTTCTTGGAAAACTGTAAAAGATCTATTAGAGAGTTTCCTATATGATATTTGTCTTTTGATCTACACCATTATATGATCCACAGGTTTATCCTGTTATCCATGATGATAATGGAGACATAATTACTATTTGATGGTTTCCCTTTCATCATCTATTCTCTTTTAGTGGTATATTATTTTGAATGTGATAATGAACCTTATTGATTAATGGGAATTTATTTTGATGGAAATTATTTATTTCAAATTCTAAATTTTGATAGTGGTTATTTTAGAAATCTAGTTGTGGTGTGTATTAACTCTTTTATCATTCCTCTTTATATCTCATGTTTTATTTTCCCTTGTGGTTCATGGATTTTTTATAGATTTCAGAGTGAATGTCTAATGAAAATTTAAATATTTTGAGGTTAATACCATGGTGGAACCTCATAGAGAACCCATTATACATGGTTACGTTCTCATTTTCTTGATATGGAGGATTATATATTTTGGGTATATTCATTATCTCCACCCAAACCCTCTCTATTAATAGTTTCAGGGTTAATTTTGATCATCAGTCACGTGATGAATACTACTGGAGATCATATCATGGCTATGAAGGGATCCTTAAGTCAATATTTGGGATCAAGGTGCTATTTATTTTTCTAGGATATTATATGAAGTGGTTATCCTTTGTTTTTAGTGATATTTTTATCAATAGTGTTTGTTCATTATTATATTGGATATTGGTGCTTTGAGATGATCTAGGTGTCATAAATTAGATTCATTAAGGATACAATAGATATGTTTTGGGAAATGTTATTGAGTTCCTTGTCAATGGTAATTTTGTTCTATAATATTTGATCTTTATTTTATCTCATTGGTATAAAGTTATGTATTGATAAATTATCTTGATCAACTGAATATTTTTGATAAATTATGGTATCACATAGCCTTATAGTATGAGTAATTATCAAACCATGACCTTTTATAACTCTATTATTCCATTAATTTGAGACTCTAATACTAATCCCTATTACCTGAGGGTTTAACATTGAAATTTTTAGTCTTCATATGTCGAAGATCATGTATCATGGTTAGGGTTCATGGTTAGTATTAACTATATAAAAACCATGTGATATGTACAACAATATTTATAGAGAAAATTTTAATAGTTGGGACACGATTATTCCAACCATACAGATTGCTTGTGTGAGGAGCTCTAGGATCTTTAAAGATGGTGGATGGTTTGGAAAACCATGAGGGATTTTCTTTACAATGCCCGAGTTCATTAAAATATATAATTTTACCATTTTAACAACCCATATTTTAAAACCAAAGCACCGCCTCTTCCCCTATTAACTATATATGACTCATAGGGATCCTCAGATTCATATTCATTCCTCCCCTTTTTGGATTCTTGTGTTTTCATCATATTTTGGGACATACTCACCATGATAATAACTCTTATTCTTTCCCTCCTTCACATTCTTCCCTTTCCCCATTTATATCCATCATTATCATAGTATGATGACATATGGTTCATTGAACAAAAATTTTAATTGAGGAATTTTTATTTTTTAGGTTTTCCATTGGTTCTCCAAACCCTTTTCTCTCTATGATTTGGGTTTTCACCACTACTTGAGAAATAAAAAGGTTTCAAGGAAGGAGGTCCTACACATAGAACATTAAATTTTTAACTATTATTTATAGTTGATAAATTTTTTTTGAGTGTTTTAAAACTGATATAAATTATATTTAGTACTTATTATGGAAAATAAGTTGTTTTTGTTTTATTTCAATAAGCATATGAGGTTTCCATTTATTTTAAGATATTGATGCATTTATGGAAATCTATGCTTACCTTCTTGTTTCATAAATTCCTAATTAGTTATTTTAAAATGATTATTGGAATTTTAAAGCTATTTTATATTTTATTTATTTTAATTAGATTCATTTAATTAAAATGGGAATGTTTTTCCATTTGAAATGTTTTTAAAAATTAATTTTATAATGAAATAATTATCTTCCAAGAACATCAATTTCAAAATGTTTTCTTTCTAAAATGAAAATCATTAATAATAATCCCAATGCCTATTGAATTTATAAGTATTTTTTTTATTTCACATGAGATGTTATCCAGTGTAGTGGATTATTTATTCCTAGTTTTTTATAAAATTGAATTAGATTATTTTGAGTACACCAAATGTGATTACATGTATTTTTTTATGAAATTTAATATATATATATAGAAATATAACTATGTAATATTTGTTTTAATAACCTCAAAATTTGACTTTTTTGGATTCCATGTGTGTCTAGGTGGAATTTATATGTACACATGAAACATTTTTTAATTATTATACTATGACTAGTTTCTCTTATAATGATCAGAGTGTTCACATGGTATATGCACCACGGTTAGTCCAATGGGGGTGATAATAACAGTTTGTAAAGGGTGATATTTACAAAACACATGATTTCATATGTAGTATTGATGGTATTTTCCTAAATTTTAACTAGATATATCCTCTGTTCCTAGGATATAATTATTGAAAAAATATATGTTATATATTTTCAATAATGAAAATGAAAATGATTTCAAATGGAAACTAAATGCTCTTCCCTTTTAATATTTTATGAAAACCTTTTTATTTGGATATTATAATCACACATCCTATGGATGTCTTAATTTATTCATGTATTGATTTTTTTATTATTAAATAATGTTAATGTGAATGAAAACATGCATATGTGTTCATCTATAAATACATTTAGTGAAAATTGATGGGATTCCCTCATCTACCCCTAGTTTTATAATTCTATCGCCTATTATTTTATTTCATAAGAAAAAATATATTTTTCCTTATAAATATTTTCAAACTATATTAATATATATCTAATTTTAAACAATATTCCCAAACTAGAATGAGGTGACCTACTTGCAATTTTTATCAGGGACATTATCATTATAGGTTTTACAATTTACAATTATTTTTTTATACGAAGGAGATATAAATTGAACACATGTATAGTATCATATTTATAGTCCATGATGCGGGTGGTGGATATTGAAGATGTTTCCCTTTCATGTAGAGTCATTTGGAATGCATTTATTTATTTTTATAATTTATTCTTTCATTGTTCATTTATCTGCATCCTAGGACTCCCAAAAGGTACTATTTATCTTTTATCTTCATTTTTGTATAATTGATGTTTTATTTTGTTGTATATTTCATCATTTTGATTATTGTTATGTGATATTTTTATCCTTTATAGGCATTTTTTTATTTTTTTATTTTTTAATTGATAATTTGGTTGTGTGATTATCCAATTCATAGAATGGTCACACATGGTCTCCTAGTAGAACACCCCTTTACTTTTTGATTAATCATTAAGAGAAATTGTTCCCATTTATAGTCATTTATTTCTTTGGTACACCTTGCTTGCTTGGGAGGATCAAAACTGCTAGTTAGGTTTATTATGTGCCTACCTTAAGGCTTGGTTTAATGGTACCCTAGATATGGTATTTAAAAAAAATATTTAATAAAAAATATTTTATTGAATCTATCCCATTATATGGATTCAATTTCCTCCATGGGATTTGAATTATTTTTTATTGTACACTATCAACAAGATTATTTATCTTTGAAATAAATAGCTTCTATGTAATTACCTGAACGTTGGAATAATATTTGTTTCTTGAATTTGTTTGTTATTTTACTTTGTACTCAACAAATATATATCCTTTTATTAATGAAGTGAGTATAATTGAAATGAGACCTTTGAGTTTTAAACATTATATAACCATTGGTTAATTATGACCATTTTTCCATATGACCATTGGAAACTATAATATTAACATTATGATTATTGTTTATAAATAGAAATGATATTGGTTAATTAATATAGAAAGAATAGTCTATGGGCTCATCTAGTAGACTCGAGCTATATGAATCCTATTTGTAGAATCTTGGGAAGGAGGCATTGTCATTGGGATTTTCTCTAGACCAATCCCAAGCCAAGGGTCAACATGTTATACTTGAAAAAAATAAAATACGGGAGAAGTTCTAGATGATAGAAATCACCACTCGGTAAATGTTGTTCGACCCACCCTAATATTCTATCACTATTGCACAATTTACTATTAGGTCCTAGGTAGGTGTTATAAGGGGCTATGTAATGAGGCCTTAGATACTTTGTATAGTCAATTTTTATAACTAGTATTGTTTTTATGGTAAAATAAACATCATTTTTTAATTTCAAATGTCAAAATTAATGTAGGATTAATTTTTAGTATTTTTTTAATAAGTTTCATATTATTGATGAATAATGGAAAAATAGCATTTCAAAATATTTTTTACAATTTAAATAATTCATACTGTGAAATGAATTTTAAAAAATGGATATACACGATTGTGATCAGTAAGAAATTTAGAGTCTGATAAGATCAACATATTTTTTTGGCGAATAGTAACTTATGAATAGTAATGTTATCTTAATGAATAGTAATATGACCAATGGAATAGTAACCTAACCTAGGTATGTATTATAGAAATTTAGGCATCTTAAATAGTAATGTGATATACAGTATAATTAAATAACTATTTGAGAAATTATTAGTTAAGTATTAGTATTTTTTTCATGTAAACAATGATTTTACATAAAAATTAAATTTCTCATATTTATAAAATTATTTCATAAATTTAGTTCATTTTTTAATTTAGAACATCGAGATTAGTTTAGGGTAAATTTATGATATTTTTTTAAAATGTTTTTTTTTGGTGATTTGTTAAAATGTTGGTTTTGAGTTTTCAGTGTGTTATATGACATCATAATGATATAATATGTAATTGAAAATTCTCATCGACTCATTTGTATTAAAATATTATATGAACTATCCCAAGTGAAAAAAAACAAGGGCAAATACCATGGGAATGCCCATGGTTTTGCAAATACCACTAATGAGGTGTCCTTGGAAATTAATAAAAAAACTCCCTCTCTTTAATATAATTACCAAGATATTCCTTAATTTTATTTCATTAAAAAAAATATCCCCAGAATATCTGATAGTATTACCTACCAAGTTGTCCTACCAACATCTCCTCAATCCCTCAAGGTCCTAATCCTAGAGTTTTAGAAGTTACTCTTCAAGGTAAGAGAACTCTCTACTTCTCTTTTCCTTTTAAGTTCTCTTTTATGTGGTATGTGTTTAAAATTTATATACCATGTTATTATTTACATTTTATTATATCCCTATACTATATTATGATTCATTTATTAATGGGATTCCCCTATCCCCTCTCTTTTTAATATTTTCTAAAACCATTTTGCATAGCCATTAGGTTGCAGAATTTTCATCACCAAATATTTGTTTTTCTCAAAAAATTATTTTATTTTCATTATGTGAGTACCCAATACTATTCAATTTCAAGGGATATTAATCAAGATATAAAAATTATATATTTTATTCTATAATTGACTTACATAAAACCCTCATTCCCTTTCTGTGGGTCATAAATGACATAATGATCATGTTTTAATGTGCATTTTAAAAGGTCGCGATTTTGATATGAAAAGCATTTATTTTATTCTATTTGGGTTATTTATGAAATGTTTTATTGTGATCTATGTGGATCACATGAAAATAAATACATATTAATGGTTCAATCTGATACCAATCCAATGCATTGGGTAAAGAAATTAATCTCTAGAGATGGAAAGTTTTATGATACCTTGGTGAATAACCTTGGTAATTTTTATGATACCTTGGGGATGGAGCTTTGTGATATGTTTATGAATGTATAAATTAAATGTTTTAGAAAAATTTTAAAGAAACTATTAATGTTATTATTGTCATTATATTCCTATTTATCCTTCATTTATGACATTTTCTCATGTTCTTATTGTATTCTCTTAAGTTTCCATGTAAATTGTTTTCTTTGTTTTCCCTTACTTGACCTTATTCTCACCCTTTCCTTTGATGTATTTCCCTAGGTTATGAGATGAAGTAATTGAACATAGGGTAAAAATTTCAATAATAATTTCAAGAGGATTAAAATAATTTTATTTTTTTCAAGTGTTATGTACCTTATTTCCAAGATAGTAGACTTTAAAGATCCTCTATTTGTAAAATGAAATGAAAAGTTATGTAATAAAAAGGTAAGATACCATAGTTGGTATAAAAGGATAGATTAGTTATTTGTGAAAATTAGTTTATGAAAAAATTATTAAGAAGCCTATAGAAAATATTAAATATATGAAAACTTCTTGGTATTTTAATGAAATATTAGGTAAGTTGTTTATGAACAAATTGATCCCCATATAGATACGAACAAGTGGATGTGGCTCTGGCACATATGTATCTAGGGGTAAAACTTGAAAACACTTCATTGAGATATACTTGAATGGGAATTGGTACATGACAACGAGACTTTTGTCACTACTATCTTGACGTTCCTAGGGGATATGTTTGGTTAATAACAAGATTTTTATAAATCATTTTGTAGGATTTAAAGAGAAATGTAATTGTTTTTAAAGAATAATATGTTTAATCATGAAGTTTTAAGACATAAAAATAATTTATAGTTAAAATATTAATAAATAAAATATTATTGTCACTATGGTTTTATTCTTTTGGAAAGTTGTGGGAAATAAGAGGAACTGTGCAAATGTTGACCGCAATGGACCATGCACTGACAAACTTCCAATGGAAGACATAATGGGAACTTTCATGAGAATGATGAACCAATTGACTCAAGTTATGGGAAATAAATTGAATCAAGTTGAGACACCAATTTCACCATAAATGGAATAAATTTATGTTGAGTCCTTTATATATCAACAACCACCAACATTGATTGGATCTATTGACCCATTGATTATTGAATAGTAGATCAACAATATTGAAAATATATTTTTTGCACTATACTATTTAGAACAAGAGAAGGTCACCCAAGCTTTGTACCACTTAGATGGAAAATATGATCAGTTCTGGGAACTAATTAACAACATGGGTCCAAGATTTTAGGTTGACACTTTGGAGTGGGAAGAGTTCAAAGGGATCTTATTCAATAAGTATTTCCCTCATTTGATGAGAAAAAAAACAGATAAGGAGTTTTACAAGTTTAATCATAAGGAGAACGAATCTATTAGAAGCTATGATTTGAACTTCACAAGACATACCAATTACCCCTAAAATTTTTCATGGATCATAATGGGAAGTTTGATAGATTATTTGGTGGACAAAGACCTCACCTGTGGAAGAATCTATCCAACTGCGACTATGATAGCTATAAGAAGATCGTGTAGAGTGCTATTAAAGTCAAACTGGAATTTGGTGAGACATAGTGGTCTCAAAAATCCAATGAAAAGAATAGATCAATGGAACCAAGATTGGGGAGGATATTTGAGTAGGGAAGATGAGGAAAGCATGTTAAACTTCACATGTGTAATAAATGTGGGAAGAAGAATTTGGGGAACTACCTTCTCTGGAGAGGTAAGTGTTACGAGTGTGGAAGAGATGGACATATTACATAGAATTGTCGTAGTGAGGTGAAGCCTCAACTTCTCAACACAGATGATAATGGTAATATGATTCATACCCTACCTAAATTCCAATACATCAAGCGTGGAAAACTTGGGAACTTTTCCAATCACTATCCAAATCTGAGGGTAGTGGTGGGGAATTACCATCATCCTTAACAAAGGAAAAGGGAGAAAGGTCGTGCTTTTACTATCATGACAATTGATGATGAATCTCCAAAGGATGTGGTGGTGGGTACTCTTTTTTCTCTCTCTCAAAGCTAGAAAGTACTTTTTTTGATTCTTGCTCTACTAATTCCTTTATTTCCTAAAATTTTGAAAATAATTTAGAATCAACCCTTGAATTTCTTAAAGTATAGTTATCAGTCAAGACTCCCAGTGGGATTATCCAAGAATCATCAGTGTTTATAAAATATAGTATTTACTATATTGAGCACAATATTATTTAAAATCTATTAGTCATTTACATGTTGGAATTCGACATTATACTTGGGATGAAGCGCCTCTCAATATATAATGCTATGATAAAATTCAGAAGCAAGGAAATCGTAGTAGTCCTAAATAGGAAACCTATAGTTATCTTCCATGGAGAGATTTATAGAAATGAGCTTTCTCTATAAGAACATCCTATAGCCTTCTTTATGGATTTTATTGGTGAGGATAAAGAAGGAAATGAGTGTATAAGGATAGAAAATGTCCCCATCATCTAGGAATACATTGATATATTTCCTAAGGAGTTACCCTGACCTCCCCAAAAAGAGAGGTAGAGTTCTCCATTGAAATTATACTAGGATCTCATCCGATATCAAAGACCCCATATAGGATGGAAAATATAGAACTGGAAGAATCGAAGAAACAACTCCAAAATCTTTTGGAGAAGGGGTTTATCTGATCGAGTGTGTCTCCTAGGGGACATCGTATTCTCATTATGAAGAAGAAAGATGGATAAATGTGGATATGCATTTATTATAGATAAATGAAAGGGATCATAGTAAAGAACAAATACCCTCTTCCAAGAATTGATGACTTATTTGACCAACTTTATGGGGTTCAATTCTTCTCTAAGATTGATCTTCGATCTGGTTATCATTAATTGAGGGTGAAGAAAAAAGATATTCCAAAAACTACCTTCTGATCAAGAAATGATAATTATGAGTTTGTTGTTATGCCCTTCGTCTTGACTAATGCTATGGCTATTTTTATGGATTTGATGAATAGTGTCTATAAGGACTACCTTGATAAATTTTTGGTAGTTTTTATTGATTATATTATGATATATTCCAAAATTCATGAGGGGTATGAGGATCATCTAAGTGTTATTTTTTAAACTCTATGAAAGGAGAGTCTTTTTGGAAAGTTCATCAAATGTGAATTTGGGTTATAACAAGTTTCTTTCTTATGTAACATTGTAACCAATGATTAAATCACATTTTACCCTATAAAGAAAAATGTTGTAGAGGAGTGGCCTCAACATACAATAATAATTGCGATTCTTCGTTTCATTGGATTAATAGGATATTATTGGAGGTTTGGGAGTTTTTTTCATGAATTTATAATCCATTTACCTAGTTAACTCAAAAAGGGGTCAAGTTTATCTAGAAAAATAAGTGTGAAGAATGTTTTCGAGAGATGAAGAAGAGATTGGTTACTGCACCCATGTTAACACTACCCTCAACCAGAGAAGAAATTGTTATTTTTACCGATGAATATCTGATAGGTATTGGGTGTATCCTCATGAAAAATGAAAAGGTGATTGATTATTCACATCGATAGTTGAAGACTCATGATTAGAACTATCCTATGCATGATCTGGAGCTAGTAGCAGTTGTTTTTTCTCTGAAGATATATAGGAACTATCTTTATGGGGAGAAGTGTGATATATACATAGAACATCAATTTTTGAAGTATATTTTCACACAAAAGGAGTTGAACATGAGACAGTGGAGATGGGTGGAAATTCTTAAAGGATATGATTGTTCAATTAATTATCATACCAGAAGAGAAAATAAAGTCACTAATGCATTAATTTGGAAAGACCCTGTTATGCTGTCCATGATGAGGATTCAAAGAGATCCCTTGACCAAAGACCTACTGAAACTAGATATGGTAATTGTAAGGGAAGGGACATCATCAAACCTATGCCAAATGATTTCTAAACCATTATTACTATAGGAGATCAAGAAATCTTGGAATGAAGATCCTTTGTTATAGAAGAAGGTTAAGGCTGTGAAGGATGGGATGTTCATGAGGTCAATATTGATCAAGAAGGTATACAGAAATTTCTTACAAGACTATATTTTCCATCTATTCTAGAAATAAAGAAGGAGATAATGGAAGAAGCTCATAGATATACCTTCTCTATAGATACTGGATGAAAGAAAATGTATAGCATCCTTCATGATTATTTTTGGTGGCATAATATGAAAAGGGAGATTGCTGACCACAAAACAAGGTGCCTGGTATGTCAGCAAGTGGAGGCAGAGTGATAACTTCCTAAAGGGGTATTAAAACCACTACCCACACCAACATGGAAGTGGGAAAATATCACAATAGACCTTTTCACTGGTCTCCCGAGAACTTCCAAAGGAAACAATGCGATATGGGTTATAGTGGACCGTCTCACCAGGACTACCCATTTTTTCTATTTTCAGGATGATTTATCTCTTAATAAAATTGCCATGATTTACAAGAAGGAAGTGGTAAGGATGCATGGAGTTCCACTTTCTATTGTATCTGAAAGTGTTCCATGGTTCACATAAAATTTTGGGATAAGTATTCAACATTCTTTGAGTACCGAAATGGATTTTAGTGTGACCTATCACCCGAAAACTGATGGAAAATCATAAAAGACTATTCAAACACTCAAGTACATGCTAAAAACATGATAAACAGAATTTAAAGGCAGACGAGATCAACTTATCATATTAGTTGAGTTCTCTTACAACATTAACTTCCAATCGATTATTCAAATGGAACCCTATAAATCTCTACATGGGAAGGGATGTATAACTCCTACTTGTTGGGATGAAGTTAGTGAGAGAAAAAGTCATGGGCCTGATCTTATACAAGAGATAACAGAAAAGGTTCATGTCATATAACAGCACATAAAGGGTGATCAGATTCAGTAGAAGTATTTTGCTATCAACTATAGAAGTGACTTGAAGTTTGATTCTTGTGACAAGGTATTCCTTAAAATGTCTCCCTAGAAGAGAGTCATGAGGTTTGGGAAGAAAGGGAAGCTCTTCCCTAGGTACATTGGCCCCTATGAAATCCTTGATTGGATAAGAGTAGTGTCCTATCGTCTCGAACTTCCTCCAAATCAAGATCAAGTTCATGATATATTCCCCATATCTCTATTGAGTAAGTACACACCTAAACCTTCACATGTACTAAATCCGTAGGTGGTACAACTGGAACCTGAACTCTCTTATAAGGAGAAACCAGTGTAGATCTTTGATCACAGAGACAGGGTTCTATGAAACAAGACTACCCACCTTGGTAAAGTGTTGTGGAGGAACCACAAATATAAATAAGCCACATGGGAGACATATGAGACTATGAGACATAAGTACCCACACCTTTTATCTTATGAGAGTATGAGTTAAAATTTCATGGAAGAAATTTTTTAAGGGTGGAAGAATGTAACAACCCGAACTATTGAATAAAATTTGTTTCCTAAATTTGTTTGTTATTTTAATTTGTACTCAACAAAACTATATACTTTTATTAATGAAGTGAGTATAATTGAAATGAGACCTTTGGGTTTGAACAGTAATATAACCATTGGTTAATTATGACCATTGTTCTATATGACCATTGGAAACTATACTCTTAAAGTTATGATTATTTTCTATAAATAGAAATGATCATGGTTAATTATTATAGAAAGAAGAGTCGATAGCCTCATCTAGTCGACTCGGGTCGTACGAAGCCCATTTTTTGGAGCTTAGGAAGGAGGTAGCATCACTGGGTTTTTTTGGACCAATCCCAAGACGATCATCAACATATTTAGCTTGAACAAAATTTCCTATGGGAGAAGTTCAAGCTAATAGAAATCACAACTTGGTAAATTTTGTTCGAGTATCCTAAAGATTATATCACCATTTCACACCTTACTCTTATGTCCTATGAAGGTGTTATAAGGGGATATGTCACAAGGCCTTAGTTAAATTGTATAATCCATTTGTATAAATAACATTTATTATGGTAAAAGAAACATAATTTTTGAATTTCAAATGTCAAAATTAATCAAGGATGATTTTTATAGTATTTTATTAAGATGATTCGAATTTTTATATTAATATTGAAAAAAGGGTATTTTAAATTTTTTTATACTTGTAATAATTGACATAGTAAAATGATTTAAAAAAATATACATATACATTTGTGATCAATAAGAAATTTAGAGTATGATAAGATCAACATAATTTTTGGTGAATAGTAACTTTTGAATTGTAATGTTACCATTAAAAATAGTAATATGACCAATAGAATAGTAACCTCACCTTAGGAAGTATAAATGTAATTTAGGCATCTTGAATGGTAATGTGATATAATAGTATAAGAAAATAACTGCTTTAGAAATTATTAGTTAAGTATTAGTATTTTTGTAGGTAAATAGTGATTTTTCTTAAAAATTAAATTTCTCAAATTTAGAAAATTATTATAATAAAATGGATTTAATTTTTTAATTTAAAACATTGATATTATGTTAGGGTGAATTTATGATATTTTTATAAAATGTTTTGTTTTCCAGTGAATAGTAAAAATACAGTTTTTGGGTTTTCACTGTGTTTTATGATATCATAATGATATAATATAATATTTAAAATACTGGTAGACTCATTTGTATTAAAATATTATATGAGGTGTCTAATGTGGCCAAAACCATGGGAAAATACCATGGAAAATCCCATTGTTTTTCAAATACCACCGATGAGTTTTCCTTGAAAATTAATAAATAACTCCCTCTCTTTTACTATAAATACCAAGCCGTTAATTCATTTTATTTAATTATAAAATAACATGCCATGATTCTATGATATTATTACCTACCTAGGAGTCCTCCAAATGCGTCCTTAATCCCTCAAGGTCTTGCTCCTAGAGTTTTTGAAGTTACTCTTGAAGGTAAGAGAATTATCCACTTCTCTTTTCCTTTAAAGTTTTCTTTTATGTGGTATGTATTTTAAATTTCTATACCATGTTCTTATTTACATTATATTCTAACCATATACTTTATTATGTGTCATTTATTAATGGGATACCCCTTTCCCCTCTATTTTTAACATTTTCTAAAACCATTTTGCATAGCCGTTATGCTGCATAATTTTAGTCTCAAAATCTCTCCCTTTTTTCTCTCAAGAAATTCATATATTTTCTTTATGTGAATACCAGAACCTATTCCATTTCGAGGGTTATTAATCAAGAAACAAAAAATGGAATATTTTATTCTTGAATTTACATACATAAAATCCTCATTCCCTTTTTGTGGGTTATAAATGACATAATGATCACATTTTAAAGCACTCATTAAAACGTCATGATTTTGATATGAATCCCATTTTTTATTCTCTTTGGGTTATTTATGAAATGTTTGATTACAATATATATGGATCAAATGAAAATAAATACATTTTAAGGGTACAACCTGATAGCAATCCAATTCATTGGGTAAAGAAATTAATCTCTAAAGATGACAAGTTTTACGATACTTTGGTGAATAACCTTGGTAATTTTTATGATACCTTAGGATGGACCTTGGTGATATGATTATGAATGTATAAATTAATTTTTTAAACACATTTTAATAAGATTATTAAATTTATTATTATCATTATATTCCTCTTTCTCAATCCTTTATGATATTTCCTCATGTTATTATTGTATCTTCTCATGTTAACATGTAAACTATTTTCCCTCTTTTCCCTTAATAGGCCTTATGCTCTCTCTTTCCTTTGACATCTCTCCCCATGTTATGAGATGAAATAATCGAACATAGAATGAAAATTTCAAGAATTATTTAAAGAGTATTAAAATAATTTTGTATGTTCTCTTGTACCATCTATATATTTTTTCCAAGACACTAGAGTTTAAAGATCCTCTGTTTGTAAAATGAAATGAAAAGTTTTGTAATAAAAAGGTGGGATTCCATATTTTATATCTTTTTCTATATTATATATTTTTAGGAAATTTAATATATTCTAAATTGATTTTGTAAATTTTTCTACTATTATATAATCATAGGATCCACTAAAATTTTATGATTGATGTTTCATAAAAGGCTCAACCATGGATTTCTCTTTCTTATGATTGGAGGGTGTTCAATGTGTTTTTTATTACAAATATTAATTGAATATATTATGATAGTACATCGATGAATAAATTATATACAACTATAAACATATTTTTATTTCCCTTATGTAAATTATCACATTTTCTATAACATATGTTTTTGACATGATTACCATTATTTTAGAATGTTCTAAAATAATGGTTTTTTTGAATGAGGATATATAATTAAATAATAATATAAATACACAATATATATACAATATAATAAATAAAATATATATCCTCTCATAAAATTATATATGATTAAACATATTTTATCCCTGATCTATTTCCTAATAAGTTCTATAACCTTACATTATAACTAAATACTCCATAATTCCCTATAAAGAGCGTATGAATTATTTAAAGAATATCCTCTAAAAGCATATAGAATGTTGTTTTTTCTTAATACCACACATCATATACATGTTTAATATAATTTAAATATTAAACCATTAATTTTTAGTGATGAAAAACCATTGGTGAATCTGTTCCATAACTGTATCAACTTTTAGGTATACAAATAGGGACGTAATATCTATAAAACCACATACTCTATAATTTATCAAAATTTATGGATATTTTCACTATTTAATATTTTATTTATAGATTTCACTAAATTTTTAATCAATATTAACCACAAAAAATAACTATACCTTGATCTGATACACAATATAATGAAAAATATTTTAAATAAATTTAGTTCCATGATTTTTCACAGTAAAATTCATATAATGAAATCCATAAAAACTGAGAGGCCTATGGTCATTGGAAAATTTGATAAGTAAAACATTAACCTAAAATTAAATCAACTATACATATTTAATATTACATAATGAAATTCAAGTTTACTCTCATGTCTTAATATAGATTATTATAACCTCAGTACATATATAGGAAAAAAGGGGTTATAATAATTCCCAGTAAGAAAATAATAAAATCATAGAAATTTTAAAAATAATACATGTGAATTAAGAGGCATATCATGATAAAATAGAGTGTAAAGAATCATACTTACTCTCATTGAAGCATGAAATGAGAAAATGACATCACAAAATCAATGCATCAAATGAAAGTTAAAGAAATTATGAACATGACATCATAAAAATAGGTATATTCTCATCATGCATGACATATGATATCTCAAGATATTAAAACATTACCAAATTAATTTGGGTTCCATCATGGAAAACTATTCATATGTATAATATTTCATGTGATAAATCAATCATATAAGATTTCATGATATTTCTCTTTTTATCATGGATTAAGAGGTTGATGATGCTTATCATTATACTTAATCCTCAGATTTGATAAATAGTTTTCATAATTCCCATATTCAGTGAATTTGAATCACTGGTGTGTGGGTGGGGCTTTCTATAGATTTTTACCTCTAATCATATCAATATATAACTTATTATATCACATTAGAATTTAATTATGTAATGACATTACTTTATTCTCATAAATCATATACTTGTCCACTTAAGACTATTTACACTAATTTTTCCCAAACTTTTGGCATAAATGAATACTCGACTTCATCCCTATGTGATTTTAATTTTGATAATTTCCAATAAATCACCACATTATTTTCAAATAAAAACCATGAGATTTATTTGGTACTTTGATCTCCATTTCTACCATGAGATTACATTGATTGATTACTTCATAACTACTAAACTCTCTTATGAATAATTACCTCTATATACATTGTTTTAATCATTCAAGAATCAATAAATATTTATTTCAAGTTGGTTGATAATCCAAGAATCAAACCTAATATTTCATTCAAAATATTCCTATAAGTATTTAATGTAATATCCACCATTTTTCTTCAACTCATGGAATTCGTTCTCCATTTACTTTTAAAGAACACTAGGAAATTAAATTTTTGAAAATAACATTCTAAACTAATATCAACCATTGTTAATTTTTTTACTAATGCCTTGTGTTCTTGATAACATTATACCATTGATCTCCTTTTCTTTCTAAATGATAGATTTCCAAAATAACATGTTCATGCTCCAAACATTGGGGAATGAATAAGATATTCTTAGTGGTAATAATACATTACCAAAAAATTTGTTGTTACTTTATAATTGACTCAATATAATGTTATTCCCTCCTTTACTTCTATATAATATCATCATGATAAATTGATTGAGAATGTTCTATAATAATATAAATTATATTTATAATTCTATCTGAAATAAAATTTCTATTATTTTGAGAAAAACCTTGAAATTTTCCATCAAATATAACATTAACATGATTAATTTTCTTTTTCATACATTAACTATTACCAATATGAATATTATGAACAAGAAAGATCATAAATAGAAATGTCATAATCTTTAAAATAATTTATAGGATTTACAAGTTATGCAATATTATTTTCAAACTCGCACACAATATGTTTATTATAGGTCAATAATGGTTATAAACTAATCAAATAACTCACAATAGAACATAAATGAAATGTGAATTAACCAATGAATATTCCCCGAGAGTGTTTAGAATGTTTATTAATATTAGGATGACTCATCGCACAAAAGTTTTAATTGAGTTTGTACCCAATCTCACTTTTTCAGAGTTGCTACCCATTTGATCATTTGTGACATGACTACATCCATTTTCCAGTATCTATAAATGGATTTACTTTCAAGTAAAACCATAGTCCATTATTTTCAATAACTTAATAAATTCTCATATTCGTAAGCTTATACCAAGTAGTTCCACTAAATCATCTTCATCCTAGATTCCAAAAATACCTAAATCAAACTCTAATTACAACTAATGGGACATAGGAATCTCATAAATACATATTACATATTATTATATTTATATTCATTAAATATCACCACAATCCAAAATTTAGCTATAAATTATTAGTTTAATTTGAATCATGGATACATAAACAATTTTAACATAAAAGATATACATAATCCCCAAATATATTCTTCAAAACTAACACTGTTATTGGAAATATCATACATAAAATAATTCATCATAACCTATGGAAAATGAAACAAAATAAAGAGTGAGTTCATATTCTTAGAAAGGGTAAATATGGGAGATATCAAGGATATTTTCTGTTACATTTTAATCCCACACTCCCATGACCGGGGCTATAAAAAAATATGTTACATACAAGATTCAATAAGAGCTTTATAATCTTATATATAACTATCAATATTTATATGAATAATACTTTACATCAATGAATTTTATAGACTATTTATTTCAAGACACTATACTAATATTGGGATAGGTATACACCAAAAATAGAACTATTTTGTCCCAAGAATACTATTTATGCATCTAGGGGATATATAATTTTAGACATTACCCATAATAAGTTTATGTATAATTAATTCACTTTAATATTCAAAATTAAATTTCATTCTAAACCCTTAGTAACCACTTGATGAATAAATACATGTCTATCCATATAATAAAGAATAAAAAATGTCAATAAATAATGAACCTACTTTATTAATCAATAATAATTAAGAATTTAAATACATTTAGAAAGTCAATTAAAAGTATAAAATGAATATAAAAAATTTATAGGGAGAATATGAGTGGCTAAAAAACATGTTTAATGATCCAATAATATTCTTTATTGGAATTTAAACGTTATAAATGATAATACATTTTACAATGTTAATAAAACAATATTTTATTTTTTTTAAATCTTCAAATCATAATTATGTAAAATTTCCTATCCATATAATTAATTTTAGTGATTATTCATATATGTGAACACTTGAATAATAATATTGTCGAAGGAAGAATTATTAAATGATATCACCCAATAATGGATCAATAAATAAATTTTTTGGTATCATTAGTTCATTCCACCAAAATTTGAATATATATTATATTATAAATAGAAAAACATAAACATTATTTTAGTTAATAATTTTAAATTAAAATCAATGTGAAAATAAAATCTTAAAAGATATTTTAGAAAAAAATGTACATTAATGTGAAAGATGATGTTATAGGTCACATCAAAATGTATTTTTTATGAGGTGAATTGAAATATATATGAAATAAAAAAATTTTAAAAATAATATTCAATAATAATTAATTGAAAATAAATAGGATTTTTCATAGATAAATGTTTAGAAAAAATAGAATATATAAAAGTTAAAGGAAACCCCCATTTTTACATCCTGAAAATTACCAATTTTCAAAACTCACATTATAAAAAGGGTGACAAATTTTTTTTAATCAAATTTTATAATTCCTTAATGATGATGAGTAAAAACCATAATATAAAACATTTGGGTGGGAATGACCATGAATGGAAGAAAAAAGTTCACGATGTTTCAATACAACTCAAGGAAAGGAGATTTGAATTATCAATATTACTTATAAAAAAAAGATATTCGTATAAGAAACAATTAAAAATGGTATATCATATGGTAGACATGAAAAAAAAAAAAAATATAATACAATATTCTATAATCAATTGTTATGATGTACCCATATTTTATGTCTAATAATATTTTCATAACTCGATGAATAAAAATTTGGTTACCAAAAGACATACAAATGGGGCAACAATGTTTTAAATTACAATTAATGAAAAGAAACTAAATTAGATTTTTATTTCGGATGAAATGAAATAATATATGAAAACTTTAAATATATTGGATTTGAATACACTATTTAGATTAATACATGGTGCATAACATTAACTTGTCTTGTGTAATTAATGATTAAGACAACAAACCCTAGTGGATTGAGTAACATTTAATTCAAAACCACATGAAATAGTGGGTTTCTAATTGATCATAAAATATACTGATTAAATTAAAACTTAGGATATGATATCTCAAATAGGAATTATACACACCACATAAATGAAATTATTTGAATAATACAAAACACGTCTTTAAGAAAATAATTTGAGATAAAAACCCTAACCTTAATCACGATTCATTCTATAATTTCAAAATAATTCATGAAAAAATAAATTATGTTCGTTAAATACCTACCCTTGAAAATTTTAATAATTTTAAAACTTTATAATCCTAATTTAAATTAATTCTATATACATAAATAATTATTAGTTCCTTAATATTTTCAACATCAGGTTATGTAATATTTATCACTTTGAACTAGTTTTATAAAAATGGCATCGATATTCATTATTATTATAAGAAATAATTATATGATATTTAATTATACTAGAATAGATTATACATGATTTTGATAATGATATAATTTTTCCATTTTATTTTTTCTAACGTGACAAGAATATTAAATAGGAAATGACCACATTTTAGATATTCTTAATGATCAATAGGTTTTTTATTAATTAATTAGTTATGTGTTGATATAAAAATAACATAACTAAAAAAATATTATTTACATTTTTTATCATAATATATATATAAATAATTTCAAATATTCATTAATGATATTAATTCATTGTATTACCAAGTAGCTGAAAAAACTAACCAAAACATGAACCAAACATGATTAATAGATGATTATGAGGTGGTTTATTTGTAAAATAATTATAACATAATTATAATTCTCATATTTATTATTTATTAGTGTGATATGATTGAATTTAAAATGATTATAAATATTATATAGTTTGTAAAAATTCATTATTATAAAGGAAGTGATCAATTTCCTCTTAGTACACCCATTTTAAATAATTGAATTTATAATAATCATTTCATGATTATATATTTAATAGGATCACAATTTTTTATACCATAAAAAATGATATCATCCTTTAATCACATCCATAGATTCTTCTATTAATGGATGTAATGAAAAATAAAATATACTCTTCCAAGGAGGTGGTAGTCTACACATTTTCATGGACGATGATTTTGGAATCATAGAAATTAAAGAAGTCGTAATAAGGATAATTTTTTTGGAATCATAAAAAAATATATAAATATATTAATTATTTAGTATATTAATCTTATTAACCATCATTTGTTTGGTTGTGAAGGAAAAAAACATATTACATCATGGATGCGGTAGTCTCCACATCTCACGATCCACGTATTAATTTTTATTAATAGAATAAGGTATATGGTTATTAATGACTATAACAATATATCAATATTATTAAGGATATAATCTGTACTTATTTTATTACATAGGTATTTTAAAAATATAATTGGAAATGAAAAATGGAAAAAAATAAGTTAATTAAAAATGATTACTCATATTGTGAACTTTTACATTTCCTTAAATGATCCATTGGAAAATAATTTCTTACAATATTGCATTATGTAATGAATTTAGAAAGAGTAGAATAAATTTTTTTAGGACATGAAAAGGGAAATGTTTAAGAGTAAATATAATTTTTTAGATTTCAATGAAGGGTTTGTGAGAGGTCCCTTTTATAAGTGGCAGAGAAACATTTTTGTAAATATTTCAATTATACATAAAAATAGAAGATTTTAAACATTTAATAAGGATTAAAAATTTCAAAATACTGGATTGTGAAAGAGATTATATTTGTATATACCTCATATACTTAACTATAGATTTTTTTAGTATTGTTTCATTCCCTTAAACCCTTGAATTATCACTTATACTATTTGATGATTTACTGCCGTAATTTTTTTTACATATGGTAATATGATATTTATAAAAAAATGATAAATTTTAAATTATTATATAAATTGGATCCACTAATTCTAATTTTTTTTATAAATTTTATTTTATGAAATTTAATAAATTTAAGCGTTTAATTTTAATATAAATGTTCATGATGAGTGAAGAATAATTTTTAAAAAAATTTACTTATGTTTTAAAATATCAAATATTGTTTTTAAAATAAAAAAACCTTTTAAAATGATAAATTCATATTAAAAAATACATATTCTATCATCGAAAAATTATTCATGAAATTAAAATTCATACGTACATAATAAAAATTCCATAATAGTCATGATATTTGTATAAGAAAAATTTCACCTAAAAAGGATGGTTTTAAGGAATATATAAAAAATTAATTTCATGAATATAATACAATAAAGACTCATAAAATATTCATTTTTAAAAATTTAAATTCTATATTTTATAAATTTATCTATTAAATATGAACATTATTTATAATGAAATATTATTTTTATTAGAAAATGGATTTTTATGAATAGTGACCATTATCATTCATATTTCCTATGATTTTGTTATTAAATTAGTATAATAAAATTATTCATATCAAATATATTTTATCATAACTAATAATAAGTTTCATGAAAAATAATTTCATATTCCATATAAAATAATTTTTTAAAAAAATACATTAATATATATAAACTAATTTCATTAGTCATTTTATCTATAAAAATTTAATTTAATTCATATTGAATGTATCCATTATTTTAATTTGATGATTTTTTGATAAATTTGACAACCCTATTAATTCCTTGAAATTAAACATCTATTTTTAATGGAGAAAACATATTGTTCTTTAATTTTAGTTTGATTTTTTTTATAGAGGAAGACACCGAGCATATTTACTTATTTAAAAGTTATCACATATTAAAATTTCTAGGTTTTATAATTTAAGAATAACATGAGCCCGAGGTATTTAAAAACTTATCTTATCATTTGAAAAAATACTAAACAATTAATTGATCAAAATCAATAGTCATGTAATTAGTCATTGTTGTCAATTAGACATGATTTAAAAAAGGAATAAAAATCATGATCCATGGGAGCTTAATATTTTCATTGTAGAGACCCAAAGCCTGATGTACATGGACATTACATTACTTTTGCGGAATACTTAGTACATTACAAAAACACACACACAAGGACGGTAATAGTTTACTGTCTTTGGAAACTCGGAATATAATCTTCTAATCGTGGTGAAAGATCTTCAACATCTCCTATAAAGATCTTCCCTTTTTTTTCTTACCTAAAAACTTTCTTTATATACTGGGGAAAAGAAAACATAAAAGGGTGAGCTCAAATTCTCAGTAAGGGTAAACAAAAGAAATATCAATCACATCATATTCATAAGAACATAACATTTTGTAAATCTTAACCTGCAAAAGAGATCATATTAACATGGGATAAATCATAGTAGTGAAATTTAATCCCAATAATCATAACATTAAACATTAAACTTTGTGGCATACACACATAATCATAGAGAATCATTTATTATTAGTCAAGACTCATTTCCAAGACTATCTTAGTGAACAAAGTCCATTTCTGAACCAAGTTCACTCCTCGTTTCAGTCCTGTTTCACTGAACCGGTTTAACCTGCCATTCCAGCCATGTCTATCTCATGAGATATAAAATCTTTACCCAATTCATTGGAGGGAGATATAGGTCCCACCCATCTCATAATTATACCATTCTTATGTGTGCCACAAAATCATAAATCATACATCATTGCATAACCCATGTAATAAAAATGGGAATCTTAAACATCATGACATCATAAAACAATTCATATAAGATAAAGTAATTCATAAAAATATATCCATCACAACATAATCATATCAATGTAATAATAGGGATATAAACAGAACCGTATATTATCTTATATGGAAAATAATTTTGATAAAACACTTGAACTCCATTCTTGAGGAAAATATCCTTTCTACTTCAAAAACATATTTCCTTTCTTAACATGTCATACAATTTTAATCTAAAAGAAGTTGATTAAAAATAAGCTTGAAAACTTTTAAAGGAAGATTCTTGGAAATAATGTTTTAAAAATACATTCATGCTGTATAAGTTAAAAAAACATTCTTCTCATACTTTTGTCAGAAAAGTCAAAAAGTACCTCTTACAAAAAACGACAAAATATTCCTTTCATATATTTTACTAAAAACTCACCAAAGGGTAAAATTAGATATAATCTATTGTAGAAGGATATAAATATTACATATTGAGGAAACATGGATGAGGATGATAAAATACACCCCAGTAAATACCAAAGTATAAACAATCTCGGATAAAAATGAGATTGTGATATTTTCCCTTACTTTAGGTCCGATTTGATTCATAAGTGTCTGAACCTCCTGTATAATGATTTAAATAATGTAATTGACTTATTACAGAATCATATTCATTTTTATGACATCATATATGGTTCAGTTATGACTTTATATTACCCATTCTTTTATAAATTAATGTTAAAGTAGCGTTTTGGGTAAAATCATCTTATTTATCGTACGTGTTTGGACTTGTTGTTATTGATGTTATTATTACTTATATCATGATTTAATTACTTCCAAAATGCAAATCATGATTTATGTATCATATACATTCATTATATATCCATAGTATACAAAAATTTATAATAGTATATTACATATGGAGGTAAGAAATGAAACACACTGTTCATGGAGACGGTAAGCCGTACGTATGCATAAATGATACTTTCATTTCTATTTCTTATTTTAATGGAATTAAAAAATAATTATACATAGGTATATTATAATACAGTATAATATCATATATAGTATCATTAATCACATCCTTTATACATCCCACATAAGGTATTAACGAATCACATCACTTTGAGGGGGCGGTAGTCCGCACTTCCTCAAATGAGATTATCGTATTTACCGACTATGGAAACTGTAAAGGCTTGATATAATTGGGAAGTAAAGAAGCATAAGGAAATCATAAAAATAATATATATTATATATAAATACAGTGCCATCATAATGGCCACCATGAGAGGCGGTAGGAGAAAATCGAACAATCATCGTTTCGTGAGGCGTTAGTTTGCCATCACAGAAACATTATGTTCTTCATCCATTAGATGGAGGTGTGTGTAAGTTTAGTTCCAATAATTCTCATAACAACATCCTAGTATATTTAGGATATTTGTTTTGTTACAAAAGAAAGGATTAAAAAGATTTTAGGGGTTGGAGAAGTGGAATAAAAGAAAACAACTTAAGAGAAACTGTTACCTTTAATTTTGGTAACTTCCTTTGGTTTGAACCAAATTGGCTTCTTGGTGAGTCTTCTGCATAATTTAAGGTTTCAAGGGTGAGGAGAGGGATGTATGAATCTTAGTTGGTCAGAGTTTGGACGAGCCAAAAGGCTTGAGAGGTGTGAGGAATTTCATAGAAGTGGTCTCCTTTTATAAGGGAGAGGAGGGGCTCTTTAGGAAAGTGTGAAAACATTATTTTATTATAAACTTATCTTCGGTTTAAAGAGGTCCAAAGCACATTAATGTAGAATCTAAGATGACTAATATTCGAAATAAAATAATCCAATAGGAATTGGATAGGTTTTGGATGATATTTTAATCATTATAATGTTATTTATTTAAATCATTTATTAATGAGGTAAACACTACATCATTATTGTGTCATAAATAATTTAATTCATTTGATGTCTAAAAATTATTAAAAAAATACCATGATGTAGGGAATCTTTTTATCTTTCCGAATAATATTTATAGTCGAAAATATAACTTATATAACCCCTTATAAAAATTAATTACTAAAAGAGTTTTGTTAAAGTCAATTTTGTCTTTACATTAAATTAATTAATCCAAATTGTCATTTTCACCACCAAGTGGATCATTGGGGTCCCAAAATCGGCCCAAGGATGACCATGGTCGGCCACTACTCATACAATATGGGTAGGACAAGTTTCAAGGTAATTTTGAATTTTTATAATATTATTTTAACCTTGAATTACCCTATTTACCTTTAACCGTAGTAAATAAAAATTACCATAGTTACTTTTCATAATGCCCAAAAATAAAAAGTAGCTTATTAACATAATTTGGACACACTGATTCCAAATATGGAATCCATTTTTCCAAATTCAATACACAAAAGTTTCAGAAATTAAATTAAAATTAATCCCGTTGTCGAAAGAAAATGGGTTTTTGTTTAAAACATTGCAAAAGATTGAATTGATTTAACCTACGAATTCAAGGTAAAATAAATGCTAATGACATAAATTATATTAAATGGTAAAAATATATTCTATTTATATTTTAAAACCATTCAATATTATAATTTAACCACATAAATTATTATGATGGAAAAAGTTGTTTTTAATTAAAATATAGCGAGTTTTTACTATTAATTAAAATATGAAAGTTATCAGAAAAATATCAAAACTTTATCCAATGCAAATTTTTGTATCCTGATTCAAAAGAAGAATTTTATTCTATCAAATTGAACTTATAAACATGTCAAAAACTAGATTTAATGTTTGTAGACCATCAAAAGGCGGAAAAACTGCATTTTTTGAAAAATACTTATTTTACCCGAAAAATTTATTTTGTTCTCATACCATGTTCTAGAAAATATGTAAGAATAATAATAATGTTATAAAATTAAAAATTTAGTTAATACTATTCACAACAGCTATTTTATAATAATATTATAATAATATATCATTGTTTAGTAAAACTCAGTATTGCGTACAACACACGCTATCGAGAAAGGTCGCGATTGCGTGAAAATGCAAGCCAAGTCAGGGTTGCGTGTTGTGCAAGAATCCTTCGTTGTTTCATATAACAGAATCCAACCATATTTTATTTATACATTGAATATATATATATATATATATAAACACACTCAATGTTGCGTAGAATAAATATTATAAAACGAACTTGAAATTGTGTGTAACACGATCCAAGAATAGCGTTGCGTATACTGTAAGCTAATACGGTGTTGTATATAGTACAAGCTAAACTTGGTGTGGTGTATAATAGAAGACATCAATGAAATTAAAATAATATTTTTCATAAAATCTCGGGGTGTTACAATCATATGATCAAGTCAACAAATAGTTTAATAAATCCTATCATGATAACAATAATAGAAATACAATTTCAAGTCTAACTACAAAGAAATTCATCCCATGTAAGGCATGGGTTAACGACCAGTGTACCTATATTAGGATAGGGATAACCTACCATGTTCCCACATATAGGAAAGGAATAACCACCAATGTACCCTTTCATCTCAAAAATAATTAATCATTACATAATTCATTTGAGGGTTATGATAGAACCACATGTTAAATAATCACAATCCACTCACATGAATACCAAAAGATCTTGAAAATATTTATAATTTCATCTGAGCTTAACCCATGGAAAAGAATATGGGTTTTAATAGGATTTAAGAATCATAGTCAAAAACCATATTGATAAGTAATAATGATTTTATAATATAAAAAAATCCCCCAGAATCTTAACTAAAGTCAAACTATATTATCATAGGTAAAAACTCCTTTTCAAATACCACTGTAATATTCCTTTAGTTAAATAAACATTTCAATTTAAAATAAATATTTTCAAATATAAAAATATTCCAACTATTCGGGAAAACTTTTTATTTGAAAATTACATTTCAATTTTGTCAAGTATGCTTAAAAAAACTATATTATCGATGGTCATAAAAATCATTTGTGTGGCGTATTGAAATAAAGATATTATTAACACAATTAGTAAAAAGGAACATATTCATAAAATAGTAAAATGATTATTTGTAAAAAATATTATATAAATTAAAATATTGGTAAAAATTTATTTAAAAAATAAAATGATAATAGTGAAAAAATTTGTAATGAAATTTTAATTAAAATGTTTTCATGGAAGGAAAATATTCCCAACCACAAAAAAATAAATTTTATTTTAATTAGGAATATATTTTCTTTATACTAAGTACTTAATGGATGGATCATTTAATGAAAAATATAAATTCCAGAAAAATCATAGGAGAATAAAATAGATGTGATTTTTGAGATATATATCATAAAATTTCTTCATCAACAATTTAACCATACACTATCGTAGTAAAAATGTGATTAGAAAGTGAAAATTTTACATCATGTCATACATTCATTATGAGAGATATAAGATAATTTATTATAAATTAAAATTCCTATATTTTCAATACTGAAACTATATTCATACATATAATTCCATATATATTCCACTTAAATCATTTCAAAACTAGTTTATTAATACTTCATTATGAAACTTTTATAGGTGACTACTATTCTATTATTTATGATTATTTCATTTCGACAGTTTTAGTGTCTTTAATATTTTGATGGTAACATAAAATAAATACTATAAATAATGACATAAAAATAATATTTTTTCACCATATACAAATTTATAATCATCCATAAATTTTATAGTTATTAAAATAAATTACACCATTCATGGAGGCGGTAGTCCTTAGATACACATAAACTTAGTTTTTATTTTATTAAAAAACACAGATTGAATGATAAATAATATTTTACCATTACAGAATCATAATTAAATAAAAAATATAATATATATTTATTAAATCTATTATTGCATACATCAATGGGAGGAAGTGATGGAAAATGAATCATATCTATACGACGAGGTGGCAGTCCGCAATTTCAAATGAACAATACAATAATTTTCCATATTTTAGAAAAGAGGTTTAAAATATTCATTCATTAATAAAAAACATCTCAGTATATTAAATATAACAAATCCCTAATTTTATGATAGATATAATTGGATAATATAAGGATAAAAATAAATTAATTTGGAATAACTATGTTAATATTTATACCAATTATTTAAGGGACTTCCTTTACCTTACACCACAATCCTTGTAATATTGGTCTTAAAAGAAGACTATAGGATCTCAGATTAATATAAGGAATATGTTGAAAAATTATGAATGTCCATGGATTATATAGTTGTATAACACTTTGTGAATATATGTGCGTTGTAGGTTCTCTTATATAATTGAGGGAGAGGACAAAATTAGAATTATATAAAAGGTTTAAATAAGTAATTTCATTCTCAAGTGTAATTTGAAAAAATGGACATATATTATTATATATCATAATTTATGGTTTAAATAATTACACTCATTAAAAATTATGAATTTTTATGTGTTAATTTTACCTTTATCTTTTGTAATAAACCCCACCAACCTAATTAAACTTGTTTTAAACTTAATATGATAATTTTATTACTATTTTAACTCATAATTATGAAAAAAAATAAAAGAGGCCTCACTCAAAAATTAGAAAATTATGATTAATAATATAGAAAATAATTATGAAATTCTATTCTTATAACTGAAAAAATTAGTTTAAAATAATCTTGAAAACAAAATGATTTTTTTTGGGAAAAATTATTTTTAAGAATAAAATTGAATTTATATCCATTTCATTCTTAATGAAAACTTTAAATTGGAAGTGACCCATTTTACAGAATTTATAATTTATAATAATTATTAAAATAATTAATCAATATTTATTTTTTATATTTTTTTATGACCATAACAAACTGCACACAAAAAACTATTTTAATTGAAAAATAACTCTTTTTAAAAATATATAAAATTAACTTAATTATATACATTTTAATAATAGATATATGTTTTATTATTCATTAATTAACAAAAATATTTCTAAAAATTAGTTTCAATAGTGACCCATAAGGGTTTTTATATAATAATTAATAACATGTTGAAATTTTTTTTTATAGAAAATAGGTATTTCAATAATTATATAATTTTATTAGAAGATAAATTATTATTTATTAGAATTAGTAAATACATTTTAATTTAGGATAAAATTTATATATTTATTTCATAATATCATTAATCTTATTAATACCCTAAAATAAAATGATTAGGTTATAATTGAATACTATATCATAGTTTTATTTAGACACGAGGGTGCGTATAATGCAATATATTTAATACTTCAACTATATATCAAAGGAAATATACATAAAATCATTTTATATTATATTATTATCGTAAAGGGTAAAATGGGGTTTATCCCAAGTCTTATATATGTTACATTGGATGATATCCTATTCCCAAACTAAGGTATATAGAAAATTTTCCCCAACCTTGAGCAATTAGGTGGTTTGATAGCCATATCTAGACATTTGATGACTATATTGGTGGATAGCCTATATATAATTTTGCTATGATTATGATTATGTTACACATTTTATGCCACCCTTAATATTTTCATGGTTTTCATATGATCTCATAGAGTGATATTTATATGCACATAGGGGAGAATACACCATCTTATCAGAGTAAACCCACAAAATATATATTTCCAATAGATATAATAGACACATCGACCAGTAACCTAAAAATGGAACAATGAAATGTCTAAACGAAATAATAAAAAATGATGACATATATACTCTACATGGAATTTAGTCATCAATAAAACCCAAAATACCAGAACCAAAATAAACCCCAAACATGGTCCTGAGTCCCAACCCAATCCTAACATCCCATGCTCTAACCTATTAGACCAGGCATAAACTATACACTAGGTCCCTATCCTCAACCTATGAAATAAAAGAAGAATCATATTCTTGGGTACTCAACTGCCATAACAACCTAAGTAGTCTGTGAGTTCAACTCAGGAGGACACCACCAACGGTGTCAAAATCAACATCTAGTCTATAAAACAACACATGTTTATAATCAATTTGAAATAAATATATAAAAAATAAGGGGAAATTTTTTGTTTTATTTTTTATTAATATCCATTTACATATTTCAGTTCTGTCATATCATCACTATGAAATTTTTTGGATTTTATTGCACAACTCTATTCATTTATCCATATGTTTAATCGAGTGTACCTCAGGGAATCAGTCTGGGTACCCATACCATATAACATAGGGTCAAAAGTTAATAATTGAGGTGCCTCATTCTTAAATTCCTACTGGGATCTGGTACATCTGGTTCGACCATCTCAACCACTAGTTCATAGGTTATAAAACATAGTTCCTCTGTCGATGAATCCAACCAGGACATGAAAATCCATGTCCCATGATCCAAAACCTTAAGTAAAAGGTTAGAAAACATGTAGAAATAGTACATGAATCCAACCAAGACTCATATGGACTTTTCCAACCATCCCAACATTGAAATGGAATTCCATGTCCATACCATTGTTTTTTGGTGTGTCCGTACTTCCCCAAATAAACTATAGTGCACCAGAGCTCCAAAACCATCAGTCTGGATCATCCTAAACTGGGGAGTGGAGAATCAATCCAACAACCCAAACCGTTAGTCATTGGTTAGTAAGGATAATCAGCCACTAAATCCAATCGGGATTCAGTATATCTCGTCTGAATAACCCCAATAATTTCAATGTCCAAATTAATCTTGTTGAAAAAAAAACATAAAAGTGCAATAAGGAATTACTTTTGAACAACCACACACAGATAATAAAACATCAAGACTATGGGTAAAAGCTTAAATACCACCTACCACATTCTCAATGATGACTAATTTCAAAAAAAAACCCATGATTTAGACTAAACTATCCACCAATCAAAAGATGAAGAACACCCTAAAAAAACAAGATATTTTTGATTTAGAAGTAGAGGAAAAAACACATCCTCTTCAAGAAATTTGAACTAAAAAAAGTCAAATATTTACTCAAGGATTCAATAAGAACTAAAAGGAAATAAAAACTCATAACAAACAAGAGTGAATCACCCATAGAGGAGGGAGGAGCTCCTAGTTAACCACACTTGATGTAGTGGTAAAATGGGGGAGAAATTTGGGGGAGAAAAAATATAATCTGGAGGGAAATTGGGGATTTACCAATTATAATGAGGTGAATAGTTTGGATGTAGGTTTAATAAACCATGCACAAACTACGTGGTTCCCACTTCCTAAGAGGAAATTGATCCCCACAGTTTTCCCTAACACCCGCACGATTTGATAAACTAGGAGGCGTATATGCGTTCAACTCTATCCGAGGGGAGTTTGAGTTTCAAGGTCTCCTAAGTTACTCTGCATGGTTTCTATAACTATGAATATACATTATAAAGGACACAAAATTATGGGGCATAGTTACTACTAACCATGATACTACCCTTCTCCTAGCATATATTGTCATCTTTTTCTTCTTTTCTATTCCCCAAACCCCCAAGACTCCATCAAGTACTTTCTTATTACCGATAAGAATTATATAAACTAAATGTTTTAACCAGGATGTACATTATCAATTGGTTGGTATCTTAAAACCTCCCCACCTTATAACAGCTCATCCCCAAGTTGTATTCCCAAGAATCACCGATCCTCCAAAACAAAAAAGTTTATCATCATGCCCACTTATCCAGATTCAACTCCCATCTTTACTTCTGGACATGTCCATTCCAACACAAATCTTAGACCCAATAAAAATTTATACCTAAAGAATTCTACAATTTTTCTGTACAACAAAAAACCAATGATCCCCAAATGACACATCAATATTAACTAAACATCATTAACACCAACCATATGATTCGTGTGAGGGAAACATATCAAAACCACATAAGATATGGTCTAATAAAACATCACGTGAACAATTAACCATTATAGGAGATCCAATAGATAGATCCTTGGTATGATTTTCCCAAAAAATATCAAATATCTCAACATACATGGAATCACATGAAGGATCTTATGATTTTTAAACTACTTTCCTTCACCTACATCAGTCCAAAAATCGAGACCCAATAGCCACATTCCATATTCAAAAAACCCTAAAAAATTAAAATCACAACCATCATATCAATATTTAACTGATAAAAACCCAATCAAATACCCATTTCTAAACCAAACACCAAAATGGATTATCCTAAGCACATCTCACCTGATGCATCATTCATAGCATCAATTGACCACATACTTGTAATCGTTCTCCCCACCGTATGCTCTATCTCAAAACCACCACATTCCTGTGTTCAGAATCTCCACCCTTAGAAAATGACTATGAGAACCTAAAACTCAAACATCACAACATTCCTGATTCATTTCAAAACTCACTGCTCATAAAAATCCATGACAGAACCATCCATCATCATCATATAGCCTTTCCATAAAAACTACTTAGAATGGTTGCACCTATATCATCCATGTGAAATCTATGGGCAACATGGCCTCCCTAAAGGTCTTATTAAATTCTTAAAACACACTTTAAATTTCATAATATCAACTAGAGGTGGTTTATAACTTAACATCATCTATTCCTCTTACCATGCCATGTTATACTTTCCTGGCCGACTCGTCCCAAAACACACAACTCCCACAATTTGTGTGTTACCACCTCACCTTCCCATGGTTCCTTCTCCCTAGGGCGCACCATCCCTATCCACTACACCAAACAGTGTCTACCCCCAACTTCTGTTAAAAATATACAATGAGGGTGTCCAATGCTCCCCGAATCATCATTATTATCTATATAACCAACTAGCACTACAAAGACACAAACACCCTGAATTACCTTGAGAACCACTCTGATCTTGAATCTAATATGTGGATCAATCAACATCAACTTATATGTTCTGCATAGATATTCTGAGGAATCAAATCGTTCACATCTTAGGTTCATTATTGGCATTCCAATGCCACCATATCCAACCCATGGGTTGATCCACATACTTTAAACATTCTAGATCAGGGTTTATACACCCCTAACTATTACGCCACTCCCCACCATAAGAGTTTCATTCCCCCTTCCTCCATGAGAAATTATTACCACAATGGATTCCTTCACTCTCCTCTATGGATGCATCTTCCAAAACCCATATGTCAGCATCCCATAAAATCATTTGGGAAGCTATGAATATATCCAAATATATATCAGTGCACTACAAACCATTTCAAGATACTGGGCATGATCATATTTAACTCTGGGAGTACACAAAGATGTCATTATTGGAATCCACCACAACCCAAGAGGGATTAATCACCCAAAACATTCCCCTACTTCCTAATTTTCTACCAAGTGGCCATGAATCAACATTCTCTTTTTCAAAACCACTGCCACACTACTCAAGCTATTCTAGCCCATGAATTCATCCTAACCCCACCAAAAATATTAGGCTACACACTTTCTTACAAATATTTACTAAACCCCAAACCAGGATCCACAATTCGTACATTATTAGAGAAAGGTCAAAATTCTCACTTACATAACTAACCATTCCTTATGGTCTATCATCCTCATCAAACTCATGGTATTTCCAAAATTCTCTACCAACACACAACATTTTCACAAACAAGACCATCTACGTGACCCCCCTTCAACCTAGGTGTCACTTACATAAAAAGGCATACATTCATAGTTTGGAAAGCCTAGTCTTATACACCCAAAAGTAATGATAATTATTTCACTAATCATAGGAAAAAAATGTGTCATACACCCAATGATACCACCTCTTCCAAAATCAATCACATAAAAAAACATAATCATGAAGTCTCTTCACTGAGAAAGAAAATAATGCATAACCATGAACTATAAGAAAAATATGATGGAAACTATGGTGCATCGATTCCACTTCTGAAGGACCCACTCATACTTCACATCCCAGGGAACCTGAAACACTAGGATGACCACCCTTGATGTTTCCATATATTTCTTAATATTCATATCACATTTTCCCTACTAAAGTCATAACTCCAAAATTTTGACATTCCCTTGAAGCCCTCTAGGAAAAAACCTGTTCTAGATAGAAGTATCAATTCACTAATATCAAGGTCTAAAATGCCCCTAGTTCTATACTCACCCAAAATCACTAAAAACCTCACTGAACTTTCTCATATCCCATCCTCAAAGATCAAATGATATCAACTCCCTAAACTGGAGTCATATCTAGAAAAGGCCGCTTTTTCTCCCTCCATGGGTGGCACTCCTAAGCCTATTCTGAAAGAAAATATCTTATCACACTAAGGGAATATTTACTCTAGGTTTCACACCCATATCAACACAACCACCACTAATGGTTACCAAACCAAGGCTCCCATTATTAGGGACGAACACAAACCTGCATGATCATAACCAAAAAGATATACCGTATCTACATTTCAAGAAATCTTGTCAAAACCCCAAGGTCACAACCCAACTGAAGGTGTAAAAAGAACATCCATTTGACCACACATCCAATCCCAAAATCATCGTAACCCATGACCGAGGTCTCAAACTAGGGAAATCTCAATTACCAAACCATACAGACACTGTGTCCTATAACAACACTAGGGATACTTGTTAACAACATCTCAAGGTTCCATAATTACCTATTCTATTTAATTATCTTAAATTTTTTAAAAACATAATAATTTATGTTCCCAAACCTTTTGATTTCAAAATCCAATGATTTATACTTTTTTAAAACCATTTTATTACCCAACATTTTCAAACAAAAAAAAAATAAAATTTCTTCAAATTCATATATCAAAAAATTTTCATTAAAAACAATTTCATTGAAGATCAATAGAAATAAAGCAAAAGTAGAAAATTACTCTACCACCATTTTAATCTCAAGGTACTATCAATCAAAGGAAATATACGGATGACATATACATCCTATGATCCTAACATGATGATTGAACCAAAAAACCATATCCTTTCATAACATTCCTATAGATAAGACCTCATAAATAAATAATATCACATCCTAGTTAACTAATAGATCTGGAAATATCCAAAAAATGAAAAATAAAAAAACAGAACATAAATTATCACCCATGTAAACTTGGGGTTTCCCCTGCACATGGGGTTACAAGAACTCAGAAATGAGATCAATACGAAGCCCTGGAAAGAACCTAGCATCATGTATACCATCCCCACAATAGTAAGACAAAATAAACCATAATTGATACCACTTTGTAATATCCTAAACTAGGTTCCACTAAAGACTTTGACATGAGATAGAGCACCATATTACATCAGATGCACTTCCTCATATTCTAGAAGCTAATGACTTGAAGTGTGAATATATATAGATAAATTTTAGAGACTATACCCACTTATCCGAGTTGAAAAATTGTATAAATAATTACAATTGATAAAATAGTCACATCATCAAGGAAACAACAAATGGAATAAAGACATGTCAAAATGAAACATAATAAAACGATGATATGTTGTCATAAATAAATACCAAAATAAAAAAACCATAGAAACCCCAAAAAAGATCATGATTCCCTACATAATCCTAAAATATCATGCTCCAACCCATCATACTGTGAATAAACCAAACACCAGGTTCTTATATTGAACCTATGATAGAAAACAAGCAACAACTACTCAGGTACCCAAGTGTTATGATGGCCCGCGAAGGGTGCGATTACAAATCAGTAGTCCCCCAACAAAGTCATCTAAATAAATACCTATTCTAAAAAATAATGATTGAATATAATCAAGTTAAATTAAATAAATAAACATAAAGGTAAACAATTTTTGTTTTAAGATGTATTAATTAGACATTTATACCTTTATGTACCACCATATCATCACCATGGGAATTATACCATTTTATTTCCTATAGCTATTCATTTATCCATTAAATTAATATAGTGTACCTCAGATAATCATGATGTGCACCCATACCATATATCATAAGATCATAGGTAAAATATCATGAAACCTCAGTCCAAGAATCCAACTGGGATCTGGTACGTCATGTTCAGCTATCCTGACTAGGACACATGCCATAAAACAAGAATATTCTGTCCATGAATTCAAATTGGACTAAAATATCCTTGTATAACCATACCAAACCTTATGTCATAGGTTAAAAAACATGGAGCATCAGTCCATGATTCCAACCAGGGCATGAAATTACTTGCATGACCATCCGAACCTTGATATGGAATGGCATATGCATACCACTGGGTTTAAGAGCCTCGATACTTCTTTTGAAAATATACGATGCACTAGGACTCTATGGGAAATATTTTGGACCATCTAAAACTAGTAAGTGGATCATTGGTTAAACATCTAAAACCATTAGTCATAGGTATGAAATCATAGAGCATCAATCCATGAATCCAACTAGGATTCCGAATGTCATGTCTGACCAACACTAATCATTATATTATCATTCATTTCAATTTTTCTCCCAGTTTTATCATATTATAATAAAATTATTCATTAATCATTTTACATGGTCCCAATAAAAATTTAAAAATAAACATTCCATAATAAGATCCAACCCCTTTTTCATATTTTCTTAAGCACCACATAAATATTTGTGTCCCTTAACAAAAAAATTCACTCCATTGAAATATTTCAAAACTACCATTCCAAAAGGGTCATTCTCTTTAAACATCAGAAAACACTACAAGGCCATCCATTTTCATTAATTTATTAACGAAACCACTATTGAATTTAAAGTGTAAAATCAAAAACCCAATTCAAAACACCATTTTAAATCAATCCAAAACCCCCCTTATAACAATATGTGGTAAAAAAGGTTCCAAAACATTATACAATATCAAGTAAGCATTTCCATTCATTGAAAACCATAACCGAATAAAAATATAGAAAACTTAATTTAATCAATTTTCAAAATCCTCTTAGGCATTTCAAAAAAGATAGTATATAACATTACAAATAACACTTTACACATGACCTTAAACCAAATTAACAATAACAACACATTTAATTTAATTATTACCTTATCTCAACTTTCACCGATTCATTTCACCATTTTAAAAGGTTGGGAATACCCCATGGGTAACCCTAGGTCTCGCGTCATATCATCAACAGACCAAATAGGGTCCATAAAGGGTTTCACACCGCATATTAGTTCCAACATTCATATTCTTAGACAATGATATAAAAACATAGTAATAAAGTACTTTTGAATAACCATATACACATATTAAAAAAATAAGAATATGGAAAAGAGGTTTAAAGACAACCTACCTCATGATTAAAGATGATTACATTAAAAAACCCTTTATTTGGACTAAATGGCCCACCAATTATAAGATAAAGAACACCATGAAAAAACAAGGGTTTAGGGATTTAGAAATAGAGAAAATAACCAAGAAGTATAATTCTAGAAAATAGAAGGAAATGAAGTTGATGACTTAACAAAAAATAATATTCTCACTAAATGAAATTCCAAACACCTTTTAATTGAGGGAGAATCACCCATTGAGGAGGGATGATATCCTAGTTTTTCACACTTAATTTAGGTGGTTGAATGGGGTAAAAATCAAGGGATAAAGAATTAATTTTGGGAGGGAAAACAGGAATTTCCATATTTTAATAAGGCACACAATTTGTCCACATAGTTTTCCAAACCATGCACCAATCATGCAATTGATACTATCTAAGAGGAAACTAAGTAGCATTGTTTTCCTAGACACCCATATAGTTTGAAAATCCTTTCAGAGTTCATGTGCTCATGTATATCCAAGGGGATATCAAGATTCATGTCCTCTTGTCCACTCTACATAGTTTCTCTATCCATGAACACTACTTCTACTACACAGTTATGGTGCACAATTACTTCTAAACATTCTGCAACCATTCTCCCAACATATATTGACCTCTTTTTCTTCTTTTCCTTGTATCAAACACTCATGAAACCCCTACTACCTATCATAAACATGGTAAAGATTCTATAAACCAAATGTTTTAACAGGGACTTACCATATCTCTTGGTCAAGATCTTATAGGACATGTATAAGATAATATATTAAGGCTTTTGGAATATTGATATTTTATGGTTTTCAAACAAATTAAATCATTTTTTAGATACTGGCATGTGGATTCAATTGGGGAATGGACTCACTAAGGGGTAAAAACATTTGATGTTAAATAATTTGAATCAACTCGATAATCTTAGGTTCAAGTTGATTATTCCTAATAAAACTCACTAAAACAAACACTCCAAGTTATATATTATTAGGATAATTCAAATTTTATTTATAAACCATTATAAATAATTTGAATAGGTAATAACCATAGATAACATTGGATAAAAAAAAATTCGTGTAGATTGAAATTTTTTCTTTATATAGACATCCAATGAATGAAATTTTGGATTATATGATTTGAGACCAATATTATTTTTTCTCACACAATTATTATTGGTTATAGTAAATATATGGGACAATGAAAAATAATTTTAACACTAAATTTTAAGGACTATAAAGTCACTCTACTTATGATAAACCAAATCATATGGGATATAAAAAGTGAACTATTATTAATTTTCTTACTGGATATCTCAATATATGAATAAAACCATAAAAATATGTTATTTTTTGAATTAAAAAAGATAAAAAATAATTTTCATGAAGTAAATGGTGGATAAATGATTCATCTTCATACCTATCATGAATTTGGTAATAATAATTTAATTTAATATATCTTTGGAATGAGAATATGTTTTATGTCCCTAAAAGAGGTTCATAAAGAATAAGATTTGTGAGAAAAAATTAATAGTACAATATGTGGAAAAATTATATCATAATGTTCCATTTTTTGTTCAATGTCATATATTTGGGAAACATGGTTATTATTTTAGTTAATTCTCTAATTCGTGTGATAAATCCTAGAGCAAGGAATAACCTATGTTATACCAATCATTAATGTGGAATGATTGAAGGGATTATGTATTAGGATTTGATAAATATATTTTAGAATATTCTTAAGAATGATATTATTTTTATGAAAATTATAAAACATTTATAGATTTTTCGATAGCATTTTTTCATTAATAAATTTCAATAATAAGTTGTATAGTTCCGATAACCTATAAAAATTATTTATTTATAAGGTTATATTTTTAGAAAACACACAATGGAGGGATATATAACATTTAATATGTAATTGATATTGATTTTTTATTTTTTTGGTATAAAGATCTTACTAATCTTGATATTATCAATGAGATAGTATAGGTGTCCTTAAAATTGATTAGTGATTTGATGAAAAAAATTATTAATGTTGATTTTTTTTTGATTTTTTAGGATTTTGGGAATATATAGGGTTGTTTGTGTAATTTACTTTTTAGAGTCATATATGATTCTATTGTGGCTCTATAGTTGTAACACCCCAAACATCCATGGTACACTTTTTCTTATAATTCAATAGTTTGTGCTACACGCAACACCAAGTTCAAGCGCACCATGACCTATCAAACTAGCCGTTGAAAAAGAGGATATGAATAGTATTAACCTAATTTTGAATTTTATATATCACATATTATTTTAACATTAATATTATGTGTTTCTTAGACATAATATAAGGAAAAATTCAATTTTCCAGATAAAAGAAGTATTTCTTAAAAAATCAATTTTTTCGCCTTTTAATGGATAAGCCTTTTTAAATAAAATATTTGACACTATTATATATTAAATTTTAAAAAATTAAATTATTATTAAGAATAGGGACATAAAATTTTTGTTTGGATGTATGTTTGGTACTTTTCTGATAACTTTCATATTTTGATGAATAGTGAAAAATACAAAATTTTAATGGAAAACAACTTTTTTAATCGAACTAGTTTATAGTGTTAAATTATAAATTGGAGTGGTTTTAAAGTATAATTAGATTATATTTTTATCATTTAATATAATTTAGTTTATTGGAAGTAATTTCATTTTTAAATTGAAATAAATACAAGTCAATCTTTTGATAGTTTTTACTTCTTAAAAATTCATTTTTTGGTTTTGATAATGTGAATTAAATTTAAATTAATTTCTACTCATTCTCTGTTTTAAATTTGGAAAAATGGTTTCCATGTGTAGAATTAGAATTTACAAATTTTTTAAATAGTTATCTATTATTTTTAGACATTGTGAATAGTTACTTTAGTAAATATTTTTATTTACCATGGTTAAAGGGTAAATCAGGTAAATAAGGGTCAAAAATAATATTATAATAATATAAAACTAAACTAACACATGTACTAATCCGATTGAATGAGATATGTTAGACTAGGAGCATACTTAGGTTGAAATTTTGTATTTGGGAGCCAATTGGGTGTGAAAATTACATTTTAGAATATTTAATTTAAAGAAAAGGGAAATATAACATAAACATGTATCTTTTAATAAACTAATTTTCATATAGGGTTATATAACTGATATCTATGAATATAAATATTCTATAAAAATATAAAAATATTTCCTAAATCATGGTATTTTATTTATAATTTTTAGACATTAAATGAATATATTAATGTATGGAACAATGATGATGTAGTGATGACAATAATAATGAAATGTTTAAATAATTTCATTTATAAATTTTAAAATAAAAATAATTTGAAACTTTTTTTGCCGTCCAAGAATTTTATGGACTAAATTGACATGTTAGGGATGATATAATTTATTTGTTTCAAAAGAATCATGTTTTTATGACTTTAACAAACATCAATTACTAAATAGTATCATAATTGACATAAATGAGTTTTAAAAAAAATACTATTTTATTAAATGATATAAAAATACTGAAAATCCAACATTAAAAAAACTGACATATATAATGTTAAAATTTTCATTAAATATCCAATTTAGTTTCTCTTGGAATTTTATAGTAAGTAAATTAACCATATATTAAAAAATTACAAGAAGACACGATAAGAGTTAAACTTTCTAACTAAGGGTTAATCCAAAATGATATGGTAGTTTCATGAAATAAACATATCTAAAAATACTTTTATGAGAGTATTAACACCCATGATAATATTATTCTCTAAATAAATCAATTTTTAGCTTTAAAAATCTAAAATAAATTTATAATAAATTAATATTTCAATATTTTCATAAAGTTCCCCTCACCTCTTTTATAAAAGGTCACTTCTCTTTCTCTTTAATTCACACCTCCAATTCCATTTTCCTCAACCTAATACTACCAAATAATCCTACCAAATTCCATCAATTCATACTAGAGGCCACTCTTTTGGTATAAAACCAACTTAAGGAGCCCTTTTATGCAAATCAAAAGGAGACACCCGAAGAAGAGGTAATCATTTTATCCCTTCTTTAAAAGTTCTTTTCTCCTTCTAAATTCTCTTTCTAAGTTGTTACCATAATAAAATAATAAATCCTGAATCTAATATATGTTGAGATTTTTTTATGATTATGCTACAACCATATTCCTAATTTTACCCTTTCTATGAAAAACAACTCCACCATGTGTGCGTACATACGACTTACTGTATCCACGCTGTGGTGTAAACTGTTTTTTCATTTATATTTTATTTAGATGAGTATAATGATGAATATAAATGAATTAAATAACAAATATAAAATTTTATTATTTATGTAAAATAAATATTCCACCAAAATACACACCATTGAACTATTAAGTAAATGATACCATCACTAACGCGTACGCATGGCTTACCCTCTCAACGACCCGATGAGACTCATCTTTGATGTCCACCATCCAAGAATGATTATATAAATATATATATTTTTCATAATTATGAAATATATTTAATAATAATTCTACAGTAATTATATATATATATATATGCATATATATTTCATTCACTTACTTCTACTCAATACGATAAGAAAACAAAAACAACGTTCATGTGTACGTACAACCTACCATCTCCATGAATGGTGTATTCCATTTTATATATCTGTCTATTATATATATTTATATTATGAATATATATGATATATAAATAATATTATACATTATAGAAGTTAGTAAATCATGATCTAAGTAATATGATCAAGAATAACAAGTCAAAACATGTACGATAAAGAAAGTGTTTATTAATCGAAACATTACATTAACTTGTAATTGTTAATAAAAAAGGAATATAAAGTCATAAAAGAATCATATATGATATCATAAATATTATTATTATTCTTATATAAGTTTATAATATGTTTAAAAACATTATACATAAGTTTTAGACAAGTACAGAGATTATCAGACCTAAGGTAAGGGTTAATTCCTCAATCTCATTATTATCCAAGATTGTTTATGTGTAAGTATTTACCGGGACATATTTATCATCCATGTCCATGCTTCATAATTTTTTTTTCAAAAGGAATATTTTAAGCTTTTATGGAAGAGAATATTTAACTATATTATTATTTCAAATGTTTTAAACATTTATTTTTCTAAACATATTTAATTAATGTCCATGTTTTCAAAATGATTTCAAGGATGTATTTATATGGTCATGATTTTTTAAAAATGATAATTTCTTTGAAAAGTTTTAAAGTTGTATGGGACACTTTGATTCAAACATATATTTTAAATTACTTATTTTATAAATTTTGTGATGTTTAAATGATTTAAAAAAAGGATATTTCTCTCAATGAGTTTTACTGATTATTTTTATCTATGTTAACATCCTTTATTAGATATTATTCTGGATTGAGTTTGATTAATTATAATAAAATCTTCTATATTTCATTGAATGAGTTATGATATGTTTGAATATGTATGAACTATTTTTATACCATTAATGGTTTATGGTTATGGTATTGACATTTCGTATGATAGTTTAAATACGAATGATTATGTTATGTTTCACACTGTTAATATGAGGAATGCATTGGACTTAATAACTGGCGATCATGGCCCTCTATATCCCCTCAATGCATCGGTAGGTCTCATGAGTCAAAATAGCATCTTACACAAGTCCATGGTAAAATATTTGTGTATGGTCTTATCATGAGGCCTTGACGTAGTGGTTAGGATGTCAGATATTATGAATTCCCTCATTATGAGATTTGTTATTGATTTTACATTTGATTATTCGACTAGTAGAACATCCATGTGATTTTTTAAATGGAATTATTTGATTTATTATTTCCATATTATGCTGAAGATATTTTTTTAATAGGCTTGTGTTTTAGTTTTTTACCATTCCAAAATAGTTTATGCTTAATTGTGATAGCTTCTGCTATATTGTTTATCTTTACTGAGCATCTGAGCTCATCAATTTATTATGTTTTATTTCCCAAGGATTCCAAGAAATGTTTTATGAATTATATGTAGGGTTAAGCTAGAGGAATAATGGCATTATCAACGGATTTTATATTCTTTGTTTTATGATAGAAAGTTTAACCTAAAGTTCATGCATGTAATCTATTTTCCAAGACTACTAAACTGATCAGTCCTTTAGGACCTGATTCCTTATAATCATTCCAATGTATGAAAATAATTCACCAGCTCTAGGATTCTGGGGTTGGGGCATATTAGTTGGTATCAGAGGAATTTTATCAACATCCTTGTAAATGGATTTATAAAACTTATATTAGGGATCATAACCCTAATATAGACTTTGGGGTTAAGTATAGAAGAGCTCCCTAGAATTTTGGTAATCATCAAGGATAACCTAGGATTAATCATAAGATTTTATAGATTGAATGTAACTTCCCTTGATTATGTGGTTTTCTTTAATGAGGTGTGTTTCTCACCCTATGCTTTCTGCTCTTAGTTAATGGAGGAAACCAGAAGGAATTGGATTAAGATTGAGTTTGATGGAAAAGTTGGTGATTTTGAGCAACAAAATTCGATAATTACTGGAGAGAAAGATATGGCGATTATGCGGAATTGGTAATCATGATATATGATTAAAAATATGATCTTTGATGAATTTACGAACATATTGCATAAGAGGAAGACAAATATTTATAAATTTTCAAATTTTAAGAATGATATATGAAAGAAGATTCTGATTCCTACATGGCAAGAGGATGGAAAAAAGAACCTTGATAAATACCACAAATAGTGGGAAAGATGTTATCTCTATAGGAAAAAGGGTCATAGATCAACCAATTGTTATGGATTTCAATGTCTCTTATGTGGAAATCATGGTAATTTTTGAACTCAATGCTCATACATAAGAATATACCTCTAATCCTAAGAAGGACATATTCCATGCCAACCATTAAATTTTAAGGATTGAAGTATTTATGTATTTGGATCCCAGAATTATGAATATTGTATTATATAAGGATTATTCAGTTTGCATTTTTCTCTAAGGATTTACAAGAATATGTTGAATAGTTATAACTAAAAAGAAAATTAATTTAAGGGTATGATTATTTAGAGAACATATGATTTAGGTAAATTTAACTCTTAATATGTTCCTTATGTTAAGATAATAATGTTTGGATAAATATTTGTTGGATTTGAATAGGTAAATTGGATGAGTCTAGTCTCATGATAACTAAATATAGATTTGTCAACAATAGGGTTATGCCATCAGGGATGAAGTGTACAACTTTTTGGGACTTAAAAAATAATCCAATATATTTTGGAAGAAGGAAACATGCATGTTTTCAATAAGGATATCTAATAATTCAGGTTGTTAACATGAATGAAGAGAATACGTGATGAATGTGTTCACATGTTTGGAATGTGATAACCACGAACTACCATATGAGATATGAGAGATAAATGCTAAGCCGATTTGGTTCACCTATTTCTAAAGTGGTAGATTTGCAGTTTTTGGAAGATTATCCATTTATGGATAATCTTAATTTAAACTCCAGTTGAAGTGTATTAGATTAATGTATTATCTCACTATAGGTGGACTTATTCATATATGATAACCTATTATAACTATTTTTTGAGACATATGGAATGACCTATCATTCTATTTATGGATCGTACGATCTTCCAATACTTCAGGAATGAAAGATTCCACTTCATTTCCTTGAATAAGAGATGAAGTGGAAATTGTTCAAAGCATGACCAATGGTGAAATTGTACTAAAATCAAGAGGGGATTTATTCTCACGTTCTTAAACATTATGGAAAGGATCTTGAAAACCAAAAATGTTTTCCTAGTACGTTCTTTTGCGATGAATCAAATGGTCCCTTGGATCATCGCAGATTTATGGCTTTCAGATTGTTAAATTTCTCCTAATAATATTCTCTATCACTCTCCATCAGAAGATGATGGTTATATTTTTCTTTCATGTCCATGATTTCCTATATTTTACCCTAGTACGTGTTATTTCTAGTAACCTTCAAACTTACCTTTCTTTATTTTAAAATAAAGGTCTCATTAATCCATTTTTCGATGTGGGATTTCAACTAAGATATTTCAAAATGTAAAAACCATAGTTTTCAAACCTGAGTTTAAATTGTGAGCAAAACATTTATTGAATTAGGGGATAATGTAACACCCTAATATTCCATGGCACGGTTCTTCTTATAATTCAACAGCTTGCGCTACACACAACACTGAGTTTAAGCACACCACGACCTATAAATTTTCCATTTAAAAATAAGTTATGAATATTATTAACCAAATTTTGAATTTTATATATCAAATATGATTTTAAAATTCATATTATTAGTCTGTTAGATAGTATAAAAGAATATATTCAATTTTCCAAATAAAAGAAGTATTTTTTTTAAAAAAATGCTGTTTTTCCGCCTTTTAATGGAGAACCCTTTTTAAATAAAATATTTGACACTACTATATATTCAATTTAAATAAATTAAATTCTTATTTGGAAGTGGGTAATAAAATTTGTTTTGATGATTTTTTGTTACTTTTCTGATAATTTTCATATTTTCATGAATAGTGAAAAATACTAAATCTTAATTGAAAGTAGCTTTTTTAATAGAAAAAATTTATAGTGTTAAATTATACATTTGAGTGGTCTTAAAGTATAATTAGATTATATTTTTATAATTTAATATAATTCAAATAATTTTACGTAATTTCACATTTAAATTGAACATAAACACATATCAATCATTTGATAGTTTTTACTTCCTAAAAACCTGTTTTCTGGTTTTGACAACAAGAATTAATTTTAAATAAATTTATGAAATTCTGTATTTTTAATTTGAAAAAATAGATTCAATATTTGAAATTATAAGTTCCAAATTGTTAAAATAGGTACCTTTTATTTTTGGAGCTTATGAATAATAACTTCTGTAATTATTTTTATTTATAATGGTTAAAGGGTAAATCAGGTAAATAAGGGTAAAAAATAATATTATAATAATATAAAAATACCCTAAAACATGTACAAATCCTATTGGATGATATGTTTTATACCATGATATTCCGCAGTCCGAACTTGTTGAATTTTGGACCCACTTGGGTGTGAAAATGACATTTTAGAATATTTAATATAAAGAAAAAGGAAATATAACATAAACATGTATCTTTTACTAAATCAATTTTAATATAGGGTTATATAACTGATATATATGAATATAAATATTCATTAGAAATATAAAACTATTTTATACATCATTTTATTTTATTTATAATTCTTTAATATTAAATAAATATATTTATTTAGGACATAATGATGATATACTGATTACCTTAGTAATAAATAATTAAAATAAATTAATTTATAAATATTAAAAAAAATGTAATTTGAAAATTTTGATGACATAAATGAAATTTATGGATTAAATTAACATATAAGGGATTATTTAATACATTTTTTTAAGGAATCATGTTTTTATGACTTTAACAAAAATCAATAACTAAATAGTGTCAAAATTGACATAAATAAGTTTTAAAAACAAATACTATTTTATTAAATGATATAAAAATAAAAAATATATATAGTATTAGAAAAAATGAATTATATAAAGTTAAAAATTTCATTAATGATCCACTTTATTTTCTATTGTCATTTTATAGTAAATAAATTAACCCAATAGTAAAAAAATACAAGAAAACATGGAAAGTGTTAAACTGTTTAACTAAGGGTCAATACCAAAAGATAATGTTAACCTCACGAAATAAACTTGTATAAAAATAATTGGATGAGGTTATTTCTACCAATTCACATATTATCCTAGAAATAAATCACTTTTTCTCTTTTATAAACCTGAAATCAATTTATGATAAATTAATATTTCAATCTTTTCTTAAAGTGCCCCTCACATCTCTTATAAAAGGTCACTTATTTTTCTCTATAATTCACACATCCAAATCATTTTGGCTCAAATAAATCCTTCCCAAATATGCTCCCAACTTCCATAAATGTATCCTATATTCCAACTTTGGGTTGAAAACAACTTTTGGAGTCCTTTTTTGAAAATGAAAAGGAGACACCTGAAGAAGAGGTAATCGTTTTATCCCTTATTTCAAAGTTCTTTTCTTCTTATACTTCTTCTTAATAAGATATAAACATAATAAAATAATAAATCCATAATATAATATATTTTTATATGTTTTTATGGTTATGTTAGAACCATATTCCTCCTTTTAATCATCCTATAAAAAACAATGCCACCTTTCTTGAGAATATTCGGTTTACCATCTCCACACCGTGGTGTAAAATGGTTTTCATATATACTTTATTTAGATGGATATAATGATGAATATAAATTAATTTAGTAATAAATATAAAATTTTATTATTTATTTAAACTTAATATTCCATCCAAATCCATAATATTAAACCATTAAGTAAATGATACCATCGCTCGTGCGTACGTACAACTTACCGTCTCCACGACGCGATGAGACTAATCTTCCATATCCACCATCTAGGAATGTTTATAAAAAAAATATATTATTTATAATTATTAAATATATTAAATTATATGTCAACTATAATTATATATATATGTACATATATCTCATTCATTTACTTCTATTCATTATGATAAGAAAACGTAAACAGTGTTCATGCGTATGTACGACCTACTGTTTCCATGAATTGTGTATTCCATTTCATATATCTATCTATCATATATTTTTATATTATGAATATATATGATATATAAATAATATTATAAATTCTTGAATTAATTAAATAATTATCAAAGTAATATGATCAAGAATAAAAATTCAAAACAAGTACAATAAACAAAGCGATTATTACCCGAAACATTGCATTAACTTGTAATTGTTTATAAACAGGTAATTTAAATTCCTAAAATAATCACATATGAGATCATAAATATTATTATTATTCTATATAAGTTAATAATATGTTTAAAAACATTATACAAAAGTTTTGGACACGTACAGGGAGTATCCGATCTAAGGTAAGGGTTAATTCCTCAATCTCATTATTATCCGAGATTATTTATGTGTAATTATTTACTGGGACATATTTATCTTCCATGTCCATGTTTCATAAAATTGTTTTCAAAAAGAATAATTTAAGGTTTTATGGAAGTGACTCTTTAACTAGTTTATCATTTTAAATGTTTTAAATATTTATTTTTCCAAATCTATTTAATTAATGTCCATGTTTTCAAAATGATTTTAAGGATGTACTTATATGGACATGATTGTTTTAAAATATTATTTCATTTAAAAATTTTAAAACTGGTATGGGAAAATTTGATTCAAAATCACTTTTAAATGACTTCCTTTATAAATGGTTTGACTTTTAAATGATATCAAGAAAAAGGGGATATTTATCTCAAAGAGTTTTACTGATTATTTTCATCCATGTCAAAATCCTTTATTAGATATTATCCTTGACTAAGATTGATTTATTATAATACAATATTCCATATTGTATTGAATTATTTATGATATGTTTCACTATAGATGTGTTATTTTTATACAATTCAGGGTTTATGTTCATAGTATTGACATTTATTATGGTAGTTTTAATACGAAGTATTATGTTATGTTTCAGACTTTTCATATAAGGAATGCATTGGACTTAGTAAGTGATGGGAGGGGCCCTCTATAGCCCCTCAATGAATCATAAGGTATCATGAGAAAAACTAGTTTATTGGAAAACGGTCTTGATAGAATATTTGTGTATGGTCATGGCACAAGGACTTAACATTGTGGTTATGATTTCTGAAATTATGAATTCCCTCATTATGAGATTAGTTATTGATTTTATATGTGATTATTAGACTAGTAGAATATACATGTGATTTTTTAAATGGAATTATTTTATTTATTCATGTTAGTTTATGTTGAAGATATTGTTTTTAAAAGTCTTGTGTTTTAGTTTTGTACCTTAACTTAAAAGTTTATGCTTAATTATGATAGCTTTCACTATATTGTTTATCCTTACTGAGCATTCGAGATCACCCATTTCTTATGTTTTATTTTCCCAGGATTCCAAGAAGTGTTTTATGATTGATATGTAGGGATAAGATAGGGGAATAATTGTGTTATCAAAGGATTATCTATTCTTTTTTTATGTTATAAATTGTCTTGTAACGTTCATGTATGTAATATATTTTCAATGAATGTTAAAATAATCATACCTTCGAGACATGATTCCTTATAATGATGCCAATGTATTAAAATAATGCACTAACTATGAGATTTTTGGGTCAGTTCATTACAATAGTGAATCTATAAATTAATTGAGAATGTAATCATATTTTGGGTAGTACATGATTTGGACATTAACATTTTTTGTACATAACCTTATAAAAATTATTATTCTTAGTTTATCAATGGGTGTTATTATAGTGATTTTAGAGATTGGGGAATAAAGCTTTCTCCATGTTGTATAACTTATTCTATCCATTTATATTTTTATAAAAATATAGACAATGAATGTATGAAATTAAATTTTCGTTGTATATTAAGATCCTAAAAAAGTTAGTTAACACGAGAGGGTGGAGGAAATCCCTAGTGTTCGGTTGAAATGGTCACACCATTTTCCCCCTTATTCATGAAGTGGAAAGCTCCCACATTTCATCTCTTAATTTTACTACTCTACCCTTCTCTCCAACATTTCATACATCCATATTATCTTTGAGGTTATTTATCTTCTCCTTGGGGCCACAACACTTACCCTATACCTCAATGTATACTATACAATATCGTCTCTCCTATGGTTCTACATTGTGGATCAATTCGGTCGGATGTTACCAAGACTTTTTTACCTTATCAGATTCTCCAATGATGATTGGTCTATAAAGAAGTTAACCATTATTTGGTTTTATGATCCCATTCATTTAATTATTTTATTTATTTTTCCATTAGATCTAACCAAATCTTGGTCCACATGTTAACAATCATTTTAGGGAAAAATGTTCCTCAAAATCATATGGGATATTTAATTTCAATAGAATCATAATCCACCATCCATTGTAATTTAGGTTAGTTTTTCAAGCTTTACCCTGCCCATCAAAAACACATTTATCATCCAATTGTTTTATTAACACATCATTAGATTTTTTTTATTTCTATGATTGACTGAGTTCATTATGCCACCTTATAGATACCCCCATACATGTGGAAGTTGGCATATCTAGACCATATATAAAATATGATTATATTAAGGTGGGTGAATAATTAATATTTCAGTAATTAGTGGTGTTAGAGGACTGCATCACTTATTTCTAATTGTGATTTTGATTAGGCCACATAAAATAATATGTTCATATTCATTTAAGGGAAGGGGAGCCAAAATCATCCAATAAGTTTGATAGTAATGAGGATAATGGAAAATATCTATGTATTTATAGTTCGAATTTCAATACTAGTCATAGTGATCTTGGGAAATGTACATCTAATCCTATGAACACTTATACCCAATCCATGATGTATTCCCCCATTGTTTCTGGCATTTGTTTGAAAGTTATAGAAAAGGATTCGATGGATAATTCATATCCTATATAGGTTTTTTGTGTTGTATATGAGGACATGAGATAGACTAGTAATATCCAAAAATGTAGTGGATGATGTTTTGAAATCTATTATAGTTGTCCATCCAACACATGATCTCTCTATAATTAGGTGAATGTTCTGAAGAGGCCTCTGAAGCTCAATGATTTTTTATCCAAGATGGAATCCATCAAGTGTTGTGATATTAAATTATTAGAAAATTATATTCACTAGACCCTGATGATATGAATAAGTCAATTACATGAGTAATGGTCTAAAAAATCTTCTATACTCTTAGATATGAGATCTTAGGCACAATAGATTATAACGGTCTTGAAATACAAAAGTCTAAAGGTGAAATGGATGATGAAACTATGAAGTTAAAAAATATGTATTCCTAAAAATTTATAATGAAAAATAGCGTCCCAATGAAGGACCTATGACATTCCATCATGGGGTAGTTGTATTTAGTCCAATATCCTCTATGTGTGATGAGGATTCTAAAGCAATCCATTTTTTACACTTAGGTTCCAAAAATTCTAAGGAGTGCTCTACATGGGATAAAACATGATTAATAATTACATGAAAAGTATAAATGCAAAGGAATTATTATCCATACCCTAGCCATGGTTACTTATATAGAGATAAATGATCAAAATAAAAGACATATGAATACACCCCCCAGAAAAATTGTAGAGGGGGTCTTAGTGATCCAATAGTGGGAAAATAACCCTAAACCCAAAATTATTGAAATTAAAGAAACCAATGAAATATTTCTTATAAATAATGGTGGTTCTTCTTACCCTACTAGTAAGGCCCAATTGTAACCATGAAGAGGATGAGATATTGGAATGAAAGGGTATTGAGTGCTTACCTATGAATTATTCTTGTTTGTAAACTCCAAGGAGAACATGGAGGTAGTGGTCACCGTTGTTATTGCATCATAAGAGGAAACTAATAAAATTTATGAAATAATGATTAAATTTAATTTAATTTTTGATCTGTAATTATATATCAATGACTAAAACCAAATATTTATTGATATATTAACTAAGTAAAATAATAGAATAGAATACTACCATATAGATTTAGATAAAAATGGAAATATTCTTCGAGGAAATTGACATTGATGAACCACTTAAGGTAGAATTTAAATATTAATGGAGGTAACAAAAGGTACATATTACTAATTAGTTTCAATTACTTTAGAAAAAATCCTTGATTTCTTAGGACATGTGACCTCCTTTGTATGATTTTTAATGTTTGGGTTCATAAATAATATGTAAAAGTTATTTTTTCCATAATAAAAGTTTTAATTATCTATTTTGATAGGATAATTATAGTGATTCAGGCAAGAAAAAAAAATTAATCATTTTTATTTATCATGTGAAATATGGGATTAATCAACGATAGAAAACTATACTAATCACCAAAAATAGTTGAAATTATTCTTATGGTATGTATTGAAATCAAATATGATTATTAACTCATATTATATATCCTGATGGTAAATGATTTATTCTACTCATGTAATAAGAATTTAAATATATAAAGTCTTTTATGGAAAGCAACACTCAAAAATCATGCAATTTTTTCCAAATCCCATGACTCCTATAATTATAAAAACTTTATTTTATAAATAATTATTTAAAAAAATACAATTTTTCATAGTACTGAAATTGAAATTTATTTATCATGGTAGAATTTCCATCATATTTTTTTAAATGTCATGATACACTAATTCTAGTCAATGATAAATATAATTTAGATTAATCAATTTATTTAAGGGTGATAGAATTTAACACCCCATGATTTTAGAATATATTTATCTTTTTATAAATTGTATTTGTTTGATTAGTTTCCTAAAATACAACAATAAGCATAGAAATAACCAAGATATAATATAACATATCCACCAAATTGACTTGTAAAAATAAGACAATCAAAGGTAGGATATATATAATATTCTTTTTACTGATTTCTATTTAATTGATCAATACATAATAAATATGTAATCAGTTTTCAATAATGTCATTTTATGCATCATAAAATATATTTTCTTCCAAAATGGTATTTATTTATTTTTTCACCTAAATTATAATTAATTACTAAAATTTATTGAAATGAAATCTGAAGAAATGAATTTCATTTTTAAAATCAACTCTTTGATATAACTGTATGGTGATTTTTTTTATATTTTTATGAAGAGATTTATATTTATGTGAATACTGCAAAATATCAATTTCTAAAATATTTTCATTTAATTTAATTAGATAATTTAATAAAAAATTTTCATTATTTTTTAAGTTTACAATAATTTATCATATGTATCATTTAATAATAAATATGTAATTAATTATAGAAGAGTCAAAATTATACATGATTTTGTTATAAAGTACTCTTAGGATTAAATTAAATATGTTTAAAAAAATTTATTTGAGATTCTCACATTAATTCTAAAATTTATTCCGGAAACTTATAGATATTTATTCCTAAAACATTGGTCTATATTGAGAATTAGTAGTTTCAAATTGATGAATTGGTCGCTTTTATTTTCGTTCATTATGAAATAGAAACTAAGATGAAGATTTATAACCTCAAGGGTAAAATTGGTAATACTGGGTTAAAACAATAGGGTATGACTTTAAAATCTCTCTAATATATGAAATTATCATATTTGGTTAGTTTTTTTGAACCAAATACACCTTAATTATTAAAATATGTATTTTACTGCAATACTCCTATGATTATACCATTTATTTTATTCTAAGAAAATTATAAATAAAATTACCACATTCTTAATTTTAATTTATATTAATTATTTTAATAATGATAAATAGAATTTAGGAGTAAATATAAATGAATAAATTTAATATAAAAAATTATTACTATTAGTGAATCTTTAAAAAAAAAAAATAGTGGTGATATATTTTCCTAAAATTCTTACGCAACGTCGATATAGTGCTTGTCTAAAGCAGTATACAAATCATGGTAATCTATTTCGAAAAAAATTAAATTATTATTATTTAGAAGAATAATGGTATTACACATATTTCATATGTAATCATAATATATTAAATATTATTAATTTATTTCATTCTTATTTTATTATTGTCTAGAAAAATTTAAAGTCATAAAAATTAATAGTTCCAAAAATGAATTTAATGATAGTTAATTTTAAAAATAATTTTATAAAAATATAGAAAATAAATATTTCAAGAGGACATCTGGAATGGTAAACAATCTAAAATTTCATTCATGGATATTTTTTGATCCTTTTTTCACTATATAATAATTTTACAATCTTTCATGTTTAAAATAATTATTTTCAGGAAATATGGTTTAAAAGTGTTAATGAAGGGGTTAAACCAAAAAATAATGCTTAATATAAAAAAATCACCTAAATTTTATTTTATGATTTTATGAATCTCTTATACCTACATTCATCAATTTCATAGCCATTTTTCTACATTATACTAGAAAAATAATTTAATTATATTTAAATTGATTAAGTTTTCCAAGTGTTTACTCTCCAAACTTATAAAAGGGAACCCCCTCTCCCCCATTTTCTAAAATGTTTGAGCCTTATACCTTATTGAGTACCTTACCTAATACATTTCTTTCTTCATTTATTTAAATCATTAGCATTTTTTTCTTATTCTAAGTCCATCATTTGATGTTATATGATGTATTCCAAAGGATGTCTCTTAATGAAGATGTAATCGTCTTACACAACTATCTAAAAGTTTATTTATTATTATACATAATTTTAATCTTTTGTATCTATACTAAAATCATGGATCCAATATCATAAATATATTAAATGTTATTATTAAAATGTTTTAATCATTTTCTTTCTTCTTTCTGTTAAATAGGAACTGATTGCATTACTCATGCACAGATGTGGACTACCACCACCATGAAGCAGTGTGATTCATTTTTATATTTATTTACATGGATGGATAGACACAAACACACAAACACACACACACACACACACACGCACACACACACACACACACACACACACATATATATATATATGATATTTTTGATATAATAATGATTTTATAATTGTTAATTATTATATAACATTATATTATTCTATCCATCAAAAAAGTGGAAGCATCGCCTCTGTGAATGTACAGATTACTATCTATATGAAGTGATGTAATTCATTTTCCATTACCAAATTATATTAATAGTTATTAATAATATAAAATTATTAAATATGATACTTAAGAAATTATTTAAAATTTTTAGATGATTAAACAACGATCAATGTAGAGGGGTTTAAACTATAGAACCAAAACATGCATGAAAAATGAAATACTTATTACCCAAAAAAGTTATATTAATAAATAATTTTTTGATAAATTGGTTATAAAATGTTATAGGTTAATCATATATGGTATTATATGAATTAATATTTTTTTTGAAATATTTATCTTAAATAAGTATATATATTATATAGAATGTTAATATCTATTACTAAGAAAATTGTAATATAGGTATGGGTTCATCATCAAAATATTGTTTCTTTGAGACATCATTAATTTTATGAACCTATATAGGTTGATGGTTTTTATATAAATACGCTTTGGAATTTTATTTGATGTATCCTTATTAATTCACAATATTTGATGTTAAATTTTAAATTATTCCATCCGTAGGGTTTTGATTTGAATGTTAACAATGTGGTAAGGGTTTCTTGTCTAACTTTTTTTCATCAGACATATGCCATATTAAATACCTATTTTTATCAAGTAAAATATATACTACCCATTTAAAATGTTATATAATGAATATCTTAATTTAAATGGCATTTAATGATTCATTTTCTGTTATTTATTTCATATGAGCCATAATTCCAATGTTACCAATGTAGTAAGGATTTTATAATAATATCAAACTTCTTACAGTGATCGTTTTTGATTTATTTTTTGAAAATTATTTTATATGATATACCCATAAAAAATAGTATTATATTCATTTAGATATAGTGATTTATAGAAATTGATTTTTTCATTTAATTTTCCTCCCATTATGTACTCAAAATTCTAAATGATTAATTTGATGTAAAACCATCATTGTTTTTCTATTCATCCAGGAATCATTTTCATTCATACACATACATTCATTAAAATTTTATCATTAATTTTATAGAGTTCCATAATGATTGATAAATTTAATTTTATCTTAGGATTTATTTTCTTTAAAATGATTTAAATTTAATCTTCTTATCATTTTATAAATCATATACTTTTTATCAATGATATGAAAATAATCATTATTTTCATGCACAATTCATGAATTACTATTACTATCATCATGATTTATCATTAATTTGAATGTTCCATTCAAATTTATTGGGTTCATTATAAATAAAAAAGTTTTCCAAAATATTATTATATTTTTATATTTTAAATAAGTGATTTTAAAACAAAAGGTGTATTTTTTCATGAAACATTCCACTATTATTTTAATTAATATTTTAAATTATGATAACATCCATTGATGTTAATTATGATTCTCTGGGGAAAAGATTCTTTTAAATTATCATTAATCATTATTTAGAGGGTGGATTATTATAATGATTAAATATTGATAAATCCCCTTTTTGATTTAATTGGTCAATATATAGTGAAATGAAAATTGAATTCTTGATCCTGTATCATACAAGTCTATGAATTATAATTTTTTGATAGGTGGTTCTATTATATCAATCTAATTTATTCAGTAAAGATAACTATTTTTGATATCAAATGTTACTTATTATTTTATCCCACGCATTAATTATAGTGACTGGGAGGTTATCCCATGTCTAAAAGAGGGTACAAAAGAAGTTATCCCAGGTTAAAAAAAGGTTCATTGGTGGTTATCCAAATCCTAACCTATGTTTAATGTATTGGTGGGTAGTGTTGATATACAATTTATATTATTATGATTCTTCCACACATTTTATTCTACACTATATTAACTCTTATAATGATTATTATAGGATGCAATGTCTTATGATCTTTGATTGTTCTGTAATTTTGAGTACTATCATCTTCTCAAGGATATTATCATGATTATAATATATGAATTTATGTGTATGAATTTAAAATTGAAATATCATATTCTCATACCATTATATGAATGATATTATGAAATATGATCATTTATTGAAATCTCTAGTGCATACCATTACTGATCATATAATCTCACCATTTCTTATGCTTCTTTCTCCATGTTATGAAGAAAGTTTTTAATTAGGGTATGTCTATGAATTTCATAACGAGAAAAACATTATTGGAAATATTTATGATCATTCAGAAAATTAGAGGATTATTTATCTAGTCTTCAGAGACAATAAATATTTTCGGTCTTGAGTAATATATTATTTTGAGATGTAATGAATATTAAAGTTTAATAATGAAATAAATAATTACTTTATCCTAGGTTCACCATAATTGTAGGGTATGGGTGGTTCCTTTGGATTAATATGAGAATGTAATAGTTAAGTTATGATTATTACAAATTATTCAGTATGTATGAGTGTCTTAGGTCAAGTGTTGATGAGTAAGAAGGTTGCACATGTCATGCATGATGGGAACATAGTCTTTAATCTAGAGATAAGTCTTGGTTTGTGAAATTTAAAGGATAGATCATACAAGGATTGAAATTATGTTCCCTAGAGTGTTTTCTCAATATAACGGTATTAAAAGATTAAATAGGGGATATGCGATATAGGTCCCAAGCATGGGATATGGGAATTATTTGATTAGTTTTCCTTGGGAGTTAATGAGGATAATTGAATGTAATATTTAGAATTTCAATGTTATTGGGACTAGTTTTTGAATCAAAAATAGAAATGTGATGGGAACATAATATTTACTCAATGATTATATAGGGACATCAGGAAGTCAGGTAATCATGGGGTGATGAGTGTGTAACAATAGCTATGAGAAGATGTTGGGAAGGGTTTGAATATACCTGATAGATTCCCATATGTGATACCATAACCTAAACCCCTAGTCCATAGTAGGTATTTCACAGGTATGCATGTGCACATCCTTACATGTGAGAGTTTGGCTACTAGAATCTATGGACAATGAGGCCTATAGGGAGATTATGTACTCGGTTCTAGGTACACAATTGAGTACTAAAAGGGAAGTGGTACAAATAAATAAATAAATAAATAATAAATAAATAAATACAGAAATAAATAAATAATAATAATAGTACTATAAAAGTAGAATAAATATAAAAAAATGAAATATAAAAATGGAATTTCTTATATATAAACTAGGAAAAATATAATAGACCCCCAAAGAGTAAGGATGAAGTAAAAGGTAAAGAGATTACACATAAAATGTAGCCACCATCTAACAAGAGGAACATCTTGAAATTCATAAAATATCCTTCAAAAAATACTCATCCTTCTATAACGAGGCCCTTTCCCTTTATTTAATCCCAAAAAATGACATCTATAAGTTCACCCAAGTGATTTAGTAGGGTTCCAATATAAGAATTAGTATGACACCCCCAAAAACCCTTAAAATTATTATATAATATATATTGGTGAATTACATTAATGTAAATAAAGAAAAAAAACTATATTAGAAATGAACAATTATACATTTTGGGTCTTTTGATACAAGATCTACCTACTTAATCTCCATTCCAAATGTAATATAGACCATCTTCCTAAAACATCCCCCCTCGATGGGATAGTATAAAACATGCATTAACACCCCCTTAAAAGGATTATAAAATTCATTCTAACCTATTGTATAACACATCCCACTGGAGAGATATCCCATTATCCTCAACAAGAAAGGTCAATTGTATATGATAAAAGAGTAGGAAAAATAAATCAAGATATAAACTATAAATCAAACATAACATGAAATAAATAAAGTGTCATAATCATCACAACCCACATACATGAAAAAAACTAGTCTTGGTGATACACACAAACATATAATCTAATAATGAATAAAAAATATCTCTCATGGTGATAAAAAAACAAATAGTCAATCCATGACCCCATATAAAAAAATCCCTAATTCCAATGGCTTCATACCTCAAGTGCAACAACAATCAATGGTCGAGGTTATAATTGAAGACTAAATGAACCACTGAAAACCTTGATCCATTCTAAAATCTATATAATTAATAATCAAAGTTTAATTTTTAGGATTAAAATACACCCTAAAGGTAGTTCAAGCTGAAATATACCTGACATGATCCCCTACTAACAATGATATTTGTCTTACTGATGCACATGTGCTAATTACCTAAATCTGAAAAATGATTCTGTCAGTTATAAATAATTATATTGAAGAAACATACAAAAATACATGGTGTAATCAATAGAAAATGTATTTAATCAATATTTATCAAGGTTATAGGAAGATTATTTTTCAAGATATCACTATATTGGATGGGTCAAATCGAATTATTTTTCAAGAATTAAACATAAATGATTGAAAGAAGGAGAGGGACCCAAATCCACCAGATGTGAGATCCTGTGGTTATATGTTTCAAGATGGATTGATGGAATTAGAAACATTACAAGGAGTATGGGTTTCTTAAAAACACATATAAACTAAAAATACTCTCTATGATATAAAGGAATCTACTGGTGAGCCCAAGGCCTCCACCAGATGTCTGGTGTAGCAGTTATAGCTTCTTTATTCTACATCAAATTCACTCACACATCCCATATCCTTTTAAAAACACTGTAACACCTTTTTACAACCATAAAAATATATTAATTTGTTAATTATATTTAAAAAAAATTAGGGTCACCTTAAATAGGATAATTTGGAATTTTCCTCCTCTATTGAATACTCATCCTCAAGAAGTATCCATGGTGGCCTGCTCGAATATCTTTAGACACTATTCATAATTTTATGTTTCCTAATCCCATGTGTCTTCCTGAAAAAGACCATGCTACCATAGAACTTGATCAAGAGGAACAATCTCTCAGTGAATATTCATGTTTTAGTCCACATTCTAACTAGTTCACTCCACAAAATATTCATCTGGTTGTAACTCAATATCCTCATAGTCGATAATATATGTAGGATAAGTCATATACTCATCAAGCTACGCCATGTGGAAGAAATTTTGGATTAATTGATACCATATAAGAAGATTCAATTGATTTTCCTTCATCTTAATGAATTTTATGATATCAAATGGACAGATTTACCAAAATTTCATTTTTCGATGCATCCTCAAACATATATGCCTTTACTATGGGGATTCGTACAAAAAAACCCTTTCAACCACAAAAACATATAATAGACATCTTATAATTAAAATATAATACTGAATCATATTATGAGCTTAAATAAAATATTTTAGAAGAAACACATCCTACTATGATTTATTATATACCATACTTATCCCAAAATCAATTTACACACATTCCTTATGCAAGTGTATGTGTAAAAAAAATTGTTCCCATAAAGAACCTCAAACATAGAAATCTGAATCGAGGAAAAGACAATTTTACTTTAATAAACACCCCTAATTGTTTTTATCCCAAGACCCTCTAAAATGAAGAACATAATCCTGGATTGTATTCTTTAATGTCTCCATCATTTTTTCCTGAATAATCATATGTTTGAGGATGAAGGGTTGTACTCCCCCTAAACTATGTCCCTAAATCCTTATAATAACCATGAAATAATCATGATGAAAACCATGAAAATATTTAATACACATCACTCAAAATAACTCCATGTATTATTTTAATCTCCGAGACATAAAGATTCTCTATCTCATCCAATGATTTAGTCACTAGGATCAGTATGATGTGAGACACCTTGGTCAACCGATGTACTACAACCCAAATGTTATCTTGACTGATTGAAGCCTTTGGAAACAAAGTTATGAAGTCTTTCATTACTTCATCAAACTTTCATATATTCATTAGATGTGGCTAGTGTAACCCTCCATATTTATGATGTTTACTTTGTTCATTTGACAAGTTAGATAGTGAGAGAAAAATATTGTAATTTCTATGATCATATTGGTCCATCACAACTATTTTATGACATTAAATTGTGGTCAATACTTGATGAACTACACACAATGACGTATGATAGGACCTCTATAGAACTTTCCATATGAATGATCGAACCATCACCCATCCATGAAAGATCTATCAAAGAATAGATCCATAAACTTCTAACCACTTATTCATCCCGACACAATCAGGATCTAGCTCTTATCTAGATGTCAGTCATTTCAATAGTAATGATGTTATCACTAATGTTTCAAAAATCAAAAGACACAAAACTATATAAATTTATAACTTCCAGTCTTCCTATAAATCCATGTTCTTCTACCCAACTTCTGATGTTCTCTCCCCAACCTATAATATCATTCATCTTAGTGCATCTACAATTTAATTTACATTAAATAGAACAAAATACTTTTCAATATTGATTTTCTATAGGAACTAGATATAATTCCTATAATTATGAATGAATTCACTCTAATAGAAAATATATTGTAGAATATTTGGGTCAGTCTATATGAAATATCTCTCACTGAAGAATTTTTTATGGAATTTTTTTGATCCATGAACCAAGTATTACAACTCTTTGATTTCTGTAGTGTTTTTCCACCCATGGGGTCACAAATTACAAGAAATTTATGCAACTATTTAATCACCTAATATCATAACATTTTCTAGGATAATGTTAAGCATGTTACAATACACTTGATATCCAACTATTACAAATTGAAAAATCAGGATCAAACTTGATGTCAACATCTTCTTTAGCTATAGAATGTGTTATTAAAACTATTAAGTATAATGAAACTTGACCCCCATATTAGTATGTGCATAAATGGTGAATTATAGGTGAGAAAATTATTTAATGAACCTCATATAGTACCCATCCATACTGAGTAAACTCTGAATCTCAAAAACACTCTTTGGTTATTACCAGGACATAAATGCATTAGTCATAATTAGGTCTATTAATAATACAGACTGAGAATCCATATACCTAGTAAATCATACCTATTATATGAAAAATTTAAATTTCGAATACATATTTTAAAGGAAATTTCATCAAATATCACTCGATATGATCTCTATGTGTTTATTACGGGATTCTAAAATTTTGGAATATATCATGATGTCATCAATGATAAAAACAATGAAGCAATAAAATTATGTATGAATGAACATTTTCATGATAGTAATGAATACTTAAAAACAATTCTTTATTTGAAAAGGTATGATGATATTCAAAAATAATCTATACCATAAACTAAATAATGTCTTGTATATGTCTTCCACTCTAACCCAAAGATGATGGTTACCAGAAAATAGATCTGTCATTTCAAACCACTATGCTCCAATCAATTGATAAAAAATAATCAATTTCTAGAAATTATTAATTATTTTTTATGGTGATCTAATTTTAATTCCAATTTTCCACACAATGATGATTACTAACATCCATCTTATTGTAGAATAACACCGAAGCACCATAAAGTGACGTTCTTGATCTGAAGAATAATTTATCTTCAAGAAAACTCTGTTTTATATTGAGTTCATTTATATCAAATATTACCATGTGATATTTGGGTAATGATATAGGTCATGAAATAGGAATGAGCTCGATATCATTCTAAAATCCTAAATCTATATGTAAAACTGAAAAATCATTTGGAATATCATATCATTATAGGACTAACACTGTAGTAAAAGTGTAGGGAGACATTGTATGGACCACTGTATGGATCATGAAATCCACCATTACAAAAAATAATTGTCCCATATGAAGATCACTATCCAATATCTCTTAAAAAACATCCCAATCTCTGATCAATATGAAATTTTCTCTTTTGGAGATATAAAATTGACACCCCAATACTAAAAATTAAAGTGTGTATTGTAACTGGTTAACTAGTCAATTCCAATGTACACATGAAACCCAAACATCTCCAAAACCTTTAATCCACAATCATGATCGATGCTGGATATCACCATGAGAAATTTTGGATAGATATCAAGACATTAATATTTATTTTCCATTTTTGTATCAATACATAGAAACTCAGAATAGTACATAACTGGTATGTCTATCCCATCAACCTCTTGACCATATATGAATGAATTGGATTCACCAGTATAATAAAATGAATCTAATCGTGTATTTTAAATCAAGACCATACCACATAATTCTGAGGTCCCCTCTTCACTATATGTATAAGAATGATGACATGCACAATCCCTTCCATAAACCACTCATTTATGTCACATACAATCATGATTAATCTTACTCATTTAACATTATGAGGACATCAACTATCTCTAAGGTACTGTATGTCCACCATTACCCAAATTTGTTGTGCACATACTAAAATTACTTTCCTAGAACCCTATAAAATGTAATATTTTTTCACATAAGTGACAAGTCTTGAGATAAAAGGAAAAATCATAAAGATAATTTTTTTTCACCCACAATTATATCTCCAAATATATTCATCTCCAATAGAAGGTTGTTATGATCATATGAATTTCTCTTATTATTGACCACCATAATAGAATTTGCCTTCTAACTCCAAATTCATTATCCCAGAATGATAAATAGCTATAGTACTTTAGAATTCCCTAGAAAAACCCCTAGAAGTTGTAGGAATAATTATAGATAAGTCTTCATTTATTCCATTATATATAGTTATCACTGTTCAAAGAACTATATGACATTTAAGAATATTAGATTTCAAAACCTACCTTCTTTGATCTAGACTGATAATGATCTCAAGCTTTATATCCTTCTACACCTTGTTCCACATTTAAAAAGGATAAAAGAGACTCCACTTAGTGAAGATTGTTAAATAGTATGAAAATTCATTTTCCCCTAATAGATCCCCATTAACTCTTGAAGATGGTACATATAATATTTAATGTAGAGGACCTTAGAGGTCTCTGAATTCATTCCTTCTCATCTACAATCCTACAACAAGACATCTCCCCATCATCGAGATAATCATAGAAGCATAATTTCCAAAATATTAAGAATATGATACAATGGTGTCACTATCAGGTAAAAAATTCAATCAATTAACTATATCCAGTCATCTATATCATGATAGACTCTATTTCCCGATATGTATGTATGATACTAGAGTTGGAATCATGAACATAATTAACCTCATCCAGCTCCCCCTGTGGGATCCACCGCCACGAATATGAACTAGCCAAATGAGTCCTAGATGGAATGGATATATATTTATGAACTAGATAATCAAATAGATTATTTTTTATGGATTCCTATATCAACATAGGTGGTGAAAATAGCTATATAAGAAAACTATAAAGTATCATTTAAAAGAATTCAAAATAAAACGTCATATAAATAAAACTTATTAAAATAAGAAACTGATAAAAACACATGTACACACAATGGATCACAAAAAGGTTCATTCTAAGTTGTTTCCTAAAAGAATAAATTATAACCTACTAAAAAATACCTAGAACCCAATCAACGCCTCCTATGAATATAAAGTAGTTATTATAACAAGAATAATTTCAAACATAGTATACTTAGGATAAAATAAATGAATTAGTGAAATAATGCACAAAAAGAACATATCATAATTTCAATTGTAATTTAGTTTAAATGGATTCTATGTAATACAAGAAATAGGTATATGAATTTCAATACAATGTATCTATATATTATTTATGAATGTACTATAAGTTCCAATTAATTTAATTCCAACATTTTGTGCATCACACAAGGTGAATTTATAATAAAGTTAATATTGAATATGAATAAAATCCCAATTTATGGAAAACTAGATGTCCACTATTCAATGGTGGCCTGAAACTAACATAGTTCCCATGAATGATTAAAAAACATACTATCTCATGTCTACCCAATCCCAAATCAAAAAACAGAAGAAACAAGTTAGTTAACATAGTGCTCTAAAACCAATTTGTAATAACTCAACCTGAATCTCTGGGTCTAAGATTGAATTCCACATGGACTGATGAAAACATGCATTTATGCCAAATGTTGTGATTTGTGTTGAGGTAAAAAGGATTCTATGTGGATTCTATTCCCTACGAACTAGGTAAACATCATAGTTAAAAAAGTGAAACAATATAGTTATATCAATAAAGAATGAATAGATAAATAATCATTAATTTAGTTAAAACTTATAATAAATACCAATACATGGATTATTAATATGTAATGTATAAAATATTATCAAAAACCATGAAATGAGACTACTATAAGTGGTGGATCATGTACAAGGTAAATAAACTTAAAATAAATACCCCCTCCATATATCCTATGGTTTTTCCTGAAATACCCACATTCTCTTGGTAAACCATCGTAACCATCCTCCATGGGACCCTTTCCCTTCCAAAAACCCCTAAACATAATATCTACATGAAAACCAAATTTATAGAGTATTTTTTGAGTAGAAGTCTAATTTGGATGCCAATAATATATATTATCAAAAGTTACTAATATATAATTGTGCATTCCATTAATGTAAAAAGAGTACCTATAAAAAATACATCACACATGTACAAATATACATTTTTGGTCATCAAAGATCAACTCAAATTGAATCATAAACATGTTTAATGGTACAATGATTGAATAAATTAAATATAAACCATGATGGGCTATTCCCAAACATGTCTGACACATCCCATTCCAATAGATAGTCTAATTCATTTTGACCTCTCATCTGATGCATACCACTTTTTGGATAGTTAGTTAGTGTCAACCTATATTATAAAATATAGATGATACAAGAAAGAGACATATGTTATAGGATAAAAATTACTGATAATATATCACATAAAATCAATTATGTATCATATTCATTATAACCTACAAGATAGGAACACAATCACAAGACTTAGGGACAAACATGCACACCTCAAGTAATTGAGAATCAGAAATATGTCTCATGGGGCCACAGTTGTGAGATGGTAAGTGAGTATGATATACTCTATAATACCAAATGTAGGATCGAATATGTAATCATGAGATGCTCAAATACAAGAGGGGGGGGGGTGAATTTTATACTTTAAAAAATCCTTAAGGAAATTTTGCATAACCAAAATTCACAACACCTCTAAGTTCAAATTACTTGCTTGATTCCAGAAAAGTGATTCTAAAAATGAAACTTAACAAAAGTTTACAATAATTAAGATTCTACCTTAAAGCATATAGAATATTATATAATCAGAGTACATGTCTAAGGAAGTATATGAAAGTTATACTTTCCTCATCAACTAAAATACACAGCGGAAAATAAAGTTGTAACATTACAAGTAAGAAGTAGTAACTCTTTTAACCCAAAAAGGAGGGTATCCAACAACCCTGGATAAGAGGTCCCTTGATTTATACTTTCAAAAAAGTCCATCTTACCCAAAACTAGTTAAGAAATCAATCTGAAGATCGGTATCTGTCTCGCTATCCCCGCAAGCCCTCGATTTTTAAAGAAATCAGCACCTCTGACTTCACAACCCGAAGTCTCTGATTTCAAGGAAATCACAACTCTGCACTAATAAAATATGCACAAATTAAAGTTTGAACAAGCTGTTCAAACTTTATTCATGAAGCATAAGAGTTTATAGGAGCCTCTCTCTCTAGAAATCACTTCAACAGCATATAAGAACAATAGTTCTTCTGTTAAAAGTTTATCCATCCAAAAGTACTGAACTCATTTAAATGAGCTTCTATTTATAGACAGCACTCCAATAGTCGGCTTCCTCCTCCAACGATCATATTTTTCCTTGAATTTCGGAGGGACCTATACACGTGTCACTCAAACAACGGTTAGTTGATAACTGAAAGCACGACATAGTTTTATATCAAAATGAGTGTAAGCATAACTAAAATATGATATTCATAATGTAGGAAAATAAGAATGTTCATAGTCTAACCGAAAATGAATTCAGAGTCTAAAATAAAAAGATATTCGTATTCTATTTTCTAGGAACTTGGAACCTGAATTATATAGAATTCCGGAGTCTGAATTTCAAGGATATTCGGAATATGGATTCACAAGAATTAGGAACCTGAACATAAAATGTTGGAGTTGGAGTTCATGATAATTCAGATCCAGAACTTATAGGAGTTCAGAGTCTGTTATTCAGAGAACTCGGAGTCCTAACTCTGAGAAGTTCATATCTAGAATTCGTATTCAGAATTCAGAGTCAGAACTCAGGGATGTTCATAAACAGAATTCGTATTCAGAATTTGGAGTCAGAACTCAGTGAAGTTCATAACTAGAATTCTGATATAGAATTCAGAGTCAAAACTTTGAAGAGTTCGGAGCTAGAAATCCGAGAATTCAGATTTTAAAATAGAATGCTTCATACCTATGTAATTATGTGATTACGAGGTTTTTAGTTACAAACTGAATTTTAAACTTTGGAAAAATATTGATATGAGCAATGAAAACATGGTAAGGATAAATTTACATGGGGAAGAAAATTTTTCTTAAGGAAGTTAAGAAATGGGTAAAACGAGTTTTTCCTTGAAATAAGGTGTTTGTGATTTTCAAAATAAGAAGGAATGATAAAGTGATAAGGATAACTTTATTGACTCAACAAAACTTTGATTCCAACAATATTTCAAAAAATCTATATAAAACATGTTCTCAATTCATGGTTTTGTTTCCTCAGGAGTGACAATAATATATTTCTAGGATCAAATTTGGAGTCCAAGATCCCAAAAAAACAATTAACCATTCATAAATTAACACTATTTAGCTTCCTAGGATCATGGTTGAGAAGAAAATGTGTATAAAAGGATAGTAATCATCTAATATACCCAAGAATAACCAATGTTGATAACAACCATGTACTGATTGACAGACACACACACCAATTCCCAAAATCCTGATACAAATTAAATCAATGATAAACAATTCCATGATTATTCCTTGTTAAAATATCTAGTTCTAATTACGAAATCCATGATATAATTTGTTTTTATAATTTGTAAAGGTAAAGGACTGTTATAGAATAATAAAAATATCACTAGATTGGTTTCACAAAATCAAATCATTTATCAGTTGTCAAATATAGAAGATGAATTAAATGAGAGGAATCCAAAATCAATAAACAATAGATAAAAGGTTATTTGGTTTTGATAAATATTTAAATAATGTGATTATGAGTGTTTATGATGGTTGTTTACAAAATTATATAAACTCAACATGCTCTCTATGTCTGTATAGAATCCATATGTAATCTGGTGGCCACTTGGGAGGATCAGTTTTACCAAAGAACCCCCCAATGATCCTACAGTATCCTAAATGAAATCTATTGATATATATATATATCTAGGTTTTAGATCTTGTAGATCCCACCGACTAGTCATTGGACCTATTAACCTTCTTTAATCAACACCATCCATTCAAAGACACATTGTTTCCTTTTATAGCCTCCCAAACACCACTAATAGGCCTAAAAAATCTAAACGTATAAAAAATCATAAACTAAATTAATTCATATCATAAAAATAGGATCTAAAAACTTATATGTTATATTAGAATACTATTATGCTTGACATGTTTTTCTTATGTGATCAAGGTGTTCTTTGAGATATTTTACTATGAGGATAGATTGTCGATGATTTTTAACATGTGTTGTTAGACCAACTAATATCCTAGGATTCAATATTAAATTATCCATGTGGGGTTATGAAACAAATTGGACCCTACTAGTGATTGTGTGGTATGATTTCATGGAGAGTTTTTTAGTTGTGACACCCTCCTATGATTTATTATTTTATGATGTTGTGATATGAGTTTCCTATATGAGAAGATGGTTACTGATAATCCATCCATAGATGACTTATATATAATTATAAAAATGAAGTTCCATGAGTAGGTAGCTCATATTTTCAAAGATATTGGTAATTGTGATTTACTTCTGAGATCAATGATATATGCGATTTTCCTCAAGAACAGATCGTGATGAAATCGATTAGATTTTTAATGAGGTTGTCTATGATTATTCCATCATTATATCACATCTTTATATGTTGTGATAGGTTATGTTTCCCTGAGACCTATATTTGTGCTTATTTTTTGACTTGTATGAGAGGATGACTATTGAGATACATCCTGATATTTCTTTGTGTGTGTTATGTAATGATGGGGCCATACCCTAAGAGTGAGGGTAGTGATTATGGTATATAAATACTCTCTACACTATGTAATCTTGTATTGTTTAATACATGGTATGTTTATTTAACCTACATATTTTGGTATAGTTTTGGGAATATTGAGACACCATATACCACATTTTTTTGGGAACTGGTAGACCCATGGTATGAATTATTATCCCACATATTCAATTATGTGTTTTTTATGGTATCAAAAGATTCCAAAACACTTTATGTATGTGTTGGTATTGTGGCTTGAGTTAACATAATTATCATCATTGGAAAATTCATGTATGGTTTGGTATTCTATTTTACTCATTCTAACATGAAGATTAAATGCGTATGATTTTTTTTTAAAATATTTTTTTTATTTTCCAAATTTCACATGATCTTGAGAGCTCTTGATGATCGACGATTCGCAGAGTCACATTCCTAGATGATCGCGGTGGAGTTCCCCCTTCCCAGCGGTGGGAGGGGGGAGGATAAAATCCTTTATCAGTCTTCGATTTTCATGAAACCATTTATCCTTTTTCTAACCATAGATTCCTCTCGGACTTCCCGATGATATCGCCCATCCCGAAGGTCCCTGACCTGCATCTTGGTGGCCCATAGCTTGTGATTTCACTGTTAGAGTTCCATGAAGCATTGAGCCTTGTGGATATGACTTTGGTTGCCCGCTTCAACCATCACCGACCTTTGGTTGATGAGTTTGACCAGTTTGTGATCAGAAAATGGAACCTGCAAGAACAAGTGATTCTTGGACTTCTTGACAAGCAGAATCTCATGATTCAGTTTTCCTTGGAGGATGATCTAATCCGGGCCTGGTCCAATGCTCCCCATCGTTTCAGTAGATGTAGGTTCTTTCTTCTTCGATGGTCATTCAATTTGTGCAAGAATCACGACCCAACCTCCATCGCGACATGGGTAAGCTTGCCTCACGTTCCTTTACCCTTTCAAAATCCCATGATTATCCGTATGATTGGAAATATGATGGGCTGATTCCTCTGTTTTGATTTCCTCACATCTACCGTGAGTCACCCCATCAATCCGTGCATCTGTGTTGAGGTGGACATGTCGAAGCCCCTAGTGGATTGGATTTGGATTGCTGTTGGCATGGAATTTAGATGGAAACAGGCCGTGGTGTTTGAGTCCTGGGTTAGCTACTGCTTGAAATGCTGTCATCTAGGGCATCTGGTATCTTAGTGTCATGTTGATGGTAGGAGTAGGAGGTCTGTTTTGAATGGGAGGACAGGTGGGGCAGAATCAGTTGCCTGACATGGTTAATGATAAGGATTCTAGTTCTATGTTTTGTGATGTAGTGGTTACGGGAAAAACTGTAGTGGCATCTTCTAATCGGAGGGTCTCTGTAGTCTTTGACAGGATCAAAACTAATCTGAGGGTGGGGGATGATGTGAATCATGTTGTTGAAAGGATTAACTCTGATAAAGGTGATCCTAGTATTGAAGGCCGGTGGATTGGCAACAGTAAGGACGTCGCTTTCACTGAGTGGTAGAGTCCCGGATCTGTGAGAAACTTGGTGTCTCTTGGATGTGATGATCAGCTATCTATTGGGATTTCAGAGGTCTGTGCTGCTGGGTATAAAGGCCAAGCTAATGGTAATGAGGGTGTGCTGGTTACTATCCCCATGGAAAATTTGATTCAAGAGATGGAGCAGGAGGGTCTAGAGGAGGTTATGCAGGATGGTGTCAACATGTAGATAACTATTCAAGAGGATTCTTTAGAGAATGAGATCATAAAAAAAGGGATTTGTGAAGGCATAGAATTTGTGGAAAACCCGCAATGCTTAGGTGTGATTGACACTAATTTTCATCTCTATCAGAACCGATTAAAGCTTCATCAGGGTATGAAGATCCCTGGTAAATGGGGGGATATGTATAATAGTGATAAAGAAAATGATGGCCGCATGGCCAGACCCTCATATAGTGATGTTGTTCAGGGAGGGAAGAAAGTGTTGTTTGGGAGTCAGAAGGATATGCTTGCTTCATCGTACAGATGTATTAGGAAGGATTACTCTTCTATGCCAAAGCTGAGGCCCACCATGTCATTTAATAAAGGAATGCAAACTACTAATGAACTCCTCTTATTGGAACGATTGTATCTTAGGAGAATGTATGTCAAGGTTATCAAGAAATGCGAATGCTCAGAATGGGACTCGACGACTGTGGATAAAGCTTTTGTTCATGGAGGTGATGACAAGTTAGATTTTGAGGTTATGTAGTTTCTGTTTTGGTCCTGTGGAGATTGTTTACTGAGCTTTTCCTTTATTTTAAAAAATGTGTAGGGGCTTTGCCTCTAACTAAGATTTTTTGGTATATTTTTTATTATGCTTTTGAATACACATTTATTTTATTTAACAACTTAGGGACCATTAGAGAGACCCTAAATAGATTTATTTCTCAAACCATAAATGTTAACACTAGTGCATAGGAAAACTGTATGTCTAATGTATACATTAATGAACATGATATGCTGTGGATTGGGTTGAGTAACTTATTAGGGATTATGAGTTGAGTCATGGGGATGGTTGTAAATCCTATATTTGAATATATTTGTTTTTATATGGGTTATACTCATGATTCATCAATTTATATTTATACATGAATGACTTCATTATTCATTTATTATAGTATGTTTTTTTATTGATCATGTTTAATATGATTAATTTTAGTGGATGATACTTAATTATTTTATTATCAGTAATGGTTTTGTTATCATATTAATAGTATCCTAAATATATTGTTTATTCCCTATCTTCTAATAAACAACCTCTAGTGTAATGGTAGGAACACTTGTGGTCTATTAGCATGTCTATCTAGTTACTGTATTGTAAATCATATAAAGGCATCAAAATATGGTATCAAATCCACTTTTTGATTTTTTACTTTTTTCAATATTTTTTATAGATAATAGGTTTATTATAGAAGTTTTTATGGACCTTGTATTTTTAATTTGAGGAAGATATTTAAAATTGAAGTCCATATTATCAGGGTTACCAGATCGATCTTCATGGTTTTATTTATAAGAGATCATGTTTTTTTCTTATAATGAATTATATATTTAATGGTGATTAATATTTATGTTTTGGGTACTTCCCCTATATTGAAATGATTCATGTATCTGTGCATTATTTATAGCATGTATGATTAACATCAAATATGTATTCCAAATTGTAATTTATATAACTAATTATAGGGGGTTTAGTTTTTTAATATTTCAAGAAAAACTAATATAGATTTATTATATATAACTTATCTATGGATTTATACACAGTAGAAACTTTTTAATTTTCAATGACTAGTCTAATGGATCTAATAGAAGGATGTTATTTGATAATGGTTAAATTATTAATGGGTATAATGGGTATGTAAAAACACTTGAATGGGGTTTTAAGTAATTGGTTCCCCATTAAAGGTTTTTTAATGTTATATAGTCCACTGTAATGAAATTTAGGATAGAAATTGGTTTTTATTGAGGATGTAGATACCTTTGTGAGGTTAGGGAAATTTCATGTGGAATGTATTTTGCTTTTAATATTTAATGTACTTATTGTTCTATGTAATTGATATTTTGTTTAAGAGGCATGATTGGTTTTATTTTTAGTCATGTTGATCATGATTCATGATGGTTTTATCTTGAATGGACAGATCATGGGAACATTGATCTGGATTTTCAATTATTTATGAGTGTTGTGTGGTCATTTAATTGGAATATGAATGAGTGATATGTCATTGAATTTTTGTAATGTAAATAACTGCCAATGATTTCCTCAAAATCATACAACCATGCATGTGTTGAATGTTAGTTTTCCCCCCTAAGTGATTATGTTTGATGTGTCTAGAAACATTATAGAATGTGCCTACTTATATGATCAGGAGATATAAGTGTATATTTCTATTAGTATAGTATTTGGATTAAACATATAGTCAGTATAGACATGTGATAGGGTTTTAATAGGATCATATTTCAATTGAGTTGGAGAGTGAGGGTTACCATATATTTGAATAAAAAATTCATGACATATAGAAGAATGTGTGTTTGTGTTATGTGTGGTTCAAATTAAATACGAGTACTAAAGAAAATAATCATGTGTGAGTTCATTGGGAAAATTTCATGTTTTAGGAAAACCTAATAGCTGTGATGATTTTGGATATTTCAAATACATTACACCTTCTAAGAGGAGATTCATGAGTTCTTAGTGGGTCTTGGAACATTTTCAGAATCATATTGAAACTGTGGATTTGGTGTGATTTTCTGATCATTTGTGGGTTAAATACTAATTAATTTGATGAAAAACCTTTAGGAAAGATGACATGATGATTTAATAGTAATTGAAGTTTTCCCCTTAGTGATATGAGGTAATATCAGTAATGGATTATGGTACTATGGTCACATTGATCAACAAATGATCCTTGATAGAATTCATAATGAATGGTATGTGTTTAGATCCAGAAGAGTAATGAGAATATGATGTTGGAACATGTTGCACATTCAAAATTAGGTGCATTGTATGGGAATCCATTTGTTGGATGGGAACTATTTTCTACCAGATGGTGTGACCCTCATTACTGAAATTGTTTTTAATAACATGGATTATGTTCATGGTGTGGTGGGCAGAATAAGTCATAGTGGTTTCATATTGGTTATCATATTTAACTATTCAGTCACATAAATTCAATATTTTCATTACTAGATAGGATAGGGTCTATGGATGGGGTTACCAAATCAAAACAGTCATACAAATTTGATAATTTTAGATTAAAACAAAACACATATAACAATAATACACACCCAATAACTATAATTTTTTTTCATTAGAGTATATATACATACTATTTTTTATAGATCATTATTATAACTTAATACATTCTTATCAGGTAGTACACTAATATCTATATCATACATAACTCCTAATTTCATCACTTGGGGAAATGGAAAAATAAAAAATAGTTATATCCAATTAAAGATAAATATTACCATGGGAGATAAAAATTGATTTGTATAATTGATGAAAAAAATAAGGTTAATAAAACTTGATTATAATATAAAGAAAATCATACTAAAGAAATCATAAACAACAACTCAAGATTTAGGGAATATGGTATTCACATAACAAATTATGTGAGTCACAAGTGTGTGGAATAATCACTAATCAATAATGAGTCATTAGAGATTATCATAATCATAAGTTAGGAGTCTAAGTCATATAAATATTCATAGATAATTGATTACTTAGGAAAGGATAACTACCATGTAAAACATAACACAATGGACACAGTAATATAGTAGAATAAGATCACTACTCAATCCCAAATACATATTGGATAGAGACTCATAGGGGATTTGGATAAAAACTCATTAAATTTCATATTATTTAATTATAAATCAAGATTATCCCAATGGATTGGAAGGATATATAAATATAGTCCCCCAAGTCAAGTAGTAAAAACTATAAATATTTTTGCTATAAGATATCAAAAACATTCATTGTATCCTCAGAGATTAATGAATTTGTAAAAAACAGGTTACATAGGAAACATTATATAAACATCATCATCCTAATCCATATATATAATGATATTGCATGGTATCATAATATCATATTCCCATTGAAACCGAATGATCACTAAAATAAATATACATAGATGAAAATAACTTTTCTAAAGGCATTTAAATATACATATAAAAATTTGAAAAAAATAACCTTTTGTTTTAGAATAAATTTTATGAAAACAAAAAAAATAAAAAATATAATGATAATAATTATTTTATAGAAAAAGTCAAGGACAATTTCAATGAAATTATCATTCTGATGAATTTTTTTGATGGATGGAAAATCCATTAATAATGTAAAAATTAAAAAACCTTTTTTATAGTTAAAAAAGTAAATATTTACCTTTAAAAAATCTATAAGATGATTCTAATAAATATTTTTAATTAAATTAAATTATGTAATAAAAAATAATTTTAAGATCATTTAAATGTAGATTATAAATTATATAAAATAATTATTTATAACATTTTTATAGGAGAGATATATTTCTGTATACAAATGAGAAATTAGTTTTTTTTTCTATAAAGCATTCATTAAAATTTTTCTGTCCTACAGCGGTGTAAATTAAATTAATATATGAAAACCCAAAAAATATTAAGGGAAATAAATTGATTTATAAAAGATAAAAAACATGAAATTTCTTACAACAGAAATTGACACATAATTAATCTCAACAAAAAGTGATATTTTAGAAAATACCTGTCCCTCATTATTCTAACATTATTTATACAATATTGAACATCATGTGTACTGAATTAATTTTTCATATAAATATTATAGAATAAGAAAATCCATTATTATATTACTATTTATCATTCTATAATAGTTTCCAATTATATTTTTTTATAAATCATTATTAAAATTATTATTCGAGTGACACCAATTTTATATTCCACATATATTTCTGTTTGATGATTCTATTCCTTGAATTTTCTATATGGATTAAAAATACCCAAAATATAAATCATTTTATAAGTATCATATATATTAATTCCATACTCAATTTTAATATCATATTTAATATAGTGATGAAAAATGTGATACATCACTCCATTGAAATTGTAGTTTTCATGTACTCAAATGTGATGTCATCATTTTTCAATGAGTGCAATGAAATGATGAAAAGTAATAACATATCAATCCAAAATAACAAATATTTTAATGATATCATATATATTCACTAAACATATATTTATTAAAATCCATATAAATTTGTGATAAAAAATCAAATGCATCACTTCATGGAGGCGGTACTCCGTATGTACACATGATATATGTTTAAATTTTCCAATAGATATATATGATGTTGATAATGATTTCAATATCAATATAATAAAATTTAATTATACTCATGGTACAAATTTTGTTTTGTTTATATGGTAAAATAATATTGGTAGGTGGTTAAAGATAAAAGAATACATGAAATCCAAAGGTTGACTTGATTGACGATTCCTAGGATATCCTCCTCTATATCTCCACATAAGCCATCTATGGTTGGGATTTTGTTGAGTAAATAACCTCTAGGATTTTATGAGGATGTTTTTATTTTTTAATATATTTTTGATTCTATGGTGTCCAATTTTTGTGAGGATTTGAGTAGTGGAGGTTTTCCTCTATAATATTTGGGATTGGTAACCTAGTAAATACCCTTGTCATAAAATAATATAAAGTGTTTTCATGGGGAATCTCTATAAAATATGACTAATTTTAATTATAAGCTATAAGTGGATGAAATACACTCATCTAATAAAATAATGATATTTTTATTGTGACATGGGAATCCTTATTCCTTAGTTTAACCACATTTTACTGGTTTAACCTTTTTAATGAAGACTTAACTTTTACCATGGTAAATATCCATTATATTTAAATATAAACAAGACTTAATAATTTTCATTGAAATTAATGGTTCAAATTATGGAAAATAATTTAAAAATAATTTGGTAGTACAATTTATTTCTAATATAATTTGGAATAATTAATCAAAAACAATATTGAGGAAATCTTCTTTTAATCATAATAATAAAAATTCACCAAAATCATGAATAGTTTTTATTCTGATGGAATATATTATTTTATAGATAAAAAATTAGTAGTTTTATGACATTAAAGTAAATTTAAAACCTAAAAAACTTACATGGATACTGAAATGATTAAAAAAGGGAAAGAATAAGTTTTTTATAGAATAAAATATAACATAGGTTCCAAAAAGATATGCATGTGTTTCCAAATTCTATATAATAAATATTAATTATTTTATAATCCTTCAATAAATATTTTTCCATGAAAAATGTTTTTTATTTGTCTTTCTTGCTTATATAATAATTATTAATATACATTTTTTGGTATTTGAATAAAATTTCATTTCCACTATTCACTCAAAAATCACCCATTTTAGAAATTTCCTAAAAAATCACTCTCGGATAATTTTTAAATGAAGTTCATTTTTTTGAATTTGATTTCTAAATTCTGAGATATTTTTATATCTGGATAAAACATATTTAAATTATAATAAAAAGTAATTTTTTAAAAGAAAACATTTTATTAGACACAAATAATTAAGGTATTTAATTATTTCTTTTCCCTATTATTAATAATTTAATTATCTTGTATTATCTTAAATTTTTTATTATAATATATAATGATTATATTTGTTTTTTTCATGAATCATAAGCTATATAATGCATCATATTAATTTTAAATGAATATAAATTACAAAATTATGGGGGTGATATAATGGATCTCAAAATTTTTGGTTCAATGGAAAAACTATTAGGATAATACTGTGGTAGAGAGAATCACAAAATCTTATGTTGTAAGACACTTGTGCATAAAAATTCATGTAATTTTCATGAACAATTGGTGGATTTTTGATGTGGAACTTGTATTCTAGTGAGAAAGTAGATAAATTTTTATCATTGGAAAGCAATATAATTGGGATTCAGATGTAGTTTCTCATGGAATCCAAGTCTCTGAATCAGGCGTGGGCTGGAATTTTGGGGTATTTGAGAGTGAGTGTTCTCAATGATTGGTTGGTGATCATGTTAGATTGTAATGGTAAATAATAATTATCAATTATAGAAATATATAATGAAATTGATCATCTAATTTAATTTTTTGTTTTGAAATTTGGATTTTTTTAATACCTATACGAGATAAGGCATCAATATTTGGAATTTTGATTGTGTTTCGACAAGGGATGGCCAAATTTTTTTTGAAGATTAAACCATTTTAATACTAAAAATAATTATTGTGTATAATTGGGTTTATTATGGTGGAAACTATGTTGGGTATGATTGAAGTGTTTTTATGATTAACTTGGTATTTTGGGAGAAAATATAGTTTGTCTTTTCCTAGTGTATGGGTGGTGGAAACACATCCAATATAGTTATAAATAATTATAGTGTAGTAGTATCATATTTGGATCAATGGATTACAATATTAATACGTTATATAGTGATTCATAAGGACTATAAGTGAGATCATATGGAGTTTTTCATAATCTATACCTTAATAAGTCATTATTTTTTGAGGAAATTTGAATTTTTATATTTTAGAATAGTTGGGGTGGGATCAGTGTGAATTATTACTTATCATGTCTCAACACCACATTATTATAGAACTTCACAACATGATGAGGGGATATTTTAGGGATCAAACTATATTCATTAGAGGTTCTATTACATGATGTAAACATGTCATGATGTGAATAAGTTGAAGATTTACCTAACGTTTCCTCATATCATTTGATGTAGAGGCTATGAAAATGAACGAGATATTAATTTATGGGTGATTTTATATAAGGTATACAAACACACTATTATGAGAGAATAATACATAATGAAGATGGAGGTCATACCATGAAGTGATGTATATGAGATATTTTATTCATACTATGAGCATTATTCCACATTATTACATGGGAGGTGACACCAAGGATACCTGTGTCATAAATTTACCTAGTATATCACCTAATAAATGGTCATTCCTAGGGTTATTATTTTAGACCCATGGGTTTCATATTTTAATAAAGGGGATAAAAATTATAGGGTAATCAGATGTGGGGGTTAGACAATGATGATTTGGGGTCACACCAGGATGTACCCCATCTATAGTATATTAAAATAATGGGTTAAAATGTCATTACCAGGCCATACCCATTTTAATTTAGAGGTAAGGGGGACACATAGAGCCATTCTTAGCCAACCATTCACAAATTATTCTAAAATATTTACCCCATTATTATCTGTGAATTTTGGATTTTTATGAAAATTTATGATATGTATCTCCATTTTATTTCTACTAGTCGTCATCTCACTAATTTCCTTCTCATTGAAGGAAATACGATCAAGGGTTAATTTATTATTCTACAAGAAGATGTTGTAAATTGTCGAAAATGGTGAGGCATTTTATGATATTCAATAGAGGAAATCCCAATATGATTCAATCTCTAGGCACCACAACCATTTTCTAATGGAAGGTCAACACCCTTATTTAATTATTATTTTTGGTGGAAATATGCTTAAATGAAAATTGATTTCGTTGAGTCACTATTATACCACATGATGACTTTTAAGTGATTATGAAACATTAATTTATAATAAATAATTATTTATGAATTGAAATAATTAACTATTAAGAATATCATGGAATGAAAGAAGGGTTTCCAATGATGATATGAGATTTGAAAAGGAATGAAAAGTATTCTCAATTGATAAATTGACCTTTTCATGGATGGTGACTAAGATATGAATTTTTGTGGTCATTAAAATACCTATTTAGATTAATGATTCTATATTTCATTAATGAAATGAAATATATCTATTAAGAAAATGGATTGGGACCAAGAGTGTTATATAATTAGAGGTATGAAAGAATTTAGACACTTAGTGATGTATTAAATTCTCCATCACACACAACTATTGTGTAAGCTCTTAATGATTATGTATCTATGGGGGAGAGGATGCCTGTTGAGGTAACATGAGGTCTTGTATACATCCATGGGTCTGATATAAGACATTAATATCTATAGTTAGATTCCTAAGTCTAGTTGGGTTGGAATGTGAGGAATAATCCATGTAATTTTGAGTTTGATAGTTGGGAATAACAAACATTTTGGAGACATCCATATTTTTATGGAGTGGAGACTTGGCTTGTGTTACAAATGACATATTTCCTTTGTGGATCAATGAACTATGTTTGGAAGGTTTCATCTAGACTATGGGTTTTATGGATATCTTATTGGTGATGTGAAATGTGTCCCATATACAAATATTTGATATTTTTTGATGACTTAACAATGCGATTCAATGTTGCATGGTGCGAGTTAGCTAAGAACAGACACTAGTTAGGGGTACTCAGTTGTGATACATAATTGGAATAGGATGGTACCAAGTTGTTGAGGCTTTGTCCAAGAAGGGCCTCCAAAATGTTAGGTTATCATGGGGTGACCAATACAGGTTGGTATGAATAAGTAGATACCTATATGGGTATGAAAGTCTATAGTAAATTCCATTTTGGTTGAGATTAGAATGATTATAGGCCATTTTTATAGTTCTTACGTGACCTAGAGTGTCTTCAAGAAATTAGACTATGAGGATTAATGGAATATAGACCTTTTCATATATGGTCATATTACCTAAGATCCAGGGATTCCATATGATTATAGTTTAATGGGATTATGATCAGCTAAGGGGTCCAACATGTGATGACATGGATTAACTTGTGTGATATTATTGGAACCTTATATTTTGATGCTAAAAAATCTTGATTATTATGTTTCTAACAAGTTAAATGTTTAATTATAGTAAATAGTTTTCTATGAGAATTGGTGAGTAAAAATTGGTAATGTAATAATATACAACTAGTTAAAAGAGATCTATCGTTTGTTAAAAAAGTTCTACCAATGTCTGTGATGATATATATAGAGTTTAAATTTATCTATAAGGGAAAAATATCTACTATGAGACTCTAACGCTAAAGGATCTATCATTGATGAAATATATTGATAGTTTAATATATCTACCTGTAGTTAAATTGGATTCACTTTTAAACTACATCTCTTACTAGAGAATCTACCACCGAAGATGATCTACCTCTAGAGTAGATCTACCACTAGAGATGATATACCTCTATAGTTGATCTAATAGTAGAGTTGATCTACTCCCAAAATATCTCCAATTAGACTAGATCTACCGACAATGTTGATCTACCACTATTATTCTACAATTGTTTTTCTTACTATAATTTAATTTAATTATTCTAATGATCAGTTTATGGAATTTACTACAGTCACATGCATATGGATTAAGAATTATTATTCATAAACTACTCTATGTATATATTGGATACAAAGTTAGACATCCTAATTTAGATACTAGTATGGGGATCCATGATTTTATTATTATTATTTTCAAATGGATAATTGGATCTAGAGTGTAATATAATCTACCAAAATACTTCATGTGCTAGTGGAGAAAAACTAGTGGGGAAATAAGATATCTAATAGAAGTGTAATTTATTTTCTTATTATAATAAGAAGACCTATTTTTGAAGATTAAAAATTTTCTACAGATTAAAAATTAAAGGATTTATCCAACCTCCAAGACACTCAATTTTCATTCACATTCAAATAATCCAATTCACTCTCCTTTCCATGACATATTTATTGAGCCCTAAACATCTAAATCTATTTGTATAGAGCATCCTCACCTTTTATTATCTCTATTTATTTTCTTTTTCTGTTTGTGATTTATATTTTTATTTTTATACTACAATAATGTATTTATCCATACAAAATATATCCTATGATTAAAATGGATAATACATGATAGTATAACAAACACTTATTTTTATTCCCATGAATAACATTGTAAGTGTTTTTGTGTGACATGATATTGTTTTTCATCACATGTGTAACTATTGATAAGGGTTTTATCTTGTCTTGAGATAGAACACCTTTCTTAATTCCTATATGTGTTTTATGATATTATTTTCCAATATTTCAATCATTCAATTGTATATGTTATTAAAATCTAAAAAACATTACTTTGATAGTTATTCTTAATTTTTTTATTATATAAAATGTTCAATTAAGTAATTTAGTTTCATATGTTATAGTTATTTCAATTATGACATTAACTGATCCTTAATTCTATTTTGAGATATGCAGTCTAATTTAATATAAATAAAAATTACCAAACACTGATAAAACTAAATGATGTGATCCAAGTAATGTAGCTGTTGAAAATAACTTTCAATCCATTAATTCATTATTCGATGCCTTAATATATGAATAATTTAATATAATTTCATTATTTAAAACTACATTTGGAACTTGGTATACTCTGGTAATTTCTCATGAAGTAACCTAAAATGTCTATGAAATGTATTTTAATACTTATAATATTAAATATATTATTCTTTCATGATGAAACCTGATGAACCAATTTTTTATATGTTTCTATAGTTTCATGAGATAGTGAATATGATGAATTCACTAAGAAAATCTGTTTATGACAATGACCAATGGATGTCCCTATTGATATGTTTACTAGATAGATGTAGAGGAACTTATATCTCAATCTGATATTCATGTGATACAAGTATATTTTAAGTTAATGATAGGATATGAAATATCAATTAGTACAAATATTAACTCAATATATATATAGAAGAAGAGTATGATAAAATTTGGATATCAATAACTTTAAAATATTTCTGTCTTAAATATAAAATGAATGGCCAAATAAGGTAACCCATGTGGTATAGATTCATCTTCAGAAAATTATAAAAAAATGGCTCACATATACTGAAAATTTCATAAATTTTACATGAAGAATAAATTATTCATTATGTAAAACTATTTATGGAAGTGTGATAATAGAGGTAATTAGAGAAAATATTGGAAAAATAAGATGATACTACAAATGAGATAGTATGTGATGTTTGAAAGAGAAGAGGTCATTCCAAAACTAACTATCATAATAAAAAATTTATGAGAAATAATAATGAAAAGGATAATAGGTTTAATAAATCTATGAAATAAACATGGAGTGGTTTAGAAGATAGCTCAAGATAATCAGAATCACGTTGAGATGATAATCATGATAGAACCGAATATGTGTTTTATGAAAAACACATATAAGGTATCTAGTATTTTTAGTACATATTCTATTCATAATTATAATCATTCTGGATATGAAATCAATGAGTAAAACATTTATAAAGAATTTTTTTTTAATATTTTAATATTTTGGTGGATACGTTCAATGAACTTAATAAAAAATATAAAATTTTTAAGATGAAGTGTGACATGTATGCTCACTTTAAAACATAACTTATTATAGAAAAGGGAAAAAATAATCAATTACTAAAAGAGAATAATTATTTTAAATATAAAAATTATAAATTAAAAAAATATTTTGAGAGATTTAACAATGGAAGAAATACTCTTACCAAAATTATTGGAAATAAAAAAACCTAATTATAGTAATGGAATAAGCTATCTGCCTAGACAAATACGGATTAATAAAAATAATTTTATTCCTAGAACCATCTCCACTAAAGTTATTAATAATATTTATTCTATAGAACCAAATAATTTTTTTATTTATGAATGTAAAATATATTTTTATATGAATCCTATGAGGAAATTATGGATTCTTGAAGATTTGATTACTGAAATTTCTGGGTCGAATATAATATGGGTACCTATGTCATTTTTGGTTTAAAAATACATTATAAGAAACCTTCTTAAATGGTTCCTATAAAATGTTATGGTATATGAACAATAGATACAATAGAGACATGACTAGTGGATATTCATATTTCAAGAAATTATTAATTATATATTGTGAACATGACATTTTTGGGAGACAATTCTAAAATAAAATTAATTGGACTCGGTCAAATCCTCAATTCTAATAATTTCTTAATTTCCCAAGAATTATTTGTTGACAGAATAAATTATTATTTGCATATCGTATCATTGCTATGTGATGATGTATTTCATAGTAAATTTAAAATTAATTCCTATAATTTTTATGATTATAAAAATTATTTATTTATCCCTTGTTTAAGGAATGATAACATTTACACTTTTAATTTATATTCTCTATTGTTTCAAAAAATATCTTATCTAAGTGAATTTCATAAAGTGAATTGGCTTTGGCGTAGATACTAATCCCTAGAAATATTCACTCACATATAAAGATACATAGGAAAGGGTTAGTAGAGGACCTTACATAACTAGAATTCTAAAATGATAATGTCTATAACCCATGTTAAAACGTGGTACAACAAAAATTTATTTTAAATCAAAGAAATAATTTTCATCATATAACACTAGAGTTATTTCATGTGAAATTTTTAGACAATATAGAGTTTCAATCTTGTGTATGTTCTTATAGTTTACATTTATAGATTTAATTTCGTATTCTATGCAGCTCACAAAAGTGATGCATTTTCCAATTTTACTAAGTAGTCAAAAACTTTTTAAAATCATAGTGGATATATAATTAAGTCATTAATAAGTGATGATGGACATGAGTATGAAAATAATGAAATTTAATATTTTTATTCACAAAATGGATATAATTATATCTTTTATTCTCAATGTATTTCATAGTATAATAGTGTAGCTTAAATGAGAAATAAAATCCTTCATGAAATTTCATAGAATAGTCTAGATGAGTATGATTGACCTGTCTACTTTTGGGAAGAATCTATGAATACATATTTTTACATTAGTACTACAGTTTTAATTATAATTATCTTAAAAAGTAACCCTTATGAATTATGGAATGGAAGAAACCAAAAGTATAATTAATTTAGAGTTTTAGGCTGAAAAGTATATATTTTCAATACAAACAATAATAATAAAAAAATTTCAACCAAGAGTTATGAAATAATTTTAATAGATATTAAAATTATAATATGTCATATAGGGTTTTTGATAAAAGGATGATTATTATAGAGGAATCTATAGATGTCAATTTTTTTGACATATATTCACAGGACCCTACGATCCATTTAGAGAATCATGAAGATGTTATGTAAAATCTGAATATAAATACCAAACCTTATGATAGTTCTATGAAACAAGTAGAATAATCATAAACTTATAAGGAAAAAAATGAACCTATACCTGTAAAGGATAATGATATATCTGAAACTTATTTTACTAGAACTATTATATCTCATAGATAACATCCCATAGATATTGTATTTGGAGACCTATATTGAGGGATACAGACTAGATATTCTCATAGAAATTAGTTTGAACATTAAACTTTATTTTCAAATATGTAACTGAAGAACCTCAATGATTAAATTATTGATGAATTATAGGTAATGGAAATTTAATAAGTACACAATGAATTTGAATGAAATAATTTTTGAGAACTAGTATACTAGCCTAAATACACTATAATCAATTTCACTAAATGGGTGTTTAGTAAAAGGTCTATCAATCAGTAACTTTTTATAGAAATAAATATAGATTTGTTTCATAGGGATATAATATGGAAGAGGGTATTAAATATGTGGAACCCTATTCACTGGTTGCTATAGATGAATCCATTAGAATGTTTCGTTCATATAAATCACATTTGGATTTCAAATAATATAAAATATATATCATGAGTTCATTTTTAAATGGTTATATTATTGAGGACATTTTTTAAACAATCCCAATGATTTAAAAATCCTTTTTTTTTGTAAATCATGTTATCATATTAACAATAGAATTAAATATTTTAATGTAAGTTCCTAGACAATGGTATTATATGATCATATATTTTCAAATTTACAATAGTTTTACTAAACGTATAAAATACCCTACATTATTTATTAAAATAATTTCAAAGGATGTTTTAGTTTTAAAAATTTATTTTTGTGACATCATTTCGGGATCTTCAAAAAATTATTTATGTAATGAATTTTAAAAAACTATTGAAATGTTAATTTTAATTGAGTTTAATGGGTGACCATAAATTATTTCTTGGTTTTCAAATTTATCAAAATAAATTTGGAATTATTTTAAATTTAAAAAATAAACCAAATATTTATAATGTTTTTTGGTATGGATAGTGGTAAAGTTAAAGAGACTCCCATGCATACTAACTACAAGTTGGATCTTGGTGAAGCTAATAAATACATTGATCAAACCAATTATAGAGGTATGATTCAAATATTACTATACTTACCTACTAGCTAACATGATATTATATTTAGAAAATGTATGTGTGCCGATTTTCAGGAAAATCCAAAAATACTATAATTTATTTGATGGAAATATAAACATTAAATACCTCAAGTATAGAAATAGTTTAGGATTTTTCAATCCTATATGAAACAAATTATATTTAGTGAGTTATTGAAAATAAAATTTTTGTAGTTTTTAGACAGATTAATAAGGTACCTTTAGAACATGTCACTTTTTGGCCATGTCACTAGTATCATGGTTGAGTAAAAAGAAATTTTTTTCTTAAATTTCCATTACTAATGCTAAATATATTTTTTAGGATGTTTATTAGGAAGAAACACAATTTATGAGATTATGGATATCAATTTAGGAATATACCTATATGTTTTGTTAATATAAATGAAAAAATATATCTAAGAAACCATTATCTCATTCTAGGTAAACCCTTGTGGTCATAAGACATAACATTTTTTATATAATTTCCAAAATGTGATAAAACTCTTTATTTCATCAGAATTTTACATGTTCAAACTATTATATTCACAAAGTACATTAATTATAAAAGATTAAGATATTTCAGACAACAAATAAAAATAATAAACATTTATTACTTTTATATCTTTGGTGTTACCTTTTTTGAGTAATCCACCATTAGCAGATCCACTATTGGATGGTTGAATTTTGGAATATACAAAATTAGATGATTGGCTGTTGGAAGATCTATCTTTGGATGATTGACTCTTGGAATATCTATTTTAGGATGATCGACCTATAAATGATCCACCATTTGATGATTGATTGTTGGATGATCCACAATATGGAGATCTACCATTGAGTGATCCAACACTGGTGATATACAATAGAAAGATATATCATTCAAGTATCTACTATTGACTCATCTACCAATAGAGTGGTTCTGTTTTATCTATTATCATTTCTATTACCTACATTTAATATTTTTTTAATGTGTATTATTATTATATTTTAAAATTCTAAATCTATAAATAATAAAATTGAATTCAATTAGATTTTATGTAACCTTTCACTCAATCATCCCTTCTAACATTTCATATTCTGTTCTCAAAATAAATTTAGCATTCCTTAGGCTTGGCCTTGAACCTTGGATTCAGTATAATGATAAGAGTGATGTGTGATTCTATGTCGCATCCTAAAGGATAGCTTATTGTGAATAATTATTGTGGGGAATCCAGATTCACTAATTCCATTAATATGAAGAACCATCAAAACATGATTCTAGTTTTTGTTTCTGAAAAAGTGATAGATTTAGAATAATTTAATTCTAGTTAGTTGTTAGTTCATAAATTAATCCCAAACCATGAATGGATGGATTACATTTAGGGAATGATCTACCAATCATTCCAAGGTAGGTTCAGTAGTTTTATATATATTCATAGTATGTTTTTAGTGAATAGAAAGATATCATTTTAAAAATTATTAATGAAAAAAGGTAGTCTATCATTAAAAAAGCGGTCCAGATGTCTCGACATACATCAAAAAAGTAATTTTGATGATTTTCAAGGTTCCATTCCCACTTATAGTTATTTCATCATACACAAGAAAGCCCTTCTAGAGTAAACTAGAAATGGTGTAGTGTGAAGATTATATGTTTTTGATATAGATGGAGAGTGTGCACTCTAATTCATGGTTATCCAACTAATTATTTTTATTAGGAAATGGTATTTTAGAACCACGATTTACCACGATGTTTTTATCTCATTCATTTTAAAAAATTCATATAGGATAAATATATATAGACATCTAATGGTCCACATTATAGAGATGAGTAAGATCTCATCAGGATATAGTTACCTCATTTATCCTAACCTAAGTTCATCTATATTTGAAGACAAGGGATTAGTGGATGAAGAAGTAGAATTAATTATCAGTTTTTATGTTTTTGGTTCAAGTCAATTGACATGAAGAATGATGAAGGTAAACAAGAACACATGGTTAAAGAAACAGGATTAAAATGTTTATATTATTTTAAAAAAATTCAACCCTATGTGACACCCCATTATGAATATGTATTTGGTTGATCTGGGAGTGGAGCTGGGCAAAGATGTTTTTTATTCATGTGATGAAGAAGTGGAGGAAGAGGAAGCTGGACTTGGAGAAGTGTCAGTTTAATCTTCATTGAAGGAAATATGTGAACTTTATATGGTCGAGATCCCCTATAATTCTTATGGATATGCTAGTGCTCTTTATCTATTCCAACTAGAGATATTTGTTTACATGAAAGAGAAGAAAGGGAGACTGAAGTCTCAAATGATGAAGAAGTCTGAGTTATTATGAGATCTCAAAATAATAATTTTATTTTTCTGATGAAACTGATGGATCTATAAATAGAAATTATGGTGGATATTAGATCACTAATGGTTGTGTTAGTAATGGAGATTATGGGAAGGGAGAATAGTGTAATCTCTCTATTGGTACTTCTTCCTTAGGTAAGAATATTGATGATGTGAGTGGTTCCGAGGTTCAAATATTTTCTGATGTCCCTAATAGAGATCGTCCAAGAGAACCTGTTGGTTGGTAGGAATCCCTAGTATCCTCTATTCATATATTGGTTCATATAGATGAGACATTTTTTTGAGCCACAACTGAGGATGAGGCACAAAAAAGGGGAATCCATCTCTTGGTTTCAAGCTAATGTTAATATTATACCCTAATTCTAATTGTGAAGGTAATGGTAATAGTGATGATGATGACCATGAAAGTCTACCTGATCATTAAGGCTAATCCATACATGTTGATGGAAAATATCATATGGAATTTTGGTGAAACATATAGATGATCATGGTCCATTGGAAGCCTTTCCTTTTGATTTTCCATATATTGGATCCGTAATTATAGAGGATTATTTACCTCAACCTGATTAGAATCAATATACTATAGCTTTGACGTCTATACCATATGACTATGTTACAAAGAATTATCTGGAGTCATTTATGGTGATAATTCTTTCATATTTTAGCAGAATTCTTAGATCTACACCTCCTCAAGAGGTCAATATCAATGATTCAGATACAAGATATTTATTTGAATTCATAATCACTTAAATTCAGCATAAAATTATCTTAATATTCAAGGATTGGAGATAAATAATAGGTGGTTGTACAATGAGATGGAAGAAGTTAAGTCCATAATAGAATAAATGAGAAGAATATTTGTTTTAGGCCATACATCTCTTCTAGAGGGGTTGTAAACCATACACACTACTAGTTTTTCTAATTCAACTACTTGAATAACTATATAATTAGTCGATACCAATATTTTCTGATCCATTATTAGGAAATAGATGAATCATATCATGGGTGATTATTTTACTATACATCAAGATGAGATTAGGAAGATCATGTCACATTATAAAAAATCTATAAAATAGTTAGGGAATGTTTGAACGATTCTAGAAGTTTTAGGGAGACTCTAATAAAACCTATTAAGTATTAACTTTCCTAGATTTATAAAATGAATGACCAAAAATATCATTTTATTTTTCTTTATGAAAATATAAGTATGCATCATGATACTAGGGAATTCATGGAATAGGTGATTCATATCAATGTTTTAGCTCCTATGCTCATGATTTTTATGGATGAATAGACTGATTTATTCCTAGCAATGGAGCATTTGGGAAACATCATTATGGATTTTGATGAGTTTATCAACCCAGTTTTTTATGTCTCTTGGGATGTTGTGGTGTAACACAAATCAAAATATATGTATTATATTACTTCTCCACCATCTTTTGGAATTTTTCATCCATAGTTTCATCATTTTTTAATGACTTCAATTGAAGCAATTTGACATCTCATGCAATTTTCAACTATGAGACTCCTCAAACTAATTTTTCACGCTCATCCTCTACCTCGATTCCTCCAGTTTCTAGAAAAGGGAAAGTCTTTATGGATCCTTCCACTCATTGAGATAAGATTGGTTTTGATTAACATTATTTTTTATAGGGATTCTATTTTTTCATATTTTACATTTTTTATATCAATCTATTATTTTAATATTAATGAAAACAATCTGTGATTTATATTTTCATTATTTTAATTTATTTTTTTATTATTTCTATATGCATATTATAATTCTTAAAAGGGGATTAATTTTGGATGGTATTTAATATTGTAAATATACTTTAGGTATATCTAATTCAATGGATAATTTAGTGTATCACATTATTAATTTAAGATATTAATCATGTCATTATTTATATCCATACACACTTATGTAGTCTTTTTTTTATACATGGTTATAAAATTCCATGATTTATTATCATCAAAAGGGGGTAGTTTTTGGAACCTCCCTATTATTTTTCTAAAAAATTATCATTATTATGTTTCAAATAAGTTTAATATTTTATGAAAGTAAATCATTTTCCTTGAAACATTACAAAACAAATTTGTTAAAGTACAGATCTATTAGTGGATCATATATAACAAAAATTAGTTTAAAAAGATCTACCATTGGGTTTGATGATCTAATGTAAGTTCAATTAGACCTACCAGTGGACTTGATTTACTATGAGATTCTACCTATAATGGATCTACTATTGATGAAATCTATCTATATTTTAGAAGTTCTATTGTTCCTTTAACATGATCTACCAGTGAACTACATCTATTATTGGAGTATCTACTACTAGAGTTGATCTACCACCAGAGTTGATCTAAAACTAGATTTGATCCACCTCCATAGTTGATATACCACCAAATTTGATCTACCTCCAAATATAATCTACCACCAGTGTTGATCAACCAAAATATAGATATATCATTAGACTAGATCTACCACTAGTGACGATCCACCACCAGTATGCTAACATTTTTTTCTCTGGAAATAATTTGAATTTAATTATTATAATTGATAGTTTATGGATTTTTGGAAAAAACCAAACTAGTTACCCTATTAACCCAATAACTGAGCTGGCCCTGACATATCCTGAAGGGAGTTCCTAATCCTTATGGGTTGGTGACAAGCACCTCGAATAAAAAAAACTAAATGTGGGAACAATTTTTACACTAATAATATATAAGTAAACGAAACAATATAAGATAAATATCAAAAGAAACTCCATTGGGAGTAATGTACTAGAATTGAAAAAGGAATAACCTCCCAAGTACCACAACCAAGTTCAAGAAAACATTAAAAAATTCCCATGTCCCAACTCAGAATCAATGCACCAAGTCCATCATTCAACACCTCTATCAACCTAAAAGATATCCCTTTCCCTTGATCGAACCTCGAAGAAAATAATATATAAAAACCCAAAGGCACAAGTTTGGTTTGTGGAAAAACATATTAGTATTTCACCAAATATTCCATAACAATTTTCCAGTATCAAATTAAACATGAAAGTGATTTCAATTTATAACAAATAGTTTGTCATATCAAAATAATAATTAAAATAATTCACAATTTTCTCTCCCAAATATGGAAATACTTTATCAATTCATGATAGAAATATCAAATGATGGAAATATATTTCAAGAGATGGAATTTTCCGTTAAACTAATGGTGAATTATGAAAATGTAATTTCTCACAAAATGGCATAAATAAACACTTTTATATAAAACTGTTTTTATAAATTCACAAGGCATTTAAAACACTTTACAAAAATGGAATATATATATATATATATATACAATTCAAATAAATATAGTGTGACCTAAATGTTCATATTCTAAATTGGTACAATATTTCCAGGCTATAGGGGCCTGACACTATGAAATGAAAAATATGTACAGAAAACACTTTGGGACTAAGGAAAAGGGGACTCATCACTGTCACATATTGAATGTGATGTGCTGATATGAGGTTTTAGAACATTTTGAATCATAATGTGCCACCCAAAATAACCCACTAACAACAAAATTATTTCATGTAATCTAATAAAAAACAACAATGAGAAATTTTTTGTAAGACTGCTTAAGATAAAATTAACTCCCATTCGCCATTTCAAAAAGAGAATTTCCCATTAAAAACCATAACGAGTTTTTAATAAAAAGCATTCCTTTTGAAAAGGAGGAAACTGCTACGTTTCCATGCAAACCATTATTAAGATTTTTTTTTTCACAAATAAGGATTTGAAATAAATTCCCCATTCCAATTCAAAATCTAAATGCACAATTAAATTCAACAATTTAATTTTTCAAAAAAATTTCATCAATTTCACAATGAAACACCCAATTCATTGGAATTGGGGTTTTTAAAAATTTTATATCAAAATTTTTCTATATTTAAATCCATAAATCAAATTTAATCAATTTAAATTTAATAGATAAATTAAATTAAAATTTTTAATTCTCGACAATTTCCATAAAACACTCTCCAATTCAGTGGAATTAGTGGGTTTCCAATTTCATGCTTAAAAACAATTTTTCTCCAAAAACCCCAATCCAATGGAATTGTGTTTTTAATTAAACCATTGAAATATATTTAACCAAAATAAAAATATATACATTTAAATCATTAATTTAATTTAAAAAATAAATTTAGTGGTAAGATAATTTAGGCTTCAAGACGGAGAAAACTACCTTGGTGGTGCTAGATCTTGAAGTGTGAAACCCTAATCTGGATTTTATGAGGAAGAAAAATACAATGGAATCTAAGGAAAGAAGGATAAAAACTAGTTTTAAATCCAAAAAAGTGGGTATTAGATCCAAAATAAAACATAATTATCCAAGGAACCCAATGGAGAAAGTGAGAGATCATGAGAGATCAAGAACTAGAGTAGGAAACTAACCAAAAAGAGATCATAGGGCATTCCTCTAGCTTTGGATCTCTTCCGGGAGGGATCAAAGGTTCCAATATTTGTCCTTGGAAGATCTAAGGAAGGGAGAAATGAGTTTGGAATGAATGTGGAATGTCTGGTACTATAAAATATTGTTTATTAATTTTTAATTAAAAACATGATTAGTGAAAAACAAGTCTGCATGTTTTACTTGTATGTGGCTTATGGTTTAGTTAAACCATGCACAAGACATGTTCTAGTTATAAATGGGTCAGAAAATTTCTCTACAGAGGGAACATGGTTTTTTAAACTGTGCATAGTCCATGAAAATCCCACTATAAAATTTCCACCATTTTTCTGTAGCATGGAACATGGTTTAGCAAAAGATGCACCAGCCAAGAGTAAGCCATGAAGTTTCCCAAAAACATCCCAAAATGTTAAACTATTAACCAAAGAAACCCAAAAAAAGCCACCCAAATCATGCTCAAAAGGAGTGGTTTATGAATTACTAAAAACTATAATGGTATGTTACAACCTCCCCACCATAGAAACTTTCTGTCCCTAGAAAGCCTATGATGAAGCTTCCATGCCAAAAAGATGAGGCCACTTCCCTATCCTTAGTGCATCCATCTCAAAAGGATCATGATTATTAGAACCATGATTTCAAATCACACACACAAATGATATCTTTATCCCATGAAATACCTTGGTTTTAGAATCAACTATCCTGATTGGCTATTCAATTATAGATAAATTAGGCTTAACTTCATGATCATGCCAACTCCGAATATGAGATAGATTAAAGAGATACTTTCATATCTGTGATACATGGAACATGTTTTGTATCAATTTCAACTGCAATGGAATATCTAAATGATAAGAAACTTTTCTCACTTGATCAAAAACCTCAATATGTCCCACAAAATGAGGAGAAAGCTTCACTTTCCTCCCACACCATCACTGAACCAACCACAGTCAAAATTTCATGAACACCAGATCACCAACTCCAAAGGTTTATGAGGATGATCAACATAAGACTTATATAGGATCCATTCAATCATAATTCTCTAAAAAATCAACCAAATCTTCATTGTCATCTCTCATACCTAGTTTGGTCTAACCAAGGAACTTTCACCAATATCCGACCAACACAATATAGATTTACAAGGTTGGCCATAAAAGGCCCCAAAAGGATCCATCCTGATCATGGGATAGTAAGTATAGTTATAAAAAAACTCAACCACCTCGAAATGATCATCCCATGATCCACCAAAGATGAGAACACAAGTGCGAAGCATTTCCTATAGAATTTTATATCTCTTCATGTATGGCTATCCTACTGCAGATGGTATTCCATATTCAAATGAATGTGCAAACCCAAGGCCTCTTGATGAACTCTTCAAAAGTGAGAAGTGAACTGGTGATCCCTACCTATGACTATAGCTGATGGAAATATATAAAAATGAAAAATATATTTAACATAGATATTTACCAACTTCTCAACTTTTGTTGTATCATTAATGGGTATAAAGTGACATGATTTGATCATCCTATCGATCAAAACCAATATCAAATTATTCTTTATCTAGTAATGTGGAATCCAAACCACAAAGTGTATAGATATCTCATCCCAATTAATTTTAGGAATTGGAAGTGAGTGAAGAAAACATTAGGGTTTCTAGTGCACAACCTTAATCTTCTGGCTTGTATAATAATGAGGAACACACTTAGCAATTCCCCACCTCTTACATGAACACCAGAACTACCGATGCATTTTTATATATAATCTTTATGGTTCCCCAGTTAATTTCACAATAGGAACTATGAATCTACCATAGGACGTAATTCCTTATCGAATACGGTACAACCAAATGTTCCTGATAGCTTATATGGTCCTATTTGTAAATTGAACACTTGGAAACTATCTCCCCACCATATAAAGAGTATCTAATGCTATAGAAATCATCATAAATCTGTAGTTCCTCTAGAGTCAATTAAAGAAGAGTATATTTCAACTGAACATTGGAAAATTAAACATCATCCCTATTATCCTGAACTGCAGTATGCAATTGTACAATGAGAGCCATGAAATTCTACTCTTATGAAGATTATTTTACTGCATGGGTCTAAAGTTTCCTACTCAAAGCATCTACAATGACATTCCCTTTTCTCAAGGTATAGGTGTTGTCAAAATCGAAAGACTGTAGGTATTTAACTCAATGACTCTAGCGATGATTTAAATATTTTTGAGAGATGATACAACTCAGAATCTTTTGGTCTAAAAACATTGTAGTCCTTTCTCTCTAAAGGTAATATTTCAAACTCTTAAGTCCATGCATCACCGATTCAAATTCAAGGTCCCGGGACAAATAATTCTTCTCATGTGGCCTAACCTGATGAGATCCATAAGCAACTACATGATTACCCTACATATGAATGAATCCCAAACCTAAACTTAATGCATCATAGAATACCATGTATCCCTTCCTAACATATGAAAGAGTCAACATCAACACAATTGTCATAAGACGTTTTATCTCAAGAAAATAATTATTCCATTTCTCATCCAAGGAAAACATTATTCTATTCCAAGTTAGTGTAGTCATTGGGGAATCCAACTTTGATAAGTCCTTCATGAAATAGTGACAATATTTATCTAAGCCTAAGAAGCTCATAATCTCAAATAAATTTTGTGGTTTTCCCATGTCGCAATAATTTCACATCCTGAATCCAAAAATCATATTTCAAAAGTTTGGTATAATATTGATGATTTCTTAGAAAAGGTAGAAATTTTATCAGATGATGCACATGACCCCCTTGAACTTAGAGTATACGAGGATTTCATCAATAAATACTAATATGAAAGTATCCATATACTCTTGGAAAATCCTATTAATTAAATCCATGAAAACTATAGGAGAATTGGTTATACCCAAGGGCATTAATAGGAACTCATAATGGACCTACCTACTCTAAAAGGTGGTTTTATGAATCTCATAATTTTTTATTCCTAACTGATGGTAACCAAATCTATGGTGAACCTTTAAAATCCACTTCTCCCCCTTCAACTGAACTAACAAATCATAAATCTTTGGAAACAAATATTTGTTTATTATTGTAACTTTATTGACCTTTAGATAATCAAAAAAAAAGGTCAGAGTGTACCATCAGGTTTTTTATAAAATAGAAAAGGCACCATCCAAGGTGAAACACTCATGCTTATAAATACTTTCTCAAAAAGATCATCCTACTAGGACTTCAGCTCTTTCATTTCAGATGGTTCCGTGCGATAAGAGGGAATATAAACCGGTTGAGTACCATGCATTATGTCAATGGAAAACTCAACCTACCATATAGGTGAAAAAATAGATATGTCAGAAGGAAACAAATTGGAAAACTTGACGAAAACTGGAGGGAGATCACAGATTAGTGATTCCGACTCCATTTCAAAGGAAAACATGAATATCACATTCCCCATCTCTAAATAGGAAGGTCTAACCCTTATCGACCTTATGTCCCATTCTCCTTGAAATACACGAAACACATCACTAGGTGTAGTAAAGGAGACCCATCAAAGATAACAATCAATCTGAGGCTTACTAGAAATGACCCAATCCATAAGAAATATGATGTCATGCGTATTAATTTAGAGAACTAGAAAACTCCATGAAATATCAACATCTAATAGAGATAATACACAATAGGGACTAAGAGTACCCTACTCTCTATTCATACCAAGGGGTGTTGTAATATCCACTTCACAAGATAAAAGATCCACCAGAAGATTAAGTAGATAAACAAAACATGTTAAAATAAATGAATGAGATGCACCAGTATCAAATAAAGTAGTCACTAATGATAAATCTTTAGTAATAGAACCTCTCATAGTCACTAGACCCATATAAACTTCCCCTAGAGACTCTTCCACTATGTGAAGAAGATTTAATCTGGATTCCTATGTCTAGAACCCTTTTTTTGTGAAGAATATGATTTCCCCATAGTTTTTGGAGGAGATGATGATCCCGTTCCACTATGTAGAGTAGAAGAAATATGGAAGAATCAATGACTGTTCTCTAAAATTCCATAAGATCCATAGTTCTTGGGTGCCTTAGTGTAGTCTTGATTTGAATATCCTACCTTTACACACTAGTATCAAACCGAGGTATATCTTCTTGTTACTATAGGAGGTCTATAATGACCTTGTTTTTGAGAAATTCTATGAGAACCATCATGATCCCTCTTTCCCTTGAATGAAATCATATAACATCCCAACCCTTATAATTTTCTTGAGGGGGTGGTGAGATGTTACTTGGCCTTAAGTGACATCACAAGGACACCAAGGGATGGAAATAAAAGCTGAGGGGTTCATTTTCGATTTGGTTGCTGATTTTCCATTTGAAGATAAACAAAAAAAAACCATATCTAAATAAAAAACTGCATGATTCATGATAAAAATGAAATACCACTTAAATATTTCCTTTATATCAAAACCAACCAAAGTGTACCGGAACAGAAGAAAAACTAAGATCAAAGTAAACATTGGAAGAAACACTATTAAAACTCCATAAAAACCACATAATCCCAAATCTCCACTTGCTTCATGCTCTAACTCCATCAAAAAACTGTACTATCATGAAGTTGTACTAAATATGTGTCATACTTTACCTTTACCATATCTAGATAGATGGTATCTACAAAAGCGCTAAATTTCCAAATCAAAGGTGAGTAATAACACTCAGTAGGTTTTTCCGAATGACTTCCGAACTCACAATACTCTGATAGAACAAGCTAGCACAATTTATATAATTTTTTTTATAAAAAAAAATTTATAAAATGTTTTATATCAAAATATAAACCAAATATATAGTAAAATTTTTTCCAAGGAAGGTACATAAACAATTCCTTATATAAATTTACATTATATTTTAGAATTACCATTCTGTGATTCAAAACACACACCCACACATTCATACTTGTTTGTAAGTTCCTTACTAGTGAGAGGTCACTCATCCAATCACCTTGTGACCCACTAACACATGCCCCCGATGTAGGTCACAACTATTATACCCCACTAGTACACGTCCCTTATTCAGGGGCACATCAAACATGAACTCACACAAAAAACCATATATGCTAAAACTATAAAAAAAATTCAAACCATTTCAATAAAACTTAAATTGTATTTGAAAACTTTCCCGAAATCCATTTCAAAAATCCAGAAATTCCATACTTTAAAACAAACATTTTAAAATCCAGAAACCAAGGCACTTTTCACAATGTATTAACATAATTACAGAGCTTCACCAAAACCTAAATCCTCACTAAAGAGGATTAATAACATGATTTTCACTAAAATGTGAAAATCAAAATCTAGAAACCAAAACTTATTTGAAACTAGGACTTTATTATCTAAATAGATTAGTTGAGAGTAATGTATCCTACCTCAATAGTTTTGTGGAAAATGATAAACAACATGAAAACATCCACAAAACTAGGTTAAATCTACAGAAACCTACCTTAGTTCTCTTTAAATATAAAAAACAAGAACAAATGTAAACATATCTCGCAATCAAAACACTAGATCTACCCATAACATGTGTAGATCTATGACACTGAGAAAAGGGAGTGTAATATCTAATAAAAATCATCATCAACCACCAAAAACAAAGGCTTAGAACAATAATCTAGATTTAATGTACCAAGGAACAACTCAGGATCACTTCTAATTTTATGGGGTAGGTTCTCCAACCTTTTAGTTGGAGAAATATTGAGTTAGGTCCATTCTGGTGGGATATAACATTTAGACGGAAAACATGTTATATAAATAATTTGAAGATCTAAAATTTGACCCATGAAGGGATTAGTTTCACCATTTTTCAAACCATGCGCTAACTATGATCCTACCTCTTCCTAAAGGGAGACCTCACATGGTTGGCTCTCACAGCTACCAAACCATGCACCAACCATGCCAAAGCCCAATTTACAACATATGAATAACACATCACAATTTTTCTAGGCTTCTGAATGGTTTGGAAACACCATGAGTAGGCCATGTTCTTTCCCATTAGCCCTTGAATCATTGTGTAGGGTTTCTTATAGGTGTTTTATGGTTTCGTCAAACTGTGCACCCACTTTGAACCTATAAAATATTCCCCAAAACACTACAAAATTTCTCCAAACTCTCCCAATATTCACCCATATAATTTATATACTTAAAAATAATAAATAAATGGAAACTTACCAAAAACAGAGGGTTCTACAACTCATGAAACCATTGGGTAGGAAAGAAACTCTTGATAAACCTAGCATCCCAATGAGGTTCCTTTCAACTATAAGTACTCTATGCAGTACATCAGTATAAGAAGTCATATTTAGTAACAAAACTGGAGAATGAATATCCTGAAGAAGACCCAACTCGATCCTTTGAGCCTTTATCCTCTCATTCAATACTATATTAGGTGTGAAATTCAATAGGTCAACAAAATGGTTTTCATACTTTTTCATAGTCTAATTAACCTTCTCAAGTTTGATGAACTCTGCAGACTTAGGAAAAAACATTTAATCTGGATAGAAGTAGTCGGTGAAATGAACATTGAAGTCTTTACACACTAAGAACTCATGATTCTTTGCCATTACTATTGTGTAACACTATATACTTCTTGTTCCTTCCAACATAAAGGTTGAACACTTTACCTCTATTTCCTTGGGTGTGTCCAAAAACCCAAAAAAAATATCCAATATACTTAACCACTCCTCGTACTCTTGAGGATCATTTGATCCATTTTATGGTTCTAGGTTATTTCAAAGGACCTCTTGAGAAAAAATCATGAGAATGTACATATGAGATTCTATAGCTGGAGTGTGAATGAGGACTGAAGGTGGAACCTATCCGAGATATTGGACAATTCACAAGCTCATGTCATCCAGATTTAGGTCCACCAGAGGATTCACTCGCTAAGGTTTAGGTACAACTATATCCTGGATCAAATTCACACATCTTCTCAGAGTCATAATGCTACAATACATTAACAGAAGACCAGGAAGACATTATATTAACAATAAATAGAGAGATAAAGGAAATTAATCCCAACAAAGAGGCCAAACAAGATTTATATTTCACTATAACTAAATCAAAATATGGAAAATACTAGAACTAAACCACAAGATATCTTTCTCTAACCACTCCTAGTTACTTAAGGTTCTTTTCTAGGATATCTAGTAAGGCACTCAATCTCAATTACCTCATATGTGTGGACAATATTTCACAAATTCATACTAAATTCTTAACAAAAGATCAACCTAGAGATCTGATACCAATTTGTCACGAACCAAACCGAGTACCCTGGTAACCTGATAAATGATCCAACCCTAATATAGCGTCACGGGCATTCCCAATCCCCAAAGACTAGTGACTAGCACTTAGAATCATTAAAACTGAAAGTGGGAATGTTTTGTCCACTAACAGTGTGGATGTAAAAGAAGCAAGACAATGTATATCAAAAGAAACTTTACTAGGAGTAATGTACCCGAAGTAAAAAAGGAATAAAAACCCAATTACCACATCTAAGTGTAAGAAAATAAGAAAAATATCCCATGTACCAACTCAGATGTAACTCACCAAGTCCAAGGTTGAACAACCAGATCCACCTCCAAGATATCCCTTTACCTTGCTCTAACCTAGAAGGAGATAATCTATAAACACCCTAAGGCACAAGTAGGATGAGATCCAAATCCTAGTATTGTTTCACCAATGATTCCATAAAAAGAATCCAATATCAAATTAACTAAGAATATGATTTCAATTTTATAATAAATTGGTTCTCCATATGAAAAAATAATTAAAAAAAATTGATGATTTATTTTTCAAAATATAGAAATAATTTATCCATTCAAGATTCACATTTCAAATGATGGAAATATATTTCGAACAATGTAATTTTACATTCAAAAAAGGGCGATTTAAAAAATGTAACATTTCAAAAAATGGAATAAATAAACACTTTTATGTAAAAGAGTATATATAAATTTACAAGGAATGTAAATTAGTTTACAAAAATGGAATATATATATATATATATATAATTGAAATAAAAACAACTGAGAAACATTATCATAATCCAAATTTGTATGATAGTTCCAGACTATAGGGACTCAAAACTATGAAACAACAAATATGTACATACGCCCCTTTGGGAAAAAGGAAATGGGGACTCATCACCACTTCCAAAGGAATGGGATGTGTGGATACAATATTTTAGTGTGTTTTGAATTGCAAATTACCACCCAAAATAACTCACTAACTACATAAGGATTGTATGATATCTGATACAAAATAGTGTTGTGAAATTTATTTCAAGAATAATTAAGTTACAATTAAATCCCATTATTCATTTCAATATAAAAATTTACATTTAAACCCTATAATGATTATTTAATCAAAAACACACCTTTTCAAAAAAATTGAAACCACTGGGTTTCCATAAAAACCATTATTAAGGAATTTTTTAAAAACAAAAATTTGAAATTAATTCACCATTCCATTTTAAAATCTAAATGAACAATTAAATTCAAAAATTTAAACTTCCAAAAAAATTCCATCTATTTCATAACAAATCCCCCAATTCATTGGAATTTGTTTTTTTCACAAATTTCCTTCAAAAAAACTTCCATAATTAAATCCATCATTTTAATTGAATCAATTTCCATAAATAACATAAATTAAATTAAAGAATTGAAATATCCACAATTTTTATAAACACACCCCAATTCAATTGTATTGGGGACATTTAAATTTCAATAAAAAACATTTTTTTCCAAAAACACATATTCAATGGAATTGGGTTTTTAATCAAACCATTGAAATAAATTTAACAGAAATGAAAAAAATTATTTATCATAAACTGAATTTAAAATATAAATTTGGGGTTAAGATAATTTGGGCATCAAGAAGGAACCACCTACCTTGGAGCCGCTAGATCTTGAAGCATCACACCATAATCAGGATTTGCTGAGGAAGAACAATAAATGTGGAATTTGGGGAAAAGAGGATGAAATATTGGTTTATAACACCAAAAATTGGTTATTAGACCCACAAAATAAACAAAGGTATCTAGGGAACCCTACAGAGAAAGAGAGATATCTTAGGTGATCAAGAATGAGAGGAGGGAACTAAGTAAGAGGAGATCTAAGGGCCATCCTCTAGTTTAATATCAATTATGAAAGGGATATAATGGGGAAATAATCATTATTGTGAGATATGAGGAAGGGAGAAATGATTTTGGGTCGATGGGGGTCTACCTGGGACCTAAAAATACGGTTTTGTAATTTTTAATTTAAAATAAAATTAGTGAAAAACATGTCGGCAATGTATCTTGGGATGAGGTACACCATTTTGTTAAACCGTGTGCAATCTATAATTCATTTTAAAATGGGTCATACAATTTCTATATAAAGGGATCATTGTTTGGTAAACTATGCACAATCCATGTGAATGTCACTATCCAATTTCTTCCATTTTTCTGTAGCAGGGAACACAGTTTGGTAGACCGTACTCTAGTAGTGCCAAATCTTGTACTATCCTAGAAACATCCAAATACCTTAAAAGTTTACCAAAATAAAACCAAACATAACCAAACTGAAGAAATATAAAAAAATAGGGGTTTATGAATACCTACAAATAGTAATATGATGTTAAAGAATTTAGTAAGGCCATCCACACCTATATTTAAGAATCATTACTGCCAAACCACTCCATTGATGTATTGAAGACAATGTCTCACCTATTTAATTAGGTCCTAATTCAAGGATCCATGATATTATAATTATTTTTATTCAATATATAATTGGTCCTTGTGTGTTAAAAATTATTCATAACTCATTCATGTGCTAGTGATAAAAAACTAGTTAGGAAATAATATTTCCAATAGAAATGTTATATACTTTTCTTATGAAAATAAAATGACCTATGCGTGAAGGATTTTGGATTTTATATAGATTGAAAATAGAAGTATTTTTCAGTCCTCCATGACACTTTGGTTTTCTATACATTTAGAGAAACCTATTCAAGATCCACCCCCAATATATATTCAAGGACATCTTAACATATAACTCTATTCAGATCATGCAACATCACTTTTTCCTATCTCTACATTTTTTATTTTTCTATATATTATTTATCTTTTTTGATGTGTATTTAATTACACTGTTTATCTATACACAATGTCTCCTATTATTAGACTAGAGAATATATGATATTCTCTGAATCTCTTTTATTTCTAATCCCACAAATAACTTTGAAAGTGGTCATGCATAACCTGATATTGTTTTTCTTCTCATTTATAATGGGGGAAGATGCTTTGAGTTTGAAAAACCCTATGTTATATATAAAGTGTTTGATTATGTAATTTAGTTTCAAAAGATAATGTTATTTCTCGTAAGGATTTAACTAGTCCTTAATCCCATTTTGATGAATTATTTGAAGGAAACAACTTTTATAATTATATTATTTTTATTAACTAGGTGTTTTTATTAATTTGGAGGATTTATGGTTTAATTCTTTTTTAAGATTGAAATTTATATTGGGAACTCAACAATCCCCTCCAGAGTTACCTACTTTGACCAATGGATATGTTAACTGTTATTATTATTTCTTGAATAAATTTAATGTATATTGGTGTGATGAGATTCAGTTACATGAGAGGATTAATATTTTTATTCCCTATTATGATTGAATAAATTAATGATTGGAAAAGATATATACCCTAAAGATGTGATTATTCTGGTGGAAGTGTTTGGGAAATAAAATTCCATTCATAGATTGTTGAGATGTGTGATTTCCTATGGGAAATTATCCGTAGGGTATGGTTAAACATGTATAATAGTTATTCTATTATTATTAAATTCATATTTCTATTTTTTCATGTTTTTATACGAAATGTGACAATGAGACCATACTACAATGGGATGGTTCAAATTGTCTTTGATATTGGATATAAGGATTTCCCATCATATTTATTATCTAGTGACATTTAATAGTGGGACCCTATATTCAATGATATAGAATTGTTTAGGAGCTTTTAAAACACCCGACACTTAATAATCACGAATCATTTTTGGCATGATAAAACAACCTTACTTCCATCATTGTGTATAGGTAGAAAAGATGCAAGACAATTAACTATGTATTTTCATGTTGTGTTTGAGAATTATTATTTTACATGACTCTGATTCATCTTATATGGGTTGAGATACGGCATGAAACCCTACACAGAGTCCTCAGGTATGTGCTAGTATTGTGGCTTGAGGGAGACTCATTTTTTGTACATACTGAAGCAGGTATAGTCGAGTATTCTAGTTGGATATTTAAAATAGGATAACCAAATGTGTATACTTATAGGGTATGTTTTTTTTATTTTCCTCATTTATATGAATGTGTATCACCACATATATTATGAAATATATATTAGTTCCCAGAGATATATATTTCTCACACTATATACAGGCATCATTATATACATGAAAAAAATATATCTTTTGTACAGTTTTGACCATAGGATGTGTAGTGCATTGGGATAGAGTAGTGTAAAAGGGATTTTAAGTTCAGTATAGGTAATATAATTATATCCTCTTAGTGCATTTATTTCAATGGATTATTTTTTATATGATCATTCTAGTGTCGGTAAGTTATGATTTATGATTTATGACTACATTAGTAACTTCTTATAGCATAGAGATATTTTTTATTATGAGTACATTGATGATATATTGTAGATGATTTTTGGTTATATTTTTTTCCATGGTTATGGTATTGAAGGAATTTTCTAAAGATTATATTTATTTTCTCTATGTTAATCTAAAAATGTTGGTGTACTAGGTGGAACAAAAAATCTCCCATGATATAGTAATCTGATTACTATAGAGTTAATAGTGTCAAGGAATTACAATAAAATCCTCTATTTTAGGTCCATAAATTTTTGAGATTAAACTATTTTAAATCTATCTTAATAATAATTTTCATTGTATATGTTCTAATACACATCCGTTGATAAATCATCAATCTTTTTTCCTTACACCAATAAAGCTATCAAATTCTTCATTGGATATTATAGCATAAACACCCATAAATACAAAAACATTTGTTATATAACATTATTTTTAATATAAAATTTATTAATAATTTTAAATATTATAAATCCTTAATTGAAGCATCACCCAATAATTCCATGATATATTTCATATAGAAATATCTTGTGATGTCAGTGATCATGAATTAACCCCTATAGTCATAATATCTATTGAATAAGTATCTCTAAGAAAACTATTTATAAACTATACATTAGTCAAAGATACCAGAGATTTTATTATGTAATCATTTTTAGATTCACCTTCATACTCACCTCACAATATATCTTAGGATTAATTACTATTCTAAATCAAATAAAATGTTATCAAATAAAGAAAAGTCTAATCCATACTAATTACACACACTAAACAATAAAATATTATCTTCAAAAATTATATTGGTCCATGTTATTTATATAACTAGAAAATTTTATTTAAGAAAACATTAATTTTATTCTTAATCATTTTTTATTAATCCAATTATTCCCCATAAAAACATTATAAAAATTACATTATCCCATATTATCATATATATCATGAGATTATATTGAAAACGTTATTCTCTAATACATGTTATCATTCCACTACATGATAATATCAATAAATATCTCTTATATCATAAAAAATAAAACCCATTGAAATGAAATATAATATTTATCATACAAAACCAAAAAAATATTCATCATTCCTTTTTAACCTAAATTTATACTATAAATTTATTATAAATGAACCTATAATATTTTTTACATCATTTTTGACTAACCTTTATCCATTCTAAAATTTTCTCAAAATTATAGGGTAATAAAAACAAATAAATTAATCAATAGAATTTTCAAATATCCAACCTCTAAATATCCTTGTACGTGAGTTGAATAAAAACAAAGACTCTTTCATGTCCTCCAATTTCTAATTCATAGTAGTAGAAAATAGAACCAAAAATCACAATTATTTAGTAAAAAATTTTATAACATTCAATAATTATCTAATTTTTTATATAAAAAATTTATTCCTGAAATAAATAATATTATATTATTTGGGAAAAAATAAATAATAAATGAAAAATAATATATACATAATTAGTTAAACCATAATCTAGATATTTATATAAACGTATAGTCCATTTTTACTCAATAATATTCATCATTTTAATTATATTTTATATGTAAATAATGAGGTGATATAATGAATTTATAGGTACCAATAAACATGGTATCATTTTTATAATGATGAATCCATATAACATTAATTAAAATATATTATAATGAAAAATATATTAATGAAATTACAATATATGAAATAGTTGACATAAAAGTAATACACTATAAGTATAACATAATAAAATGTGGTCAAAATACCTCATAAAATAAAACTAACTTCCAATGAAAATGTAATATAATAAATTCAAGGAGAAGGTTACCCACCAATTCCATGTTATCATAATAAAAAAATATACATTATATAATGTGATATTAAACATTACCCAATGAATTTTGATGAATATAATTTTTACCATCTACGCATATCATGATATATCATTTAATAACAGAATTATATATATGATACATTCCATAAAATATTATATCATGTATATAATCATGATTATCATATAGAATAGGGATGAGGTTATCAATATAGTAAATCACAAATCAATGTTTGATTATTATATCTAGTTTAATACAGATCATTTTAATAGAGAAACATATATTAATCGATCATAAAATATTATATAGGATTATGCATCCAAAATGAACATAAAAATGATTATTAACGTGTTAATTCATTGTATTAGAATTAAAAAATAATCCTAGAATATCAATCCTAAATGGTATTTTATGGAGGATCAAAATGATATGCAATCATTCCAAAGTGATATATTTATTCCATATGACCCCCAGAAACAAAAAACAATAATGAAATTAATATAAATAAAAATGAAAATTTAACATCCCTCGACATGGAGTGTAATATAATAGCACAAATACACACATATAGGATAGAAACAACTATCCTGAGATTAAAAGGTACATTACTGATCACACTATATTGAAAAAGTTTTTAGTGAATCAAATGTAATATGATAATTTTATAAAATTTATTAATAATAATGATTAAATGATTCTAAATATGGAATAATTTACTCAAAATATATAATAATAAATAAAACATAATATGATAGATATGAGAAGAAATGAAACATTTTATAACTTAGAAAATACAAAATCAAAGATCATATTAACAATATAGCATATATGTAACTCAAAACCCATGAATACCACATATTCTATTGCTTTATTACTCAACCTATAGTGTATCATGAAATAACTTAATCATATATCAAACTAAAAAACGGATGAAGAGAATAAATGGTACATACACACCATATAGTTTATATAGTGTTAAAACCTTTTCCTAGTAGTATGATACCATGAATTAATGAATATTACTTAATAATACAATCTCAAAACTATTGTTTGAAATTGAATTTGAAAAATACATTCATTAGATTTATCAGAAGTAAATTCCCAAAATCAAAATTTCAAGTCTTCTCAAAACCATATTTTATTTTTTAAATACATGAAATATTGTGTTATATATTAATAATGATCTATAAAATCACATAACATCAAATAAAATTAAAAATAATAAATAAATTAATAATATAATGGTTTTAATCCTAATATAATCTCAATACTTGAACAAAGTAATTTAAATCATGAATAATGTATAAATTAAATGGTTATACAACCAAGTATAATAACCTAAATATAATCAACTAAATCTAGTATATTTTTGAAAATCATCCTTATAACCATAGATAATCTAAGAAGAATTTAACCCATACTTAAACCTAACTCGTCGGTGGGAATAAACACATATATTGAGTGAAATGAAAACATAAGACACTTTTCTAGAGTGAAATTCAATTTTTTTTATAATTATATCTTGATTTAGTTGTTATTAACCAAAGTTTCCATGTAACTCAATAATCATAAAAAATACCCTTTTAAAAAATCTTTTTTTACAATAAATAAATTTTATTTTATAAAATATATCCACAATATAATGGGAAAATTAGAGAGTGAGAATCAAGTAAGTGTCAATAGTAACATGTATTAAAAAAAGCATTGTAGATCTTAACAGAATAAATGTCCACAAAAATCATTAGATTTAAAATCTCAAATAATATAATCACTATTTGTAAATTCTAAGGAATATAATATCTTAAACAACATTTCTTTGAACACATTTATTATATAATATCTATCATTCATAAACAAATACATTTATTTATTTTAGAAATATTTTAATAGGATTCATATATAACATAAAACCGCTAATTGTAAATACTTATAAAAAATAAAAACATTTGTTTAAATCTACTATCACCGTTTTATTCCCCAAAATTTAGAGACCAAATTATACACAAATATTCTCTGAAATCCAATTTAAAAAAAAACATGTTTCAAAGAGATATCAGGAAAACCATTTATGACCCCATCATTGATAGATTATAGATGAATATTTTGGCTCTTAAATAAATGTTGAAATCCCACTAAAGAATGTTTATAGTAAAAAATATGAAATTAATAGACACTATTACCCGAAATCCATCATGGTGATCACTCATTCGATAATTGAAGATGAATTAGGGTTAAAGTTAATAGACGTATGTTTTTGGAACTAAAAGAATAATAAAAATTGAGGTGTTATCTATTAGTTTGAAAAAAAATCTATTTGAACAGTAGGATAGGAATGAAACAATAAAAATTAGTAGAAGGGGGGAAGGGGGGAAGAGGGGAAAATTTAATGTGGAGGGAGTGAAAATAATACATATCATTTACGTTATGGTTCTTGATTAGAGGATCATGCATAAGATAAGAGGATATGATGATTTTCTCCCTTCCTTAGAAGAGTTCCAAAACTAAATAATAGGATAGAGGGGAACTCCACAGTTTTATATTTTATTAGAATAAAAATAATAATTAAAATGATATATAATAGAAATTAGTTATTCTAGAATATTCTAAAATTATTAAATTCAATCTAATAAAAATAAAAATAAAAATAAAAATTAAAAAATATTATAAAAATAATTTTATATCACTTAGGTGAATAGTAAATAACATTAATTATTTATATCATGATAATGACTAGATTTGATTCATTTAATAAAGATCAAAAAATATATTTTACTAAAAAATAAATCATAAGAATCCAGGAAAAAATAATAAATTCGTGAAAATAAACAATAAACAATTATATTACAATTAATATATAAATTAATATTAAGGGTCTAAAGTGGTAAAAAATACTTTTTTTTCAAAATATTGTGAAAAAAATTACCATTCACGGTCACTGGGATCACAAATTAACTGAATATAATTTAATGTATCTTAATTGAAAACCAATTTATGAAATTTATGGCCACTTGAACTACAAACAACCAATGAAACTCCGAGAAATTTATAAAAATATTAAAAAATAAAATTTATTTATTACAAAAAATATTATCATATCAAAACATAATTGAATATAACAATGTGGGGTATTATAAGGGGGAATATATATTATTATAGACCATGGTTATTTTTAGTATTAAATTTTATGTAATGTATTTTTATGAAAACATTTCCATAAAAATTGTCGATATTATTTAAAATATTAAAAGATAAATTCAAATATAATGATGGAAAAATATCTCCAAATTTTTTAATGGGAATAAATTAATTATTTCCCAATATAGAAACATAATCCTTCAACCAAAATCCCCTTATAATAATAGAAATGATTCCAGATATTCACATGCACATACACAATAAAAATCATTTTTATGTCCTTTTAATTTTTGAAAAAATATCTTTTATCACTCCATATGTATAATTTTACTCTCAATAACCTCATAACAACAATTCCATAAATAGATTTCATGTGTAAGGATTTAGAAAATGAATCATTAAAATTCCTTATTGAATGATGATACTACCTCAACATAATAACGACTAATGATATGGGGAAAATGAGATGTGATTATAAATATATCATTTACAATACATAATATAAAAAGATATTTAAATAGATTTGAAAGACTCATTTTATATGGAATTATATTTTAAATAAAATTATAATAAATAAACCATTAATGAAAAAAATAGGGATGAAATAAATTAAATCACCCAAGCATTAAATTTTAAAACTGACTCTGATAAGAACCCAAATCCTTATAAATTATATTTAAATAAATTTTAACAAACCATAATATTTATATGATATGTGAAATAGATTTTACTAGGATTATAAATTTAATTATTTTTGAGTATTTACACGACTAGTGATATCAATTTTTAGAATGTGTAGTTTAATATTTTGTTATATTTTATTATTACTATACCAAAACACAACAAAATTCATCACCAGATTTGTATGTTTTTTAAAAAAAATTCAGTGTAAAAAATATCTAACAGAACTAGATTGGTTGGATTATGGAAAGTATTAAACCATTACGATTTCATATTTATTATATTTTATAGATCTCACTTTTTTTATTGTATATTACACTTTATAAATTATCATTCTTTCCCCCAATACATAATATTAATGTATAAAATAAAAATATGTAATTGATTTTATTAAATTCATTTTCAAAAAATTAGAAATATATTATTTAAATATTAATGATATATTTAATTATTAATATTCTAATTGATTAAAAACTATTTTATAATAGTTACTGTATTTATTCCAACACATATACCACTTTTTAAATATTACCAAAAATAAAAATAAAGTGTGAGTTTTTTATATTTCATTTGGGTATTTTTACTAAATTTTATCATGTACTGATTTTAACCAGCATTAACATCTATAATTAAATATTTAATTTAAATATAAATTATTGAAGTTTGGTATGATCCTAATATAATGAAATCTCAAGTAATGATTTATCCTTCACATAATATTCATGTGTAATTTTACTACTAGTAAAATTCAATTTCTATCACTCTTAATGAAATTATCATTCATCATTACAATTATAAATTAATGTCAATTAAAAATCCACATTATTATGATTATATTACCTACACTCACAATTCCAAAAACTCATAATTCTCATCATCCATATAATTAATATTTATATAATTATATATTTTCTATAATAATGTATGATGTAAAACATCTAATTATATATTTTACATCGAACATAGTGTATATTTCCTGGCCTGTATTATCATTTTTATGTACTACAATTCGTATAGTGGTAATGTTTGCTGACTCAATAAGATTATATGTCATTTCCTTAAACTTGATGTTCATTGAATAGAGTTTCACCAGTCATGATATATAATAACATAGCATATAATCTCTATTAATGAGATTTTAAAATACACAATGCTTATTTTATAGATCATGTATTTTTTCCACCACAAAAAATATATGTATATATTATGTGTGAGGAATATAATTCCTCAACATAGATATTTAAAAGGTATTTTACACTTTGAAAATATTTGGTGATAAATCCAATCTATAAACATCTGACCATATTAACTCAAATACATAAATGGATCTAATATATAATTGTAGTAATATTTCTTTCCTACCAAGTCTAATGATTTTATAACATGGAGATATCTTCATCAGTAATCAATTACTAGATTAAATGTTTATATTTTTACATTAATTGATGAATAGAATCCTATAACTATATTAAATCATTTCAATATATTTTTAATACCCATAATCTTCAAAAAATAACATATAGTCAACATCAATCCTATAATTTTTTATAAATAACTTAACCCTATTGTGATAAATTTTGAGAGTAATTTCATTAAAAATAATTATAGTATTTCTTCTTTATTGTTGAATGAAAACTAAAATAATTTTTTTATTTTATATGATATTGATCCTATTTTCCAAAATAATAATAATAATAACTATCATATAATATACTTAATTATATTGATAATCAGTTTGGATTATCTAGTGGTGTATGGTTGTTATGTTATACTAAAAAGTTACACTTGATTTTCTGGTCACTAATAAATTCTCTAATATTTTTTTTATAAAACATGGATCTTTATTGGAGAGAATTGAATGAGTTGAAACTTAGTGACTCACTACATCCATTATATACTTATTATAATTATAATATATATATATATTTTATAAAATTGAACATTGAATAAATTTTGAACCTGTTATCCAAAAAATGAAATTGGATTATTTCAATTTTTATTCACTTGAAATTCAAGTGAAACATCCATTATAATATTCTATATTTTATATAATGATTCTATAAATGGGTATATCATCCCATTGGGTATTTTTACTTTATCTTTAACATTAAAAACCCATGTCATCATATAGTATATTCATCTATTTCTTCATTCATGTTATGCTTCTAGTATTCTTAGTTTTGAGTTAGATGACAAGATGGACTAGAGTGGGATGAAAAATAATTTTTAAATATTTGTAGAAATAATAATTATTGGATTAGTAAACATTTCAAGGATGTAAAAAACTAGTGTAGATGAAAATAAAACAAAGATTACATAATATTTTTATTGTATATTATAATACCATTATCATACTATACTACATAATTTTTAATTTCCATTAGGATACCTCATCTATTCCATGGATGATAATTTATATAATTATAGGATTCAAATGGATCATCAAAAATAAGATGTATCTTCTTCAAACATAACAGGAGTAGAATAAATAGGATAATCTTCTCGCATCACGGTACAGACAAAACATTCATTCCATGATTTTAACCAGGATAGAAAACTTACCCATGAGTATATACAATTTATAAGGTATGATTTCCTTAGAATACACTATTTTGGACCCCTTTTCATTCTTGTTCTATAGGTTTTAACATTAATAAAAATCATACATTATGTTGAAAAAAATATCCCATGACCAACCATATATTTTTTTAAGTTAAAAAATGGAACTTCTTTTTGAATTGGATGAATAACATAGGAAGATGGATTTTTGATAGTTAAATCATGAACCAACATTAATGGAACAAAAAAATAATTATAAGACACAATAATTAAAACCAAAAAGAATTGAATATTAGTAGTTTAGTAAAGGATGATGAATGTCGATGCAGTTTATAAATATATATGACTTTAGTAGTATGTGATCAAAATATAATGTTTCTTCATGATCATATAAATCAAATAGTAGTTTCAAAATGGATTCAACACATCATAATTCTTATATGAATGTAGTTTTTTTATATTTCTATATGTGTCACATTGAGAATCACTTTGTGTCCCTATATTGAATGAAAATTTTCATGTTAATATGATCACATTATTAAATTATTTTATTTCAATGGATAATCTCTTATCATTAACTCCATTATCTTTTTGACTAAAAATGAGTATCTAAATAACCAATCATAGTATTCCACATTTGAAAATAATAAACATAAAAATATAGTTGTTACCTATATTATAAAATAATAGGATCTTTAATAAAGATTTCTCAGGGATATTTATTTCTCCTATAAATCCTCAAAGATAACCGGTCTTTTTATATCAACATGAAACCAGATATAGGATTTAATTTAGAAACATAACAATTTTTCTATGTTTCACAATCGAATACATGGTTTTAAAATAGCTTCATAGAAATAATCTATATGGTTCTCAATCAGACACAAAAAAATTTGCTAAATGATTCTTAATTAAATATTCTGAAATTGGCTACAAGGTTCCCAATCAGCTACATCAAAATTAGTCATGTGACTCTCAATTGGATACCTCTAAATTAGATCTGTAGATTTCAACTAAGTGGTTGAGGTAATTACACTGTTGGAATGGAAACATGGTTGAAATTTCTATGTGTAAAAAATGGTTCGGTGGTTTACAATGAAATTATTATATATCAGTAAAATGGATATTTGATCGACAAAGAGTTTTGGTTACATTTTTGTGACACATATGTTATTAGGATACATGAACATGAACTAAAAATCCTATAAAATTCGGTTATATGGATTTGTTTGAAAAAGAGTGTTGTATATTTAGATATATTACTAAAATTGGCTATGTTGATCTATTAAATTTTGGAATTCAATATAATAAATTATTAACTTATTATACGACTTAAACACCTTCGTTATATATATATATATATATATATATATATATATATTTAACCATAGTAAATGTGACCATTTTTAATTAACAAAACAAGAAAATACACCTTTAAGTGGTATGAATATTTATTTAATTTATTTTAACATGTTATAATTAAAAATCCCTAAGATAAATATTTTTCAAATTTGGTTATATTAAAAAAACAAATAATTTATTCAATAATTCCCACCCTGTTTAAAATATACAAAATATTAATATATATTTTAGAACTAATGACATTTAAAATTACTTCTATAAATTCATGAAAGAAAAATATGAAATTATTTTACATTTTTATCCCCTTTTATAAAGAAGAATAAATAATTTAAAACAGTTGATACACTATCATTTTGTTAGGTAATTAAATTGAACCAATTAATCGATAATTTCCCCAAAACTAGTATAGAAAAATAAAAACTTTATAAAAAATTAGAAAGATATGGATAAATATCCCTAAATTCATATGATTCTTATAAATATATAAGATAATTTAATAAAATAATTGGATTTTTTGGATGATAATAAATTATTAATTTGACACTGTTTTTATCATTTTCAGATCCATTAGAACAATAATGAAATATTAATAATTTTAAAATAAAAAAGATAATGCTAAATCACTATAAAACCAAATTAAGACATTAATTTGTCTAACCTCATAGACTATATTTATTTAGTAAAGATAAATACCAGTTGAGTATATATTAGAATAAATATGATGTTGATATTTTCTTTATTGACATGACCATTTAAAATTTAAAATAAAGCATCAATATGTTTCATCCTAGAATGAAAAAATAGATTTTAAGATAATGAAATAGTAGTATTATTGTCAAAGGATATTGTTTTTTTAATAAACATTGGAATTATATAGTGTGTGCTTTATCCAAAGACTATGGGGATGGAAATTTTTATTAGTAATATACTCATCTATAACTGCGATAATGCAAATAATAATTTATTTTTTGAACTCAATGATATTAAATATTTAAAAAGGTAGTGACACATACCTGATGTGTTTTTTCTATCAAGTCTACATCCCCTAGAATAAAATCTAGAATATTGTAAAAAATTGAAATAGTTTTGAGTTATGTAAAATAAACATTAGTTAATAGTTCTATTAACATAAATGATTATTCTTTTAATTTACTTAAAAATAAATTATCTAGATTAGATAGTTATATTTTACCAATACGTAATAAAAATATAATATTTTTCCTTGATGAATTAAAATAAAGTAATATTCTAATATGTCCTCTATACATTTTATCATTCACACATTTTAATGATTTTTCCACATCTATTTTTGAATTGGTTACCATTTAATTTCTCATAGTTTTTCATGATTCAAGATGAAAATTTTAAACCAAATCATCAGAATATTTTCTTTTATTTTTAAATATAAAATATTTTCTTCATATATTGGATGTGTAACGAAAAACTATAATTAACCCATTAAGTACACATTAAATTCATTTTTCATTAATTTTGTAAATTAATTATCAAGAATATCATTAGTATATCTATATTAAAAATCATAATCATATATTTTTACAATGGATTCCTCCTTAAAATAATTAAATAAAAATAATTTGGTGTCTACCATCCCTTTGTTAAAATAAATTTTAATTTTAAAATAGTTATAATATCATAAAAATATCTTGGTGATTTCATTTGAACTAACAATGCATTAGGCAATTTGAAACCATGATTTTGAAATTCATCATTTTTTAATCTAGGAAGAATATTATTATACACCTCTTCAAAAATGAAACAAATTAATAATGAAATGTTTACATCAATTTGAATAAATTTGAATTTTTTATAAAAATAAAAATAAAATAGATTTCCATTGGCTTCTATTCTAGAAACTATTGTAAATAGGTCACCAAATCAACAACTAATTATTATAAATATAATTAAGAAACTAGTATAGGATTATTTCATTATATATTACATTGATCATCCCATTTATTTTAGAAGAAACATTTGGTTCCATTACACTATTTTAATTTAATATTCTTGATAAAATTCCTTAAATTATTCCTTTTATAATGATTATGATTATCAGGCATTGTATTTTTTCAATTTTAATAATTCAACGATTTATTAATATTAATAGTCAATAAATTAGGAATAAAGGTATAATTGAAACAAAATATCAAAATTTATTTCCTAAATCTTATTATAAATTGAAAATATAAAATTAAATTTTCTAAATAATGTAATTTTATGAGTTTTCCCATTCATAGGATCATATTTAAAAAAGAATAACTGCCCCTAAATTGATATATTAACATTTTCTGGTTTGTAATCACCAAAATAGTATCATTAAATTCTTCATAAAGATTATCATAATAATTAATTTATATTTGATTATTTTAAATGAATATTATATGAATAGATTCATACATTGATATAGGTATCTTGTTTTATAGTATATAAGATTTACTATTATTTGAAAATCCATGAAAATTACCACTATCACTTTTTGAAATCAAATATATCCTAAAAAAATATTTAGTATATAATCTATTCAACCAAAATATTTAAATTGGATAATAATGGGTTTTATTTCCTCAATAAAAAACATGAGTAGTTTTATATAAAATGGGTCAAATGTAAACTCTATTTAATACATTTCAATCAATATTAACTGATTCATCCAAAAAATGTTATGGAAAATTGAATTCATTTTTCATTGTTCATTCCATTTATATTATAGTTATATTTTTCCTCTGTATAACACCTATCTTTACTGGTGTTCCAGGGGTAGAAAAATTATATATGTGTTCTTTATCCTTAAAATATTTCTCAACATATATGTAATATAATTACCCTCCTTTATTGATTGAAATTGATCTTATTAAATAAATTTTTTTAAAAATTTGTTCAAAAAAAGAATAAACATGTTCATGGTTTCATTTTTATGAGATATAAAATGAGTCCTTATGAATATATAAAAAACATCAAAAATTATTACACAATATTTCATACCACATATTGTAGAATTTATCTTGGTTATCAATAAACTAATATGAATTAGTTTTATGAATTATATTATTTAAACATTTTTAACTGTTATTAAGGTTTCATTGTGCTTCATACCCCTTTATAAAATAATTACACACAAATTACATAAATTCTTTGATAATTTGATATTCCAGAGCCTATATCTATTTATATAGCTTATATAATTTTCAAATACAAAAATTTCTAAAAATAATTACCAAAGAATATAGTCTCTTTATAAAGTATTTGATCAACTTAATTTTTAATTTTTTAAACCTTATATATATAAAATTAAATATTATATCAGTTTTGAATATTCAAACCTCTCCAAAACCTATGACCATGGAATTATAGTTATCACCTAAAGTGAATGTTCCTTTATTACATTTATTAATACATAAAAATTTACAAAAATTTCTAGTCATGTTCCTGGAACACCCTATTTCCATATACCATATATCATTATAACTATTTAAGAAGATTTATTGTAAAAAATATCATGTAGTTAACAGTTTTAGTGCTAACTAGTATTGTAATAAAAATATATGTTAATATAATTATCTATGAAATTTTTTATAGGGTAGTCCAACATAAAGTTTATTTAAAAAATTAATATAATTAAATAATGAGAGATGAAAAAATAACAACTATTTGTTTCCATAATTCTCATTCAAATTCAATCTAAATAATGTAACACTTAAGGCATTATATTTTCCTTTTTAATAAAATAATTTCCATAAATCTCTAGAATATGTCTATTTTTACCACATATATATGTTTATTAGTTTTTATCATATCCTTTATATAAGAAAATTTATATTTTCCTTCAAAAAAAATAGATATGGTATCTTTTATTTTTTTAATTTCCATTTTTTGATTTTAATTGTTTTTAAATTTTTGGTCAGTATATATTTTATAATTTTAACACGACATGATATTTGTTTATTTTTTAATATCTTGTTCGATATTCTTACAATCCTTTTCAATTTTATATCAATCACCAAAAACTATATTTATTCTCCTATCATAATCTATATCATTTATTGAATGAAAATAATACAATATTTCATTCTCAACAGTTATCACTACCAGTTATGAATCTATATGTAACACCGTTATGCTTTATGAAATGTTTCTTTCAAATATATTTAACATATTCAATATCACCTGTTACATGAAACCGCGAGTTTTATCAAACCAAAATATACTATTTAAAATATTTTTATCTAATATTATTACTCATATTCTAAATTAGAGTGTATGATTATTATGGACTAAATTTTTAATTATATTAAAATTCCCTACTAAATATTAATATGTATAAATTAATCACTCAATATTTAGTAATGCCATTTTATTTTTCGAAAATATATTTTCTTTATAAATGAATTTTTATTGATATTTTAGAGAATGTATTATAATTAATATTTATAATTATTAGAAAATATATTTGATAAAATGAACCTCATTTATTAAATCAACGTAACCAATCTATCTTTGGGTGAAATGTTGGTATTTTCAAAAAATGATGATTTATCAGTGAATTGTTAAAAATACCATTTTTTATAAAACTAGCATGTTTATTTTCATAAAAATTAACATTGTGATCTGAATTTTAACTCAAAATTAAATTAGTATTATTTTTTATAGATAATCTAATTAAATTCATTTGAATAATCATTATACATGATTTTTGTATTAGTTATATTTGTTCTTATAAAACCTTTTTCTAAAAACTGTCTTTCATTGAATTTTTTGAATTTATATTATATGCTATTTCATCCATTTATAGAAATTTAATATTGATAGTTGGATTCCATATTTCTAATGAGTAGGTTAAATTTTTTCTTGAATATTCTGTTTAAAAATTGAACAGTAACCATTGTAAAATTTATCACCTCAATAAAAGTAAAATCATGTAAATTTCGGTTAATACTATGTGATAAGACAATAATTATTCATATTAATTCTTTTTGGATCAATATAATTATAGAATATACACTATATTCTCGGATTTGGGTTATTAGTAGATTTTTTCCCTAAAAATGAATTGTATATGATTTAATCCAATGGAATTGAAAAATTGTCACTCTCTTAGTTTTTAAATTATTTATGTGTAACATAGTGAAAACAATTAACTATTAATGAATAATTAAATTAATTTTGTACTTATTGAAATTATATTCTTAATGTTAATTGTTTTATAATATTTAGGAATTTAAAAATTACATTACATGCTTTCACAACATTGATGCAATAATTACTCAATTAATGAAAAAGTCAAATAAATGATATTACAAATATTAAATGTATAGTAATTTGAGATAATTAATTTGATATAAGAATTCTATAGATGAAAATGATATTTTCGGGATGTGTTAAAATATTTTTATGAATTCTATATGTTTTCTTGATGTCATTAATGTCAAAGTATTGAATATTTTCAAAAATGACAATAATAATATATTATGAAAATAATATTCATTATTCTTTTTAAAAAATCATAAAAACATTAAATTATAATACATGGGATATGATATGGTTTAAAATAACATAATTTTTCTATTTATATTCCAATATTTACTTTATATTTAAAATTATAAATATTTAGGAGTGAAAAATATGTTAGCACGGTTAATGATCAAATTGGGTAATTAAGGGGTTAAACCAAATGAAATGTTATAAAATACCAACAAAAACTATCCAAAGTTTATTGGTTGATGATATTTAACCCATATACTACTTATTACCTAATTAATTAAATTTTGGAAGTATTTTTCTTTATAATTTTGGTATAATATTTTATTTTTTTATGAAATTCCAAAACTACCCCTCACCACATTTATAAATGGAAACCTCCTTCATAAAATCATTACACCAAATTGATCTTTATACATTGGAATTAATCATACAAATTATCTTATCCAATTATTATCCACATTATAGCATGGATGTCCTTCCAAATAGGCTATCCCTAGAGCCCTTTATAGGGGATCTAAAGGATTTGTTTCAAAGAAGAAGCGATTTCTCTAACAGATTACATAGTTTTTCAATACTTATTTTCCTAATATAAATATATTATATTAATATTAAAATAGTAAATTAAGTTCCATAAGTATTATGATTTGTTATTATGATTATTAAAAAACCCTTATACACCATATTTCCCATCAAATAGTAAGTGAATGTATCGCTCGTACACACATATGAATTATCATATCCAAGTAGCGATACAATTAATTTTTCATCAACATCATTTATTGATGGGAATAATTACAGGTTTAATTTTTATATATGATATTTATGATATAATTATATTTTTTTAATTATAATATCATTTCTAAATTCTTATCATCAAATATTTTCAGAAAATACAACATTGGTCGTTGGTATATATGGAGTACCATCCCCAGGATGTGATGTTATTATTTTTCACAAACACACAAACAGATATATATATAATTCACATGGATGGGAATAATGAGGAATTTTATGAATATATATATATATATATATATATATATATAAGATATGTATGATATTATATTAAAATTTTAATGGAAATTATTTACCTTTCTTTCTTTCCATCGGGCGAAAAATTGAAAGAACATTCATTCATATGTATGACCAACCATCTCCATGAATGGTGTAATTCATTTTTATATCTCTAATTATTAAGAAGGATAATAAATATGTATATAATAAATATATTTTATTTTTATAACATGATTACAATTTATTAAATTTTTGGGCCATGATCAATGTATTGAGACTATATAATTGAAATATGATTGGAAAAAATTACAGTTGTCACCCGGAATAGCGATTTAATTAAAAAATTATAAAAAATGGTGATAAGATGTTATAATTAAATAATAAATGGTTTTATTGATATATGGTTATATAATAACTATATAATAAATTTTTATTTATTGAATAATAAATATGAACATTAATGAGGAAAGACGATACTTGAGATGAGGGTTTATTTCACAAACTCATCCTTATTCTAGATTGTATATGTTTTATCTTCTATTATGGAATATTTATCTTCTATATAATTTTTTCTTAAAATTTTACCAAATAAGTTTTTATTATTTTTCTATTTTTTTAAACACATTTTAACCCGTTTTCAACTTTAAAAAACAGGTTGAATGGAATTTTTTTATCATTTTCCAATCACAGTAATTTTCGAAGTTTCTAAAAAAATATATTAAATGAATGTTTTTTTACTTATAAAAATGAGAATATTTTCTATTCATCAGGATAAAAAATTTCATTAAAGATTAATTTATTGGTTTACATTTTTTTTGATTTGTTTTTATTTATATGTGCTTAGATTTTTCAAAGAGAAGTCATTTTAAAATGGAAATGTTATTTAACTAAATTATTATTATAGGTGATCATTCAATTTTTTTGTCTATTATGAAATCCTCTGATGATAATTTACATTTAGTTGGTATATTATCCATGGATACCATCTTTATTCTTATTCTAGATGGTTTATGTTTTTTGATGATAAGATGTTGATGAAACGTTTTCCCTTTTCCATGGGTTATACATTGATGAAATGTTTTTCTATACATTATTTATCAGATTATAGATGTTTTTTGATCTTATGGAACATGTATATATTATTATATTTATTTTATTTGTGGTAAATACATCATCCTCTAATGAATTCGTTAATTTTGGATAACACATTTAGTAAATATGTTATACATGATCCAGATTTTATGTTCAACATTTTATGTGTGGACCTGGTTTTTATGTTCATAATATCATTTATGGACCTGGTTTCATATCCAAAAGTTATACATAAAACATTCATTAAATTCCCCAATATTATGTGTGGAAATTTATTCATGAGTATAAGGTTATGAGATGACCTCATCTCATGTCCTTAATATAATTAGTGAACCCATTTCTATTTATAAATGTTAAAATTTATAAGATTATGTGTATAACAAAACTCTATTTCATATGTCAATGTTTTTATTTAATGAATTATATTTTTTGATTATTTAATGATTCATATCTTATTAAATTTCAATATTTATTCTGTGAATGAAGATTAAAGTCTCTCATATGCATTGTAAAGATTTGAAATGTTAATCTCATGTTCTCACACCATTATGTTGTGGAGACCCCGAATCTAGTATCACATTGATTCCAGATTTATTAAAATCACATTAATATAAAGGGTAAAATCCTGAATTAATTATTTGTTTAGAAGTTTTGGAGAACCATATAAATACAATATAGACATTTTATATTGGGAATTTAAAATAAATCATAATACATAACAAAAATCAAAAGAACTATATCCATGAAATTTTATTTCAAGAATTATTATTCATATCCTATAGAATGGAAAACAATTATAGTGAGATAAAATGTTAATTAAGGTATATTTAAAGTGTATTATATAATTATTCAATATCCATAATAAATATGGAAATTTAAATAACTGATCACACATTGCATTTACATAATATATTCGGAATAAAATGAATCCCAAGATTATATCATGGAGAAAATTTCATAGATAATAAGATATTAAAATTCTCAAAGAAATAAATTATTAATTATCATATGTAATGTCTAAGGAACATGACACCTCTACCATGAAAGGATTTCACAAGATGGTATAATACTATAAGGTACAAACTCATCTAGTCTTTCCAACTCATTCGAAACTACTGGGTACAAATTCATATTGTCTACCCAACTAATTTTTCTCATGTGACTTTTTGATGCATCAAGAATGTATCTAAAATTAGACCCCACTCATTTCAACATGTCTATATCATTCCTAAAATGTCATTTTTTTATTTAATTAATGATAAATATTTATTTTCAACAAAATATTCGTATTCAGTAAGGATACTAATTTATCAATATTTCCCTAGTTAAAAACATTACATTCAATGTATACACCGTATGTAAAAATGTTATACTATTTATGAAATAATAATATCCATCATATAATAATATGGATATTTAAGATAAATTAAATTTATAGTGGAAAATATCACAATAAGTCGTCATATCCGAAGAAAGTTAACAATCATAATAGAATGTGAGATAGTAGAAAAACTTTTAGCACTTGGTAAATTTTAAGGCAAATATCCTTGGATGATATAATTAAAATTGAAACATAAAATAACATAAATAGTTAATATATCATGAAACTACATGTCAAATGGTACGTATATGCAACATATAAATGAAATTAGGTGCATAACATTACAATATGAATTAATGAAGGGAAATTGAGATGAAATCCCTTATAATTATCATATTGTTGAAGTGGGAATTTATGAATTAGTTGATTATATATATAAAATTTAAATCCACATAAAAATATAAAATAAAAAAGAAAATAATCAAAGTAAATTTTACACATATTTCTAGAATGGAATTATCTATGATGTGGAAGTATAAATCAATGAATGGAAATTATGTTAATAAATCCATTACCTCATGATTACTCTTAGTTATACATGCTTATATCTCTAGTATAATTGTTTTAAAATGTTATAAAATTATAAAAAATTTATTAATATTTATCATATCATATATGATCGTTTTATAACATCTATTATCCCATTAAGTTATAATATTTCATTATTTTCATTGTTTTGGGTGTTTATTATCTTGTTTTCTCATTCATTCTTTGTCAAGAATGTTCTAATTATGGTGAACATTATATAGTTTCATCTTATAAAAATATTAATCATGAAATTATAATCATATTTATACATCAATTATACTTTCATTTCCAATTATGAATGATGGTTTTGAGAAATAATGTACGTTACGATCATAAAGATGGTAGGTCGTGCATATGCATGAGTAACATTTCAATTTTTCAATTATCTTTATGGAAACGAGGTATGTAATATTTTACATTTCTAGAATGATCATAATATAAAATTATTTCTATAAATATACTTATATCATCCATGTGGTGTGTTGATGAGAATAGAGTCACATATTTTTATTAAGACAGTAGTCCCCACATGAAAAAATGACGTTATCATCATTCAATGAGTGAAATGTTAAGAGGGAAATGATATATAATAATTTAAAATTAATAAATATGTAATTTATTTCATATTAACATTATGGAAATCTAATATCAACATTAAATTTATCCTTATAATATTCTATTTAATGAATTAGTGAAATATGAATGTAACACCCTGAGATTTTGTTAATTATTTTTTTCGGAATTAATTTAATTATTTGATATTTTTCAATTCACACAATACCGTATATAGAATTTTTTATACAGATGCACTATATTAGTCTTGTGTTAGATAAAACACCATGTTAATCTTAAAATACACGCAATCCTTAAATTAGATTACTGTATATGAAATACCATGTATGGATTGTATAACACAAAATAATGAGTCCTTTTGGTACCTTGAGTTTCATTTAAGGCCATGTTTTAATGAACTACAATATTCTAGTAATTATATTTTTAAAATATTATTATAGATACCACCTATCCTTTGTAATGGAATTAATGAATAAAATTAACTAAATATTGAAAATATTATTTAATCAATTATAAAAAATGAACTCTTTTGTTATTTATTATTACAAGTGAATGTTAGAACTATTTGAAAATAAAGAAATTACTTTTTTTAGAAAACTATTTTCTATGTACCAATAGTGTTTTAACTCAATGAATTAAACAAACCACGTTTGATTAATGTTTTAAATAAAATTTATATATTATATATTAAATCAATATTTTTTTATACTCATCCAATATATTTGATAGTAATAATAAAATAATAAATCCAATTTTTGAAATAAAATATGTATTTTTCTAAATAGAAATTTTACCACTTTTTAATGGAAAACCCTTTTAATGTCTGATTATTTGAAATTTTATAATTTCTATCTTAAAAAATAAAATTATTTTTTGAAATTTTAATATCAAAATTTTCTTTGCATGTTTTTTTGTTATTTTTCCTATAAGTTTAATTTTTAATGAATAGTGAAAACACTGAATTTCAATTCAAAAACTCCTTTTTAATATAATTTATTTATATTGTTAGATTACTTTTTAACTAGATTTTAATGTATAATTAGAAGAAATATATATCAATAAATACAATTTATTTCATTGAAACCAATTTCACATTGAAATTGGATATAAAAACATTTCAAACTTTTCGACCTTTTTGCTTAAAAATCCATCGTCATGTCCCATCCACAGAATTAACTTTAAATTAATTTCTGCCTCTTGTGTGATTAAGATTTTAAAAAATGGATTGAATATTATTAATAATCATAATTTATAATTTTAACTATGTTCAAATTAGTTTTTTTCAAACGATATTAGAAAATGTGATTAAAATTAAGTACAATAATTAAGAGAAAAATTAGCTTAACAAAGGACTAAACCATAAAATTAAGCCCCAAAATGACATAGAAACTTGTTCAAAATACCTTTTATGTTCATATTTTTTACATATACTCCATTTTATCATATTTTATCTTTATTTTAGTAACATGACATGGGAAAAATGTTGGTGGAATTTCATTTTCAAAATATTTCAAGAATGTCACTCCTCTACTATGAAAAGACACTCATCCCTCCCAATTATTCACACCTATAAAGCCCTTTGGCTTGTAAAAACCCTAAAAAAATCTAATAAGAACCTCCCTACCTTCATCCAATAGGAACTTACTTTCCGAATAAATCCAATCAATTAATCCCTTTGGTGCAAAGAAAATGTAGTTACCAAAGAAGCGGTTAGATCCATCCTCATGCTCCATTTTTATATTTGCATTCTCCAAACCATCAAATATTCATTATCCATGATTTTATAATAATATTATTATCCTATATATAATGTTATATTGTTATTATAAGGTTTATAACTACACTTAAACACACTTACATCAAGATGGAATCGAACTTACCGTTTGTGTGTACGACGGACAACCACCTCAAAAAAGAACGACTGTTTGTTTTTTTACAACCTCCCATGGTTTTAATTATCATGTTAAATATTCATTTATATAATATATATATATGATATTTATGAATTATTTATTCGTTTTTAATTATTATATGAAACATACCTTCATATTTCAATTATTTTTAAATATGATAACTTCATTTCTGGACATGTGGACTACCACCTCCTCCAAGTGATGTGATTTTTTCACACCTTAAATGGAATGTAGTAATGATTATTTTAGAAAAATTATATGATATTTATGAAATAATAATTAAATTTAAATGATATTATATTTATAAATATATTTCATTTAATTTCTTCATTTCATCATGATAATAAAACATAAACTATGTTCATGAGTACGTACGACCTACAGTCACAACGAACAGTGTATTCCATTTCATATTTATATATTTTATAGATTATTATAAATACATATATAATGAATATATATTATATTTATATCGTTATTTAAAATTTTTAAATAATAAAAAAATAATCTAAGTAAGGGGATCAAGAATAATAAGCAAAAAAATATATGAAAAACTAAGAATATATTACCTAAAACATGACATTATGATTTATTAATAAAAGGGTAACATAAATCCCTGAAAAAATATATATGGTATTATATGTAATAATATTTTTCTTTGGAATATTTATAATAAACTTATAGTTATTATATAAGAGGTTTGGACGTGTACATTGAAATTTAATACTTAAGGGTTTTCTCATCTCCCTTTTATTTTCAGTGAGACACAAGTCATGATTCACCTCTTATTTTATTTATGTGGAATGAATACAGAAAATAGATGTATTATATTATTATTATAATTAAATTAATGGTTATTTACATATAAATTTTATGATATTTCTTTCATGGTGTTTATGGTACAAAAGATACCAAATCGGTAAAGTAAAGTTTCTCTCAATTTTCCTTCATTAGGATACATGAAATTTTAGCCAGATATATTTTTATATGGGATGTATATAATAACATTTATAATTTCATATCTTGAATATAATCCTTTAATTATATTTTTTTTTCATTTACTGTTATTCTGTCATGTTTATTATTTTTCAATTTTACTAATATGATAATATTTTATTTCTACAATCTCACAGTTTATCAAAATTCATTATGATTATGATTCCATTGATGAAATACTATGTCAAATATCTCAATAACCATCATGAATATTCTACTATTTTTGTTATTAATTATATATTCATATATTAGTACCATTTTATCCTCTTTGGTACCTAAGATAATGAAGAAACTATTTTAATGAAAATACGACATTATCTCTCTGTTCAGTATGAATTTTTTTTTTCTTTCAAAACATTTTTTTGGTAGAATATTTTAATTTTTTTATGTTTTTAGAGTGTTTTAAATTATTTAATCCTTAATTTATATGATTTCATGGAAATATGTTTTCAAAATTTTTTCAATCTTCTTTTATATGTTTTTTATAAAATGGGTTTCAAAATGATTTCAACCCTTATTTCTATGTTTAAAATGTATTTAAAATGAAAATGGTTTTTAAAATACCATAAAGATTAAATTATATGTTTTCAAAGAAATTTTAAAAGAAAAATGTTTTCAAAATGTTGGGCTTTAAAAAAAATCAAATAAAATAAGATTTTTTCATCAAGAAATGTTTTAAATGAAATTGTAAAGAACTAATTATAAGAAAAGGATTTTTGAAATGGTTTTATCAAAGGGATTTTTAAAGAAAGGATATTTTCAATTAGAAATTATCCATATGATCATTAAAAATACTTATCTAGATAAGATTAAAAACCTTGTTATAATTTATGCTTTAATGGGGATATTATCGAAGGATACCTTTCATATTCTTTTTTAATGGTTTATTTTTGGTGGAATGATGTTTATTTCACATGTTTCTATTCCATGGGTTATATGATTCCAAAACCTATTTATTTTCACTATTTATGATTTTATAAATTGATTATGATACCTATATCCTCTCCACAGGTAATGATATGATGAAATTTTTGGGATAACCATTTTATTTTATGAGTAATGATATGATCTTTTTGAAACTTATGCCTTTTTATGAGTCATGATATTATGAATGTTTCATTAACATGTAGAACAAGTATGTATGATTTTATTAATTGAAGTTTAAGACCAATATATTCCACCAATGAATTGGGAAATGATTTACATCTCATGAGTATGACTGGGTTAAAATGAGGAGTGAACTCAGTTTAGTATGACAGGGATAGAATATGGAGTTAAATCAGTTCAGTATGAAAGGGCTAGAATGAGGAGAAAACTTGGTTAAGTGTGACATGGATTGAATATTTAGTGAACTTTGTTTAATAATATAGGGATGGAGTGAGATGTGTTCCCAGTTCCATAATAATGTCCTCAAATGAGGAGTGAACTTGTTTCAATATGAAATGGATGGAACAAGGAGTGAACTCGATCCTATATAATCGCGATAGAATAAAGAGTGAACTCAGTTCAGTATGGCATGACATGGACAAGGAGTGAACTCTGTTCAGTATAAAAAGGATGGAATATAGAGTTAAATTAGTTCCATATGAAAGGTATAAAACAAATAGTGAAATCAGTTCAGTATGATAAAACAAGAATAGGAAGTGAACTTAGTTCAGTATGACAGGGCTAGAAAAAGGATTGAACTAAATTCCACAATATTGGGATAGAATGGTAAGTGAACTTTGTTCACTGATACAAGGTCGAAACGGGGAGTAAACCCAATTTCTTAAAGGAAATTTTCAACTAATATGGTCTTAACAGTATTCCTTGACTACTATGGAATAATTTTATTTGTCTTCCACAATTCTATGTTTTATTCTTGTGTTATTCTATCATGAATTATGCACTTTATTCCCTAACGATTCATGTATTATGAACTGCCAATATTTATTCAATGACTCTTGATTGTGATCCATTATAAGTAGTTTATGATCTTCTAATATTATGAACATGTTCTAATACCATTATTCTCATGTTATTCTTACATATCTTCATTGTTTACCCTTACTGGGCATCTGACCTCATAATTTTTTTGTGTTTCCTTTTCCTAGGTTATGTAGAAAAGTTTTATGTAGATTTACTAATGATGAAGATCTTTTTGGAGAAACATTGAAGAAATTTCATAAATTTTAATGATTTTGTTTCATGTTTCGAAAAAAATAAACTATTACATACCTTGGGCATGCACTTTGTTAAAGCATTTAATATTCAGAATTTTTTTTGTAATGTCCAAGTATGTTATGCCAGGTTCTCTATAGTTTGTATCAATAAAATGGTTTAGTTAACCTTTTGAAAATAGGGTGATAAAACATTAGTCATACACCTAGAGATATTTCTATGGATTATTCTAGAGATGTCACTAAGGATAAACCTAAGGTATCATAGATTAAAAATTTGGGGTTATGAATTAGGCATCCTATAAGTAAATTTTAATGATTATGTGGTTTTCTTCTACGATATGTGTCTCTCACACTATGATTTTTGGTCTTAGTCAATAACAGGAACTAGAAGGAACAAGGTTAACTTTGAATGATTGAGATGTGGAAAATATGGACATTATAAAAATTTATAGCCTTTGTGGAAATCTCATGAAAATAATACAGAAGGTGGTATGAGTATTGGTCATACTACGGAAGATAAAGAGACCGTAAGAAACATGTGAATGATATGGGATTTTTTTATAGTATTATTAAAACTAAATGTAATAAGAATGATTAGATTTTTGTTTAGGAACACTAAGAAATGATTCATATTTCATATTCTAGGAAAGAGGTATTAAGGAAGATATTGATGAATCCCCAGTAATGGTTTAAGAATAATGTTTAATGACAAAATTATATATATTTTTTGAATTCAAAGATTACGTTATATGAATCCAGAAGAATATAAATATTTTTTTATAAGTTTTATTTAATAATTTTCAAGAATTTGTTAAATTATATGGATGACCTTAAAAGTATATTTAATTTAATGGTTACATTAAGGAAAGGATACCCATAACAAGTTCCTAAGGATAATGAAATTATTTTTTATATATACACAACGATGATGATTTGGATAAATTAGGTTGGATAATATTTATAACATCATAACATATAAAGTATTTGTTAAAAAAATTGGCCTTTATTATAATAGATTAAGTTCATAACATCCTGGATTTAGGGAATATATCTAGTTTTATTTAGAATGAGGAAGTTTGCACGTTTTCAAAAATGATTTATGGTAATTCAGTTTATTACCATGTTTCAAGAGAATATATGATGAGGTTACTCGCAGTTTTGGAACATGAAAACAAAGTGAAACATTATGATATATTAAAGATCAATGTTAAGCTGATTTAGTGAACTTATTTCTAAGGTTTTTGATTTTCATATTTTGGAATGGTTATATGGTTTACCATTTTTGGAATGGTTTATATTAAAATTTAAAAGTGGTTTTAGTGATCAAAGTATTATCTCCTTATATGAAGATTTATGAAAATTATATAACTAGTGCTAAACAATTTATTGTGATGTTGACTAAAGATATATGGAATGACTTATCATTCAGAATCATGATTTGTTAGTACCATAAGATGAAAAAATTCACCTTCATTTCTTAAAATAAGAGATGACATATAAATTGATCAAGGTTCAACCCAAGGGTTAGATTGTGATTTTGAAATGTATGGAACCATAGTAAGTTCATTTTATCATGGAAATTCTATGACTTTTCAAGAAGGGTCTTGAAATAAAATTTTGTAACATTATAATCATTTATGATTATATCAATGGATTATTTCAAGACACTTTGGGATATGGATTTGTGATCATTAACTTTATATTAATCATGTTCTCTATAACTATCCATCAATAAAATGATAGTTAGATTTCTCTTCCTTGTCAATGTTCTCCAATGTCACCTACGTTTTCCTTGGATAAAACCTAGTTATTTGTTACATTGGGTAACCATTATGTTTCAAACATTTATTTTTAAAAGGATGTCTTAGTATTCATTTTTATGATGTGGGTTTCTATAAAAGGAATTGTAAAGAAATTATAATTTTATAACCCAGATGAATTTTGAGGGAGAGATTAATTTTAATGGGTGTAGAATGTAAAACCACAATATTTTGTGAATTATCTATTCAAATTAATGTAATATTTTGATATTTTTCAATTCACACAATTTTGAATATAGAAATTGTTATATGAAAGAACTAAGTTTGGGTTGTGTTATACGCAACACCATGTTAATATTTCACTACACATGAAACTTATAAATTTTTTAGTACCCAAAACACTATGTTTGTCTCATATTACACACAATACTAAATCCCTTCTATATATTGCGTTACATTTAAAGCCGAGTTTTAATGAACAACAATATACTATTAATAAAATTATTAAAATGACATTATAGCTACCACCAAAACATTGGAATGGAAGTTACACAAATTATTAACTAAATTTTGAAAATAGGATTTATACATGTATAAAATATGAATCCTTTGGTAATAAATTAGTATAAGGGAATGTGAGAACTATTTGAAAATAAATAAATTACTTTTATAAGAAAAGAATTTTTCTATGTAAAAATAAAAATTTATCTCAATAATTTTAAAAAATCACTCTTGATTAATGTTTAAAATAAATTTTATATATTATATTTTCAATAAATAATTTTTTTACTCATGCAATATATTTTCTTGTTATAATATTAGAATAAATCTAATTTTATGTATAAAAATATGTATTTTTCTAAAATGAAATTTTACCACATTTTTATGGAGAACCCATTTTAATTATTATTTTTGAAAATTTTATTATTATATTTTAAAAAATAATATTAATATTTTAATGTTAAATATCATAATTTACATTTTGTAATTTTTTTTATTTTTCAAAGATGTTTTAGTTTTTGAGGAGTAATGAAAACAGTAAATTTTAATCAAAATTATATTCGAATATAATTTATTTATATAGTTAAATTATGTTCTAATTTATTTTAAAAGTATAATTAAATAAAATATACATCAATTAATCCAATTTATATCATTTTAACTAATTTCACATTGAAATTTTACATAATACATTTCAATCATTGGGAACTTTTCTATTTAGAAAACCCACTATCTCTCCCCGTTCGCAGGATTAAATTGAAATTACATTCCGCCGCTACTGTGATTGGAATTCGGAAAAATGAATTACTTATTTTTTATCATAATTAATTATAATTTCTAACAAGTTTATGTTATTCACTGAGAAAAATTATTATTGAAAGTGATTAAAATTAATTAGAGCGATTAAGAGAAAAATTAGCTTAACAAAGAACTAAACCTTAAACATAAGGCCCAAAATGACCTAATTTTTTTTAAAAAATCCATTTTATGTTCATATTTGGACCAGATTTTCCATTTTATTGGATTATTATTATTTTTTATCCAAATTATATTCCAAAAACGTGGGTGTAATTACCATTTCAAAATATTACAAGAATACTCCTCCTCCTCCACTATAATAAGACACTCACCCCTGCCACTTATTCAAACCTATAAATACCATTATTGTAACAGCCCAAGATTTTATGAAAAATATTCTTTTTAATTTCACTAATGTCTTGTGTTGTATGCTACACCAAAAGGAGCTTCCACAACACGCATCCTTGACTTGCCTTGCATTACACGCAATCACGACATTCCTCGATAGCGTGTGTAGTACGCAATAACGAGTTTCACTAAACAACAATATGCTATTAAAATATTATTAAAACCAGCCGTTATGAATAGTAATAACCACTTTTTTGAAATTTTGTAAATTTTATTTTTCAAAATGGAATTCATTTCTGGATTCGGAATATCTAAATTAGCCTAGGGTGAAATTTTGGTATTTTTCTGAAAACTTTCAATTTTTGATGAATAGTGAAACCACTAAGTGGTAGTTAAAACAACTGAATTTTTCATAAAACTTAATTTTACCGCTTCTGTGAGTTAAATTTAGAAAATCCGAGAGACACGGTTAATATCAAGGACTAAAATGTGGTTCAATGAGATGAAAATAATTTTTGGTGAATAGTAACTTTTTACTTTTTTTACCACGGTAAAAAGTGAATAGGGTAATTAAGGGTAGAAATGATATTATTATTACCCTAACACATGTCCTAATTCTATTGGACAATTTTAATTCGACCAAAAACAAACATAGGAATAAAATATGACCATTTAGGCCCACTTGGATTAGATTAGGACATTTATTATTAATTTATTTAAAGAAGGGTTAAAAGAGGTAAAATCAATGTTTATTTACTAAAACATTTTTAATATGGGGTTATACATAATATAAATTCGACTATAAATATTAATTAGAAATCTAAAACGATTTCCTACATAATTGTATTTTATTTGTAATTTTTAGACATTAAATAATTTAATTTATTTATGATACAACGATGATGCAGTAATTATCTTATTAATGAAATATTGACATAATTGATGTTATAAATACCCAAATAAATATAATTTGAGATTTTTTATGAATTCCACTAATTTTCTAGGTCAATATGACATGTTAGTATTGATTTAATTAACTTTTTTTGAACTTATCATTCTGTTATGATTTTCACAAAAATCAATTACTAAATAGTGTCAAAATTGACATAAAATAGTATTAAAAACAAATATTATATTATTAATTGTTATTTTATTCCTAAAAATCTAAGGCTCGGCCAAATGACCTAGATAATGTTATATATATTAATAATAAACAACTTGGGGTTCGTTTGGCTTCTTATAGTAAGTTTATTAACCTTATAGTGTAAGAATACAAGAAGACACGGTAAAAGTAAAATTATTTAACTTAATGTTAAATCTAAATGATAAGGTTAAAATAGGAACCTAAACTTGTCTAAATTATATTTTATGGGATTATTTCGACCCATCCCCACCTTAGCCTCTAAATAAATAAATTTGGAGCTATTTAAAACCGAACTTGCCTTTATAATAAAATAATATTTTTAGTTATTCCAAAGGTGCCCCTCTCTTCCCTTATAAAAGGGCACCTCCTCCCTCTCCTCCTCACACCAATTTGAGCATTCAAGCTCGGCCAAACCCTGCCCAAATCTCTTCTCCACTTCCCTAGTGTCATTATAGAGGTCCTGGTCTTCTTCAAAGACCATCCTTAGTTATTCAAGTGGAGGTTAAGTGAAGGCGCGTCAAAAAGAGGTAATATCCATTACCGATCTTTTTCAATTTCTTTCTTCATCAACTTCTTCTTCTTTAGTTGTTTCATGATAAAGTAATAACATCAGTATTTATTATATACTGATATGTTATTATAAATATTAAACAACTCTAATTAACCTTCTATCAATCCTACGGAAAAAGGAAATCACCGCGCGTGCGTACGTACGGAATACCGTCTTCACGCTGTGGTGTAATCTATTTTCCGCCCCACCTTAATTGGATGGGTATAATGGTGTAATTAGTAAATATATATGATTATTATAAAGTGATATTGGTACTGAAATAGTATACATACACTTCAACACAATTCCATGACCATGGGAACGATATCATCGCTCGGGCGTACGTACGGACTACCGTCTCCACGACGCGATGAGATTCATTCTCAATGATTAACCATTCATGAATGATTATAAAGTATATATAATAAGTAATAATAAAATATATGACATAATAATGATACTGGATTTATGTATATTTATATGTATGTCATCTACTTAATTCCATTCAATTCAATAAGGAAACGAAAACAACGTTCATGCGTACGTACAGACTACCGTCTCCATGAACGGTGTATTTCATTCCATTTATCGATATATTATATATATATATATATATATATTATGAATATATATTATATATAAATCATGTTTTACATTCTGGATATAAGTAATCATGATCCAAGTAATCATATTAATAATTACAAGTTAAAAACACGAACGACAAATGAGACGATTTTACCCAAAACGCTACTTTAACATGAATTTACAAAATAATGGGTAATATAAAGTCATAAGTGGACCATATATGATATAATAACAATGAATATGATTCTGGAATAAGTCAATAACATGATATAAATCATTATACAGGAGTTTTAGACACTTACGAAGCAAATCAGACCTAAGGCAAGGGAAATATCACAATCTCATTTTTATCCGAATTTGTTTATACTTTGGTATTTAATGGGGTGTATTTTATCATCCACATCCATGTTTCCTCAATATGTAATATTATTTCCATTCTCGTACAAATTTTTAAATACTATTTTACCCTTCGGTGAGTTTTTAGTAAAAGATATGAAAGGAATCTTTTGTCGTTTTTCGTACGAGGTACTTTTTGACTTTTCTGACAAAAGTACGCGAAGAATGTTTTTTTAACTTATACGGCAAGAATGGATTTTTAAAACATTATTTCCAAGAATATTCCTTTACAAGTTTTCAAGTTTATTTTTAATCAACTTATTTTATTTTAGAATTGTATGACATGTTAAGAAAGGAAAAGTGTTTTTTAAGTAGAAAGGATATTTTCCTCAAAAATGGAGTTCAAGTGTTTTATCAAAATTATTTTACATCTAAGATAATAAAGGGTTCTGTTTCTATCCCTATTATTACATTGATTTTATTTTGTTGTGATGGAATTATGTTTATGAATTCCTTTATCCTATATGAATTGTTTTATGATGTCACGATGTTTAAGATTCCCATTTTTATTACATGGGTTATGCTATGATGTATGGTTTATGATTTTGTGGAACACATAAGAATGGTATCATTATGAGATGGGTGGGACCTATATCTCCCTCAAATGCATTGGGTAAATATTTTATATCTCATGAGATAGACATGGCTGGAGTGGTAGGTTATACTGGTTCAGTGAAACAGGACTGAAACGAGGGTGACTCGGTTCAGAAAGGGACTTTATCCACTAAGATAGTCTTGGAAATGAGTCTTGACTAACAAGAAATGATTCTATATGATTATGTGTGTATGACACAAAGTTTAATGTTTTAAGTTATTATTATTGGGATTTCATTTCACTACTATGATTTATCCCATGTTATGAAATTCTGCTCTCTTTTGCAGGTTAAGATTTCCAAAAGTTATGTTCTTATGAATATGATGTGATTGATTTTTCTTTTGTTTAACCTTACTGAGCATTTGAGCTCACCCTTTTATGTTTTCTTTTCCCCAGGATATAAAGAAAGGTTTTAGGTAAAAAAAGGGAAGATCTTTATGGGAGATATTGAAGATCTTTCACCACGATTAGAAGATTACGTTCCGAGTTTCCAAAGACACTAAACTATTACGATCCTTGTGTGTGTGTTTTTTTGTTATGTACTAAGTATTCCGCAAATGTAATGTAATGTCCATGTATGTCAGGCTTCGGGTCTCTATAGTTGGTATCAGAGGAAAGGTTTATTCAACCTTTGGAAACTAAGATGCGAAAACGTTAGTGAGATCCCTAGAGATATTTCAAAGGTATGTCTAGGGATGTCCCTAAGGTTAAGTATACGTATAGGTTATAGTACTAGAATTATGATAACGATCATAGAATTAAACCTAAGATGTTAGATATTGAAGGTACTCCCCCTTTATTATGTTGTTTTCCCTACCATGATTTTTGCCTCTCACACTATTCTTTTTGGGTTTTAGACGATGGCTGGAACCCGAAGGAACCATGTTGATCAATGTAGTGGAAAATGCAATGATTGTCCTCCTGAACAAACAAATGTTATGGGAGATGGAGTGCAAAATCTTATTGCTATACTTACCCAAGATATGAATCATTCTGGACTTCCAAATGAGTAGAGAAGGGAACAATATTCTATTGAGTCCTTCATGAGGCAACGTCCACCTTCTTTCAGTGGGTCTTCTGATCCACTTGTTGCTGAACAATGGATCAGTACCACTGAAAAGATATTTTCAGTTCTTCAATGTTCTGAACATGATAAAGTCATCTTAGCAGTATATCGTTTGGAAGGTGAAGCTGATCAATGGTGGAATCTTATCAAGAATACGAGGCAAAGAGATGAAATTGAGTCCATGGAATGGTATGAGTTCAAGAACTTATTTTTCAATAAGTACTTCCCTCGTATTCTTCGAACAAAGATGGAGAAGGAGTTTCTTTAACTAAAGAAAAAGGATGATGAATCTGTTGGTATATACGAACCGAATTTTACAAGACTTGCAAGGTATGCATCTGGCATTATCATCCAACCTGAAAGTAAAGTTGATCGATTTTTCAGTGGCTTAAAACCAAGTCTTAGAAGGGAATTAGCTATAAGAGACTTCAGTAGCTATGAAGAAATTGTGCGTTGTGCTATCAAGGTAGAAATGGAAGTTGGTGTTACATATCCATCTCATGGTTTTGACAAGAAACGAAAGATGGAGTTCAAGGAGAAATCTCAAAATAATGGTGAAAAGAAGATGAATGTTTCCTTATGCACAAAGTGTGGAAAGAAGCATGGTGGAGATTGTCTTAAAGGGACTAGAAAATGTTTTAAGTGTGGAAAAGAAGGTCATCGAGCAACTGAGTGTCGAAGTAATGGAAAAAGGGTTTCTAATGATGTGAATAAAGCAAACACTGTAGAGAACGCACCACCAACACTTCAATGCTTCAAGTGCAAGGAAATGGGGCATTATGCTAATAAATGCCCTAATCCAAGGGTTAGTGATGATCAATATGAGCAACCACTTAAGGCAAAGGACAAAGGGAAGTCACATGCGATCACTATTGGCGATGTTGAATATGACAACGATGTGGTGGAATGATTAAGTGTTTATGTTACGGGATTCCAAAATAATGTTGTATCAAAATGTATTGGAATATTTATGTGTTGGTCTAATGTGGTATTCAAAGTGATTGAGATATTTAACAGTATTCATGAGCTCATGATTGATATAAGGACTAAGTGATAGCATGGTTTGAGTATATAGAATTTTGACTGAATTCATGTTTTCACTAAGGTATTCAAGAGAATACATGATTAAGGAATTTGAATGTTTGGAATGTGACCAACAAAACATATCTTATGATATATGGGGATCAACGATGGTATTAAATCTCTGGTAATCATTTTCACTATGTTATGAGAGTGGACTGCAGTATTATGGATAAGCCTAAAGATTGGAATGGATTATGTTGGACATAAGTTAGTATTGTTTAAGGATAAAAGTTTTTCGATATTATTGATGGGATGTTATAGTAATCTAGTTTTAGAAAAAGGACAACCTGTAGGACGGGCGACATCCCATCGCGTCGGACAAGGCTGTGGGAATCGAACCCACAACCAAAGTGCGACTGGCCTTTATTGCCTTCCACTGGACTACAGGAAGTCCCTGGTTAGTAGAAACTAGTTTTAGTTTATTAAGCAGTATGATATATGAAGTATAAGTTCATTTTTGGAACCATATACGATGAACCATAAGATGGACTTATAACTTTTTCTAACCTTTTGTTTGAAAGAGATTGAATGACCCGTCATTCTATCACATGATCTGCTAACACTTCACGAATAACAAATTCAACTTCATTTATTTAAGAGATGAAGTGGAAATTGTTTAAGGCACGAACAACAGGGAGATTGTACCAAAATAAAGTAAGTATTTATTCTAAATCAAATTCTTCAACTTTAGGGAAATGATCTTGAAAACCAAAAATGTTGTCCTAGTGATCTTATATCTGATTAATCAGATGGTACCTTAGATCGTCACAAATTTATGGATTTGTGATTGTTGGATTTTCCATAGCCATGTTCTCTACCACTCTCCATCAGAACATGATGGTTAGATTTTTCTTCCATATCCATATTTTCACCTATGTGGAAACCCAGTGATTAGTTTATTTGGGTAACTGTTAAGTTTCCTACATTTGTTTTTAAAAATTGGTTTTGGTATTCCTTTTTAAGATGTGGGTTTCGATTAAAGAAACTTTCGAATAGTAAACCATTTATAACCCCGACGAATTTCGAGGGAGAAATTCATTTTAAGGGTGGTAGAATGTAACATCCCAAGATTTTATGAAAAATATTCTTTTTAATTTCACTAATGTCTTGTGTTGTACGCTACACGAAAAGGAGCTTTCACAACACGCATCCTTGACTTGCCTTGCATTACAGCAATCACGACCTTCCTCGATAGCGTGTGTAGTACGCAATAACGAGTTTCACTAAACAACAATATGCTATTAAAATATTATTAAAACTAGCCGTTATGAATAGTAATAACCACTTTTTGAAATTTTGTAAATTTTATTTTTCAAAATGGAATTAATTTTTCGATTCGGAATATCGAAATTAGCCTAGGGAGAAATTTTGGCATTTTTCTGAAAACTTTCAATTTTTGATGAATAGTGAAACCAATAAGTGGTAGTTAAAAAAACTGAATTTTTCATAAAACTTAATTTTACCGCTTCTGTGAGTGGAATTTCAAAAATCCGAGAGACACGGTTAATATCAAGGACTAAAATGTGGTTCAATGAGATGAAAATAATTTTTGGTGAATTGTAACTTTTTACTTTTTTTTACCACGGTAAAAAAATAAATAGGGTAATTAAGGGTAGAAATGATATTATTATTATCCTAAAACATGTCTTAATTCTATTGTACAAGTTTAATTCGACCAAAAACAAACATAGGAATAAAATATGACCATTTAGGCCCACTTGGATTAGATTAGGACATTGTATTATTAATTTATTTAAAGAAGGGTTAAAAGAGGTAAAATCAATAATTATTTACTAAAACATTTTTAATATGGGGTTATACATAAGATAAATTCGACTATAAATATTCAGTAGAAAGATAAAAAGATTTCCTACATAATGGTATTTTATTTTTAATTTTTAGGCATTAAATAATTTAATTTATTTATGACACAACAATGATGAAGTAATTATCTTATTAATGAAATATTGACATAATTGATGTTATAAATACCCAAATAAATATAATTTGAGACTTTTTATGAATTAAACTAATTTTCTAGGTTAATATGACATGTTATTATTGATTTAAGTAACTATTTTAGAACTTATCATTCTATTATGAGTTTCAAAAAAATCAATTACTAAATAGTGTCAAAATTGACATAAAATAGTTTTTAAAACAAATATTATATTATTAATTGTTATTTTATTCCTAAAAATCTAAGGATCGGCAAAATGACTTAGATAAGGTTATATATATTAATAATAAACAACTTTGGGTTCTTTTGGCTTCTTATAGTAAGTTTATTAACCTTATAGTGTAAGAACAAGAGAAGACACGGTAAAAGTAAAATTATTTAACTTAGTGTTAAATCTAAATGATAAGGTTAAAATAGGAACCTAAACTTGTCTAAAATCTATTGGATGAGAGGATTGCGACCCATACCCACCTTAGACTATAAATAAATCAATTTTGAGCTATTTAAAACCGAACTTGACTTTATAATAAAATAATATATTTAGTTATTCCAAAGGTGCCCCTCTCCTCCCTTATAAAAGGGCACCTACTCCCTCTCCTCCTCACACCAATTTGAGCATTCAAGCTCAGACAAACCCTGCCAAAATCTCTTCTCCACTTTCCTAGTGTCATCATAGAGGTACTGGTCTTCTTCAAAGACCATCCTTAGTTCTTTAAGTGGAGGTTAAGTGAAGGCGCGTCAAAAAGAGGTAATATCCATTACCGATCTTTTTCAATTTCTTTCTTCTTCAACTTCTTCTTCTTTAGTTGTTTCATGATAAATTAATAACATCATTATTTATTATATAATGATAAGTTATTATAAATATGAAACAGATCTAATTAACCTTCTATCCATCCTACGGAAAAAGGAAATCACCGCGCGTGCGTACGTACAGAATACCGTCTCCACGCCGTGGTGTAATCTATTTTCCGCCACCACCTTAATTTGATGGGTATAATGGTTTAATGAGTAACTATATATGATTATTATAAAGTTATATTGATACTGAAATAGTATACATACACTTCAACACAATTCCACGACCATGGGAACGATATCATCGCTCGTGCGTACGTACGGACTACCGTCTCCACGATGCGATGAGATTCATTCTCAATGATTAACCATTCATGAATGATTATAAATTATATATAATAAGTACTAATGAAATATATTACATAATAATGATACTGGATTTATGTATATTTATATGTATGTCATCTACTTAATTCCATTCAATTCAATAAGGAAACGAAAACAGCGTTCATGCGTACGTACGGACTACCGTCTCCATGAACGGTGTATTTCATTCCATTTATCGATATTATATATATATATATATATATATATTCTGAATATATATTATATATAAATCATGTTTTAAATTCTGGATATAAGTAATCATGATCCAAGTAATCATATTAATAATTACAAGTTAAAAACACGAACGACAAATGAGACGATTTTACCCAAAACGCTACTTTAACATGAATTTACAAAAGAACGGGTAATATAAAGTCATAAGTGGACCATATATGATATAATAACAATGAATATGATTCTGGAATAAGTCAATAACATGATTTAAATCATTATACAGGAGGTTCAGACACTTACGAAGCAAATCGGACCTAAGGTAAGGGAAATATCACAATCTCATTTTTATCCGAGATTGTTTATACTTTTGTATTTACTGGGGTGTATTTTATCATCCAAATCCATGTTTCTTCAATATGTAATATTATTTCCATTCTCCTACAAATTTTTAAATCCTATTTTACCCTTCGGTGAGTTTTTAGTAAAAGATATGAAAGGAATCTTTTGTCGTTTTCTGTACGAGGTACTTTTTGACTTTTCCGACAAAAGTACGCGAAGAATGTTTTTTTTAACTTATACAGAATGAATGGATTTTTAAAACATTATTTCCAAGAATATTCCTTTAGAAGTTTTCAAGTTTATTTTTAATCAACTTATTTTATTTTAGAATTGTATTACATGTTAAGAAAGGAAAAGTGTTTTTTAAGTAGAAATGATATTTTCCTCAAGAATGAAGTTCAAGTGTTTTATCAAAATTATTTTACAGCTATGATAATAAAGGGTTCTGTTTCTATCCCTATTATTACATTGATTTTATTATGTTGTGATGGAATTATGTTTATTAATTCCTTTATCTTATATGAATTGTTTTATGATGTCACGATGTTTAAGATTCCCATTTTTATTACATGGGTTATGCTATGATGTATGGTTTATGATTTTGTGGCACACATAAGAATGGTATCATTATGAGATGGGTGGGACCTATATCTACCTCCAATTAATTGGGTAAAGATTTTATATCTCATGATATAGACATGGTTGGAATGGTAGGTTATACCGGTTCAGTGAAACAGGACTGAAACGAGGGTGACTCGGTTCAGAAAGGGACTTTGTCCACTAAGATAGTCTTGGCAATGAGTCTTGACTAACAAGAAATGATTCTCTATGATTATGTGTGTATGCCACCAAGTATCATGTTTTATGTTATGATTATTGGTATTTCATTTGACTACTATGATTTATCCCATGTTATGAAATTATGCTCTCTTTTGCAGGTTAAGATTTCCAAAAGTTATGTTCTTATGAATATGATGTGATTGATTTTTCTTTTGTTTACCCTTACTGAGCATTTGAGCTCACCCTTTTATGTTTTCTTTTCACCAGGATATAAAGAAAGGTTTTAGGTAAAAAAAAGGGAAGATCTATATGGGAGATATTGAAGATCTTTCACCACGATTAGAAGATTATGTTCCGAGTTTCCAAAGACACTAAACTATTACGATCCTTGTGTGTGTGTTTTTTTGTTATGTACTAAGTATTCCGAAAATGTAATGTAATTTCCATGTACGTCAGGCTTCGGGTCTCTACAATTATCTTGGAAAAACCTTCCTAAATATCCTTCAAAAATCCATACCTTAATCCTATAATCCTCCATTAGGGATTAAATTCAATCAAGGAATCCCTTTGGTGAAAACCAATAGGAGTTACCCAGGGAATAAGTTAAATCATTCCTTAAGATCTTTTGTTATATTTTTATTCTCAACCCCATAAACTATTTTCATTACATTGTTATATCATAACCTTAGTCTCCTAAATATAATTATATATTTTTATTATAGGGTTATGGTTATAATTACACACACTTCCATTAAATGGGTAACAAACTTACCATTCGTGTGTATGAAAAACTACCACCATGTGAAACAATGATTGTTTATTTTTCCTTTACCACCTATCATGGTGTGAATTATGATGTGAACTATATTTTTATATAAATTATATGATATTTATGATTTATATTTTTATATTTAATTATTATATGAAATATACAATCATTATTTCATTTATGTGTAAATATGATAACTTTGTTTGTGGAAGTGTGGACTACTGCCTCCTCAAAGTGCTAAGATTTGTTCACAAATTAAATAGAATGTATTTAGAATGTATTTAGTGAAATTATATGATATATATGACATAATAATTTCACTATAATTATAATATATATATATTAATTTAATTTAATTTCTTTCTTTCAAAATGACAATAAAACAGAAACCACTTTCATGTGTACATACAGACTACCGTCTCCATGAACGGTGTATTCCATTTCATATTTCTATATTTTATAGATTATTATAAATAAATATATTATAAATATATATGAAATTTTTATAATATTTTAACTTATTAAGTAATTTAAATCATGTTCGATGTAAGGGTATCAAAAATAACAAGAAAAAATATATACGAAAAACAAAGCAGATATTACCTGAAACGTAACATTAACATGGAGTTGCTAATAAATAGGTAATATAAAGTCATAAAAAATAAAAAATTTTATTAGATATAATAATATGATTATTTGGAGGATTTATAATAAACTATTTTTTGTTATATAGGAGTTTTAAACATGTACGAAGAATGTCAAGACTTAAGTTAAGGATTTTCTCATCTCACTTTTATTTTCCATGGGACAAAAGTGATGATTCACCTATTATATCTTATATGTATTGTGTATACTACCCATGGATGAATTAAATGATTAATATAATTAAATTTATTATATATATCTATATATATATGTCTATATTATGATCTTTATTTCATGGGGTTGATGGTTCAAAAGTTACAAAATTGATAATGCCATTTTTGGGTCATTTTTTTTATTTGAGATACATGCCATGTTATCCATTTATATTTTTCTATGGGATGTATATACTGAAATCTGACATGTTATATCAAGAATATCATGCATTAATTATTTTTTTTTCATTTAATACTATTATCTCTTGTGTATTATGCGTTAATCTTACCAATGTGATAATAGGTTATTACCACTCTCTCATCGTTGACTATGATTGTTTATGATTATACTTGCATTGATGAAATATTATGATCCATCTCTAAGAAACACTAATGAATTTTATTATATTTAGGTTATTAAATATATATTCTTGTACCGGTACCATTTCCCCTCTTTTGTATTTAAGATAATTAAGAAAATGTTTTAATGAAAATCCTCCATTTTCACACTATTAGGATAGAAATTTTGGTTTTTTCAAAACCATGTTTTTTGAAAAACTGTTTTTATTTTTTGTTATATTTAATGATTTTTTAAGAAAATTCAAGCATATTTTATAAGTTTTCATGGAAAAATATTTTCAAAATGTTTTCAATATTCATTTATATGTTTTCTTGAAAACTGATTTCAAAATGATTTCAAGACTTTGTTATATGTTTTCAAAGAATTTTCAATGAAAATGGTTTTCAAAATACCAAAATGATTCATTTATATGTTTCAAAATCTATTTTAAAAGAAAATGGTATTCAAAATTCTTGATTTTTTAAAACATTTTTAAAATAAAAAATGATATTTTCTTAAATAAATGTTTTAAATGAAATTATAAAGATTTTTTTATAAGAAGAGGATTTTTGAAATAGTTTAATGAAAGTGATTTTCAAAGAAAGTATATTTTACTTTAGAAATTTTCAATGTGATGCTTCAAAATAATTCTCCAGTTATGATGTGAATGCTTTATATAGTTTATGATTTACTATGGACATAATCCAATGATACCATTTATATTATCTACTATGGGATTAATGTTTAATGGAAAGATGTTTATGAAACTTGTTTCTCTTTTATGTCTTATAGTATTTTTAAAACCGATTTAATTCATAGGTTATGATTTGAAAAAAGGAATTTGATATCTTCATATTTTCCATAGGTATTGATATGATGAAACATTTATGATACCAATTTCATTCCATGAGTTATGGTATGATTTTAATGTAACCCATATCTTTTTATGAGTTATGATATAAGGAATGTTTTATTATCTAGTGGAACATGAATGTATTATTTTATTATGTGACCAGTGGGACCTATGTAGCTCTCCATTTTATTGTGAATAGATTAATATATCTTGAGTATAACATAGCTAGAATGAGGAGTGAAATCGGTTCAGTATAAAAGGGTTAGAATGAGGAGGGAACTCGGTTCACTATAATAGGGATGGAATAAGGAATGAAATGGATTCTGTATGGTAGGGATGGAACAAGGAGTGATGTAGGTTCTGTAATATAGTGATAGTATGGGATGTTAACCCGGTTCAGTAATACATGGCTGGAAAATGAAGTGAACCTGACACAGTAATAATGGGATGGAATGAGGAGTGAACTTGATTTATTATGGAAGGACTGGAATGAGGAGTGTACTTTTTTCTGTATGATAGGGATGGAAAGAAGAGAAAAATCAATTCAATATGATAGTACTGGAATGAGGAGTGAACTTGGTTCATTATGATAGGGTTGAAACAAGGAGTGAACTCAGTTCAATACGATAGGGTCGGAATGAGAAGTGAACTCAGTTTATTATGATAGGATTGGAACAAGTAGTGAACTCTATTCATTTTAATAGGGACGGAACAAGGACTGACTAGGTTCAGTAATACATAGCTTGAACGAGAAGTGATCCTGGTTCAGTAATATAGCGTAGAAATGAGGAGTTAACCCAGTTCCATAATAGACTATTTCCACTAAGATGCTATTGATAGTAATCCCTAAATACTATGGAAATAATTTTATATATCTTCCACAATCACATTTCTTATTCCCATGTTATACACTCATTTATTATACTCTTCATTCCCTTATGATTCTTGTCTTATGAACTGTAAATCATTATACCATGACTCATTATTTTGATCATTGATGTGTAGGGTATGATCTTCTAATGTTATGATCATGTTCTCATACACTTGTGCTCATGTAATGCTTACATATCTCCCCTATTTACCCTTATTGAGAATATGACCTCACCAATTTGTTATAATTTCTTTCCCCTAGTTATAAAGAATTATTTTAGGTAGAAGTACTAAAGGGAAATATCTTTGTCGGAAATATCGAAGATCTTTCACTATGTTAGAATATTTTGTTCCATGTTTCCAAATAAACTACACAATTACTTTCCTTGAGAATTTACTTTTTAAAGTGATGAATATTCGTCTATAATGATGTAATATCCATGTATGTTAATCCAATGTTTCTATAATGAATCACATCTCTTTACAATTTGGTAGTTCTATGTACACACAAACGATGTTATCGCATCCCTTTAAGAATGTAAAGTAAAAAGGTATATGTGGTATAATGAATAAAAAGGTATCATTATGTTATTAATATCTTATATATGTAATTTATATTCATCATCATACCCAAATGTGAGATGTGGTAATGGGAAAATAAATGAAATTAGTTAATGAGCCGATTGTCTGCCTTACACACAATTGATTATTTCATAACCCCATTGAGGGAAGTAGGGATATAATTAGGTAAATCTATTAACCTAAAAACAATTATTTATATTAAATATACATATTATATTATATGATAATGGTTTAATAATAATTTAAGGTTGTGTAGGAAGAAATAAAATAAAAAATTCATTGAAGAACTTTACCCCTTTTCTGGTATCCTCCTTAGGATTGTACCAAATCCTTACTAGAGTGTATTTCTTCCCAATATAAGGCTACTTTAATGAGTGGAACACTTGTAAAATTTTAAAATAACATTATGTACCCAAATTTTTCACATTAAAAAAGGGTCCAAATGGACTATTATCGATCCTTAGATGAGATAAGGTAGAAATATGTCCATAAAATATATTTTTGATGAAATTTTAGGTCATTTTAACCATTACCATTTAATATTAGTCCCTAGTAAATCTGTTCGTACATTAAACATGATAATTAATTTTTATTAATTTCATTATTCATTTGGGACAAAAATTTAGATTAACATTTTTGAAAATATAAATTATGATAATTAAAAATATGGATTCGTTTTTTAAAAATTACATTAATAGATTTGGAAGTATTTAGTTTTAAATTAGTCGAGTAGACGTGATGAAAAAATGGTTTTGATGGAGAAAATGCTTAAAGTTTTAAAAAGATGTTATAAATTAGTCAATATTAAAATTATTAAAATGACCAAAATTTAACTAATACATATATAATTGAAATATTTTTTCTTTAAAAAAAATTAAAAATATAATTTAATGTTAACAATAATTTAAATTAAAAAGAAGTTTTCAAAAAATAATTTATTTATATTATATAAATTTTATTAAATTATTAAAATTCAAATTTAAATTATGTGAGAAAAGAGAGATTAAACCTCCTTTTAGAAAAAAGTGCATTTTTTTATAATGTGTTTTTTCTATTTAAAATTGTTATTCTTTTATATCTAATCAATATAAAAAAATTTTATTTATTTTTTAATTTTTTAAATCATAATTTAACACCTCATATATTTCCATGTATTATTTTTAGATATTACATTTATTTATTTCGAGACTACACGCTGAGATGACGTGTGATTCTGAGGCCGGGTGTTCCCAGAACAATGTTTTGAAAAATATTTAAATTTTAAATGCATGTGGACACGATTTTCTGAAAAAAGTGGAATAACTCCAAAATGGTTACCCAGATTATAAATATGAGGGAACAACTGAGCTTTGAAATGGGATTTTACCCTAGTCCTAACATAAAATTATTCTATGCGGGTCAACGGTGAAAATGTTATCATGGGACGTAATAAGAATAAAAATATTTTGATAAAAATATTTTATGCAACACAAAAATGTTTTCCTTTCAGTAACATTTTTTTAAGAAATTTTGGGTTATCACCATAACCCTAGAATTACTTTTATATGAGCTGAGGAACCCTCTCAACAAATTATGACGAGAAAGACCAGGAACAGAGATCATTCTTGATGGATTTCCAACAACAATCAACCCTTGATAGTGGATAATCCAATTCCAAGGAAGGGGTAGTTTTTGTTCATGGTTTCCATATTCTTAAATTCAATGATGAACACGGGACAACCCAAGATTGGGTTGATCCATGGTTAGATCGCTTTTGGGATGGATAATTGTTGTAGGGTTTATATTGGGATATTGATTTATTTTCTCTTCATTTATTTCTTTAACAAGAATGAATTAAGGCCGAGACAAAAAAGGATAAGGTTTATTCATTGGGAATTATTGTTCCTTTATCTCCCCCATTCACGGTGTTTTCCACCGTTGGGCCCTAGCAGCAACCACATGAATTTTCAGGTGGCCTTGAACAAGATTGAACCCCCCAGATTGGAGGCAATGCGTCATTAGTGGCCTCATCTGTATAGATAAAGACCTGATAAACTCAGATCTATAATCTTATAATATTTTGGATCACTGGAGGTGGTGCGGTGGCCCATGTGGATGTGGAGTCCCAACCACATGGGAGCCCATGGAATCCGTCAACGGGATGTGGTAGCCGACCGTCAGTGGTGGCCGTGGAATGTGGTGGTCACCACAGGGGTGCGTTTACACTTTGCGAATGTGGTGTGATGGCCATGAGGGACGCATGAACCAAGCGGGTTGGATTGGGCCGTGCTCTAGAAGGCCAATCTAAACAAGGTCGAGTCAGGTCAACCAGACTAGGTTCGGTTGGTCGGTGGCTCGGGTCGCCCGACATGTCTGCTCGAACCTAGTTCTACAGACTATTTTATTCAAATGGCTATAACATTCAAATCATCTGTCTATTTTTAGTTTCGTCTATGGCATTGAGACCCATGTGATGAGAAAGTATTTTCAAGATACCATATGTGTGTTTTTTGAAAGTGTGCATACAAACTGTTGGCTTGAGGAGTGGGTTCTCCTGGAACGGGCAAGCCATGAGTGGAATCCTGTGGCTTGATATGACCTTCAGAATACGCGATTTATAGAGATTGTGTGCCTTATCAAGATTATGTGTCTTATCAATCCATTTTTTCTTATGAAATACATTTGATAATCCTATTATACATACTAATGAGTTATAACTATGTGAGATGATTATATTTTCCTTTTTGTAATTTTGTGTTATATCATTTTCATGTTATTTCCATTTTTTGGTCTTCTATGTGGCATCTTCTTCGTGATATTGTTTTGGGTTTTTAGGGTTTCCTATTAATTATTGTTTCACTTACCCCTACACGGGTTTTTCCTGCATGTATAGTGTGTTGTGAAGACGAGTAACCTTTTTATAGAGTCCTAGATGGACCAGGACCAAGATAAGGACTAGACAATGAATTTTGAGTTTAGACAGACAAGGTGTGCTCCTGTGTCTTTAGATATCCATTCTAGTACTATTTCCTATAGGTTGGATTGGGTAGGGTTTTCTATAGATGAGTTTCAAGAACTTATGTTATCAATTTTCTAGAATGGGATGTCATGGGCGATACTTCACCATTTTTTTACGCGTTTAGAAAATATTTTTGTGGGATTATATTTTGAACTTGTTTACATTAATACACTTTACTTTCTTATCGTACTCCGGTTGGGTTATAGTGATAAACATGCATTTGGTTCTTACTAGTTTGTTACTTTCAGATTTTTTTGATCTTGGAGATGTCTGCCTGTTTGCATGGTCATAGGAAATGCGTCCCATGTCAGTGACATGGGAACTCGATTCTAGTCACCAACCCTTGGACTATCGAAGGTGGGATGAGGAGTCACAGAATGGGCCCCACTGTGATAGGTCATGGAAGAGTTCTATTAGAGTGTGTTGGTTAAACTTTAGGACTGAGATTCTGTGTGGTTGGTTTGGGAAACAGTTTTATGTATTTCGAGTTCAGATTTCAGTCCAGGGAGTCCAATGTTGGTGTAGCGGTTGGCGTATCCACACACCCAGACTCTGTACACCTTGTTTTAGGCTGGGTAAATGAAAAAAATGGTTAGAGGTAAAATAATAGTACATGTATCCTATATTATTTGTGTGTGTTCTCATGTCCTTCTTGATTCAGATCTCTAGGAGTGCTCTACTGAGTGTGATATATATTGCTTTATTTCATGATGCGTCCTCATAGAAAGCTAGTTAGGATTATATTGTGTGATCATGAGGATATTCCTCCTAGAGACGAGGCATCGGTACATGGCCCTATATTAAAGATAGAATCTCTCTGTAGTTTACCAATTATACCACCACCAATCAAGACACAACTTCAAAAATAACTACCAGCTGAGGATGCACAAACATTGAGAATGTTGCATGAGTTTCAATGTTATCGATCTTCCATGTTTTTGGGTTTTCCAGACCCATAGGTAGTTGAGAATTGGCTGGAGGTAGTTATCTACGTCTTCCAACTTATGGGGACACCCGCCGACTAGATGGAAGTCCTTGTCATGAGACTTCTTCATGGATATAAAAGGAAATGGTGGGGAATAGTGACCAGAAACACAATTATATGACTCTCTATAGGATATAATTTGATCATCTCCTTATAGAGGAGTTCTTTCCAGCTATGTTGCATTTAGTATGCATACATGAGATTCTACATCTACACCGAGGTAGTCTGATTGTGATGGAGTATTCATCAAGGTTTACTGATCTTTTGCGCTAATACATAGATATGGTATGAGACCCATTCTTTAGGGCTTCAAATATCATGTATGGAATCTACCATGAGATCAAGGTAAATATGATATCCCTTAGTATTCCTAATTATGTTGGGGTGCTTGAGAGAGGTCTACTAGTGGAGAGATTTCTAGCAGAGAAGACATCGATAGTGGTAGCTACCACCCAGAACCGAGTAGTTGTGACCTCAACCGATGGGAGATTATAGTAGTCATAGAAACCCAAGTGGTTCAAGAACTTTAGGGGATGATCCTAGGACACAGAATCAGCAGTGTGGGTATCCTAGGGTAGCTAGACCCAGCTGAGGGACTAGTTGTGCTACTCATGTGGTGGTTTTGGACATCTAGAATTATATTTCGTGACCCGTAGTATGATCGATCGGGAGATGGTCTTGGGACTTCTGAGGTAGAGGTGGATGTAGGAGAAGGGTGGTCTATAGAGAAGAATATGTGGAAGAGGATCAGAAAGGGAAGTGGGAAGTGGGTGGAGGTTCGACGTATTACCACCACCACCCTCAGGTGGTCCAAACCAGGCTAAGGGAGTTGGTGGACAAGGATAATGATGCATTAAAGAGATGAAGGATTATGACCCCGAGGATCTGGGGATGATTATAGGTATGATCTATGACTTTTCCACCTTATTTTTGCAGTTTTGATAAACATAGGTTCCAATCATTCTTTTTTTCCAAAAACCTTGTTCAAGACTCAGAGAATCTGGTTGAACTATTGACTCAACCCTTATTCTTAGAGAATCATATGGGATGAGATTAGATGATCACACACTGGTTCCGATAGTGCAACCTTACTCTTGGAGGTGAGATTTTTGGTTGTGATCTCTTGGTAGAAGTGTCAAGGCCTTACGAATTCATTCTGGGTATGGATTGATTATCCATAGTTCATTCTCAAATAAACTATTTTAGGTGTAGAGTACAGTGTTTCCATAGTGGTGGTACTAGGTTTTACATTTTTTTTGAAAAAGAAATGTAGGCAGCGTAGGACGGACTCACATATTGGTGGGTGCATCCAATCAATCATCATTTTTCTAGCCTGACCCTCTGTGAAGTGTAGGATATGAGTCCTTAATTTCCTACAGCAGTGGAGGAGTATGAGGACATATTTCCTGAGGATGTTCCAGGATTACCACGTTGCATGGATATAGACTTATAAATTGATCTACACCCCATGATGACACCAATATCTACACCTTCATATATTATGTCTCTCAAAAAGATTCTATAGATGAGGTTATGGTTGGAGGACTTGTAGAGGAAGGGCTTCATGAGACCCAGTGTTTTACCCTAGGCATCCCCTGTTCTATTTTCCATGAAGGAATATGGGAGCTTGAGGTTATGTGTGGACTACCAAGGCCAGAACAAGGTAACCATAAAGAATATGTTTCCACTACCGAGGATCGATGACCTCTTTGATCAGCTGAAAGGTGTGTGTTGGTTCTCGAGGATTGAAATCAGATCTGGATATCGTTAGCTTTGAGTATGGGATAAGGATATCTGAAGCCGTCCTTCAGATTTCAATAAAACCATAATGAGTACATGGTTATTCTTTTTGGCATGATAAACACCACAACATGTTCGTGGGACTCATGAACATGATATTTAATCCCTACTTAGATGTGTTATTTCTAGTCTTCATTGATGGTATCTTAGTGTACTCAGCATTTGAGGAGGAGCACACAAGATTATTGAGGATGGTCCTAGACACACTCCTAGAGAAATATCTTTACGAAAAGCTCTTGAAGTGCTAGTTATGGATTTGAGAGGGCCATTTCCCAGGAAACATAATTTTAGAGGCAGGAGTTGAAGTGGATCCAACAATGATTGAGTTGGTTCTTACATGGGAGCCACCCAACAGTGTTACTGAGGTCCATAGATTCCTTGGTTTGGATGGGTTCTATTAGAGGGTTGTAACCTACTTATTCCAAAGTGGAAGCATCCTTGACAACTTTGACCAAAAATAGGAATTATTTCATATGTATGCATATGTTCTAGTAGAGTTTTTAGTATTTGATGCAGAGATTGACAAGAACACTAATTTTGTGATTTCCAGATATGGGTGTCGATTATGTAGTGTTCTATGATGCATCATGAACTGGGATTTGTTTTGCCTGGAATTAGGGGAATGTGTTGATTACCGATGGTTCACACTATTTGAAACCACATGAGCAGAACTACATGACCCATGATATTGGGTTAGAATCAGTAATATTTTTATTGAATGTGTGGAAACAATACCTAATGGGAAAGAAGTTTATCTTTTACCTTGATAAAAATTTTCTTAAGTATATATTTTCTCAGAAGAATCTGAATAGGTGACATAGATTACAGATAGAGTTCCTCCATGACTAAGACATTGAGATTGTCTATACTTCTGTGAAGGAGAACATGGTGGAAGATGCTATTTGCAAGAGATCTAGTTCACAGTTACTGAATGCATCAGTGCATTTGTCCTCGTTATAGATATCCTTCATGGATAGAGATGGAGTAGATTACCTCTAGTTGATGATTCTCACCCCTCCACTTTTACAAAAACTTATAGGGGAACAACTTGGGGATACTGTTTTTGAGAATGTACATACTCACATATATTCGTAAGGCATTCCCTTGATAAATATTCTAAAGGTGGGGAGAACATTGTTCTTTTCAAATGATCCACAGTAGTACAAGTAGTGTTACAGGAGGCGGTTTTGAGGGAGATCTATTCATTCCCATTAGTGGTACATCCAGGTGTGGAAAAGATGTACCAGGACCTCTGTCATCATTTTTTGTGGCCTAGGAAAAAGAAGGGCGTCACATAGTTTGTTTCTCGATGTCTCACTTGTCAGCAGGAGAAGTTCGAGCACCAGGTTCCAGCGGGTTTGACGCAACCCCTTGAGGTACTAAAATGGAAGTTTGATGGGATATCAATGGAACTAGTTACATGTTTACCAAGTATGTCAATCAGATTTGATACCATATGGGTGATCATTGATTGACTCATCATGTCATCCCACTTCCTAGCTATCTGGGACCATAGTTCCCTAGAGATCTTGGGACACCTATATGGGAAGGAGATATTTTGACATCATGGAGACCCATCGATGATAGTGTTAGATTTTGATTCTTGCTTTACATCCTGGTTATATAAGGGATTAAATGAGGCCTTTGGGACCCAGTTACACTTGAGAACATCATTTCAGCCATAGATGGATGACCATAATGAGCAGACTATTCAGGATTTAGAAGAAATGGTATGGGTTTGAATGTTCAATTTTGTCCATAGTTGAGAGGATCACCTATCCTGGAAGAGTTTGTGTACAATAATAGCAACCATTGAAAAATTGGTATGGAACCATTTAAGGACTTATATGGGTGACCCTATAAGCCACCACTTTGTTAGAAGGACCAAGGAGACTTAGCACTCATGGGCCTAGAGTTGTTTCAAGCGAATACAGATAAGGTATAGACCATGCAGGAGTGGATGAAGACTTCAAAGAGCCATCGTAATTCATATGATAACTAGAAACAGAGGCCTTTGGGGTTTGAGTAAAGAGACCACATGGTCTGTTGGGTCTCACCTTGACACGGGTTATGGATACTTTGTGAAAGTGTCAAGCTATCTCTAAGGTTCATTGGACCTTTCATGATACTATATAGAGTTGACGAGGTTTTATACCACTTGTATATACCTCCGTAGTTAGAGTAGGTCCAAAATGTCTTCCACGTGTCACAACTGAGGAGATACATGCATGACCCATTGCACATCATTGAATGGGGAAAGATGGACATCAACGATGGGGTGAATTTTGGTGAGTACCCAATAAAGATTGAGGATATACAGGAGAGGATCCTTTGTGGGTAGTTGATTCTTATGGTGCACCTTTGGTGGTAGCATGGGAATATCTAGGAGAGAATATGGAAGTGAGAGGCTCAGATTCATGCTCTATACCCTCATTTGTTTGAGTAACCCTTTGTTTTGGCTTTCAGGGACATAAATTTCCAAGGTGGGGAGAATTTAACATCTCATATTTTTCAATGTATTATTTTTAGATATTACATGGATTGATTTAGAGAGAAGGAATTGAGAAGGAGTGAAATTACGAGGCTTAGTGTGCTTGGAATAATTGTTTGATAAATTTTAATCTTTTAATAGCATGAAGACATGGTTTTCCAGAAAAGTGGGATATATCCTAAATAGGTGCCTATATCTGAAATATAAGGGAATTGTTGAAACAAGAATAGAGGTTTTACCATAGATAATACTTATCATTAGTTGGCCAAGGTATTTTCTGAAAAACTTGTAATGGGGTGTAATGAGGATAAAAATATTTTCATCAAAATATATTATATGATGCATTGTAATTTTCATTTTAATAAACATTTTTCAGGAAATTCAGGGATATCACCAAAAATTTTGAATTCCTCTGAGATGAGAAAATTATCCCTCTTGAAAAAAAGTGATGACAAAGATAAAGATCAAAGATCATTCTTGACAGATCACTAATGGAAATCAACCATCGACAGTGAACGATCCAATTCCTTGGTAGGGAATTTTATTTTCTGTATAGTTTCACCATTCTTAAATTCAACGAAAAGCACGGACCAACCTAAAAAATAGGTTTATCCTTGGTTTGTTCATTTTTGGGATGGATAATTATTATAGGGTTTATATCAGAATATTGATTTTTTGCCTCTTTATTTAGTCATCTAAGGAGAAAAAATCGAGGCTGACACAAACAAGGCCAAGATTTGTTCTTCAGGAGTTTTTTTCTTTTCTCTCCCATGTTCTTGGAATTCTTCACTTTAGGCCCCCCTGTGGCCACAACTTGCCTTTCTGAGAGGCTTACAACATGATTAGACCCTCATATTGGAGGCAATGCATCAACAGAGGGAACATCTGTGTAGACTGGGACCTGAGAAATCTGGATCTATAATCAGTACAAAATTTGGATCACTTGAGGAGGAGTAGTGTCCCACGGAAGGGGCCACTGGTGCACTAACAACCATGTTTAGAAGGTGGTACACGCACTGAAAACGTGCACTACAAAAGAGCCATGTGGAAGCAGTTGAGCCACATGGAAGTGGCCACCTAGCCATGTGATATCCTGTGGAATCCAACCACACACAGTGGCTGTGGGATGTGGCTATCACCATGGGGAAGCATCTCCGGTATACAGATATGGTGAGATGGCCATGCTGGTTGTGCCAACTGAGTAGGTTGGACCGAGACATGACCCTAAAGGCCTAGTGTACCAGGATAGGCCTAACCAGTCTATGCTAGGCCGGGTCAGTTTGTCTGAACCGGGTAATGTGGGCTGGACCGTGTCGGGCCAGCCGATAGGCTGGGTCAGACCCAGGGCTGCAGACTATTTTATTCAAATGACCATAAAATTCAAACCATGCATCCATTTTACAAGCTTTCTGTGGTGTTAGAACCCTTTAAGTGAGAAATTATTTTTGAGATATCCTAATTGGGGTTTTAGGATATATTCATATGACTTATTGGCATGATGAGTAAGTCCTCCTAGAACGAGCATGCTGTGAGCAGAATCCACTAACTGGATGTAAACTTGAGACTACATGACTTATAGAGACTGTGTTTCTTACAGAAACCACGTTTCTTATTGAGACATCATGCCTTATTAAATATGAATTACAATCTTGTTATTCATAATAATGACTTATACCTGTGTGAGATGACTATATATTCCTTTGTGGAATTCTGTGTGGTATCTTCTTCATGGTATTTCTCCTCTATGGTATTATCTGTGGTATATTATTTTTGTATTCCTTTTTGGTTTTGAGGTTTCCAATTGATTATTTTTTTACTCACTCCTACACAATATTTTACAACACATTTCATGTCTTGTGTAGACGATCAACCTTTTGATAGTGTCCTAGGTAGACCAAGACTAGGACCAAGACCAGATAGTTCTTTGTGAGTTTAGATAGACTAGGTGTGCTCCTACAACTTCATACATACGTTCTAGTACCATTTATTTTAGGTTGGATCATGTAGGGTCATTTATGGATGAGTTTTATAAACACGTGTTTTCAGTTTTCTTGGAAGGGGTATCAAGGGATACACTTCACCGTGTTTTGTTTGACTTGTTTACAAAATCTTTGGGTGGTATTTTATTCGACCCATACTTACTTTTCTGGACATTAATTTCCAATCGTACTCAAGTTGGGTTATAGTGGTATGAATGCATTTCTTTCTAAGTGGATTTTATATTCTAGATAATTTTTGAACTTAGAGATGTGTGCGTGTATACATGTACCTAGGTAATGCTTCCCATGTTAGTGATATGCAAACTTGGTTATAGTAACTAGCCCCTGACCTATTAGAGGAATTCTTGAGGATTCATAACATGAGCCCCACTGGGATAATACATTAAACATAAATTATTCATAATTTAGTTATTACTATTCATACCCACTATCTTAATTGCTAAGTTATAATTTCTAGGTTTGAATAATAAATTTCAAATAGAGTATTGTGTTAATTTTAAATTTTGTGTCGTGTTCATTACAGGCTATTGAAGAGATTGAATTTATTTAAAAATAAATATATCTTTTGGTATTGTGGTTCTATATTATCTTATAATATAGGTTTGGGGTGTCTTACATGGTATCAAACATGGTGATCATATATTTTATTTTTTAGGTGTTACATTATACCACCCATAAATAAATTGTGTGCTATAAATTTAATCATTATCTTATTAATCATGGTTTTGAAATTTGGAAAGACCTTTTTTAAAGTACCACATAGTAGAAATATATGATAAAAATATTCCTATTAAGAGAGTAAGGTATGTACAATGGTAATATGGAACAAAACATATGAGGTTTCCATATAGGAGAACATATGATTGAAGTAGAAACAAGGATTTAAAAGAGAAAATCAAAATCCAAATTCTTATGGAGAGTGATAGAGAACATGGCCATGAGGATGTTAATGAAAAAAAACCATATGTGAGAAAAATTCCATTCATATCTTCCAAAATAATGATAATATGACAAAATGTTTGTTCCGTGATCCTTTTCCAAGAGTTGAGGAATTCATTCAATCTCTATGATTATAAAGAAATATAATTACATGATTTTTTTCATGAGAACATTTTCTTCATTTGTTTATTGTTTGATTAATTTCCACATATTCTCATAATCAATTAAATGAATATCCAAAAATGAATTTTATTTTCATAGAGCAATGAAATTATCTTTTAACAAATCATAGGATCTATAAAATATTAAAAAGACATTAATCATGTGTTTTCTAAAACCCTAATTCTTAGTAAAATTTATGTAAATAGTACCCAAAGTTAAAATTACTCCCATCCATAAATAATTGACCATAAGTCTCATAAAATACATGTCTGAACAAATTTAGAATGAAGGTCACTATTCTAATAGTATATTACCCATACAATATAAAGTAGCTATTAATGTCCCATCTCAAATATGTGAATTCTTTGATCACCATAAAAACTTAATGAAAATAGGAATTATTCCAAAAGTAAAATATATGGATATTGAATATTTTCCATAGATCCAAACATGTATTTAACGCTAACAAAGATAATGAAAACCATAAAATCCCTAACCAATTTCATGTTCACGAACACTATATCATAAAAATATTATTATCATTATTATATCAACATAAAAATCTATTAATTTTTATCATACCTTAATCACATGTTTTAAAAAAATTTAAAATTTACACTGAATCACATTTTATTTGTACCATTCAACACATCCAATTAAATCCTTTATGAAATAGTATTTTAGTATTATTGTTAAAGGTTTTATGATTCTTGTAATGAGAAAATCCTAAATTAAATACTTTTACAACATATTTCATAGATCCAAATACACAACCTCATTAATAATTCCACACCATTTAGTTAAATTGGATAATATTGACCTTAATCTCATAACTGTATATGATGTATATTTCTTTGATGCTTTGGGAATTTAGTTGCATAGTTCCTTATATCCTTACATTGGGAGAATTTTACACTTTAAATTTCATTTTTCCCTTGTAATCATGAGAATGGTGTTCTTTATCTATAATATTATAGAAAAATCCCTTTCCATTCAACAATGTACCAGGGTGTTTCATTCCATGATTATAACATGTGAAAAAATCATTATTTCCCTTCTTCCATTTTCCATTTTTTTCCACTTCTATTATCTTCTTATCTTATTCCTATCAAATATATAAGACCTAAATAATTATTTATCTTTCTACTTAGAACTTAAAAATATTTAATCCTATGGAGAAAAAGTTGGAGAGATCATTACTCTACAAATAATTAGATTAGTTACTCAAATAAATAGTCAATTTTGAACTTCGTGTTGCATATATATTCCGAGCTTACCTAGCTAACCATATAATGTTAGCTTCATACTCCAAAACACCTTTTTCATAATTTTTATTTATGAAAATGAACATTATATTCATCTTAGTTTGTTTCTAAAGAGGGATATATTGTTCAAATAATGCCTCCTTAAAATCTTTTAATTCCATGAGTTCTATTTCTTATTACTCCTTAGTATTCTAGAAAAGTAACGTTATTTTTCATATCTTGATTAATATTCCCTAATATATCCATAATTTTTTCAGGTATAATACAACTTGTTTTGGGTTCCTTAGTAGTGAAATATCTATATTATCAATGATTATTGATACCCTTCTTCCATGCAGCTTCAATTTCTATACAATGCCGTATATTGTATTTTCCCAAAAAATTATGTATTTTAAACTTTATTTTTTAGTTATAAATATGGAGTAATAGTTATAATAAAGTAAAAAATTTATTCATTATAAAAATGGATTCATTTGGGATACTTTTATTATAATTAACCAGGTGATGATCATGTCATGTCCAATGTGCCCCTATTAGGGTTATTACCCTAGGTACCTTGGTTCCAAAACCACATCCACTTTTAGTATTCAGATAGGAATGTATTTCAAAGAAAAACCATAAAATATCTTATATAATGATTAATTAAAATTTTATTATCTGATTATAATAAAATTTTATCATGGTTTTATATTCCCAACTCAATATATTCCAAAATCTAGTTCCCATCGAATCTACTAAACATTATATGATACCAAAATTAGTAAACCCAAGTCGAGTAGCCTGAAGCCGAAGCTTAATTTATTTGATTGAAATAGATAAAAAAGGGTCAAATCCTAATGGATTAATTATTTTTTTCAGTTTTAGAGAACCAGATAGAAAAATGATACCCATTTTATATTGGGAATATAAAATAAAACCTAATAAATAATAACCAAAAATAAACATCATTATTGGAAACTCATTCCAATAATTATCCTTCATATCCTATAAAAGGGAAAACATAATGAAGATCTCACATTCATAATGTTGGTTACATACAAAAAATTTATCATGGATCAAAAAGATTAATAAATATGTAATGATAAATAACTGAACTACCATTTTATTTAAATATTAAAATGAGAATGAAATGCATGAAGTGATAATATTACTGAGAAATTGTCATGGACAATATGATTGGTAAAACCTAAATTAGGGAAATGATTAATTATTGGAAATCATGTATCAAGAATATAATACCACAACTATAAGCACATTTCACAAGATGGAATAAAACTATAAGGTATGAAATCCTCTAGTTCTCCAAACTGATTTATAAATATTAGGTAATAACTAATTTGGTTTGGGCAGTTGATTTATCTCATAAGACATGTTGATGCATCAATGTCCAATCAATAATTAGCCATACCCTTTTCTTCAAGTGAAAATAATTCCTATGATATCAAATGATCTATTTAACTTATGAATAATATTAATTCTCAACTAATATCCATATTGTGTAAAGATAAAATTTTATTAATATTTCTAAGTTAATCAAATAACTTTTAAAGTATACACCATATTTAGAAATTATGAATTTTTTTCAAAATAATCAAATCCACTAAACAAAGAATATGAAAATTTACCAGAAATTTAATTTACTATTGAAAATAATCAAAATAATGTGATTGTTTCAAGATAATGTTAATAACCACAATGGTAAGTGAGATTGTACAACAACGTTTACCACTTGGTAATTTCGATTTCAAATCCCATTACCTAAAATAATTTAATTTTAAAATTAAAATACCATGAATAATGAATGAATAATTATATTACATGTCAAATGGGATGTATATGCACCATATAAATTAAATTTGGTGTATAACATTAAAATATGCCTCAATGAAGTGTAATTAAGACAAAATCCCTTACAAATATTATATCACAGATGTGTGGATTAATCAATGAATTTATTAAATTTATCAAATGTTAATCCTCATAAGAAATTTTCAAATAACATAAATAATAATCAGTTTTCATTACACAAATAATATTATCCAGACATAATCAATAAACAATAATCTTAATCCCATGAATGGAAATTGAGTCAATTAATCCATTCCTCACACATCCTCTTGGGTTTACATGATTTAAACAACATCATAGTTGTTTTAAGAATTTTATTAACTTATATTATTACCATATTATTATTTATAATATCATTTATGATTGTTTTATAACATCTTATCACTCGTTTGTTAATAATGGTTAATTATTTTTGTTGTTTTGGGTGTTAATTTCCATTTTTTATCATTTATTCTTTTTGAGGAATGTTTTAGTTCTTATGAATATTAAGAATTTTCATCATCTTCATAACAATAATAATGAAATAAATAATCTATTTTCACACTAAATATTATTTTAATACTAATCATGAATGATGATTTTTAAAAATGATGTATGTTACGATCATAGAGATGGTTGGTCGTACGTACACATGAGTAACATTTTTACTTTTCAACAATCATTTTGAAAATGAATTAATAAATAATTTATCTTTATAGGATAAATATAATATCATATTATTTATTTAAATATAATTATTCATATCATACATGTGGTGTGGTGAGGAAAAGAGAGTCTCATCACTTCGTAAACACAACAGTTCACATGTACATGAATGATGTTAACATTTTCAGTGAGTGAAAATTTATGAAATAAAATGATATATTATATTTTCATAATGATAGATATGTCACTAAAATCCTAATTATTTCATTTATATAAAATATCACCATTAATATTATCCTTATCACCTTACATGTAAAGAATTATTGAATAAATAATCACATCACTTAGTGAGGTGGTAGTCTGATGTATACACGAATGATGTTATCATATCCCCTATGAAATGAAATGTAAAAACAATATATACGATATAAATACTAAAAAGGTGTAATATTGATAAAAATAATATATATATATATATATATATATTATATTCATCTACATACCCACCCATGAGAGGTGTTAATGGAAAAACGAACAACTTTAGTTAACTAGAAGGTAGTATTATATACATGGGAATGGTGATTTTATAGGCTATTTAATGGAATCATGATATATTTTAGGTCATGAACTGAACATAAAAACTTTGGATTATATGTAACATAGTTAGGTTTTTAAATTATCATGTTTTAAAAATTAATAAAGGAGTTGGAAAAATAAATAAAATAAAAATTTATTTTCTAACAAAGGGTTTAATGGTGTGAAGAATAGAGGAGATGGTGTGAGCTTTTATAAGTGATCCGATTGAAACACTAGAAATATTTGAAAATAAAAATGGAGAACTCATATTATTTACAATATAAAAGTGTCCAATGTATAGTATTATAGATAATTAGACAATAAATGTTATTAATATGAAAAGAAAATAGATTATTGAAAATAATTCATGTCATTTTATCCCTTATCATTTTAGTTTAACCCCATGTAAATCCATTTCTACTTTTAAATGTGGTAACTAGTTTTTATTGTTATCACTATTATTTTTGGTCAAAAATTAATTTGACCATATTATAAAATAGAAATTTTTATTATTCCAAATATGGAATTGATTTTTCAAAATTAAATTCACAAAAGTGGGAATATTTAAATTAATTTGAATTTAAAATATTGGAAGAGGAAACAAGTATTAAATGACACAATGACAAAAATTAGTACAATGTTTTTATATCAAAATTCAAAATTAAAATTATTTACTTATCCTAAATTGTATGAATAGATATATAATTGGTCTGGATTTATTTTAAAAATATTTAAAAGGTAATTTATTTTTATAAACAATTTAAATGAAAATGCAATGTTCAATTAAAATATAGTTTTTTTTCCATATTCATAAAAATAATAGATGTTTCAGAAAAATACCAAAAATACACCATAATATAATTGTGATATTTTTATTTAGAATATTGTGTTCATTTTATCAAATATTGTTTTTAAAAGTTGTAAGAATTAATTTAAAATATGTTCGCAAAGATGGACTAAACATCTTTTAGAAATATAAAAATATTTAAAATCATTTATTTTAATTAAAAATGATTCATATTTTAAATATAATTAATAGATATAGATTGAATTTATTTTATACACATGTATAGAATAAAAATTTCATAAATTTATTTGTTACTATTTATACATGCCATCTTAAAATCAATGTTATAATGGTTATGTTTAAATAATAAAATTTTAATAGACTATCGCATTTTATTCAAAACGAGTGTCACATGCATTGTAATATATCCAAAAGATTAAAAATATTTGAAAATAAATATATCATAAAATTTCAGGGTTTTATATTCTCTTCCTAATCCCTGGGTTTCATGTCATTCAGGCTATTGAATATGATGTTCCTCCTTTTAAGTGTCAGGGGGTTGCATATTACCATGTTATGCATATATGATTATTGATATCTCCCTTATTTTTACCTTATTTAAAATATATTCTCACCATTTATTATTTTTAATTTCCTTATGTTATTATTAATTATTTTATTAATTATGTGTCTAATAAGGAATATAGTTATGAATAACTTAGTAGGAGATGGTATAGACCATTTATGAACTACTTTCTAGTGTGTCCAAGTTTCTAATGGAACTATACATATATGATACTAGCATGGATTAAAATTTTATGTTTTAAATTATTATATATATATATTTAATATCTATGTATTAAATTTCAAGGTTTTTATACTGTTATATTTTTCTCTTAATCATTTAATAAATAAAAACATTCAGTTTTTAATTTTCTTTGTAAATTTTCAAATATTCCCATTGCAATTCTCTATATTGTTTACTATTTATCAGAATATCCATTGGAAAAATTTAGTTGTTCTTATTAATTATTTGACATTTTTTTCAATATCAAACTCATAACAGAAACTAAAACCATAATTAATGCATACCTCATTCAATGCTGTTTCCATTAATAACTTATGGGCTAATTCATTTCCACTCATAGAATCACCACAACTCAAGTATATATCCTCCATGAAACTCCATCCAGCTTGATATTCAAATTTTAATTCCTTTATATTTAATATAATCTCAATAGTTTTTCAATCTTTGAAAACATAATTTTATATATCTATTTTTTCTTACTCCAATACAATATTAATTTTAAAACATTGTATTTACTACTTTTAAAATTATTAATTCCCTTTTGGTCATCATTTTAATTATATATTCAGGGATTCTAATTTTATCCCTTATTTCATTTCATGTTATTATAAGAACCTTTAGGAAAACATTATATTTCATATTTTTTAGTTGTGGTAACTCAAAAATAAAGTAATTTTCAAAATTATTAATATTATATTTAAATGTTATACTATCATTTTTTTATGTTCATCACTACTGTCATTCTTCAACTCCATAATGTATTGAAGATGTGATCCTATCTATCTATCCATTGAACTTCTAATGAAATATCTAAATTAATTAATCACATCCTTATTTTTGTGAAACATTTTTGGCAGGATTCATAAAATGATTTCATTCAGAACATCATTATACAAGGAATCCCTGAGTAAAATCATTATTTTTACAAATTTGTTTAATAAATTATACATCTCATTTGTTTTATCTTTAAAAATCGTTCTGAATTGTCCAAAATTATCACTATGAATACAGATCATGGTTCTATGGAAGTTATAAGTACATTGATGGGTGAATTTTAAATCCCTCTAGATATATATGGAAAAAATTATATAATGAAATATAGATATAAATGTTTATACATAGGGAACAATATAGTTAATTCATAACATTATATTTTATAATTCAATTTTTTCATCATTTTTGTTTAGTTTTTATAATTCTATGATAGGAAATTTATACAATTTTTACATGATATCCCAAAAATCAAGAGAAATATTTTTTAGAAATACCACATTTATTCCTTCCAAAAAAAATAATTTCGTCTATTAAAATGAGGTGGACTGACAGAATTCAAAAATTTAAATTCATGAGTTTTTATAAAAAAAAGCAATTGATTTTTCCATTCATAGTTCGGTCTAAGAGTTTGGATTGTACAAAATGATAATGAAATAGTAACCGCCAACGAGGTCAATAAAAGGCACAACCCATTTATAAGAACTAATATGTTAGAGTGAGATAGAAATATGGGCTTGAAGTTGGTGAATAGTACTTATTATGGATTTTAAAAAATTATAATTATTATAGTAATAAATAGTTCAATGAATAAAAAAATAATATAGCTGAAGATAAAACAAAGAGAACATGATATTTTTATAGTTGTTTGGGTAAACATGATATTACATTTCACATAAATTATCTCTACTCAATGAGAATACTTGTATTCTAATGAAACATACTTTTTTTGGTGACTAATAACCCAATAATATACATACCTGTTGTGAAAATTGTTTTATAACCTCACTATAGATGTGAAAATTTATAAACAAGTTGTATAATATAGTATATTTTTTAGGAGTCACAACACACGACCAACATAAATAATTTTTGGGATTCATAACCTAACAATGATTTTGAATAGGAGGAATAACCATAGAGGAAATTTTTTTAAGGAAAAATCATGAAACTGACTAAAAATGCACAAATTAAAGGAAAAATACAACAGTTACATCCTAAAATAATTTATAATTACATGATGAGTATATGATGATTAATATCTATGTAGATAAATATATTCAATCATGTCCCTAGAAGATGATCAAATTATAATTTTTCTTTGAGATAATTCTAATGAAATTTTATCCACAATGGGGATTCATAATGTCTCAATTATTATATGAAGGTCATATTTTTTCTATCTCTATATGTCACTTTGTGTATCACTCTATTTCTACATCATGAATAAACTTTTTCACTTTTACTTAATAACATTACACATTGATAATATTCCACTTTCTAATCTTATATCCTTAGCATCAATATATTTTTGATTATAAACGGGAATATGAATTGAAAATCATGGTATGTTGGGATTTAAATTAATAATAACGAAAATATACCTCTTGCATCATATTTTAATTATCATGGTCATTATTAAAAAAATTATTTTACTATTTTTTCCTACTAGAAATATTCATTGATATTAATGAATTTCATAAAATCATGATATTAGATACATGATTTAATTTGGATATATAGAAATTTGGCTACATTTAAAAATAATCTATATGGTTTTCAATTGGTCCTGAAGAAATTGGTTATGTGGTTCTCAATCAGCTACATTGAAATCATCTATATTCTTTTTAATCAGCATGGTAAAAATCAGTTCCTTCATTCTCAATTGACTGTGTAAAAATTAGATATGAAGAATTATACTACATGTTTGAAATGTATATGAGTTTGGGAATTTTTTTTTGAAATGGCCACATGGTTGAAATGGAAAAGTGGTTGAAATTACTATGTGGTTCACATTAAAATTTAGATACATCACTGAAATGGATACACTATTAAAATTTAATTTTAGTTACATAGTTCAATCATTTTCTTGATTTAGATTTATTTATTTAATACTATAATTCTGATGGGATTCATCTATGTGGATCTGTATGCAATTGGAAACATGAAAGATTTTTCCTTGTGACTAAAATCAGTTATGATGATCTGGAATGTTCCAGACATAACTCAAATAAATTTCCACCTTATTATAATACATCATTTCCATCATTAAAGATATATATTTTAATATATAAATAGAAAAAATTGTGAAATTATAAATTTTAAAAATGAGAATATAAATAATTTAATGAGAGGGATTTAAATTTAACAAAACTATTAAAATAATGAGATTCAGAGTCCCCAACAATAGTAAATAGTTACCCATAATATACATATACATCATTGTACTATATTAATGTATTATCAAATTTAATCAATGGATATCATTAAAAAATTCCTTTTTTATATTGATAAAAAATAAAATACATAATTTGTTTCAAAATAATATTACTCAATCCTAATGAAAGATAAACTCAAAATGACTCCATTTTATATAACTCTAATTTTCTTCAAAAGAAAAATATAATCATATAAACTTATCAAAATCTTATTTAATAATTATTTTTGAGCCTAATGTAGTTATTAAATGATTGATTTACTACCTTTATTATTTTCATATGCAAATATACAATATAATTAATAATATTATAATGTTTTTCCTCGGTTTAGGGAGAGTCCCAAAATCCATCATACTCAAGGAATGTGGTAAAATATTAATTTTTCAATATGAAAATTAATGGCATGTTCATAATCATTTAATATATATTAACATATCTTAAACATGTTTAAATAATTATATTTTAATTGTAATATAGGAATAATATGGCTCATATATATAAATATCACACATTATGCATAGAGTTAATGAATCTATATTTGTAGAGTATATACTACTGTTGCTGATTCAATGTCACGAGTAAAACAATTTTTGACCTGATTATTTATCTCAATATATTTATATCTTATAAACTTCCCATTATATATAAATAAACAACCAATACGCAACATTGAAGTATCATTATTAATGAAATCCTTTAACATACTATGTGTATGGTTAGTAAACCTGTATAAAATCAACCTCTTATTGATCTTTTTGAGGATGTATTCACACTTTTCATTTCAAGTAATATTATCACATTTTCATGTTAATTTGTTTTTTAAGAAGTATAAATAGAATTTTTCTTCAGATAATCACAATTAATATCAATTTATAATTAAAAACTATATATTTCCCTTAATGTAGATTGTCTAGTTTGTTCATAAACCACATTACTATTTAAAGGATCCAAAAAAATCATTTCACTAGTGAGTTAAACCCTGATAAATTAAGCTTGTTTCAATCCAAAATAAAATATATCATGATTTTCCAATAAGTTATTACATCATTATGATGGAAAAAATCCTTATGCTAACTATATATTCCACTTAAATTTCAGAATAAATAAATATTTCATCAATAAAGACCCAAAAAACATACTAACCTATTATTTATTCATTTTAATTTTTAAATACCAAAATATAAGATATATATTCATTAAAATAGATTAAATCACAATTTTTTTAACTAACAATAATTATTCAAAAATATATTCTTCAGGAAACATTACATTTTTAATTTTAAATATCATTAATATACTTTACATTATTCAACTAGAAATATTTAGTTTGAAAAAGATAATTTAAGAATTATATAATAATTTTAATGGGATATACACTATTTTTTAGTAGAATTAATAATTTTATTTAATATATATAATATCATAAATCCATTAATTTTTTTTCAATTATAAAGAAGAATAATCCATATTTCATACATTTATATTAATATCCACACTTCTTGAACATCTAGATGTTCCATATTTAAACCTTCATAATGAACTAGCAATGTTTTATCTAAAACCATTAATATAGAGAGATATAATCTGAGTAGATCAATAGAACACTCTATTTTTTAATCATTAAGAGAATAATGAAATATATTTATAATTCTATCATAACATTATTATGCATTGGATATATCAAACACACTGAATCCCAAAATTTACTTAATCATTTATACATGGAATCCATGCCGAATCAATAATATTAATATATCCTTCTCAAAAGAATATTTTAAATTTTTATTTCATTCCACCTTCGTCAAATTTAATAAAAATTTGTGGTTTTTCAAGATGGAGAATACAAAATGATTATCTAAAATATTTCATTTTTTCTCAAGAGTAAATCAATTCATTTTTTAAAATAGAATATAATTAAAATACATTAGCACTTCAAAAAAATTATGTCAAACCATTTTGTAAATTCATATTATAAAAAAACATTCATTGGTTACAATAAATAACCAATATAGTATTAAAATTACAATTAAAACCATTATGTTTATGGAATGGAATTTAGATTAACCACTATAATAAATGATATAAGTGAATGTGTTAATATTGAATCAGATAGATAATAATGTATTCTTGATCCAATGAATATATTACTTTTGAAAAAAAATACTTGGTTTGATTCAATTCTACTATAGTTTTAAAACATGATATATATAAACTAAAAATGGATGAATCATATTGTATGAATCATCTATATTATAACCCACAATAATCATATTATAAATATTTTATGAAATGATATCAATAAATTATTAATCTCATAATGATTATCTTTCCATATGGTAGGATATATGACATGGAATGTGGTAATAAATTTCTTATTCATGAACACTTCTTTGTCATCTAAACTATTGTCCTTTAGTCATTATTTACTTTGATGGATTATTAATGTAATTTTAAAATATAATTAAAAATTTAAGTGTTTAAATAATCATATAAATAAAAATAGTCATTTATTATGTAATTTATCATAATAACCAAGTGTTAAAAGGAAATTTTGATTATGTTTCAATGATTTTGGGTTAAAATAGATGGTTATAACTCATACCCATTATAGTGTTGTTGGAGTGATCCTATAAGACGAATTTTAAGATCAATATCTTCATTCACTATTTTGTATTTATCTTCAAGGTGAGGATTCATGAAAACAATTTTAGTATATGTGATCCTCTCATTGCATATGAAGATTCTATTAGGAAATGTACTACTTGTTGAGGTGGGATTATTAATATTTCTACATGTATATCTCTACCAAATAGACTCTTATGATATGGTGGTTCCTTGATATGAGGTATTTCTATTTATTTTATGTTATTAATTATAATTTTTTTGATAGAGTGAAATCAATAAATTTAATGGGTTTCTTCCCATGTTATGATCATAAAATATTTTTATAATACCTATTAGTTGTACTCAGGGAACCTTCGTAATGGAATCCACATTTTTATACTTATTTTATTGATACCTTTTTTATATTGAATGTTATATCTTAAAATAAAATATGATGTGGATAATCATTATCCATTATAATAATATTATTGGTATTTATGAAATATATATTTTTTTTTCCAATTTAGGGTTTTTATTTTTTTATTATATTATTGTATGTTTCATCATGTTTGATACATTAAAGACATTGGTTTTACATTCTTCATAATAATAAATATGCATTACAATGGAATATGATTTGATTTTCATGTTTTGAAAAATAATTTATCCTATCATAACACCAATATTACTTAAATATTTTAATTTTATACATTTTCTTACCAGTCTATGGATATAGTCTCTATCATATGTTCTAATTTACTCATAACATATGATAGATAAAAGAGTAATTTACAATAATATATGAAAATTCTTAAAATATTAATGAATTATTTTCATAAAATAATTAGATTTTTGAAATAGTTCATAAAATAGAAGTGTTAGGAATTATAAATACAAATTTTATTCCCAATTTAAAAATGAAATGATCACATTAATATAAATTGTCATGAAAATATATAAATTGGTTATTTATTCATATATTTATTCCATTTAAATATTTATCTACTTAAAATCATTAAAAGAGGTTAATATTACATTTACATAGATTAAGGATGAAAATTTATTATTATTAATTTCTCATACTTCTAGGAATATAAATATATGATTCAGTTTTCATCAACATTGAGTTTTTTTACTATAAAGTTATAATGTTGAATGTTGAGGTTTTATGTTTTTTATTCATACTAAGTGTTAATGTAATGAAAAAATTGAGATATAACATGAGTAAAAAAAATGATTGAAGGGATTTTTTCCAAACTACTCAATGGACTATGGTATTATGACTTGAGTATAAATATGAGGGTTTGAAGTTTTTCACCATATCAATACCCTTGAGGATATTAATGATCTCATATAATACAATTTATTTAAATTAATTGGTTCACATACTACTTTCATGTAATAAATTTTGGAATTTTGGAATATTTTAAAACTTTATTTTTGGTAAGTGATATCAACATTGAGTTGTGTTAAGAGTAAGAAACTAATATGTTTTAAAAATATTAATTTTTTTCATCCAATAGATATTCCAAAAATAGATTGTTTGAATCATAAATACACAATTTTTTAAAATATGACACAATAAATATATAATGTGATGAAATATTTATTGATATAATATATTTTTTATGAACATAAAATAGGATAAAAAAATTAAATATCCAGAAATGTATTTTATAAGATTCAAATACACAAAAACAATTATCAATACCTTGATCATCCATTAAAAAGGTTTTGTGATGATTTTGTCTTTTAATATGTTATATAGTAAATGTAAATGTAGGAATGATAAACCTTAATAGATTTTAAATAAAAACATATTATATTTTGTAGATGAAACTTATCTCGATAAACCTATGAGATGTGATTCTTAAGTAATATAGTTCAGTTCGTCTATATGAATGATTTGTGAAAAATTTTTATCTACTAAAATATCAAAGAATTATATCTAATATTTTTTTATAGGCTATATAAATAACTATTTTCTAAGATAAAACATAAATTTTAATGAAAATATATTGAAATAAAGATCTTATCCCACTAAAGGGTATAATTTTTATATTAATAACTTTATTATCACTAATTCCTTAAATAGTCCTTAATGATTTTTTATAAAAAATAATAATCACCTATAAATATATATTTTTTTCCTGGAATTAGTAACGAATTAGGATTGTTATTTAGAGGTATCTTATAATTGTGGATAATAAATTAATTCAATATTGGTATTTGATATATCGAATTGTTTAAAGGAGAATGATTTTAATCATATAGATATAAATATTATAGAAATTAATTTCGCCCAAATTAATTAAACGTAGACAATTAATTTTCATCATATATTTATAACAATAAAAATAGGCATAAAAAATACAATAATTAAATAAAGGTGAAGAATATCCATTTTTCTGTAATAGAGGAAGAGTTGTTGTATTGGAGGTTACCACAAATGATTTAAGTCTACTTGCAAAATTAATTTTGGAATCAAAATTCTGTTATTATATTCTGACCATAAATAGAATTTATATTCATTTATTTTTTGAGATGTTAAGTTTTTTATTAATTTGAAGAAAAATATTTGATCAAAAGACATGAATTTTATGTTATATATAATTAGGTATAAAATTAATGGTTTATATAATTTTTAATGGTTAATCTAATGCATAATTCCTAATATGATAGGATATGGTGGTTCTATACCACATAAATTTATATTTTTTGTATTGAAGGTATAAATGAGAAATGAATTCAAAGAATCTATAGATATAGATGGTTTTAATCATTCTATTATAAATCGTTTTATACATGTGAATATTTTTAATTAGGAAATATGATAAAATAATGTTTTTTTTGAAACTTTTAAACTGAAAAAGTCTAATTGAAATTATACATAGTTTTGTTTATGAGTAAATATATATAAATGAATGTGGTAAGTTAAGGTACTTTATACCATTTATTGATGAATTCAGTTAATATTTTTATATGTTTTTAATGAAAAAAATAATTAAATCATTTTAAAAAATTAATTATTATTGGATTTAAGTATATAAAATATTGGATATTTTTTAAAATCTAACAATAATTATGGGGTAGTAAACACTTTAGATAGTATTTTACTAATTATATAACAGATTGTGTAATTTTTTCATAACTCACCCCTCCCAGAACACCGTTGTTGAATGTAATGTATAACTAGATTAATTGTAGCATTTTAGAGATGTTTCAATTGGTGATGGGTCAATATGAGCATCATATTTCATTATGGAGATATTCTTTGGAAACTAAAATTTTCTTATATAATTAGGTTTCATATCAAGTAGAAACAAATAAGAAATACGGTATGTGGAAATATAAATAAAAAAATGTGTATCTATAAACGTTTTTATGGGATTTATCATAATTATAACATCTTTACTTCTTAAAAAATAGACCAAATATCATAAAATTTAATATTTTTTTATTTTCATGAGAAGAATATGTAATATTATATTTATAATCCTACTAATAAAAATGTTCTTAGATTTTAATATGGGGTTTTCATTAGTGGAAACACATAAATAAATGTGTTAATGGGGGGAATTTTGAACATTATGAAGATCAAACAAAACAAAAAAGGGGTTTCTCTAAAAAGGATGATGACTTCGTTATAGAAATCTTTTTAGAGGAAGAACTCACTCAATTTAAAAAAAATTCAAATAAATATTATGATTTGTTATGTGCCTAATATATATGGATTACATGTTGGGAATGAAGATGAATTAATTCACATAAGTGATGATTAAACTGCCTAACTAGACTCCATGGAGACCATTGGTTCCATTAATTGTTTAAATGAAAATAAACCTAAGATGAACTCTATATACATGAATTAAAAATTAAAATTATCATATTCACATTAATAGAATATACTTGAAGTGTTCTAGTAGGATATTGACAATAAATCAACATGGGTGCTATAGTTTCAGCCTATAAATCTCTTCAAGAAGTAAAAATTTAGTATCAAACTCATGATGTTGGATATAGAGAAACCATTTATCCATTTTCAATGATTAAATTTATTCATCATTTTCATTAAGTTCAATCCCATTATAGTTATGATATATATCAAATTAATATAAAAACCTCATTTCATAATGGAAATTCGTTTGAGTACATGTATATGAAATAGCTCGAATGTTTTGATGTTACCAATAAGAAGCGAATGTTTTATATTTTAGAATATTTTATTTATGGATTTTTTTAAAGATTATCAATGTTGGAACATCTATTTTAATTATTAAATAAAACATTTATTAATGCCCAATAATGTGGATGAATATTTTGTAGGTTAGTTCCTGTGTTACAGTATTTTTAATATTTTATTTTTAATATATACACATTATAAAAAATGATACACCAATACTATTTTGAATGAAGGTGTGATTAATAATGATAATATAAATTAATGAAATGAATTATGAAGCATACATAAATTTAAAGAAAATCAATTAAGACTAATCAAAAATATTTATTAAATTGAGTTGAGAAACATATATTTGTGAATTTTTAATGTTGTTTATCATAGGGAACTCCATGTTGGGTCCACTATTAGTGATTCATTGAATGGATCATAAGAAGACTCTAGATCATTAAAAAATTATAGAAATAATGGATAAATTTTCTTATATTCCCAACATTGGATATATAATTTATGACATATTATGTACTAATCTAGATGTTTCATTTTCATTGAGAATTACAGGAATATACAAATCCAATCTTGGTTATGGGAATTATATTTCTAATATGAAAATCCTTTAGTACATAAGTATAAATAGTGATATGTTCTCATTAACATTAATGGAGATATAAGATCATTATAAATTATTAACTTAAATATAGGTTGTTATCAATAGAATACTCTATGAGATCTCAATCATTTTTATGTTTGACATCAACTATGGAACTAACTGTTACATATTCTCTAAGAAAGAAAATTTGAAAGTCTAAACAACATAAGAATAATACATAACTATACTAATGAAAATTATAGAATCTTTGAATAATTATTTTCATCATTGATATTAGTGAGTTTTCAATATTTGATGGAGAAATTGAGAATTACTATGACAATAATGGAGTAACTCCTCCGGTTAATGAACTCGAAACTCACCAAAGGACCAAAAATATCATATATAGATACTATTACATCCAATATACCATTTTAATGAGATATCTAAAGATTTTTTAGGTGAATATAAAGGATAAAGTGTAATATCCTTGGAAAAAACATTTACATATAGAATATTTTTCGTTTATGAAAAATCAATTTTTTTATATAGGTGGTACATTTAATGTAATGTTTCTGAAATTTATCTACATTTTATAATGAAAAAACACCATTTTTTATTCATTTATGAGTGATTTATATTTTATAATGATAAAAATAGGCATAAAAAGGAAAAGAATTGATGAAAGGTGAAGTAGATCCATTTTTTTGTAGTGGAGAAAGAGTTATTGTATTGGAGGTTACCACAAAAGATTTAAGTCTACTTGAAAAATTAATTATGGAATCAAAATTATGTTATTATATTTTTAACATAAATAGAATTTATATTGATTTATTTTTTGATATGTTTAGTTTTTATTAATTTTAAGAACAATATTTGATCAATGTACATGAATTTTATGTTATATAAAATTTGGTATTAAATGAATGGTTTATATTTTATTTAAATGGATAATTTAATCCATCATTCCTAATATGATTGGACAGGGTGATTCTACACTGCATAAATTTGGATTTATTGCATTGCATATGTAAATAAGAAATGAATTCAAAGAATATATAGAGAAGGATGGTTTGAATCATTCTATTAGAAAATTTTTGATACATGTGAATATTTTTAATTAGTAAATATTATGAAAGAATGTTTTTTTGAAAATTTTATACTGATAAAAGTCTAATTGAAAATATACATAGTGGTGTTTATGAGTAAATATGTATAAATGAATGTGGTGGGTTAAGGTACTTTATACCATTTACTGATAAATTCAGTTAATATTTTCAGGTGTTTTTGATGACAAAAATGGCTAAAACATATGAAACAATTAATGGTTATTTTATTTAAGTATATAAAATGTGGGAAATCTATAAAAATTCACCAATCATTATGGGGTAGTGAATAATTTAGATAATATTTTACTAATCAGTTGAGAGATTGTGGAATTGTTTCATAACACACCCCTCCTAGAACAACATTGTGGAATGTAATGTATAAGTAGATGAATTGTAGCATTTTAGTTATGTTTCAATTGATGATGGGTAAATATGACCATCATATTTCATTATGGATATATTATTTGGAAACTAAAATTTTCATATATAATTAGGGATCCATATCAAGTAGACACAATGACAAAATAATGTATGTGGAAATAACAACATAAAAATTTGATGTATAATATTTTTTATGGGATTTGTCATAATTATTACATCTTTACTTCGTAAAAAATTAACCAAATATCATAAAAGATAATATTTGTTTATTTTTATGAGAATAATATGTAATATTTTTTTTAATCTTACTAAAAACAATGTTCTTGGTGTCTAATATGGCCTTTTCATTAGTGAAAACACATGAATAGTTGTGTCAATTGGGGGAATGTAGAACATTATGAAGATCAAACTGAAAAATGGGGTTTCTCTAAAAAGGATGATGATCTTGTTCTAGAAATCATTTTTGAGGAATAACTCACTAAATTCAAAAAAAATATATCTATTATGATTTGTTAGGAGCCTAATATATATGGATTTTGTGTTAATAATGAAGTTGAATTAATTAACATAGGTTATGAATAAACTGCCTAACTAGAGTCCATGGAGACCTTTGGTTCCATTAAATGGTTAAATAAAATTAAACCTAAGATGAAATCTACATACATTAATGATAAATGGAAATAGGTTTATGCACATAAAGAGGTGAGAGCGGAAGGGTTCTAGTAGGATATTGACAATAAATCAACATGGGTGATATGGTTTCAACCAATAAATCTCTTCTAGCAGTAAAAATTTAGTATTAAATTCATGATACTGGATATAGAGAAACCATTTTTCCATTTTCAGTGATTAACATTATTCATCCTTTTCATTAAGTTTAATCCCATTACGATTATGAGATATATCAAATTAATATAAAAAACTATTTCTTAATAGAAATTTTTATAAGTACATGTATATTATATCACTCTAATGTTTTGATGTTACCTATAATAAGGGAATGTTTTGTATTTGGGAATAGTCTATTTATATATTTTTGAAATATTGTCAATTTTCGAACATCTAGTTTGATAATGAAATAAAAAATTTGTAATTCCCCAAAAATGTGGTTGAATATTTTTTAGCTTAGTTCCAATGTTACAGTATTTATACTATTTTATTTTTAATATATACACATTATTAAAAATGATATACCAATATTATGTTGAATAATAGTGTGAATAAGAATGATATTATAAATGATTGAAATGAATTATGAAGCATACATAAATTGATTGAAAATAAATTAAGACTAATAAAAAATATTTATTTAATTGAGTTGAGAAACATATATTAGTGAATTTATAATGTTGTTTATTGTAGAGAACACCATATAGGGTCTATTATTAGTGTTTCATTGAATGGATCATAAGAAGACTCTATATCTTTATAAAATAATAGAAATAATGGATAATATTTATTATTTTCATAGAATAGGATATATATTTTATGACATATTATGTACCCATCTAGAAATTTCGTTTTCATTGAGAATTATAGGTATATACAAATTCAATCCAGGTGATGGGAATTGGATTTATAATATGAAATTCCTTTAGTACATAAGTAAAAATAGTGATATTTTCTCATTTTCATTAAAGTAGAGTATAAGATCATTATAAATTATTAACTTAAATATTAGATGTTATACATAGAATATTCTATGATATATCAATTATTTTTATGTTTGACATTACTTATGGAACTAACTGTTACATGTTCTCTAAGAAAGAAAATGTGGAAGGCTAAAGAAAATAAGAATAATACATAACTATACCTAAGGAAATTATATAAGATTTGAATAATTATATTCATGATTGATATTAGTGATTTTGTAATTTTTGATGGAGAAATTGAGAATTACTATGGCAATAATGGAGTAACTACTCTGGTCAATGAACATGAAACTCGCCAATGGACCAAAAATATCATATATAGATACTATTTCATTAGATATACTAGTTTGATGAGATATTTAATGATTTTTAAGGTGTAAATATAAGATAAATTTTTATATCCTTTGAAAAAACATTTAGATATAGGATATTATTGGTTTACAAAAAATAAATTTCATTATACAGGTGATACATTTAATGTAATGGTTTTGAAATTTATCGACATTTTATAATGACAAAACACCATTTTTTATTCATTTATGTGCGATTTATATTTTATTTTTATAAAAATAGGCATAAAAAAGAAATGAAATGATGAAAGATGATGTTGATCCATTTTTGGTTGTGGAGAAAGATTTTTTTGTATTGGAGGTTACTACAAATGACTTAAGTCTACTTTCAAAAATAATTTTTGAATCAAAATTCTTTTATTATATTTTGTCCATAAATATAATTTATATTCATTTCTTTCTTGAGATGTTGAGTTTTAGTTAATATTGAGAACAATAGCAGATCAACATACAATAATTTTATGTTATATATAATTAGGTATAAAATTAATTGTTTATATATTTTTTAAATGGTTAATATAATCCATTATTACTAATATGATAGGACATGGTGATTCTATACCACATAAATTTGGATTTATTGCATTGTAGGTATAAATGAGAAATGAATTCAAAGAATCTATAGATAAGGATGGTTTGAATCATTCTACTAGAAATCTTTTGATACATGAAAATATTTTTAATTAGGAAATATGATGAAAGAATGTTTTTTTATAAAATTATAAAATGATAAAATGTCTAATTGAAATTATACATAGTGGTGTATATGAGTAAAAATGAATAAATGAATGTGGTGGGTTAAGGTAAGTTATACCATTTACTAATGAATTCAGTTAATATTTTTGTGTGTTTCTAATGAAAAAATAATTAAAACATTTGAAAAAATTAATGATTATTAGATTTATGTATATAAAATATGGGAAATGTATTAAAATTCACTAATCACTATGGTTTAGTTAATACTTTGGAAAGGATTTTACTGATTAGCTAAGATATTGTGGAATTGTTTCATAACTCACCCCTCCCAGAATAGCATTGTGGAATGTAATGTATAAGTGGATGAATTGTGGCATTTTAGATATGTTTCAATTGGTGATGGGTTAATATGACAATCATATTTCATTATGGATATATTCTTTGGAAACTAAAATTTTCTTATATAATTGGGTTCCATATCAAGTAGACACAATGAAAAAATATGTTACGGGGTAATAACAACATAAAAATATGCATCTATAAAAGGTTTTTATTGGATTTATCGTAATTATAACATCTTTACTTCATAAAAAATGGAACAAATATCATACAAGTTAATATTTGTTTATATTAATGAGAAGAATATGTAATATTAATTTTATAATTCTACTGAACACAATGTTCTCGGTGTCTAATATGGGGTTTTCATTAGTGAAAACACATTAATAGATGTATCAATGTGGGGAATGTTTAACATTATGAAGATCAAACCAAAAAATGGTGTCTATCTAAAAAGGATGATGAGGTTTTTTTAAAAATTGTTTTAAAGGAGGAACTCACCCAAATTACAAAAAACTCCTAGTACCTATTAGGATTTGTTATTAGCTTAATATATATGGATTTCATATTGAAAGTGAAGTTGAATTAATTCATATAGGTGATGATTAAACTACCCAAATAGAGTCCATTGTGACCTTTGGTTACATTTTTTTGTTAAATAAAATGAAACCTGAGATGAATACTAAATACATTAATGATAAATTGAAATTTGTGTATGCACAAGTAGAGGTGAGATTTAATGGGTTCTAGTAGGATATTGACAATAAATTAACATGGGTGATGTAGTTTCAACCTATAAATCTCTTCTAGTAGTAAACATTTAATATCAAATTCATGATGTTGGATATAGAGAAACCATTTCTCCATTTTAAATGATTATATTTATTCATACATTTCATTAAGTTGAATCCCATTATGGTAATGAGATATATCAAATTAATATAAAAACCCCATTGCTTAATGGAAATTTATTTGAGTACATGTATATGACATAACATTAATTTTTTGATGTTACCAATAATAAGGGAATTTTTTGTATGTCGGAATAGTCTATTTATGGATTTTTGAAAGATTATCAATGTTGGAACATCATGTTTTATAATTAAATACAACTTTTGTTATTCCCCGATAATGGGGATAAATATTTTATAGGTTAGTTCCAGTGTTAGAGTATTTATAATATTTTATTTTTAATATATACTCATTATTAAAAATGATATACCAATACTATGTTGAATAAAGGTGTGATTAAGAATGATCTTATAAAGTAATGAAATTAATTATTAATCCTACATAAATTGAAAGAAAATAAATTATGACTAATCAAAATTATTTTTTTAATTGAGTTGAGAAACATATATTAGTAAATTTATAACGTTGTTTATCATAGAGAACTCTTTATAGGGTCCATTATTAGTGTTTCATTAAATAGATCATAAGAAGACTCTAGATATTTATCAAAAAGTAGAAATAATGGATAATATTTCTTATGTTCCCAACATAGGATATATATTTTATGACATATTATGTACTCATTTAGATGTTTCATTTTCAATGAGAATTATATGTATATACAAATCTAATCTAGGTGTTGGTTATTGGATTTATAATATGAAAATCCTTTAGTACGTAAGTATAAAAATTGATATTTTCTCATTACTTTTAACAGAGACTATAAGATCATTATAAATTATTACCTTAAATATAAGGTGTTATCCATAGAATATTATATGATATTTCAATAATTTTTATGTTTGACATCAACTATGGAACAAACTATTATATGTTCTCTACGAATAAAGTTGGGGAAGTCTCAAAAACATAAGAATAATACATAACTATACCAAAGGAAATTATAGAAGCTTATAATAATTATTATAATCATTGATTTGAGCGAGTTTGCAATATTTGATGGAGAAATTGAGAATTACTATGAAAATAATGGAGTAACTACTCCGGTCAATGAATATGAAACATACCAAAGGACCAAAAATATCATATATAGATACTATTTAATTAGATATACCATTTTGAGGAGATATGTAAATATTTTTTAGTTGTATATAGAGGATAATGTTTTATATACTTTGAAAAAACATTTACATATAGAATTTTTTTGGTTTATGACAAATGAATTTATTTATATTGGTGATACATTTAATGTAATGGTTTTCATATTTATCAACATTTTATAATAAAAAACACCATTTTTATTCATTTATATTGTGATTTATATTTTATAATGAATAGTTGAATAATTAAATTCCATCATAGTATAGAATTTTTTTGTCTTAATCAATGATCAACAAATAGTATTATAAGTTGTGAATTAATGTTATTATTAGTGTGTTCAAAATATTATTTGCGATACAATGATTACACCCATTAGAGAATGAAAAGAAACATATTATTTTATAAAAACCATAATTTTTATCACATTTAATTTTTTATGGTCATTGATATACTTAGGAATATATAATTTTAGAAATATCTCTTTCTTGAAGTTGTAAAGACACATAGCATATAAAACATTATCCATTGATATAATTCTCACACTAGCATTAAGGTTGATAGAATTAAGGTGTGGTTATCTATTTTTTGTGGGAAATCCAAAATATTATCTCAACCACTATTGGATTTTTACACATGTATGGTAGTAAAACATATATTGGATTTTCAAACGGTGTCTAATGAATTGTGTATCCCTGGTAAGATATGTTACTTGAGATGTGATTATATTTTAGAATCAATGAAAGGTGATGTAATTATTCTCAATTATCTATCTAGTTATGTAATTAAAATGTATGAGTTGGCTAATAGTTGGGTGACATGTTTCCTGTATTTTGGTCACTCATTTTCATGGAATTAAAAATTTGATGTTTTTGATGCATATTATTATTGAAATTTTCATATAGATAATTTTTTATATTTTATTTGATCCCTATAAAAACATTACATCTTGAGAGGAAATGTAATTTTTGGGATGACCCCCTTTTCAAAAATTTACTATTAATAGAATTCATATTTTTTTCAATGCTATAATTTCCATTAGGATGAAAGAGGTTGTCATTAGAATAAATGAATAGTTTTAATGATATTATTTGATAAATAATTAAGATATAGTGATTATCCATATCTATATTTGTTTAGATAGATTATGAATGAGTGATGATGTTTTTTTAATAATGTTATTATGGGATTTTATTTCATTTTGGGGACTAATAGATATGAACAAGAATGAGATGAATCATATTTTACGATTCTTCCATACCATAAACCATAATATACATATAATTAATATCATTGTAAATAACATCCTCATATCATTGATGCTATGAATATACATGTATGATATGATATTACATATGATTTGGAATATGAAATGAGATATCAATTAAATAGATCCAATAGTGACTTTTAAATGGTTTTCCATTTTAAATTTTTCTCCTGTATAACTTTATAGTGTGTTGATAAATGATAGAATATTATTGAATTATTAAATAATCATATATAAACAAAAGATTAAATTTTATTTAATATATAGAGGCTTCCAATTTTTGGTATCCAATGCTCAACCTCATAAACTAAATGTTATAGAACTAATAAATTGTATGTCCCATCCTATTTATAGTATGGTTAAAATGATGTGAGACGTTAAAATTAATGTATAGAAATTTATTCGATTTTTTTACATAGAATTAATAAGAAAGAGATATAATTCCTCTAGGTTATGAGGTTTTTTCATAATATATAAGGACTCTAGTGGAATTTATACTGTATATAAATGTAATTGTATTTTACCTATATTTAGATGTCATTTTTCAAATAAACACCATCATGATAGATCATTCTAGTTATAAAGTATGCTTATTTATTTTCTGTTCTGCAGTTTTATCTTTATTTAATGATGATAAATCTAGGAAAACATTTATCTCATTTAAAAGAAGATATATATTAAATTATTGGGGTGTTACATTCTCTCAACCTTAAATAAATTATGTCCTCATAATTTTAATTATTACTCATTGATGATAGTATGTTAAGGTATGATTAAAATATTTATAATTCTTGGTATAACCTTTAACATAAAAAATATCATAATCTCATAAGCTGTCTCTAGATATATATCTACAATGACATGGTTTAAAATTCAAAAAAATTACATCATTTTTAATTAACATTCATTACATTACACAAACACACACTAAATGACCATAATAGTTTAGTGCATTTGGAAACAAGGAAACATAAATAATGGTCCATTAGTGTGTTACATCATCTACCACAATGGTTATCACAACAATAAACCTTATTATAAATACCATACATAATATATATCTTCATAATCTGGAAAAAATAAACATAAGAAAGGGTGGGATCAGATGTTCATTATGGGAGAAAAAGGGAGATGTATAAGAATAAAATGACCATAATTGTTTGGGAACATGAGAATTACATTTAAAAACCATATCCTGAATATGAATGATCATGTACATGAGTACTGGAATAATTATTGTTAGTTAATAAGGCATGAATCATAAGATATTCAAAGAACACTATCCATGAGAGAATAAAATTGACATAAGCCATGGATTTGTGGCATACCCATATGAATAAAAAATCAATTACTTATTATTCATGGATAACTATAAAGACTATCATATTGGAATGAGTTCAATCCCTAAACCAGTGTAGTAGTCATGTTTTAGGGAAAACACTATCATATTGGATAAATTCCCATACTGAACCGAGTTCACTCTTCATGCTAGTCTTATTTATCTCATGTTATCTAAATATTTTCTCAATGCATTAGAGGTAGATATAGGTCTCATTCATCACATATTTAAAATCATATTTATGTGAGCCCCAAGATCATAAAAATTCATTTTATCATAACCCATGAAATAAAATAGGTATCATAAATATTTCATCATATTGTAAACTATTGAAAAAAGACTAGTCTTATAAACATTTCATCATTGAATAAAATTTGAAAAGAAGCAGGATAAATAAAAATAAATCAATTAAATCATAAACCATCTAGTGAAATAATATGAATGGTATCCTTGGATCATATCACTATTAAGGAAAAGGTAACACCAATAGATGTCATCCAATATGGAAAATAATTTTGAAAGAACATTTAAGGAATTTCATTTGAAAAATATCATTTTCACTTTGAAAAAATATTTTCAAGACATAAATAATTTTTAAAACCATTATCTTTGAAACTAAACTTGAAAAATATTAAACAAAACTTTGAATCAATTACATCGTAATATTCCATTCACTTAAAATATTTTAAAATGATGATTCCGTTCATATTTACGGTAAAAGGAAAATAAGCATTGAATTATAAAAAAACAGAAATATTATATTAAAAGCATTTAACAAATGGAAATTCATGGGGTAAAAATTTATTATTTAAATAATAATTGGGTAATTAAACTTTTTTTTTACAAGACATGGTTTTGGATAGAAATATATTTCTAACTAATGAGATAAATGTTGTCGGGTTTTTTTAAAAACATTATTTAAAAATTTTAAGTAAAAATGATTGGAGAAATGTACCATTACCTGAATATATCTTTTATAACCATAGGTAAAAATTTTAAAGAGGGTTTTTTATTAGTATTAATGAGGGTTAATGATATATTTTTCATACAATTTCAACAATGGATACTTAATCATAAACAATTATAATAAATAATGAGATTGTAACATAAAATAATTACAAATTTGGTAACACTAAATCATTAGACCCATAAATAAATAACATAAATTAAAACCTATCATATCATGGTAATTAATTTATTCATTCCATTACATGTAAAAGGGCCTGTATATACACCTCATGAAGAATTTAGGTGCATGACATAATGTATGTGTCAAAGAAAGCAAATTGAGACAAAAATCCCAAACCTTAAATCTTGACTTCCATCAAATAGGTTAAAACTTCTATATAATGAATATATGTTTATTATACCACTATTAAATAACCATACCCATATATAAAGTACCATATATTATTTTCTCATGGTAGTTTATTGCCCGTTTGAAAACAATTTCATTTTAAAACAACATTTCGAGTAATAACAACTTTATTTTTCATTTAGGTTTTGACTTGTTATTCATAGTCATCATACAAAGATCACGATTAAGTAATATAAATAATATAATACAAGATATAAATATCATATATTTTCATAATATAATTATTTTTAGTAACCTATAAGATTTACCGACAGAAAATTAAATAAACTATCCATGAAGACAGTAGGTCATACATATGCAGGAACAATATTTCCATTTTCTTATTGGATTGAAAGAAACAATAGTAAAATATATGTAATAAAATTAAAGAATAATGATTATTTAATATATATAAGTAATTTTTATTAAACCAATCCTTAATACATTCCATTTAAAATGTGAATGAATCACATTGCTTTGTAAGGTGGTAGCCCACTGTACACACTAATGATGTTACCATATTTCGACAAAATGGAAAGCATGAATGTCTGTGTGATATAATAATAAAATAATAATAATAAACTCATAAATATAATATATTTAATCTATTATTTGTAAATCCATCATTATTACTGTAAAGACCCCTAAATTCCGTATAATATTTTTAATTATATGGAATTATTTCTAGGCTGAGAAAATTGAAGACACGTGCTTCTGAGGCCTAGTGACCCCAAAACGAATTTTTGAACTTTTTTAAGTTCACTTAAATGAACGTGTAGGTGGGTTTTATAACTTTTGAACCAGTGCTCGGAATTGAAATATGAGGGAACTACTAAACTCATAGTGCCATGATTCGATTAGTAAAATCATAACTTTGACCAATAAAGGTTGGATGAAAGATTTAATTTTTTTAGACTTTAGAAAAAAATAATAAAATAACTAATTGAGTTATTTTATTATTTATTCAACTATTGAGACGATGTTTGGCGGAACTTCCATGTAATTACTATCATTAAATAAGAGTCATTTATCGACTCATTACTTTGGTTGTGTAACCACAATGATCATATGTTTATTGGATCATTAATTAACTTTCCTAAATGAACCACATTAATGATGAATGTCAAATACCTTATATCATTATCTTATTAATCAGTTGGCGAAGGGATTGGAAACTTCAGGAAACCTCTAAGGAAACACTGACGACATCACCCTCCAATGAAGAGCACTGGTTGATCGATGACCATTGGAGTATTCGATCTAGAGATCGATGAACGATGATAAACGTATAAGAACTCCAGATCTTTGCTTCGTCAATTACATATTAAACTAAATCAAGGCCTAGACCCTCCACCAGTCTTGTATGTTGAGAGTTATTCATGGGTGACCGAGCAATGTGGTTTAAAGGAATTTCTGTGGGCTTTGTAGTGAACGCAGTCACATGAGAGGCTCGTTGGTGCAGATAGTAAGGAAACATACCACTGGAGCATCTCTGGTGGCCTGTAGAAGGTGTCGATGATGCGACACCACCAGCACTGCACCACCGGCACGACACCACTGGTGCAGTGGTGGTGGATGGACAATGCCAACCTTGTGGAGGTGGCAGCGCCCATAGGGGATGTAGTGGTTAAAGGCCACCGACTCTCATAGGCCGCTCAGCAGACACGTGAAATGACCATCTTGGGCCAGCCATTACGGGGGGAAGGGGTGGCACCCACTGGCACCGCCAGCTCAAGGAACCGGACGCCCTGTGTTTGGTTTAGTGAAACTGGACCACACTATGTGGGATGAGTTCTTCAAGTGGCTTGTGCCTCACTAGGCGGGCCAGTCCACCTGCGGGTTCGACCCGCGCTAGCCGGGCTGGACCCGCGCAAACTGGGCCAGACCCACCACCGGGGCAGACCAGGGGACCCAACATGATAGTAGGACCAAACCCTTACCAGAACCACTCTGGACTCTTGGGTCCGATCTGGTTGGTCCGATCGTGTTGGACCAGTCCTAGACCGGACTGACCCTATTTCACTAAAATAACCATAACATGAAGACCAAACATCCAATTGACGTACTTTCTATGGCATGAGTACCCCTACGATGAGAATTTTCTATTGATATACACCAATTTATTTTTGGAAGAATTTGGAGTACATCTAGGTTGGATCATATTCAAATCAAACTGGACCATATTTACCGTTTTGCCTCTATCTTATAGATGGGTATCCGATTGACATACCGTCTATCGCATTGGAACCCTTACCACAAGATGGTCGTTGGGGTCACATTAATTTAGGACATGATGAATGTTGAGATACGACTGGTAGCTTGAGGAGTAGACCCTCCGGAAATCAAGCGTGCTATGTATAGGAATCCAGTGGCTGGATGTGACATGATGAAGTAATAACTATTCTCTGTGGGTCAGCACTTAGCGAACCTCTGTGGGTCAGAACATAGAAATCCTCTGTAGGTCAACACTTAGTGATCCTATGTGGTTCAGAACCTAGTGATCATATGTTGGTCATAACATAGCAATCCTCTATGGGTTATCACATAACAATCCTCTTTGGGTCAGCACTTAGCGATACTCTATGGGTCAACACATAGCAATCCTCTATGGGTCAGCATCTAGAGATCCAATATCGGCCAGAACCTGAAGATCCTCTTTGGGACAACATGTTGAAATCCTCTCTGGGTCAACACCTAGTGAGCCTGTGCAGACCACACACAATGTGTCTCGATAAAATAAGATGATATTTCTTTATTACTAATCGTCTTTATTCCAATTCTTTAAGTTGTATACCTAGTGTGAGATTTCTTTTACTTTGTGCCCTGTGATTGAGGTCATGCTCTATTGTTTTCCTTGTGGAATTTTGAGATACCTTCAGGGGTCTCAGGGTCCTTACTGAGTATTATTATAATCATCCATGCATTGGCATCACCCGCACCTTGATGCATCTTGTTCGGATGATAGATAGCTTGACTAAGACTTTAGAGATCCTGGGATAGACTGTACACAAAGGTGACTGATTGATGTGGTGAGACATAGTGATGAGTTGTACCTACCCTTCAGGTAGGATCCTTAGCATAAAATCACTAATGCTTGTTTTTTCATTTGTTATACCACACTTTTAGTTGGGATTGTATACCATTCCCTTTTTTATTTTAGTACATAATTTCTCTCTTAGTGGAGGCTTTTAGTGGTGGTTGTACTACTCCTTTTCCATTGTGTTTTTCTTGTGTGCAGTGTGCCCAGTCTATGTGTGTACATGTTTAAAGGCAATGCATTCCCTTTTTGGGTTATACCATTTCGGTGCTAGTCACCAGCCCTTGTCCTATGGAAGGAGGGCTTGGGGTAGTCACAACACAGGCCCTGGGCGACGGGTCATGAAAATTACCAACCTTGAGGGGTGGTAATAGAAAAACAAACGACATCAGTTTTCAAGGAGGTAGTACCCCATACACATCAACGATGACTTCATAACCCATATGATGGAAGAGTGTGCAGTTATTAGTTGTAACATTAACAATAAAAAATCCCTGTATATTTAATTTAATAAGGTTATTATGTTATCACTCTATAATGACAAATAAAGGTGGTGGAGGAATATATAAAATAAAAATGATCATTTATGAATGTTATCTCCTCTTTAGGTATCCTCTATAGGTTTGTACAACATGCCTTCCTTGGTTGGATTTTTCTCCTAAATTAAGCTTCTAGGTTGAGGGGAGGGGAGATGGGAAGTTATTACTCTAGGTATTGAACTATCTATGTAGTATTCAGTTTTTGAATAATTGAATATATTTAGTGACCATTTATATGTAAGGTGAGTTAAAGGCTTATAAATTTTTAAAAGATAGAATTCCAACCATGTTTTTCATGTGTTATAAGGGTCAAAAAATGGATGAAATTTAATAATTAGACATGATAATGTCTAAACATGGACCAAAAATAAAATTTTATAAGTGTACAAGTTAAATTTAAAATTATATTTTTAGATTAACCCCTCAGTAAACCCATTTTTACCTTAACCATAGTAACAAAGTTTTAGTGAATTTACTATTTATTGTGGTCACAAATTATGTTTGACTTATTAATATTTATAAATTTTTATGATTATAAATTTTGAATATGTTTTTACAAATTTCATTATCACAAGTGAAAAATATTAATTTAAAATTAATCTGGGAGACCTGAAGAGAATTAGGGGTTTTGAACTCAAAATGTTCAAATATTAACAATGATTTTATATCGAATTACAATATGGAAATGATTGCAATGAAATATATTATATCAATAGATATATAATTTAACTATATATACATCAAAATATATTTATAATAAAATTTACAATTATAAATAAATTAAATGAAAAATCAGTTTTCAATTAAAATACAGTATTATAACTATTTATAAAAAATGAAACTTTTCTAAATAAAAATTAGAAAAATTTAAACTAAGATAATTTTGTAATTTTGAATTAAAAAATGAGATTTATGTTATCGAATAAAATATCTAAAAGTCAAAAAATATATTATTATTCATAGAAAGTTATATTTTTTAAATAATATTTTTGAAACATTTAAAGACTTTACCAAAAAGATAAGTATTTTTTATCAATTTTTTTTCATTATATAAGAAACTTATACATTATTTTAAAAATAAAGTTATTACTATTAATTTTAGTATGTTTAATGGATAGGTTGTAATGGCCATGTTTATCTAAATATATCGTGGTTTTTTTAAAACATAGTGTTGTGCATAATGCAAGAAAAGCTATTTTTTCATGTAGTAAAAGATTAAAATGGTATTAAGTATGATGAAAGATTAAATTGGTGTATAATGAAACATTAGTGTGTAATGAAAATTAATTTATTCAAAAAATAATATTTAATAAAAACTCATGGTGTTACAGTCTACCCCCTTAAATTGAATTCCTCCCTCAAAAGTTGTTAATATTAAAAAAATGAGAACACTTCTTCCTCAACATATCCTCAAGATACAATGTAATTTACTCAGCTGGTCATTTCTCCACAAAAAATTACCAAGAGCGTGGTCTTGTTTCATAGAACATTCTCTATATGATCTAAAATATCCACTATTTTTTTCCTAAGAAATATCATGATTATGTGGTATGACCTCTTTGTTCCATAAATTTGAAGGTATGGGTATGTAATTATTTAAGAGAGATAAATGGAAGACATCCTGATCTTTAGATAGGTTTTGTGGATGTCCAAATAAATATTCTACAATACTAAGATGATAAAAAATTTCAAAGGGACCAATATACCTATGTGTTAGATTACCATTATTCTTGAATTCCATAACCTTCTTCCATGGATAAATTCATAGAAATACCTTATCACTATATTCATGTTCTAGATCATGTCGGAGATTGTTGGTATAAATTTTCATCCAACACATAGCTGTCATGGCGTCTTGTTGGATGGATCTAACCTTCCCTTCTATTTCATATGCTATCTTAGGTCCCAATAGATTTCATCTTGCAACAATATTCTGAAACATTATAGCTCTATATTTCTTTCCATTAATGGATTCATGAGGATCCATATGAATTCTTGGGTGGGAGTTAATATTTTTTGAAAACTCATATAGGGGGTGATGTTTTTCCCAAACACCTTTGAAATACCATGAATAGGATCTCCACATATCCTCTGGGGTTTGAATTTTTATTTTAGACTAAAAATATTTTTGGAGATGATACATAGTGTTGAAACTCATCTCAATATCACGATCTTGATAAATACTTCACCATATCATTTAGGTAAACCTCAGTTCTTAATAAAATACAATGGATTTTGGTACTCCATGCAACCTTACTAGATCCTTAATGTATATCCTAGAAAGCTTATCCGGAAATAATTCTTCCATGATAGTGAGGAAGTGTTCTAACTTTGTAAGGTGATCAACTATAACCAACATAGAATTACGCCCTTTAGATGTTTTGCGGATTCTACCTACCTAATCGACCGTGATGTTTTCCATTTCCATTCTAGCATGGGTAGTGGATGTAAAATCCTGTTAAACTTTTTTATTTTTGGATTACATTCATGGAATACCAAGAAATGATATATACACTCTATAATATCTCTCTTCATGCTATCCCATATGAATAAATATTTCAAATCTCTATACATGTTCATACATCCAAGATGTGTGGAGAATGAAGAACTATGATATTCCTCTAACAAATCATTCTTTAAGTATGATATGTAAGGAATTTACAAATGGTACATGAACCTTATTGTTCCATCATGATCATGATTAATCTCAGTATCATTTCTAACTATCTAATTCAGCTCAACATCTTCCCTTTTGTGCCTATTTAATCATCACATGGATAGATGGATGAACAATATGTTGAGAAAATAACATTTTACCCTTGCTTTAGGATTTCCAGACCTAGGATTTACAAATACATAATCATTGGATCTATTTTTTTCCTCATGATGGATAAACAATCTTGATCCTTTTGACTCAAGGTATCAACCACCTTTTTCTCTTTCACAGGGTGGTAATGATTTGAGAAGTTAAAATCATTAATCAGCTCTAACCATCTTATTTGGTATATATTAAATTGTTTTTTAATATATTATTTGAACATTTTGATCAATATATATATATATATATAACATTCCACTATAAAGGTAATTAATCCATATCTTTATTGAAAAATTTAACATAGTTAACACCAAATTGTGAGTTGGTTAATAATACCCCTGAATCATCAGTTTTTACAAAGAATAAGCTTTTACCATGTTATTCAACATAATAACACATCCTAAACCCTTCTTAGATACATCAATATTGATTAAAAACCCCTATCCTCTACATGGTAATTTATGCATATGTGTACTAAAAAATTGTCTCTTAAGTTCTTTGATATTTTCCCCACATTCATATTTCTAGAGGAACATGGATTCCTTATTTTTATAACTTGTTCATATGATTATATAGTTGTGAGAAATTATCCACAACCCGTTGATAATATATTTATAAAACATGAAAAATAAAGTTCTTAGTACTTGAGGATGGTATTGAAAATTGTTTAATAGCCTCCGTCATTGATGGATCTATTTATATACTCTTTATTGAAATTTTATGACTTATAAATGAATCTATTTTAGTGAAAATGAACACTTTTTAATTTTTTTTATAGTTTCTCCTTATGTAGGGTCATTAGTAAAATTCTCAAATCATATTCATGTTATTCCTTTATCTGTGAGTAGATTAGAGTATCATTTATAAATATAAACACAAACTAATAAAGGTTATCTCTAAAGAAACTATTCATTACACACATGATGGTATAAGGGGAACTATTAAGACCAAATGGAATATCTATATATTTATAGTGTCCATAAATTATACATAATTCCATCATATATATATCCTTCTATATAAACCTCAATTGATGATATTCAGAACGATGGTCACTCTTGTAAATGTATTGATCTCCACACAGTTGATCCAATAGGTCAAAAATAAGAGGAGGAGGATACATGTTCTTAATTGCAATATTTTACAACTCCCCATAATAAATCCATAGTTGAATAAACCCATATTTGTTTTGAAAAAAATGGGTTCACCACAAATTGAAATCCTTCGAATAAATGAATCCCTTATAATGGTTTCCCAATATTTTCTTATCCAATTATAACAACTCAATCAGGTCCATTCTATAGAGAGTCTTTGAAATTTGTGTGGCACTATATATGGGTTATACTGTGAAATCAACTTTACTTTTCTATGTAATAATAGGAAACCATTCTAAAAATATGTCAAAAAATACCGAACAATAGCTATATCAAAAATTTTGAGTTTCCCCCCAATAATTTTAGATAAATTCCCCTTTTGAATGTGAATTAGGTCACATATAAAGGATGTGATCTCCATATAAATATCTTACTTTTCATCACATTGATTAATTCCCATAATTTTGTTTGTAATATGAAATGATAATTCCCTTCCATGAAAATTGATATGAGATTTAGGTAGTGAAATGAAATCTATTCCCAATATAACAAAAAATTCAATCAGGGGGAATGACAAGGGTTTAAGGAATCAAATTCCTAACAATGTCAAACAGAGAGGAATCAGGGACATGAGATTCCATCATCATAAAATTTGGGGTTTCAAAGCTAATTTTATATTTAATAATTTGGGTGGAATATTGATATCCTTATAATAATCATTATATATGATATAGTTCGAAGACCCATAGTCAAATAAGACATTATTAGTTATAGAGTGGATGGTAAGTGTACCTCTCAACATGTATTTATTTCACCCCTCATCCTAAATAGTGATTTCATGAGTGTTTCCATTGTCTCTCACATTAAGAGGTCACTAATTTTGGTCATCATCATTAACCACAAAATTTAGTAATTGGATAACATAGTTCCAATACTCAATATATTTGAAACAATGATGGGTGGATGGTGTGTTATGAAAATAATTCTCTCTATTCAAATTATTGGATTAATTCTTCCCATCTCTTCAGCAATAAATTAATCAATGGACTTCACTTACACACATAAACTATTTAGTTGTCGTTCTAAGACAATTTTATACATCTCTTTCGAAAATATGAACATAAATTTATGGTCATATTCTTCTCTCTATGGTTATTAGATTGTTTTTGAACACCATATGAATATTCTTTTCAGAACAACGAGATTGGTTTGAAACATCAACCTCCATTTCAATCTTGATATAACAATTCACAATCTCTTCATAGATACTAAATTATGTTTTGGATAATTCCATGTTGAGAAATAGTTTTAATCCACCTATTAATTGATAAACCTTACCTTCAGTTTGGATGATAACCCCAAAAGCATACTTCCCATGTCCTAGAAAATTTCCTCATAGGTTCCAATGGATTCTTCAAAAAATTTCTATGACTCAAGGAACTCCTTCTGTATCACTGTCTGAAGAATAAAATGAATATAAATATTGAAAAAAAATCTTGAACTCGTCTCAATCCTTGGATTAAATTTCATCATGTTACCTTGTATTTTTGATAATAATCCACCATTGATTTTCTTTACCTTACAAACAATAGATATCCAAAATGAATTTTCCATATTGATATCACTAGATAATATAAATTAGCTTTTTCATTAGTAATGGTCCATTTTTCTGCAACTGAGGGATCAGAATACCAACTGAAATAAGGTGGGAATTTCCTCATGAAGGACTTAATATAATATTAGTCCCTCCTTTTCTATGTTGTATTTCCCACATGATTCATATATTGAGAAATTTATGTGAGTAATTAAATTATAGTTTCAATTTTATATCCCATACAACATGGATTATCCAGATAAAAACCATTGCATTATCTGTCACACTCAGCATTAACATGTTTCCTTCTGATTCCAACTATTAAATAAAACAAAGAAGAATATCCTATGAAATAATAATCATAAGTAGGAACCATGTAATCCTAAAAACCCATTTATAGGATATCTAAATTATGATAAATTTTTTAATGTAAGATGGAACAGGTTTATAATTGGTAAATTGTAGTAATATTCTATTAAAATTCTTCATGATGATTTTTGCAGAGTTTTTGAATTTGCTAAGAATATCCCTAGGGAGTGTCAAATTGGGTGTGTAACAAGGCTTGTTGTCGTGCACCAGTTCCAAATCGAGTAAGTATCAATATGGTGTTTCTGGGGTTTTTACATGTAGGTACATATGTACTAGAGCCAGATCCAATTGTATTATACAAATGAAGATATAATTTCATGAAAACCACATTCCTCATCCCATACCAAAATTCCAGGACATTTTCCTTTAATTTGACAAAACTTTGACTTATATGTAGGCACGTCCTTAGGGATATCACAAAGGATTTATCATCACATTTTCCAAGATATAACTAAACCAATCATAAGATACAAACTATTGTGACCTAAGATTATCATACATAAATATTATATCATTTTGGATTAATTTTTAGTAAATTATTAAAACACACTCCCATGGACCATAATAATTTTGTGCCTTGACAAACATGAAAACATAAACATTGGTCCATAAGTGAGATACATCATCTCCCACTATGTTCTTCACCAAATTAACCCTTATTATATATATCATATATAATACATACCTTTATAACCGGAAGAAATGAATAATAATAATGGGAAATCTCATATTCTCTTTATGGGTGAACAAGGGAGATACATAAGAATATCATGAATATAATGGTAATGGAGACAGAATAATAACAACTAAAAACCATACCCTACATATCAAAGATCATGTACATAGGTCCTGGAATAAATATTGGATGTTTATATGGCATGAATAATATGATAATAGAATATCATGATCCATTAGAGATTAATATTAGCATAATACATGGATTTGTGGCATATACATAATCATATAAAAAAATTTCAATATTAGTCAGTGATCACATAAAAGGCTGTAATATTGTAATGGGTTTACACCCCCAAAAATCATTGTATTCAAGGTTTACTCCCAATAACATCATATTAGAAAAAATCCCTTACTAAAACGAGTTCACTCAATATTACAGTCCTGTCAATCTCATGAGATATAAATCATTAACCAATGCGTTGTAGGGAGATATAGGTACCACCTATCTGATAATGAAAACATAATTTATTTGATCCTTGTGATCATAAAAATTAATCATACCATATCTCATGAAATTAAATGTTTATCATAATAATATCATCATATCGTTACTAGTGGAAAATAGGTTTTATAGTCATTTAATCATAGAATATACCATGAAAATAATTGGGTATCACAAACATCATGCCATAAAAACGAATACCATTTAGAGAAAGAATATTAATGGTATACTTGTATCATGTCCACAATGAAACATAGTTAACACCAAAAGATGTTATATTATATGGAAAATAATTTGGATGAAGATTAAAAAAATCCCTTGAGGAAAATATCCTTTCCACATTGAAATTTTTTTTAAACAAAAAAAATTTTTTAAAACATTTTTGGTTGAAAATAACCTTGAAAAATAATAATATATTCTTATAATAAATGATGATGGAATATAATGTTTTTGTTGTGCATGTTAAAATGATGTTTACTTTCAATTTTTTAGAAGAAGCCAAATATGCATTGCTTTGGAAAATGGAATGATGATTCCTTTCAATATTTTTTTTGTAAAAATTGAATGATGGGTAAAAATTTCTTTTTTAAATGATAATAGGATAATAAAACATTTTTTATTACATTATATAAAGATAAGGTTTTGGATGAAAACAGATTTCTGACCAAAGAGATAAATAACTTCCTATTTTCTAAAAAACATTATTTTTAATAATTGTAAGTATAAAATTGTTGAAAAATGGCACTGTCACATGAAAATATCATTAATAAAATGATAATATTAACCATAATGTGTATTCTAGATAGATGGTTCATAATATTTCTATATTAGTGACTTAATCATAAACTATTCTGATAAAGAGCGACATTGAAACATAAAAACATTACCACTTTAGTAACATTGAATCATATAAACCATGAAAGAATAACATAAAAGGAAAAATAAAATATCATATAATGAATAAATTCATGGTATTACATGTTAATGGTGCTATATATACACGTTGTGAAAAAATATAGGTTTATAACATAACATGTGTCTCAAACAAAGAAAATTGAGACAAAAATATCTTACCTTAAGTCATGGTTTACATTGCACACATTCAACCTCTTGTATAATAAATATAATTTTATTATACATATATTAATGAAAAAAATCACATATATTATACCATATATTATTTTCTTATGACCTTTTATTACACTTTTAAAAACATATTCATTTTAATGTCATGTTTCGAGTGATAAATGATTTTCTTTTTCCTTTATGTTTTGATTTTTTATTCTTCATCCTCTTAATTAGATCATGATTATAACATATAAAGAATATAATACATTAAATAAATACCATATATGTTATTTATATATGTGGTGAGTGTATACAATAAAATTTAGTGTTAGAAAATGAATTTAATTATTCATGGAGATGATATGTTGTACGTACGCTTGAACAATGTTTCCATTTTCTTATTGGATTGAAAGAGTGAAAAGTAAATGATATTTATTACTATTCCAGAATAATTTATATTTTATATATATCATGTATTTCTATAAAACCCATATATAATATATTCCATGTAATGTGTTATTGAATCACATCACATTAGAATAGGGTGGACCTCTGTACACATGAATAACGTAATTGTATTCCAAAAAATGGAATTAATGAAGGTATATGTGATAAAAATTTTGATGAATGATAAAAATATAATAAATATCATGTATTTTATATATAAACTACATATAAATTATTATTCTCAAACTATATTGGTTGTAATGGAAAAAATGAATGACATCGGTTTGCAAGGTGGTTGCTCGTCGTACACAAGAATGATGATTTCGTAACCCATTTTATGGAAGTGTGTGAGTATTTAGGTTCTAACATTAATATAAAAACATAAAATTATTTTTAATATACTTATATTAAAATATAATAAATTTTTAATTTGAATTGAATATGTTTTAGGAAGATATAATAAAAAATGCTAATTGATGAATGTTACCTCTTCTTCAATTATCCTCCTTAGGGTTGCACTAAAACCCTTAGTTTGAATTATGTAAAAACACATTTTGTAGGATTAGGGGAGGGATTTAATTTGGGTATTTATTGTATGATAAAAATATGTTTGATGGTGTCATGAGGTGATGAAATGGGCTTTCCTTTTATAAGAGAGGTGAGTGGAAAACTTATATATTTTTGAAATATTGAATTCCAACCACAATTTTCATCTTTCACAAGGGTAAAAAATAGTTAAAATTAAAACCTTATACATGAAAATTTATAAATATGGCCATATTTCTTTTGAAAAGATTTTATTTTAATTTTACAATTATTGTTTTAATTTAACCCCCGATAACACATTTTTACCTTAACTGTAGTAATTAATTTTCAATGAATTCACTATTAAAATTGGTAAAAAAATTAATTTAATGTTATTATAAATTATATATTATGATGATTCCATATATTTAATTCATTTTTATAAATTACATTCATATGATTGGAAAATTTAAATTTAAAATTAAACCCGCATACGTGATGAGAAAACATGGTTTTAAAGAAACAATTTGCAAATGATTACAAAGATTTTATATCCAATTTCCAGAAAAAATTGATTCCAATTTGTCAAATTGTGTTAATATATATATATAGATATATATTATTTATCTAAATAAAAATTAAAAACAATTTAAATTATAAATTAAATTTATAAAAAATCAATTGAAAATGCAGTTTTCAATAAAAAATCTATATTCTAACTATTCATTAAAAAATAAAACCTTTCAGAAGAATCCCAAAAATTTACCCTATGATAATAATGAAATTAATAATTTAAAAATGAAGTTTATTTTTTCATATTTATTTTATAATTGTTAGTTTATTTAAAAAATTTTCAATGGAATAAATAAAAATCAATTTTTTAGAAAATTCTCCTTGTGAAACTTAACAAGACTTTTTTGAAAATTAATAATTTTATTATCAATATGTTTTACTAATATTTTAACATTATATGTTATATTTAAAATGTTTTTATTTGATTTTTTCTCTTTTTTTAACCACTAGTTTATAACGACCATGTTTAATTAAATATATCATTATTTTATAAACACAGTGTTGTGTTTAACATAAGCTAATGTAGTTTTGCCTATAGCGTATACATAACTTGTCTTGAAGATGAAACAATTTCAACTTGGTGTAGTGTGAAACTAAATCCATCAAAAAAAATTAATTTATTAACAAAACAATAATTCCAAAAAATATGGGGTGTTACATCATCTTTCTTTAAAACACATTATCCATTCATTCAATCCTGTACAATGTTATGCATACACCCTAATAATATGTTCTTCATGACATAACTATCCCAAAATCTATTGAATATCTAGGATAATCAACCATAATGATTTTATATATTCATCAAAAAAATTAACTCTATTTTAGCCCTCAAATTCTGTTAACAACATTGTCATAAGCTTATAGACAAGTCAAAATATAGAATAATTCAGAAAATGATATGAACTTTCACAAAATATCATGAGATAAGTATCAATACTAAAGTTTACAATATTATCTAAATTTTTTTATCATAACATAACCACACTATATTATCTCAATAATATATGTACCTTAATCCTAATAGATTTTAATACCTTATTCATATTTTTTTAATACTTAACCCCATATAAACTATTAATAAATGAGAATTTAAAGGTTAATTAAACCACATAATATAATTTTCCTGACCATCAAATCAGATATTCTCATGAACAATCCTATGATATTTTACATTATCCTTCTAAATTTTATAACATCCTTGAATATCATCGATAAATATCACTCAATAATGAAAATTTAAAATCTTGTTAACTTATTTAAGGAATAATGTTTCTCTCTTTTTCCCTCATTATTATGGTGTGTTTAGGGCCTTTTGAGGAAAAATAATTTATTTAATAAAATTACCTAATGTCCAAGGATGTATTATTTTTTTGATATAATGGAGTTTAGGTAGAAAGAGTACAAAGGATTTAGAGGTTGAAATTAAAAGTCCAATATGACTTAAGGACATCACTACATTTTTAGAAGAATATGCCTTTATAACACATTCATGATGTGAACTATTTGCATGATGTTCATTAATTTTAGGGAATATTCCATGAAACTGTTCAAGTCATGAAAATATTATAATCTATGAAACTATTTCACATTTATATATTATTTGGATTTGTTTTTCTAATTTTAATAGATTCCATTTTCCTTATATTATAGAAAATAAAAAATAAACATTGTGAAATTGGTCAATATAGGGAATGGTTCAAGACCAATAATTTTTCCATCACTGTGAAAAATAATCTCTTTATAGTACATGAATTCTTCTTCCACAAAACCTATGATATCTCTAATTTGATTTTGGGTACCTCTACTCGTCTAGGAATTAATCTTTTGACACATGATATTCATTGTGTTTATGTTTTGATTCTATTGGTTTGTTATCTCACTACTTTTTCATTTCCTTTGATATAGACAGAGTCAATTCACTACATTTTTGGATCTATTGGTCTCTTAGTGATTTTATTCTAGATAATTTTTAGATTAAATGTGTGGTATTTACCCAGAGGCTAATCGTTGTGTTCGACTTGGTCCGACATGTGAGTTCCTTGAGGTATGTTTCAATTGTATCCAACACTTCCCACTTCATTTGTTAAATTGATTCAATTATATTTGAATCTTTTCTGGGTCTTATAATGTAATATTTTCATTCCTTACTTGTTGGTGGATTATTTTAAGGGTGTGTGAATTTAGAGTCAAGGTAGGTGGTTCTATATCTATCCTATTTTGGATGATCAATGACTTCAATAGTTTTGATAAATTGTTTTATAAATAAAATGGAATGATTAATTGACTTATTTTTATGTGTATAAAAACTAGTTTTTGAGAAAATAAGGTTCAATATAGTTTTTCTAAAAATAATGTGCTATTTAAAATAATTGTGAAATGGATTTATTTAATGGTTTTCAAAAAATGGTGTGATGAAATGATTTGAAAAATATATCATAAGGTAAGCCTTAGGTACTTAGGTGAAGGGTGTTGTAATGGGCCTCGTACATTGATACTATCTGGGGGTTTAGTCATGGGGTTCTCTTATGCTTTGTAGGGCCATTGATCTTGGGACATTTTAGACCTTTTGAGAGGTTGAATTGATGGGGTGTTCCTGTATTATATATTTTTTATGTATATATTCTGAGACATTTTGTGTGTGATTTTCTATGTATGGGTTTGACTATTCTAGTTATTCTTACCTATGTTTGTACTTAGTGTAATATTACATGTACATTTTGTTTTTACAATTTTGGATTTGATATGATATGTAGTATATTATTTGAACTACTTTGATATATGTGAAATGATTTTATAATATTTTACATGTATTAGTTGTAAATTCTAAAAAGGGGGATGTTTTTCCAACCGTTTGATATTAAAATATTTAACTGATTATGTTTCTTTTTTTTCTAAAATTTTATCTTGTATGGACTATTTAATTGAGTCTTATTATTATCAATTAGGTGGGATCCTAACTAGTCTTTTCATCTCACATCTTATGCACCACTTTGGAGATGCATTTTCTTTGTAATGTCTTTTGCGGGATGAAATGTAAAGGCATTGCAATGAGATCGTGAGGTATCTATTAACTATTTATACATATCTATTGATGAGATGGTGGAATTAAACCCACATAGTAACATATAGTAATTTTTTTGTAATTTTTATTTCTTTCTTTGTTGTTGGATTCACACCTATCAGTTTGTTTGGATAATTTTGAGTTATAACATTTCTACTATGTTCTTACAATTATTTCATATATATTTATTCATATTTTCTCTTTATATGTCTCTTTATACTATGTATATGTGTTCCATGTTTTCTACATCTATTTGGGAGAAATTTTTCCCTCTGGTTGTTGAGGCCCATGTTCTAGTCTCCAACCAGTGGGGGTTTGGAACAACCTTTGGGTGTGTCACAAGTTGGGTTGAGTACCCAATTATGTGTTTATCATGGTTTTTTCATCCCATTTTTGTATTAGATAAAGGATAAATGTAGTCATGTCATGTTGTAATACATTAGATATGATTTTTGAGCCATGAGAGTTAGGTAGCAGTGAGTTCAAGGCTTTCTCTTCCCATGAAGTGACTCATGTTACCATCGTATGTGGGGATGTGTTTTATTTATTTTGAGTTATTGGAATGAATTTAAATTTTTTATTTCTGTTCCCTAGTATTAAATAATATTATCCTCTCCTCTATTAATTTATTATTTTTTTGGTGGGCAGTGATATTCCACTGAGATGTGTACCATGATTTCCTCAAGAGGGAGTAGTGTGTGAACATCATGGGAATATACCTTTGGATCATAATTATACAGATACTATAATGAGACAAGTACTTTTTGTGTACCAAAATGTACCACATGTCTATAACACATTTTTTAGGTATATAAAGGATTTGAAGGAGAAATGGATTGATATATGTAGTTCATACCTGAAAAATAACCATTCTAAAATGTTAAAAATATTTCCCAAGAGGTGGAGTATTGGATGGAAATGATTAATTAGTTATTTGAATTCCTATACACATTTGAGAATACCAATAAAAAGTGTGTAATATACAGATTGGTGTGTCCTAGAATGAGATGATTAGATTCCATTCAATAGGAATATATGCCTATGGGTTTGTACTGGAAGGTTTTAAAGTCGATTTTCTTGAAGAAATTAATTCTAGGGTCTCTGATGATGGAAAGTCGTCTAGTATTTATTTATTTTTTAGGATGGGGAGTGATGGTGTAAAAATACATCAATCTATTCATGGATCTAGTAAATTTTACCTTATAAGTGAAAAAAAACCATCTTAAAGCACGTAAGTTCCTTCACAATTTGAAACCAGATATATGATAAAAGGTAATCACGATGATGATTTCAACATATTAGGGTATATTATACATGAAAATAAGGAAAAATATATTTATGGAAGGAATAGTCAGATCTTCTGGGACTTCTCTTCCCCCAGGGGCATACTTAGCGGTGTTTATGGGATGAAGAGGACATGTCATGATCCTCATAGGGGTGGTGGAGGTGATTCTTAGTAGTGGTCGTACACTTCACCATCAGTTATAGCTAGTACTATTCCCCTGTCTTTCTATTAGTGTGGCAAGGCCATGAACACATGAAATTATTATAACATGCCTAAAAATATAAATAATGGTTTTTTCTTCTATGACTAATTTTAGAGGCTCTATCAAGAAATGTCTACTCCTCTGTATGTCTATTGATTTTTGGAATCAACGGAAATTGTGGACTCGTCGAATGATTCATATAATTTATGTCTATATACATAATGATTGGGAGGGAAATGAATTCATGCAGTGGATGAGTTTTTGACTGAGGTTAACATAGTTCTAGTGATAATTATAGGCACCATATTTATTTCCACTATTTTATTGACTACTTTATTCATTATAGTTTCCACTAACTATCATTTATTAAATCCATTTCTGTTGATGTTATTAAACATATAATGGAAATCATGTCATTTTTATGGATATTGTGACTCTTCTTGGGATGTGCAAGGAGAAAGGGATTTGGTGTCCTTGTTTTTTGATGCTGATAGATGATGTGAAGTTACTTTGGGATTTCCTTTTTCAGAAAAATGATCTTATTAACATCATCATTATGATGGATTGTATTATCTATAATCATGTTTTTGATGATTTTTTTCGTCGATTTATTTCATTCCATGCATTTTATAAGAGATCTCATGTTTTTACGACGAATGGGATATGAGTTCGATTCATGCATGACCTTTCTTCCCAGAAAAAATGTGGTTTTTATCTAGTATTGTAGTTGATCCTAAAATTTTTCTTCTATTCTTGATCTTCCCATGGTTGTTTATGATATTCCTAACATTTTACCATTGGATTTATCTAGTCTTCCTCTAAATAGGAAGGTGGAGTTCATTAATGATCTAGTTTTGTGTACATAACCTATATTATTACCCTCTTATCATGTATCTATAGTAGATCTAAAATTCTCATGATTTATTTTGATGATATAATCGATAATGGTTTTCTAAGACACATATATTCACCAAGGTCATTCCTTGTTCTATTTACCATGAATGATGAAAATTCACATCATCTGTGCGTGGAATACCAAAATATGATCCAGGTGATTGTTGAGAATAATTATTCTTTCCCCATATGGATGATTGTTTTTTTTATTTAAATTATTGCATGTGGTTTTCACATATTATTCTTTGGTCGGGTTGTCATAATCTATTTATTTAATATTCTAATATATCAATGGTGGTATTTTGGACTAGTTATTCCTATTATGAATATCATAAGATTCATTTTGTAATGACTAATGATCCTCTAGTTTTTATATATTAGTTGAACCAAATATCCTTTTAGTATCTCAAACCTATTTTGGTAGTGTCAGTGGATGATATTTTGGTTACTTCATATCCATGCGTGAGGATGAGAACCAGGTAAATTTACTTTTCAAAATCTTGGGGGGTTACTTTTTTATAGAAAGTATTCCAAATTTATCTTTTAGATCCATGAAGGTATATTATCAGGGAACTTGAATTATGATCATGGATTATATATTGATCTTGAGAAGGTGAATATTGTATTTTCATGTGATTGGCAATAGAATGTCTGTGATATTTAGAGTTTTTTTGTCATACTTGAAACTATCGATGGATCAATAATTATTTCTTGAATATTCTATTTTTTATGAGTCCTGTTACAAGGAATGGGAATAAATTATCATGGAATACTAAATTCCAACATTCATTCATTGAACTGAGATAGATTCTTCCATTGACTATGATTCTGATTTTACTTGATTCCACTAAGGGTTATGTGGTGTGTTGTGATGCTTGTGGTGAAGGATTGGGTTGAGTTATTGTGAAGGATGATCATGTTGTGAACTATGTAACTCATCATCCATAGACATATGAAAACAATTAACCCACTCATGATTTGATCCATTTTTTAGTTAAACAAGTGCATAAATATTGGCGGTAATATCTCTTTGGAAAGAGGTTCATAGAATTTTCTATCCTTAATAAAGTAAACTATATATTTTCTCATAAATATATAAACCTCATGTAGATCCAGTCAGAGGAATATATTATGAAATTCTACATCAATATCTCCAACACCATTGGAGAAGGGGAATTGAATTACAAACACTCTTAGTAGGAATGTGCTGGTGGAAGGTGATTTGGATTCAACATAGAAGTAGATTCTTATGAGAATATTCAACCAGTTTCATCTATATGATTATTAATATGATGTTGGTATGTTTATGAATAGTTTAATTTCAAAATAATTTATCTATGAGTGTATTTTTCAATTTTTTGAGTATAGTTTTGTGTTCAGAGGTATTCAAGAAAAACTTTATTGTAGGAGACCATTTCTGGTTGGTCACTCATAATATATTATTTTATCTACTTTAGGAAACAATTTTTTACACTAGTATCTATGAGGAGATTAGTTAAGTTTTACTATTATAGTTCTTCATGGGTAATTTTTCTAGGAACCAAAATGATGTATTATGTCCTGAGATGATGATTGTGGTGTCCAGGTATGAAGCATGAAGTTGATTATTATCTTTATAGTTCTTACACTTGATAATAGTTAATGCCACAACATATGAAACATTTTGGTTTTATCTACTCTCTTCTGGTTCTAGTATGAATGTTGGATGATGTGTTAATATATTTTATTTTTGGAGTACCATGGACTCCCTATGGTAATAATTTTATCTCGATAGTGATTTATTGGTTGAAAAATCAGAAAATATTTATTCAAATGAGGGAAATGACTATTGTTGATGATCCAATTTGTCTCTATATGCTCGAGTTTTTTAGGTATCTTTTTGGTTCCCACTATGGTTGTTTTAGAAATGGATCTTATATTTACCTCATGGTATTTGAAGAGTCTTTAGGACACATTAAGGACTCAAGTTTGATTTAGTACAGCTTACCATCCCCATAAAGGTTGTAAATTAGAGAATAATATTCATATCATGGATAATATTATATGTTCATACACCATGGATTTTGGTTAATTATGGGATTTCCATCTATTTCTGGTAGGATTTTATTATAAAAATAGAAATCATTTATAGATATGAATTCTTCTCCAAGAAGATTTTTTTGGTTTCCTATATAGGTCTCCTCAATTTTGGGAGGAGGTGGGTGAGAAATATTTTTTGGGATAAAGTCTCACATTGGATATATCATTATCTGATATTAGGTAAGATTCAGTAGTTATCAGATGTGGATGTTGAAATCACCCTTTGGAGTTCATCTTCTGGGAGTGGGTTTTCATTAATTTTTATCCTCATCTGGGTTATCATGAGCATGGAAAATAGGAAAAGTTGTCTCTAAGATTTTTTGAATCATTTGAGGTCCTTAAGAAGTAAGGGTATGTTTTTATCAGTTGGAATTACTAGATCAGATTATAGATATTCATGATGATTTCCACATATCTCATCTTTGAATTATTCACACTAATCCCTTTCATGTTTAGAGATAGGAAGTTATTGTATTAGATAAATAAATTTCTATCTTATTGTAGTGAGTGGATATCAAAAACTATAAGGTGAAAGTCTTTCATGTTATGTCTTTCCCATTTCTAAGAGTGTTATGTTGAAATCAATAAGATTATCACAATCATTTGGAGTCTAAAATACTAGTAAGGGAGAAGTAGCCTCACTTATTTTTGGAGAACCATTCTTCTATATAAAATCCATGGGATGGAATGTTTTATGGTGGGGATTTTGTAACATCCCATTACATTAATTGAGGTATATATCACTTCTCTATTTTCCCTCTTCAACTGGATGAATTTTGTTCCTTTCCATGATAGAGAACATTTTTTGATTAAAAAAATTAATGTTCTGGGATGTATGATTGTTTTAATTAATAGAGTCTTGGTATAAATGAGTTAAATTATTAAGAGGATTCTGTTTGGGTTTTAGGTTGACATTGGTTTTTTCTATATTTTTCAGTAGAACCTGCTTGCTGGACACATTCACATCATGAATTTGATAAATGATATGACATCTTAATAGGGAAAATGGTGTGAATTGGTTTTGAGGACAAATTTATTACATGTTGTGAAACATGTTCACATCATGAGCTAGTCAGGATTATGTTTTCTATTCCTAAGTGTTTCCATTTTATCCAATATTTTAAATAGTACAATATAAATAATTTAAGTGGATCAAGCCATGGAAGGGTTAGTAACATCAGTAATGACTATAATTCATGTGTTATTTTATTTTCCGTTTTATAGGGAAGCTTCTATTGTGAATCCCATAATCTCAATCAAGAGATTTTGGGGGAAAATCACCCCACTTAGATCACATCATTATACTCTTGAACTTTTCTAGGGTTATACTAGATCTCTCTACATAAGATATCCATATTCTTATTCAATTCCATCGATCACATTAGTTTGATTGTAATGTGTTTGTATATATATTTTCAATCTTGTGATAGACTACTTGATCATTTTTAGATCCGTTGTGTGATAATCCCTCATAGGTTAACCCCAATGTTGGTTGTGGGGCAGTGTGTGAGTTATTTGAGGTATGTGGAATTTATCTTTCCCATCTACTTCTACACTTGTTAAATTTATTATATGATTTTATAATTAGTTCTAGGGTATCTTGTGTTATATTGTTTTATAACTTCCTTGTTTTTGTATAATTTTTTGGGCTTGTGAATCCTGAATTAAGGTAAGAAATTCTATCTATAGCCTATTCATATGATACTATATTGATCTTGTTTCGATAATTTTTTTTAATTGATGTATAATGAATGATTGATTTATTTGGGTGTGTCTTCAAACATGTTTTTGTGAACATATTATTTTCCCTTGTTTTTGAAAAAGATATCATATTTTAATTTCATTGTGAAATATATTTATGAAATTATTTTCAAATCATGGTTTGGTGAAATGATTTTGAAAATATAGAACATGGGAAGCCTTGGATAATCAGAAGGAAGGTGTAGAAAATTCCTCATCCATTGATACTATCTAGGGGATCACTCATGGGGTGTTAGAATATTCTATAGGTCATTATTTGGGGGACATGTTAGAATAATTTTCAGGGTGAGTTTCTAGGGTTCTCCTATTCTCTCTAGATTTGATACATATGTATATAGATTTGATGTGTGTGATTTTCTATATTTCTGTATGTGTTTTCTAGAAATCCTGATCTCTAGTGATAATTAGGTTGATGTTAAATGTGATTTGGTTTTGTACTATTTTGGATATGATATTGTATGTGGTACATGGTTTGACCTGCTTTCATATATATAATATTTTATGGAATACTTTTACCTGGATTATTTGGAACTATAGAAAGAGGTGTATTTTTTACCATGGTATTGGTATACCAAATTATTAACTAATTATCATTCCTTGAATTCTTTAATTTTGGGAATTTTTGGATTGGTGTGTAGAGACTTTTTATGGAACACCATTGTGTTTTACGACTATGCTTGTTCAGTTCACATAGTGTCCACCAATTTAGAGGTTCATTGACCTAGTTATTTATATTTATTTAGGGATTGACAAGGATCCAAGGTGAGGTAGCGTGGTTTATATTAGTATTGTATAGGTAGCTGGTGTGAGTTTTCCCACACTATAAAATTGAGTAGTTTTTTTTTCATTTGGGTTTTTTTAATTGTAATTGGACTTATAAATTGGTGTTTGTTTCGATATTTTTGAGTTCTATTATATTTTACTTTCTTCTATCAGTAATGGAATATATGTTAATTTTGTTGTTCTATTTTGTTTTGTTCAATATAATATATTTATATTCCTTATTGTTTTCTTCATGCTTGGAAAAATTATTCCCACTAATTTTTTTATGATAGTTGGGTGCTTCTCTCTAACCTGTGTGGATTGGGAACTCCCATAGGGTATATGATGAGTCGAGTGAGGGAATGTTTTTAGGGTAACTAGGATGGTTTGTCATAAGAAATATTTACAACTGTTTATATACATTTTCAATTTAAATAACAATCTCACAGAACATGGAAGGACTATGGAACTATAATTTTCCATCATAACATGAATAAAATAAAATTCTCAACAATATATATATGACACCTTACTAATTTATCAAACATTTTGGTTTCTAGATACTTAAATTTCATAGTATTATTTTTGTGATCCAATTTCTACCAAATACTAAAACCAAAATGGTTAAGAAATATTCAAAAAATATAAAATGAGAAAATATAATGATATGATCCCATAGGGTTTCATCATTTATAAAGTATGATGCTTCTTTTGAAACTTATGAATCTATTTATTCAATCCTTGGTTATCCATGGTAATTTTATATTTAGGTTCTATAATCCAATTACTTAACATCATACTCAAATCCATTATAATGTTTCATTATAGATAATTTGATTGATTATAGTTTATATATAGGGAGTGACAAACATGTTTTATAGTTTGGAATCTTTATCATTCCCCAGTTGAAAATAAACTTAAAACCAAATTCCCATTTTGGGGTTAATACCCCTAGGTTAATATGTATCAAAGACTCTTTCCACTACATTATTAAGATATGATATTATTTATAGATAAACACACAATAAATACTTCACCAAATCATCGAGATAATATCCTATATATAGAGATCTCTTATAGTCTTATCTATAGGGTTTTCACTAATATTTTATAATTTTAATCCAAAAATAAAATGTGTATCCTTACCACAACATTAATTAATATACTATCACAAAGTTATATTGATGCCTTTGAAATTATGATCTACACTAACATACATACCGTTTAATTATCCTCTATAAACAACTCAACCAATAGTATTATCTAAACCTATTTATCACACCAACTGTGTCCCACTCGAACTTGCACTCCTATAACATGTGACATATATAAAAACATTACATACTGTACTTGAAAAAAAACAATTGATTTATTGCGTAAAATCCAATAATGAGATGATTTATAGTTTTTATAACATTATATACATTCCCAAGAACATTTAGGTTTAGAGTATTAATGAATTTTGATAAAAGATAAACTATAAAAACCTATTTCTTTCTCAACAAATGGATACTTTTTACTATTTATGAAACTACTTAATCCATTTAATATGCTTAAAATCTCCCCAAAATTCTATAAAAAAGTTATCTAGTTGCATTTATCTGGTGTAATGTAGAACTGTGATCCTGATTTCACTTTAAGCAGTGCTCTTGTCCAATTGACCACTGTTCCTTAAGTGCACATCCTTATATGCCAAAGGCTGCTAAATAGTAGTGATGATATAAAGAGGAAATAATGGGGAGACTATACATGCGGTTTGGGATAATAATAATGTTCTATTTATATAAAAATTTGGAAGAAATACCAACAATTAATTGAAGAAATAACATTAATTAGTGGAATTAGGAATATAAAGTTGTAATAATAATCAAAATTCCCCCACATTCCATTTGTAGACACACACTAAATTCATGGAAGGGCATACAAAGAAAATAATCACAAGGGTTTCCCATGGAAATACATAAGTACATAAATATATAATAATCATTTTTATAAACATTTATACACCATATGAAGTAAGAATAAACATATTCCCTTGTCATCCATCCCATATGAAAGGTCTAACTTGATCATTATGGTCCAGATCATGAGATCAGTCCCTTACCCAATCGTAGAGATAGAAATTCAATATGCGTCTTGAGGGAACTAGGTAGGGTGAGACAATAAATTAAATTATGAAAACCCCAATGTGTTCCTAACATACACCCCTAATAAAGTAGGCATTTACATAAGAAACATAATTTAGAAACAAATTCATATTTAATAGATAACCCACTTTCCTTGTGCCCAACAACCACGAGGAAGCGATCACCTACATTGTCATTCATCAGTAATCCCATACCAAATTCCCTTGGTTATATATATATATTTTAAAACATCTATATATATATAACTATAGTGGTGAGGATCTATGGATTAAATCCCAAGGAATACATTTAGGAAATGATTCCTAGGTGAACCCTCAGGTTCCACCTATAATCAAACTCACATGAAACCTCATGCCTTTAATCAATACCCAGTGTCAAAATGGTACACCCAATAAATAAGTATCTTATCCCTCATTCCTCAGATTAGATGTACCCATCAGTTCAAAACCTGATATCTGAGGCAGAATACTATTTTTCATCTAATGTCCCAGCCCAACTATCTCAAGCGTAACAGTGAGCCTCAACCCTAAATGATGGTCTCATTACCATCAATTGTTGGCCCATCACTATCCATGTGTATATTTCAACGGTGAGGGACTTGAAACATAACCAATGGTCAACACCACCACCTATGTTGCATGATCTAAAAGGGCCTCCACCCACATGAGTGGTCAACACAACCACGATATGAGTCATAACTATGTGTAAATGACTCTAACAGCACAACGACCTAACGTGGTGTGTGGAAATCACCCAAACAGACATAATACACATCATACCAACATCTCATGCCACCGTGATCATATCACTAATCTTGTTGGTAAACAACATCTCATATCACATATGACATACCCTCATCCTTACGACCTCATCACCCATACCTATGATGAACATCACCCAAACACAGACACACACACACACACACACAGATATATATATATATATATTCCAGGCCTCCCCAAACTAGAAAAATCATATCTCCCTAGTCTAGGTGACAAGCAACATATTAATCCTTTTTACATGCCCGTCACATTTACTCAAAACCAAGAAAATAAATATAAGCTATTAAATTAAAGTAAGGAATACGCCTAGCCTAAACTACCCATACATGTACTAGACCCTCAATTATTGACCATTTTTAGTTGTAAAATGGAATACCTAATGTAATTCTAAGGAAATAATTAAAAAAAATTTAAAAAATGTCATCGGTTTATTTAAGGCCTCACTCAAACAACCAAATAGTGAATTTAAGAAAACCCTCTAGAACAACCACAAAAAAATAGATAAATCTAGGAATTACCTACACAATACTCATAGGAATATTCTCATCTTAAATTGACCTCTTAATCGATCCAGGATGAGAGAAATCGGCATTTTAGATGAACTCCATGAAAATATGGTAGAACGGATCACAAAAATTTAGTGAACTGTATGGCGAGAGTAGGGAGAAATAAAATCTAGAATATTAAATGGATTATTGAGAAGTTTTTGTCACCACTAACAGATTGATGATCAGATTCTAGATGAAATGATTGGTACAAACTCTAGGGGGATAGAATTTGATAGGTATACCCATGCATATTGATAAAATAGGGGGAATGAGGAGGAAATTAGATTAATATAGGGAGGGGAAAATGTAATATCACTACATTAAGTGACCCTCATTGTTTGGTCCCATGGGTTTTCTAACTATGTACAAACCATGTGTCTCCCCCTTACTTAGAACAAGAAACATATAATGAAGGCACATATTTTTTCAAACTATGCACATTCTATGTGAATCTCCTTTTAAAAATACTAAAGAGTATTCGCAGGGGAATATTACCCCCCCATGAATGACTTTCCAAATAGGTTATGTTATTCTAGATGGACACTCATTTACTCTTAGGAGGCTGTAGGGTCTGACCAAAATGTGTGCCTTAGTATGTACCATCCAAAAACTACGTTTCTAGGCCCCACCACACCCAAAAATCACATGAAAACCTGAGGAACTTTCTGAGACTTAAATAACATCTATAAACAATCACTTCGGTCATAAAAACTTCTCGATTACATTAATATAATCATGAAAAAATTGGAATTATGAAAAAAAAAATAAAATAGTTTTGGAAAATTCTATCCCACTAAAAAATCTAGGACGTTACAGTTTTCCAACCATAAAACAACTAATCTTGGAGATATCATGAATTACCTAGATATGGTACAATTCATACCCATAAATTTTATATCAACCTGGTTGAACCCAATAATCATGTCATTTTTTAACTCTTCTCAAGGTTCTCCTAACCTTTTGTGTTTCCTACACTGTCATATCCTGACCGCAAACAATTAGATTATGGTTCCACTGACCATCCATAGTCTCAAAGATCCTCCCTATATGTATCATCATTCTTGAACCTCAACCCGTTGTCAAATCATGATCATATCATTTCAAACACCCATCATATCCTACGTCTCATCAGATTCCCATACAATCTTATTACCCCACACCTCATATAGATCCTACATTGCTTCAATGGTAAATTTAAAAAATCACATAATTAAAACCCACACCACATCGATTCCCACATTAAAAATCTATGTCAAAAAACATCATAAATATATATATATATCAGACATCATAATTAATACCAACTTACCAACACACACCTGGATATATAAAAAACTATCCAAATTCACCTCATGCATTAAAATCAACCAAATCCTAATATAAAATGTAATAAAGTCGCACCAACAACATACCTCTAACTATATTTGGCTCACCAGCCAACTTTACACCCAGTAGCTCCACCATGAACACCTAGCATAATTCCCAACTATGGGGGGATGATCTCTTTTTCGCGCTAAAAAATCCATGAGCCACAGACCAAAATGTTGGTTCCCACCATATCTATCACGACCTCTATGTGACGATGAATCCTAGCTACCAGCTGCTAGTAACACTTCTAATATTACCTCAGACGTCTGAGTCTGACCCGTTCAATGGATCCAAGATTTCCAAGAAGTCATCCAGCTAAACATCTCGATATATCCCATCATTCCACTTGACCAAACCATATTTGGAGGTCAATGAAATATATTTTAGATATGAACAATATACCTACAATGGGATAAAAAATCAAAATACCCACTCCTTTATGGCTAACTTAAATCTATGGTTTGGTTTCCCTTTTGAGATTCTTTTCATCCCTTATTCTTATTACCTGAAGCATCACCACTATACTCAAATTATGTAGCCACCAAAATTATATATGATTTATTTGATAGATTCCATCTTCTATCGATGCCTCATTGAGAACCTCTAAAAAGCAAGGTATCATGAACATGTTCACTTCCAACATGATATCATGTCACAATCCATCCAAAAAACACCTCACCTTGGTGGTATAGTTTAACAACCATAGTTGGTGAAAATCAAGATATTACTATGAATTTTGCTATATAATAAACGAAATAACTATATCCATGATGGGTATTCATGAACTCGTGGGCTTTATTCCCTCCCATGGTCTCTGGGATGAAATGATAAAAAAAACTTGGCCTCAAAATCCTTCTTGGCTAGAAACTTTTATCTTCCTGCCTAAACCTATATGTCGCACTTGTACCTTTCTACTCCACTAAGCATGTTCATATCTAGATTCACCCACTACCTGGGCATGTATCTAATTGGTCAAAGATGATCTAGAATTACATGATCTAGTTTCTTGTCTCTTGTGGTCCACTTTCACATGAAAATATTATTGGGTAATTTTATTAGAACTTTTGAGTGACGTTTTCTGTAGATGGTTCAACTCCGTAGTCTCCCTTATTCAAACCCTTGATAACCCGAACATGGATTTCCATGTGATACTCATAAATAAATGGAAAAAAATGTGCCTTATATGGCAGTTATTTTTTGGGTAATAGATCCTATTTTGGTTCATGATCTTGCGGCTAATGATTAGCCCCGACCTCTATGGCCACATCCCAGGCATGCTCATATGATCCAAAATCATCACGCTACTAAAGTTCCATCATATCCTATCTAGGTGGAATCCCACAGAATACTAATATCATGGTTAGACATCCATATTAACAAATATGTATATTGTAGATTGGGAAAGGTGCAACATGTATTGTAATCTCACTACTCTTACACTCTCCCACCACACCATGTCACATGGAATTAAGTATCTTGGATCCTTATAAAACCACATCAAGGTTTGAAATTACATGTAACCGAGACTTATTACCCCTACCTAGTTTCATTGGAGGTAGGAAATACTATTAATTCTAGGTTTCTTAGTAGAATGCCACCAAAGAGGTCGTAAAAGAAAAAATTGTTTATTTTTTTGATTACACATTAAACAACTCACCCCTATCATTACCCCTTCCAAACCATACTAAGGCGAGGCACATATATAACATGAATATCACATCACATAATATCCGATATATAGTTCATTAGAACCACATTATTGGGCTGGCTATGTAAAATTCTACCAAAGTGATTCTAAGAAGGAAAACACTATTTAGATACCTTTATTGACACTTTAAACTACCCAACCCTTGTTAGAAAAATCCATATTCCAATTAATAACAATTATAGAAACAAATAATTATCATATCATCCTAAGTTATTACCATAAATAAAAATCAAACCTCATGTTGGGAAGAAATCCCTCTAGGTATCATTAAAACATTTTTGGGTTGGATGTGTTTGTTGATAAAGCATGTTTTTATGGTAAATTTTTGAGTTCTAGAAATATTGTTGACAAGTAGTCTTTCATGGTGAATTTTAGATTTATAGATATAAATATAAAAACAAATATTGACAAAGAATAATGATAATGGAATAGAATATTTGGAGGCGGTATAGAAAAAACAGATATAAGTTGGGGCCATTTTGCAGTGCCAGCCAAATTTTTGGGGTTCAAAATTTGGAGTCTGGTGAGAATTAAAAAAACAGGATTCCCTTGAATATCTCATAAAAATATGGAAAATGTATTAATTTTGTGAATATGGACTTCATGAATTTAATTTCTCAAAGAATCAATGAATGCTAACAGCGAGATCTACGATTACAATGAGCATCGCAAATAGTAGAGGTGAAGATCATTGTGAGTGAGCATCGTAGTGGTGAAATATTTTTGATGGAATGATATATGATTACAATATTCTTTTTGATCCAAGAAAATATCTGTGGATCTTTAGAAACCAAAGATATTTTCTACGGAAACTTTTGAGATTTTTGAAATGGGATGACATGGTGCTCACATGGCACAAAAGGTTCTAGAGTCGGTGGAAACAACTAAAAATAGGGATCGAACCCCTTGAGAAGTGTATAGAGTTTTCTTAATAATCACAATTATCTCTATTTATGAAGAAGGTTAGCTAAGGTGGGTTGTGAAGTTGCTTCATGGCTACTAAGTTTAGATTTAAGAAAGTAAAGAGGATTTGCAAAGGCAGTTGAGCTCTACAAAAGGTAGGAGCTTTGCAGTGGGTAAGTTGAGCTCCAAGAAATAGTTGAACATAGAGAAGTCTATGTTGAACTTTGAAAAAGGTAGGTAATTTGTGAAGGCTTGTCTGATCTTTGTGAAATAGGCCACTTCATGAAGCAGCGAGCTTTGCGAAATAAGGAGCTTCGCAAAGTAGTGTGATTTGAAAAAGTGTTTTAAAAGGTATTTACCAGTTTTCAGTGGAAAAGTGGTATTTACTAGTGAATGAAAGTGAGAAATTAATAGAGAATCTACATTCAGTATATGATGCATTCATTAGAGATAATGAAAGGACCCAGAAGCCGATAAACTATGATAGGATCTTTTGGAGAAGTAGTGAGAACACTTTAGATGAGAGAGAAGTGAGATTTAAAATTGTGATTGGTTGTAAACCAAGAGGGAAAGTGATTCCATTACAAACATTGTGATCAATATTGCAGTTTTAGTGGATTTGGTATATCACCACATTGTAGTTGTATACTCAATAGATGTAGCATAGTGAGGGTGAACCAAGTAAAAAATGACGCGTCTCATGTATGCTTTAATTTCTGTTCATACTTTTCTATGGGAAAGAGAGAGAAGAGAGTTTTTTATCAGTGAAATAGGATCAAAAGAGGCAGTTATTTTAATCAATAAAACCATGATTCACCCCCTATGTGGGTATTTGACGTAGTGGATGTAAAACCTCCGTTAATATTTCTAGAAAAGGGTCAAAATCTTCATATTATATAACCATCACACCCAAGTGTGCCACCTAAGAGGGAAATCAATTTAATTTTCATGATTAATGAAGAAAATAAATTTCAAACCACTAAAAACTTAGTCTGTCCCCCATGCATGGGGCTACATGCACCCAAACATGAGCACTATACCTCATTCCAATAACATCCTCATACTCGGGTCTTCCATAACCCAAATAGTAAGACCAACTAGAAAATACATCTCACATTTATACCATTTTTATCTGAAAAAACTTTTCTTCCAATCCCATGGAAGAAATATCAGATACCACTTTTAGCACCTAGTGTAGGATGGCTCTTTAAAAAGTTATTTGGGCCAATTGAACACTAGGCCATAAGCAGATATCCCCGTATGAAAAATTCTGTCAATATTCAATGAAGGTGTAAAGAGGTAACAGTAGAGAGACTATACCCGTATGTAATGATAATAATAATGGTCTATTTATATAAAATAGTAAAATAAAAACCAATACTCAGTAGAAGTAATAAAATAAAATAGATGATGAATAAAATATAGAATAATGAATAATCAACATCCCCTAAAGTACATTTGTTTACACAAACATAATTCTTGGTTGGTTATAAAAAGAAAATAATCATAATATTTTCATGTCGCTGACCATCAGTACATACATATATAATAATAATTTTGATAAAAAATAAACTCCAAACGCTGTAAGAACCACCATGGTCCCCTTCCAAAAATCAAATTAAAAAGGTATGACTTTACCACTATGGTATAACTCCTGAACTCATCCCCTTACCTCATCATAGGGTCATAAATACTACATGTGCCTCGAGTGTCCAGTGTTGGGAGTGGGAATAAATCACAATTGGCCACCACCATTGTGTGAATATCTTACTTCCCTGATGAATAAGTACTTTACAAAAGGTAAAGAAGGAGATATCACATGCATAATTATAAAATAACCCACATCCCTTGTGCTCTGTATCTATAAGGAAGAGATCACTTTCTTTTTCGATCATAGGTATTGTATGAACATGTACTGTAGTTATATATATGATGTTAAAAAACTATCAAAATTTATATAAAAATAGTTTCAATGATCTATTTCAAAAATCCCATGGATTACCATGATGAAATAAAACCTAGGTGAACCATTAGGTTCCACATTGATTCATGTCACTAGGCATGTCATGTCATAAATAAATACACGATGTCCAAACATTATACCCAGAAACAATGTACCGGGTCGCTTAGACCTAAAATCAGCATTCCACATTATCTTGTATCCCAAAACCCAAGGATAATCGATATATATCATCCCATGCCTTGATGAAACGACCACAAGTGTAATGATGAACCTCAGCTCCCAACTTATTTTCTCATCACCGTTAACCAATGGTCCATCACAATTGATGTGTATTTCTACAGTGAGAACCTCCCAATGGAACTGATTGTGAACACCATCATGTTATATTCATTTTCTATAGGGGCCTCTACCCAACAAGAGTGGTCAAGACCACCACAATTTGAGTCTTATCTATGTGAAAAAGACTTAAACGATGCATTAGAAAATCACGGTGAGAAAAAATCAACAAATCATACCTAAGACACATCATCTGCACTTCTCATGCCCCTTCCACCATGTCTCTCATCCTAGTGGTCAACACCATCTCATATCACACTAGCCTTTCAATCATCCTAATAACCTCATATACCTATCCAATTTTGAATATCTCCCAAACAAATATATAAATATTTCTACCATCACCCTACCAAATGGAACAAATTACCTCATTCTAGGTGATCAATATCACCTCATTCCTAGGGAAAATCCTATCATTCTTACATAGAATCAAGAATTTCAATATAAAAAATTAAATTAAATTAGAGAATACTCCCGACCTCAACTATACAAGCTAGTTCAAGCACCTCACCTAGATTGAACATTTTTAGTTGGACTAGGGAATACCCAATGACAACCAATATAAATAATTAAATAATTTATACATAGGAATAAATTTATATAGGGTATCTCTCATAATACCCAATGGTTTATTCCAGAAAATACCCTTGGAAAAATCTAAAAACAAGAATAAATCTAGTCACCACCTACCTCATACTCGTCGGCATATTCTTATCCGATATCGGTGTCTAACTCAAGATTAAACGAGAGGAAATCAATTTTTTTAGGAATGAACCATAAATGTTATAAAGTGGATGGTGTAGATATAGAGCACCATATGTACATATAAAACAAAAATAGAATCTAGAGGATTAAAGGGCTTACTAAGATGGATCTGTAGCCAATAATGGATTGAATATTAGAGTCCAAATGTAAGGACTGGCTAAAATCTTAGGTGTAAGAGAAATTATGAGGGATCCCTCAATGTGAGGATTAAATGTGATGAATTAGAAGGAAAGTAGGGAAATATAAGGTGGGTGAAATTTTTATTTGACCTATTTAAAATACTTGCATAGTTTGGTCGAATATTTTGGCTAACCATGCACTAACCATGCATTTCCATTTGCCTAAGAACCACACACACAAGGCCAAAGGGGAAGATTTCCCAAAATGTGTGCAGAGGGTGGGAATACCATATGATAAAAAATATATAGTTTGTTTATAGCTGTGTTCCCCCTCCTCTATGGTTTTCCAACTATTCTCAGTGCTTTGGGAGGGTTGTACAATTACTCATGGGTGGATACATGTTTTTACCAAACTTTTTTCTTACCAAAACAGAGTTTCCAAGCCCCACCACACCATAAAATCCCCCAAAAACACTATGGAAAATGGATATATATATATATAATATAAACTAGGAATTATGTTAATTAAAATCTTGTATTCAGATCTGATAATCATGAAAATAATGGTCCACTCACTAAACACAAAATTCAAACTGGTTGGGGGAATTTTGACCCCCTAAAAATCCAAGATGTTAAAAGCAATACTTATTTTTATATCCCTTTTAAATTGTAATATAAAATCTTTATATCATAACCACTAAATATGTGATGTTTTAAACTAATTTAATGATCACCTAAACATGTTGTAGGTATTATTTAAATATTTAGTAAAAATTATAATTTTGTAATAGTCCAAAATAGATTGAAAGATATATGCCTGGATAGTAATGAAAATTATTATATAACACAGATAAAAAACTAATTTCATGGCGATGGATTTTAAAATGAAGGTAATATGGATTAAATCATCAAAGTCACATCCAAGACATCATCATTTCCATCAATTCTATATCCAAGACATAATTATTATGATCAACAACCTAGACATGACATATAGTTTCATTATGAAGGTATACACAAAATACTAAAACCTGTTTATCTAATGGGACCTATTGATTAATCAAGGGTAAATATAATATTGTGTCCCACCTATAACTTGTTTATGAACAATTCATTAATTTGTGAGATTATGAATAGACAAATAAAAATAAATTCTCTAATAATTATTTATATTGGTATTAAAATATATTGAAGAAAAATAAATATCCCCATGTAAATAAAAATGATAACATGAACATAACCACTCTAAAAGAAGAAGGTGGATGGTTAAATAGTACATATCCGAAATTCCTATAAACATCTATATTGTAATAACAACAAAAGGAATATAAATATATTTACCCATTTCAATTGAATAACAATAACTCTACATGAACATCATATCATCTGAATTATGTAAAAAATAATTTTCACACAATACAGGGCATTAAGTACATGACCATGTATATAATAGAATAACATGATCATAAGCTATCCTGATTAATAAGGTTGATGTTTTAAAAATAACATAACCCATGAAGAGAGAAGTATTATTCAAAAGTTTTATATTAAAATTAATTATATCTCCCAAAATTACAACATAATGACATAAAAGTGAAGAATGTACCCAAAATTTATTAAATATTCTCACGATATGTTCCCAAATAAATTGATGAATGTTGTGATTCCAAAAATATTCATTACTAGGGAAACAATTAATCGAAAACCCCTTTAATAATGAAATATGAATATGGTAGAAAATCCCCTGAAAAAATTTAAATAATGTATAGAAAATTAAACTGATAGACAATCAATAGAATACCATAAAATGGGAGCATGGAGTATAAAATTTAACATATCTCAAAGAATCATAATTGAGTCAATAAAACCACTTTGAGAGAGATTGATAGATTAATCAGAACCTCATGATATATAGGTCTTCCAATTTAACATTAAAATCATAATTAAAATAATATTATTGAAATGAAATATCAAATGGGATTTATATACTCAAAATAAATAAAATTAGTTTTGTAATAATGAACATGTCTCAACGAGACAAATTTGAGATAAAAATACCCATGGATTTAGAGACATTCTAATAAAAAAACATGAAGATATAATTAATGAATTTGATGTTATAAAATAATGAATTAAGATAATTAATGATATTATAGATCCCACTGTGTGTAAAAAATTGAAACTATTTGGATTAAAAATCTACCTCAAAGAAGGAAATTTTTAAATCAAACACATATTGAGTGATTTCTCTTACACGGGAAATCAAAATATGCTTGTAATATAAGAAAAACTAAATTAATAATATATTTGATAGAAAAATGGAAATATATTTACTTTTATATACCATGTTTATAATAATTTATTATGTCTATATTGGTTTGTTATAACTTATTTTAATGGTTGTATATTAATAACATTCATTTTTTGGTCATTTTATAAGTTGATATCAGTACAATTTCTTTAATACCAACATAATAGTAAATATATAATTAATGATACTAAAATATATAACACATACTGATATATATATCAATTATATCTTTTAAAATATGTTATATTTATTTTATACAAAAATGGAATCGGTGTTGTCAAATTTCAATGATTTTTTAAAATGAATATGACATATTAATAATAAATTTAATATGTAATAAATAATTATTTATCCCACATTAAAAATGGGAGGATTATTATAGCATAATAATATTATTACTTATTTCCCAACTATCATCCATGATCTGTTTTTATTTAATTTTTCATCTAGGGGAAAAATAGAACTGAACATAAACACGATTTAACACGGTGGGTGGGTATGGATAAAAAGATGTGTCTTTTGAAATAAAATCATTTCAATCGAAGAATATTAAAATTATATTTATTTTTTTATGATATTGAACTTGATTATAATATTTTTTATAAATCATTAAAACCAAGTAGAAAAATGAAAATTTTCTCTTTATAGAGGCGGTATTATGCACATATGAATGATTGATGTTCCATTATTTATATAATTTGATGGAAATTAACAAATGATAGTTATAAAATTTATATAAAGACATGTAATTATACTAATGATACCAAAATAATCCTATTATTATGAATATAAAATATTTTTATGAATATAATTAAGAATAAAAATATAACAATGAGATAATAATTACATAATGTACTTGAATTTTCAATAGAAATCACATTGAAAATAAATGCCTCATGCTTAAAAATACAATAAATAGGCATATTAACCAAAGATATGGTTCTGTTAGGATATATTTGGAATATTTTAGTGTATAAATTCTAAAAATATGTGTTTTAGGAAGTCGAGGTAGTGTTATAATTTTATATGTGTGGAGAATGGCACTTTTGAAGGAACACATAACATTTTCCATAAAATGATTTAATTATTAAAAAGTTAATTGCCAGAAATTTTTTTAAAAGGAGGATAAAGTAATTATGGGTCAAAAGACCTCTACTACTCATTTCGGATACCACATCGAGTGTTTTTATTATTTTAACATTACTTTTAATCATTTCAAAAAATTTACATTTATTATTGTAATTTAATTTTATCCTTCGAAATTAATTTAAATTACAAAATTAAAAATGATTAGTTTAGAGAAGTTGAACTATAAGTTTTAAAACGACTAAATCATCTAATAAAATAAATTTTCTACGTGTTTGAAATTTAATATTTATGATTATCTCACATAACACTTAGGTATATTATTTTTATAACTTTTTTTTGAAATAAATTATATGTGTAATCCACATTTATTAAATTTAAAAATCCATATGAAAATGTTTCTATAATTTAAAACAAATAAAATATAATAGTATTTAATTTAAATAAAAAAATAAATCTTCCCTTGAAGATACATCATTCAAACAAAAATATGAAATAATTTTTATTAAATTAACATTTTTCACTAGTTCTAAAAGCGATGGACTTATGTTTTATGTGATCAAAATATTATTTAAACTCAAAATGTAATTAAATATGTTATTATTTAATACTTAAAAATTTGTTTTATTCATATTTATCATTATTATATATTGAAAAATAAAAAATATACATATTTTGTGAAAATACAATGTATCGAAAAAAACCCAATCTTTTTTGAAAAATCTCTCAAATTCAAATTTTTTAAATTTTTATACGAGGAAAAAAGTCTATATTATTTTCATTAATTTGAAATTCATTATTTATAAATTTATTTTTTGATTAAAATTATAAAATTTAATAAGGAAAATGTTTTTATTAGAGAATAATGTTTTCATATATTAACTGATATTATTCATAATTCAGAACATTTTCCAATATAAATTTTGTTAACTTATTTTTAAAATCAAACATAGATTTTAATCATTAATTAATCATTTAATAAAATGTAATAAAATGTCAAAAAAAAGGCAATTTTTAGAAATATAAATTTCTAAATAAAAAATGTTTTTTTAGTAAATTTATGTAAAAATAATAATTTCATTTATATTAAATTTTGTGTCTTTTTAAATTCATTAATTAAAAAATTTGATACTCATATTAATTTCCATGAATTCAGTGGCTAGGATTTAACAAACATACCATAGTGTTTATATTTATTTGTAAATATATCATAGTTTCATTTATGCTCACTATTGTGTGTGGAGAATTGTTATGAAATCATTTGTCCCACTTAATTGAAGTAATATATTGAAATATTAGTGTGTAATATACATTTCAAGAATGTGTGATGAACCGCCACCTATAATTCCTCAGTGGGAAAAAATATTTTTGAATAGGTTTATTCTTTATGTATAATTTGATTTTTAAAATGATATAAATAGAATATAAAAAACAATAAATGGTGTAGGGATCCAAAGAGAATTATCACGCACAATTAACTAATCAAAAGGCAAGGAGTTTTTAAATTTCAAAAATAAGTAACCTAACCCACATATATGGGGATAATATGTATGAGAAACCTTCATGGAAATTTTAAAGAACCAATACAATGGAAAACACCTATTTTTTTCATGATAATTATGTCACACATATTATATAGTCTATATTTGAGAATGTGTTATTAGATTCTTCTTCTAATGACTCTATTCTAATTGCTACATTTCAAAAGATAATATATTCACTATCAAAGAGATTAAACACTAATATATAATACAACGCTTCAAGTTGTATGATTATTGTATTCAATGTATATGTTTATGGTAATTTACCTCAGGAAATTCATATTATTCATCTTATAAAGGAATTTTATTTTATTTTGAAAATTATTATTTCTCTCTAAATCGATCCCATATCAATCTCCCAAAATATTTTAATAACAATTCATTTCCTATAACATCATATGATTATTTATTAGTTAAATTATACATATAAACTCTATAATGAGATTAATTCCCTGTTTTCCATCTTAATACCCAATAGTGAGAAGATTTTCACAGTCTTACCCTTATCCATGTGGTAGAATTTTCATTAAAAATTATATATCGACTCATGAATATCCTAATAATACAATCATCTAATTTCATTAGTGGTCGAAATTAAATTTTTAATGATGTAATTCCATAAATGAGATATAATTTTTTACACTGTAAGATTTTAGAATATATATAAATATATGTTTAGTAACATTTAATATTTAATACATTCCGTGACACATAATAATAATATAAAATAAACTGGGACACATTTTGAAAAAATAAAATTGTAAATTTAAAACTTTACCATTCTAAAGTTGTCATTAAATCACAGGGTAAACATATAGGTAACCTTATTACCAAATTGAAATATACATATAAATAATGGTAATTTTAAACATTACTGGAAAATCAGGTTATAGACACAGTCTAAAACTGGGTCTATAGGGGTCAAAATCGTGGATATAAGCTATAAACACGATTTCAGATGCCTATGGAACATTTTGGCATGGATATAGCAAAAAATATAACCATGGTTTTCAGAGGATATTACCATAGTCGTAACATTGGATATAGATCACCGGGTTGTTGATAGTGGATATAAGGTCTATTTCCATGGTGGAAAACCATGGCTATAACCATTGAAAACAGTGGCAATAGATTAAAAATAAATAGCTCCCAACCAAATTCGATCTCCTTACCTACACTACCACAAACGATATGACTTACCACTAGAATTCAGATAACTTTTGGGATATATATATTGTTATATATATTATTATGAACCATGGAAATGGAATACAAAATCATGTCAATAGCTCTTCCCTCCTTTTCCCAGTAAATATTTTCCCATGCTATTATGGGATACCTACAACCACTGTTCAATGAAACTATGTTTATAGGTGGATCTTATAGAAATGGTTTTATAGAAACTTGGATATGGCCTTTTTTGAAATACCATACAGACACTTTTTATGAAAATTTTAGCTATAGGTTTAATATATAGTCACATTTTTGAAAAAAATGTGGCTATAACCTTTATATAAATACCTATCACCATAGTTTTGGAAAACTGTGGCTATAGGTCTATGGATATAGCTCAATTTTCCCATAGTTTAATATTAATGCATTGATAAAATTAATTTTCTATAGCTATATAACTAAGAAGATCATTTTATTAATAAAAATGCATTTTAATAATATATTTTCTTTGTACATTGTATTTTTTTAAAGGAAGTCAATATATTACTATTTTACGATGAGATAAAATATTATTCACAGGAAAAATATATTAACCCAAATTTGAATAGTAATTTATAGGAAATAAAGAAAACAATTAATCTTTAAAATTTAATTTTATATTAGAAAATTAAGAGTATTTTATATTTCCATATAAATGTAATATTCAAAAATTATAGTTCTGTATTTAAAAAATAATAAATTTTTATTCATTAAAAATATTAGTCTAGGTTGAATTATGGATATTTTTTCTAAAATGCTTTACTTTTAGTCGAATAGTGAAAAATACTATTTTTCACTTACCATTGATTGTATTACATAATTATTAGTCCCAAATTAAAAATGAGAGGATTATTATACTATAATAATATTAATTCTTATTTCCCAATAATCATCCATGATCTATTTTTATTGCAATTTTCATGCGGGGGACAAATAAAACCCAACATGAACATGATTTAACATGGTGGGTTATAATGGTTAAAGAGATATTTCTTTTGAAATAAAATCATTTCTATCGAAGATTATTCAAATTATATTTATTTTTTATGATAGTGTACATGATTATAATTTTTTTTATAAATCATTAAAACCAAGTTGAAAAATGAAATATTTCTCTTCATAGAGGCGACATTATTCACAAATGAATGATTGATGTTCCATTACTTATATAATTTAAATGAAATTAATAAATAATAGTTATAAAATTTATATAATAACATATAATTATACGAATGATACCAAAATAATCATATTATTATGAATATAAAATATTTTTATTAATATTATTGAGAATAAAAATATAACAATAAGATAATAATTACATAATGTACCTGAATTTTCAATGGAAATCACTTCAAAAAATGAAGGGCTCATGGTTAAAAATACCATCAATATGACTTTTAACCTGGTATATGGTTCAATTAGGATATATTTGGAATATTTTAGTTTATAAATTCTAAAAATATGTGTTTTAGGAAGTCGAGGTAGTTCTATCATTTTATAAGTGAGACATAACATTTTCCATAATATGATTTTATTACTAAAGGGTCAATTACAAGAATATGGATTAAAAGTATGATAAATTAATTATGGGTCAAAAAATCTTGACTAATCGATTATGATACCACATTGAGTGTTTTAAGTATTTTAATTTTACTTTTACACATTTCAAAAAAAATTATATTTAATATTTTAATTTAATTTTATCCTTTTTAATTAGTATAAATTAAAAAAATTAAAATGAATATTTTACATATGTTAAACTATAAGTTTGAAACTACTAAATAATCCAATACAATAAATTCTCTCTATCTTGGAAATTTAATTTTTATGATAATCTCACATAACCAATAAGAATATTATTTTTATAATGTTTTTTTGAAATAAATTATTTGTGTAATCCACATTTATTAAATTTATCAATCCATATGATAAAGTTACTAAAATTTGAAACAAATAAAATATATGAGGCCTTAATTTAAATAAAAAAATTTAGTCTTACCTTGATGATACATCATTCAAATATCAATATGTAATAATTTTTATTAAATTAACATTTTACTCTAGTTCTAAAAATGATGAAATTATGTTTTATGTGATCAAAATATTATTTAAAACTCATAATATAATAAAATATATTAATGTTTAATCCTTTAAAATTTATTTTAATCATATTTATCATTATTATATAGTGAAAAAAGTACATATTTCATGAAAATCTATGTATTGATAAAACCCTATGTTTTTAGAAAAATCTCTCAAATTTTTATTTTTTAAAATTTTATATGAGGATATGAAATGTATATTATTTTCATTAATTTGAAATTCAATATTTTTTTAATTTATTTTTTGATTAAAATCATACAGTTTAATAAGTAAAATGTTTTTATTAGAAAATGAAATTTTCATATAATAACTGTTATTATAAATAATTCAGAACATTTTCCAATATAAATTTTATTAAATTATTATTAATTTTGACCATAAATTTTAATCATTAATTAAACATTTAATAAAATATAATTAAATATCTAAAAATAAGTAAATTTATAGAAAAATACTTTTCTAAATAAAAATTATTTTTATAAGTCAATTTACGTAAAAGAAATAAATTTCATTTATATGAAATATTGCGTATTTTAAATTCATTATTTCAAAAATATGTTACTCATATTCATTACCATGAATTCAGTGGCTAGGATTTAAGAAACTTACTATAGTGTTTATATTTTTTTATAAATATATCATAGTTTCATTTATGTTCACTATTGTGTCTGGAGAATTGTTTTGAAAACATTTGGCCCATTTAATTAAAGTAATATATTATAATATTAGTGTGTAATATACATATCAAGAATGTTTGAAGAACCACCACATGTAATTCCTTGGTGGAAATAAAAACTTATTTATGAATAGGTGAATTTTCAATGGATAATTGGATTTTTAAAATGATATAAAAAGATTATTAAAAATAATAGAAAGTGTAGGGCTCTAAAGAGAAATATCACCCATAATTACTTAATAAAATGGAAAGGAGTTTTTAAATTTCAAAAATAGGTAACCTAACCCACATAAAATGGGGATAATTTGAACGAGAAACCTTCATGGAAATTTTAATGAACCAATACAATGGACACCATATATGGTTTTCATAATAATTAAGATATAAATATCATATAGTCTATATTTGAGAATGTGTTATTAGATTCCTTTTCTAATGACTGTATTCTATCTAGAACATTTTAAAAGAAAATATATTCACCATATAAGAGATTAAACACCAATATATAAGACAATACTTCATGTTGTTTGATTATTGTATTCAATGTATATGTCTGTGGTAATGTCCGTCATGAAATTCATATTATTAAACTTTTAAATGAATTTTAATTTTTTTGACAATTATTATTTCTCTCTTAATAGATACCATATCAATCTCCATAAATATTTTAAAATATAAATCATTTCCTATAACAGCATCTGATCATCTATTAGTGAAATTATAACTATAAACTCTATAAGTAGATTAATTCCACGTTTTTCATCTTAATGCCCAATATTTAGAAGATTTTCCTAGTCTTACCCTTCTCTATGTGGTATAAATTTCATTGAAAATTATAAATCGATTCATGAATATCCTAAGAATACAATCATCTACATTAATTTTTGAGCGAAATTAAATTGGTAATGATTTAATTCCACAAATGAGATATTATTTGTTACACCATAATATTTTAGAATATATATATTTTTTAATAACATTTTATATTTAACACATTCCAAGACACATAATAATAATCTAAAATGAACTTTCACAAATTTAAATACAATAAAATTTTAAATTTTAAATTTTACTATTCTAAAGTTGTCATTTATTTAAGGGGAATAAATATATGTAACCTTTTTTTAAATTTAAATATAAATATAAAAAATGGTAAATTTTAACACAACTGGAGAATTGGGTTATATCCACCATCCAAAACTGGGGCTATAGGGGTCAAAATCATGGCATTAAGCTATAGCCACGGTTTCGTCTGTCCGTGGAACCTATTGGAATGGCTATAGAAAAATCTGATAACCATGGTTTAAAAGGCTACTACCACGGTTCTGACTTTGGATATAGATCACATGGTTGTTGACCTTGGATATGAGGTCTACTTCCTTGATGGATAACCATGGCTATAACCCTTGAAAACCGTGGCTATAGATTAAAAATAAATAGCTCCCAGCTAGACTCGATCTCCTTTCCTATGCTACCATGAACGAGATGAATTACCACTTGAATGTGGATAAATTCTTGTATATATATATAGTTATATATATTATTATGAACCCTGGAAATAGAATACCAAACCATGGCTATAGCTCTTCTCGCCTTTTCCCAGTAATTTTTTCCATTCTATGGTGGGAACCCTATAGCCACTGTTCAGTGAAAATATGTGTATTGGTGGAGTCTATAGCCATGGTTTCATAGAAACAAGGATATAGCCTTTTATGAAATACCCTACAGACACATTTTAAGTAAATTTTAGATATAGGTGTAATATATAGCCACAGTTTAGACAAAATCGTGGCTATAACCTTCGTTTAAATACTTATCACCACATTTTTGGAAAACTATGGCTACAGGTCTATGGCTATAGCCCGATTTCCTAATAGTGTAATATTAATGCATTAATACAATTAATTTTATATAGCTATAAAACTAAGAAGATTTTTTTATTCAAAAAATGTATTTTAATAATATATTTTCTTTATACATTATTTTTTTTGAAATGAAGTCAATATATTACTATTTTATGATGAGAAAATATATTATTCATAGGAATAATATATTAACCCTAATTCTAATAGTAATTTTTAGGAAATAAGGAAAAATGATTAATATTTAAAATTTAATTTTTTATTAAAAAAATTCTTTATATTTTATTTTTTCATATAAAAGTAATATTCAAAAAGTTTTGTTTTGTATTTTAAAAAAATATTTTTTTATTCTTTAAAAATATTTGTATATGTTGAATTATGGATTTTTTTTCTAAAATTATTATTTTTTAGTTTAATAGTGAAAAATACTATTTTTTTAAATACTATTGATTTTATAACATAATTATTGTATAAGAATTTCATAAAAATAATGATTCCATTTTCATTGAAAAAATTATTTTATCATTAATCTCGTACATTTAAAATTTTCTAATTTCATTTAGAAACCGAGGGAGAATATTTTGTAGAATATGAATTATTTTTTAAAGATATTTTTATTCATTAAAGACATATTACTTTTGAATTAGTTATTAAATATTTAAGAAAATTATTTCTATGACATTGTTTCTATATTTTTTACTATAATTCCCAAATTATCTAAAAATTTAAATTTGTTTTTTTTTAAATATTTTACCAAGTGTAACAAAATAGTTACAGTGTTAAAAGTAAATTATGGTAAAATAAAAAAAAATATGGGAAATGAAAAGAAATATTAAAAAAATGAGATGTTTGGTTAACAGTGTTGGGAATTTGTTGTCTCAACAATACTCTGTAAATATTATTGATTTTTGTGACCACAAATACCCATGTTACTTTACTAAGTAAATTACTTTAAGTGAATTTATGGAAAATAATTTTCATTAAATTATTTATTCAGAAAATATAGTCAATACTTTTATCCCAGAAGGGATATTTGTTAAAACAATCCAAATGTGTTTTGGAAAGCATTATAGAAATACAATTCATAACCTATAAGTTCAAGCATAACATATATAATTAACCCAATGTTTAAAAAGTTCATGTTTATCATAAACCCTACGTTTGGATGAAACATTACATTTAAAAATGGGAAAGTGCAAATCAATAACCCTATGTTAGTATATAACCCAACATATTGGGGAAAGAAATGTATTGTACATAAACCCTAATTTTATATTCAAATATACATTTTCATCCCTATATTTGATAATTTTTTCATCTTATAAAAGAACCCAACATTTGACTATTCAATATTGGTATTTTAAAACAAATATATTTACCATTTTTCTACAATGGTCTAAAAAGGATTAAATATCATTTCAAATCTATTCTATGGATGATTAATTGTCACATTATAATTGATTGAAATACTTGTATTTGAAGGAGGAAAAAATTATTATTTCTAAGTGATGTTAAGACTATCCTAGATGATTTAAATTTGAATATTTTCAATCATTCAGGAAACATTCTTGGATCTTCTCAACAGAATGAATGATGTGTATTCTATATATATTTTTCTAGAATATTTTCTTCCTACATAAATACATGATACCTAAAATATGATATAAAACGTCATATTTTTTTGAATATTATTTAATTACTGAACTTTTGCAAAGAACATGCAACTCAGTTATTTTCTGAAGAGGCTACACATTGATGATATACATATTTCAAACTCATACTTCTATGAAACTGATGTTCTTTTCTTATTGCAATTTATCTTAAAGATCATTCGAAAAAGGAAAATCTTCAAATATATTAATACTTGAATACATTCATCTTTGAATAAGAAGATCCATTTTCAGTCAATCTCTATTGTGATTTTTTTAGAAAACCTGTCAAAAAATCAATCTTTTGATTTATTGGATTTTTGACTTCTCGAAATCAGTTGTGTAAGAGTATCAGCTTAATTGATGAAGTTTTGGGCAACATGATTCATTTTAAAAGAACCATAAGAATCTATTTTAGCCTTATTATAAGGTGTCAACTATTGGCACTCAATAAATTTTTTGAAGGTCTTATGATAAGAGTACATTTATAGTGAAAATCACCAAAATCGTAGAGAGGGAGTTGGTAGAGTGGACTACGGGATATTTGTTCCCGGTAACACTATAGAAATTTCCATGTTAATTTTTACTATTTATTATCTGCTTAAATACTTACAAAATAAAATGTTTCATATCTGCATTAATTGAAAAGAATTTCAAAAGACCGAATCTATCAAGATTACCAAAAAAGACACAATTCACTCGTCTCTTATGTATCATTGTATTATTTTGACCTAACCATTGGTATCAAAGGTGAGTGTTTTTATATAGAATATGATTCTCTAGAAATCATAAAAGAATAGGGTTCATACAAATTAGATGTAAATAGTTTACCCTAGAGATGGTATGTCAATGATCCATTCTCCTCATATAAATGGTGAATATTTGGATTTAGGAAATCACACAAGATCATCTATATAAAGAATCTCAGATTAAATGTTTATATGAAGATTATCAATCCTTATGAAATTCCTGAGAAACCAGACTCATGGGATGCTGGAAAAATTCTAATCATGACATAAAATTAAAATAATTGATTTCTATCATTTATGGACTTGGTCCTAATGAATTTAATCAAGTATCTAAATTTCATACTACTTATGAAATGTGGAATAAAATCGATATTTCATTTGAAGGAATTGATAATATTATACCGATAAGATATACAACTACAAAAGTAATGTCTGACTCCTCTAGAATTTATGATGGTAAAAGAATCACCCAAATGAATGGATGATTGACAAAAGTTTTAAAATATGTTACTTCCATGGTTGATCCAATTACTCAATCAGATTAACCAATCAATGTACTTAATGTAATACTTAAAAAATTGATTGGGATATCAACAACTACTTGATAATCATCCATAGTAAAAAATTTGAAGATAAAATAATTGATAAAAAACTTGATCATTTATGAAATAGAAATGAATGATGGATTTGAAGATCATAAGTTTGCGGAAATGGAAAACACTTCCCTCAAATTCACATATCATAATCTGGAATGAAAATAAAATGAATATTTCAAAATCATCAATGATTTATACTCCTTAGGTTATAAAATGGAATTGGCTCAACTAGATTGAAAATTTACTATTTTCTAAAAGTAGAAAAGAGGACTTAAAAAATCTTCCAGGAATAATGAGAAGGAACCTAGAGGGGTAAAATGTTATGAATCGAAAAAGATGGGTCTTATCATACCTGATTTTCCCCGTTTAAAATATGGAAGAATTTGTATAGAAAGTAAATATCAGAAGAAATAATATTGAGTATAAATGGAAAATATCTATGAAATCTACTTGGAGTGTGTCTAAATAATCCATCAACCTCTATAAATTTAGCTCAAAAAATATCTACAGAATCTGAAAGAAAACATGTACTTCATTTCTAAGGAATAATTTTAGGTACACTCCCACTACTCTTCTTATTATTATTCTGATAGTTGTTCAAATATAAAATTATCCACTTACTGTTTAATGCGTGAATAGAAATATGATTCTCTAATAATAAAGAACAATTCATTAAAAAATATTCACTATGATGTATTAATAGAAAATGATAAATTATAAAAAATGTCAATAAATAAAAGAAAGATTTAATACATCTAAATACAATATAAATGATACTAAAATTAAAATAGAAGAATCATAAAATGTAGTATAATAATATAAAACATAGACACATATTTTAACTGAACTAGAAAATACTCTAAATGAATTTCTCATAACAAATTATACTCGAAAGGAAAAATATGGAATATGAAGAAATATTGAAAAATATGAAATAAAAAAACTTATTCTCTACCCGATTCTAAAAATATCACCTGCTATTATTATAGAAAAAATTTACTCTAGAAACTATTGTTTAAGAAATCCTTATATAAGGGGAATAAAAAATTCTTTTATTTTAAAATATATGTATGAAAAATGTAATGTAAATTATTGTAAATTGATGTAAATATAGATTCCCAGATCAATGATTACAGACACTGTTGGACCCATGAAAAGATAGGTACCCAGAAAAAAAAGTTTCTAATTGTTTTATCAGAAAAAAGACCATAAAAATAGAAACGTTTTATGCTATATGGATATCGGTTGTTCCAGACCCATGAGTAGAGAATAAAACAATTTCCTTGCACTGAAAAAAATGGATGGAGGATTAGTCACCTACAAAGTCTATAAAAAATGAAGGATAATTGGATTTGAAACATGTGGAGATCTAATGATAATATCAATAAACAAAGTTTTTCATGTTTGATGACTAAATAAAAACTTAATAAGTATCTATCAAATTGGTGATGATGGCTTTTATGTTTATTTATATAACACTTAAATATATGTTTTCAAAAATAAATTGATAAAATTTAGATGACCAAGAATTGAAAATGTTTATACTTTTGAAATTAATTACTTGTGTATGAAAAAATAAAATTTTTAATTGAAAAGACTAATGGGTCATGGATTTTGCGTAGGACTCTTGAATATTATAATAAATTCTATTTACATAAATTACCTAGGAAATAATTAGTTTTTGATTTTGTATGTCTTAAATTTAAAAATAATAGATTCTGTGATGCATGCCAGGTTACAAAACTACACAAATCATCTTTTAAATAAATTAACAACATTTCTACATCTAAACCACTAGAACTTATCCAAATGTATTTTTTTGGACCATATAGGGGAGAAATATTGGCTGGAATATTATATTTTTAAATAAGGCCAATTATTAAAAATACACCCTATAAACATCTGAATTACAGAAAACCTGAATTAAATTATTTTAAAGTATTTGGATGTAAGGTGAATATCATGAATACCTAGGAAAAGAATGGTAAATTAGATCCAAATTCTAATTAATTAATAATTAAAGGGTATTCTATTACATCTAAATCTTATAGAGTGTATAACAAAAACTCATGGATTGTTGAAGAATCAGTTCATGTGAAGATTGATGAAACTGGTCCTTTCAATAAAATTAAAGATTAAACAGATGAAATTATTTACTCTTTGAGAAAAATGAGGACTGAATCACATAATATTTATTTTGAAAATAAAATAAAATAAATTCATTACATTCTATAAAAACAAGAAACTGGAGAACCCGAAATTGTATTACCTAGATTGTCTTGAACATTATATGACCATCCTTTAGAAACCATAAAATGAAATCTAGATATTAGAGTAAAAACTAAAATTAATATTGGAAAAATAGTTGAATTTTCTACCGTTCTCTCATAGTTAATACCTAAGTCTATTAACGATGCCTTCAATGATGAGAATTGGTTATTCATCACACAAGAATAACTATAACAATTCAGTAGAAATAAAGTTTAATAATTAGTATATAGACTAAAAAATCACCCAGTAATAAGAAGTAAATGGGTCATTAGAAATAAATAGGATGATGAAGGGATCATAAGTAGAAACAATGATAGATAATTAGTAAAAAAAGATAATTGGGAAGAACAAATATATTATGATGAAATATTTTCCAACTGTTTCTAGATAAGAAGTAGTTAGAATAATTTTATTTTATACACCTCATATGAATTTTAAATTATATCAGATGGATGAAAAATATTCTTTTTTAAATGGATACTTAAGGAAAGAAGTTTATATTGAACCACCGCTAGGTTTTGAAAATCTTTATTTACCAGATTCTGTTTTTAAACTCACTAAATCCTTTTAAGGCATTAAATAAGAACCTTGAGATTATTATAATAGATTAAGTAAATTTTTATTGGAAAATGGACTTTCTATGGGATTAGTATTTCCTACTATTTTTAATAAAATTATTTTCTCTGATATTTTATTAGTAAAAATCTATGTTGATGATGTTATATTCGGATCAAAAAATAAAAAAATATTTTTAAGAATTTTTTAAATCTTAGGAAAAATGTATTTCAAATGAGTATGATCGAAGAATTTACTTTTTTAGGATTAAAAATTTAAAAATTAAACAACAGAAATGTTTTAAAACCAATTAAATACATTATCGATTTATTAAATAAGTTTGGACAAGAAAATAGTAAGTCTTATTAAACACCCATGTGTACTAATGTAAAACAGGATTTGGATAAATCATGAAAACAGGTCGACAACAATCTAGATAGATGTATTATTGGTAGTTTATTATACCTTATGTCTAGTAGGCCAGACATAACATTTTTTTAAGTTTTTGCAGTGGATTCAATTCAAACTGAAAAGAATCCAATATTACTATTGTTAAAATAATTTTTAGATATTTAAAAGAAACTATTTTTCAATTTATATTTACCCTAAAACATGTGATTTTAATTTAATTTCATTTTCAGATACTCACATTAGAGTATGTATATTATATAGGAAAAGAACATCTAGAACCTATCTCTTTTTATGGGAATCTTTAGTGTCATGGTCGAGTAAGAGGTAACATTCTGTTTCATTATCAATAGATGAAGAAGAATATATATCTGTTGGATGTTTTTATAGACAAGTGTTGTAGAAAATACACACCCTATGAGATTTTGGAAGGAATTTTAAATATAAACATATTTTATATGATAATACCAGTGAAATTAATATTACCAATAATTCTATAAGTCATTCTAGAACCATGGATATTGATATATGGTATTATTTTAGAATATATAATTTTCTTAAAAAGGATATATCTATAGAATTTGTAAAAACCAAATATCAACTTGATGATATTTAAACATTTTTTACTTCCCACTGAAACTTATTATTTTATTAAATGTGATTTTGGAATATATAAATTTAAAAAAAAAATTAAATTATTACCTTACTTTCTATATTAATCATTTTAATTTATTCATTTTATATTAATTTTTTATTGCCTAAATAAAAGTTTTTTTTGAAAAAGATTATCTTTTAGAATTAAATGATTAATGATTACACTATATAATCTACTTGAGAAAAGGGTTTATATCACCAAAACCTAAAAACCCATCTTTCTCAATGTTATCTTCTTACCCTAAGATTATGAAATCTTTTAATATACCAGATCTCCTTTTCTCATTTCAAACCCTAGAATTTCAAGACCTAAACTTCTAGATTCTTAGAAAAGGCAATGACAGATGTAGATGAACAAAGTGGATCAAAGAAAAATGATTCCTATATAAATATTCATAAAATTATGGTCACATATTTTTGTTGGTTCAATGAAAAAAATATTCTTCTAAAGATTTACCTATTTTTTCAAGGAATAAAAATTATTTTTTATGATGGAAGAATAGAGTTTATTATAGATCTATAAGTAAAAATGTTTTTCCAGAAACTCTCAGTAAATCTTCAGTGACACATAGGATGTTTTCATCACTAATATTTTTCATACTAATTTTTCATTCTCTTATAAGGAAAAAGCTAATGTTTTTTAGTTTCCTCAGTAAGGGGTTTTTAATTTGGATCTTCAGTCAATAAGAATCTAAGAATATAAATCACAGGATATTGTGTATTTTCTCTTTTGGACTACCCAAATAATGAAAATGATTTTCAAGGATCATAATTAAGGCTAGAAGTTTCTGTTCTAGTTCATATGTATAGGTATAACTCCAAGAATTATTGAACATTAGAAAATTTTTATCTATAAATGTATATAATGTTTTTCATGAAGAGTAATATCATGTTTAATTTTCCAAGGTATATTTTAATATATAAGTAAGATTATTTCCAATAGGTGGAAAAATTTTCTTTATATTCTAAGGGACGAATAATTTCAATGATACTGCATCAAAGTGGCCTGATTTGGGATGAAACAATAAATTCAAAATGTCATCACATCAACCTTCTCTACGATGGGACTCTAAAAAAGATAGCATAATTTTGTGGTATATAATGTTGAATGTTGCTACTAATTGTTACAGAAGACCAACATATAATAGGTTATGTTGCTCATGAGGACAAACAAAATTTGGGATCTACTACTATGATCAAAATATAATAATAAGAAGTTTTTGAGACATGAATTTGTGATAAAAATCAACTAAAGAAACACCATATCAGATATAATGTCTCTCACATAGAATATTCAAGATAATACCCTCAGTATCTTCAATAAAATTTATAATAACCAGTCTATGAGACCCTTATCATTCACCCTAGAAATAGGGATGGACCTCATATTTAGGAAAATGTAAATATGACACCAAAATTATAAGTTTCTACTACAGGTGAAGTTACCTTTCTAGAAAATAAATCAGATATCAGAGAATAGAAAGAGGCTCTAAATCTAGATGAACGTCAAGCTCAAAGAAATCATGTTTAAGAACACATAAAGGAAATGACTCAAGGAAGTGAGTAAGCTCATCAAGAAGTTACTACCACTCTAATGTCAATATGGGATCAATATATTTCTTTTATAGTTGATTCCATAGACAAGGATACCCTTGAACCAATTAAGAACATGAGTTTTTGGAAGTTAATGTTTCTTCCTACAGTGAGACTAGTAAATAAAAAATCATTATCTATGGTTTATAGAGGTAAACCCTATAAAATACATGAAGCTGAATCTTCTGAGTCATTGGACAATTGAATTGAAGGATTTTTTTAGTTAAAAAATCTCAGAGAACTAAATTCATGATTTCAATGTGATTTAGCGGAAATAAGAAAATATTTAGAATATTTAAGATATTCAAATATTCCAGTAGAGAAATTAGAAAATGTTCATACTCAACTGCATAATCACATAGAAAATTCTATTTTAGGAAGATATTTTGGATCTTTTTACAGGGATATGTATGATCATATTGGTATGATTCAAGATGAATCTATTTCAAAAACATATTTTAGTGATTTGAAAAGGTGTTTGGGTGTGCAATTTGAATTAATCAGAGGAAGTCCTAGTTAATCCATAGCTTCTAATTCAACACATCAAATATCTCAATACTTATTTATAATGATTAAAGAAATCAAGGTTATAATGTATTGTTTCAGTGATATAATTTCTACTATTTAGTGTAATAGTTCACCTATCAATGTTTTGTTAGACAATCAAAGAGATCTTATTAAGAAGAAATCTTCAAGGGAACCTTCTGTAAGGACTCATCAAAATCATATAAGATCATTGATTTCTTTGTTTGTTCATTCAAAGGAGATATTTCATGAATTCTTGAAAGTAAATTTGGTTAAAAGTGTAATGATTAGTAAATATTATAAGTTCCTAATTAGGCTGTTGGGTGAAAATATTACTGAATGTTTATGAGAACAGATGGCTAAATTAAGAAAAGATGTCCATGCTTCTCATGTTTTTGGAGAAACCCCTTCTGAACCAACCCTTTCATCCTCAACCATCCCTTCTTTTTAAACTTTTCCTCAAACCAAATCCACTCTTGTTTTTTTAAAACATTTTTATAAATATTTCAATGTTTATTGATGTTATGTTTATAATTAATGCATATTTTATTTTTTCTTCATCTATACTTATAAAATACATGTCTTATATTTCTAACCAGTAGAGTATAACCTTCATCTAATCTTCTATAAAAAACTAAATGTGTTTTAACCTTTTTCCTATATATTCTTTTTGATATGAGAAAAAGTTAGAGAAAATTGGGTGAAAACAATATTCATACAGTTATTCATAGAAATAATACTATGGAAAATTAATTTCCAAACAAAAAAAATTATTATTTATAAAATTATTTCATTAGTGTTTATAAATCCTATATATTTAATACTTTGATATATGGGGAATATTTGTTTAAATATTTTGAATGTGTTTTGGAACACATTTTGGAAACAATTTTCATACTCAAAATGTGAAAGAATAATGTATATAATCAAACCTACAGTGAAACATTAAATATGGATCATCAACCATATTTTTAGATGAAACATTAAATTTGAGAAATGGAAAAGTATGAATCCACAATACTATATAGGTATAGAACCCTACGTATTGGGGAAATAAACATATATTACACCAATACTAGTTTTTAATTTAACCATATGTTATCACCCCTATGTTTGGATTTTTTTTCATATGAAGGAACCTGATGTTTGAAAATTCAATGATGGAGTTTTAAAATAAAAATATTTTCATGATTTCTGAAATGGTCTCAATAGAATTAATTATCATTTCAATGTTATTCTATAGATAATTAAAAGACTCATTTTGATAAATTTGAAGACTTTTATTTTATGGAATAATTCATTTTTATTTCATTATGAAGTTATGAATCTATTTAATGATTTAAATTTTAATATTTTCGACCTGTCATGAAATATTCCAAGATATTATAAACAGAATGAAGGAAGTGTGTTATATATATATTGGTCTACAATATTTTTTATATTCAAAAGTGTTTGATATATATTTTATGATATAAAACTACATATTTTTTTGAATATATTTTGAATAAAGAACTACTACAAATATCTAGTGGCTTAGTTATTTTCTAAAGAGGCTACACACTGAGGATATAAATATTTCAACCTCATACTGGTGTGAAACTACTATTGTTTGCTTATTTCTATATATCATGAACATAATTCAAAACCAAAATATCTTTAAAGAAATAATTACATGAATAGATTCATCTTTGAATAAAAAGACATGTTTTCTATCATTTAACACTACTACTATGATCATGAATCTGTCAAAAGAAACAAATCAAACTCTTTTGATTTATTTGTGTGTTTACTAATCGAACACATTTGTGGATGAGTATCAGCTTCTCGAACTAATATTTTTCCAAAATTATTCCTTGAAAAATAACAAAAATGTGTTTTTTAACCTTATTGTAAGTTGTCAATTTCTTACAGACAATTTTTGTTTGGATGGTCTTGTGATAAGAGGACCATTCTAGTGAAAATCACCAAACTTGTAGATAGATAATTGGTGGAGTGGGCCAGGGGATATTTGGGACCCATAACACTATAAAAATTATTTTCCAGTTCTTTACTATTTATCTACTATTCTAATACTTACAAAAGATAATTTGGTATATCAACATTAATACAAAAGAAAGTCAAAATTAAAAATTTGTTATGATTTCTAAAAAGACACAATCCACCCCATATTGTGTATATTTGTATTATTTAGGACAAAAATGGCTCTATGGGTCTGGGATCCTGCCTTATCCTTTATTTCTCACTTTTGGATCCACTTTACTTTAATATTTAACTTATTATTTTCAAAATATGACACCAAAAAATTATAAAAGGGTGTTTTCACAGTCTAATATATCCTCCCACAAAATAAACACTGCACCGAAAAAACCCTACCTAAAATCTTGATAAATACACCTAGAAAAATCATATTGGTTTTTATCTTTTGAAAGGAGGATTCCCCAAAGTCATTATCAGAGTTTCTATAGAGTAATTTGAAGGAGTAATGTAAATATTTTCAAATCAGTACATTATATTTAAATTTCCTTATGTCCCCTAATTTCACATAATAATATATTAAACCTTAATTTAAAACTAACATAAGTAAATTTAGTATTTATAAATTTAATTATGTTTATGAAATAATCATTATCTACCACCCCCTTTGTCATTAGAAGTATGAAACAATCATCCATGTGTATGTACATACTACCACATCTATTGAGAATGTGTATTATTTTTCATCACCTACATACGTCAATATGTTTAAAATAATATTTAAAAAATAAATTTGACATTTATGAAATGTCTATAATTATAAAAATATAAAACAATTTATAAATCCCACCCATTTTTTGGAAAAAGAAAACATCACACATGTGTATATAGGGACTATCACCCCCAAGTAATGGTAAATATCTTTTTTCATCATCATCTTATAGAGATGGATATAAAATATATTTTATGAATATATATTATATCAAGGATTCATATATATCATGAATTATATTCTAATAGTATACCAAAAAAAATTGTATAACCATTATAATGTGATCAATTTATATAGGTAAATTACTTGATGAAATACTGTTATAGATCTATTTCTCTAAAACTATGAACAGAGTTTCCATATATTGACTATGTTCATGAAAAAATCATTGAAACATAATTATTTCTATGTCTGTTGTAATCTTATTTTTTTAACATACTATAAAAAAGTAGTGTTTAAGGCCCCCTTTAAGAAATATTTTTGAAAAAAATGGAATTACAACATAAAATATTAGAAATAAGAAATTTATTTATAATATATTTATAATAAATGATCATAATCAAAGATTAATAATGGATATATAATGTAATAAGGTTATAAGATGAGTAATTATGATAGTTATGTTTATTATTCTAGTGATTAATTCACTTTTTATGGAATTTACGAATTAAGGTAAGTTTTTTAATATCAATTTTGATTCATCTAGAGATGTTGAATATTATAATCTCATTATTATTTTTATGTTATATGTACTATATATTTGAAATATTTTACATTGATTAAATTTTATACGGGATAATTTTGTATAATTTTATTATTTAACTTTCAACGAGTTTGGATTATAAAATTCTTAAGGTCTAGATTGATTCCTCATCTCAATTTCACTTCATTGAGATATGCTTTGAATTCACCAAATATTTTCATGTATAGACTATTTATTTCCTATGTCTGTATCCTTAATTATATTCTCATTAATTTCATGGTATTCATGAATCCATATTTCATTCTACCATTAATTTTTCTTTGATTTAAAAGGTATTGAAGTTGAAATGGATTCACTTCAATATAATTTAATATTGATACAATCATAATAAAATTTGTATATAGGGAAAATTTTGTGAACATTAACTCTAACATTAATTTTTTTTCTAAAAAACTCATTGTTTTTTAGGTTTTATGTGTCTAGCCTCCATTTCATTTAAATTTGGTAAATAAGATACCCTATTTGTTTCATATAAGTGTAATTGACAAAAAATGTTCTTTTATGTTGGTAATTGGCTTGCCCTATGTCCAAATTAATTGAATTATTTTACAGCTGAACTTATTCATGGATTAATATTTTATTTTTTATGCATTTTACTATAATAAGTTTCAACTACTCTTTTTTAATGAAATGTAATAATTTTTTCAAAATGTGTTGTTTTTATGAGGTTTAAAGGAATCCCTTTTTTAATATTTCCATGTCACCAAACTCCTTTATAACCATTGATCATTAATAATATTCCTCTTAATGTTTAAAAAAATTGTAAATAACATTCCTTTATAATTATTTTATAATGAAATGGAAATACGTTTATATTATTCAATTCTAATTGATTGAATTTAAAAAGAATTTACTAATTTTAAAATGGTTGTTAGATGCATGTGTTTTCATTAAAATCTTCATCCCTGTTTTATAGACTCATAATTAAATATTCAAATGTTTTTATTCTATTATTAAATTTTATTTTTGAATACCCTTTCGTGTTTTAGAGGGTAATTTTTAAAATGATAAAGAAATCATAATGGATTTTTTCTATGAAAATACAATTAATATGATTTACATCAATTATTGTACGATATTTTTCTTCTTCTTTTTTAAAAGTGATAAAAAAACTTATCATAAAATATTTTTTTAATCTATGTTTTCATCAATTTATGTTCCTTTTAAATCACTTGTATTTTTTCATCATATTATAGTATCCATTTTCATTCTCTACAAGACTTATGATAATGATGTTTTAATGAAAATTTCATAAAACATAGTTCTATAATGAGTGTTAATTAAGTTAGTATGAAATGATTAATTAGATGATATTTTAGAAAAAATATGTATGGATTTTTTTTATTGGATTAGTGGGATGACAATTATATAGTGTTCTTATACATTAGTTAATATTCAATATCCCATGATCTCAATAGGGTACTTCAGAGGTTGGTCAAATCCCATGAGGGTACATGGGTGGTATGGCCATGACCATGAAGGTATATTGGTGTTAATACCAATAATGAGAGGATAAATAATTGTTAATACTACCTAAGAGGGAACACAAGTTTTAATCCCATTTATATCAGATCATAGCTTGTATTGACAATCCCAATAATGTAATTGGGTTGTTATCTTAATCATACTATATGATGAGTTATTTATTAGGTTTTATTGTGATATGATTTAAATGATTATATTGATTATATATATCATTAAATATCGCACATTATTATGTGAAAATTACCCGGTTTGTAATAAATTGTATTATGTATGATAATCCTAGAAGGGTACCTGGTTAAAAGAATGTTTTTGGATGTTTTTTTAGATTATTCATAAATATGTTAATTATGTATGTAGTATTTAATATCACTAAACCAAAAGTTTCATGTGACTATATAAAATTATTATGTAATGTATTATTAATTGAAAATATATAAATGTTAATCTTGGATCATCTGAAGTTGTTTTAATGATAATTTTTAAATAATTCACTTTTATCATGAGATCCAGGATTGTGGGTATATGTAATTTAACATCTCATCTAGGTGTAAATAAATTAGAAAAATATTTTTTTGATATCAACTTAAAACAAGGAAATGGGGACACATTCATAATACCATTGAACCGTGGTTAATTAACCAATGTCATTGAATTTTTTAATTGAATTTTAATCATGTATGAATATTGGTTTATAAAAAATAATCCATTATTTAGTTTTTCGTGGATCAAATTAGATGGTCCATATGTCGTGAATCATTTATTAATGTGGGGGGGGGGGATTTGTATCCTTTAAAAAAAATAATTATCAATCTTTTATAAAGGTTGGTGGTCCTAGTAATCATAGCTTTATTTGTTCAATTATAGAGTTGTTATATCTATTAGATTTATATAATTTGATTTTACCCGTTACATTTTCATAATCTATTGATGGATATCTATATAAGGAAGGATGTTTTATTTTTCCCATTTTACAATTTTAATACTACTAACATAGAATATTATGTACAGTTTCTTTTTTTTAAAGCTCATATTTTTTCCCATGGTATTCATTGGGGAGGCCTTATGATAAGAGAACCAACTTTATATAAGGATACATGACATCCTTGTGTTAAATGAACAATTTCTTTTAAATTGAAATGAATCATGTTCAATTTTTTCCTTTAGTTATTTTACACAAAGAAAATGTGTCCCATGGTGGGTACACTTATGGTTGGAGTTTTGTAGCCTGCCTAGTGGATAAAAGAAGACTGTCAAATGGTAGTTATGGGTATAAATACCAACTAATATTGCTGGTAGTGGTTTTAAATTTATATTGAACCTTTTAGCAACCAGGTAGTCATTAACTGAGGGAGAATTCAGATCATTAATTTATTCACACCGACTTGTTGATATACAGACACTTTCCATCTAGTGAGGAACTCCATTTTTTTGGTAGTTCCAAAAAATATAAATCATTAATGGTGCATTATTCTTATTATAAATATCTAATTAATTTTTTAATGGGAACCTAATTATGACATTAATTTGAAAATAAACCCATTGTGAGCTCACACATGGTGCTCTATGCATCCCATTCATATCCACATGGATCCTTGAAGTCTTTATTTTCTGTCATAATTTTTTGAGGTTGGATTTGTCCTTTAATCTCTAAATTATACTTATTTCATTGAAATTTATCATATATTTGATTCACGACTGATATATGTATATTTAAATGGATATATTTTTATATCCAATAGAGTATTCATTATTGATTGATAGGTTGATGTTGGATCTTATGTTTTTATTTCTATCCTGGATCAGTTATAGATTTACTAATGAAGGTGAATCATTTCTAGTATGTTGTTGTTAATTATATCTCCCAGCTTGGTCACTTTCATGAAATATGATCTTAATTTATGATATTTTTTGAATCAAATTTGTTCTATTAAAGGTTTTTGGGTTGGTTTGATCTATGTTCCATTCATTTACAATCCCTGTGAGTTGAATTCATCCTACTTTAGGGTGGACATACATACCACATTAGGCCATTATTTCCAATATCTATAAATTATTAGTGGTACCAATCTAGTGTAGAGATCAATTCTTGGGTTTTATCACATCTTCATGCATATGTATCCCTTGTAGATATTTAAGTTTGTATTGGTTACATCTCTTCCATAATTTTTATAATTATTTACTAAATTTTTTTCTCTTTATAATATGCAATTTAATAGCCTTTAGATTGTTTTCTAGTAGATAATGAATAGTGGACTATTATTTATTTGTCATCCGTTATAGGTAAAGCATATATGAAATGTGATGATGAGGACGAGAGAACAACTCATATCTTCAGGTTATAAGGGGATTATGGAAAGAAAAAAGAGGTATAGGGATATGGTGGCCATGTGGCATGACCCATGACCAATGTAGTGCTCAGACACTCTACCATTGTGGCCTTGTTAATGAATTTGATGGGTTTTGGGGATATTGTGGTCCCATATGTGACTCATTTTCCCTATGAAAATTCCAATAATCATAAGGTCAAATTGTGGCCATGAAATAATTAATACTACTATTATGTTTTTGTATCTAATGTAGTAACAAATCTAGTATTGTAATTTTAAAAAGTAGATTATTTAGCACATGATATCTCATTGTATTATTTGTTTTATTTTTATATGCACTATTCTATTCCATAATTTCATTCACATCTATATACATGTATTCATATGTTAATGATACATTGGTGGTGTCGGGATCATTTTATTATCCCTCCCAAAAAATAAATTTTTATGTGTGTTTAGACATCCTGACTAGGTTATTAGTGAAGGGAAAGGGCCCAGTAATAGTTTTCCCATGATTTTGGTGTTGGTAGATAGATAAAAGACTAATAAAAAATATGAATTCATTCAATTATATCTTTTTAACAATCATTTCTTATTTTACTACTATGATTCAGGACCTTACACATTTGGGGTTTGTTGATTACATTTCTATGATTTTACCTTATCTATTCTATATTATTTGTTTATGTGAATATTTGGTTGTCCTATTTATGTAATTATATAATATTTTTTTTAACTTGTGATTACTATAATAATGAAGGATATAGTCTCCCCATGTTACTCTAGACCCTCTCAATTAGTTGTAAGCTTCATGCATATGAGGAGTCACACATAATGTTACGTGTCTCTCCAACCAATGCTGGGTCATTTGGATTGTGTAATAACCAGAAAAATAGTTTAATTTTTCAACCAGGTGAGATATAATCCCTTTTACATTAATATTTTTAGTTCATGTAATAATGTATAAGGAATTACATTTTATGTCTTAATGAATTTGGCTCTGTGTACCTCAAGATTATATTAATAAAGCTTGGACAGAAATATGAGGTATTTTACATATTAATAAAGGGAATTTTGATTCAAAATGAAAAGAATCCAAATTATACTAATGTATACATTTCAAAAAATGGATCACATATTATAAGGTTATAGATCTCAAACTAATGTGTCATATGGTTTAGGATCGTTCCTTGAGACAATATATCCAAACAGAATGTTCTAAGAAGCATATCTCAATTCATGGATTTGGGATTACTAATATGATTGTATATTAAATTGTGATTAATGTATTAATTAGATAATAATTATATGATATTAAATGGAATCACAATATGATTTCATAATAATAATTTTAATCATAGTTTTATGTGTGAATTCATAATTCTTAAGGTATATATATTAACATTAACAGTTTCTTTTGTGGCATGTGTAAATCATACCATATGAATTTATCAACAATTATGAAAATAGGGAGGTATGTGTAATTTGAAACATAATTATGGTGAAAACCAATTCCACATCACAAAACAATATATCATGGGGTAATGTGGAACCCTTCCTCCTAGAAAAATAAATCGTCAATGGGTTACTTCACATGATCAAAGACAAATGTTTTGTTCACCATGAAATGAGGGATACATTTTTATTGATTAAACTATGTTACCAATATTGATATGAATTGGGGAATAATAATGAATGATTTTATTAGAATTTCGTAATACCAATATTATGTTCTAAACTAATGGAATATTATAAGTTATTTAGATATCAAATGTAAGAAGCATATTCATATGGAAAATAAATTTTAATAATGGTTCATTAACTTTAATGGTTTCACCACTAATTATTTAAAAAAAATTGATGAAGAAAATTAAATGATATTTAATGAAACCATGACTACATGAAGTGGAATTTTTCACCCCAAACCTATACTCTATCTTTAGGTGTAGAAAACACAAACATTTAAAAAATAATTTTGTTAACAAGTTTTATTATCCAAGATAATGGTTCATAATTCACACATTAGTATTAGATATCAAAATAACCTCTAAAAACTAAGAGATCATTTTGTTTTAATATCTATGAGTACTAGTTATATAAGGTAAATTATTTTACAAACATGCCAACATTTATCCTTAATCAAAACATACTAGTATCCATTTTAAATTTACAATGTTTTATATTCATCTTAACAAACTAGTGAAATGAAAACATATCGAAGGGATGAGATCAAATTATTAGTATGGGATAATTAATCATTAACATGTAATATAGGTTAAGATTATAATATTTTGTGAAAAATATAATAAGTGGATTAATTTATTATAAAAAAACTGAACAATAAGATTTATCCATAATTAATTATTGAGGGAGATATACTCTAAAATAAAAAAAACATATACCATAGTAAAAGAGTGAAAAATAATTATATGTTAAACAATAACCATATATCATAATCATAGGAATATGACATTAAAATAAACTAAGACCTTGGAACATAGGATAAAAACACATTTTTAATTGAAATTAGCATATAATACTTATATCATTGTGATCCAATTCAATCAGTACCACATATTATGTTGTGAAAAAAATAATGCATAATGTTATGAATTTTGTTTCCATACATCCCATTTTGATAAAACAAATCCACAATTAATGTTGTGAAAAAAATCACGCTTCAAGTTATAAACCAAAACTGTATAAACATATCCTCATTATGTAATGATATGTTAATCCTTAAACAATTACTTTGAAGGTTTTGATTGATAGAAACCATCCTAAGGATTTATTAGACAGAAATCATCTCAGGGATTTATGGGATCCAAATATTCTCTTGTATTTATCAAATCCAAACTATCTCAGTGATTAACCGGACCCAAACATCCTTTGGTATTTATAAAACCCAAAACAACTTAGGGAACTATCATACCCAATCATTCCCATAAATAAAATCTATAAAGAAGTGTGTTATTAAAAAAAGTCAGTACAATATCAAAATTTATACAAATAAATGAATGAATGTTATTATTATATCATCTCCAAATAGTATCAACTAAAATGGATACATGAATATAAATTTTCAACACCAAAAAATCATTCACCCTTAAATAGTTTTTGAATGAAATTTATAGTATTGTTCATAAAATATAATTTATTAAGAAAAAAAATTCTATTTATAGAATGAATAAATAATAAAATTTCATAAATGAGTTTTTTAAAAATATATTTTATCTATGATGTATATTACTATTATACAAACATGTTGAAAGAAATTTTTGAAATGAATTTAAGACAAAACATTTGAAAAATATTTACATTTAAAAGTACCAATCAATATTATCAAATTCAAAAACACATAAAGGATTCAAAAATTTAGGAGAAATAATATTGAAATTATTTACATTAAACAATAATATTAAATAATACATCATTGAAAATATTAAAATGTTATAAAAAAATAATGTACATTTAAATAAAAAAATCATTTTATTTTTGAAGGATGAGAATCCATTAGAATATTTTGAAATAAAATTCCTAAAAAACCACATCCTAAAAAGATCTAGTAAAACATACTCTTTATAAGAGGATATTTAAAATGTGGAGGTCACATGAGTAAATAAATACTTTGGTCTGAAATTAATAAAATAAAAAAGGCTTTTGAATAATTAACATGGAAATGCAGGGATACCAATATAAAATAGAGAATTTTTTTTCATAAAAACATATTCAAATATGATAAATAAATTCATTGAGAACGAATTTTATAGTTAATTATATCATTTTCCTAAGATAGAGAGGATGAAATATATTATGAAAAAATAAATATATTAATTTATCGAACATAATATAAATATGTTCATGGAATAATATTTTACGTTGAAGAAAAGAGATTTTAGTTAACCAAAACACTTAGAGATACAATAATTAAAGATTAAAAAGTAATTTAGAGAAGAAATTATTTGTTTTACTTAAAAATACATATAAAATATAATATTAAATACCACATAAAAATCTGAAATCCAACTTTGACAAATATATATGAAATAAGTTCAAGAAGAACAATCCAAACTCCAAGAATGAGAATTTATTATCAAAAAAATCTTGTGGAAATGGTAATGTAAAATATATTAGATACAATTAAATAAAAATAAAAATAATATATATATATATATATATATATATATTAATTTTATATAATGGTAATGGGGATTATAAAATACCATATAAGAGTTATGATTGTGTTCTATATCTAACATGTCTTATGGATTTCAAAATTAGATAGTGAAACTCTTGCCTTAGTTACTAACATCCACTAAAGCACATGAATATCTTGTAAAAAAATAACAATCACAATAACCTATTTAATAATTTCTCATATATATAACCTCTAATATTATTTATATTTAATTATTCTCAAAATATATATTTTTTATTTTCAGCCTATTTTCAATATTGGATGTGAGTTATGTAGATTGTTTTGAACTAGTTTCATAATAACGATATTGTTAATAATTCGTACCAAATATTTTATAATTACCAGATAATTTAATGTACAATAATATAAAACAAAATAAAATTTAAAAATATATTTCATCATTCCATTAGTGTTTTTGTTATCGTTTATTTAAATGGAATATTTATCATCTTATTTTGGTAATTTCAACAATCGATAATAATACTCTAATAGATAGTTAATTAAATAAAATAACCTTACCAGTACCACAAAAAGTCAGTATTTTATTATTATGAATTTATAATATTATTATTTAATTTCACATATTTATCCATAATTTATTTTAATGTAATTGTCAAATTAAGTTGTTAGACTAATTAAAACATTAACACAACACAATTTTTCAGGTGAGTAAATTTACAAAAAACATTATTTTGAAATAATGTAATTATAACATGTACCTAATTATTTTATTCAGTCTATATTGTGGTTTTGAACATTATATTAGTATTTTTGAATATTAAATGAAAATAAATTAGAAAAATGATAAATACTACATTAGCGAGGTGGTAATCTGCATAATGATAGGTAAACATTTTCATTTCCAAACTAATGAGAGGGAGTAATGGTGGATTATAAATTTTATCTTAAATATTAAAATGATATTATTTATTACATCTTTAGTAAAAAATTATACCCTTATAACCATTTAAGATAGATTGTGGTGAATATAACTATAGACGTTGCTTTATGAAGGGGTAGTCCACACAAGTGCATGATAAATATTATTTTTCTCTTAAACCGGATGCAATGGAATAATTTTTTTACATAAATTTATTAAATATTTTTTGTACTAATTTTACTAAGTTTATTATATTAATATTTCTAGAATATTTTTAATAGAGAAATAAAAAGATGAATGGAATATGAATTGTGTAATAATTTTGTTTTTAAACTCATAATTTCTCTTGAATATATCTCAGGAAATGAAATAATTGTGGAAAGTAATTGTGACCATCTTACTTTTTACATGAGATAATACTACATGAAGAGAATAATGTCATATGTTTTTGAATAATTTAAATAAGATTCGTTTATTATAAAGTGGTGGATGTGTTCCTCTATTGTAATTAAAAGAATGAACTTATTTGGACCCACATTATTTTTAAATAATTGAATGATATTATTCAAAATTGAAGATATTAAAAAGTGGTAAATAATGGAGTTTGTGGTTTAATATATTTATGAAATCCTCTACTTATCATTCTAACTCATGTTTTAAACATTTTTCTAGTCATTAAAAAATATAATATTATATTTTACCATTTTCATTTTTACCTCAGTTAATATATATTTAAATATGTGATATTTATTTTCAAAAAAAATTAAAAAAAAATCATATTTTCAAATTCTAGGGCAATATATTTTTTTAAAATTATTTAATAAAATGAATTTTCAAAATAAGATAACATAAAATTTTAAACTATATAATTTATATCACTGAAAAATAATTTATTGGAAAAATTTTCATTTAGTGTAGATTAAGAAAATATTGATTATTGACATATTAATTGTAACACCTCAAGATTCCACGGTACGCTTCCCTTTGAATAAGTCAGTAGCGTGTGTTATACGCAACTTTGAGTTCTAACAGAAACCACAACCAATCAAACTAGCCGTTATGAATAGTAATAACCACTTTTTAAAATTTTATAATTTTTATCTTTCAAAATAGACTTTATTTTTTGATTCAGAATATCGAAATTAGCCTAGGGTGAATGTTTTGTATTTTTTTGGAAACATTCATTTTTTGATGAATAGTGAAAAATACTAAATATTAATTGAAAACAACTTTTTTAATCAAAATAATTAATAGTGATAAATTATTCTTTGAGTGGTTTTAAAGTATAATTAGATTATATTTTTACCATTTAATACAATTTTGGTCATTGGACATAATTTCACATTTAAACTGGATATAAGAAAGTGTAAATATTTTGATAGTTATTATTTCTTAAAAACACGCTTTCTATTTTGACAACGGGAATTAATTTTAAATTATTTTCTTCCACTTTGTGTTTTGAATTTAGCTAAATGGATACCATATTTAGAATCAGTATGTCCAAATTTTGTAAATAGGTAACTTTTATTTTTAGACATTTTGAAAAATTACTTCGGTAAATATTTTATTTACCATGGTTAAAGGGTAAATCCGGTAAATAAGGGTAAACAAATAATATTATAATAATATTAAATTACCATACCATGTGTCCTAACCCTATTGGATGATAAATTTCCAACCATGGGAATCTTTGGGTCTATTTGGGGACCTCATGGAGCCACTTGTAAGTGATAATGACACGTTATATTAATTAAGTTAAAGTAAATACAGAAATGACATAAGCATATATCTTTTAGAAAAACAATTTTTACATAGGGTTATGTATATTATCATTTCTATAATAAATATTAATTATAAATATAAAACTATTTACTACATAATGGTATTTTATTTATAATTTTTAGACATTGAATAATTAAATTAATTTGTGACATAATGATGATGCAATATTCTCCTTATTAATGAAAGAATCAAATAATTGGTATTATAAATGTTAAAATAAATATAATTTTAAATTTTTGATGCAATAAAATAATTTTTTTGGTTAATATGATATGTTAGGATTGATTTAATTAATTTTTTTCAAATTAATAATGTTTTTAAGACTTTAACAAAAATCAATTATTAAATAGTGACAAAATTGACATAAAGGAGTTTTTAAAACAAATATTATATTATTAATTGATATAATATTCTTAAAATTATAAGGTTCGGCCAAAGGACTTATATAATGATATTTTTACAATTAATTAACCACTTGGGGTTATTTTGGAGATATATAGTATGATTATTAACCATATAATATAAAAATACAAAGAGACATGGTAAATGTCAAACAATTTAACTAAGAGTTAAATCTAAAAGTTAAGGTTAATATAGTGACCCAAACCTGTATACAAACTATTTTATGAGTGTTTTTCGACCCATAAACACCTTATCCTTTAAATAATTAATTTTGGATATATTAGAAACCGAAAATTATTTTATTATAAAATAATATTTTTAGTTTTTCCTAAGGTAACCCTCACCCCTCTTATAAAAGGGCACTCCCCCTTCTCTCTAATTCAAACCTTCAATACAATTTTGATCGGCCCACACCTACCCAAATACCCTCTCAACTGTCCTGTCTTCATCTTAGAGGCCTTTATTTAATCATAAATCCAACTTATGGATCCCTTTTATCAAATCAAAAGGAAGAACACAAAGAATAGGTATTAATTTCACCACCATCTTTCAAGTTCATTTATTCTTCCACTTCTTTTTTCATTGTTATTTCCATTCTAAAATAATAAAACCAGTATGTTATATGTACTATTTTGTTATTATGAATATGGTACAACCATAACAATTATTTTATCCATCCTTTAAATGACATGTCACCATACGTGCGTACGTACGGATTACCGTCTCCACATCGTGGTGTACTTGTTATTCAATACATTAATATTTGGATGGGTATAATATTGATGTGTAATTCATGTAAATAATAAATATAACATGATAATGATTCTCTATATATGATTTACCATCCAATTATATATTATTTTAAGATCAAAATAATGATATTGTCGCTCGTGCGTACGTACGGATTACCGTCTCCACGAACGCGATGAGATTCATTCCTCATCGTATCATTTCAAGACTAATTTTCATTAGATGAATAAAAATAATGTTTTAATACTTGATATAATTATGTATATTAATAAGATACATCCCATCCATAATAAATATGACTCACATTAAAAATAATATAAAGGAAAATGAATCCGTTAACACCCGAAACTGCGATAATACTAAGATATTATTTACAAAACAATATTAAAAGATCATATATGATATCATATTAATGTATATGATTATTGTATAATTTAATAACAATTATTTCACCATTATTAAGGAGGTTAACCTACCCTCGACCAAGGAAAAGTACAAGGTAAGGGTTAATTTCATAATCTCTTTATTATCCGAGGCTATTTTTACATAAGTATCCACTATGACCTCTTTATCATCCACATCCATGTTTCTTAAAAATATATTTCAAAACATTCTTAATATTTTATAGACTATGGGTTAAATTCATTTATACCCTTTTTTGAATTTTTACATGATATTTATAAAGTAATCTTTCCGTCCTCTTCCAAACAAGGTCCTTTTTAACCTTTTCGTCAAAATTATGGTAAGAATGTTTTTCTAAATTATACGGAGGGTGGGACTTTTTTCCGCTGTTATAAAATCTTCGAAGCCTCCCTTACAATCTTATAAAAATATTTTCAAAGTAAATGTTTTATTTTATAATTATGTGACTTTTAAATGATTTCAAAAAAGAGATATTTCTCTCAAATTGTTTTGATTTCATCTATGTCACCATCCTTTGAGGATTTTAAGATTATTTGAAGTTGATTTATTATGATACAAAACTTCCATATTGTATTGAAGGTTTTGTGATATGTTTGACTGTGGATGTGTTATTTTTATACCATTATTTGTTTATGTATAATGTATTGACACTTTGTATGCTACTTTTAATACGAATGATTATGTTATGTTTAAACCTGTTCATATGAGGAATGAATTGGACTTAGTAAGTGAAGGTTGGAGCCCACTATAGCTCCTCAATGCATCGGTAGGTCTCATGAGACAAAATAGTGTCTTGGAACAAGGCCTTGACAAAATATTATTTTTAGTCTTGGCACAAGGCCTTGACTATGTGGTTATGATAGTCTGGAATTATGCATTCCATCATTATGAAAGTGGTTACTGATATTGCATGTGATTATTTGACTATTATAATATCCATGTGAATAAGTAAATGGAATTACTTCATTTTATTTTTTCCATATTATACTGAATTTCAAGTTTAAAATGCTCTTGTTTTAGTTATACATTTCCTTAAATGTTTATGATTATTTATGAAAGTTTCCGCTATATTTTTATCCTTACTGAGCATCTGAGCTCACCCCTTTCTATGTTTTATTTTTCCCAGGATGTGAAGGAGTATTTTATAACTGACCTGCAGGGATAGACTAAGGGGATATGAGTGTGGACTATGGAGACTATGTTGTTGTAGTTTTTCACTTTATGATGTAATGTAATACTTATGAATGTATCTAGTGTTTCCAAGGCTACTAGACTAATATGTCTTTTGAGACTTGATATTTTCTGATCATGCCAATGCTATGTAATAATGCATCGACTCTGGATAACTGGGGTCGGGGCGTTACAGTTGGTATCAGAGGAAGTTTAGTACAAACCTTAGAAACTAGATTTAGATAAACTCTGATTAGAGAACGTAGACCTAAGTTGGACTTTGAGGATTAGTATAGAAGGACTTCCATGATTTTTGGTATTGTAGAGATTTTGTGAGTTTTTCGAGCAATACATCCCGGTCTGGATACGAATAGGTAGAGGTGGCTCTGACACAGATATACCTAGGGGTAAAACCTGAAAATAAGGCTTTGAGCTAGATTCAAAAGGGAACTGCTGCCTGACAACGGGCCTTGCTGCACTCTTAGTTACAACACTCCCAGGGGATATACTTAGGATAATTCTTATATTCATTACAAACCATTATGAAGGGTTTATGAGTATATAATTCCTCAAAGAAAACATTTTTATGATTATAGATTATATCCATAAACTGTTCAATTTATGTTTAGTGTTTTACAAGTTTGGATTTATGTATTGCGATTCATAAACAAATATAGTGTATGCCATTGTTTAGAAATGGCACCTAGTTGAAGGAAAGGAAACTGTTTCAATGCACGCACTCCTCGTAGGGATTTACCTCCTACTCAAGATAATTATAGTGGATCTAGTGATGAAACAGGTGCTTATTAGCGAATCACCATACTGGGACAACTCGCTCAGGTTATGAATAATAACCTTACCCATATGGAGCACCCTAATCCGCTGCGTGGAGGATCAATGATAGATCGTTTCATGAGGCAACAACCACCAACATTAAATGGGGGTGAAAATACACTAGTATCGCATCAATGGATAAATTTCATAGAGAAAATATTCCATGCCTTGGGGAGTGGAAAAAGGGAAAAACTTCTCATGACAGTTTACTACCTAACTGGAGATGTTGATCAATGGTGGTCATTGATTCAAATGACAAAGAAAGATGATGAAGTATCAAATATGGAATGGAGGGAGTGTAAAGATATTTTCTTAGAAAAATACTGTCCCCATGACCATCGAGCAGATATGGAAATACAATTTCTGAGTATGAGGTAAAATGAGGACGAGAATGTTGCAAAGTATGAGTCTAACATTACAAGATTAGAAATGCATGTTGCAGATTATGTACGTAACCCAATAAGTAAGATTGATAGTTTCTTTGATGGGTTAAAAAAATTTCTCCATCGAGCATTAGTCTCACAATACTTCTCATCGTACGAAGATATTGTCCCATGTGATATCAAAATAGAAATAGAATTATCTAAGTCTTACGACTTTAAAGCTAAGCAAGAGAAGAAGAGATCAGCTGATCACTCAGGAAATGGAAATAAAGGGAAGAAGGGAAAAGATGAATATCCATCCTGTATTAAATGTGAGAACAAACACACTGGTACTTTCTTGAAGGGAATGAGAGTCTGTTATAAGTGTGGTGAAAAAGGCCACCAAGCTCATGATTGCAAGGGGAAGAAAGAAGTTACCGATGTTCAATGATACAATTATAGGGAGATGGGACATTATGAAAATGAATTTCCTAAGAGTTAGGGGAACTTACCTCAAAAAAGGCCAAGGGATCAATCCCAAGATTATGCTATCACTACTGCTGAGGTAGAAGCTCCGAAAGATGTGGTGGCAGGTAATTTAATGGTTTCCTCAAGTTTAGAAAATTATTTATTTGATTCTGGATCATCGCGTTGTTTCATATCTTCCTATTTTGATAAGAAAATTAGATTTTTCCAATTTGATTTAACAAGGGATTTGTCAGTTAAAACTCCTAAGGGAAGTATCATTGCTACAAAGTTCTGTGAATCAGTTCCCATTAGAGCAAATAATTTTTTTGTCTAATGATCTCATCGTCATACCTATGATTGAGTTCGATATAATCCTCGGTCTGGATTGGCTTTCGGAACATGATGTGAAGATTTATTGTAAGAAGAAGGAGGTTATGAATTTTGATGATGATGAGAAAGAACAACACCTTATCTTTAGAGTAGAATCATCGCCACCTGATTCTTATCTAGATCCACCCCTAGTAGCTCAAATAAATTCAATTAGTGGGGATGAAAAGAATGAAATAATTGTGATTGAGGAAAGGAATGTTCATATAGAGTATGCACCTATTGTGAAAGAATTTTTTTATTTGTTTTTTGAAGATTTACCTGGACATCCTCCAGAATGAGAAATTGAGTTTTCCATTGATTTAATTTCTGGATCAAGGCCCATATCGAAGACACCTTATAGAATGAACACTATGGAATTAGTGGAACTAATGAAATAACTAGAGTAATCGAGTAATAAGGGACTTATTAGCCCTATTTTTTCCATATGGGGAGCCCCTATCCTTTTTTCAAGGATAAAGATGGATCTATGAGGTTGTGCATTGACTATAGAGAGATCAATTCTATAACAATAAAGAAAAAGTATCCCTTACCTCGTATTGATGATTTATTTGACGAACTTCATAGAGATCAATACTTTTAAAAGATAAACCTTCGATCTGGATATCATTAGTTGTGTGTGAAGAAGGATGACATTCCGAAGACAGCATTTCAAACCAGGTACGAGCATTATGAGTTTATAGTAATGCCTTTTGGATTGACTAATGCACCCTCTGTATTCATGGATCAAATGAATATAGTTTTCAAGGAATATCTCGATGATTTTGTGGTGGTATTTATTGATGATATCTTGGTATACTCCAAAAGCTACGAAGATTATGAAAATCACTTTCACATTATCCCGACGACTCTTAGAAGACATGAATTATATGGGAAGTTTAGAAAGTGTGAATTCTAGAATTAAGAGATTTCTTTTCTTGTCCATATTTTCTCCAAGGATGGAATCTCTGTCGATCCTTCTAAGACCAAGGAAATCCAATAATTTCCAGCACTGATGAGTGTAACTGAGGTATGCAGTTTTATTGGTTTAGCAGGTTATTATCGGTGTTTTGTCCAGAATTTTTCCCAATTGGATAACCCATTAACCAAGCTCACACGTAAAGGGGTTAAATTTGCTTAGATAAAAGAGTGTGAGGAATGTTTTGAAGAACTGAAGAGAAGAATAGTAAATGCTCTTATTTTGACTCTACCACCGGGGAATGATGGGTTTGTTATTTATAGTGATGCATCGAAGAAAGGACTTGGTTGTGTCTTTATGCAGAATGATAGAGTAATTTCCAATGCATCACGACAAATGAAAATTCATGAGAAAAACTATCCTACTCATGATCTTGATTTAGAATCTATAATCTTTTCTTTGAAGATATGGATACATTATCTCTTTAGTGAAAAATGTGAGATATATACTGATCACAAGAGTTTGATGTATATTTCCTCAGAGAAAGAAATCAACATGAGGCAAAGGTGATGGCTTGAACTACTCAAGAATTATGATTGCATGTTACACTACCACTCGGGGAAGGAAAATAAGGTGGAAGATTCTTTGAGCATAAAATATCATGGAGTTTTGAACAAGATGAGAGTTTAAAGGGATCCTATTTTCATGGATCTAGTAAAGATGGATATGGGAATCACCAAGGAAGGTGAAACTTCTATACTTTTTCAAATGGTTTCCAAACCAACTTTACTAGAAAGGATAAAGAGTTCTCAGACATGTGATAAAGAGTTTCAAAAGTAGATTAAATCTATGAATGATGACAGATTGATTGACATCGTATATGAAGATGGGATTTTGAAATTTGAGAAGAGACTTTGTTTTCCCGATATACTTGATCTAAAAAGGGAATTTTTGGACGATGCTCATAGTTCCAATTTCTATATACACCCTGGGAGCACCAAAATGTGTAGATATTTGAAGGAACATTTTTGGTGGGACAACATGAAGAAGGAGATTGCTGATTTTGTGTCAAGATATATGGTTTGTCAACAAGTGAAAGCTGGAAGGCAACAACCTGGAGGAGTCATGCAACCTCTCACCATACCGGAGTGGAAATGTGATAATATTACGATGCACTTTGTCATGGGACTACCAAAGACTCCTAGAAGGAACGATGAAATATGGGTCATTACTGATTGTCTTACCATGTCAACACATTTTCTTGGTATAAAAGAAGTTCTAAAACTTGAGCGTCTAGCAAGACTATATATTAATGATGTTGTGAGACTTCATGGAGTACCATAATCGATTGTTTCTGATCGTGATCCTTGTTTTACTTTAGGATTCTGGAAAAGTCTTCAGAATGCTTCAGATACTGAGCTTTGTTTGAGCACTTCCTACCACCTCCAAACTGATGGATAATCATAACAAACTATTCAAACCTTATAAGACAAGTTGAGATCACGCTCAGTTGACATTCAAGGTATGTGGGGTCAATATTTACCTATGGTTTAATTTTCCTATAACAATAGCTTCCATTCAAGTATTCGGATGGCACGATATAAAGCGTTATACGGAAAGAGCTGTCACACACAAACCTGTTGGGATGATGTTGGTGAAAGAAAACTCATAGGCCCAGAACTTGTGGAGAAAACAATGGAAAATGTCAAGGTAATCCAAACCCATGTCAAAGTATCTCAATGTAGGCAGAAGAGCTATGCCGACAACCAGAGGAAGGATTTGGAATTTTAGGTAGGAGATCATGTTTTCTTGAAGGTATCTCTATGGAAGGTTGTTATACATTTTGGTAAGAAGGGAAAATTGAGTCCCAGGTAAATTGGACTTTTTGAAATTCTAGAACTAATTGGGGATGTTGCTTATCATTTGGGAATGCCGCCAAATCTCTCCCAAGTTCACGATGTGTTCCACATATCACTATTGAGAAAATACATGCCTAACCCAATGCATGTACTCACCTATGAGGAAGTAGAAATGGAACCTGATCTGTCTTATTGTTTAGATCCCATCAGGATTATTGATACTAGAGAACAAGTGTTGAGAAACTGGACAACTTGTCTGGTTAAAGTTTTTTGGTAAACCATAAGATGGAAGAGTCAACATGGGAACCCGAGGAACTTATGATGAAGAACCACCCGAGTATTTTTATGCAGTAATATTCTAGAAAATTCAAGGACAATAGTTTTTGAAGTAGGGGAGAATGTAACACCCCAAACTTCCACATTATGCTTCCCTTTGAATAATAAAGTAGCGTGTGTTGTACGCAACTTCGTGTTCTAACACACACCACAACCAATCAAACTAGCCATTATGAATAGTAATACCCACTTTTTGAAATTTTATAAATTTTATCATTCAAAATGGACTTCATTTTTTGATTCAGAATATCAAAATCATCCTAGGGTCGTTTTTTGGTATTTTTTAGAAAACACTCAATTTTTGATGAATAGTGAAAAATACTAAACATTAATTAAAAAAAACTTCTTTAAATAAAATAATTAATAGTGATAAATTATGTATTTTAGTGGCTTTAAAGTATAATTAGATTATATTTTTAACATTTTATCCAATGTTGGTCATTGGGCATAATTTCACATTTAAACTAGATATAAGCAAGTGCCAATATTTGGATAGTTATTATTTCTTAAAAACACGCTTTTTGTTTTGACAACGAGGATTAATTTTAAATTAATTTCTTCCACTTCTATATTTTGAATTTAGATAAATGGATTAAATATTTTGAATCAGGAGTTCCAAATTGTGTAAATAGGTATCTTTTATTTTTATACATTTTGAATAATTACTTCGGTAAATATTTTATTTAATATGGTTAATGGGAAAATCTGGTAAATAAGGGTAAGAAAATAATATTATAATAAAATTAAATTACCCTAACACGTTTCCTAACACTATTGGATGATACATGTCCAACCATGAGCATCTTTAGGTATATTTTGGGACCCCATGGAGCCACATGTAAGTTATAATGACACTTTATATTAATTAAGTTAAAGTAAATACAAAAATGACATAAGCATATATCTTTTCATAGAACAATTTTTTTCATTGGGTTATATATGTTATCATTTAGACTATAAATATTCATTATAAATATTAAAATATTTCCAACATAATGGTATTTTATTTATAATTTTCCGACATTGAATAATTAAATTTATTTATGACACAATGATGATGCAGTATTCTCTTTATTAATGAAAGAATCAAATAATTGGTATTATAAATGTTAAAATAAATATAATTTAAAGTTTGGATGCCATCCACGAATTTTATTGGTTAACATGACATTTTAGGATTAATTAAATGAATTTTTTTTGAATTAATAAAGTTTTTAGGATTTTAACAAAAATCAATTATTAAATAGTGTCAAAATTGACAAAAACGAGTTTTTAAAACAAATATTATATTATTAATTTATATAATATTCCTAAAAATATATGGTTCGACCAAAGGACTTATATAATTATAGGATTATCATTAATGAACCACTTGGGGTTCTCTTGGAGGTATATAGTATTTTTATTAACCATATAATATAAAAATACAAAGAGACATGTTAAATGTCAAACTATTTAACTAAGAGTTAAATATAAAAGTTAAGGTTAATATAGTGATCCAAACCTATCTTAACCCTATTGGTTGAGTGGTTTCCGACCCCTCCCCACCTTATCCTTTAAATAATCCATTTTGGAGCCATTAGAAATAGAAAATTATTTTATTATAAAGTAATATTTGTAGTTTTTCCTAAGGTTCCCCTCACCTCTCTTATAAAAGGGCACTCACCCTTCTCTCTAATTCACACCATAAAATCCATTTGGCTCGGCTGAAACCTACCCAATTATCCTATCAACTATCCTCCCTTTATTTTAGAGGCCTTTAGTTAGTCATAAAGAAAACTTAAGGAGCCCTTTTGATCAAATCAAAAGGAAGAACCGTAAGAAATGGTAATAATTTCACCACGCTCTTTCAAGTTCTTTTCTTCTTCCACTTATTCTTTCATTGTTATTTAAATTCTAAAATAATAAATCCAGTATCTTATATATACTGTGATTTTATTATTAATATGGTACAACCATATTAATTATTCTATCCATCCTTTGAATGACACGTCACCATACGTGCTTACGTACGGATTACCGTCTCCACGTCGTGGTGTAATTGTTATTCAATACATTATTATTTGGATGGGTATAATAATGATGTTTAATTCATGTAAATAATAAATATAACATGATAATTATTCTTTATATAATATATAACATCCAATTATATATTATTTTAATATCAAAAGAATGATATTGTCGCTCGTGCGTATGTACGGATTACCGTCTCCACGAACGCGATGAGATTCATTCCCCATCGTATCCATTCAAGACTAATTTTCATTAGATGATTAAAAATAATATTTAAAGACATGATATAATTCTGTATATGAATAACATAAATCCCATCCATAACAAATATGACTCACATAACAATGAATATAAAGGAAAACGAACCTGTCAACACCCGAAACATTGATAATACTAAGATATTATTAACAAAACAATGTTAAAAGATCATATATGACATCATATTAATGTATATGATTATTGTATAATTTAATAACAATTATTTCACCATTATACAAGAGTTTAACCTACCCTCGACCAAGGAAAAGAACAAGGTAAGGTTTAATTTCACAACCTCTTTATTATCTGAGTTTGTTTTTACGTAAGTATCCATTGGGACCTCTTTATAATCCACATCCATGTTTCATAAAAATTTATTTCAAAACATTCTTACTATTTTCTAGAAAATGGTTTAAATTCATTTATACCCTTGTTTGAATTTTTATAAGATGTTTATAAAGGAATCTTTTTGTCATTTTCCAAACAAGGTCCTTTTTAAAATTTTCGACAAAATTATGGTAAGAATTCTTTTTTATCTTATACGGTGGGTGCGGATATTTTCTGCCATTATAAAATCTTCGAAGCATCCCTTACAATCTTATAAGAATATTTATAAAGTAAATGTTTTATTTTATAATTATGTGACTTTATGTGATTTCAAAAAAGAGATATTTTTCTAAAATAGTTTTGATTTCATCTAAGTCAAAATCCTTGGATGGATTTTAAGCTTATTTGAAGTTGATTTATTATGTTGCAAAACTTCCATATTGTATTGAAGGTTTTTTGATCTGTTTGACTGTGGATGTGTTATTTTTATACCTTTCATGATTTATGGATAAATTATTGACATTTCTTATGCTACTTTTAATATGAATGTTTATGTTATGTTTAAATCTGTTCATATGAGGAATACACTGGACTTAGTAAGTGATGGGTGGAGCCCGCTATAGCTCCTCAAAGCATCGATAGGTCTCAAGAGACAAACTAGTGTCTTGGCACATGTCCTTGAAAATATCTTATTTGTAGTCTTGGAATAAGGCCTTGACTTTGTGGTTATGATAGTATGGAATTATGCATTCCATCATTATGAAAGTGGTTATTGATATTGTATGTGATTATTCGACTAGTAGAATATCCATGTGAATAAGTAAATGGAATTATTTCGTTTTATTTTTGCCATATTATTCTGAAGTTCTAGTTTAAAAGGCTTTTGTTTCAGTTATACATTTCCTTAAATGTTTATGCTTATTTATAAATGTTTCCGCTATATTGTTATCCTTACTGAGCATCTGAGCTCACCCATTTCTGTGTTTTATTTTTACCAGGACGTGAAGAAGTATTTTATGAATGACCTGCAGGGATAGTCTGAGGGGATATGAGTGTGGACTATGGAGACTATGTTGTTGTAGTTTTTCACTTTATAATGTAATGAAATACTTAATAATGTATGTAGTGTTTCCAAGGCTACTAAAATAATCAGTCTTTAGAGAATTGATCTTTTGTGATCATGCCAATGTTATGTAATAATGCACCGACTCTGGGTAACTGTGGGCGGGCTGTTACATTTATATATGGGTAAGAAAATAATTGTATATTAATTATTTTGGATAGGAATCATTTTTCTGATAACATTAAAATTAATTCCTGTTACCAAAAAAATTAATTTAAGTTATCCTTTTTATAATTATCTTATTAATTAACATTAATCAAACTCGTCATAATTTTATCCCTTAAATAAAATTGAACATATTAAGTAATTTTAACATGCTGATATAAACTATAGAGATAACTTTTTTCAAATAAAAGTTTCAAATGTGACAAATATAATTTTTTATAATAGAGCATATAAAACATAGAATATGTTTTATGAATAATTGAATTTTTAAGATTAAAATATTTTTTTTGTTATATCAATTTAATAATTTTTTTTAATTTAAGGATATTAATTGGTTTATTATAAAAAAAATAATATTTTGTTTTTATTCCAAATAATTATAAGATGGTTTATATTATTATTTTTAATTTTTAAAACCAGAAATAGTTTTTAAACTATCTTTGAATATTGTATATGTACTAAAATTATTATCATTTGTTTTCTATGTCCAAAATAGTGTTTTAAAATACCAATTTTATTTCCATAATGAAATAATTATTGAATTAAATATTTTATAATATTTCATGTATTTATCATATATTGATAAAGTAATGAAATTAGTAAATTAATCAATAATAGTATTTTTCACAATTCACACATTTTTTTAAAAAAAATAAAAAAATAACTCTAATATAATTTTGACATAACAAATTAAAATATTATGTTCATTATAATAATTTTATTTTAATTTAAAAATTTATTTCAAAATTTCAAAAAAAATAAATAAAGAAAAATTTAATTCAATGAAAAAAAAATCCATTTTAAAACTCTAAATATTGTAACCACTATTTTCCATGCCATTATAATTTATTAAAATATTATTATTTAAAATTTTTTTTAATATTTTTAAATGTTATTAATAATATTCATATAATATGTCATGGATCTTTTTAATTATTTATTATGAGTCAAACAATCTATCAAACATAGTACTAATTTAAAGGAAAACATATTACCAAATCTATAGTCATCATATTTTACACTAAGTTTAATGACTCAATTTTTTTTATATTAATATTTTGATATTAAATGAAATGTTTTAAACACTAGGGGTCGAGATGATGCATGATTCTGTGGCCCGGTGTTCTCAGAATAAATGATTGAAATATATTAAATATATTAGATAACACATGTGCGCAATTTTCTTGAAAAGTGAAAAAAACACCCGAATGGTGGCCCAGATTGGAAATATGAGAGAACCACTGAGTTCAGAACACACAGTTTAATATTGGTACGATATAACCATTTTCAATATTGGTCATTTGGGAAGAATTCATCACATGTATAGAATTTATAAAATAAATAAAAGAAGTAAAATAAATTATTTATTTTATTTTATTTGACTTGGTGAATACCATTTTTATAAGTTCCAAATTGTTGATATTGTCTTGGGGGTGGCCTCTAAAGGCTATAGACCTTGATAGATTGTTGTTGAGAGATCTTGGTGAATGATGGCAGATCAGGTCAGAATCGAGGATAGTTGGGCCGATGGAGTTTATGGATCTCCTCAACGACACTTATACAGAATCGTTTTTCATTAATTATTGATCCAAATCCATGGTACGATGTTTGATTTCATGTTTTCTATTAAGTTTATTTATCCTGGTAGAACAAGGATCAATTATACAAATTGAATTGATACATCCATAGATGGTATTTTAAATAAATGGATTTTTTCATTTTGTTGATTATCCCCTTTGTCATTCTTTTTCTATGATAGTAGATTGAGGATTAACAAAAAATTTCATAGTTTATCCCTCATGTTATATGGATTCTATTTTCTCCCTTGTTTATTCCTACATTCATCATGTGAATTAATTTTTTCCCATGGTTCGACAAATAGTAGGTATTCTATCATTATGCGATCGTTCACTGATGCAATAGATTGATTCATTTGGTGCGGTTCCTGAACAAGGATTTGATTAAGGTGAGATGACAATGGTTAGAAATCATAGGAATATCACAATTTATTTTTTTTCTTTTTTCTCATTGTTGATGCATAGTGAAGGATTGGAAAGATAGATTGTTTTCCAAGAAGATCTGAACCGGGATTTCGGCCAACAACGACATCAAGGTTTGTCCATCCTATGATCTATTGGTTTCGGCAAGAGTGAATTCTCTGGTGATGTGAAAGAGGATGACAAAGAGACCCATAAATATATAAAAAATCATGAGATACACAATGTGTATTTTCGGATTACAACCATGTGCGACCCCTATCTATAGATCTCTGTTTTTGAGGTGAGTAAAATATCACATGCTATATGACCAGGTTAAATGCCATGTGACCCTTCCTTGGAGGGTTTGTTTGTAACTTGGAGGGTACACATGTATAGTAAAGAGTAAATGGTCTTGAACATGTTGTTTACTCAAACATGGGAACAATAGAGATAAACAGGCGTGGCCAGATAGCATTGGCATCATGTAGGGTGATATCTACACAAAGTGTGCTTCACTCACATGCCATGTATGATGAGGTTTATGTGTTGTGTGAGGAGTTACACATGGGAAGACATGGGGATATCCGTACACATTGTGTACCCTCAATACATGTAGTGTACCCCCTTTGAGCATGTTAATTGCCATTTTCTTCTTTAGTTTTAACCATTCATTATAATGTGTGATTCCCATGGCCATTCCATTGAGGGTACAATTAGGTATTACTTCAAAATCAATGGACTCTGTTCCCCGTTATAAGATTATTCCCAGACAGAGTTCGTGGTGTCCCTCTATGATATTGGAGAGTGAACCCCTATCATCTATATACCCATGGTAGGGTTTTTGGAATATCTGTGACCTCCTTTATTTTGTATTTTATCCTACATATTGTTGGTCATATTGGTAGGGTTCATAGTAAAATCATAATATGATCTTCTACGTAGTATATTGATATATATTTGGTTCATGTTGTCCCTCAATAGTCATACGATGAACCCCTATCTGATTAGCAGGTTATTTTGGGAAAAGTGAGATTTCTTAAGTGGGTCCCAATGATCATGACATCCTAGATGAGTGCTTAAGGTGTTGGAATAACTCGTGGAGTGGATTCTATTAGAATGAGTATTTCTTAAAGAATAATTATGTGGCCGTAAGTTGGTTGTGACCACTTAGTGGCATAGTGTCCACTATAAGTATATCTAGTTTCGACATATTTTTCTATCCAATAATTTATTGTTTTCATGCGATGAATATTCATGATTATTTGTGCTTAGTGTTTTGGGGTATCCTGTTGGGTTTTTATATACTCAACCATACATGGTATCTTCCCACATGTGTCATGTCTTATGTAGATGATGATTCATTTGATTTTATCCCAGGAGGATGTGAAGTAGGTGGAGCATAACATGAGATTTACATATAGAGGTTTTTTTCAATAGATTTCATTTGACCATAGTCTTTTTCCATGTACTAGGTTGCACTCTCAATTTTTTAGTTTGGGATTTTATTTATCATGTTTCCCTAGTTTAATATATTACTATCAAACATTGATTGTGGAATTATTGAGGTATGCCTTAATTGGTTTCAGATCTTATACATTTTAGAAATGTATGAGATTCTAGATGTGTGCTTGTTTATAGGTACATTAGTATATTATGCCCATTTTTTGGATATTCCTACTCAACGTTGGTTGCCATCAGTTGTTCAATTTGAGGTGGGCTTGGGGTAGTCATTGGTTGGACCCCGGTGGGTTGGGTTATGAAAGTGTGGTATGAGAGGAGTTATTTATATAATAGGACCAGATTCAATGTGATTGGTTTGGGGAAACATTCTTTAGCTTTTAATGTTTTTTTAGGATAGGGACTCCAGTGTTGGTTTGACAACTGGCTTATCCATACACCAGGGCTTTGATTACATTCTTTTCGACATGGTAAATGTAGAGATTTATTGTAGGTAAATTTTTTGGTAGATTCAAGATATAATAATGGATTTTGGTTTCCATGTACTACATTAGTTCTCTCCCCAGATATACTATATGACCATGATAGAATTTTTTTTGTTTTATGATGCTTTTGTGAAGAGATCCAGCCAAGATTCAATTATGTGATCACAAGGATGATCCGCCAAGTGACGATGCATATATACATGGTCCTGTGTTGGAGATAGAACCTTTGGTTGGTTTATTATATATATCACCACCCAATTAGAAATATCTAGAAATGGGATTTCCAGATGAGGATGCACACATGATGAGTATTCTACACGAGTTTTAGAGGTAGTGACCTATATGGTTTCATTGTGAGAAATCCCCCAAGGTTGTAGAGGACTGGCTAGCAGTAGGCACTAATGTTTTCTGCCTATTGAGGATTCCTACATATCTGATGGGGGTCCACGTGGAGAGTATTAACTAGGGATATATATGGTGATGGGGGAGCGTAGTTATGGAGTCACATGACAATACTAATTTCTCCTTGTCATACTTTGAGCATCTCTTAAGGCATGATCTTTATTCGTACATATTGCTACCAATGCACAAACAAGAGCGTCTGTATTGGAAGCATGGTTGTTTGAATGAGGTGGAGTATTCAACATTTTTTCCTAATCTCAAACCATACTCTATGGGTATGGTTCAAGATCCGTTCATCATATAATGAACCATTGATAAAGGATTTCATATGGATATCATGGATTCTATAATATCACTATATATTCCCACCTATATTGGGGTGCTTTAGTGGGCCTTGGTTGTGGGAGAATTCATGGAAAATTATCCACCAATAGTGGGTGTTGGTAATGGGTCCTTATGAGCGGAGACCTTAAAAAAATGTAGTCATTAGTAAATTCAGTGATCTATTTATGTCAGAAGATTCTGGAAGAGATCATGGACATATGTTTAGTGGTTGGGGGCTCTTAGTATGTCTTGAAATAGGTGAGACAATGTAAGTGTTTCTCCTATGATGGTTAGGGACACCAGGATCAGGATTTTCATACCTCTATTATAACTAATTGTGAGATGGTTGATGGACTACCAAGGCATAGGAAGACGCAGGATCAAGGTGGTCCATAGGGTGAAATATGTGGAGAGGTTAATTTAGATAAGTATGAGTTAGTTTAAGGATTGACCTATTACTACCACCAACACTAGGAAATCCATGCTAGGCATAGGGAGGTGGTGACTATGGAAAAGGCCAGTTGTAGGTTATAGAGGCCAATGATCCTGAGGCTCTAGTAATTTCATGAGGTATAATCTATGTCTTTTCTAATGTAGTTTTTGTATCCATAGGCATATGTTAAATTCAATATTATATTTTTTCTTCTCTCATTCAAGAGTTAGAGATTTTGATTTATCCATTGTCTCAACCCTTGTTGTTAGATACTCCTATACGTGGTGGCTTAGAGATTACACTCTTCTATAGATAGTTTGACCTAATGTTAGGAGGAATGATCTTTTTATGGGATATCAATATTGTTTTGATGGGACATTATATCATCATCATATGTATGGTATGGATTTTAAGAGTTAATGACTAGAAAGTTGATTTTGGTAGATGATGTGGTTTTTCCGTAGTTATGGGATGGGGTTTTCCTTTGTGGGTGAAAAGGAATACTTGGAAGAGTGGGATAGGATCATACATAAGAGAGTATAGCTGATTACTCACAATATAGGTGACATGAATCTTGGAGTAGTGGATGTTATGAGATTTTATTTTCCATTTGTTGTGGAAGAGTATGAGAAAATATTTCATGAGGACATTCCAGGAATACCCTCCAAAAAGAGTTGGAATTTTTCATTGAATTTTACCCTGGGATGACCCCGATATCTATGAAATCTAATTACATATCTACTATAGATCATTGTGAGTTGAGGGTGAAGCTAGATGAATTGGTTGATAAAGTATTTTTGAGACATAATGTTTACCCCCTAGGAAGGCCCAATGTTGTTATCCAAGAAGGTAGATGGGAGCTTGAGATTATGTGTGGACTATTGGAATTATAACCAGGTGACCGTAAAAATTATTTATCCACTACCAAGGATCAAAGACCTCTTTGATCAGTTGAGAGGGGTTTGACAGTTCTCAATGATTGAACTTAGATAAGGCTATCACCAGCTTCGAGTACATGATGAGGATATAACAAATACAACATTCTGATGTCGTTACAGTCACTATGGGTACATGATGATGTGAATTGGAATTAAGAACTCTATAGTAGTGTTCATTGGGCTCATGAATCAGATATTTGAGATGTTATTTTACCATTTTGGATGGTCTAAATTGATGAAATCATAGTTTACTGATTGACCAAGTAGGACCACATGAGACAATTGAGGATGGTCCTAGACACACACCAAGAGAGCCAGCTTTATGGGATGCTATCGAAGTGTCAGATATTATTTACAGAGGTCCACATCCAAGGAATCATCATCTCAGAGGCAAGATTGGTGGTGGACCCGGTGATGGTTGATTTATTTCTTTCTTGGGAGACACACAAGAGTGTTATTGATGTGGAGAGTTTCCTTGGGTTGGCAGGGTACTATCAGTTGTTTATACTTGATTTCAATTGAGAGGAAGCACCCTTGATAGCTTTAACCCAAAAGGATAATACATTTTTGGGTATATAATGGTTCCAACAATGATTTCAACAGATGAGGAATAGGTTAATGAGCACTCCCATCTTGTGATTTCTAGAGGAGGGTGTTGAGAATGTAGTGTTTCACGATGTATCTGAGACTAAAATTTTTTATGTTCTAATGCATAGGTAAGTAGTTATTTCTTATGGATCACATCAGTTGAGACCACATGAGAATTACATAATGCCCCGTTATATTGAGATTTCATTTGTAGTCTTCATATTGTATATGCGAAAACACTACCTAATGGGTGAGAAGTTTATCAACTACTCTGACCACAATATTCTCAAGTATATCTTTTATCTTAATTATTTTAACATGGGATAGAGGATATGGATTTATTTACTCCTAGACTATGAATTCAAGACTTTCTATACACCTGGGAAGTGTAATGTTGTCACATATGGACATAGTATGAGATCTTCTTTTTAGTTGTTAGATACGGTGTCAGAGTAGTTAGCTTCATTAGAGTTTTCCTATGTGGACAAGGATGGTGATTTATATCTACAGTTGATTAATGTTATGCCACTATATAGTGTTTTCGGAATGCTCAGCATGGAGACATTGACTATGGGACCTTACGTACTCAAATATCACCTAGAGATGTTTCTCTAGGATATTCTAAACTTGGTGATCACACTATACTTTTTAAAGGATGTACAATGGATCCAATGATGTGTCTAGAAGAGGTGATGTGGGAGTTCATACATCCCATTTCATAGTACATCTAGGTGTGGGAAAAATGTACAATGACATCTGATGTTGATTTTGTTTTCTAGGCATGATGAAGGGTGTTAGTCGAAGTAGATAACTTAAGAGGGGGGGGGGGTGAATTGAGTGTTTATAAATATTGTTGTTAAAAATATTTCTCTAAAATATCACCCTTATTAAAATAAAACCACAGTCTGTTTGTAGTAAATTTATAAATGTCTCGAATGTTCAATTAATTTCTAAAAAGATTGATTATTTCTCAGTTTTACCAATCTAAGGATTAGTTAAACTTTTGAAACTAATCTACTATTTCAAAATAGATATAAACACTTGCTAAACTAACTATCAATTTTTAGTTTATCTTAATGTGATGAATACATATCAGATTAAAACCCAAGACAAACAGTATAGTGGTTAAAACAAGAGGTTCAGTCTCAAGCTGAGACTTAGTCCCCTCCACTTGGTGATCACCTGCCACCAAGTAGTTTATATTAATAATCTTTTTATCCACACCCTAGATCGGGGTTCACAATAGCACATAGGGCTTTCCAGGTCACACTTGACCTATACGATTGTTATTCATGGGAAAACTATCAAAAAGATCACACATAATATCTTCCACAGTTATACATGGGATAAAAGAGTAGAAATGGATTGAGTGTGAGGATATTTTAGTATAATTTTGTTATTCTCATGAGACAGTGTGTGAGACGAATAGATACACAAACTGATCAAATAGTAAACACAAGATCAAAATAGATTTATAAAAGAAGAATATAGTTTATAAATCTTTGTGTGTTGTGCAGAAAAGCTCTGGACTCAATGGATGTAGAGAAAATTATATTCGAGTCCTCTTCTGGAAGTTGGCTCCAAAAAAGAGTATCGTAGTCTCTGTATTCTAGCTTCTCGGTGTGTAAAGGTTCAACTCATCGTTGTCAGGATTTTCAGCGAGCTTCAGCAGGATGCAACTTTTAATATTAAACTTATTGTATACCCAATCTTCAAGTTCTTCTATTTTCAATATCTTGCATATTCTCACTTACAACCTTTTTGTTTTTCTAGCGGGTTCAGATTCTCTCTTTTTAAGAAGATCATGTGATCCATTTATACTTTAAGGTCAAGTAGGTATGAATATCTCCCCACCAGAAATCACCTCATACTATCTATAGATAGTCTTCAAAACAACATTAAATATTTTCAGAAACATTAATTTGTCTAAATATGGCCATTAGAAATAAATATGAATTAATAAATTTGAAATAGTTATTTATGACTATCGCTGAGTAATATGTATTAGTCTATCATTATCAGTCTTTTAACATCTTTTTGTCATCATTGGTGTGTCATCTTTGGTGTATCAACTTCGGTGTGTCATCTATGTTGTGTCATCATTAGTGTGACATCTTCAGTGTGTCATCTTCGTTGTGTCATCATCGGTGTTTCATCTTTGGTGTGTCATATTCAGTGTGTCATCTTCGGTGTGTCATCTTCAGTGTGTCATCTTCGGTGTGTCATCTTCAGTGTGTCTTCTTCAGTGGGTCATCTTCAGTGTGTCATCTTTGGTGCGTCATATTCGTTGTGTCATGGTGTTTCATCTTCATGGTGTCATCTTAGGTGTGTCATCTTAGGTGTGTCATCTTCGGTGTTTCATCCTCGGTGTGTCATCTTCGATGTGTCATCTTCTGTGTGTCAAACATCGGTGTGTCGAACATCGGTGCCATTGACTCTAAAATGATTAGGTAGTGTCTGTAGGAAATAATTGACTTATTGAAGTTTGTAGTTCTGTATGAAATAATTTATTTACCTATAGATATTAAAAGTCATGAAATATTAGTATTTTTAGGTTGACATATATTTGAGATATTGAAAACTACTATAGCATAGATGGTCCAACAATATCCCCCTTTTGGATAATCATAAACTATGGCCTACATGTAAATATAAGGAATAATAATAACAGGAAATAGAATAATCTTCTCTAAATTTTATTATTCAATATAAATAAATCCTTCCCTAGTATGAGTTTTTAAAACAAATCTCCCCCTCAATAAATGTATTATGTTGAGTATATTCATGTTTCCTATGCTATAACATCTCCCCCTTAGATTAACAATGTATGCCTCTTATTTTCCTACCCATTTTGGGATTAGAAAAAAAAAGAAAAGGAGAAGGAATGAATATAAATAGAATAAAATAACAAAAAGTCATAGAGAAGATAAAAAAGAGTTCTATTAAGAAGAAAAAGAGTACAGTAAATAAAAATAAGACCAATCCCAATCCAAGATATAATCCATCCCTAAGGTTTTGGATTCTGAGGGGATTTTCCTTTATCTGAAGAATCCAGAGTAGGATGAGAAGGTTTGGGAGTGGTAGAGGGAAGAGGTAGTCTAAAGATAACACCCGACAGGGAAACACCTGTAGGGACATTGGCTGCAAGACTAGGCCTTTTCTATGACAACACGCGACTGGGAAATTGCTCTATAATGACCACTGGAATCTGAGAAAGATCTTGAGATATAGTCATTGGAGCAGGAGGCTGAGAGGGAGCACCAATAGAAGTAGCATTAGGGACCACAATTTGTTCATCCTGAACTTGCAGATATTGCTTAAGGAGTTTGATGAAATCATTAATGATTTCACCACCATATTGCATAGATTTCTCGAAGTCATATTTATTCTCCATGAATTTATTCAGCATAGGGGTAATCTTCTTTAATTTAGAAACATTTTTCTTGAATGCTTCTATGACTGGAGTTGTTATGAGATTTTCAACTAGAAACGTGAAGCTATTTATCAGATCATGCTTTGTATAAATATTAGTAAAGTACTTATCTAATTTCTATCTAATATATTTTTGAGTAGTATAGGTTTCATTTGTGCACTTCCTGACCATAATGTACACAATGTCTATATTTCTATGTACCTTTTCAAGAGTTTCTTTGTCTAAAAAAGGCTGAATTTTTTGGAGTTCCTCTCTCATCACATCCTTAAGAGATTCCAATTCAGCAACAACATAGTTCCCACTCCTTGGGATGGAAGGGATAGTAATCATTTTTCCAAGCTCCTCTTTCAATTTCTTCATATCTACACTTAGTAGATGAGTCACCTAGTTCTTAAGAACTTCCAGTACACAAATAAAGGCGGTCTAGAAATCAGAGGTTAGAGAATTTAACTCATTTATCATCTTTCTTACTTATTTTCTCAGAAAGTTATTATTTCAAATGATGGTTTCTTCTATAGTAATTAGATTTTGCCGAATCTCCTGGATCACCATCCTTTCAATCTTTGCTACATCAGCATCTGAGATACCTATCGATGTGGCGGCTTCACTTATAGATCCAAATGAGGCCTTCACTGACTCACGTATATTATTTTTTAAATGCTTCAAATCAGCCATAGTGACATAGTAACTAGGCACTCTCTATGTTATTAGCTCTACTGTTGGAGATGCAATTGGTGGAACATGTTCTGCTTCAGCTTAGGCTTGTGAAAGAGGAGGAGGAGGCACCCTCTCTTCATCTGAGTCATATTCCAACACCAAAAATGTATCATGGATCATTATTCCATTCTCTATTATAGGTCTAGTCTCTTGGTTCAATAGTTTCAATCCTAATCCTTATTCGTTGAGGCTCAGAAAAAACTTCAACTTCATCTGCTTCTTCATCCTGTCCTCTAGCCATAATGACATTTTTGGGTACTGGTATCTATTGGGATTAAGGTTCTTCATGTGCTACACCCACTTTAACTCCTCTAGAAACTCCATAAAATTGAGGCACTTGATTCTCGACTTCTTCCACATGGACATATCTATAAGTTCATTTAATTGCTGAATGATTTCTTATTTTCAGCATTATTATGGGGTGATCAGTCTTCATGACCAACATCTCTATGATCAACATATTCCTATTCAATAGGCTTAACACCATTACTAGCTCCGTGTATAGATTCCTCACTGGATCTGTCAAATACTTGTTGTCCCACTTTTAAAAAATCACTTACATGCTCTTCATTTCCTCCTTTATCCTCATCACTATCATCATCATCAGAATACTCATCTGATTTACTTACATAACCTTTAACTCTAGTAACCTCGGTCTCTTCTTCATCCTCATCTCCTAACAAGGATTCTCTTGAGGGTAAGTCTAAAGGTGGACTAATATGTCTATAAGACATGTCCTTGGGACTTTCAGAAATATCAGGATCACTCCGGTCATCAAAAGGAGATCCTTCTCCACTTGGAACTTCAGTTTCAACGTCCTCATCAGAATAATCAAGTTCTTCTCCTGGTTTGATACCTTGATCAACTTGATCCTTTAGTCTGGTAGGATGGTCAACTATATAGAAATCCTCATACAACCTTTCCTCATCACCTTCTCAACATTTCTTCCATGGATTCCAGATGATCTTAACTCTTCTATAAATATCCTTTTGAAAGATGAAACCACTGCATGCACTTATCACTTCATCTCCATCTTCCAAACAACCTCTCCTTTTTAACATGGAAGAGATCATACTCAGATTGTACAAACATGTATCTTTCTTGGATGGATTTCTCAAATCATAGACATGAACCATTAGATACCTACTCATGTTCTCCTTTATCCCATGTTTCAACAGATAGATCAAGAATACATCCTGATACTTCATAGAAAATAAATCTCCCTTCCTTGGGCATATTTGATGTTGTATAAACTTAAAAAGAAACCATACAACTCCTTCAAACTCACTTGAAATATTCCTCCTAGATTCTTCATTTCCAGTCAACTCCTTCAAAGAATCTTCATAAGAGAATAAATCAGAGGAAGGTGGAATATTACATAGATAATCAGCATAGACACCTTCATGAGGCATCTCCATGCACTCAGAACATTCCTTAGATGAAAAATCTATTTCCTTTCCCTTTACCATTGACATCATCAAAGCTTCCTCAGCTTCATCCAGGGATATCATCAAATGTTGATAAAATTCATGTACTAGTTGTGGATAATAATTCCGTTCATTATTAGAAAACCAACTTAGCCATCATTTTGATTCTAGCACTCTTAATAAAAAAGACTTGCTTGATCGAAGCCACTCAGCAGATACTTCTTTTTCAGCCGTAACCACTCAGCTTTCCAAGATCGGTTTTTTAGTCCCACTAGACTCACCTTTCTGACACTTAGCAGATGGATATTTTCTTGGCTCTTCCATAGTGTGCTTGGACCTTTCCTTTTCAAGGTTTCAGATTCCAAGGGAGTTGAGAGGTCGCAGGTTGAATGATAGAGTGAGAAAGGGTAGAAGGATTTATGGAAGTGGGAAGGTGAAAGGTCAGGAGGATCAGACTTAGTATATCATTTAGGGATTGTAAATCTTAAATAATAAAATTTAAATTTGGAAAAAAGAATACCAAAATAGTGTCATTTTATTTAAAATAGATAGAATTACAAAATAAACCTTAAATATATTAGTGTTTTTGAATCGGTTTTACACGATAGGTTTAAAAAGATCGATTTCATAAGATCGGTTTCAAGGATCAGTTTGAAAAGATCGATTTCAGGGATCAGTTTGACAAGATCGGTTTCATGTATCAGTTTCACAAGATCAATTTCAAGGATCAGTTTCACATGATCGGTTTCAAGGATCAGTTTCACAAGATCAGTTTCAAGAATTGGTTTCATAAGATCGGTTTCAAGGATCGGTTTCAAAAAATCAGTTCAAGGATCAGTTTCAAGGACTTTAGAGATTTATCCTTCCTATTTCATGTATGATATAGTTAATTCTCTTAGAGTTTAGAGTTTTAGAGAATATATAAGCAAGATGATGCTCAGTCCCAATAAACTCAATATTTATATCACCTTTTTGATAATGATCTCTCAATAAGTTATGTCTAACATCAATATGATTTGTTCTAGAATGAGAAATTGGATTCTTAGAAAATTTAATAGCAATTGTGTTATCATAGTATATGAGGATATGTCTAATTTAAAATCCATAGTCTAATAAGGTGTGTTTCATCCAAAAAAAATTTTCACAACAACTTCCAGCAGCAATGTATTCTGCTTCAGCAGTTGATAAGGAAAATGGGTTTTTCTTTTTACTACACCATGATATTGGAGACATTCCCAAAAAGTGATATGTTCTAGAGGTACTCTTTATTTCAAAAATATATCCACCAAAGTCTTCATCTGAATATCTAACTAAATAAAAAGGTTGTCCTTTAGGATATTACAATTCTAAATTAGTTGTATACTTGAGGTGTTTTAAATTTTTTTAACAACATTTAACTGTGACTCTTTTGGGTTTTCTTGAAATATCACACACATACACCCACGGAACATAATATCTGGAATACTAGCGGTTATGTATAGGAAACTCCCAATCATTCCTATGTAAGAAGTTTGATCAACTGATTTTCCATTATCATCAAGACCCAACTTACATGTCGAACTCATAGGAGTTTCACTACTCTTAATACTATCAAAGCCATATCTTTTCAAAAGATATTTTGAGTACTAAGTTTGATTTAAAATAATACCTTCTTTATTTTGAAATATTTTAAATCCAAGAAAATATTTATGTTCACCCAATAAACTCTTTTAAAATTCCATTTGCATTATTTTTGAAAAATCAATACATAATGAATTTTTTGTAGATCCAAAGATAATATCATCTACATATATTTGGGATATTAAAAAATCTTTTGAAATTATTTTTATAAATAATGTAGGATCTACATGTCCTTTTGTAAAGCCTTTAGAAATAAGAAAATTAACCCACCTTTCATACCAAGATCTTGGAGCTTATACCAAACCATATAAAGCTTTAGATAATTTGAAGACGTGATTTTGAATATGTGGATTTGTAAAACCTGGGGGTTGTTCAGAAAAAAAATCCTCAACTATATAACTATTTAAGAATATACTTTTGACATCCATTTAATAATGTTTAAGATCCAAGTGTGTTGTTTAGGAAAGTAAGATCCTAATTGCTTCAAGTATAACTAGTAGTTCTAAGGTTTCTTCATAATCAATTCCCTCTTCTGGATTATATCCTTGTGCAACTAGACTAGCTTTATTTTTGGCTATATTTCCAGCTTCATCTACTTTATTTCTAAAAACCCATTTGATTCCTATGTTCAATTTATCCATCATTCTATATATAGGTTTCCAAACATTATTTCATTCAAAATGATTAAGTTCTTCTTGCCTGGACATTACCCAAAATTCATCTATTATTGAATCATTGATATTTTTAGGTTCAATCTAAGACAAGAAGGCTTGATGTTCAACCTGATTTCTCAAAAAATCTCTCGCTTGTGTCCCTCCATCCAAATCTCCATCAAAAGCATCTAGGGAATGATTATTAAGGGTCTTAGTTGGTCTAGATAATGTAGGACTTGATATTTAAAGTTGGTAAGGTTGATATAGTTCACTATAGTTTGGATCTGGAGAATTTCCGTAACTGGATGTTTTCACAGATTCCTCTATATGATGATTTGAGGTCTTATCATTAATGTCCCGATTGGACATATCATCTTCAATATTTTCTAGTGAGGTATTGATCTCATGTGGATCTTCTTCATCAAACTTGATATCTACACATTTGGTTTTATTATTAAAGACTCTATAGGCTTTTCTTGATGTAGAATATCCCAAAAATATTCCTTCATCACTTTTGGTGGAAAATTTAACTAAATTATCTTTAGTGTTCAAAATATAAACACTACATCAAAACACTTTAAAATATCCTACTTTGGGTTTCATATTATTCTAAAACTCATATGGAGTGTTATTAAGGATGGGTATGATTAACACTCTTTTTATTATGTAAAAAGTTGTATTAACAGCTTCAGCGGAGAAATAAGTAGGTAGGTCATATTCAGTAAGCGTAGTTCGGGCGATTTCGTGTAGAGTTATATTTCTTCTTTCTACCACACTATTCTGTTGAGGGGTCTTAGGTATAGAGAAATTATGATTATAGCCATTTAGTGAGAAAAAAGTTTCAAAATCCTGATTCTCAAACTCACGACCATGATCACTTCTTAAGTATTTATTCTTAAGTCCACTAAGATTTTCTATAGTCCTAGCATACATGGTAAAGTGTGAACAAGCTTCACTTTTGTGAGCTAGGAAAAATGTCCAGGTGTACCTAGAGAAATCATCTATAAGAACATAAACATAGTGCTTCTCGTTGAGACACGAAACTCTTGATGTTCCAAACAAGTCCATGTGAACCAATTCAAGAGGTTGAGAAGTAGTTACTTGTTTCTTTGGTTTGAGATAGATTTTAAGTTTCTTTCCTTTTTGACAAGGATAACATATTTTATTGTTTAAAAACCATAATTTGGGTACGTCTTTAACTAAACCTTTTCTAGTTAACATCCTAAGAGAGTGTATGTCATAATTTCCCAGTCTTCTTTACCAGATCCAAGACTCTTTGTGAAAGGAATTTAGTCAAGAGACATTCTATGAGGCTAGTGTGTCTAGATTTATAGCATATACATTATCATTTCTAAAAGCAGTAAATACAAAGTTATTCATGGAATCAAAAACATGGAATGAATCATTTTTGAATTTAACATTAAATCCATCATCACATAATTGAGAAATAACGAGTAGGTTAAACTTTAATCCATCAATGTACAATACATTAGAAATTGAAATAGAGTTAGGGTTAGCAATCTGGCCTATGTTTCCTTTTCCATTATCAACAAATGTGACATGCCCTCCATCAATCTTGATAGGACATTTAAATCTTTAAAAATCCCCTATCATATGTCTCGACCACCCACTATCCATGTACCATTGTTTTTGGTAGGAGTGCTTTAGGCAGTTTACCAACAAAACAGTTAATCCATGAAACGACTTGGTTTCCAATATTTTTCTGGGTCCACATACATTAGTGATATAAGATTTAGGAACCCAAAACTGTCTTATGGGTTTCCTATATGTAGAATATAACGTTTTTGAAAAGTAAACTTTGTTTGGTCCTGAAGAATTAGATGCAGTAAAAGAATTCTTGGAACTGTAACTTGCTGTAAAATTTTGGGTTTTGAAAAAGGTAGCAAATTTTCCAAATCTGGTTACAAAATGTGATTTGGATAAATTCATTTGACCTGGTTGATATCCTATTTCTAAAGTATACTTAGGAGCTATTTTTTTACCAAGAATTTGAGTAAGAGTATTTTTTTCCCATTGGTGAATTTTTCCATGTATTTTTTCAATTCCTTATTAGACATTTTTAACTCATTGTTTTCCTTGAGTAGTTGAGATTTTTTTTTCAGTTGTAAGTTTGGAGTTAACAGTCATGTAAGAGCAGGTTGTTTATTCAAATATTTATAATTATCTTTCAACTCATTACATGTTTCTTCTAGAATATCGCAAAATTGAAATAATTCATTATTTTTCATATTCTAAGATTCACTTTAAGAATAATAAGAATTATGAACAGGAGAGTCTAAGGTTACCTTAGTTGGGTTTTTCATAAAACACATATTAGCCATATCATCTTTCTCATTTTGAGAAGAGGCAGATTCACTTGAGCTATCCTCGAAGGCACTCTAGGTGTCCTTCATTACTTTTTTATACCTTCTATCCTTCTATCCGGAATGGTCTGAAGGCCTTCATTTTTATTGATTTTTTGATAACCCCCCTTTCAATACATGTGGGGGAACCCTTATACCTTCTATCCTTATTTTCAATCTTTTATTGTATTTCATCTTTGTATAGTCTTCCATGACATGTCCTTTCTTTTTACATCCATAGTATATTCTCTCTTCTGATTTATCATTTCTCTTCCAATACTTTTTCCAACTTCTGTTGTTATCAAACTTTCCTTTGTAATTGGGTTTTTTCTGAAAAACATCATTTTCCTACAAAATTTATTATATATTCTAGCCAATTGGGCAATTTATTCATCACTATCTGAAGCTACTTCATCAGATCTTGAGCATTCAATAGTAGCTTGAACTTTCTCCTTCTCTTTGCTTTTAGAAGCAGTTGTCTTGAAAGCTACAGACTTTCATTTTGGTTCATCTTCTTCTTGATTTATTTTCAATTCCTCTTCATAAATCATTAATTTTCTAATCAATTCATTCACTGTATTCTTATAAATATCGCATGATCCCCTGATTGATACAGACATTCCATGCCATATTTCTGGTAACCATTGCAGAATCTGCATAATCTTCTCTTTGGATGTTACATATCTTCCTAAAAAAATCATGGTATTCATAATTTCATTGAATCTAAGATACATATCAGAAATAGACTCATCAGGATTCATTCTAAAGTTTTCATATTTAATAGTATAAGAATTTAATCTTATTTATTTAACATTGGATGTTCCCTCATGAGAAACAGATAGAGTGTCCCAAATCTCATGTGCAGTTTTACAAGAAGAGATACTGTTAAATTCTTCATCTCTTAGTTCATATTATAGAGCATTCGTTGCTTTAAAATTATTGTTATAATTGGTCTTGGTAGGTTCGTCCCAAGTGTTTCTTGTAGTTTTAGGAACATTATATTTACTTTTAATAGCAGTCCATATTTCAAATCCCATGCTTTCTAGATGTAATTTCATCTAAAGCTTCCACTGAGCATAATTTGTCCCATTATAGAATGGTGGTCTATTGGTAGCAGCCCCTTATGATATATTATCCTTGATATAGATTGTAAAATAATTTCAAATAGATAAAAATTTAGGAATAACAGAAATTTTGAGATCTTTGAAAAACAAATATAATCACAGTTGACAAGATTTGAAAATAAAAAATAACTTTTAAATCCTTTTGATACCGAATGTTAGTCAGATTAGATCACTCAAGAGGGGGTTGAATTTTGTGTCTATGAAAATTTCTGTAAAAAATTGGTTCTTTATTATAACACACCCTATTAAAATAAAATCAAATTCATTGTTGTAGTGAATTTATAAATGTTTTGAATGTTCAATTAATTTCTCAAAATATTTATTAGTTCTCAGCTTTACCAATCTAATGATTAGTCAAAATTTTGAATCTAATATACTGATTCAAAATAGATATAAACACTAGCTAAACTAACTATCAATGTTCAGTTTATCTTAATGTGAAAAATACATATCAGATTAAAACAGAAGACAAATAAATCAGCAGTTAAAATAAGATGTTTAGCCTCAAGTTGAGACTTATTCCTCTCCACTTGGTGATCAACCGCCACCAAGCAGTTTATATTAATACAATTTTGATCCTCACCCTGGATCGAGGTTCACAATAGCACACAGGGCTATCTAGGTCACACTTGACCTCTACCATAGTTATTCATGGGAATACTATCAAACAGATCACACAAGATCTTTTCCACAGTTCTACATGGGATACAAGAGTAGAAAGGGATTGAGTGTGAGGATATTTTAGTATCATTTAGTTATGCATAGGAGACAGTGTGTGTGACACAAACAAATATTCACACTGCTCAAATAGTAAACAGAAGATCATAATAGAGTTGTAAAAGAATAATATAGTTTATAAATCATTGTGTGTCATGCAGTATATCTCTGAACTCAGTGGATGTAGGTAAAATGATATTCGAGTCCTCTTCTGGAAGTTGGCTCTAGAACAGAGTATCTCAGTCTATGTAATTTAGCTTCCATGTGTGTAAAGGTTCTGCTCTTCGATTTCAGGATGTTCATTGAACTTCATCAGGATGTAGCTTGTAATATTAAACTTCTTCTACACTCAACCTTTGATTTCTTCTATTTATAATATCTTTCATATTCGCACAACCAGCCTTTTTGTTTTTCTAGTGGGTTCAGAGTGACTCTTTTTAGGTTGATCTTGTAAACCTTTTATACTTCAAGGTCCAGTAGTCTTGAAGATCTCCCCACATGCATGTACCTTATACTATCTATGGATAGCCCTATAAACAACATTAAATAATATAAGAAACATTAATTTTTCTAAATATTACTGTTAGAAATAAATTTGAATTAATAAATTTGAAACAATTATTTAGGACTATTATTGAGTCATAAGTATCAGTCTGTCATCATCGGTCTGTTAACATCGGTGTGTCATCATTGGTGTGTCATATTTGGTGTGTCAACTTCGATGTGTCATATTTGGTGTGTCATCTTCGGTGTGTCATGTTCGGTGTGTCGTCTTCGGTGTGTCATCTTCGGTGTGTCGACCATCGATGTGTCGAGCATCGCTGCCAGTGACTCTAAAAAGGTTATAAAGTGTATGTCTTACACATAACATTACTAGATTATGTGACATCCAAAAATACACTAAAAAATACACCTGTAATCACATTGATTCATATATATATATAGTGTATTGACTTTTTGAAGTATATAGTTATGCATGAAAAAATTGATTTACTTAAAGATATTAAATGGCATGAAATAGTAGTATATATAGGTTGACATATATTTATGATTATGAAAAATACTATAGAATAGATGGTCCAACAATGGGAATTTTTAAAATTTTCTCTCGATGCTTAACTTTTTAGCAAGTGAAGGTTGAGAAACAGGTTCTAGTGGGTTTAACTCAACCCATTTATGTTCTAAAGCGGAACTGAGATGGGATATCCATGGAATTATTGACATAGTTACCATGTATGTCTAAGAGACATGATTCCAACTATGTAATTTTAGACCGACTCACCAAGTCAAACTACTTCCTATATATTTTAGAGAAGATCTCAATAGAGTTATTGGGGGAGTTCTACTTGGAAGAGATAGTCTTAATTCATTTATTTAACTCGATAATTGTTTTAGATTTTGTTTCTTGCATCTTGTTTCCATTAGGTATGGGATTATAGGAGGAATTTGGGTCTTAGTTACACTTGAGAAAAACATTTCACCTCAATAATGACGAACAATCTGAGCAGATCATTAAAGTATTGGAGGATGTTTTTTTAGATTATAGGTTAGACATTGGCTATTGTTCACAGGATCATATACCCTTGGAGTTGTTTTTTATATAAAAAACTACCATCCTAGCACTGTTATGGAACTATTCAGGGCATTTTATGGGAGACCCTATATGTGAACAATTCCTTTCACTGGTCCAGGTGAGTTAGCACACATGGGCTGAGAGTTGGTATGAGCTACTATAGAGAAGGTGAAGATCATCCAGGTGCATATGGGAATTGAAAAAATCCATCAGATTCCTTATGTGAACTGAAGATGGAGGAATCTTGTAGAGATCCAAAGCTTGACGTACATGCACATTACATTACTTTTGTGGAATACTTAGTACATAACAAAAACACACACACAAGGATCGTAATAGTTTAGTGTCTTTGGAAACTCGGAATATAATCTTCTAATCGTGCTGAAAGATCTTCAACATCTCCCATAAAGATCTCTCTTTTTTTACCTAAAACCTTTATTTATATCCTGGGGAAAAGAAAACATAAAAGGGTGAGCTCAAATGCTCAGTAAAGGTAAAACAAAGAAATATCGATCACAACATTTTCATAAGAACATAACATTTTTGAAATCTTAACCTACAAAAGAGAGCATAATTTCATAACATGGGATAAATCATAGTAGTGAAATGAAACCACAATAATCAAAACTTAAAACATGAAACTTTGTGGCATACACACATAATCATAGAGAATCATATCTTATTTGTCAGGACTCATTGCCAAGACTATCTTGGTGGACAAAGTCCATTTATGAACCGAGTCACCCTCGTTTCAGTCCTGTTTCACTGAACCGGTATAACCTACCGTTCCATCCATGTCTATCTCATGAGATATAAAATCTTTACTCAATGCATTGGAGGGAGATATAGGTCCCATCCATCTCATAATGATACCATTCTTATGTGTGCCACAAAATCATAAATCATACATCATTGCATAACCCATGTAGTAAAAATGGGATTCTTAAAAAACATGACATCATAAAACAATTCATATAAGATAAATATATTTCCATCACAACATAATCAAATCCATGTAATAATAGGGATAGAAACAGAACCCTATATTATCTTATATGGAAAAAATAATGATAAAACACTTGAACTCTATTTTTGAGGAAAATATCCTTTCTACTTCAAAAACATTTTTCCTTTCATAACATGTCATACAATTTAAAACCAAAATAAGTTGATTAAAAATAAACTTGGAAACTTGTAAAGGAAGATTCTTGGAAATATTGTTTTAAAAATCCATTCATGCCGTATAAGTTAAAAAAAAACATTCTTCGTACTTTTGTCGGAAAAGTCAAAAAGTACCTCGTATGAAAAACGACAAAAGATTCCTTTCATATCCTTTACTAAAAACTCACCAAAGGGTAAAATAGGTTTTAAAAAATTGTAGGTGGATGGAAATAAGATTACATATTGAGGAAACATGGATGTGGATGACAAAATACACCCCAGTAAAGCCAAAGTATAAACAATCTCGGATAAAAATGAGATTGTGATATTTCCCTTACCTTTGGTCCGATATGCTTTGTACGTGTCCGAACCTCCTGTATAATGATTTAAATAATGTTATTTAATAATTATAGAATCATACGTATTTTTTTGATATCATATATGGTCATATTCGTAGCTTATTATTAGTAATATTTCATTACTACTTGTTATCCAGGTGTTTATTACTTTTTGTTCTTATGCGTGTTTTGTCGAATAAATTCTTATTATTCTCTTTAGGTTATAGATACCTCATTTCCAGAATGGAATTAGTGTAATATATATCATATTCATTCATTCAATTCATTTATATAATCATTATGAAATGAAGATCATGTAGAACGAGTCGCATCACATCGTGGAGACAGTATTCCGTACGTACGCACGAGTGATGATATCGTTCCTATGATCGTGGAATTGTATTGGAGTGTATGTATACTATTTCATAATAAATATCACTTTATAATAGTCATATATAGTCATTATTTACACCATTATACCCATCCAAGTAAGGTGGTGGTGGAAAATTGATTACACCACGGCGTGGAGACGGTATTCCGTACGTACGCACGCGCGGTGATTTCTTTTTTAGTAGGATGGATAGATGGTGAAATAGGGCTGTTTCATAATTATAATAACATATCAGTATATGAGTGATACTTATGTTATTACTTAATAATGAAACAACTAAAGAAGAATATGTGGAAGAAGAAATAAATATGAAAGAATCGGTAACAGACATTACCTCTTCTTTGAAGTGCTTCTTTGAGACCTCCTTTTAGGGCACTAAAAAAGGTCTTTGAAGAAGACCAGAACCCCTAGGATGTTTATAGGGAAGTGGAGAGAATAAATTTTCAGGGGTTGGCTGAGCATGAAGGCTCAAAGTCGTGTGAGGAAGAGGGGGAGGAGGTGCCCTTTTATAAGGGAGGAGAGGGGAGCCTTTGGAATAACTAAAAATATTATTTTATTATAAAGTCAAGTTCGATTTTAAATAGCTCCAAATTGAGTTATTTCGAAGATAAGGTGTGGATGGGTCTAAATCCTCTCATCCAATATAATTTAGACAAGTTTAGGTCACTATATTAACCTTATCTTTTAGTTTTAACTCTTAGTTAATTAGATTGACATTTACCATGTCACTTTGTATTTTTATATTATATAGTTAATAAACATACCATATACATCTAAGAGACCCCCCAAGTTGTGTTTTATTAATATATATAAACATATCTAAGTCATTTGGCCGAACATTAGATTTTTAGGAATAAAATAACAATTAATAATATAATATTTTTTTTAAAAACTATTTTATGTCAATTTTGACACTATTCAATAGTTGATTTTTTTGAAACTCATAACAGAATGATTACTTCGAAAAAAGTTAATTAAATTAATCCTAACATGTCATATTAACCTATAAAATTATTTTAATTCATACAAAATCTCCAATTATATTTATTTGGGTATTTATAACATCAATTATGTCAATATTTCATTAATAAGATAATTACTACATCATCGTTGTGTCATAAATAAATTAAATTATTTAATGTCTAAAAATTACAAATAAAATACCATTATGTAGGAAATCCTTTTATCTTTCTAATTAATATTTATAGTCGAATTTATCTTATGTATAACCCCATATTAAAAATTATTTACTTATTAAACATTGATTTTCACTATTTTAACCCTTCTTTAAATAAATTAATAATAAATGTCCTAATCTAATCCAAGTGGGCCTAAATGGTCATATTTTATTCCCAAGGTTGTTTCTGTTCGAATGACACTTGTCCAATAGAATTAGAACATGTGTTAGTGTAATAATAATATAATTTTTAACCTTAATTACCCTATTTACTTTTAACAGTGATAAAAAAAGTAAAAAGTTACTATTCACCAAAAAAATATTTTCATCTCATTGAACCAAATTTTACTTACTGACATCAACCGTGTCTCTCGGATATTTTAAATTCCACTCACAGAAGCGATAAAATTAAGTTTTATGAAAAATTCAGTTTTTTTAACTACGACTTAGTGGTTTCACTATTCATCAAAAAATGAAAGTTTCCAGAAAAATACAAAAAATTAGATCTAAGCTATATTTGATATTATGAATTCAAAAATTATGTCTATTTTATCAAATTCAAAACATATCAGTTGCATTAATTAATTTAAAAAGTAATTCTCGTCGTCAAAACAAATTGCGTGTTCTTAAGAGATAATAACTATGAAAAGATTGACACTTGTTTATGACTGGTTTAAATGTGAAATTGCATCCAACGACCAACATTGTATTAAATTGTAAAAATATATTCTAAATATACTTTAAAACCACTCAAATTAAGAATTTATCAATATTAATTATTTCGATTAAAAAAGTCGTTTTAATTATAATTTAGTAATTTTAACTATTCATCAGAATATGAAAGTTATCCGAAAAGTATCAAAATTTCACCCTAAGCTAATTTCGATATTCCGAATCCAAGAATTAAGACCATTTTGAAGAATAAAATTTACAAAATTTCAAAAAGTGGTTATTACTATTCATAACGGCTAGTTTTAATAATATTTTATTAGCATATTGTCGTTTAGTGAAACTCGGTATTGCGTACTACACATGCTATCGAGGAAGGTCGTGATTTCATGTAATGCAAGGAAAGTCAAGGATGCGTGTTGAGCAAGCTCTTTTTGGTGTAGCATACAACAAAAGACATTAATGAAATTAAAAAGAATATTTTTCATAAAATCTCGGGTTGTTACATTCTACCCCCCTTAAAATGAATTTCGCCCTCGAAATTCGTCGGGGTTATAAATGGTTTACTATTTGAATGTTTCTTTAGTTGAAACCCACATTTTAAAAAGGAATACCAAAACCAATATTTACAAACAATAGTATGAAATGTAACGGTTACCCAAATAAACTAATCACTGGGTTTCCACATAGGTGAAAATATGGATATGGAAGAGAAATCTAACCATCATGTTTTGATGGAGAGTGGTAGAGAACATGACTATGGAAAATCCAGAAATCACAAAGCCATAAATTTGTGATGATCTAAGGTACCATCTGATTCATCAGATATAAGAGCACTAGGACAACATTTTAGGTTTTCAAGATCATTTCCCTAAAGTTTATGAAATTGGAATTAGAATAAATACTTTCGTGATTTTGGTATAGTCTCACCGTTTGTCGTTCTTTGGACAATTTACACTTCATCTCTCAAAGAAATGAAGTTGAATTTATCATTCGTGATGTGTTAGCAGATCATGTGATAGAATGATGGGTCATTCCATCTGTCTCAAACAGAAGGTTAGAAAATTTATCAAAAAATATATAAGTCCATCTATAGTGATATTAATCATATATGGTTCCTAAAATGAACTTATAATTCATATATCATACCGCTTAATAAAATAAAACTAGTTTCTACTAACCAGAGACTTCCTGTAGTCCAGTGGTAGGCGATAAAGGCCAGTCGCACTTTGGTTGTGGGTTCGATTCCTACGACCTTGTCCGACGCAATGGTATGTTTCCCGTCCTGCAGGTTGTCCTTTTTATAAATCTATATTATTATAACATCCCATCAATAATGTCGAAAAAAACTTCTATCCTTAAACAATACTAACTTATGTCCAACATAATCCATTCTAGTCTTTAGGCTTATCCATAATACTGCAGTCCATTCTCATAATATAGTGAAAATGATTGCCAGAGATTTAATACCATCGTTGATCCCCATATATCATAAGATATGTCTTTTTGGTCACATTCCAATCATTCAAAGGCCTTAATCATGTATTCTCTTGAATACCCATTGAACCTTAGTGAAAACATGAATGTAGTTAAAAGTTAACACTTTACACATACCAAAATCCTCAAAATTCAATATACTCAAACCATGATATCACATAGTCCTTGTATCAATCATGAGCTCATGAATACTATCAAACATATTAGATTCTCTTTATCCCTTCATTATGTGCATATCATCTGCTTTCCAAAAATATTTCAATCACTTTTCATGGTTACCGATGCCATAAAATTATTGAAAACCACAATAGACCAAAACATAAATATTCCAATATTCCACGCTACTATATACAACATTATTCTGGAATCCCATTACATAAACACTTAATCATTCCACCACATCGTTTTCATATTCAACATCGCCAATGGTGATCGCATGTGACTTCCCTTTGTCCATTGCCTTAAGTGGTTGCTCACGTCGATCATCACAAACCCTTGTATTAGGGCATTTATTAGCATAATGCCCCATTTCCTTACACTTGAATCATTGAAGTGTTGTTGGTGCGTTCTCTGCAGTCTTTTCTTTATTCACATCATTAGAAACCATTTTTCCATTACTTCGACACTCATCTTCTCGATGGCCTTCTTTTCCACACTTAAAACATTTTCTGGTCCCTTTAAGACAATCTCCACCATGCTTCTTTCCACACTTTGAGAATATGGAAACATTCAACTTCTTTTCACCATTATTCTGAGATTTCTCCTTGAACTCCATCTTTCGTTTCTTGTAAAAACTATGAGATGGATAAGTAACACCAACTTCCAATTCTACCTTGATAGCACAACGCACAATTTCTTCATTGCTACTGAAGTCTCTTATAGCTAATGCCCTTCGAAGATTTGGTTTTAAGCCACTGAAGAATCGATCAACTTTACTTTCAGGTTGGATGATAAATCCAGATGCATACCTTGCAAGCCTTGTAAAATTCGCTTCGTATATACCAACAGATTCATCATCCTTTTTCTTTAGTTCAAGAAACTCCTTCTCCATCATTGTTCGAAGAATACGAGGGAAGTAATTATTGAAAAATAAGTTCTGGAACACGTCCCATTCCATGTAATCAATTTCATCTCTTTGCCTCGTATTCTTGATAAGATTCCACCATTGATCAGCTTCAACTTCCAAACGATATACTGCTAAGATGACTTTATCATGTTCAGAACATTGAAGAACTGAAAATATCTTTTCAGTAGTACTGATCCATTATTCAGCAACAAGTGGATTAGAAGACCCACTGAAAGAAGGTGGACGTTTCCTCATGAAGGACTCAATAGAATGTTGTTCCCTTCTCTGCTCATTTGGAAGTCCAGAATGATTCATAGCTTGTGTAAGTATAGCAATAAGATTTTTCACTCCATCTCCCACAACATTTGTTTGTTCAGGAGGACAATCATTGCATTGTCCATTGCATTGATCAACACGGTTACTTCGGGTTACAGCCATCGTCTAAAACCCAAAAAGAATAGTGTGAGAGGAAAAAATCATGCTAGGGAAAACAACATAATAAAGGGGGAGTATCCTCAATATCTAACATCATAGGTTTAATTCTATTATCGTTAGCGTAACTCTAGTACTATAACCTATACGTATTCTTAACCTTAGGGACATCCCTAGACATACCTTAGAAACATCTCTAGGGATCTCACTAAAGTTCTCGCATTCTAGCTTCCAAAGGTTAACTAAACCTTTCCTCTGATACCAACTGTAGAGACCCGAAGCTTGACGTACATGGACATTACATTAATTTTGCGGAATAATTATTACATAACAAAAACACACACACAAGGATCGTAATAGTTTAATGTCTTTGGAAACTCAGAATATAATCTACTAATCATGGTGAAAGATCTTCAACATATCCCATAAAGATCTCCCTTTTTTACCTAAAACCTTTCTTTATATCCTGGGTAAAAGAAAACATAAAAGGGTGAGCTCAAATGCTCAGTAAGGGTAAACAAAAGAAATATCAATCACAACATTTTCATAAGAACATAACATTTTGGAAATCTTAAACTGCAAAAGAGAGCATAATTTCATAACATGGGATAAATCATAGTAGTGAAATGAAATCCCAATAATCATAACTTAAAACATGAAACTTTGTGGAATACACACATAATCATAGATAATCATATCTTATTAGTCAAGACTCATTGGCAAGACTATCTTAGTGGACAAAGTCCATTTCTGAACCGAGTCACCCTTGTTTCGGTCCTGTTTCACTGAACCGGTATAACCTACCATTCCATCCATGTCTATCTCATGAGATATAAAATCTTTACCCAATGCATTGGAGGGAGATATAGGTCCCACCCATCTCATAATGATACCATTCTTATGTGTGCCACAAAATCATTAATCATACACCATTACATAAACCATGTAGTAAAAATGGGATTCTTAAAACACATGACATCATAAAACAATTCATATAAGATAAAAATATTTCCATCACAACATAATCAAATCCATGTAATAATAGGGATAGAAACAAAACCCTATATTATCTTAGATGGAAAATAATTTTGATAAAACACTTGAACTCTATTCTTGAGGAAAATATCCTTTCTACTTCAAAAAAAATTTTCCTTTCTTAACATGTCATACAATTTTAAACCAAAATAAGTTGATTAAAAATAAACTTGAAAACTTGTAAAGGAATATTCTTGTAAATATTGTTTTAAAAATCCATTCATGCCGTATAAGTTAAAAAAAACATTCTTCGTACTTTTGTCGGAAAAGTCAAAATGTACCTCGTACGAAAAATGACGAAAGATTCCTTTCATATCCTTTAATAAAAACTCACCAAAGGGTAAAATAGGATTTAAACAATTGTAGGTGGATGAAAATAATATTAAATATTGAAGAATCATGGATGTGGATGATAAAATACACCCCAGTAAATGCCAAAGTATAAACAATCTCGGATAAAAATGAGATTGTGATATTTCCCTTACCTTTGGTCCGATATGCTTTGTACGTGTCCGAACCTCCTTTATAATGATTTAAATAATGTTATTTACTTATTAAAGAATCATACTTATTTTTTTGATATCATATATGGTCATATTCTTAGCTTATTATTAGTATTATTTCATTACTACTTGTTATTCGGGTGTTTATTACTTTTTGTTCTTATGCGTGTTTTGTCGAATAAATTCTTATTCTTATCATTAGGTTATAGATACCTCATTTCCAGAATGGTATTATTGTAATATATATCATATTCATTCATTCAATTCATTTATATAATCATTATGAAATGAAGATCATGTAGAATGAGTCGCATCACATTAGGGAGACGGTATTCCGTACGTACACACGAGTGATGATATCGTTCATATCATCGTGGAAATGTATTGGAGTGTATGTATACTATTTCAGAATCAATATCACTTTATAATAGTCATATATAGTCATTATTTACACCATTATACCCATCCAAGTAAGGTGGTGGTGGAAAATAGATTACACCACGGCGTGGAGACGGTATTCCATACGTACGCACGTGCGGTGATTTATTTTTCCGTAGGATGGATAGATAGTGAAATAGGGTTGTTTCATACTTATAATAACATATCAGTATATGAGTGATACTGATGTTATTACTTCATAATGAAACAACTAAAGAAGAAGAAGTGGAATAAGAAATAAAGATGAAAGAATCGGTAACGGACATTACCTCTTCTTTGAAGTGCTTCTTTGAGACCTCCTTTTAGGGCACTAAAATAGGTCTTTGAAGAAGACCATAACCTCTAGGATGTTTCTAGGTAAGTGGAGAGAATAAATTTTCCGGGGTTGGCCGAGCTTGAAGGCTCAAAGTGGTGTGAGGAAGAGGGGGAGGAGGTGCCCTTTTATAAGGGAGGAGAGGGGCACCTTTGGAATAACTAAAAATATTATTTTATAATAAAGTCAAGTTCGGTTTTAAATATCTCCAAATTGAGTTATTTCTAAGATAAGGTGGTTATGGGTCTAAATACTCTCATTAAATAGAATTTAGACAAGTTTAGGTCATTATATTAAGCTTATCTTTTAGTTTTAACTCTTAGTTAATTAGATTGACATTTACCATGTCACTTTGTATTTTTCATATTATATAGTTAATAAACTTACCATATACATCTAAGAGACCCCCAAGTTGTGTTCTTTTAATATATTTAAACTTATCTAAGTCATTTGGACGAACCTTAGATTTTTAGGAATAAAATAACAATTAATAATATAATATTTGTTTTAAAAACTATTTTATGTCAATTTTAAAACTATTCAATAGATGATTTTTTTGAAACTCATAACAGAATTATTACTTCGAAAAAAGTTAATTAAATTAATCCTAAAATGACATATTAACCTATAAAATTATTTTAATTCATAAAAAGTCTCAAATTATATTTATTTGGGTATTTATAACATCAATTATTTCAATATTTCATTAATAAGATAATTACTGCATCATTGTTGTGTCATAAATAAATTAAATTATTTAATGTCTAAAAATTACAAATAAAATACTATTATGTAGGAAATATTTTTATCTTTATAATGAATATTTATAGTCGAATTTATCTTATGTATAACCCCATATTAAAAATTATTTACTTATTAAACTTTGATTTTAACCATTTTAACCCTTCTTTAAATAAATTAATAATAAATGTCCTAATCTAATCCAAGTGGGCCTAAATGGTCATATTTTATTCCTAAGGTTGTTTTTAGTCGAATTACACTTGTCCAATAGAATTAGGACATGTGTTAGGGTAATAATAATATCATTTTTAACCTTAATTACCCTATTTACTTTTAACCGTGGTAAAAAAAGTAAAAAGTTACTATTCACCAAAAAATTATTTTCATCTCATTGAACTACATTTTACTTACTGACATCAACCGTGTCCGTCGGATTTTTGAAATTACACTCACAGAAGCGGTAAAATTAAGTTTTATGAAAAATTCAGTTTTTTTAACTACCACTTAGTGGTCTCACTATTCATCAAAAAAAATGAAAGTTTCCAGAAAAATACCAAAAATTAGATCTAAGCTATATTTGATATTATGAATTCAAAAATGATGTCTATTTTATAAAATTCAAAACATATCAGTTGCATCAATTAATTTAAAAATTAATTCCCGTCGTCAAAACAAATAGTGAGTTCTTAAGAGATAATAAATATCAAAAGATTGACACTTGTTTATGACTGGTTTAAATGTGAAATTACATCCAATGACCAACATTGTATTAAATTGTAAAAATATATTCTAAATATACTTTAAAACCACTCAAATTAATAATTTTTCAGTATTAATTATTTTGATTAAAAAAGTTGTTTTTAATTATAATTTTGTAATTTTAACTATTAATCAGAATATGAAAGTTATCCGAAAAGTACCAAAATATCACCCTAAGCTAATTTCGATATTCTGAATCCAAAAATGAAGACCATTTTGAAAAATAAAATTTACAAAATTTCAAAAATTGGTTATTACTATTCATAATGGCTAGTTTTAATAATATTTTAATAGCATATCTTCGTTTAGTGAAACTCGGTATTGCGTACTACACACGCTATCGAGGAAGGTCGCGATTGCGTGTAATGCAAGGTAAGTCAAGGATGCATGTTGAGCCAGCTCCTTTTGGTTTAGCGTACAACACAAGACATTAATGAAATTAAAAAAAATTCATAAAATCTCGAGCTGTTACAAATCTAGAGTTCGACGAGGGAGACTCTATGCTCTTAAGGGACACACCTCAAGGTGTGTTTCTAAGAATTTTCCATAGGGGGATGTTATCTCTGAGATTCATTGATCCTTTACTAATACCATATAGAGTTGTCAAGGTGGTGTTCTATGTATCCCTACAACTGTAGATAGACCGGGAACATGACATATTCCACATGTATGCGTATGTCCCATCATATGTTATCGACTAGGGAGAGATGTAAATTGAGGACAAATTCACATTTGTTGGGTATCGAGTGGAGATAATGGATCTATAGGAGAGGACATTTCACGAGATCGATTCAGCTAGTGTGTGTCCAGTGGTAGCACACAAATCTTCCAGAGAGGAGCTATGAGAAGGAGATCATAATGTGCGCCCAGTACACTCATTTATTACTATATACTTTTTTTTGGATTTTTGATACATAAAGTTCCAATGTGGGGAAAATTAAATGAATCATATTTTCAGTATATTATTTTTTATATATTATATGGAATGGTTTCAACACCGAACACCAAGACAAGATTTAATTCCAAGGACTATTGTTCTATAAAAAATTATTGAAAAATATTAAATATAATATATAATAGCTGCCTGATTTTTTCCTGAAAAAGTGAAATAAATCCTGAAAAGAGGCCTAGATTAAAATTATGAGGGCACCATTGAGTTCAAAATGCTGGTTTTACTACAAGTGCAACAAAAATTTTTTTAGCGTACAGAACTTGTGAAAAAGACATCTCAAGTGTGGAATTAATAAAAGAAAATAACTAATTGATTTATTTATTTTATTTGATGTAGCGATGTATTTTTTTATAAATACCCTATTATTGATTTTGTCTTAAAGTCGGTCACTAAACCCTGGATACATTGATAGATCTTTGTAGAGCGATCATGGTGAATGAAAATAGATCAGGCCTTAATCGAGGATCATTGCACAAATGATGTTTATGTTTCTAGTCAATGATAGTAATGAAAAACCATATTTCGTCATTGATTGTTCCAAAATATAGATAGGATGTTTGATTTAGAGTATTCAATCCCATTCTTTTATACTGATTAGACAAAGATTAATTCCTCGAACATAATTGTTACATGAATTGATGGATGATTAAATTTATGGGATTATTTTTTTATTGATTACCTTATTAATTTTTATTTTTATACGACAATGTATTAAGGTTGAATGAAAAAAAACCATGGTTTATTCCTCTCATTTTATTGGCTGTGGGGTTCTCTCCTATTTCCTCAAACATTCATTGCTGATATTTCTTTTGGAATGTGGTTAAATGAATAATAAAAATTTTATAGTTGGGAAACTATTATTTGATGCAATAGATTGATACCATGGGTTTGGTTCATGATTCAATATACGATCGAGGTGATATAATGATGGTGGGAGATCAGAGGAGATTTTGAACAGATTTTTTGGTTCTCCTTATCATCGATTTTTACGGGATTTGAAAAATTGTCTCATCAATTCTTTTTAAAGTATATTTGTACATGGATTCGTTTTAGAAATGATGGAAATGATCATACAACCTCTGATATATAGTTTTTGGCATGGGAAGTGACTTCAGTAATGGGTAGAAGGATGCATAAGTGATCCCGATAGATCTGGAAAATCCTGTGATACAGCGCAAGTATAATTGGTTTACATGCCTTGGGATCCCCGGCTTTAGACCCATGGTTTGGTGGTGAGTTAAATATTATTGGCTATGTGAATAGGTCACACACCGTGTGAGCCTTCCCTGGAAGCTTGATAAGTACCAAAAAGGGTACAAGAGCATGACCAGGATTACACTGGCTCAGACAAACCGTGTACTTGGACACGATGTGAAATCATAAATGGGTTGGACTAGAGATAAATGAGAGTGGATATAAGACATGGTAAGGGAGTTGTGAGACCTCTAATTGTCATCTGTTTCGATACAAATCCATGTATGTTGATGTTTACATTCTAAGTGAGGTGTTACCACCCGAACAGAACATTGGATAGGTTTACATGCCATATACACTCATCACACACCATATAACCCCTTTAATGGTGTTTGGAGACCTTCATTTATTTTTTACAGACCAGTCTTGCGGGAAGGTGCTTCCCATAGTATATTCCATTGAGGGTATGGTGATGTATTATTTCAACATCTCAGGATTGTGATCCCCTCTAGATGATGAATCCCATATACTGTTCTCGGTGTCCTTCTATGAGATTGTAGAGTGATCAACTATCATCTTTATATCCTAGGTAGGATTCATGGAATAGGTGTGAAATTGAGTAGGGTATTGATCCTATATATAACATGATGTAGCAGTAGGGTTCAAGATTTCATTGGCATATGATCCCCTATGTAGCAGGTTTTCTAGATTAGGTTCATAGGGTCCCCTAGCTGTCCTGAGCGTGAACCCCTATATGAGTATCATGGTCTTTTAAGACTAGTGTGTCCCCAATCTCAATGATCTTGATCTCTTTTATCAGTGTGTCTGATGATGTCATGGATTTTTGAGAGGATTATCGCAGAATTAACTTTTGATTGAGTATAATCTAATGGGTTATAGTTGGTTGTGAGCACCTTGTAAAGCGGAGACCTTTTCGAGTATGTCTGGGTTATTCCCTTATATCTATTTAGTACAATATTAGTATTATAAGCTAACTATTCTTGATGCTTCATGTTTAGTGATTTATAGGGGTCCTGAAAGGTATTGTTATACTCAACCCAACAATGGCACTGTATACACACGTCATCTCTTATACAGATGAAGGACCTTTTGAAGGTGTCCTAGGAGGATGCAAAGTAGGTGGACCATAGCTTGATCTTGAAAGATGGAAGAGTCTTCTGGGAGTTTTCAATTGATCATATTCCTCTCCGAAAGAGAAAGTTGGACTCTTTATAGTTTTTTTGGGATTTTATTTGTCCCATATTCTGCTATTATAACTATACTGTTGTTCTCTAGTTGTTATTTTATATGTATTATTGGATTGGTTTCAGTTGTTTTACATTTCAACATTATATAGGCTAGTATATGTGTCTGTATGTGTAGTTATATTTTTCTAATTCCTCCCATTTTTCAGATATTCATATGCAACACTGGTCACAATCCCTTGGACTATTGGCGGTGGACTTGGGGTAGTCATTGGGTAGATATCACTGGGTCAGGTCGTGACACTGTATAACTAAATTTCATTCTATAAATTTTAATCATTAGTCACTAATGAATATAGTTGAGGATATTTTAAAGATATTTATCAATTGGGATATAAATTCTAATATCGAATTCACCTAACCCGATTTTTCAATATTAGGTTACATATATTTCTTCAAAAAAATTAAACTTTTATAAAATAATCTACTATGGTATTTATATAACATAATTATACATTCTGTAAATATACCTTTCCTAAACAGTTTAAATCTCAACATATTTAAAAAAATAGTGAAGACATATATTCATCAACAATTTAACACTATCCTAAAATCTCAAAAGGAAAAACTCTCAAGATCATAACATCACGTACTATAAATTATTGACCTTAATAAAAAAATGAAATGAAAATAAACAAAAATATTTTGAATCAATTATCAATCCCATGACTAACAATCATATATTTTTGAAAATAAATAAACACATTATTATACATACATAGAACATATATTAACCAATATATTTTTCTATCCCTCACTCAAAGGTTCTTCAATATTAAAAATAGTATAACATTTTTATTAAATCCATTTTAATGATTATTAGTACCATTTAATATATGCTTCCAGAAAAATTAAATATAAACTATTAACGATCATTACCAAACTTCTTCACATATTCCTCAAAAAATTTTAATATAAAAGATGTTCAAAAATAAATATTACATATTAATTAAAATACATATTTTTATGATGATTAAATTTTTAATATTATATCAACATCTCTACTAGTTGTATGATTTGAAAACTAATCATTTACATCATAACATGAAAATAAAAAAATTTCCCAATATTTAAGTATATTCTATTACAAGGTTATATAAAATTGTATCTTATAGATATATACATTTCTAAGCTATATTGTTTGTGATAAAATTTTAACCATATAATAATTCAAAAATGGTTTATATAAAATCTAAAATACGAATATGAAAAAAACATCTGAATATGCATTCCTCTAGGAACCCTAATTTTTTTACATGTGATACTTTCACTTAATATCATAAATATCTTCATTGAATACTTTTTTATCCATTCCCATTTTCCAATTAGTATTTCAATTGAAAATTTATAACATTATAATCAAATCCATCATAAATTTTAATTAATGAAATTGAAATTTTACAGTAGCATATCACCTGGAAGTGTCAAATCATGTGTGTTATTTATAAATCATTAATTTTTACTATGTGATTATTGGGTTAAAATAAAATTATCACTTTATAGGGTTACTATTCCTATATGATTGTGTTCTCAAGATTTCATCCACTTATAGTATCCACACAAAGATGTAATTTCTATGACAGAAAAAATCGTATTTTCTAAAATAATTAGATGATTTCATCTACATAGACTTATACCTTAGTCTTATCCTTGGGGTTTTTATAATATCATATTATCTAATAAAAAATATCTAAATAAATCACCAAAAATAAGTAATCATTCTAATGAAAAAAATAGGTACCTAGGCCTTTATACCTTGGTATGGTGACAAAAACAAATATAGTTAGAAATTAACCAATATACCAGGTGCATTCATTCATACTAATGATGCACACATTTCAAATTATAATTACATGTCTCTATATTTTAAAATAACTCAAAGAACATTGTTGTTTGGTGTAATTACATACTATTTATTATGGAAACTTATTTAAGAAATATCATTAAAAAAATTCAAAAATATAACCACACAATACACCCTTATATACTTCTTGTATCGTACAATCATCTTTATAATGTAAGGATGAAAAATATATGAAATAGGCGATATCATTTGTTTGATATCAAAATTTATTCAAAGATTATAAAATGTGTTATATATCATTCCCAAATGGTATCAGGAAATTTTACATGAAGTGTATAAATGGTTGATACTAAAAATCAATAACTCTAAATTTGTATTTTATATGAACATTTATATAGTGATTAATGAAAAATAATTTCTATGTAATTAAAGCCTATATAAATTATGTGGAAATGGTATAAAAATCATAAAATTGTTTTTTAGAAAACACATTTATCTTGGTCATAAAATATGATGTTTTGATCATGTTTAAATTACATTTTTTAAAATTTTAAGTGATAACCTTTGAAAAATAGTTAATTTTAAAATGAATGTTAAATAATGGAAGCTTGAAGAAGATATAATAGTTCGAAATATTTGATATGAATAATTTTTTGAAAACATTTACATTTAAAAATAATCTCAATAATATGTTCTTTTAAAGGAAATATTGGTAATAAAAAATGAACATGTTGTGGATAATAAAACCATTGATTTTCTAAGGATGGGAATCCATTTGAAAATTTGGAATAAAACTTTTGATAACCCTTATCAGGAAATGAGGTACTAATAAACCTTTCCAAATGATGTTAATTAAACTATTTAATTAAAATTAGTAAACACATAATTGGTTTTGAAAACAAGAAAGGGTGATATATTTGGGAATATTGAAGTTTGAATGGGAGGAAACTCCATAATTTTTCATGATGATATTTTTATAAAAAATTGGTTCTGTTTTATGTGAAAACAAATTGATAACTAATCTTTTGGTAATAAAAATAATTTTCCCTAGAGAAAATAGATAACATCTTAAAAAATAATAAATAAAAGATCTTATAAAACATAAAGTAATTATTCCTAAAGAATTATATTTTACCTCAATGAATGGAAATGGGGGTTAAATAATTCCTTTACAGATAACTTAATTATTTAATCAAGAGACATTTTCAAATGGATTTATATATTATACATGTAAATCCCCAAAAATAAAATAGAAAATAACAAATACAAAATTAAATGTGTATAATGTTACAAAAATATATGATATAAGTTCAGGAAAACCCATAATTATTCAATGATAAGAATTTTTCTTCAGAAAACAAAAACAATAATGATACAAAATGAATTTATGTGTTACAAAGAAATGGATATTCAATTATCATGAATGGAAATCAGTTAATTATAATTAGTGGTAATGGGTTAGTGAAGACACCATATAAGAGAATTGAGTATGTGTAATATAAAACATATATTATTGATTTGAAAATGTGACTCCGAAAACCGTACCATAATTCATGAATTCCACTAAAGCATTAGAGTTAACTGTATAAAAAAAATTTGCATTCTTAATAACCTATATCATAATGTTATTATTATCTATAAGCTTTTAAAAAATAATTTATAATTATTCCCTGCATGTAAATTAATTAGTTATTTTCTATTTTCAATATCATGAGTGAGTTATCATGATCTTTTTGAACTAGTATTATATTAGTGGTATTATTATAAATTATTTTCCCTAGGTTAATAAATGCTAAATATTTTATGATACTGGAATAGATATCGTATATTTAATTTTAAATATCTTATATCGTCAATTAGTGTTTTAGTTATAATGCACAATATTCAAATAAATTTGGATTGTTTTAGTAATTTTAGTAATCAAATATGAAATTTTAATAAAAATTTTAATAAAAAATATATCATTTAAAAAATATATAATAATTTTTTTATTGTTATATTATATTAATATTAGAATATATGTTCCCATAGTCTCCCATAATTCTATATTGTAATCATTTTTATATAAGGTGATAGATTGAACCAAACATGCACACACCGCAATACGAGGGGTCATTATGATGAAGATATTTATTATTTTTTTTAAAATATTATTTTAATATAAGCGTAATGAAATTGTTTATATGAAATAATTATTTATGATTATATTTTAAGAGTTTTTATAAATAATGAAAATCAATATCGAAAACAAAAAACATTACTTTGGGAGGGAAGAAATACATACATTGCATGGTTAAAATTTTCATTCCCAAAAAATGAGAGGGGATGATAGAAGATTATAAATTTTCCCTTTAAAATTATTTTTATACTATATATGTCCCAATATTTATTCAATTTATCCTTATAACTATAAAATAGATAAGGTTATTAAAATATGAAAGATGTCACCTTGTAGAGGTGGGTTTCGCAAAAAAAATCATGGTCTACATTATTCTTTTTTTAGAGGGTGGAATAAAATAAATAATTTTAGTTATATTAATATAATAACAATTGATTATACCATTGGTATTTATGTTTTTTTAGTTTTCCTAGGTTGTGTTTAGAAGATAATGAAGAAGTTGAAAAGGATAATGATTAAGTAATACATATTTTAGGATATTGAACATACTCTTGAATGATTCATTGAAATTTATGGGGTTTTTCAAAGTAACTATGACTATATCCCTAATAAAATTAGATATGTTTCTAGAATTATAGTAATGGTAGAGTTTTATGAAGATATTAAAAGACATAATTTTCTCATGACATGGATAACATGTTTACCTTTTATAAGTGATGAAAATTAAACTTTGGTGAACCCCCATTATATTACAATAATGAAATGAATTGATTCTTAAATCCATATATTTTAGGTTACATTTATCTTAATGTAAATTTTATTTCTTCGATAGCTTGCGATATAAGAAACCCTGATTCTAAATGAACCACAATACTGAATAATTTTATAACACAAAAATTAAATTATAAAAATTGATTGGAATAATTTTCTTAAATATTCAATAATTGTTTTTTTGATAATGAAGATATATAGATTAATAAGTAATAAATTATTTATAATTTCATTATATGTCTTAAAAATACATGTTCCCTGAAAAACGTATTTTATTTATTTCTATGAGAATATAGTAAAATCAAATAAATCCAGTTTTAGTAAATTTATTTGAAAATAGGAACATTATTTTTTATATAAACATGGAAAAATAATTATTGTTATTTTTTTGGACTTTTATAAAAAAATATTTTTTATTTGATAGTAAAAAAACTATTTTTATTAAACAAATATATATTCATTTAATGCATTTAGGAATTTACAATCATTTTAAATTGTTTTAAAATTAAGAGTTTTAAATTTTATTATTAATATTCAAATTATTTTCATTGTATTTAATTTAATGATAATTGTAGTATAAAATCCTTGAACCAAAAAAAATTCATGAAGATATTTTATCATATCATTTGATGACTTTATTATATAATTATTTTTTTCCACATATAGAGATTGAATATGATAAAATGGATTCATTTTTGGAACCATCAATCCAAAATTGATAATGATTCCACTTTAATTATTTTAATATAATCAATAAATACAATAAAAAATTTTCATCATGCTTAATGTAAAAACAGGATTTCCAAGTGTTAAAAAAAGAGATAAGGGTATATTTTCCAATTATAAATCAATAATCCATATTTTATAGAAATATGTTGACATGATAATATAACCCCATCAAATATATTCCCATTCAGAGTCATTTTTACATGAGAATAAAATTGTTAAATTTTAATCATTTAATAAATTCTAAGTGTTCCCTCTTCCCCAATTAAAAAAGGGAACCCCTCCATTCTCTAAATTACACAAAATTGAGAAATATTAATTCAAAACACATCCAAAACAACTTTTACACTTCTATATCAATGATTTAGATATGGGGACTTCTTAAAACACCCCTCAAAGGGTAATTATGAAAGGATCTAAATGAGTCCAATAGGATATGAGATAATCTTTTTACATGACCTCTATCAATTTCCTTTTTCATATACCTAATCTAAATTAGTGGTATGAATAATAACCTAATATATTATATTTCATTAATATACAAATTTTTTATATGATTTTGAAACCATTAATATCCTCATATATTCTATATAATGTGATGTAAATGTTTAAATCAAGTGTACAAGAGAACTACCACACCCACCTACTGATGCGAATCATTTTACATCACCTTCATTCATTGATGGTTGTTATGATGGGTGTAACATTTATATATGATATTTTTAAAAATTTTATTCTCCATTAATTATAATACAATATCCACCTTTCTATAATTTTAATCTTTATGAAATTATAAGGTCGCTCGTGCATACTTTTGGACTACCAACTTTGTGAAGCGATGTGATTAATTTTTTATTTTAATTCACATGAATAGTAAAAAAATATAAATTTAATGAATGTATATGATATAATAATTGTTATTTAATTAGGAATTATTATTTTCTATTTTTATTTTCATATGTCAAAAATTTAAAACATCATTTGTGATGATGAATGAGCTACTGTCTTAATGAACTGTTTAGTTAATTTTTCCATATCTACATTTTATGGATGAATCTTCTAATACAGATATATTATATGATATTTATATAATTATTATTATTATTATGATGATGTAAGTATGATCTGTGTACATGGTCCAAAACTACTAAACATAAATTCTCATCAAAAATTAAATAGTTAAAACACGGATATTATAATTTAATAAATAATTTTTAATAAATGGGTGTTGAAATATTATAAATTCAGGGTACCTGATATTATTAGTTTGAACCTGATTATTTTATAGTATTTTTTAAGATTTAATTTTATTATAAATGAGGTTCTAATATTTCATAAATAAGTCGAACCTGGGGTTAGAGAATTGTGTTACAATATCAATTTTTATCTTGATTATTTATTATTAAGATTATAAAGATGGAATTATACGATATACCGCTCAGGATTATAATTAATTTTTTTGACACTTTTTTTCTATATTTTACAATTTTACACTCATTTTATTCTCTTTACATACTCACAAGACTGGAATATGTTTTTATGGAAGACCAACGTTATTTCTTATTTGGTTAAAAATATTTTCTTATATGTATCAATGATTTCTAAAAAAAAATTCATGATTATTTTAATATTATAATATGAATTTTTAAAATCATTTTTACCCACACATTAGATTTTATTTTAATGTGAAATAAATCCTTATTTCAATGTACTCAACATTATTAGGATTTCCTGCCATCATAACCACCCAATGATTTAATGAATACATTACATTTTTTCATGTTTCCTTTCAATAAATTTTTTTCCATAATAATTTTATATATTAGTAAATGATTTCCATATGGAAAGTATATTTTCTTCATGAAAAATTCCTTGTGATATTTTAAATTCATTTTCCCTATGATGACATATTTCGATGTTACATACACTTAAATAGATATATGATCCCATGATATAATCCTTATTATTTATTTTTATGTGTTATTAAACTAGATTTTTTCAATGTGTTATGTTATGATCAAATAGTGGTATGTCTATTAAACTCATTTATGTTTTATATGGAATGATAAGATGGATATTTTATGATCTATTTTCTCACTTATGAATGATTTTAATTATGTGATGGGTGGTTTTGGAACAAAATATCCCTCTAATTTATTAATTAATGATTGATATCTCCAAAGATAATAAGGAAATTAATGTGAGTGAACCTAGTCTTTTAAGGGACTCTATTATTTAAAATATTAATCGGAGTGAAACAAGAGTAACAATATGATGGAATGAATATTGAATCAAATTGACTATGAATGTCTTTAAAGTTATACTTCACCAAGGAAATGACGTTCAATACATATGTTTATTCATCATTCTTATTCTTATGCTATTATCTCGTTGATCATGTTTTTTGATTTCTTTATTAATCATGTATTACAAACAACTAATAATTATTCCACTACTAAATATTATGACATATGATATGCTTGGTATGATTTTAAAATGTCATGATCATGTTTTCATTTGTAATAACCTAGGTTTTCCTATTAGGTACATATCATTTTCTTTTCAGTTTTAATTCCTTGTTATGGCCTTATGTGAATCCTTAACTTGATCACATGTGTTTTTGATGATTATGAGGCTTGTTCGGAGGTCATAACCAAGTATTGGGATGAAAATGACATGGAACATAGTTTACATATGACCTACGCATGGTTAGTATAAACCGTGTGAGGGGTCTAAAAACTATAGGTTTTTGGACAGTGGAGTTCGACACAGTTACTGCATGGTTAGTCAAACTGTGAGGGGTAACCGTGCGAAGCGCCCCTCTTAGGCGGAGAGGTGGGAACGATTTCCATATGATTGGGGAAGCCGTGTGGGAAAACCATGTGACCCTAGTTGTGTGTTTTTTTTTATTTTTTAAATTAAAAATATATTTTTTTCTTTTGAAACCCATTTCGGGTTTTCTCCTCTACACAAAAAAACCCCTCTGTCAAGCTTCCCATTTTCCACCAAAAGTAGGCTTTGAGCCCCACTCTTTGTCCCACTTTCGTTTTGATCGTCGCTCATCTCTACAGATCTGCATCGGTAATTCATACATTTCCTTTTAGTCATTCTTAATTCTTTGGAACAATGACTACTCTATTAGGATTTAAGCTCATATGCCCTAATATTCCATTCTTCTTATGTAATTTATATTTTTTCCTAACCGGGATGAGTCCGAACACATTACTGGATGATCTGTCTACTATCTAGGTGAGGTAGGTCGTCTATAATTTCTTTTAGGGTTTTTATAGTGTTTGTATGATATTCTATTCGTCATAAGTTCTGGTGATGTTTGGTTTTTGAGTGAGTAGATTTTAGTAGCTATAGTTCGACATAGTGAGGTTGACCATGAGTTCCATTTAGTGCGTTGGCACCCGTTTATCGTTTTGAGGTCACCTGAGGGGTGAACGTTAATGGAAAAGATTTTTTATTCCTATTTAGACAACCCAATGGGTGTGTGATTGTACTTTCTGAAGCCCTTAGATAACTTGATAACTTGAGTAGTTATTTTAGGAGATGTACTGCCTCCTTACTTATTGAATATCATGTTTTTCCTCGTCTATTATAATATCTTGTCTTAAGTGAAATGTGTTTATATGGGTGGGTATACCTATATGAAATGTCTAATGAAATGGGAGGGTGCACCCATATGTTTTTGATAAATGGTTTCATGAGTGGGTATACATATGGATTGTGCTTGTCGACGTGAGTGGGTATACTCGCCTGGTTATTAATGTTCAATTTGAATTATTGAATTCTTGATTGAATTTTTAATAAATTCCTTGGACAACTCTCCTTGGATCTGGAACACGGTAGTGGATGCCTTGGGTTGATTCTGCCCTTGAGTATTGATTCTAGGGGATGACTCATACCATACTAACCCATGGATCTAGATTTCTTAGGCTCACTTAGAACTTACTATTTCCATGTTCCTAAGACCCCAAATGGGGTCTAATCGAGTTTCCACTAGGGATTCCCATGGGACTTGATGTGATGCCTTGGACATGCTCCTTGGACCCTGACCTCTATGGTCTATATATTATTACATTGATTCCTTGGTCTGTTGACACCTTTGATCCAACCCTTGGGGTCTAGAGCACACAATAATGTGTGGTCGTCAGATATTTGACTTTATTATATGGTGGGGTCATGGGATACTTGACTTCTCTTAATAGAATTGTTGTGTTTGCTTGATACAGATGGATGTATGGTTTGGCCATGTGACTTGATTGTTTACTTGGTTATAGCTACCATGGTAGGAGGTGACTCTCATTTTTAGGTATCCTTGAAGAAAGATCAGTTTTACTTGATATAGTAGACATATTCTCTAGGCATACACACTAACATTAATGTTTGTTTACAATTTCTATCACTTTTATAGAATTTTTGTTAGAACTATATAGAACTGGGTGATTTCCTATTGGGATGTTTATCTCACACCCTGTTTGGGCCTCCTTGGGGAGATAAAAAAATTATATGATTACATGTGATGATAGGGGAAAGCACCCTTGTACAGGTTGTTGATTGTGGCTTAGAGCTGGGGAGCATAGGACCAACCGGAGGCTTGTGATGCTGGGATACCTTTTTTGACTTTTTTTATTTTTGGGAAACTTGTATTGTAATTTATTTCCATGTACCTATTTGGAAGCTATCTATATACTTTTACCATCCACATCATATTGTATATGGGACACTTCTGGTTATTGATATGTATTCCTATATTTTCTTATCTTCAGTTTACTACTTATTTATTTTCTTATGCTATTTACTATATGATTGACATCCTTTGTGATAATCTATTAATGAAGGAATAGTCTCCACATTGACTCACCTTGTCTCTCACTATTTGTCGACAGCCTCTGACATTTGGGGAGATGCTCTTGAGGCCATGTGGCCAACCTGGCTTGGGGCACCATAGGGTGGAATCTGGGTCAGGGATGTTACAAACTGTTCAAAGGAGTTTTCTTTTCTAGATAGACTTACTATTTGGAAACATTAGATAGGGATAGGAAGGAAATGGAATTTGGTAATAAACTTGCCCGGGAGTATCTACCTTGCGTACAAGGAAAAGGCAAATTGCCTCAAATTGAGTACTGATTTTTGGGATTTTGACTATTACAGTTGATTTGATTTCACCGTAGGGTGACACACATGATGTTTTCTATTACTATTGATTCTATATTTGGTTCTATTTCAGTTGCAACCAGATGAGATGAGGGTGTTCAATCTCATGCATCATATACACTTGTTACAATCACATGCCATGAATTGTGCCATGCCATTTTGGATTCCGTAGATATTTCATTCTATTGTGATATTTGATATGATAGTTTTTCCGGTTGTTGGGTTATTTGGGTTAATTAGATAAAGGTGCGACGTTATCTCTCAATCCATAAGGAGTATGGGCCATTATGAATTGGGAAATGACGCACCAAAAGATTGTAAATGTTAAATAAAATTCTTACATGTATGGTTTGAATGGTATCCATGTTTTGGGTTCATGAGGTGTTATAAGACGTCATGGTTTTAGGAATTGGTAAACCCTTGGTGGGATTTCCTGAATAACTAAGTGTGAAATGGAAATGAAAACTATAATGGTGAATAGAGACTGGACCTAGACCCGACTTCTAAGTGGGAAAGAGCCATAGTTTCTAGAAGTTCCTTGGATATTATTTTTACAATTCAATATTTAGGAACATAAAGTGGGTTTGAATTGTTTCTAGGTGGGTTTTGACCTATCCTATGTTTGTGAGCTTTTTACCTGGCGTTGTTCTTTCTTGAGGTGTGTGTTTGGCATTGTAGAGATAGTCCACCACAATGAACTCCAGTGGTATGCCTTGATGGAGGTGATGACCATACTTTAGATATTATGGTCCATGGGAAACCTCTTGATACTCCTATAATGAAAGCTATGACACCTGAGGTTATTCTGGACACTGGTACAGTGGCATAGCTCCGTGAGGGCTTCTTTCACTATATGCAGACATTCTAGGGAGCACCCACCAACCTTGACTATGGATGAGCTAACACAGGTGTTCCTATAGTGGTATCCTCATATTGTTTTAGGGTTTGGAAGACAACAAGCTATATAACATTGGAAAGAGACCACATAAGAAATTATTGAGCATCTGTAGATGCCTCTAGCACAGAGGGTCAGGCTCCTGACTTACATGCTACGTGGAGCGGTAGAGAGTTGGTGAAATATTTTGAACTTGGATGATGGGTTGTGTGATATGGGTTGGAATGAGTTCCAAACCCACATATACGGCTAATTTTACCACTCAACTCTTTTAGAAGAGCTAGATACTGAGTTCATGCATCTGGAGCAGTGCACGATGTCGGTTATGGAATACTCGTCACACTTTATAGACCTAAAATGTTTTTCAACAATGTATCTTACTAATGAGTTGTCTAAGTCAAGGTGCTTCAAGGAAGGACTCAGACATGCAATTAGATCTCAGTTAAATGTGTTTAGGATTTATTATACCATTGAGATTGTGAATCTGGTGTTGTTTACAGAGAGAAACCTGAGGGAAGCTGGGGGGTACAGAATAGGGGTGTGTTGTCTCTCGCCCCAGTGGATCTACATCTTTAGGTCAGAAGTTCCATTTCGAGGCTTCCCACAATGTGAGTGATATTCAGTCTATAGGTGAAGGAACATTGGTGTTTTCCATCATTGTGGTAGGTGAGGACATTAGAAAAATCATTGCAACTGTGACCCATTTTAGTGCTGGTCTTGTGGCAGGATAGGACACATGCAGCTATTTTGCAGGACCTTCCCGCTAGCTATGAGTGGTAGAGGGTCAGCTCCAAAATCTGGTTTTGGAGACAATTAGTTAGATCCACATCTAGCTAGAAGCTGGATTAGTGTAGGACAGTCAGGCTAGGGCAGTGGTGGTCATGGCCGGGGTAGCCCGACACCGGGTTCTTAGGGACAATAGGGCGGATAGGGTCAGGGTAGCCAGACAGGGTCACTAGGCCACGGTGCATGCCAAACATATACAATGAAACATACCCAATAGAAATAGGATCCCATATCATCTACGGTGATAGGTACGATCTTATTTTCTTATACTATTTCATATGACCTTTTCTATATAGGTGCCTCTCATAGTTTCATCTCTACATGAGTTGTAAAAACCCTTTGGATTGTATTTTTTTCTTTTTAAGGGTGTTTTGACACTAAACACACTGTTGGGAGTTAGAACGGGTGATGTATGCTAGTGTATGGAGTTTCCCCTTGAGGTGGGTGGGTGCCACTTCCTCTGAAATTTATATTTTCTTGAGATGAAAGGGTTTCATATCATTCATTGAATTGGTCGCCTCTTTGCTTATCGTGTTAACGTTGACTGTTATCGCCGAAGGGTGACTTTCACATCACCAGGGGGAAAATGTTTATTTAGAATAGTGAATGGGATGTCCAAAAGAGTAGAGATGGACCCGAGCATCATGGGTTGGGCAGGTTGACAACCCAGATTGCATGTTTTTTTCTGTATGATCAGGGAGTGGGTTAGGCAGACTTTCCCCCAGTGGTTGAGTGCTTCATGGACATCTTTACCAATAAATTTTCTAGTTTACCTTCTAAGAGAGAGGTGGAAGTATCCATTGATATAATAACAGAATATACACTTTTATCCATTCCTCTATACAGGATGAATATGATGGAGTTGCAGGAGCTCAAGAGTCTGCTAGAGGATTTAGAGGGGAAGGGGTTTATCCGACCCAATACTTTTCGGTGGTGTTCGTGCGGTATGTTTTGCAAAAAAGGTGGTTGGTGCCCTTATGCTATGTGTGGAATATCAAAAACTGAACCAGGTGATGGTTAAAAACCGGTATCCCTTACCATAGAAAGATGAACAGTTTGATCAACTTAGATGAGCTCGAGTGTTCTTAAAGATCGGCTTTTGGTCAAGATATCACTACGTGTTTGTTCATCCTACAGATATACCTCATACAACCTTTCGTAGAAGGTTTGCGTTATACGAGTATCTAGTTATGTTATCCAGTCTCACGATCACTCCAATGGTTTTCAGGAATTTTATGAACTGAGTGTTCCATCCTTACCTGGATTCTTTTGTGAATGATATATTGGTGTATTCTCACAATAGACACGACCATTCCAAAAATCTTGATATCATTTTTAATACACTAAGAGAGCATTAGTTATATGATAATCATTCAAAGTTCCACTTTTAGAAGGATCAGATTCACTTCCTGGGTCACATCATCTAAGAGACATGAGTATTAGTAGTCCCAGAGAAGGTGAGAGATGTAGTTTCCTGGGAAAAACCCAATTTTGTTTTGATATATGGAGCTTCTTGGGGCTAACTGGTTACTATAGGAGTATTATACATGACCTCTCATGCTTAGCGGAACCGTTGATGGGATTGACTAAGAAGGGGGTGATTTTTGTGTTGTCCGAAACTTGTGAGACAGCCTTTCAGGAGCTGAAAGGAAGGCTGACATCAGAACTATTCCTGATACTACCAGATCAGGGCAATAGTTACATGGTTTACTATGATGCTTTGGGTATTGGTTTGGTGTCATTGCTAATGCAGGGAGAATGAGTCATGGAATACGGGTCTCGGCAGCCGAGGCATCATGAGAATAATTACCCTACATACAATCTCATGTACTTTATAGTTGTTCATGATTTGTACTATTAGAGGAACTATTTACTAGGAGATCATTTTGTTGTTTAGAAGGACCCCAGAATCATCAAGTATATCTTCACAAAGTGTAATATGAATTTTAATCAGTGAATGTGGGTGGAGTACCTATAGTCTTTTGACTTCGATCTTACATACACACCGGGTAAGGGCAATGCAATAGTCATTGCACTGAGCAGGAGGACTCAGATACAGGCAGTGCAGCAAGCCAGTAATGAGTAGCATCTTATAGAGTTGTTCTCTGAGATGCATTTAGAGGTACATGATAGATAGGGGAATAATTTTCTATCATCCGTATTCATTACTTCTACCCTACTGGATAGAGTTAGGATGAGGCAGTATCATATTTTTAAGGCCTAGTTCTACGTGATGGTGTGGAAAGTGAGGATCGTCCTCCTAGTTGGATGGTAGGTGATGATGAGATTTTTACGTCGGTTATACATTAACCGCCGTAAAAAATAGAAGTGGGGGGCATTTGTTACGTCGGTTATTCAATAACCGACGTAAAAAACGCGGTTTTTGAAGGCCTTTTTACGTCGGTTATAAAATAACCGACGTAAAAAAAGAATCCGCAGATGTTTTGGACGTCGATTATGGAATAACCGACGTAATACAACGCGGATTTTGAGCCCTTTATAACGTTGGTTATAAAATAACCGACGTAAAAAAAGAATCGGAGGAAGGTTTTTACGTCGGTTATTGAATAACCGACGTTATAAATGTTTTTAAAACAATTATAACGTCAGTTATTGAATAACCGACGTGATAACTCATTTAAAAATTTACCCAGACCCGTGGATTGTCATTCGCGAGTTTACCTTCGACAGTCGCGACTCGTCTCTCTCGCGCGTAAACCCGAATCGGCTCGTCCATTTCGTGGGTTTAGATTCGTTTTGCGATCATCGTTTCTCATATTTAATCTCCTCGGATCAATCATCTAAACTCGCAGCACTCAGGTAATCCTCCCAATCATTCGTTTTTTTTCGCGGATAGCATATATATATGTGATGTGATTTTTTTGTTGAAACTAGCTAAGATTCTTCGATTGCGAACCCTTTTAACTCGTTTTGGCACCATAATCTTATTTATCATCCCTAGATCTATTAGTTCGACTTGCAATATTGACTAATTTTATGATTTCACTAATTTTTCATCGTTTTCTATAAATCCCCGAGAGGGTTGGGGCGTGTCCAGGGGAGTTTACAAGGGGGTGGGTGGGTGTGGGGGGCTATCCAAGGGTGTGGGTGGGTGTCCAAGGGGGGTAGGGGGTGGGGGTGGTGTTTAGGAGGGGTGGGGGGGCTATCCAGAGGGTTGGGGGTGTCCAGGGGGGTGTCCAAGTAGGTCGGGGGTGGGGGGTTGTGTCCAGGAGGGGTGGGGGTGCTTTGTAGAGGGGTCGGGGGCTGTCCAGAGGGGTCGGGGGGTGTCCAGGATGGTGTCCAAGGGGATGGGTGGGTGTGGGGGGCTGTCCAAGGGGGTGGCGGCCTGTCCAGAGGGGTCGGTGGGGTGTCCAGGGGGGTGTCCAAGGGGTTGGATGGGTGTGGGGGGCTGTCCAAGTGGGTGGCGGCCTCTCCAGAGGGTATTTGGGGTTGTCCGGGTGGGTGGGGGCTGTCTAGAGGGTTGGGGGATGTCCATGGGGGGTGTCCAAGGGGGTAGGGGGTGGGGGTGGTGTCCAGGAGGGGCGGGGGGCTGTCCAGAGGGGTCGGGGGGTGTCCAGGGGGGTTTACAAGGGGGTGGGTGGGTGTGGGGGGCTGTCCAAGGGTGTGGGTGGGTGTTGGGGGTGTCCAGGGGGTGTCCAAGGGGGGTAGGGGGTGGGGGTGGTGTTTAGGAGGGGTGGGGGGGGGGGGGCTGTCCAGAGGGTTGGGGGGTGTGCAGGGGGGTGTCCAAGCAGGTCGGGGGTGGGGGTTGTGTCCAGGAGGGGTGGGGGTGCTTTCTAGAGGGGTCGGGGGGTGTCCAGGGTGGTGTCCAAGGGGATGGGTGGGTGTGGGGGGTTGTCCAAGGGGATGGCGGCCTGTCCAGAGGGGTCGGTGGGGTGTCCAGGGGGGTGTCCAAGGGGTTGGATGGGTGTGGGGGGCTGTCCAAGTGGGTGGCGGCCTCTCCAGAGGGTATTTGGGGTTTTCCGGGTGGGTGGGGGGCTGTCCAGAGGGTTGGGGGATGTCCAGGGGGGTGTCCAAGGGGGTAGGGGGTGGGGGGTGGTGTCCAGGAGGGGCGGGGGGCTGTCCAGAGGGGTCGAGAGGTGTCCAGGTGGGTTTACAAGGGGGTGGGTGGGTGTGGGGGGCTGTCCAAGGGTGTGGGTGGGTGTTGGGGGGTGTCCAGGGGGTGTCCAAGGGGGTAGGGGGGTGGGGGTGGTGTTTAGGAGGGGTGGGGGGGGGGGGCTGTCCAGAGGGTTGGGGGGTGTCCAAGCAGGTCGGGGGTGGGGGGTTGTGTCCAGGAGGGGTGGGGGTGCTTTCTAGAGGGGTCGGGGGCTGTCCAGAGGGGTCGGGGGGTGTCCAGGTTGGTGTCCAAGGGGATGGGTGGGTGTGGGGGGCTGTCCAAGGGGGTGGCGGGGGCTGTCCAGAGGGGTCGGGGGGTGTCCAGGGGGGTTTATAAGGGGGTGGGTGGGTGTGGGGGCTGTCCAAGGGTGTGGGTGGGTGTTGGGGGGTGTCCAGGGGGGTGTCCAAGGGGGGTAGGGGGTGGGGGGTGGTGTTTAGGAGGGGTGGGGGGGCTGTCCAGAGGGTTGGGGGGTGTCCAAGTAGGTCGGGGGTGGGGGGTTGTGTCCAGGAGGGGTGGGGGTGCTTTCTAGAGGGGTCAGGGGCTGTCCAGAGGGGTCGGGTGGTGTCCAAGGGGATGGGTGGGTGTGGGGGCTGTCCAAGGGGGTGGCGGCCTGTCCAGAGGGGTCGGTGGGGTGTCCAGGGGGGTGTCCAAGGGGTTGGATGGGTGTGGGGGGCTGTCCAAGTGGGTGGCGGCCTCTCCAGAGGGTATTTGGGGTTTTCCAGGTGGGTGGGGGGCTATCCAGAGGGTTGGGGGATGTCCAGGGGGGTGTCCAAGGGGGTAGGGGGTGGGGGGTGGTGTCCAGGAGGGGCGGGGGGCTGTCTAGAGGGGTCGGGGGGTGTCCAGGGGGGTTTACAAGGGGGTGGGTGGGTGTGGGGGCTGTCCAAGGGTGTGGGTGGGTGTTGGGGGGTGTCCAAGGGGGTAGGGGGTGGGGGTGGTGTCCAGGGGGGGTGTTATATCTTACTATATTTTGTTTAAAAAATAATATTCAAGCATATTTTTTTAAATACACATCGATTTGTTTTATATTTCAAAATTGTTTACATTCAAATTATGATTTTTTCATATAAACATATATTTGTCTTATCTAAAAAATATATATATTTTTGCTATTTGTTATAGGTAATAATGAGTCGAAGTTGGATTACGGCACATCGAATGAGCAATGAATATGAGGAAGGTGTTGATGCCTTTTTGGAATTTGCTAAACGAAATGTTCCAAGTAGTGACATTTTTTTCTGTCCATGCCTGAAATGTCTGAATATGAAGAAGTTGATAAGTAGAGAGATAAAAGATCATCTGATTTGTCATGGTTTCAATCCGAGTTACAACCCTTGGATTTGGCATGGCGAAACTGGACAGAATGTCACTGATGATAATGAATCGCAAGATGGTAACTCCGATGGAATTGAAGAAATGATTCGCGATATTGTAGCAGAACATATTGAGATAGAACCGACAGTTGCACGTCTATATGGTGATGCTGAAAAACCATTATATCCTGGTTGTACAGATTTTACGGTTTTGTCGGCAGTGTTAAGATTGATTAACCTGAAGGCGAAACATGGATGGAGTGACAAAAGTTTTACAGAGCTGCTACAATTGATGAAAGACATTCTTCCAAAAGATAACGATCTTCCAGATTCACATTATAAGGCCAAAAAAATATTATGCCCGATGGGATTGGAATACAGGAAAATACATGCCTGTCCGAATGACTGCATTATATATAGGAAGGAATATGAATTTCTGAAAGAGTGTCCTAAATGTGGGACATCACGGTATAAGGTGAAAGAAAAATCACAAGCTGATGTAGAGATTACAAAGCTCCCTTCAAAGGTATTTTGGTATCTTTCTATAATTCCTCGTTTCAAACGTTTATTTGCTAATTCACATGATGCAAAAAGGTTAAGATGGCATGCTGATGTGCGGGTATGTGATGGAAAAATACGTCATCCAGCTGATTGTCCACAATGGAAGAAAATTGATGCCCAGTACCCTACATTTGGAAATGAAATTAGAAATCTGAGACTAGGCTTGTGCACAGATGGAATGAATCCATACCGAACCCTCAGTAGCACACATAGTTCATGGCCTATTTTATTGGTAATTTACAACCTCTCTCCTGAAGTTTGTATAAAGCGCAAATATGTCATGTTGAGTATCATGATCTCTGGTCCAAAGCAACCCGACAATGATATTGATGTATACTTGTCACCGCTGATTGATGATTTGAAACTGTTATGGGCTGATGGTATTAGGGTGTATGATTCTTATAAAATGGAATATTTTCAACTGCATGCAGTGCTTCTATTCACTATAAATGACTTCCCAGCATATGGAAATTTGTCTGGATACAGTGTTAAAGGGCATAAAGCATGTCCAATTTTCGAACAACAGACGTCATATTGTCAATTGCATCATGGGAGGAAAACAGCGTACATGGGTCATCGAAAGTTTTTGCCTATGGATCACCCTTATAGAAGACTAAAAAAGGCATTCAATGGCTCACAAGAATTTGATACTGCTCCAAAACCTTTATCCCCGGATTTTTATTTTGAGAGGGTGAAAAACCTTGATGTGACATTGGGAAAGACACAGAAATCTGGTAATGATAGACATATTTGGAAGAAAAGGTCAATATTTTTTGAGCTACCATATTGGAGGTATCATGAAGTCAAACATAATATTGATGTCATGCATGTGGAGAAGAATATCTGTGATTCTTTGATCGGAACATTGCTAGATATTAAAGGAAAGACAAAAGATGGGTTGAATGCAAGGTTAGACCTACTATCAATGGGAATACGTTTGGAGTTAGCTCCCACTCCTAAAGGAAGACGAACATTTCTTCCCCCGGCTTGTCATACATTATCAAAGAGGGAGAAAAGTAGCTTCTGTCAGTGTCTTCATGATATCAAAGTGCCTCAAGGTTATTCTTCAAATGTAAAAAATTTTGTCTCATTGAAAGACTTGAAGTTGATAGGTATGAAATCACATGATTGTCACGTCATGATGCAACAAATTATACCAGTTGCACTGCGTGGAATATTTCCCATCCGTGTCAGAAAGACTATAATGAGGTTGTGTTATTTTTTCAATTCAATTTGTAACAAGGCGATTGATGTGAATGCTTTGAACATTTTGGAAAAGGATGAAATTTTTATACTTTGTCATTTGGAAATGTATTTTCCTCCAACTTTTTTTGATATGATGGTGCATTTAATGATTCATCTGGTTCGAGAAATAAAGCTTTGTGGACCTGTATATCTTCGTTGGATGTATCCTTTTGAAAGGTATATGAAAATATTAAAGGGATATGTTAAAAATCCATATCGACCTGAAGCCTCCATTATTGAAAAGTATATTTCTGAGGAGGTAGCAGAGTTTTGTACGAGCTACTTGGCTACGGCGCAACACATAGGTTTGCCTCCATCTCGCCATGAACGGGTTAATAATGAGGGAAAGGGGATTCGTGGCTTGAAAGTCAAATCACTGTCAGCTGAACATATGAAGAAGTTAGAATCATACATCTTGAATAACATAGCTTATGTTCAACCGTATATCACATTGCATATTAATGAGTTGAAACAATGTCATCCAAAGAAGAAAGAAATGTGGATTTTGAATGAGCACAACAAATTTTTTTTCCATTGTTTAAAAAGACCTTGCTTGGTAGATCAGATGTATCAGAGACATTAAAATGAATAGTGGGTGGTCCATCTTTAAATGTGATAACATGGTCCGCTTATGACATTAATGGCTATACATTTCATACGAAAGCTCAGGACAACAGAAGTGCAGTTCAGAATAGTGGTGTATTGGTGTTTGCAGAAGCAATGCATTTTTCGAGTGCTAAGGACAGAAACCCAATTTCGGCATCAAGTGCATATTATGGAGTGATTGAAGACATATGGGAGGCTGATTACTTTAAAATTAAAGTTCCTGTTTTTAACTGTAAATGGTTTATCGGTAACAACAGTGTCAGACACGATGAATTTGGAATGACACTTGTTAATCTGAATAGATTGGAAGACACAGCTGATTCTTTTATAATGGCAACACATGCCAAACAAATTTTCTATGTAGTAGATCAATCAGATATGCAGTGGGCTGTTGTTTTACAAGGGAAAAAACAATATGTTGGTGAGGATGAATTTGATGAAGATGCTGATTTATGTGAGATCCCTACTTCCATGGAAAGATTAACAGAACATAATGATGAGTATGTTGAAGACATGGTTTGTGCCATAAGGAACGATCACGACGAAGGAATTTGGGAAAACAATCCAACTATACATTCCTAAAATTACAGGTAACACATGGTTATTTCTTGTTTACATTTAGTTTTTTCGTATAATGTTAGATATTGTAAATTTTTTACTTATTAAAACATGTATCAAACCAAAACAATAAAACAATAAAAACCGTAAAGAGGAGAAGTCCTGGGCGCACCGGCTGGCCAGTGGTGGATCACCGGTTGGCCGGTGGTCCATAGAAAAGCTCTGTCTGGTCCACCGGCCGGCCGGTGATGAGCCAGCGGCCGGCCAGTGGTCCAGATAGAGAGGAAGGCTCTCTGTCTGGTCCACCAGCCGGCCGGTGGTCCAGACAGAGAGGAAGGCTCTCTGTCTGGTCCACCGGCCGGCCAGTGGTGATCCAGCGGCCGGCCGGTGGTCCAGACAGAGAGGAAGGATCTCTGTCTGGTCCACCGGCCGACTGGTGGTGATCCAGCGGTCGGCCGGTGGTGATCCAGCGGCCGACCGGTGGTCCAGACAGGAAGGCTCTGTCTGGTCCACCGGCCGGCCGGTGGTGAGCCAGCGGCCGGCCGGTGGCACCAGGTAGTGGGCAAGTCTACTGCCTGGGTCCTCCGGCTGGCCGGTGAGCTCACACCGGCTGACCGGTGGACTCAGTGAGTCCACTTTTCAGCTTTCTTGGGCCAACTCCTTGGCAACCTTTTGCCTGTGTTTACCATGTTTATCATTGTTTAACATGCTTACCATATTACCAATGTTTACTATTATGTAATTTAGTACACTTTTCTATTTTCTGATTAAGTAGTATTACAATATTTGAATTTGTATATTTGTGAACTAATGTTTGTTTTTTTGATTTGAAGGAAAATGACAGATCAATCAGTTGATCAGCCACATGATTCTGGAGATGAGCATATTGGTCATACATCTGGGGAGGAACATTCACATGCTCCTATTACGAAAAAGAGTTCAAAGGTTGGTAAGCGTGGGTGCACACGTTTACCAAAATTATCACTTGCCCGTACGAAGGAGGAGAGGATAGTCGTGGAGTTTGATGATGATGATCTTCTTAGAGGTCCAAATGCTAAAGATTTTAAGGGTTTTGTAGCAACTCAGGCTAAGAGCAAAGTAAGCATTCTCTATGATGATTGGAGAAGTGTGGATAAGGCGATAATTTCTCAGCTGTAGGAGACCATTTTGGTAAGATCTTTTGCTCTTGTTTGACTGTTCTTTAAATGTTTCTAGTATATATAATATTTTTAACCTCTTTTTTATCAGATGACATTTGATATTCCTGACACTGGAGGAGTCAGGAAGAAATGCTTATCGTTGGCTACTAGGAGATGGAGGGATTTCAAATCAACCCTCTCATCTGATTTCATTTATGGTCATAGGAGTCGTGAGAATCCATGTCGTATATATCCTTTTATAGATGAAGACACATGGAGACAATTTTTTGAAAGTAGAAGAAAAGAATAATTTTTGGTAAGGGCAATGTAAACTTTTATAAGCTTTCTTATATAAATGATCTTATTATTGTTTTGTTAATGATTACTTATTCTTAATTTACCGCAAACAAGGAAAGCTCATCAAGAGATCCAATCTAAAAATGTATACCCTCATAGTTTATCTCGGGGAGGGTATGTATTATTGGAAGAACAAATGATGGCAGAAAAATTTCAACAACTAAGAGCTGAGTCTTCAAGCTCTGGAGAGGTGGCCCCTCCATCCCCTCCATCTAGACATGAGAAATGGAAAAGAGCTCGGAAGGGCAAAAAAGGACAATATCTTTTGGAAGAATCGAGACTCGTAGTTGAGAGGATTGTAAGATATCTATTTTATTTATTTAAGTTTACTATTTTCGTCATATATTTCCAATCATTATAGAAATGTTCAATTAATTATTACAGGACTCTCTTGAGGAGCAGAGTTCACAGGGGACATTTACACCATCTGGGAGGGAAGATATTTTATCTGTGGCATTGGGAAAGCCCGAACATCCTGGCCGTGTAAGGGGATATCCGGCAGGTGTATCGGTAAGAAAAGTGTTGCCACGTTCCTCAACTTCTAACGTTGAGGGAGTTTATAAAAAAAATAGAATCCTTGGAGGCTGAAGTCCATAATATTAATGCGACAATGGAGGACAAGATTAGAGCATCGGTGCAGTTTATGTTTGCAGACTTGCAAAGACAATTTCAGGGTGCAGCTCCCACTCCACCTCTCCCAGTAGCTCCCACTCCCCCACCTCAGCCTGCGGACCCCATTTTTGATCCTCCTCCTCCGCCGCAGCTACCTACTTATTGTGAGTTGTATGTTGATGATCCTCAACATCATATAGTTGCATATGGGATGGTATATTGTATAGGAGATACAGTTCATCATCAACAGTTAGAGGTAGAGAATCAGAGGGTCACTGTATAGGATATTATAGATAGATCAGCTCGGATACCATTACCTACAGATGAGGTGACGACAGTTGGACATAGTATCGGCCATTTTTTACTTTGGCCATCCAGACTTCTTTGACTCATTACCATAGAGGTATGGATGTTATATCTTTTATTTTATATTTTTATTAATGTTTTATCATTTGAAAACTAATATATTTTTCAATTTATTTTTACAGGAATACTTCAAAGGTAAAGAAATACTGTATAGACAACAACAAAGACAGATAGCTATGACATCAGATGCAGATACTAGCAGTCTTGACAAATTGTCAAGATATTCAAATTTGTTGGCGGATCATTATGACTTTACAATGGAAGCTCATGTCTGTGGACGTGAACTAAGTGTGGGGATTATGAAAACTGATATCATGGAGTTTGTCACTGGAGATAAGTTGGGCATCAACGTGGTGCAAATTTTTATCATGTAAGTCTTAACACCTTTTCCTTGCATTATATTTATTAAAAATGTATACTTATGTATGCTTTGTATTAGGTATCTGTATAAAATTTGTGAGAGGAATGAGCTGACAGATGTATATGGATTCGTGGACCCACAATTGATTTCCCCTGAAGCATGTGCATTGGATGAGGAACAAAGAATGCTTTATATTGCTGATAGATTTGAAAAGAATGTAATCACACAGTGTTGGATGATGCCTTTTTGTGAGAGGTATGAAACATATCCCTCTCAAAGAGTTAATTATCTTTTAACATAAAAAACCACTAACGCTAAATTTCCTTTTATCAGGGATCATTGGATGTTAGGGGTTTTTTGCCCTAGGGAGAAAACACTTTATTGGATATTCTCTCTCCATGATGATGTGTGAGAAAGTTTTAAGAATATATTGGAAACGTAAGTTTCAATTTCACAATAGTTATATATATTATAATGAATTTTAAATTTACCCCATTCGTATTATTTTCTAACAGGGCATGGGTCCACTTTTGAAAAAGTGCAAAGAAAAGGAATTTCAAGATCAAATATGTACATGTGAAGGTAAATATCCATTTATAATTTGTACATTTTGATTTATTACATAAAAATAATATATTGAATTTACAATCATTCAAACAGAAATGTCATGAGCAACAAGGCATCATCGAATGCGGATATTACATGTTAAGATTTATGTATGAAATAATAACAACTGGGACAGTTCTGAGTTTTGACCTGGTAAGATTTCCTCTTTCTCATAATATTTCAATTTGATTTATTCATTATACACGTTGACTACTATCCTTTTCCTTTGTAGCTTTTTGATGACCCTCAACCCTTTACTGCTGAAGATATCAAACACTTACAAGTGGAGTGGTCAAATTATTTTACAGGTTTGATTGACTTTTAGTTGTTTGTAATGTAAAATGTAATTTTGAATATTGTCAATGTAATTGTGTATTTCGTAGTCGTTTAGGTTGGATTTAGTTTTTTTTGATGTTGACAGTGTAAGTTTTGAATGTTATAGAAGTGAATGTTTAATTTTTCTCTACTTCTTGTTTTGGTCTACTATTGATGGTTTTTCTGGTCTGGATTTTGGTATGGGGGGAGAGGTTCCAAGGGGGTGGGTGGGTGTTTGGGGGGTGTCCAAGGGATATGGGAGGGGTGTCCAAGGTGTGTTTGGGGCTGTCCAAGGAGTTGGTTGGGTGTAAATGAGGGTGGGGGGTGTCCAATTGGTGGGGGGTGTCCAAGGGATATAGGAGGAGTGTCCAAGGGGTGTTTGGGGCTGTCCAAGGGGATGGGGGGGGGGGGTTTCCAAGGGGTGGGGGGGGGGTTTCCAAGGGGTCGGGGGGGGGGGGGGGGTGTCCTTGGGGTGGGGGTGTCCAATGGATATGGGAGGGGTGTCCAAGGGGTGTTTGGGGATGTCCTAGTGTTCGGGGGGTGTAAATGAGGGTGGGGGGGGCTGTCGAAGGGGTGGGGGGTGTCCAAGGGGTGGGGGGTGTCCAAGGGATATGGGAGTGGTGTCCAAGGTGTCTGGGAGTTCTGTCCAAGGGGCCGGTTGGGTGTAAATGAGGGTGGGGGGGCTGTCCAAGGGGTGGGGGGTGTCCAAGGGGTGGGGGGTGTCCAAGGGATATGGGAGGGGTGTCCAAGGGGTGTTTGGGGCTGTCTAAGGGCTCGGGGGGGTGTCCAGGGGTCGGGGGGGGGGGTGTCCAAGGGGTCTGGGAGGGCTGTCAAGGTGTGGGGGGGTGTCCAATGGGTGTTTGAGGCTGTACTAGGGGTCTTGGGGGTGTAAATGAGGGTGGGGGGGCTGTCCAAGGGGTGGGGGGTGTCCAAGGGGTGGGGGGTGTCCAAGGGATATGGGAGGGGTGTCCAATGGGTGTTTGAGGCTGTACTAGGGGTCGTGGGGGTGTAAATGAGGGTGGGGGGGGGGCTGTCCAAGGGGTGGGGGTGTCCAAGGGTTGTGGTGGGGCTCCAATGTGGTGGGGGAGGGCTGGCCAGGTTGTTAGGTGGGTATAGATGATGGTGGGGTTCAGTTGGGGCTTGGGGGAGGGCTGGCATGGTTATTTTTGTTTGGTTTCTGGTTTCTTTTTGGTGAGAGCAGTGCAATTATTTAAAAAAAAAATATCGCTTTCACGTCGGTTATTTTATAACCGACGTGGTAAATAAATCGGTAGGGGTTTATCACATCGGTTTTTTCGAGAACCGACGTGATAAACCGTTCCCGGGCCTTTTATCACGTCGGTTCTTAATATAACCGACGTGCTAAAAGGCCTGGGAATCGATTTACCACGTCGGTTATTGGATAACCGACGTGCTAAAACGTTTCCCAGGCCTTTTTATCACGTCGGTTATTTAAGAAACCGACGTGATAATAGGCCCGGGGAAGGGTTAATCACGTCGGTTATGTCATAACCGACGTGATAAACGATATCCCAGGCGTTTTATCACGTCGGTTTAGAAAATAACCGACGTGATAACCCCCCCCCCCCCCCCGCGCATATTTATCACATCGGTTATTAATGAACCGACGTGATAAACGCCGTGATGTTAGGGATGTTACGTCGGGTTTTAAATAACCGACGTAAAAAACGTTATTTATAACGTCGTCCGTATTAACGTCGCCTAAAAACCGACGTAAATAATGAAAAATAACCGACGTAAAAAATGTTTTCTGCACTAGTGAGTATCGGTGGCTAGGAATGAAGAGAGAGAGAGAGGTAGCTAGTTTTGTTACGAAGTGCTCCACCTTTCAGTAGGTGAAGATGCAGCATCAAATACCATTAGGGATTTTACAGTAGTTACCTTTCCGGGAGTGGAAATGGGATGATGTCACGATGGATTTCATGAAGAGTTTTTTGAGGTCACCTTGATGTAATGATGTTATGTGGGTTGTCATTTACAAGGTTACAATGTTTAACACTTCTTTCCAATGAAGGAGACCATCAGTGTTGATGATCTTGGAAAGATGTACATCTGGGATGTGGTACGACTTCATGGGGTCCCATGCACTATAGTTTCAGATATGGAAGCCCTCTTAATGTATCATTTCTAAAAGAGTTTTCATAGGGTTTCAGGTACACAGGTGCTTCTGAGTACAACATACAACCCTCAGACTGATGGTCCATTAGTGCATACGATACATGTACTATAGGACATGTAGTGAGCATGTGTCCTAGATTTTTGGGGCTCTTGGGGGAGGCACATTACCCTGTTTGAGTTCACCTACAATAAGCGTCATCAGGTGATGATACAATTGGATCCTTAAGTGGAATAATATGGTAGGCCATGATGTTCTCCCAATTGCTGGTTAGAGGTAGGTGAGGCAGTATTAGTGGGACCACGTTTCATGCAGGAGACTTATGAGAAAGTCCAGTTAATTTAGAAGAAGATGGATAATACACAGTCTTGTCCGAAACCACACTCCAATTGCCACAGAAAACATTTAGAGTTCGAGGTCGGGGATCAGGTTTTATTTCATGTTTCATTGAGGTTGTGACACAGGCCGATGAGGAGGCAGGTTAAACTTTCACCAAGATATGTCGGGTCGTTTGAGATTTTGGAGAGAGTAGGGTTGGTTTCCTATTGGTTGTAGTTAGCTTAGAGGTACCGAGCCATGCAAGATTTCTTCCATGTATCTCAACTGTGCCACTATCACTCAGACCTATCTCAAAATTTTTCTGCCTGGTGGTCAAGTTTCATGATGATTCCTCCTTTGAGGAGTATCTGATTCATATTGTTGATAGGATCACGATGGTTCTCTGAGGCCGATCAGTTCCTCTACTACAAGTGATATGGAAGCACGACTGTTTACAACATGGGGCTTGGGAGAGGGAGACTGATGTACCATCTTTGTGACCGGTGTTGTTCTCAGACAACTCTTGACCATCGTTCATAGAGAAATTTAGGGACAAATTGATATAAGGGGGAATATTGTAAGAACTCAGTTTTACATATGAGGTAAATATCATTTTATTTTCAGTTCAAATGCCTTGTTATGGACTTATGTGAATAATTAACATGATCATGGGAGTTTTTGAGGTGTCTGGGGCTTTTTGAGAGGTCGGAACAATGTTTTCTGTTTAAAATGACATGGCACACGGTTTGCACACAGCCTGTGCATGGTTAGTATATACCGTGTGAGGGGTCTGAAAATTACAGGTTTTTGGATAGAGGGGTTCTGCACAGTTACCACATGGTTAGTCAAACTGTGTGGGGTTACCATGTGAAGCACCCCTCTTAGACAAAGAGGTGTGCATGGTTTCTGCATGGTTTGGGTAACCGTGCGGGTAAATTATATGCCCCTTTCTATGTGATTTTTTTTTAAAATTAAATTAAAAATATATTTTTTAACCCATTTTCATTTGTCTCCTCCACGCACAGAACCCCCTCCGCAGAGCTTCCTATTTTGGGTCCTAAAGTAGGATTTGAGCCCTACTCATCGTCCAACTTCCGTTTGGATCACCGATCATCTCTACAGATCTGCATCGATATGTCCTACATTCCTTTTTACTCATTTTTAATTCTTTAGAACAACGACTATGCTATTTAGATTTAGCCTCATATGCCGTAATATTCCTTTATTTGTCTATTATTCAGATTTGTAACTCCCCAATGTTTTGAAAATAAGATTGAATGCATTTTATAATCTAGCCATTAAACAAAACTTTGCCTCTTCTATGTTTTGTATTTCAAAAAATGGTCATCTAGAGTTGTGATTAATAAGTTATTTAGATTCTGATAGAACAAAAATGATTTTTTGTGAATAGTAACATACTATTATGAATAGTAATATGACCCTTATGATTAGTAAATAATGATATTATTTTATATTCATAAGGTAATAAGATAATTATACCTTAATTATTTTTCAATGTGATATAAAACTAATTATACCTTTAAAATTGTTATTTCTCGAATTAAGTATGATTTTATATAAAAATTAAATTAATAATATTAAAAAATTATTTTTTAAAAATGTAGATCATTTTTGAATTCTACACGATGAAAAACAGTAGGGGTGAATTTTTTGGATTTTTCTAAAATACATGAATTTTTTATGAATAGTAAAATTACAGTTTTGAGTTTTCGGTATATTTGATGACATCATAATGATGTAATAATTAATAAAAAATTCTATTCATCTTTTTAATATGCAATAAGATATTAGGTGCCCCCAGTGGCTAATACCATGTATAGATAACATGGGAAAGACCATGGTCTTACAAAAACCACTAATGAGGTGTCTTTTTAAATTAATAAACAATTATCTTTATTTTACAATAAATACCCACTCAACCATTCATTTTCATTCATTCCAAATCCATCATCCTCGAAGATCTAGTGGAGTTTCCTCCCTAGGAGTCCTCTCAAGGATTAATTAAACCCCCAAGGTCCCAACCTTCATGTTCTAGGAGTTACTTTATAAGGTAAGAGAACCTTTCACCCTCCGCTTTTAGTCAACACTTCTTTTATGTGATCTATTTTAAATTCTATTCTCATGTGTTTTGGACTGAAATTATTTATTCATCTTATTATACTTTTATTTCCATATGATGATATGCCATTTCTCTCTCATCAATTAATTTTATGAAATTTTAACCGATGCCGTTAGGCTGCCGAATTTTCATAAGGGTTCTCTCAACTTTTCTTTTATTTTGAAGTTCTTGTATTTTCTTTTTCTATCCTCACCTCCTCTATCAAAATGACCATGATAACTCTATTATAATCTATATACTAGAATTATATCATGTTAATGGAAAAACCATCATCAATATTCTTACTCCATCCCTTTTATTTTTATAAACAAAATCAACGTCCATGAGGTTCCAATTTATAACCTTTGTGGATGGTGAAGTTTCGTTCATCAATTTATCCTTCATTACTGGTCATGAAAATATTTATATGGTTGAAAAAGACTATAATATACGTATTATGACCTAATTGATATTCAGGAATCAGTGTATGTACATATTATTAATTTATATGCCAAAACTAGTTCATAATAATCTAAATACCACCAAATAATCAAAGTGGTTGTCATCTAATGATTCATCCTCATTTCATGTAACCAAATGATATAAATGACCACTAAATTTTTTTGATGTCCATAAATAATATTTAATTTCAATTTTGGAGAATTATAACCTTTCCACCTAATCTCCATTACTTAAAAACAAGTGAACAGATTATGAAAATCAAGAAAACGAACACTCTGGAATGATGGAATTCAATATAATTACTTATCAATAAGAACATAAATAAACTAATAAGAATTATGATAAACTAGAAAAAATGTCTATCAGGTTCTGAGATAATTTTTTAATGAGTCTAATTTCATATTCCATGACCTTAAGTTCAAGAACGGAACACATTTGGACTTAAGGTAACGGTTTTCCACCCGAACATCCATTTTCCTTCGGGTTACATCCATTATCTATTTACCTCCATGAAATTCTTATGTATTATTATTTACTCCTCATAAATTTTGTGTGAGTATTCTATATATTTACACCAACCAAAATCATTCCCTATTTTATGGATAGTTACATGTTTTAAAAGAATCTTTCAAAACTGTTTCCAAAATACAAGCCTGATTCAAGATAATTTCTCAAATTCTTATCTATCTTCAAGGGGAATCTATAATATATTTTTGGAAACAATTATATTTATAAAATATCTCATTTTATTATGAAAATACTACATTACTTCACTTCTGTTTTCATACAAATATTTTTTCAAAAAGATCTATTCTTTTCAAAATAAAAGTGTATTTATCCCAAGATTTGCTTAATGATTTTACAAGAGTATTTTCATGTGATTCAACACTATTGTTGATTATTATGTATTATTGGGGTTAATAATTTATGAATTCATCGACCATAATTTATTTAATGTTTTATGATTAATTTTATTGTGGATGATCTATTCTAAAACCATTCAACATATTAATCGGAATGGTCTGTGTTTTATGCTTAATGATTGGGGAAACTTAGTTACATTTCATAATATAGATCCAATATGAATGTATATGTTCTTTACCACTATCCATACTCATATGTGGAATGAATTAGACTTATTATGTGATGGGTGGGGACCTCTTTAGCCCCTCGATGCATCTGTAGGTCTCATGAGACAAATAGACTTGGAATTGTCCAAGGCCTTTCCCAATTTGATATATGGATTTGGCCAAGGCCTAAATAATTTTTTATACGTCTTTTCTGAGGATTTGAAAAAATTTATCTAAATTTCTGGCATATGCACTTCCATAATTTTGAAGCGAGTAATTAAAATTTCATGTTGTTATTCGACTAGTAGAGTACCCATGATTGTGTTTTATTATGGAATTATTTAAACAAATCATATTCCTACCATATTATGTTCGAGATTATTTTTGTAAAGGATAGGGTTTTCAATTATTCACCATGTATGATGTTTATTTTATCTTACACTATATTTCTTACTCTTATTGAGAATTTGATCTTACCCCTTTCTTAGGTTTCATTTTATCAGGATATGAATAAGTAAATTTTGAATGACTTGTAAGCATAGTCTTGGAAGGATGGATATTTTTAATGGAATAAATTAGTGTTTTTTTTCTTTCAAGTTGTAATGTTGAACTTATTTATGTATCTTGATTCCAAAAGATAATAAACTACATGGTCCTTTGGGATGCATATTCCTTATTTATATGAAAATTTAACAAAAAAAAAGCACCAACTCTGAGCAACTTGGGCTAGGTCCTTACAGTTGGTATCAAAGGAAGTTTAGTAGAAAACCTAGAAACTAGGTTTGCAAATGTATATTTGGGAACAAAGACCTAAGGTGTTGTTGGATGAAACAAATAACAGAACATCTTGGTGTTTTAGTAAGGAATAGATTAAGTGTATATTTCTAGAAAATACATCCATGTATGGATACGAATAGGTAGAGATGGCTCTCGCACAAATGTACCATAGAGTGAATTCTCTGACATGGAGTTTCGGGCATGACCTGGGGTATCCTGGTACATGAAAACAAGCCTTGCTTCACTCTTGGTATTGAAAATTCTGGGAGAGTTTCCAAGGATAATTCATATTTTCTTTATCAGTCATTATGAAGGGTTTAAATGTAAAATTTTCCTCAAAGAACCCATTTTTGTGATTATGGGATTAGTCATGCGTAGGATCTCAATTAATTCTTAGTATTCTGTTAAGTTAATATTATACATTCTGATTCATATACTAATATAGTGTATACCATTATTTTGAAATGAAACCTAGGGGAAGGAATGGAAACCGCATGAACACGAATGTCCCATGTAAGGATTTCCCTCTAATAAAAAATAATGATGTTGGCTCTGGTGCTGTGACTGGTGTTGAGCAACTTATAACTACACTGGGAAAACATACCCGAGTTATTAATAATTACCTCACCTATATGGAGCATCAGGATCCACCATGTGGAGGAGCTATGTTAGATCGCTTTATGTGAAAACAACCCCCATCGTTCAATGGGACTATAAACACATTTGTATCTGAGTAGTGGATAAGTTCCCTAGAGAAGATATTTCTCTCTTTGTGATGTAATGAAAGAGAGAAGGTCCATATGGTGGTTTATTGTCTATCATGAGATGTGGATCAGTGGTAGTCATTAATGCAAAACACAATTCATAAGGAAGAAATAGAAGATATGGAATGGAGGAACTTTAAGGAATATTCCTAGAGAAATAGTTTTGGCATGAATAACTAGCGGATATGGAAAGGTAGTTTCTGAATTTGAAGCAAAAGGAAGATGATAATGTTGAAAAGTATGAAGATAACTTTAAAAGGTTAGAAATCCATATTGAGGACTAAATAAGAAATCCGAGGAGAAACATTGACTGATTCTTTGATTGACTAAAACCATTCCTCTGGTGGGCTCTAGTCTCCTAGAGTTTCTCATCATATGAAGATATAGTTTCATGTGCTATCAAGATAGAAAATGAATTCTATAAGTCTTATCACATTATGGGAAAGAAATAGAATAAGGGGGATGCTGAAAACTCTTGAGAATGAAATAAGGAAATAGGGAAAAAGGGAAGATTTGAATTTCCATATTGTGACAATTGTGGAAAGAAAAACCCTAGTTCCCGCTTAAAAGGAAAAGGAGTTTATTACAATTGTGAATATAAAGGCCATCTTTTTGGTGATTGTAAGGGGAAGAAAGAATCCATTAATGTTCAATGCTATAATTTCTGAGATAGGTGACACTTTGTTAATTATTTTCCAAAGCCTCAAAGAAACATTCTATAGAAAAGGATAAAGGAGAAAGTCCATGCTTTTACAATCACAACTGTAGTGGTTGAAGTTCTGAATGATGTGGTGTCAGGTACTTTAATTATTTCCTCAAAATTAGCCAATGCTTTATTTGATTCTAGATCATTTCATTCTTTCATATCTTCCTAGTTTCCTAAGAAAATTAGATATTTCCAATTTGACTTCTTAAGGGAGTTTTCAGTCAAAACTCTTAAGGGATGTATCATTGCAAAAAATTGTTGTGAATTAGTTACAATTATGGAATATAAACATTCTTTATCTGCTAATATTATTTTCATTACCAGGATTTTATTTTATATAATTCATGGTATGGATTGGATTTAGGATCATTATGCAAAAAAAATTATTTTAAGAAAAAAGAGATTACAATTTTTGATGATGATAAATAATTTATTATCTTTAGAGAAGAAACATCACAATATAGTTCTAATCTAGATCCACCCCCATTATCTCTACTAAATTTAATCATTGTGTAGGAAGGGAATGAAATTACTATGGGTGAGGAAAAGAATTTTCAAATAGAAGATGTACCTGTCGTGCAAGAATATATTGACACCATTACAGAGGATTTACCTGGACATCCTTTAGAGTGAGAAATTGAGTTTCCCATTAACTTAATTCCAGGTTCAAGGCCCATACCAAAGACCCCTTATAGAATGGCCACGGTGGAGTTAGTGGAACTAAAGAAAGAACTAGAGAAATTGAGTGATAAAGGATTTATTCACCCTAGCGTTTCTCCAGGGGGATCCCCTCTTCTTTTCATTAGGAATAAAGATGGGTCTATGAGGTTTTGTATTGAATACAGGGAGATCAATGAAAAAATAACAAAGAACAAGTATCCCTTACCTCACATTGATGATTTATTTAATCAAATTCATAGACCCCAATATTTTTCGAAGATTGATCTTTGATCTAGATATCAGCAGTTTCTTATTAGGATGGAAGACATTACAAAAACTATATTCCAAACTAGGTACAGGCATTACGAGTTTATAGTAATGCATTTTTGACTAACTAATGCACCATCTGTTTTCATGGATCTAATGAATAGTGTTTTCAAGGAATATCATTATGAATTTGTGGTGGTGTATGTTTATGATATCCAGGTACACTCTAAAAGCTATGAAGATCGTGAAAATTACTTGCGCAATATTATGAAGACTCTTAGAAGAAATGAATTATATGGGATGTTTAGAAGGTGTGATTTTTGGCTCCAATAAGTTTCCTTTCTGGGCCCACATTTTCTCTAAGGATAGAATATAAGAAGATCCTATGAAGAAAAAGGAGGTGCAAGAATGGCCTACTCAAACGAACATAACTATGGTAAATATTTTTTTGGTTTAGTAGGTTATTATTCGTTCTTTGTTCATAAATTCTTCTGTTTAGCCAACCCAATGACCAAGATTACAAAAAAGGGGGTTAAGATCATATGGACAAAGGAATGTGACGAATGTTTTAGAGTATTAAAGAGAAGAGTATTGAATGCTCCAATATTGAAACTACCATCAAGGAATGACGTATTTGTTATTTTTTGTGATGCATCAAAGAAAGGAATTGGTTGTTTCCTTATGAAGAAAGATAAAGTGATTTCCTATGTATCTAGGCAGCTAAAAATTCATGAACAAACCTATCCAACTCAGGATCTTGAATTAGCAATGGTAATCTTTCGTCTGATGATTTGGAGACATTACCTCTATGGTGAAAAATGTTAGATATATACAGATCATACGAGTTTGAAATATATCTTCTCACATAAATAACTAAACATGAGACAAAGTAGATGGATTTAGATACTCAAGGATTATGATTTTACAATACACTACAACTCAGGGAATATAAATAAGGTGGCAGACGTTTTGAGTTGAAAGGACAACAGAATTCTGAACAAGATGAGAGTTTAAAGGGATCGTTTGTTCATTGATCTAGTAAATATAGATATGGTAATTATCAAGGAAGGTAACACATCCCTACTTTTTCAACTGGTTTCCAAACCCTCTTTACATGAAAGGATAAAAGGTTCTTAGACTGGTGATGAGGAGTTTCAAAAGAAAATTAAATATTTAAATGATGGGATGTTGTTTGACTTCGTATATGAAGGTTGTATTTTGAAAATTGGAAAGAGGCTTTGTGTTCCTCCTATTCCTGAGCTAAAAAGGGAACTATTGTATGATGCTCATAGCTCTAATTTCTCTATACACCCTGGTATCACAATGATGTATAGAGATCTATAGAAACATTTTTTGGGGGAAAATAAGAAGAGGGGGATTTCTGATTATGTGTCGAGATGTTTGGTGATCCAATAGGTGAAGGATGGAAGACAAAAACCTACAGGATTCATGCATCCCCTTCCAATTCCTATGTAGAAATTGGATTATATTACAATGCACTTTTCCAGGGGACTACCAAAGACTCCACGAAATAATTATTCTATACGGTTCATTATTGATCAGCATAAAAAATCAGCATATTTTCTTGCTATAAGAGAAGATTTACCACTTAAAAATTTATCAAGACTATATATTAATGAAGTTGTAAAACTTTGTGGTGTGCCTTTATCAATTTTTTTATTGTGATCCTTATTTTACATCACAATTTTGGAAAAGTATTAAGAAGTCCCTAGATACTGATCTTCATTTGAGCACTTCCTACCACCCCCAAACTGATGAACAATAAGAACTGAGTATTCAAACATCGAAAGACTTTTTGAGGTCTTGTTCACATGACTTTCAAGGTATGTGGGATCAGTATTTACCTCTCATAGAATTTTCCTATAATAATATATTTTATTCAAGTATTCATATGCCACCATATGAAGATTTATATGGAAAGAGAAGGCATACACCAACTTGCTAGGATGATGTTGGTGAAAGAAAGCTCGTAGGCCCAGAACTTTTTGAGGAAACAATAGAAAATGTGATGATTATCCAGACCCATATCAAAACAGCTCAATGTAGGCAAAAGAGATATGCCGATAAACAAAGGAATGATTTGAAATTTTTATAGGGAGATTATGTTTTCTTAAAGGTATCTCCATTGAAGGGTATTATATGATTCCATAAGAAGGTAACTTAAGTCCTAGGTACATCAGAACTTTTTAAATTTTGGATGAAATTGGAGTCGTAGCTTACTGCTGGTAAATGCCGCCATGTATATCCAAAGTTCACAATGTGTTCTACATGTCAATGTTAAATAAATACCTGAAAGACCAAACACATGTTCTCACATATGATGAAATAGAACTTGAGCCTAATATATTTTATTGTGAAGAACCTATCAAGATTCTTGAAACTAGAGAACACATATTGAGATATTAGAAAACTTGTCTGGTAATGGTTCTTTGGAGGAACTATAAGATAGAGGAAGCAACATGGGAGCCTGAGTAGCTCATATTGAAGGCATACCCGAATATTTTTAGGTAAACGTTTTTGAATTAGAAGATGAAATTTTTTTAAAGAGGAGAGAATGTAACACCCCAAGGTTTTAAAAATAATATTGAATGAATTTTATAATCAATCCATTAAACACAACTTTTCCTCTTTTATGTTTTGAATTTCAAAAAATGGTTATCTAGACTTGTGATCAGTAAGTCATTTGCAGTCTGATAGAAAAAAACATGATTTTTTTAAATAGTAACATAACCTTATGAATAGTAATATTCCCCTTCTTGATAATAAATAATTCTATTGTTTTATTTGATTAAGGTAATATTATAATGATATCTTAATTCATTTTTCAACATGATATAAAACTAATTATACCTTTAAAATTTTTATTTTTCAAATTAACTATGATTTTATTTAGAAATTAAATTAATAATATTTAAATAATTATTTTGAAAAATTGAGTTCATTTTTTAATTCTACAAGTCGTAAAATGGTAAGGGAAATTTTTTGGGTTTTTTCTAAAATACATGGATTTTCCGTGAATAGTAAAAATATAGTTTTGAGTTTTTAGTATATTTGATGACATCATAAAGATGTAATAATTAATATAAAATTCTGTTCGAATTTTGCACAGTAAAATAATATATTAGGTGTACCAAGTGGCTAATACCATTGGAAAATACCATGGGCAAGCCCACAGTTTTAGAAAAACTACTAATTATTTGACTTTTTAAATTAATAAACAATTCTCTCTCATTTACTGTAAATACCCCCTCATCCATTCATTTTATTTCATTCCAAATCCCTCATCTTCGAAGATCTGGTGGTTTTACCTCCCGTGGAGTCCTCCCAAGGTGTCCTTAATCCCCTAAGGTCCCAACCTTCATGTTCTAGGAGTTACTCTACAATGTAAGGGAACCTTTCACCCTCCTCTTTTAGTCAACACATCTTTTATGTTATCTCTTTAAAATTACATTATAATATGTTGGGGTTTGATATTATGTATTTCTATTACATTAATTTTTATTTTTATATGATTATACAACCTTTTTCTCTCATTACTTCATTTTATTAAATTTTAAGCGATGTCGTTAGGTTGCCGAATTTTCATAAGGGATCTCTCAACTTTTCTTTTATTTTCATGTTCATCTCTTTTCTTTTTTCTCACCTCACATCCTATGTTAAATGACCATGATAACTCTAGTATCATCTATATAATGGAATTATAAAATTTGAATGGAATAACCATCATCACTATTCTTAATCCCTCCCTTTTATTTTTATATACAAAATCAATGTCCATGAGCTTCCAATTTATAACCTTCATGGACGAAGAAGTTTCTTTCTTCAATTTCACATTTATTAATGGTCATTAAAACATTTATATTGTTTAACCAGACTATAATATATTAATTATAACCTAATTAATGTCTAGAAACCCATATATGCACATATTATTAATTTATATGACAAAACTAGTTCATAATAATCCAAATATCGCCAAATAATCAAAGTGGTTTTCATCTAATGATACATCCTCATTCCATGTAACCAAATGATATAAATGATCATTAAAAATTATTTATGTTCATAATTAATATTTAATTTCAATTCTGGAGATTTAAAACCTTTCCACCTGAACTCCATTACTCAAAAACAAGTGAACCGATTTTGAAAATCAAGAAGACGAACACTCTGGAACGACAGAATTCAATATAATAACTTATGAATAAGAACATAAATCAAATAAAAAATTATTAAAAACTTTATAAGTGTCTATTATGTTCTGAAATAATTTATTAATAAGTCAAATTTCATATTCCAGGACATTATGTTCATGAGTGGAACACATTCAGACTTAAGGTAAGGGTTTTCCACCCGAACTTCAATTTTCATTTGGTTTACTTTAATTATCTAATTACCATAGTGAAATTATTATGTATTATTAATTATTCCTCATAAATTATTTTTGAGTATTCTTTAAATGTACACCATCCATAATCCTTCCCTATTTTATGGATAGTTACATTTTTTAAAAGAAACATTCAAAACTGCTTCCAAAATACAAGCCCGATTCAAGGGAATTTTTCAAATTCTAATCTATTTTCAAGGGAACTCTATAATATGTTTTTGGAAGGAAATATATTTCTAAAATCACAAATTTTATTATGATAATTGGACCTTACTTAAATTCTATTTGTATAAAATGATTTTTCTAAAAGAACTATTCTTTTCAAAATAAAAGAGTATTTATCCTCAGATTTGCTTAATGATTTTATAAGAGTATTTTAGTCTGATTCAACACTCTTGTTTATTCTTATGTATTATTGGTTTTACTAATTTATGATTTTATGTACCATAATTTATTGAATTTTCCATGACTAATTTTATTGTGGATGTTCTATCCTTAAACCATTAACCATAATACTCGGAATGGTCAGTGTTTTATGTTTATTGGTTTGGGAAAGTAAGTTACATTTCATATGATAGCTTCAATATGAATGTATATCTTGATTATGTTTATCCCCACTCATATGAGGAATGAATTGGACTTGTTATGTGGTGGGTGGGACTCTCTATAGCCCTTCGAAGCATCGATAGGTCTCAGGAGACAAATAGACGTGGAATTGGCCGAGGCATTTCACAATGTGATATATGGATTTGGTCAAGGCCTAAATCATGTTTAGACGTCTTGGACGAGGCCTTGAATAAATGTTTTGGAATGTAAAGCATATGCACTTAACTCATTATGAAGATAGTAATTAAAATTTCATGTGGTTATTTGACTAGTATAATACCCATGATGGTGTTTTATTATGGCTTTATTTACTCAACTCATATTCCAGCCATATTATGTTCAAGATTATTTTTTAAAGGCATGTGTTTTAAATTATTCACCATGTATAATGTTTATGTTATATTCTACTGTATTTATTACTCTTACTATGTGTTTGAGATCACCCCTTTCTTATATTTCATTTTCTCGGGATATGAAGATGTAAATTATGAATGGTTTGCAAGAATAATCTCGGAGGTATGGATTTTTCTAATGGAACAAATTAGTGATATTTTCCTTTCAATATTCAATGTTGAACTTATTTTTGTATATTGATTCCAAAATCTAATAAACTACTTAGTCTTTCAGGATGAATATTATTCATTTATATTCAAATGTAATAAAACAAGGCTCTGACTCCAGGAAACTGGGGTCGGGTCCTTAAAAGAGTTATTCCAAATCGGGATGAATCAAGACACGATACTGGATTATCTGTCTACTACTAAGGTGAGGTTGGTGGTCTATACATTTTTTCAACTTTTCTTGGTATTTATTGAACATTTATCCGATATTCTATTTTTCAGACATTCTGGTGAGGACTTATTTTTTGATAGAGTACCTTTTAGTAGCTGTAGTTTTATGTAGTGTGGTTAACAATGAGTTCTGTTTAGGTGGGTTGGCACTAGTTTCTTGTTTTCAGATCACCCGAGGGGTGAGATTTAATGGAATATCTTGTTTATGCATGTTTACACCACCCAAGGGGTGTGTTCTTGTGCTTTCCTAGTTATAGAAATCCCTTAGATGACTTGATAGCTTGAGTAGCTAGTTTAGGAGATGTACTACCTCCTTTATTTTTGAATATCATGTTATGCCTCATGTATTTTTATATCTTGGATTAAGTGATATGTGTTTATATGGGTGGGTATACATATATGAAATGACTAAGGGCGTGTTAAATTGATTATATGGGATGGTAGGCACATATGTTTTTGATAAATGGTTGCATGAGTGGGTATACTCTTGGCTTGTGATTATTGTCGTCAGTGGGTATACTCACATGGTTATGAATGTTTAATTTGAATTCTTGAAGACATGATTTAATAGTTTTTCTCTCCATGGATCTAGAACATATGGTAGTGGACGCCGTCAGTTGATTCTCCCCCTTCGGTCCCGATCCTATGGGATGCCTTGGGCCTAGCCACCCCATGGATCCATCTTTCTTGGGCTCACATCGGTCTTTCTATTTCCATGATCCTAGGACCCCAACCCGTACCTTATCGGGTTTCTACCATGGAATCCCATGGGACTCGATGGTATGCCATGTACATGCTCCTTGGATCTGGCCCTCTGTGCTCTAGTTATTATTAATTGGATGCCTTGGCATGCTGACACCTTGGATCCGGCCCTCTGGGACTACACTTCACTATATAGCATGGTCATGGGATATTTAACGTCACTATAAGATGTGGTCGTGGGATACTTTACTTCTCTATACAGAATGGATATGGTTTCTTGATATAGATGAATGAAATTCATGGTCATGTGAATTGTTTTTTTTACTTGGTTATAGCTTCCTTGTTAGGAGCTGACTCTATTTTGCAGGTAGCCTTGGGGGTTGTTCAGTTTTACATGATACAATTCACTAATTCCATGTGCATAGACTCCTTACTTTAATGGTTGTTTACACATTCTAGCACTTTTATAGAATTTACATTAGAACAATATATAACTAGGTGGTTTTTTATTGGGATGATTATCTCACAACCTGTTTGGTCCTCCTTGGGGACCCAAAAAAAATATATGATTGTAAGTGATGATAGGGGAAATCACCCTAACACATGTTGATTATTGTGGCTTAGAATAGGGGAATATAGGTCCATGATGAGGCTTGTGATGCTGGGATACCTTTTTTGACTTTTTTCTTTTTGGGATATTTGTATCGTATTGTATTTCAATGTACATGTTTGGATGCTTTCTAGATACCTTCACTATCCGCATCATTTTGTATACGGGACACTATTGGTTATTGATATGTATTCATGCCTTGTCTTATCTTCAATTGACTGCATATTTATTCACATCCACTATTTACTATAAGTTTTACTTCATCTATGATACTCTGGTAATGAGGGAATAGTCTCCCCACTGACTCACCTAGTCCCTCACTGATTTTCGGCACCCTCTAGAATTTGGGGAGATGCACTTGAGGCCATGTGGCCAACCTAGCTCGAGGAACCATAGGGTGGCATCCAGGTCTAGTACATTACATCATACCATTATTCTCATGTAATTATTATGTTTTAAATTATATATTTGTTTCTTACCATTACTAATAATCGGAGAACACCCTTTGTTATGTTTCCTTTCCCTAGGTAATAAATTAATGTGTTACGTAGGATATATCTAAGTGGGTTGTTAGTTATGCAGATCTTGTGGGGAAATTATGTATATCTCAAATGAATTATTTTTTTATGTGTTCACATTTACAAATACACTAAACCTATATAATTCAGGTATGGATAATAAGGCTATGTATAAAAAAATACTCTAATAAGATGTAAAATCTATATATAAAAATTATTGGTTTCTTTAGTTTGAAGTAATGAATTATGTAGTTAGATTTATAAATAAGGATAATAAAATATTATTAATAATCCTTAGGATAATCCTATGTATAATAAAAAATAATATTTTATGGTATGGGATGGAGTATGATTTTTCTAGAAAAACAACCCTGTATAGATTCAAAATGTGAACGTAGTTCTGAAACAGATGCTGCAATTGGTAATAAAGATAAAAAATTTGGTTGATCCTAACTCTGGTGAATAATAAGTGTCACCTTATTGAACACATGTTTGGACACTACCATGGGATATTTTATGGTTAAATAAAAGTTTTATTAGGATCTATTACGAAGGATTTGAATAAATTATTATCATTATTGAACTAGGATAAACCTGAGATCCATATATTAAAAAATATGTGTCAATATTTTAACATTGTTAACATTATTTTTAATGATTTATCACTCTAATACTGCATGTATACTAATGGTGCATGATTTGTGGGACTTGGTTCCCATGATGGTTCCTTCACTTTTTTGGAATTGTTAATTCGTATCTGTATTTCGAATTCTGAACATGTATGGTGTAATATTGTTCCCCCTTATCCCTAAAAGTGGATTTTATAAAAATAACAAAAAATTCTTTTGGCGTCACTCTGATCATAGATTCCTTTTGATCATGCTAACCATTGTGGTGCCACTATGGGATTGAAGTCTACTCAATAGAATCTTACGTTCCCTCTCATACCTATCCAAATTCATAAAACATATTTTTATATCCTAAAAAAACAATGAATGTGTCATGTTATGGATGGAAAATACAATTCATGAGATAGATTAATACCACTATAGGATTTTTCAAGACAAAAGGATTGAGGAGATACTAACAGAGTATATTTTTTCTTCTCAATGTTGTATTTGGAATATCTTTCTCTCTAACATGTATCTGTTGTTTTCTAGAATGAATATCAACATTGGAAAATCATAAAACTCCTTGTAACCAATCAATATTGTCATTTATCCAAGGTAAAGGGTTCATGTTATTCAATGTTATATAATTAAGCTTTATATAGTACATACATAGGTATATTACCCCATTATTCTTATTAAAAATTAGTGGACCACCCTTCAAATATTTCCCCATCTTGATAATGACGTAAAAATTAAAATTATTTAGCTGCACATTCAAAATTTTCAGCCCTGTTGGAGTAATATGAAAAGGAGGAAATGATATCAATTATTCCCTTGACACAACCTCATCCCCAAACTCAATTACCATTTATAGAGGAAGTAATGACAATCCTTCTGGGGATACATCCTTATAGTAAAGGAAAGATAAAGGGAGCTAATACTGACTTTGTTTCAAGAGTCAAGCCTGCTACAAGCATCATTATTGATCCTATATGGACCAAGTCATGTTTTATCCTACCTTTTCCAAGAAAACACTCATTGGTAAACATGAATATCTCTTCCCTATTATGGTAAATGAAACACATATCAATTAGTAGTTTATATGAACTAGATAATTTACCATACATTTCCCTAAAAATATTAAATCAAAACAATTAATTTCTAAGATAATTATATCCAATAGTTTTCCATAGCCTAAAACTACTATGAGGACTTAATTACATTACTATTGAAAGTATAAATAAATTAAAAAGGTTTTTTTATGGGAGATTAACTCATAAGAGTGCTTAAATAGTGTAACACCCCACCCCCAAATCATTGTATTGAGGAGGCAGTGAAGGTTACATGGCCTTAAGCGACATTCCCAAGGTATCAAAGGCAGACAATAAATGCCGAGGGCCTCGAGAACAAATTGGGGAAGGATTTTCCCTTAAGAGAAACCCAACCAAACCATCCACTAACATCAATTATATGATGCATGTCAATAAAACATTCAAGAATGTATTCCCAAAAGACAGGCAAGTTGTTCCAAATTACAACCCAAAACCAATACAACCCAATATGATATTAGAGTACTATCTGAAAGACCAAAATAGAGACCCAAAATAAACCAAGACACACTCCACGACTCCACCCCAAGCTTCATGATTCTAGAACAACCACATCTCCCAGGCATCACCATGAACCACCAGCAATGAGATGCCTTACCTTTACCTGTGTCTCAGAATAAGACATCTGCAAAAGCACCAAAGTGCCCAAGCAGAGGGTGAGTACTAATACTCAGTAGGATTTCCCCAACTGACTTCCCTACACACGCCACTAGGATAAAACCATTAGCACATTTATATAAAACATTTTATGTAAAGAAAATTCCAAGCTAATAATTGTTTATAAGACAAACATGCCATAAGCCAAACATGCCACACAAGGAAGACAAATCAACCATGCCACACAAGGAAGCCAATTCAACCATGCCACAAGACAATTACCATTTTCATATTTCACTCACGAGCCCCATCTACAAACATCACCAACAAATAACAAAACAAACCATGGTGGAACTTCCCATCCAACCCATTCATTACCAATTGACTCAAGTGGTACATCCCACCCACTTTCTATTGATGGTGGCCCTTCCATCCAACCCATTCGTTACCAATCCACTCAAGTGGTACCTCATGCCCACTTTCTATTGATGGTGGCCCTTCTGTCCAACCCATTCATTACCAATCCACTCAAGTGGTACTTCCTTCCCACATGCTATTGATGGTGGACCTTCCGTCCAACCCATTCACAACTAATCCACTCAAGTGGTACTTCTCGCCCACTTTCTATTGATGGTGGCCCATCCGTCCAACCCATTCATTACCAATCCACTCAAGTGGTACTTCCCGCCCACTTTCTATTGATTTTGGCCCTTCTGTCCAACCCATTAATTACCAATCCACTCATGTGGTACTTCACAACCACTTGATATTGATGGTGGCCCTTCCGTCCAACCCATTCATTACCAATCCACTCAAGTGGTACTTCCCACCCACTTGCTATTGATGGTGGCCCTTACGTCCACTATCCATCCCCTTTTTATAGTGGTACCTCCCACCCACTCCCACATAACATTAAAAAAATCCATAACCAAGCATATAACCCACCAAGGTCACCAAAATATGCAATTAACCATTTCAATTACATGCCAAACCACTTCAATAAATCAAACATTTATTGAAAACACCCTTCCGCCCTTTTTACATGCCAATTCCCATTTTAATAAAACAACCCCTTTATTGAAAAAATATTCCACAATCCATCTTAATTAATTACACAAAACAACCTATTTAAAAATATTTATTTTAAAATCACAAAAAGAGCATTTTTACCCAAAAACCCCTTTCTTCCAAAAAACCCCCAAAACACCACCAAAGGGATTTCCAATCAATTTTTCACATCAAAAACACTATTAATTATATGCAACACAAATTAAATGTATCCAAGCTTCATGTTATAGTAAAGTGTAGTCAAGAGAGAAGCCACATACCTCTATGGGTTTGGCGAAATCGACCCTTCATCCAAACACACACCAAACCGAGTGAACGCATCCTCCAAACCACCTCAAAAACTGTTCCCTAACATCAAAAATCTCAACCATTAACAAAAAAGGCAACACAACCCTAGATCTACATGAAACCCTTATAGATATAGGAAACTAAGAGAGGGAGAGGGGTAACCCTAACCAAAACCTCAAAGAACAAAAAGAGGGACTTACCCGAGAAGAACAACCTTCGATCCACCAAGAAACCCATTCTAATTTCCTCCAAAATGAGCTAAGGAGCTCTCCCCAATCACTAAAAACTGGAACTCGTGTGTGATCCATGAGTGTAAGGAAGAATGAGGGAAAAAATGGGAAATCACAAGTGGCCCTGGACTTAAAAACCCAATCATTATTTGGAGGCACGGTTACCCCGCACGGTTTGGGAAACTGTGTGCCAATCGTGCGGTCACCACTGTCTCACCCAAGGACTTCGCACGACCTGCCCGGATGGTCTGACAAACTGTGAACTACCCATGCGGAGCCCAATATCAAGGGTGCACGATTTCATGGGCTGGCCACATGGTTTGTTCAGACTGTGTTCCAACCGTGCAACCCTACACAACCTCCACATCTTTTAAAAGTTTTTCCCAGAATTGTCCAAACTTAAACCAACCTCTTAAAAAAGCACAAACGAACCAAAACAAGGGTCACATACCTCAAAATGTGGGTACTACAAATAGTATAAATATACAATCAATGAATCAAGAGGATAAGAATAAATTGAAATATATTATATGAAACAAAATAGTAAATTGAGTTATGGTAATTAAATCCCTACCTATAACCGTAGAATTTCCATCTCTAATTGAAGTTCGAACATCATCAATCAAGTGAATTTTCCCTATATCTGAATCATGACCATGCCTATAATATTCATGAGTCCCATGATTCACTAATATCTATAGAGTTTGGTTCTTTTATTTCAGAACCCATGCTTTAGAATAACATATGTTCACTAAATCCAGAAGTTTATATCCAGTAAAAATGTTCTAGAGATTACCCCTGATTCCACATTGATGCCATTTTTTATATAAATCCATGAATGATGTATTAAATTTTACCTTTTAGAATAATTTATTCACTAGGACGAGCTTACACCCAATGAGGGTGTATTAGAAGACATACATATATACACTAATTATCCATTCCGCATTACCTTCCCAAAAATCCTCTTCTTAATACTAAATAGGTCACTCACTATAGTACTGGTAAATCTTCTATTTTGTTCACTTTAAGATGTATAAAAACATTATTCCCTATCTTATTATTTCCACAAGTCAAAATTTAAGGCCATGTAAAGAACATGACCATACATTGTTAGGTCAAATCCCGTAAAGTAGTTTCTAATTCCCAGTTTAATGCATATCTTGATCATTTTATTTTATCCACCATATCCCCATCCTAATTAAGAGAAAATCATAGAAACTCAGTGAAATGATATGAATAAGAAGAAAGTGACAATGTCCCTTACTGTATCTCTATAAAATCATGATCTATGTGTAGTATCAATGACCAATAAAGAACTCTATTATGAAAACATCCTTGAAGGCCTCCCACATAAGACCCAAACACCTAACAGTTGGACCCATGATGGAACACAACCTCCTGATAGATACTAGAATAATTATTTATTTTAGGTTCACCATCTCCTTACATATAGTCTCTACCATTTTAGCGCTTCCTACAATGATATCAATCCAATCCTCAACACCGATAGGATAATTCCTTTAAATGATGAATGCGGCCAGAGATGAAATATTTGAGAATAATAAACCATCATACTCTACACCACTCTACCCTAAATATGAAAAATATTTAATACCCCATCTGGGTCAAGATTACCACCTGAACCAAAAGAGTAATGATGGGAGCATGCTTAAGTGAATCTTCTCATATAGTCGATGATGGAACAGGTGAATCCTCCAAAATAAAATAATTATAGAATATCTAATGTGAAACTTTTTCAAGATTGTTTTTCCAATTAATAGGAATACTATATTAGAATTATTTCTAGAACAACTGATAAATCTATGAGGATAACATATGGAATTTATATCAGAATACCTATTATAAGAGATACCTAGAAACAAGTTATAATCATCCTAATAATTCCAAATGATTAATATTATTCCTTATTACTAGAATGTTATTCAAAATAACATATATATAACATAACAAAAAGATCAACATTAATTAACAATTGAAAATATTATATATCATAATGGAAATTAATATACATATATCACTTAAAAATTAGAAAAAATTATGTTATTTCATTAGTGAAATACTATGCTACACTAAAAGGTATATATATATGATCTGTGATCCAATGTTCCTACTCATGATTCATAAATGCACCCAAATCCCATCAACTATAATATAAATCACATCAAAGGAAACACATATATTTATTTCAAATGATATTTCCATGAATATGGGACCCCACTAACATAGTTCCATGAATCCTAAATTATTCTTACCAGAAACCCAAAAAATCTGTACATTGACACAAATTCTCCACAACAAGACTCTAATCACTAGTTTAGAGATTAAATACCTCATAACCACATGTGTGCCTAGCCATCTCATTAAGGTTGGGGAATAATGGGAAGAGTTGTAAGGGGATTTGGGGGGATTATTCCTTCGATAGTAATAACCATCATCAAATAAATAATTAAAATAATATAATCCATCAATATTTTTAGTGGAGGATAACCCTGAATAAATTATATAACATATTAAATGCTTGGTCATGATTAAATAATCGAAAGACCCTCGATGTGGTTGTTAAAAAATATAAAAATATAACTGAAAATATGTAAATAAATTTGACATGTAACAATCCTGAGTACATTTCTTTACTGTGACCAAGTCAATGGTCCTCAACAACCTATTGCAAGGCCATTTCCATTCTATGGATCCCTGTTTATGAAATCTATATGTGCCTCGATATTATCATTCATGGTGTGAGTATAAAGTTATTAGGACACAACCAATATATCCATAATATTTATTCCATTTTATATAAAATTATATGACGTAATAGAAATGTAAATGCATGTAAAATAATATAACCAATCATTTAACAAACGAACATGGGGTAAATAAGATACCATAAACCGCAGTCATACCTACTTAGGAACAAATCCATATAAATATCAAAAATAGATAATTTATGTTATTATCATGATATGAAACTAAAATAATTTTCTACATTTATTTTTGATCTACATGGATTCCTTTAATAGAAATTCATAACCACGAATCATGGTTATTTTCTCACCACTGACTGCATTCACACATGGAACACCAAAATAATTGACACTCCATACAGAGTTACCTTCCCGAAGGAAATATCAAAATAAAATATATGGGAACATTTAAAAAGGTGATATGATATTCCCCATGCATTCCATGATATTTTATAACCATCCTATGGATAAGTATCTTCAATGGTTCATGTCCACCACACTATCTCACTAATGTATTAGCTAAGTCTTTCACATCCACCTATCAACATTGAAACTAAAATATATAATCCACTGGGTACATACCATTCCATATACCTGGAATGATATAATAAGGAATGATATTCCACAACTTTTAATTCCATGTGATATGAAATATTAAACAATTATTAAGAAAAATATAAAGGATCACATAATCAACAAATGTGAAAATGTCTCAATACATTTCATATAAAAAAACAAATATTTAAATAATTTAAAAAAAATTACCAAGTTGGTTAGGACATCCTTCCATATGATTTTTTATTTCAATCTCTTGTTTCACCAAGGAATCATCAACAAGATCATATTTTGGTATTAATTTTTTTAATTAGTATACATTGTATTTCTAGAATGAATTCCAATTATTTAAATATTAAGAAACTCCTCATGAGATAGTAATTTTTATCTCATTTATAATTTTCAAAAATTCATTTTAATCCATAGCATGTTATAAAATTTTATTCCTAAAAGAATAATTATAAATTAAATATGCGACGATACGTTTTATCACAAGAATAATCCTATGATATGCTTGTGATAACTTTTTTTATCTTTCATAGATAATACCATGTTATCTATCCTTTTATTTAAATATCATACAAATTGTATTATCAAAAAAATTAATTGAAACATGCTAAAGAGAAATTACAGACTCCAGCCAAAAAATTATCCATTAGGATACATTGCAACCATGAATAGAAGGGAGAGAGGGAGAGAGTTTAATAGTTCATTTAATCACGAAAAATAACTCACACTAAATGAATAAGTAATTACATATCATATAATAATTGGTTCTTGAAAACTCATACTTGACATGATATCATAAATGAATGAATGAATGAGGTTTTTGTATTTAATAAATTTTACCAAGCAGTTTTCCTTTGAAGGGAAGAAAACAAATTTTTTTAAAAAAAATTAATTCCCTATTACATTAAATAATGAATTTATAATGTTTTAAAAAAAGATTCATTATTAAGATAAAATCAATAAAAAAATAATTTACATTGATTTTAGTCAATTAAAATTGTGAAACTCATGTAGAAGTTTGATCTAGGAAGTGAAAAATAAACAATTATTTAAAAAAAACCTTTTTTTTAAATGGGTCATATGTAAGTGTTTTTATCCTTTTCTCACTTGTTTCGTTTCTTTTAAGAAACATGTTATTGTGATGCTCATAGAAACCCTCCATTAAAGCTTTAATATTTCATATTAAATTATTTGGAATACTTTACAGTGTCCGTAGTGACCCTCACTTGTAGAGAAACCCATTAATGGGGTGTTCTATTTGCCTTCAGACACCCCTTTTGGGTGCGCCAACCATTTAGAAAAAATATCCATTTTCCTTGAGTTGTGCTTCACTATTAGTTAAGGTTATAAATTTTGAAATTCATTAGAACGAGTAATGGACCAAGAATTTAGGTTCCCTTTTGAAATACCCATGTTTAAATTATAATTAATTGTACATTGTGTTAGGCCATATGCCTTTGGCATGCTTTAATAAATTCCTTACATTCTTAATGGATCGTTTTAATTACATGAATTGGGGGTTTGTATTTGTGATGGGTCACGTCACAAATAATAATACATGCAATGGGATACCCATCGTAAATAATCTAACATATAAATACCCCATCCATTTTTTTCATTTCACACGTCTCTCAACTCCCCCCTCCCTATGATAATTCTCATATTTCTCTCTAATGTTTTTCCTATGTTTAAAATTTCATATCATGGCGATTTTCAAGCCTTGCAACGTACAACAGATTTTTTCTTATGGTACTTATATATTTCTTTTATTTTTAGATAATTCATTTAATTTTAAGTTAGTTGTAATTATTTTTAACAGGGAACAATTAAATTAAATTCGAATTTGATAGTTTTGTTTTTCAATATTTAATTTTACGAATATATTATTTCATTAGTAATAAATACTAATAAATTGTAATAATTAGTGCTAATTACTAATAATTAGGAACAATTATAAATAATTAGCAGTAATTAGTAATAAACAGTTATAAATAGGAATAATTAGTAATAAAGCGGAATAAATTGGAATAATTAGGAATAAATAGAAATAATTAGTAATAAATAGGAAGAAATAGTTATAAATTGGAATAAATAGTAAAAAATATGAATAATGAAATAGATAGATAGGAATAATAAAGAATAAATCGTAATATTTTGGAATAATTAATAATAATTTGTAATAAATAGGAATAATTAGTAATAAATAAGAATAATAAAGAATTAATATTTCTAATTTGTAATCAATAGTAATAAATAGTAATAAATCGAAATAAATAGAAAAAATTGAAATAAATATTAATAATTTGGAATAATTAGTAATAAATTGTAATAAATATGAATAATTTGTAAAAAAATATGAATAAATATGACTAATTATTAATAAATTGGAATAAATATGAAAAATTAGTAATAATTAGTAATAAATATGAATAATTAGGGATAATTAGTATCAATTAGTGACAATTTTTAATAATTAAGAATAATTAGTAATAATTTCTATTCAACAGGAATACATTAAGAATAAATATAAAATAATTAGTAATAAATATGAATAATTTGTAATAACTTGTAATAAATAGGAATAGTTTCTTATAATTAAAAATAAATATGAACAATTAGTAATAATCAGCAATAATTAGTAATAATTAGTAATAATTAGTAATAATTTGTATTAATGGGAAATAATTAGGAATAATTAGTAATAATTTGTATTAAATAGGAATAAATAAGAGTAAATAGGAATAAAAAGTAGTAATTAGGAATAAATATTAATAAATTGTAATAATTTGGAATAAATAGTAATAATTAGGAATAAATAGTAATAAATAAGAATAAATAGTAATAAATAGTAATAAATAGAAATAATAAGTAATAAATAGTAATAAATAGTTATAATTTGAAATAAATAGTAATAAATATTAATAAATAGTAATAATAAGTAATAAATATGTATAATTAGTAATAAATAGGTATAATTAGTAATACATATGTATAATAATTAATAAATACGTATACATAGAAATAAATAGTAATAAATAATAATAAATAATAATGAATAATAATAAATAGTAATAAATATTAATAAATAGATTTAAATATTATTAAAAACTAGTAAATAGTAATTAAATTGTAGTAAATAATAGTAAATAGAAGTAATTAACAGTAAATAGTATTAATTAATAGTAATTTGAAATAATTACCAATAAATGGGAATAATTATTAATAAATTGAAATAACTAGAAACAAATTGTCATAATTGGAAATAGATTTTAATAAATTTGAATTAATTGCTATAAATAAGAATAAATTGTTATAAATAAGAATAAATTGTAATAAATATGAAGAAATAGTAATAAATTCTAATAAATATGAACAAATTGTAATAAATATGAAATTAAATATGAATTATTAGTAATAAATATTAATAATTGGAAATAAATAGGAATAAGAAAAAATAATTATTAATAATTAGTAAAAAATATTAATAATTATTAATAATATGAATAATTATAAATAAATATGAGTAATAATTAAAACATATGAGTAATTATAAAAAATTAGTTATAAATTGTAATAAGTAGTAATAAATAGCAATAAATAGTAATAAATAGTAATTTTTTAATAAATTGTAATTAACAGTAATCAATCATAATAAATAGAAATTTATAGTAATATATGGTAATAAATAATTGTAATTAGTGGTAATTATTAACTAATTGAGGTAATTAGGAACACTTGGGAATAAATAACATTTTGTTTTGAATCATGTTTTTCTAATAACGAATTATTCATAAAAAACTAATTATTTTATGTTTCTAGAGAAATATAGAACAAGGAAGTCTACAAAAGTCATTATTAGATGATCAGACTTGGATAAATTAGCATAAAAATACATACGGTTATGGTATAAATCCATTATATATTGAGAGTGTTTATCATTTTCATCATCATGTTTAGAATTTGTTTTTGAAGGGAAAATTAAGTGTCCATGTAAAAAATGTTGTCTGATGCTGTTTGACAGAATTGACAATGTTGGGGGTCATTAATTAAATTTTTGTTTTCAAGTCGATTTTTCTAATATCAACCAGGTGAACATAGTTTCATAGAAGATACTAATAATTTGGTTCCAGATTCATCATGGTTTAATAACTTATTATTAGATGTGGAATGTTAATATTTTCAAAAAACTGAAACTCTGGATGATATTGATTTAACTCGTGAGTTTGAACCACCCAAATTTTATGAGTTTATGATGTTTACTATAGGTATTTTACATCCTGGTTACAAGATAGTAAATTTTGATGTAATTAAAAAATTTGTTCCTATTAAATAAAATAATGGAATGTAAAACAGTTGTTTTGATCAGATATTCTCTTTGGGGTTAAAACACTATTACCTAAAGGAAATGTGTTACCTACAAATTTCTATAAGATAAATAGGCTGGTTCATAATCTAGGATTTAGTTATCATAAGATTCATGCATGTTCAAATGATTGAATTTTATATAATGGAATAAATGAGTCATTAGGCAGTTTTTGGACATGTGGACAATTGAGGTATAAATATGCTCAACTAGGTAAGCATGGATTCATTTCTATAAAACAGTTGAGGTATTTCCCACTAACACCCAGATTGCAGCATTTATTAATATCTCCGAACACAACAACATTGAACTAATGAAACAAAACAAATATTTCAAGTAGTAAAAGCTTAAATCATTCCTATGATGGTTATTCATGGAATCATTTTGACCAACTAAATCTGTTTTTTTTATTTAGAAGCCCAAAACATATGATTAGGTCTTTCTACTGATTTTTTATATCCATTTGGTTCTTATGATAGTCAGTATTCATGTTATCAAATCTTTATAACTCCATACAATTTACCAGATTGTATGTTGATGAAGGAACCATATATATTTTTTACCTTATTAATTCCAAGACATCCAAAAAATAATATTGATATTTATTTGAAATTTTTTAATAAAGAGTTAAATTCATTGTGTTGTAATGGTGTCAGTACAAATGATGTTGATGAGAAAAAAAATTCTTACTAAATTCTTTCTAAATGTGGGTAATTAGTGACTTACCAACATATGGCATGATATTTTTATGGAGTAAACATATTATAGAATCATGTGTGCATTTTTTGAGAGACAATAAAGTGTTTATATTCATAAATGGAAGAAAAACTCTATTCTTAAATTTCATCCTGGATTCATTCCAACCGATCATCATTTTTGGAAGAATATATATCATTTCAGAAAAGGCATAATTGAAAGAGATAGACCTTCAAAAATAATATCAGGTACAAAGTTAAAATCATTAACATCTTTATTACCTCCCATTATATTCTAACCAAATATAAACCAATAGAAAATTGATGGATTTGGTAAAGAACACAATTGGATAAAATGGAGCATTTTTTTAGATCATCAATATTAGTCTGATTTGTTGGTCCACCACATGTTGGATTTCATGCATATTGAGAATAACTTTTTTGATGAAATATTTTATACTTTTTTGGATACAGTAGGTAAGACCAAAAGATAATGTAAACGCATGATTAAATCTTTCCCAATTTTACTGGTGACTAGAACTTGAACTATTTAAAAATCTCACATCATAGAAGCTAATGAAGCCCAAATAATCTTATACACTTTCCAAATAAAAATGAATATTTGTTTTTTTGGATTATAGATTTGAGACTTCTAGATAGTATTGTTTCTAGTTAGGGAATATTTGTCAGAAATGGCTAGATTACTGAATTTAAAAGTCATGAATGTCATAATATAATGGAAACAATTATTTCAATTATATTAAGAGTTTTGTTAAATTATATTATTTGGGATTCACTAATAGGCATATTTTTTTTAGAAATTAGTGTAGTGTAAATAGACTACGCTGCAGTAAGAAGACTACAAGGATATGTTTTTTTATTGTATATAAACTGGAAATAATATTCTCACTAACTTTCTTTGACTCAATGGAACATTTTATATTTCATTTTCCATATGAAGAAAAATGTGGAGGTCTGGTACAGTCTCGATGGATGTAAACATATGATATATGCATGTAGAAATTAAAGAAAAATGTTTATAACAAAGCATTCGTTGAAGGATGATTTACAAAAGCTTATTTACCCGAGGAAATTTATTTTTTATGCTCTTATTATTTTCAATTTAAATTTCCCTCAAAACACAGCTGCATGGTTTATAATGAGGTAAATATGTATGATTAAATGAGAAATCAATTATTATTTTTTAATCAACCAGAAAATGGATTTAATGGAGTTTATGAATGATGGATTTTAGATGATGAACATCACAGAGCACATACATAAGTTCTACTCAACAATAATGAAATGAAACTATTTGTACTATGAGTTCTCCTATCACTTAATCTATAATATGTTTTAAATAAATTAATATTATTTGATTTTTAGGTTATATGATAATCATATCAAGAAGAATCTTTTAGAAATTACAGCAGTTTCTCTTAAAATTGTTGGGAAAATAATTTTTCTTATTGGTTTCACAAGTTGGTAACATAAATTAGTCAATGTTTAACATATAAAATCAATTTATTAATTTTTATATTGATAATTATTCTACAACATTTTAGGTATCTAAACATGCTGATAAAATTGATAATCGATTGTGTGTATTGAGTAATCCCCCATCCAAATTGGTTAAATATTATAATCTATATATGGTGAATGATTTTATATTCTATACACATGCACATGGGGAATCCAAAAATATGAATAGTGGTGTTTTCCTTAGGGGATATCATTCTTGAGAAATTGAAGTTGAATTTTACAAAATAATGGAAGAAATTATTAAACAATATTTTCTGGGACATAATTACATAATGATGTTTAAATATTAGTGGTCAGATACTAAGAGAGGCTTGCATATTCATCCAAGCCTAGGAATCATTGATATTAAATATAAAAATATTCTTTCATTAAATGAACCATTTTTTTGGATCTTTAGGAACATCAAATTTGTAATGAAAATTTATTCTCTACTTCAAGAGAGTTGGGTTATTGGTGGAGAATAATAAAAATAAAATCTTGGGAAAATCCATTTATTCAAAGTTAATGTGGTTCAGCTGAAGTGAAAGGAATTGAACTTTTTAAAGATACTACTCCAAATCAATCTTTTCCATGAAGAGACATTAATATCGATTATGACACCCCATAATTATGGGTCGATGGCGATGATGATTTTACATATGTAAAAATTATTTTTAAATGAAAAAAGATGATGAAAATGGAACTCTTATTGATATTGATGATACTGAGGAGGAATATGAATATATAGACATCGTTATATATGAAAATGAGTATTGAGATGAATATTGACACAGTTAAATGATGATTATAATCTTATATAAAATATATCTATATATAATAGTTGTTTTCAAAAATTTTATAAAAATAGAAAATTTGTTTTTTAGATGGACCCAGACCAGTTTTGTGAGTTGGAGGTTACTAATATACCTAATGAAAATTAGTATGTTGGACCATTTGATGCTCATACTGATTGTGATGCAGCAAGGACTTGGAGGGGTCATGGTCTTGCATGATTGATGATTCATGACCCTATCCCCATGCAACGTCCACATATTTGTTTCTATCATTGAATGAAGATGTATTTTTTATTGTTTATTTTAGTTAGTTTTCATTAATTATAAATCATTTATTTAAAAAATAATTTTTTGATTATACGTTATTTTTTTACATATTTTCGTATACAGATATTCGAAAGGGGAGTGCTATAATGCGAAATTATATTTCTAGAGCGTGGATTTAAAGGGATCTGATTCCTATAATTGTTTAGAAATGTAAATTTGATCATTTGATGGTACATGAATAGATAATATTTTTAATTTATTTATTTAAATAATAAATTTATATTATAACTTTTTTTAAGGATTATGATATCTCATCGATGAGAGCATGTGTGACTCTATCCAGAAGGAATGGTAGGGTTGTGTGTGTGATTGTTGCTGTCAGGTTTTATGAAATTTGAGGAGGAAAACAATGAGGAATGAATGATTTAAAAGCTTGATCAATCTTATTATGCCCACTGACCTAATTTTAGGACCCCGGGACACCCTGATAGGGGAGGGGTGAATCAGGGTGTCAACTTTTTCTTTTAAAGTTATTGATCTTGTTCCCACATTGCTAGGAACTTGTTAAACCTCTATGATGGATATGAATAGAAATCAAACATTCACACGCAGAGAGATGACACAACACTTTTTACTTGGTTCACCACTAAGGGATACGTCCAAGGAGCATACGCCGATAGGTTTTCGGTCGTACCAAATCCCACAAAACATCATTAGTAGTGGATTAAAAAGGTTTGGGCACAATCACATGTCCTAGGCTCACTGCCTTTACAACGATTCAGGGACAGCTCACTGCTTCCCTCGGGTCACTCTCATTGACTCCCCCTAGCTCACTTCGCTTTGTAAAGTCACACTCAGTTTATAGACGTGAAGGTCTCTTCATCATCGCTTAAATAATACCTCCTCTGTTGTGTGTAGATGCTCTGTTGAAGTCCAACTCTCGCCTATAGTCAAAACTCACTTCCCTTCAAGGGTACCGAGCAATCTCCCAACATTCACGCAGCTCAAAAACACTGACACTTTTCATTTAATGCCTGGCGCACAGGTCTCCTATGCGGCACAAATTCGGCATGCAGGAATCATCCAACCAGCTTCGCGACACCGCCTAATTCAACTTCAAACCTGCGCCACTCAATTCTATTCTCACCCAAACTACCTTGGGTGTGCAACCAACAACCAGTTCCCAACCTCTACTTGCGCGGCCCAACAACCACTTGCGCGACTCAACAACTTGTGCGACGGGAGCTCAAAAAATCTCTAAGTCTCAAACATCATTAAAAATGAGGAGGGGTAGTCCTCTATTTATAGGCACAATGGACCCCATACGTGGTGGCGCGCAAGTATCCTCTCGACGCGTAGGTTCCGGCGCGCAGCTCATCTCCTCCAGCCTTTTTCATGCAACTCACTTGCGCGACCCAAACAATACCTACAAAAACCTCTTTCATTTTCCATATTTTGAAGTTCTGATCATGAAGAAAAATAGGTGCGCAATTTTCCAGAGCTCCTAGGCACTGGTGCTCAAGTCCCTTCTCGGCGCGTAGGTCACTTGCGCGACCTAAACAATACTTGCGTGACCCATATCCCTTTTCCATTTTTCCATGTTCTAATTTTGAAAAACACTAGGCGCGCAAGTTCTCTCTCCTTCAAGTACATGGAGCGCAAGTCCCTTTTCCAAAAACACATTTCTCCATTTTTCGATTTTCAGGCCCTAAAATTTGTAAAACACTGGAAAATGGTTCCACCATCAATACAGTAATCTGCTTGACCTGTATGAGCACTTTTCTAGAACACATTCTGAACTTCTTCTTTGGATTGACAACAAACACAAACCATACTCCAATTCATGCATAGATGAGCATGGTTCCAAAAATATCCCCCTTTGGGATTGTTGGAAATCAGAAAATAAATTCAATAAACCCCCATCTATATGTAATCCAAAAAATGCATGAATCAACTTAGCCAACACTCTAAGTCTACGTGAGCAACGCTAGATGTAGAAAACAAGAGAGGAAGCCTGAATTGGGTTCCAGTGTTTTGGAATTCTCAATGATTCCCAAGAAGCATTACATGACCGATGTATTCCTTCCAATCCTACACATCCTATAACTGACACTGAATACACATCGTGTCACAGAAGCATTACATGCCTGAACATGCCTGAATTTATTCCTTTCTCCCCCATTGACAATAAACCCGATGACCGGTAATTTGTTCAATGTTCAGCTCAAACCATACTCCCCTGGATAGTATCTCCCCCACAAACCTCCTTAGGCACTAGGAGGTGGCTGAACACCAAGGTTAAACTGACGATTCTCAAACATAGTCATTGACAATGGCGTGGTTAGCATATCAGCCACTTGCTCATCAGTTCCCACATGATCCATTCTAATTACCCCTTGCTCAACTTTTTCATTGATAAAGTGATACCTAATTTCAATATGTTTTTACGAGAATTCTGAAAAAGATTCTTCAGGAGATCAATTGCGCTCTTGTTATCATAGTAAATTACCATTGGTTGATTCACCTCATCACCAATATCTGTTAGTTTTTGATTCATCCATAGAAGTTGAGTGCATGAATTTGTGGCGGATATATAATCAGCTTCAGTAGTACTAAGATAATTACTTTCTTGTTTCTTTCTCAACCAACCAACACATTTCTGCCCAATATAGAAGGCTCCTCCACTAGTGGAATTTATGTCTACTACATCACCAGCCCAGTCCACATCAGAAAAAGTTGATAATTCCCTGTCCCCACCTGCAGAAAAATATAACCCAAAGTTATGTGTACCTTGAATGTACCTCATGATTCTTTTTAATGCCTCCATATGTTCCTACTTTTGATTACTCTGAAAGCAGGACACAAGACATGTGGAAAAGACAATATCTATTAGTGTTGCTATCAGGTATAGTAGGCTCCAAATGATCCTCCTATACATGGTGGGATCAATAGAGGCCATATCCTCTTGCTTTCCAAGTTTAGTTCCAACTGAAATCAGAGTTGACATTGGTGTGGAGTCTTGGATATTAAAATTATTCAGCATATCTCTTTCATACTTTTCCTAATAAATGAATGTGTAATCCTTCTTTTTGATCACCTATAGCCCCAAGAAATATGTGAGCTCCCCAATCATAGAAACTTTAAATTCTGATTTCATATGACTGGAAAATTCATCCATTGATTTCTACCTACTGCCATCAAATATGGTATCATCAACGCAGACTAGAACCAAGAATTAATCTTTTGGAGAATTCTTCACATATAGATTGTGATCCACTCCTCCTCTTTTGAACTCTAGCTTCTTGAGATACGAGTCCATGCGGGAATACCATGCTCGTGGTGCCTTCTTCAAACCATATAGGGCTTTCTTCAGTTTGAAGACCTTTGTCTCATCAGTACCAAGAACAAAACCCCCTGGTTGTTCAATGTAGACTTCTTCTTTGAGTACACCATTCAAGAATTCTGTCTTGACATCTATTTGATATACATTAAATCCTCTTTGGAGTTCCATGGCAAGGAAAAGTCTGATTGACTCTAGTCTAGCCACCGGAGCAAAAGTTTCTTCAACATCGACACCTTCAATCTGAGAATACCCCTTACATACCAGTCGGGCCTTGTTTTGGATAACACTTCCATATTCATCATACTTGTTCTTGAAGATCCATTTTTTACCAATCACATTGTGACCATCGGGTCTCTGGACAAGATCCCATGTCTGATTCTTGTCAATCTGATCTATCTCTTCATTCATGGCCTTCACCCAAGATTCATCCTTTTCAGCTTCTTCGAATGAGGATGGCACCACAACTGATAGAAATGTAGATTGTGTGTTATTCCTCATCCTTCTTGTTGGAGTGTGTGCACTCTTGCCCCCAATTATGTTTGATGGATCAATCTTAGCTCTACGATTTCTCCTGTTCGGTTCAGTTTCATTCTCTCAAGCCACAGTTTCTTATTCAGATTCTTCTTCTGAGTCAACATCATGATGTGGCTGTTGAGTGTTTTGTGTAGCTTCCTCTATTTCTGTGTTTGTATTTTCTCTATGTTCACTTTCTTATTCACTTCTATCACAACAACATATGACGTCCTTGAAGCATTTTTGGTTTTCTCTTCAATTATCTTAACATCAATGCTTACCACAATCCTTACTAATCGCATATTCAAACACTTGTAGGATTTTTTGTTCATTGGATACCCAAGAAAAATTCCTTCATCAGTATTTTCACCAAACTTCCCTTGATTTCCTTATATGTTTCAAATAAAACATTTGCTACCGAAAACACGAAAGTATTTCAACGAAGGCTTCCTTCTATGCCACAATTCATATGGTGTCTTCATTTCTCCCATATAAAGCCATGTTTGGTTCTGAATGTGCACTGCAGCTTCAACAGCTTCCTTCTAGTAATGGCGAGAGATACCACTCTCAATCCACATAGTCCTGGCCATATTGTTAACCTATTGATTTCTGCACTCAACAACTCCCTTTTGTTGTGGAGTTCTCACGGTAGTTACCTCATATTGTATCCCATGCTTCTCTAGATAGTTTTCAATTTTAATGGATGTGTATTCCCATCCATTGTCTGATCACAACACTTTTATTGTCCGTCCAGTATCATTCTCGGCGATCCGACGATACATTTTTATGTAGTCGAGCACTTGTCATTTCCTAGGTACAACCATTACACATTCCATTCTGTTGTAATCATCTATGAAAAGGACGAAGTACATTTCTCCATGAGTTCCAGCAACATTTATCGGGCTACATATGTCCGTATGAATGAGATCAAGAAGATGCGATGCCATTTTATTCTTTGGCTGATATGAACTATAGACCATCTTCCCACGAATGCAAGCATCATAAGATTTTTTCCGCTCATGTTTCAGAATGGGGATATCCCTGACTATCTTCATCTTAGATATCTTTTCCATGTCTTGATGGTTAATGTGCCCCAGCCTTCGATTCCACAAATTGTTTTCTTCTTCAATAGAAAATTATCAAGAGTTCACTTTGTTGTTGACCTGATATAAGTTTTCATCTGATCTACATCCTTTCCTAAGAGAATTCCCTCTTTTTCCCTTTATTGTGCAACCGTTTTGATTGAAAGTTACTATGAGCCCTGTGTCACAGAGTTCACTCAAACTAAGGAGATTGTGATGTAGACCGCCCATATAGAGAACTTCAATCTTCTTTAGCTCTCTGTTGGCGAGACTAGTATTCCCAATGCCTTTAATCTTCAAAGCACCATCGTTACGAAACCTTACTATTCCATCAAACTTCTTTTTAATTTTCTTCTAAAGGCCAGAATTTCCCGTCATATGGGAAGAGCATCCACTATCAAGAATCCAGGTGCTGATGCTCTTTATAGCTTTGAGGGCTACTTCTAAAAGATTGGATTTCTCGATTTGTCTTATTTTCTTTTCATGATATGCTGGATTGTGTACAATATACTGATGGCCTTCTAACACTTTCTTCCACAAAATCTGATTCTTCATACCCATAATCTTCTTCCAGAGGAGAGAAACTGTTTGTGAGAACAACACCATCATGAGGGTGAAAACTGGCCCGTCTCTGAGAGTTGTAAGAATTTATCTTGTCGTACCTCTGCCTGTAATACATAGCATTATGGCCAAAGTTAAAATAATGAAAACAGTAAACATAGAAGCTATTTATTCAATAATATGGAGGATATGAAATCAGTCTCCTTTGTTGACTTCCCAGATCGTCCCCATTCAAGTAGATTCTTGCCTCTTTGCAATATGACATGGTATGACCCAGATAGCCATATAATTGACACTTCATGAGGGGAAATGTCTTCTCACTTAAATTTATCATCATGCCTTCTTCCTTGGGAGAATGGTTGGACTGCCTATTATTTCTGAAATTTTGAGGAAAATATTCATTTTTTCTTTTAGTTTGGATTGAGGGTTTCTTTTTCATCACTTCAGGAAACATATCAACATGTCCAACTTTCATCTTATCTTTATTTTGGATCTCTTCACTTCCAGCAGTTGAAGGTCGTGCCTCATAGACAATTCCACTCATTTCCATGCATGCAGGTCTTTGATCACTCCAGATTTTTCCATATCCATCCGAACCACTCTTGGATCTTTCCAATAACTCTATATCTGAGAATATTCCAAAATGAATTTTCTTCTTACCCTCATTTGTGGTTGATCGACACTCAAGTTTTCTTCTAAGAATAAAAACTTCTTCCTCAAGACCCTCAACAGTCTTGGACTTCTCTTCCAGTCTAGATGTATGATCATTTACAACCTTTTCTTGTCCTTCAATTCTAATCTTCAATTCTGCAATGTCTTCTGTGCTTTCAAGGATTCAAGATTGAACTCTCTTTGGAAATGAGAGGGAATGTGCCCAACTCTTCCACAAAAAAAGCATTCCAGAGGTAACTTACCGTTAAAATTACCTTTTCCCTTCTTCAGCCTCTTGGAAATAAGAGATTAAATTTCTTTTTCCTCATCATCTTCAGCACAACTATCTTAAAAAAATTTCAGTTTGTCCATGGTTTTGAATGCCATTTCCTTGATAACACGATTCGTCGATTCATTGGGTTTGACTCTCATCTCATATGCCACTATAGTACTTAGAAGATCATCTAGAGATAGTTTAGATAGATATATTTCTTCAAGGGATAAAACCTTTGCATTTTACATAGGAGTATGTCTTTGCAAGATTTTTATTACAATATCAATGTCTTTTATTTCCTCTCCAAGCCCTCGAATTGCTCCCACTACTTCAGTGATTTGATTGAAGAATGAATCTGCATTCTCATCAGGATGAATCTTTAGATCATCAAACCTGTTGTGCAGGACTTGAAGTTTTTCCACTTTCACTTTTTTGTCTCCTTCATAGATATTTTCAAGTTTATCCCACATCGACATTTCTGAAGTGCAAATCATCACCTTTAGTTTAATTTGTTTAGAAAGAGATGCAGTGATAGCATTCTGAGCTGTAGCAACTACATCAAGAACTTTCCTGTCTGTATCAGTCATAGCCAGACCTATTGGATCATTCACATGTATTCCTTTCACAGAAGAAAAGAGGACTTCAATTCCTAGAGATCTTAAATGAGATCTCATTCTGTTCTTCCAAATCTGGAAATTACTTCCATTAATGAGAGGGACTCCCCTGACATTGACTGCATTCTCCATGACGACAATGGACAGATTCAACACCAACAACCTTTACCCTCTGATACCACTTGTAGGACCCGGGACACCCTGAGAGGGGAGGGGTGAATCGGGGTGTCAAATTTTTCTTTTAAAGTGATGGATCTTGTTCCCACATTGGTAGGAACTTGTTAAACCTGTATGATGGATATGAACAAAAAGAAAACATTCACATGTAGGGAGATGACACAACAGTTTTTACTTGGTTCACCACTAAGGGCTATGTCCACGTAGCATACACTGAAAGATTTTCGGTCGTACAAAATTCCACTAAACTTCACTTTCTGTGGATTAAAAAGGTTTGGGCACAATCACTCTGTCCCAATCTCACTACCTTTACAAAGATTCAGGGATAACTCAATGCTTCCCTCAGGTCACTCCCATTGACTCCCCCTGGCTCACTTCCCTTGGTGAAGTCACACTCAGTTTATAGACGTGAAGGTCTCTTCATCATCACATAAAAAATACATCCTATGTTGCGTGTAGATGCTCTATTGAAGTCAAACTCTAGACTATAGTCAGAACTCACTTCCCTTCAAGGGTACGAGGCAATCTCCCAACTTTCATGCAGCTCAAAAACACTGGCACTCTTCTTTACTACCTGGCGCGCAGGTCTCCTGCGCAGCACAAATTCGGCTCGCAAGTTCAAACTGGCGCGCATGTATCAGCCAAAAACCTGTGTGACACCACCTACTTCAACTTCAAACCTGCGCGGCTCAATTCTATTCTCACACAAACAGCCTTGGGCACACATCAAACAACATGTGCAAAACCTCTACTTGTGCGGCCCAACAACCACTTGCGCGACTCAACGACTTGTGCGACGGGAGCTTGAAAAATCTCTAAGTCTCTAACTTCATTACAAATGAGGAGGGGTGGTCCTCTATTTATAGGCAAACTGGACCCCCTGTGTGGTGGAACAAAAGTATCCTTTCCGTGCGCTGGTTCTGGCGCACAGCTCATCTCCCCTAGCCTCTATCGCACAACTCACTTGCGCGACCCAACTAATACCTATGCAAACCTCTTTCCCTTGCCATATTTTGAAGTTCTGATAATGAAGAACAATAGGCGTGCAAGTTTCCAGACCTCCAAGGAACCAGCACGCAAGACCATTCTCGACGCGCAGGTCACTTGCGCAACCCTTATCTCTTCTCCATTTTCCATGTTCTAATCTTGAAAAACACTAGGGGCGCATGTTCTCTATCCTTCAAGTACACGGCGCACAAGCCCCTTTTCCAAAAACAAATTTATCCATTTTTTGACTTTCAGGCCCAAAAATTTGGCAAACATTGGAAAATGGTGCCACCTTCAATACTATAATCTGCTTGACCTATATGAGTACTTTGCTAGCACACATTCTGAACTTCCTCTTTGGATTAACAACAAACACAAACCATACTCCAATTCATGCATAGAGGACCATTGTTCCAACACTAATTACATTTCACCTTAGTTATGGGATGGATTATGTTCACACTGGATGGGTTGTCTTTTTTATCAGAGATCATCAGTAAGTCGGAAAAATTATGGGAGACATATGGTGGCATACCGAGCTGGTAGTCATACAATCTGTACGCATAGGGAACATATAGTAAGTACCTATTATTAATTAATTTATATAACATTAAATGAAATCTGTTAATTTTATATGCTTATAGGAATCCAAAAATCCTGATATTATGGAGTTTAACATTTATAGGAGGATATACACCAATCCAACCGCTGGAGAGATTATAGGTAATCGCTTGAGTCAGATTGTGGATAATATAATTAATTTTTTAGTATTAAAATTAATTGAAAACAATATTTTTATCTATCTTAATTTTAAATTGCAACTCAAGGAGTCATATGAAGCCATGAAATCTTAGACAAAGACTGAGAGTCAGCACGAGACTAATGATCAGACTTGTGCGGAAAGATTTGATGAGGTAGAATGCATGAAGTCAACCCAGTATACCTTCGAGAAAGGATGAGTTGTTGGTATCAGCTCTCGATTGACACCTAGGTGTTATTATGGTACTTATGCGATGCTAGTGTGTTGCTTGAGAGGTGCTCATGGAGAGTTATCATCATATTCTGTACAGTATCAGGAGCAGTTGTGTGCTCAAAGTTAGCTTATAGAGAGTATGCATAGGGAGTAGGAAGTGTTTTGTCGACAACAGCAAAATCGGCATGAGGAGACATGTCAATGGTAACATCATAATCATGAGAAGAAGATAGAGTACATGCTACGTCCGAATCATGGTATAGGGATGAATTTACCTCTATTATTTCCTCTAACTCCTCCAACTCCTCCAAAAGACCCTCCCCCAGAGTAATGTATTTACTTTTTATGATAAAACATTTGAATGTGCATTTCATTTAAGATTATATATTTATATTTCTATATAGTGTGTTTTCATATTGTTTTAAAATTTTCATTTTATATTATTTTATTAGTTTATTAGTTTATTTTATTTACTTTAATTTTTTTTGTTTTATTTTTTTTGTTTTATTAAGGTTATTATTTTTTTTATTTTATTAGCATTATTTTTTATAATTTTTTTATATTCTAGCGAATATTATGGTTTTTATTAGATTGTATTTTTTTATTATCTTAATAATAATAATAATAATAATAATAATATTATTATTATTAAAATTATTATTATAACAATAATTTTATTGTTGATTTATAATTATTAATTTATTAGTAATAGTAATAATAATAATAATAATATTGTTATAACAATAATAATGATATTTTTGTTATTATTATATTCATATTATTTATATTAATATATTAATATTATTAATATTATTATTATTATGATTATTTTATATTATATTATTACAATTATTATTATTATTATTATTAATATACTATTCAATTTTTTTAATATTAATTTTTTTATTTCTTTAAGGATTTTTTAGATGGTCCCATTGCAACAAGTTTTTAAAAAAACATAGAGAGGTTCTTTGCAAGGGGAGAATTTCCCATCGCAAATTAATCCCTTTCTAGAAGTGTTATTCCTTGAGGTTATTCCTTGTATTTAATTAGAGATGAATAAATGTTTAAATATGCATTTTTTTATTTGATTATGAAATGTCATGTTTTTATAATGAAGCCCCTCCAATTGAGGTGTGATATCTTCTATACTAAAAAAAGTTATTAGTGTTATTAGAAATTCTTGGTTTCCTTGCTATATAAAAAGTTTCAGTTTTGTTTTTTTTAATTTAAAATCTTGATTAAATGGTAATATTTTTAGCTTGTTATATTAAATTGCATGTGATGGCAAGCAATTGTTTAAATGTTGTGCTTGTGGATTATTCCCTACATATGATAATGCTTATTGTCATGGAATATAAATTGTTCCATTGTTGATTGGATTAAATTACACAACTGGATTAAATAGTAAGCATGTGATATTGGGATGCTTCTTTGTTGTAATGCATTAATATTTTTATACATTACCATGGTTTATATGACTTGCTTTATATAGAACAATCTATGCCGGCCGAGAGAGAACATGGATCTTGAGTTAGGTATTTAATTGATGGAAACGCTATGCTTGGGTAGTTATAGCACGACATGTCAGGAGAGACACTTTGGGTTGCTTGGTATGGGATTTACAGGTGGTTTATGATAACTCATGAGTGAGTCCAATTCCCTAGGGGAGCAACTGTGGACAAAACTATTTGCAACTTGGTTAAACCACGCCTCTGGTGAGACCCGATCCCATATGTCAGATATTGGGCACAGACTCAGAGTCACCATCCTTGTGTGATAAAAGCGACGTTGTATGGGTTACCTTGGACATACTCAAGGTATTGGTTTGTATTGGATGATACTGTTTCGACCATTGGGATTCTGATATGATCACCAAGGATGGGCACAGAACACCACCTTGAATTTGATGGATTTTTTGAATTGAATTTATTGTTGATTTTATTGATTTATTACTCATAAGATCTCATTTCATTTTTATTATTATTGAGAATACTTTTTCACTAATGTCACTCCGAATCTTCTTGTTAAAACTCATGTTTGGAGAGTTGGAGGTGAGCTCCAAATCCAAAGAACATTCATGGGGGTTTCCTTGTTTACAGGGCCCTTGTATACCTATATAGCATGAAATAGAATGGTCTAGACACCTTGGGTGCCAAACTATGGAGATTTATATCTCACACCCTTCTTGAACCCCATTTAGTACATGAGTAGACACAATGAGCTTTGATACAGATAAAGGGAAGCATACAAATTTCAATGTTTGAGTGTTTCCTTGATGATTAGGATGGAGATTGGGGTCAGAGGACCAAACTTATGCTCGAGATGCTATTGTAGTAGTTTTTACTACTTTTTTAGTTTTGATAGCATGCTATATATGCTTGTACCCCTATTCCCATGCAATCCTATTTTTTATTGACTCATGGTTTGACATTATTTTTGTATCTATTATTGTTATTCTCCTTTAGCTGTTAACTATTTACTCTACATGGGTTATTTATTTTCTTATGCTACTATCTATTTATTTCAATACTTCTGTTATGTGTTATATATTGTTTTCCACTATGTTATACCTAATCTTATGAGGGAATAGTCTCTACACAAACACACATAAGACCCTCATTACTAGTCAACAAACTCTGGAATTTATGGAGATCTAGTTAAGGTAATGTGTCTCATAGTACTGGGGCCCAGTTCATTGGAAATTGGAGTGGGATTCTACATAAGTGAAAATTTAAATGGTGGAATTTATATCTATTAAAAAAAATAAAATATCACTTTTATAAATAGAAATCGTTTTTTAATAAAAAAGTAAAATTGTTCAAGGTTTAATGTCTCAAAAGAGTGTAATGAGGGGGTTTAGAAGAAGATATATTATTGAAACAACTCATACATGAATTTCAAGACAATTTAAGGGAAATTTTGGAATTTTTATTACTTTTGAACTGCTACAAAAACTAACATTTGCATGTTAACTGATATTATACCCTGGTACGTATAATTAATGAAAAATATAAAAAATTTATACTTTAACCTATTTTAATCCTTCTATTTTTTAATTGAAATGAATTTTGTCACATAATATTTAAAATGTTTTGAAATGTTAATATTTAATTAAACAAACTTAATTGTGTAAAAATAGATTTTATTAAAATTGTTATTTCACGAATTAAATTTAAATATAAGATATAATTAACTTTTAAATTGAATTTAATTAAATAATTTTATTTATTAAAATAAATATAAATTCTTGGAGTATTTATATATAATAAAACATAATTTCACAATCTAATTAATTAATTTTAGGAACATGATGAAAAATATAATATTTTGTAATGTAATATTTTAATTTATTAATTCAAATATGGGGTATTGCAATATATATTTGAACAATATTTTCAAATGAATAATGTTATTACTTAAAATTTGAATTTTATAACATAAATTTTTCTCTATCCCACTATTATATGATTATAAAATGGTAAAATAATAATAAGTACAATTTTAATAAAAAATTGGCCATTCAATAGAAAATCAACCATTTCATAAAAAAAATGAAATAATAATACTAAGTAATTTTTAATGTGTGGAATTGAAAAATTAGTTTTATGTTTTATGTTATAATTTCTAAAAATTTTAGAATTACATTTAAAAAAGGAAATTAATAATTCATAGAAAATGTATTTTAAGGAAAATAAACCTTTTAAATATTAACTAATATTAATGATTTACCTTCTAAATATTTCATGGGTTACCATGTTAGTCATTACCCCATATTAATTAATAATATTGTCTTAAATTTTATTATTGTTTTTTCATTATTTTTAGTAGGTAATGATTGTAATTGAAAAAAAAATCAGTTTTACTAAGTGAATCATTTGGGATCCATACATTCACTCTCTAAAAATATTTGGTCCTTGAAATTTTATTACAAAAAGGATAAGAGGAGAGTGTAATTTTCTCTCATTGAATCTCATGGTTTCAATATAGCTTATTCAAACATATTATTCCATTACAAAACAATGAAAAAAAGATTGGTATTTATTACCATCGCCTTATCTCATGGATCAAGAATTTTCACTTGTTAGTCATCATATGAGTGATCATGCTCAAGTTTCATGGCTCTTAAATATAGTAAATGTGGTGTTTTGGTATGTAATTTCTTAAAGGCGATTCAAGGAATAAATAACACACTTGTTACTAGTTTGGAGGTAGTTATATGTTATAATATACATCCCTTACATGATTTTGGATCTCAATAGAACCTATGTACCTAGTTATTAACTTCACATTCTACAGATATTTCATAGCCCACTTCCATATAGATATCATTAGGAATACCTTGTCTCCAATATCAAACAAAATATCTCATTGATTATTATCATAATTGAACATTTGAATAATTTTTGTGGAATTCATATTTCAATTAATGGTTTAAACCATCTTTATCATTTCATCACCATGGTAATGACCTATTAACTTACACTATGTAACTTCATCCTAGTATTTTTCAGTCCAACATCTCTTTACATATAGATCCTCATAATGTTCTATCTGAATGCATAAATGGAAACAATTATTATGTGTTAAATCTACCATGTGAATGTGTTGATCTCAATATCCTTAAAATTTGATCAAATGACATAAAAACATATCCTCTAGAGTTGGTATTATCCTCTCAGACTGACCATTCATCTAAGGGTGATATGATATGTTGAAAATCCACACTACCTCATATAATTTCAGAATAAATTTCAAAAATAATGATGAAAAACATGAATTTTAATATGATATAGTGGAATATGGAACCCCATGTAGAATTACCACATCCCGTATGTGTATATTAAATATTTTTTTCAAGAGATATATCTTATTTGATGTTGATAAAATGTGTTTTTTTAAATGAAATCGTTTGAAACACAAAAAAATTGTGGCCCTTAGATGTATTGGGGAGTTACACGACAAAATAAATGAATATTTATCCAATTTCCAAATAAGTATGGTTAATGGTTTCAACATAGACTTAGACTTTTTACATTACTATTTAATTTAATGTAATATTAAGAATTGAGAAGTGTGTTTAATGATTTCCATATTCTTGTCTACCCAATATATGTTTTTTTGAACTCTATACATATTCATAATAAAAAGATGAATAAATAAGGATAATATATGAGAATTATCAAATGGTTCCTTCATCCATTATGGTTGTGAGGGGACATATATACAGGTTGCAATCCTTTTAACCATGACACTATAAATTCTAAAATCTATAATACTCAATACCTTTTTCTTTAGTTGTGCTTCATATTTCTAGAAATCTTCCAGCATATCATTAATGGATGGTTGATATTTTTTTGGAAAGAATGAATTTTTATCATATCATTATGAGTTCAATATTCATGAATTCCATATTTATATGTGTTGAATCTTTTTAAATCCTTATTATGTATAAGAAAAAAAGATCCTTACTTCTCGAGGATTTAGCCACATTTTTTCCTTACCTAGGTGGTAATGTATTGAGCAGTAAAAGAACTTGATTACTTATAATAACATTCATTAATTCACGGTCATATTTTGTATGATAATATATACATTAGGATCTTTTGGATTGTCTTAATATTACTGTTCTCACTATAGAGAATATGTTGCAATTTTATAAATGAAAATAATACTTTTTCTTTCTCTAGATCACGAGGTGGGTAGATTTTCTCACATCTCTAATTTTCATGATGCATAAGAAATAATCATAATTTAATAATAATAAAAATCCCAAAACCATCAAATAATCTCCACTATATACCCTCAATATATATAAAAAAAACATAATAAGGATAATCATTGCAAACAAAATTAATATTTTCTATACAAGGTGTACAATTAAACCCTTTATAAGGTCTTTATCACAATTAAAAAAATTATCTTCTTATTCTTCCTTACTCTTAGAATATTCTATAATGTCATCCACACGAGTACTAAAATATTTTTAACATAATATCCAATGGATATATTAATTATATCAATATATATTTGGATAATTTGTAAGAAAAAATAGAATAACTATAAATTCATATTTTCCATAAATTGTGTGAAAATAATTATTTTTTTACAACATCTATTACTAGCCATGGTTGTTGATATCCAAATAAAAATTAAATCATTGTAAAATATTTAGCTCTCCAAACTTTATTAAATAGTTAATGAATACATGTAAAATGTTATTTTTTTTATGATTAGGATATTTATAAGTTCATGATAGCTAGTTTATTGGTTCTTCGATCCATCGTTTTACTTCACAAAAAGTAATTATACTTCCAATGGAAATTTTTTCAGCTATATAAATCCAATATATATATATATATATATTCTCTTATAGAATCATAAAAGTTTCTTCTAATACAATGGGGGCCATTCTATAAGGAATCCTTGATATATGAATACATCCATGCATGAGTATCATTGAATAATAAACCTCAATATTAGGGGAAAATAAACATAATTATTATAGAAATAAATTAATATACCTCTATAAAATAGTCATTTAATTAATTTGGACCTCAACTCTGATCATTTTAATGAGTCCCTCAATTCTAGGTTTCGTACCCCATTTAATATAATTTTATTTTGAATAGAGTTCATATTCATCCTTGGATCAATATTTTTTAATATGATGGTTAGGGATATTAAATGAGATCTAAATATATAGACTATTGATATGTCTTCTTTACAGGGATGGTTATTCCATACCAAAAGTCACTTCAAATTAATCCTAGGGATGATGAACTAGATCTGTTCAGAATATATTCCCCAAAAATTTTATTCAGGAATAGTTATATAACATAGACGATATCATCATTACACAATGTGATTTTAAAAATAGTTCATTTTTTATGGTTGGAGATTGTAAATAAATATTTATGTCCCTATTATATGATATAAATGAATATAAATAACCAAAATCAAATGTACAATTTAGGGGTCTATATTGAAATATGATTCTACCTTGAACTACATGATTATCATGCTCAACCATAATATATGGGATATAATGAAATTTCCCAAAAACTAATATATTAATAGGATGTTTATGCCTATAGTAAAAAACATCTATGGGGTTAGGGATGACATTTTCAAAATTCCCGAACAAATTTCACTTTACTGATTGAAGGGTGTGTGACTCAGTGTTTAGACCCATCTCATATATTGTGTTAATCACCCTCTTTGCACAAATATGAAGGTTTTTTGTATTATTTAATTCCTTAACATACCCAAAAAAACATCAGGGGTCCAGTTAGGTTGTTTTCTAGGTGATTTCTTTTGCATTTTTGAAACACATATTGTTGGAATTTCCTTCCCCATTTTTCTTATCATTGGAGAATCCATGACACTCCACCATTAAATTTATCTCCCTAAAATAAAGACAAACCTCAATATCCATATCCAACATTAGAACACATCAATAAATCTCCACATATCTTATAAATCCTCTTAGGGATAATACCCTTTGAAGACATGGTTTTAAATTATTGTGGAAATAGTCATTATCTCTTTCGCATTGGTAGATATATCTAGAGGTGTACCATTTGATACCCATGATGGATTATTAATAAATTATAATATATTCATAGTTTTTTTTTCATATCAAGGAATTAATGATCAGTCATTTTGAAAAGAGTTCGGGAAAGTGATTGATGAGGAATACATTCTTTGAATCCACCAATTTTAAAGAGTCAGGTTCATAAATTTCCATTATATTCATATTTATTCTCCTTATATGGTCATAAAACCCATATAAACAGTTAATACACAAATTGAATATCTCGTTATCTTAGCACTAGAGGGCATATAATATTTTTTCCTTCACCTTGATCAATTTCTTAGAAAATAATAGATTATAAGGGCCACTGAATGAGGGAGGATTATTATAAATAAAAAAATTTATATAATTATACTACCTTTGTGGTGTGTTGGGGAGCTCAATGTGATTCCAATTATTTTTCATAGTAATTGGTAGCTTTTTGAGAATTTCTATGAGGTTTCATACACCAACATGGATACAATTTGGCGTCTCATTCGTAAAATCTCTTCATTTTATACCAAAATCATTATTAGAACACATCCTCCTTATTCCATAAATTAAATTAAATAAATAAATGTATGGGGATTTATATTAGTATATGTAACAGGTGAAAAAATGTTTTTAGAATAAAAAAATCAAAAATGATTTATATATCCTAACTTATGAACCTATAGGATTTAATCTATGTTATACATGGTGATTTAATTTTGGGTTTCCCTAACAGAAAATATATTTAGATTTCTTATCATGGATCATAATGAAAATATGAATTAATGAAATCATATATCTTGATAGTGTCTATCATGGTGTACAGTATTAGACCCACACATCATGGATCTAAATGATAATTGAGTAAATGATCAATAACCCTTTTGGGGGATTGACTCAAGGATTAACCATTCTAAAGTCCTATCCATATATAATTATCTATATTAGGGTGATATAAAAACCAAAATTTCTCTACATTTTCAAAAAATCTAGATCTTTCCAATATATAGAATCATTTCTCGATTTTAGACGGTTTTCCTCCAAGATAATCTCAATAAATAGTAAATATTCAATTTTAAGAAAACTATTTTGACACATAATAATCATATATAAATAACAATTTTTTTAATTGTTCATTTAATTAATTCCATAAATAGAGAAACAAAATTAGAAATGAATGGTTTGATGTATTAGAAAAGAGCTACATAAACAAGTTATACGAAAACACTTATGAAAATATCACTATATATATTCTCCTCAAGAAATTATTCTATATGATTAATATTATATAATCATCTTCATAAATTTGGGAATTAATTCATATGAATGGGTGAGTTCAAATTCTTTTTATAGAAACATATCAACTAGTCATAATAGTTTGATGATAAGCATGAGAGAAAAATGAGTAAGAGAGAAATACCATATAATATAATTATGAGACCACAAGTGACAATTATAAAACATGATTAGTCATTGAGGATAATGAAAATTTAACATATGACCTAATAATGGCCATACAGACAATCTTTAGAAGCATATACGAAAATATAACAAAACACGAAATCATAACATTCATAAACCAAATATGTTTAGAAAAACTAATACCATAAACATCAGGCATATTGTATAAATATGGAATATATTATAAAAGTATTAGTAGAATCATAAGCCTATAAATTTTTTTGAACAAATACTACTATGTATATGCATAATTAATTGTGAAAAAATCAATGTACGCCCACTCTTTAATTTTGAGAAAAATATATTCATTCCAACAAATCATTATATAGTGATATATAAAACCATGAATAATGAATTTTAGGGGGATGTAGTAACCCAAAAATAATCTTCCATACATATGATTTATAATTAAATTAAAATCAATAATCTTATCATTAATAACCAATGGGAATAAAAAATGTGTTTAATAACTTTTCCATTTTGTATCAGATAGAAAAACAAGATCATTTGATACCAAAATTATGATCACCCAAATATATAATATATCAGGTGATTTTTGAAGATTTTTATTATTGGAGATGATTCCATTAATAATGAAACATAAATCAAAATAGGGATTAATATAAACAGGTATGCCCAAAAATCATCTTAAAAAGGTTATTTTCATATCATATTCTACACACCAATTGTATGAAAATGAAGTCGAAATATCATAAAAAATTTATTTGAATAAAAATTATTGTCAATATACATTGAAAATTAGAAAAAAAATATTTCAAAAAACATAATGGAGATGGAAAAAAATATAAGCATTAAATGGACAACACATTTAAATGTATGAAAAATGAGTTTATTGATAAACCAACATTAGTAAAAGGATATTGAATCTGTAGATTTATAATAAAGTGGAATATAGTTTTTAATTTTATATATAGATTATATTGTTTCAACTTGGGAAATGAGATCATTGTATGGATGTAAAAACATGAATATAGTGGAAACATCCAGAAAAACAAATGGAAATTATTCTTAACAGAATTTCATTTTGACAAAATAGTCAATTCATCAAGGAAGAATAATTTGTTGTGAATCACGTTTTCTGAAGAAAACATGGTTAAAATAAAATTTAACATTATCATAAGCCAAATATGGTCATTCAGGCATAGAATTTAGATAATGATATATGATTAAGACCTAAGGGAAGGATTTGATTCAGGAACACCCCTTACCACTAGCACTACTAAGTTGAATACCCTCTAAACTCACGTGTTATAAAAATAATTTTCACAATAACCTAATTGAGAATCATATTCATTTATTTGGTTTTTTAATATTCCATAAAATTTATTAATTAAATTTTTATTAGTTGGTTATCATCTATTTTCTTAATCAGTTATATGAAATCTTGATAGTTTTGACCTATTTTTGAAACTATAGTGTTTTTCTTCATTATGCACCCAAATTTAATCATTTATAGATTATATTGTTTATTGGAATAGATGTTATAAAATAATTTAGAAAATTATAATTCAATTTCATTATGTATTTTCTATTTTTTTGTGATGATGAAATAGAAGATTATATCATTTTTGTGAGATTACTGAAGAAGAAAGTGATATATTTATAAAATCATTAGATAAAAATATTATGAATCCAAAATAAATTTTAAATATTGGAGAAATTATTATTACATTTTAAACATAATATAACATTCCTTAATCATGCATGATATACACATTTCAATATTTCTCATGTAGTTGGAACAAATGACCAAAACAAGAGTGAGTTCTAAGGATTGAATGAGCAAGAGAACATTATTATATATTGTTGAAATATATTTTACTACATTTAGAACATGTAATAAGTGTCATTTATCATCATTGAAATCATTATTTGAACAATCTAAGATTTTTGTTTATAAAATTTATAATTCCTTATTCGTAGAGGTGGAAGTCCTCACAAAAACTCAATTGATGATCCCATTCTAAATGAATGTGAAATACAATCATACATAAAAAATGATCATTTAATAACATTATCAGTGACATAAAAAACAAATTTATTTATAAAATCTATCCTTAGTACCATCATTGATACACAATTATGGAATAAAAAATGCTTCACATCATGGAGGTAGTTGTTTGATTATTTGAATGATCGATTATATTCTGATTTCCAAGTGGATAAAAATGATTAAATAATTTTATTATTAATAATATAATGTAATTTATTATAATAATATTACTAATTTTGATATATTAATGAGTATAGAATTGATTTTAGGGAGAATTATAATAAAATAATATACTTAGACAATGTAATATTAATGTTGGAAGCATGATTTTTATCATGGAACACTCTTTTGATGAAAATTACATATCAAAACATAGGGTGACTATAAGAATATTTATATGGGAAAGGGTACAAGGAGGAGAAAATTTTTAGTGTTTCATGGTGTAATTAAAATAAAAATTTTATTTTAAGAGTGGAGTGGTATCCTTTTATAATATAATAAAAATATAAATTTTCGAATCACAAATATTTTTTAAAAAATGACATGACACTATTAAATTTTAAATTTACCAAAAGTGTAAAAATAGGGGATTTGAAAAAAAGCCTAAAATATTCAAGAAAATTAATTTTTAGACACGATATTAATTATTTATGTTTTTTTAGATTTAACCATTTACCAAAGTTAACATTAGCATGGTAATTCATTTATAACCTAAGTAATCGTAATTGAGTAAATAAACTAATATTAGAACATGTTAAATATCATTATCCTCTCGATTTAAATTTTGAAAATAATATTAACCCCTATATTTTTTAAAATTTTTAAAGATTTAATTTTAACATAAACACGCATAATCACATAAAAATTGTTTTTAGAATGTAAATTTATTTATGATTTAAATTTATACATATGATATAATTACCTAGTATAATGATTTTAATGACACAAGTTAATTAATTATAAAATAAATATAATTTCAGTGGATTTCATGAAAATGCAAATACAAATTTCACCATATGAACACTTAATTCCTGGAAGGTACTAAAAAGAGTTATTTTTATTAAAATAACATTTTACATTAGATTTTAATGTATTCCACAAACGATTATATAATAATAGAGTAATTTAAAATTCATGATTTTATTCACTGATACAAATTTTATTGGGTAATACATTTTTAAATCTTCAAGGATAATAATATTTAATATTGAAATCATAATTATTTTATTTTTTGAAATATATAGTTTTTGAGGATAAAAATAATCTTTTTTCGAAAAAATGAATATTATTTATTTTTTGATAAGATGAACTTAAGAATTAATTTTTTTTAATTAATTCCATATTATTAATAATGTGTTCGTATATTTTAAAATAATATAAATTATTTGAATAAATTAACATTTATTGAAAATATCCTTTTTCAATATTAAATCATTCAAATAATTTAAACTATATATTTTTTTACCATCATAGTCTTTATTATAGATGTATTAACAATTTTTATCAAGGTTTTGTCTTCCATTTTCATTTAGTCTAACGTTTAATGCATGTGATGAAACAAAACATCATTTTAAAAAAGTATATAATTTCAGTTTGTTACATTATACACCTTAAAATAATATAAGCACCATAATTTTATTAAATAGTGGACAATATGAGTGTGTAATTTTTTCTCATCATACAATGATGTTCTGAAATAGATTCATAGAAATTATGATTACCCTATGGAAAATTAAATATATGAGTGGCCTTATTCCACAACACCTTATCTCTTGGATATATAGTTTTTAAAGGTTGGTCTTCATATGAGATATCATATTCCAGTTTCAAAGATTATGAATTTAGTACATGTGATAGTCCATGTATGTAATTCCATAAGAATTATACATGTAATACATTATGATCCTATGATATTTCAGGATATTTTTCTATGAAATGTGATAATACCCTAAAATGATCAAGGATATCGAAGGGATCGATTCGCCTAGGACTCAAATTCTATTTCTTCCCAAACCTCATAATCTAATAACTTAATGATATATGCAAGAATAACTTATCTCAAAATTCTAACTCTAGATATCATCAATGTTTATCTATTTTTTTTGATATGGTGATGCTTTTATATGTAGTTGAATATATTAAAAATATTCATAAATTTTTGGGCTAGGGTTGGACCTATCAGCTTCCTCTCAGCAGCAGCATCCCATCCTTAATGAGTCCTACATCTCTTCCCATACATAGTTTCACATGGTTCTATGTGAATGCTATAATTGAAGCTTTTTTTAAAGGCAATGCTTTGGTCAGAGACCAAAGCACAATTTCTTGATAAACAAAAAGGATTACAAGAGGCGAAAGGATGGTATTTTTTTACAGTCTCTATCAAAAAGATATAGTAAGTCGGATGGAATAGAGTCCAGCCAAGTCATGCTCTGATGTATTCCTTTGTTGGAAAGAGCATCAGAAATAGCATTCGCTTCACGGTAGGCATGAGTAGCTATATAATCGATCCCATGGAGCAACTTCAGACAATTCATCCAACGAGTGGTAAGTGTCCAAGCTAGATGGATGTTTCCATTCCAGATGGCATGAATGATAGTGGTTGAATCGCTTTCAATCCATAGCTTTATCCAACCTCTTTGGAGCGCAAGATCAACAACATGAATGAACCCCAACATTTCTGCCTCCAGAGATGTAGAGTGACCACATCCCACATAGAAACAGCCCTGACATTTGCTAGCTGAATCTCTGAAGATAACACCACAACTGGCAGGGCCTGGGTTTCCTTTGGAAGTTCCATCAACATTCACTTTGATCCATCCTGGCATTAGTGATTTCCAGAACACTTCAAATGAGTTTTTGGGCTTTGGATAGATGCCCGGAACACGGAGATGATGAAGGATCTCAAATTCACCAACCGAGTTGTTGCAACATTTATTTTGAATTGAGGCAGCCTCATGAACCGCAAGAAGAATCCGAGATTTCCCTGCATTTAGATTGAGAGAGTGATTATTGATAGACCTCTCTGATTGACCATATATCTATGGATTATATGTAAAGCTAAAATATTTCACTATATTTAAATATTTAGGTATAATTAAATTGAATATTTTGGTTAACCTAGGATCTTGATCATATACAATGTAAATTTTCACCACATTAATTCTTATGACATCTAATTTTGTTTACATCATATAGAGTTTTTCAATAGTGAAATATTTTATTATTGTAAAAATATGTGATGAATTTGTAAGGTAATCCACTACAACATGAAGATAATTATGAACATTATATGTTTTTTGGATTCCCACAAAAAAATCAATAATTTTATTCCAATTTAAATACTACTATGGGTAATGTATGAACCACAACATTAAACATTGTTCATTCATCTTTACCCTTCCGGTATACCAAAAATTGATATGTGTATTAACTAATTTCCCTATTTATGTCATCCCACTAGTGGTTTTTTTATTAGATCTATATAAAACATCATTCTTCCTTGATGAATATAGATGGATGAGCTATGATCATCATCTAAAATTTCATTATTTAGTGTTGCTTTTATGGGAATCATATCTTGGTTCCAAGACTTATAACACTATTTTTATGAAGGTGAATTTTAGAAATACTCAATACCTTTTTATAAAGATTCACTTCATATTTTTGGGCTTCATTATCCATCTAATTGCTGGATGGTTGAGAAATAATTTGGGAATGATCCTTCATTCATGGTCACATTATCAACTATGTTAGCCTTTATATGGTGGTAATTTATTGATAAGATATAGTCCTTGATCAGTTCTAATAATATTTTTTTTATATTTAACTACATTTTTTCAATATATAATTTAGTATCTTTTACTAATTATAAATGTCACACTTCTCATCAATGAGATGATGCCACAAAATATTAAATTTAATGATGACTTCTACCTAATATTATACTTGAGTTGGGTAGTTCAGATCATGGTTCTTAATTATCATGATTCATAACCAATTATGTTCCCATTATATATATAAAAATTTTTCCAAACTCTTTAGTGGATATTAACAGTATATAACAATCTATTCTTCAATAAAGTATAGTGAAAGTACTATCACAATAGACAATCTATTCTTATTCCCCCAAAATATCTCCCCACATTATTTTTTCCATAGGATCACTACTCCCATATATGTAAACATGGTAATGAGATTTCATAAACATGATAAATTTCTAAAAAAAACATGTAGTATCATATTAATCCAATAATGCTTTAGAAATCAGTCATAGAGGTTGATCTTAGACATTTTCCAATCATATATTTCCTTTATGATTCCATAGATATATCCACACTAGTGACAATATTAAGTAATAAGGAAACACATTGAAAGTAAAACTAACATTTTTAAATTTTTCAATAATTTATCCTTTCATAAGGTATTGTTAATAAATCCCATATCCTATTCATGTTCTTCAGTTATCTTAGGATATATGAAAATTACATCATAAATGAATATCATAAATTTTGAATGGTAATATTTAAATTTTATATTCATGAAAAATATAATATATTTTATAGAATTTGTGACCCCAAATGGGATCATTATATATTCATAATGTCTATACCTTTTTAAAAACTCAATCTTGGGTATATCTTATGATCTTCCACCAATTGATGATATTCGGATAGAAAGTCAATATATGAGAAATATTAGGCATCTCATTTATGATCAAACATATCATCAATATGAGAAATATGATATTATTTCTTGATCATGATATTGTTAAGTTCTTGTTAGTCAATGAAAATACTCACCAACCCATTATTCTTCTTACCAAATAATAAAGGAGCACCTCATGGCGAAGAACGTGGCCATACCATGCCCTTATCCTGATTCTCTTTTTGTTTATTTTATAAAATTTCAAACATAACAAGGGTTATTATATAAATAAAAATTGAGTAATAATAGATCCTTAGATGAGATCAATTTAAATCTCAACCTATTTCTCTGGTGGTAGTTTAAGAAGTCCATACAGAAATAAATTAGGAAACTCCCATATAATTGTCATATCATTAATGTTAACATAATCCCTAATTATTTGAGCTAAGAGTAATTCGTTGCAGTTTATCACAGAACATATTTTATAATTTTACTCATAAGAAATATCCTAATAATTGTTTCATTGACATTTTATAACAATATGGCAAGTTATTTGAATTTGGATATATATATCATGAAAATTGATAAGTTCTCTATGAAGGGATTTCCAATAAATTCTAAAAATATTCTCAAATTAAATCAATGGGATAAGTATAATTTATTTAAGGAGTATCATTTAATAACATTTTTTATAAAATATTTATATATCTTAGTTAATATGAACATTTTATAAAAGAAATTGGGTTCATAACATTACAATATTCCTCAAAAAAGTAAAATTGAGATGAAGTCCATTACAAATTAGTGACATTAAAGTAAAATATAATTTGATATATTTAATCAAATTAAAACATAAAATACCATTATTTATTAAGGATTAATAATATGAAATGTAAAAGGATCAGTATGTAAAAGATATAAATGAAATTAGGTTCATGAAAATAAAATATTCCATAATATTGGGAAATTTAGACGTGGTCCCTTACCACGCGGAAACATTCAAGTAAAATTCCCTTCGATGAAATAATTAATATTGAAACATAAAATAGCATGAATTATGAACGATTCATGATATTACATGTAAAAGAGTCATTATGTACACCATATAAAATAAATTTTGTTTACAATAATTAAATATTCCTCAATGTAGTGAAATTGAGATGAAGTCCCATATCACTTGGTAGCATTCAATTAAAATTACTTGTGATGAAATAATTCAAATTTATTCATAAAATTCAATGAATTATGAATGATTCATGATAATATATTTAAAATGGGTAGTGTGTACCCCACATAAAATAAATTAGGCTCACAAAAAAAAATATAACACAATGTAAGGAAATTGAGATGAACCCCCTTACCACATGGTAATGTTCAAGTAAAGTCCTCCTTGATGGAATAATTCAAATTGAAACCTAAAATACCATAAAGTATTAATTATATATTATATTAAATGTAAATGGGAAGTTTATAAACCATATAATATAAATTAGAAGAACATTAATAAAAATATTCCTCAATTAAGGAAAATTGAGACGAAGTCCCTTAACTCATACTTTTCTTTAGTTGAATGTGATTTAACCACTTGCATAATGTTTTTAATAATATTATTCATTTATTAACCGAACCATATTATTATCTAAAATATCATAGATGAATCTGTTATGAAATTTTAGTACCTATTTTCTAATAATATTTCATTATTTTCATTGTTTTTCAGTGTTAATTTTATTACTTTCTCATTCAATATTTTTCATGAAAGATCACATTCTTGTGAAAATTATATTTTTCAATCATCTACAGAATGATATTATCATTTTAAATATCAATTTTTAATAATTATATAAATTTTAATGATTGTTATTTAAATTTTAACATTGATAATAGATCACATCACTTTGTGGAGACGGTTGGCCGTTAGTACGCACGTGTGACATTATCATTTCCTTAATGGATGAAAGGGAATGTAAGTGGGATATATATTAACATTATATAATAAATATAATATCATATGTATTAAATTTATTAATTAAAGTTATCCATCTTGCTTTCCTTGTAAATCATAATTTGAAAATGAATCACAACACTTCGTGAGGTGGTAGTGCATCCTATACAGGAACTACATTATCATGTCTTAAAAGGAATGGAATGTAAAATGGTATATGTGATATTATAATTACATAAGTATAAAAATATCATAAATATCATATAAATGTTTTAAATCCATAATTTTATCCATACGTAAAAGATACTTATGGGAAATTAATTAAATCGGTTCGCAAGGTGGTAGTCTTCCAAACACACGATCAATGATCTCATTTTAAAATTTGATAGAGGAGATGAATATATATTATTTCCAAAAAATAATAACATATAAGTATATTTGATATATTTCTGTTATTATATTTTTAGAATTTAAGAAATAATTTAGCTTATAAGTGATAATGAACGAGCTTTGTAAAGAAAAGTACCTCATTTAAGAAAAACCTCCTTTGGATCTCCTTTTAAAGACCATGGTGTTGGTATTTTGAGAATACCAGAATCTCTAAAATGAGTCTAAAGATTTTTGGGGGTGATATTATTATGGGTTTTTTTCAATACAAAGGGAATTAGAGGGTGGAATAATTTAATTTAGGGAGTTCCTTTTAATATGTGGGGAAAGGGAACCCTGTTTGAAATTACTTGGAAATTTCCCAAAAGAATAGAAAATGATAAAGTAATTCACAATCCAGAAGCATAAAAATAACATTTAGTTTCATTTTAGTTAGTATAAGGTGGGAATATTTCAATATAATAATATTTTTAAAAGTTTTTAGGTCATTTTAACCCTTTTAATCTAAGTTTTACCCATGGTAAACCCATTTTTACCTTAACCGTTGTAATTAATTTTTATAATTTTCACAATTCACTTTGGTAAAAGAGTAAGTTTATTTTGTTATATATTTTAAATTATTATTATTTTAAAAATGGAATATTTTTTTCCAAATTAAATTCCCATATTTTTTAGTATTCAATTTAAAAATATACCCATAGCTGCGACAAAAAATATGGTTTCCAACAAGAAAATAAACATAAATATATGAGGTTTTAAAATAAAAATTCATTATGAAATTGTTTATAATTACACAAATTAGATATATTTATATATAAGTAAAATAATTTTTATTTAAATATAATTAAAAATATCATTTAACCTTGAAAATTATTTAAATGAAAAAGAAGTTTTTAATAAAAATCAACATTTTCATTTTTCAGAAAAATCACAAAAAATCACCCTAAGGTAATTATGATATGATTTTTTTAAAAAGGAATTAAATTTTATAAAAAAAATTCTTTAAAGGTGGAATAAAATAATTTTAAATTATGTGTGTAAAGCTTTACTAAACTTCATTTTAGAAAAATATATTTTTAATAAAACATTTCTTTTTCATATAAATGATAGTTATTTTATTTATAATAAATAGATAGCCAATGTTTTTTTACATGTGTAATGCATATGATTTTCATTATATTGTTATGACTATTCATACCAACTATTTTAATGGTTATTTTATAACGTTATACTATATTATAATTCATTTAGACTCAAGGTTTCACATTGAACATGCTATTGAAGAGATTAAATTTAGTGAAATATATTTCATCGGTTGTTTAATATTAGTGTTGAAAGTCCTATATGATATAAAATATAATGTTATTCTTTTATAAGTTTTTGTTGTTATTATTTTTATGATACTATGATTTCTTTTATGTGTTGAGGGATGTTTCATAGATAATTGGGTAGGTATTTTAGAAACTGGAGTACACAAAAGTTACGATGAAGATAGGATAGGAGGTTCCTTTTTTAAGAAAGGGAAATGACACCCATGGATTGTGTAATTTATTAAATTAATATAAATTAATTTTCTTGTAATAGTGGGAAAAAATTGAAATACATATAATCTAGGTTTACCATGATTTGAAATCCGCTCTTCCAATAAAATTTTGACAATTATAAGTGTTGTTTTTACACTTATTTCTTATTTTTAACCCCCTGCTAACCATTTTGATGACTACCATAGACTAATTTTTTTGACTCTATTGGAGTTAAGGAAGTTACTGTAAAAGGAAAAGTGACCCATAATTGGAAAATTATTGATATTATAGACTATATCATATTCACATGGATGAAGATAATTTTTAATGGATTTTCAATCATTAAATAAAAAATTATTTAACATAATTTACCATTAAAGTCAATTTTTTGACTATTCACATATATTGAATTTGATGATACCAATATAGAAAAATAATTTTAATATAAAATTTCAAAACATCACTAATATTTCATATTTATCTATAAAAATAGTGTAACATAATAATTGATCCAGATTGTATTACTTTTAATGCTTTCGAAAATCATTTTGTTTATTTTTCTGTTACTTGAACACACACTATGTCTGCATTGCATAAGAAATTTAGGTAATTAGACCATCACTAAAAATTAAAAAAAATATCAAGATAAAAAATAATTCATATTTCAAATAACCATTTACAAAACACACACACACACACACCCATTTACATATATATGTTCATATTATTATATATTTCAGTGTCTATATTCTATTTATAGTATGTATATGCATATATATATATATATAGTATTTTTCATATTATATATGTTATGTTTATGATTTTGTGTGTGTGTGTTTATTTTATATTGTTTATGTAAATATAAATGATAATACACACACTCACACACATGTTGTTTATGCGTATATATTAAATATATTATATTTTTTATGATGTGTGTTTGTTTTATATTGTCTACATACATATAAATATTTTTATATATGTATATTCATATATATATATATGTCTTTAATATTACATTTTTTTATATGATGTGTGAGTTAGTGTGATTTATGCAATTTATACATTATTAAATAAAATAAGATATATATGACTTGAAAATGGAAAAATATTAATCACATGACCAATGAGTTTGAGGATGGTGTCAAAGTGTTCATCAAATTTTCAAAAGACCCTTTAGAAAACCCTTAATGAATTAGGTTTCTATGTATGTAATGTTGTTATTATAAGTGAATTGATCTTGATAAATTTCAAGAACAATTTATCTATTACTTAATTGATTGATGTTTTAAATGTGGGGTAAAAGATAAAGAAAAGAAAGTAAATGTATATAGTGAGTGGGTTGATTTTTTTATGGATCACTTAATATCAATATAAGTATATATGATGATGTATATGTATTGAGAAAATGAAAAATATTGTGTAAAGTAAACATAAATATTTCTTAAAAATATTTGAGAGATTTTTGAAATGTTTATATATGTCATTTTTTTGTGGATGTATAAAATATACAACTTTATCAGTAGTACTAAAATGATATAACCTAAAAGTGTGAAAAAAATAAAGTATAAATAATATTATATAGATTCTTTATATGTTGATATTTATGTTCTTAGATAACAATTATCTTCCATTTCAAATAAAAAAAATAAATTAATGTTATATTAAATGGGTTTTAGCTAAGAAAAAACATAATTTCCCTAATGACTGTGTATTTTCTTTTGAAAAGATTATGAAAATCTATAGAATTTTCCCAAGTGAGATGCATCTCAATAAAATAAAAATAAAACAAATCCATCAAAATATAAATGGTGTTTTTTTATAATTATTATATTTTTATAAATCAAGATAATTCTATAAACTATGCATCGGCATAAAAAATATACTTATAAAAAAACTGACGATGGTAAACATTAACACCCAACATATTCTCCTTCGAGGTTAAACATTGGAAATGAGTATCTGGAATTTTAGAACAAGTCAAGAAGCATTTTATTTCATTATATTTTTATGGAATTAAAATTTATGGTATGAAAATAATCCCTCACTTCCCATGTCTAATTATATTAGTACATTAAATTTACCCCACTACTTATACCTAGTTTAATTTAATTTTTGTTTTCATTGCATATTTTATGATCAAAATATCCTAATAATTATATTTATATTTATTTGGTTCCCTTAATCAAGGATGTGAAAAAATTTTATGATACATGTGTTATGGTGAATTAATATTATAAAAATATGAATTTAAATTAAGATACATGCTTTTCAATATGATAAACGAATTTTCGTATTATTATAATTTTATAAGGTACAATATTAAAGGAAGTTTGATGTGTCTTGTTTGTGAATAAGTAACACACTTGATTAATATTAGACATTTTATGAAAAAGTTTATTCTTAGGCATCAATGTTTTTTACATAAATAACCTCAATAAAAATTTTTGTTGAATTTTTTTTGGGAAAATGTTGAAGAGATATATTTTCCTCAAACTAGCTTACTAAAAGTGTATTCATGTTAGAAATTTTATAGACTTTATGCATATAATGACAAATATATATGGAATTGTAGTCCACACATTACTAAATTCCAAAGGGAAGGAAAAATATGGGACCAAGGTAAAGTTATACATGATTGGAATGGTGTGAAAAGAATATTTGGTTCCTATGAAGGAGGTAATGTGAAATTTTATTCCTCTAGTGAATCACACTCTTTCCTATAAAGGGAAAGTTCAATTCTAAAATTTTTTAAACAGTGTAACCATATTTAAATGGTATTCATAAAATATCAATCATGGTGTATTGATGAATTATTTGAATTTAATATTTTCACAATCAAATGAATCTTATATTTCGATTCAATATTTTATCCTATTGGAAATACATTGTACATTGTTATAAAATATTTTACTCATAAAAAATATGCTATATTTATTTTTCTGATTAATATCCAATAAATTTATTTACCCAATAATGTTGTAAGAAATTGAAAAATAAATTACTAACTCTTTATAAAATATTTAAATATGCATCCCATAATAATTCCTTAATATTATGTTTTATATGCTCTAACAAATTTAAGTTTATAATCGTATAAATTTAACAAGGAAGTACCCTATTTAAAACTATATAAAGATATAAAATTGGTATGTAAAAAAACTGAATTTTCTATAGGGTTTAATTGTAATGTTATTATTGTATAAACATTTATTAAATTATATAATAAATACTTATATGATATGGATTTTATTAGTCTTTCAAAATATCATCACGATGGGTGCATTGATGTTAATTTTATTTCTAGAGGAAATTTTATACAATACACATAACATATTGGGAACAATATCACTTATTTGTTTTTTATAATAGTATGTAGGATGCGTCATTTGTTAAAACTCATTTGGGTATTCATTTTAATTTTAATCCAAAAAGGGAAAAAATATTTATATCAAATTCATATTAATGATAATTCATTCATTTTTTAAAACACATTTATAAAGCGATATCATCAAATCTTAAATCCGTCGTTACAAAATTATGATGGTTATCTAAAGGAACTTGTGTATATTTACTATCATATAATGGATGAATATTTAGTAGTTATACATTATATATGAAGGAACATGATAAATACAGCCCAATGAGAAATAGTGGAGTCAATTGTTAATAAAGGAAGGCATATATCCAGTATCAAATATATAAATCCTATTGATGTGGATATATATTAGATATTGATCAATGAAAAAATATAAGAGTTTAACAATATGAAATTTTACATTCTAATTTTATAATAAGTATTTTTAGTAATAGTATTTCAGTAAAATATGGTGAATTAGGATTTGTAAAAGTGAATTTTAGTAAGGAAGGATAGAAAGATGAGCCATTCATAATGGAATCCCAAAAATTTGAAAATTTTTATGCACATGATTTTGAAAATAAAAATTATCCCATTGTTTTTTTGATAAAAAATAAATAATAGAATCTAGTGCTTATTCTGTGTAGGATAACCATTTCCTTTGGACATCAAAATATTTTCATACTAGTCGTAATAAAGATGAGGTTTTATATGTTGGATGGGAATATAGAGAGTGAATTTAGATAATTCATATAAGGAAAAAAAACATTAACTAATAAGGAATAAATTATTATAAAACACATTTATGTTTTCGTGAGGGTGTTTTACAAATAATTTCTGTTTTATTGACATTATTAGTATTTAATATAATATTTATTTATTCTAATATATTTTATAAACTTGTTATTTAAAACTTATATTATTTTCTTCATAAAACTACTCATCCTAATTAGAAATATTTTATTGATCCAATAGGTGAGTAAAAAAACATAGACATCGGGAAAAGAAAAAAACCTGATCACTTTTATATAGAATCCTTAAACAAAGTAATTAAAATATAAATCTAAATTTAAAATTTTCAAGGTGTTTTAAATGAGTATACCTAACCAAATAATCATGGAAAAGTAAATTTTCATTTGGTATACAGAGTTTAGTTCCACAATGATCATTTAAATAGGCATAGATAATTAATATAATGTCATACCTAAAATAAATTCAATCATTTACAAAAGTCATTGTAATGGAAAATTTATACAGATTTGATTACTTTCCCATCAGATCAATTCATGAAATATTGATAGGGTTTTTACACAATACATTAATATTGGAAGACTATAGATTGAATTATTTTTAAAATCTATAGGAAAGACATGTGGATCTTTTAGAACAAACATTTCTACAAAGAAATGAATGATACTACCAAGAATAATAATCCTTACCCACTAATGATATATTGAAGCTTTATATCCCATGAAACATGAGATTATTTAATTTCATGCCATCGAAAAGATTAATATAATTAAAATTCCAAGGCATTATATTTTATTTTACATGACATATATAAAGTATTTAATTTAATTTATATTATTTTAGGTAGAAGTAAAAGTATTTAGATAATAAGAAATGTTTATAAAGGTCATAATAAATATATTGTTAATAAATGATATGTCATGTTTCACATGAGGAATAATTAGTATATAATTTAAATTTATAATAAAATTACCATGTTTTAGAATATAAAAAACGATTGATGTTACAGTGTTAATGTATAAATTAATTTCTCGGATACTAGAACTAGTTCCATCCCATTTAATGTTATGGGTATTGTGGCTTATGTTAATAAGAATGCTCAAATTTTAGATGAAAACATGAAAAAACTGTGAGAGGATTATGTAATCATGAAATAATTTATTTTTTTATTATTTTATAATTTGAAAAATAATAATGTATAATAATTTTAACATTACCTTAAATACAAAAAAGATGAGCCATCTTCAATTGGTGAATATGATATACTTTTAGTGGTTTAAAGTCATCCAAAAAAAATATGGATGTGTTAAAGGAGTGGGTTTTAGAGTCTCATCATGAGACTAAATTAATAAAGGGTGATCATGAATGAATTATTATAAGGAATACTAAGAATTAAATACTAAATTTACTATAAGTTCAAAAATGTATATAAGAGGATCATTATTGAAATTATTTTGTTTAATTTTTTATGTAATATTTTTATTACAATTATAATACTATTATTTTCAGTAAGGATATATATATATATATACTTATTAGTTTTTCATAGAACATGTTGATCATACTTTTTCATTTATAAATATTCATATTCTTTCTGTTAAAAAATAAACAGGGAGTAAAATAAAATTATAAGAAAATCAAAATAATTTACAAAATTTTTCTAGAATTAAAAACAAATGATAGGTTATTCTCAATACCTAACATGAAATGGTAAAACTATATACTTTGATAATTGTTGGGATAATTTTATTTATTAATATAGAGTACGTGTTAATTTTTATATTTTTATAAGGATTAATTGATGATAATTCTAATAAATATAGTTAATATGAGGATCTAATTGATGAATATAGTGTTTGGATATTGAACAAATAGACCTCACATGATGTTTTTTTAATTACAAATATATTATATTTTCAACTTTTCAAATAGTCATTCAATGTTTTGTTTCATAATATTTACTAAATTTATGTTTAAATTGGTAACACAGTGTCAATGTATCCAAAAAAAGGTTTTCAGAAAAATGGGAATAAATAATAAATCAGTTGATTACTTTAGATGAAAATATATTTAAATATATATATGAGAAATTCCATATTATAGTTTATATTATAAAACATTTCCTGTAATTATAAATGTTGTTTTTATTTTCCAAAGCATCCAATTGGATACAACTATTATCACTACATTTTTATATTGTTATCGGATTTCATAAGATATAAAACTACTAAAATACCATTAAATGTTTCTATTATATGTTTTTTTGAATATATAAACAAGAATATAAAATATATTTTAACCATTTATTTATTTTTATGTATTTAGTTTTATATATATACATGTGATAAATCATAAGAATAGAATGAATATAATCATTTAAGGATGAATGGGTAAGTTATATTTTGTTACATTAATTACATTATTCATGAAGATTTATTTTTCAACCACTTATTTATTTATTTTTGAAATCCAATTTTTTACTTATTTGAAAAACCCACACTTTATTATAACTTTGAGTCTATTTGATATTATAATAAGAAATTACTTCTATTTTATGTTTTATATTAGTTAAAAACATGTATCAAATTCTCTAATGGGGAAATATTAGTTTTTATTTCTAGGATATTATAGGAAAATGACCATATATTTATTTTTTGGACTCTAGAAAAAAACTACACTTAATTCAAACTTGTTATAAGGCCCCACCATTAAACATTACATAATCTTGACTTTTATTTAAGAATTTAATTTCTTTCACATTGAGGATTTTTTCATGTTTATAGATTTATGGAATTATAATACATCTCATACAAAGAATCTCAAATATTACAAAGTAGACACTTCTACTCATTTTCAATTTTTCCACAAAAAAAATATTTAAAAAGAAACATGATTTCATTCATGTTTATTCGTCATGATTTTTCACTTGATCCCATCCTTATCTATATTATCCCTTGAATCCTATGAAATTTTATTAAAACATTGGATGAACACAAAAATCTCATTAAGGTACATAAATAAAGAAAACTTTTATCCTTGAAAAATCAGGTTAATTAGGAATACTTTTATCATAAAGTAGTACTTTTCACCTTAAAGAAGTAGTAAATAATATTAACTGAATATTGGATCATTTATATACCTTTTTTTAATAAAAATATTATTATAAAACCCATATAAATAATATATGAAATATAAAGCTAACTTGCTAGATAATCACACTTAAATGTAATAACCATGCGTTCGACTTCCATACATGTCACTCTTACAAATAGGATAGCCATACGGCCGACTTCCAAACCCAATGCATTGGAGGTTGTAACACAAACACTCATTATTAGTTTATCAGAGAAACAAAATTATCTATTTTTTCATGTAACCATCCATCAAATGTCCATGTATGATTATACAATCATAACATATAAAATATTTCAATTATTAACATTTCATCCAAAAAAATTTATTTTCAATAAAATGAAATCATCATGATAATGAAATAATCATTCCATTTTCAAAAACATATTCTATATAAAATTAAATATAAAAGAGAATATGTTACTGGTTTTTCTAAACCTCAAGTCTTGTAGAGGAACCCAAATATTAAATAATGGTCATGGTGGTTGAGAATTTGTTGTCACCATATATGTTTAAAAGAGCATTCCTTTTGTCGTTTTTCAAAACATTACAGATAAAGAATATAAAAAGAGTAATTTTTAAAACCTTTGAGTTATATTCAAAATATATACAAATAATTCCTCAAAATATTTATATATCCATATAAAAAATATATAAATTAACATCTTGAATAAAAAGATTTGATAATTAAATATTTAAACGTTCAAGGTGTCCCATACCACTTTTAACATTTAATTCATAATATAAATAAATTAATACCTTTTAAAAACATTAAATAACACTATTATAGATAAAATATGGATATTAAATGTTATATTTTCATTATATACTCCTTATAAATGAATAAAGATACATATTATCAAGAAATCTCTTGATGAAAGGGGATTGAGAAAAAATCCCTACCATGAATTCGATTCGTCATATATACTCCTTGTTATTCAATAATAATAAACATAGGTTAATTTATTCTTGATTAAAAACATTTTAATTTTTATTATTCAATTTATATCATAAATTTACATGTTATAATAATTAGTTATTTATTTGAGTTCATGTTGGACATTTTGTCGATATTCGGTACTTGAGTCGAAAATGAATAGGGTATGATGTTAATAGTCCATGTGTTCATAAGTCCATAATTTCCAGAATAGTATTAATTAAATTATTATAATTTTTATAAATAAAATATACTTTTGAATCAAACCATCAGTATGGTTATGAAAAATGAACAATTTTATGATTTTGGAGATGATAGTCTGAATATATGCATGAGTAAATTTTTCCATTTTTCATTGATCATTATGGATACAAGGTAAGTATTATTGTATATTTACAGAATGATAATAAGATCATTAATACAATATTAATAATTGAAATATATTTATATATATCATAAAAGTTACATAATGAATAAAAATGAGTCACATCGCTTCGTGGAGGTGATATTTCACACATACGCACAAACGACGTTATCATTTTTTTACACATGGAAAGTAGGAACATAATTGATATATTACTATCTTATAATGATTAATATTTCCTTAATATAACATATTAACATTAATTTCTTTTTTTATGACCATTCATGAGAGAGTGTTATGGAAAATGAATTAGATCGGTTTGTGGAGGTGATAGTTCACACGTATTCACAGACAATTAATTCATTTCCCATTTAATGGAAGTGGAGATGGATTTAGTTGGTGGTATTAAAATAATAACATATCATTATATTTATTATCCTAGAGTTATTATTTAATAATGGATGAATAACATTTTAAGGATGTGGAATAAGACATAAAATAGAAACACTTAAATTAAAACATTACCTTTCCTTTAGATGATCAAATTTCATAACACCTTAACACCTCTAAGGAGGTTATTATAACTCAAATAAGGCTTCAAAAATGTGGTGAGGTATTCTTGGAAGGTTGTTTGGAACATATTGGCCAAACCAAATGGGTTTTTATGTGTGAGTTATAGAGAGTAATGGGTTCTTTTTTATAGGAGTGGGGTGGGGCACCCTTAGAAACCCTTAAAATATTAAATTAATATAAATTAATTTTTAACACCAAATGACTCAAAATTATATTAGTTATAATATTATATTTTTATTCTTATAAATATTATCAAACAATATTATTTTTTCAAGTATTAGTTTTATTTTTAAAATTATCTTTTTGTGAACCATTATTTAACCTTTTTAATTCTTACCATTTTTTATGTAATTATTACTTTGAAAGTTAAAAAATAATTACCATAACTTGCCTAAAGAAAAAAATTATTCATTTACGATATTATATTCCTTATCAAAAATAATTTGCCTAAACTTGTAATTTTACAAAATTTTATCATTTAATAATATAAAACTTATTTTAAAATATCATAAGTGTTCATTCTAACTCAATTCATTAATTGACTTTTTAGAAATAACATAACATGATTTCATTAGAAAAACTACATTAAATCATCCCTAAAATGTCAAAATCATCCCAAAAAATATTAAATTGCATAAAATATTTCAATTTAAATTTATTTTAATATTATTAATATCATTTATTTGATTCTTCTTTTAATAAATCAATTACCGACTCATCATTTTGTCACTTATTAATTTAATTATTTATTTCTTAAAAAATTGTAAATAAATTACCATGATGTAGGAAATATTTTTATCTTTATATGTAGTATTTATATATTAATATATCTATTATATATCCCCGTATTAAATTATTTTAGTAATGATAGACATGTTGATTACATCTTTGCCTTTACTTTAAATAAAATGATAAAAATGTCATATGAACACCCAAGTGTCTTCCAAAGGACAAAATTTCATCCAAATGATTTTATTATTAGATAATAACTCGTAAAATGAAATTAGGACAACTTTTAGTCAAATTTTAAAATATAAAAATATTATTTTTACCTTTAATTATCCAATTTACCCTTAACTGTGGTAAATAAATTATCAACGTGTCTATTCACCAAAAAATATTTTGATCCTATCTGATAATTTTTTTATAAAAATTACAACCATTTGTGTCCATTTTTTAAAATAAAATTCACTAAATTGGAATAATAAAATTTAAAGTTAATCTCATTGACGGTTCAAGAAAACTAGTTTTTGAAGTAAATGCATTCAAAAGTCCAAAAAGTTTTTACATCCAATTTCAATGAGAAACTGATTCCAATGACCTAGATTAGGAGAAATGATAAAAAAATACTCTAATTAAACATTAAAACCAATTAAAAGGATAACTTAACTATATATATTATATAGAAAAAACGATGTTTTGAAATAAAATTTATCATTTTTAACTATTCATTAAAATATGAAATTTATCTGAAAAACACCAAAAGTTCACCTAAAGTAATTTTTTACATCCCTCTTCCAAAAAATAAGTTTATTTTTTTTTAAAATATACATTATAAAAGTGATAAAATAATATTTAAAATGGGTTCTCCATCAAATGGCAGTAAAAATGTCATTTCTTGAAAATGCCTCTTTTATGAATAAAATAGGATTTATTCATATATCATGTCCAGAAGAAAATATATATTATTAATTTTAAACATAATATTGAATTTATATTTCCTTAATATAATACAACAAGTGAGATTTAATTATTTTATAAACACAATAATTCTCCCAAAAATAGTTTTTCATAAAAACACATCCTTTATATTCAGTTGGTGTTTATTTTCAATTACAATTAATTTTCTAACCAGTGAATCATTATATACACATGTGTAAACCCTATTTTCATAATTTAGTTAATATATTTAATTACATCCATTATAAAAACTATGTAACAACTACAACTTTAAATAATAATATTAATAATATATATTTGATTTGGTATAACTCCGTCTTGTGTGCAATATAAGATTTCTAAGAAATCCATTGTTGCGGGTCAGGTATGCTATCAGACATAACATCCCTTTTAAAGTAAAATTACTATATAATTCATAAATATTGATAAATATGTAATATTATTATTTTATAATTACCTGGTATGTTACATCCTTCACACATTGTGGAAATTACATCCTCATATCTTTAAATCTGGGCTTGGAAACTAAGGGTTTACTTTTCAAAATTACTTCATTGAAATACCACCTTTGAAAAAGAGTCAACAAAACCTATACTTTGAAATAAATAAAGTGAATAAAAAATGTTTCCATAGATAACACACACTAGGATTCCATATAGGAAAACATGGATATTAAAGAATAAATAACCATAATGTTCTGATGGAGAGTGATATAAAACATGACGAGGATAAAGTTAACAATAAAAAACCATAAATATTTTGTTGGTTAAATGGTCTTTGATTTCATAAAAGGAAAATGTTTTTATTTTGGGATCCTTTTCATAAAGTTTTTGAATTGTTTTACTACCTATACTAAGAACATAAGGAAAGATACTTACTTGAAAAACAGAGTGTCATCCTTTAATAAAATTCTAGCACAAACTCATATTTTTCTCGAAATGATGAGTATTAATGACAAAATTTTCATGCTTGAATCAACATCTAGAGAATCACATAATCCAAAAAAGATCAACTGTCTATTTGTCCTATCCTGAAATATTAAATAATACTAAAATGGTTTGGATAAGATATGAAAATTCTCTAAAATGAATTAAATTTTATTTGATAAAAAACAACATTAATTTCTAAAATTCAACATTGAAACCCAAAGTTAAACATAGACCATTAAGCAAATAATTATCCTTAACATTCTTCAAAATAATACTTACAATGATTGAAATGAATAATTTAGAAGGATTTGATCACATTGTCTTCTAAGATAAATTTTAACATTTATATCAAAAATAATTCAATTAGTCTTGAAGTCTGACAAAAAAAGTATTTGTCCTAATAATCTTCAATATATTCTAATTATTTTCATAAATAACACAAATCACTATAAATCCATCATTGATTCATCAAAAATATAATTAAATTTTCATTCTAAAAATAAAATACAATAGTATTCAAATTACATTGATCATATAGGGTTCTCTAAATAATAAACATCTTCTAAAATAACATTAATCACTTAAGCACAAAATCATTTTCCAAAAACAAGGATATCCTTTTGATAAAACATAAATTACAAAAATAAAATTATTTTTATTATATCTTCTTGCAAAACTATAAAATTAAACGTATTACTAACTAGGGACTTCATGTAGGCTAGTGGTAGGTGATAAAGTATTGTGTCCCATAGGTTGTGGGTTCAATTTTAGTGGCCTTCCCAGACGCGATGGGTTGTCACCCATCCTCTGGGTTATCCATTTTCCAAAACTATATCACTATTTTAACATTTTAAATATATAATATTGTCCTAAAAATAAACATAACATGTTTTAACCACAAATTTTATCTTATACCTTAAATGTTTTATCCCAAAATGTAATGACATTTAATTACCTGAAAAAAGATTATATGAACCCTAAAGGTTATACATTAAATTATAATTATGTCCACAAAAGATAATTCTTCCAAAAATAAAATTTTCACAGAAAAACTTCTAGGAAACATATTCCACAACTAATAAATTCTTCAAAATTACCCCCATAAAATAAAATATTAATAATTTTAAACACTTCTATATCCTAAAGTAAACCATAACTAATAAATCCTTTATATGTAGACATATTAATATTTAAACTTTTTCATAATCCATTAACTATGTATTTCAATTTATCTATTAATACATCATTCCAAAAAATAAATGATATAGATAATATCTTAATGATTCATAAAAATAAATCACATAATGTTTTACACTTTATGGATAAGAATACAATTCATACCTTGAATCCAAATTTCATGATCTTATTTATGTTTCTTTTATATTTAAATTTTTTTCCTACTTTAAAAATGTAAAATATCACACAAATTATGTTATTTAACCTTTTGAAAAAGTTATATGAGTTCAGATATTGATGTAATATGAGAAAGATACTATGACCCATAAAATTGTTTTAGAAATGATTCATTGTTGGATAACTCAAAAATATCTTATAGGGGATTTGAATACTCGGGAAGCTATCAATATCATTTGAACAAAATTTTGTGATAACAGTGATGATCAAATAATCGATGTGGGATAAGAAGGATTTTCAATATATATTTCATTTCATCTTGAAAATTGATCCTTAATATTCTGAAGAGTATTATAACTTAAAAATGAAATTAATTATTTAAATAAGACTCATCTATATGGTAAAATAACATATTTTCTTATAATTCTCTAATCCACCAACCTACTTATATATCAGCTATTTTTGTTTTTATCAAATTTATATAATTTTCCATTATCCTCATAAAATATTTATATTATAATAACCCTCTTGGTTATATGGGATCTTTAACCTACACCCAAATAATATCCTAAACTCTAAAGTTATATAAATATTTCCGTTGACACAAACTATAAGGCCCAGACCTTAAATGTTATATACTAATGTTTTTTAGTCAAGAATTTATTTCTTTCACGTTTTATATATTTTAATTATTATATATTTAGTGAATTTTCCATATCTCATATATAACAACTCAAATATTACAAATTAGACACTTCTATATATTATAATTTTTTCACAAAAAAAACTATTTAAAAATAAACATGATTTTGTTTCATGTATAGTGATAAAAAAATTTCACCTTGATACCATAATTTTTTTTATTATCCCTTAAATCCTATAATATTGTTTCCAACATGGTGTGAGAAAAAAAAATCCCAGTAAGGGACATAAAGAAAGAAAACTGTTATCCTTGTGAAAAAATTTAAATCAAAAATACTTTTATCATAAAGATATTTTTCCACCTTAAAGATGTAGAAAATAATATTATATGAATATAATTTCATTTCTAGCCCTTTTTTAGTCAAAATATTACCATAAAACCCATAGTAAGCACATATAACATATAAAGGTAACTTGGGACATAATGATACATAAATTGAATAACTATGTCGTTGACTTCCATACATGTCACTCTCAAAAATTGAATATCCATACAGACGACCTCCAAACCTAATGAATTGGAAGTTATATTGTACCCACACATCCTTAGTTTATCATTGAACCAATCATATTTGGTTTATCATGTAAGAACCCATCAAATTACTAGGTATCATTATATAATCATAACACATAAAATATTCCAATTATCAATATTTCACTCATAAAATTTCATTTGTTACAAAAATAAATAATTTCATGATAATGAAATAATAATCCCATTTTCAAAACATTTTCAAAACCAAATTACCCATAAAAGGGAATAAGTGATTTATTTTTTCCTTTAAAAGCATTAAGGATTCTAGAGGAATCCATATATCAAATAATGATCATGGTCGTGGAGACATTGTTGTCACCATTTTTGTTAAAAATAGAATTTCATTTATCATTTGTCAAACATTCCTTATAAAACACATAAAAATATATATTTTTAAAACCTTTGAATTAAATTCAAAATATATATAAAAAATCTTTAAAATAATTTTATATCTATATAAGAAATTTCTAATTTAAAATAATGAGGAAAAATATTTAATAAATAATTTTTAAAACGTTCAAGGTGTCCCATAGCACTTTTATCATTTAGATATGAATATCCATGAATTACTACATTTTAAAAAACATAAAATAAAACTATTATTGATAAAATATTAATATGAAATGTCATAATGGCTATTTATACACATCATAAATGAATGATGGTGTATATTTTCATGAAATGACTCAATGAAAGAAGATTGAGTCGAAATCCCTTACTTTGAGTTCAACTCGTCAGGTACATTCCTTGTTCTTACACAACAATAAACCTTGATTAACATATACATAATTCTTGAATTTTTAATGATTATTATTCTATTTATATCATTAATTAAAATTTTATATTAATTAGTTTATTATTTGAGTTCATGTCGGACATTTTTTCAATATTCGTTACTTAAGTTGAAAATGAACATGGTATGGTGTCAATAATCCTTGAGGTCAAAAGCAAATAATATATAGAATAATATTAATGAAATTAATATAATTTTTATAAAAAAATTATACTTTCATATTAAAAAATTAAGTATGTTTATGAAAAATTAACAATGTTAAAATCATTGAGACAATAGGCAGTACGTACGCATAAGTAACATTTTCCATTTTTCATTTATTGTTATAGAAAGAGGGTAAGTGTTATTTTATATTTAAATAATTATAAAATTATTCATATTATATTAATCATTAAAATATACTTATATATACATCATACAAGTGATGTAATGAAAAAAGGTCAAGTCACATCGCTTTTCGGAGGTGATAGTTCACAGGTATGCACGGACAAGATTATTATTTTTATGCACATGGAAAGTGAGAAAATAATGGATATATTATCATATTATAATTACTAATATCTGATAAATATCACATATGAACTTCAATACCATTTTTATAACCAGTCATGAGATATAGTTATGGTAAATGAATTAGATCTCTTTGTGGAGGTGATAGTTCACTAGCACACACAGATGATCAATTAATTTCCCATTTAACAAAAGTGGAGATGGATTTAGGTTATGATATTAACATAAAAAAATATAAATATATTGATTATAATGGAATTATTATTTCATCCAAGTTTAAGAATATTTGAAGTAAATGGAAGAATACATAAAAGAGAAACACTAAAATAAAAACATTACATTTCCTTAAGAAGATCACCTTTCTTAACAACATAACCCCTAAAAGGAGGATGTTATACCTCAAATAATACTTCAAGAATGTGGGGATGTATTATAAGAAATTTTTTGGGTCGATAATTTCTGATCCAAATGGTTTTGAATAGTGATTTATAGAGATGAATTGAATCCTTTTTATAGAAGTGGGGAGAGGCACACTTGGAAACCCTTAAAATATTTAATTTATATAAATTAATTTTTGTCTCAATATGACTCCAAATTATGTTATTTCAAATATAAAGAGAATATTAATTTAAATAATCTCAACAAATAATTTTTTTTGTGACATGTTTTGGTTTTATTTTAAACCTAATCTTTTTTAACCCTTATTTAACCTTTTTAATTATTATCATTTTATATAGTAATTTAGAATTACAAAGATATAATATAATTACCATAACATGAAAAACGACATATAAATGACAAATTTATGATATTATACGCCATATCCCAACTATTTGGCCGAATCATGTATTTTTAAAAGAAATTATATCATTTAATAAAATATAAACTATTTTAAAATCTCATAAGTGTCTATTTTGGCACTATTCACTAATTGACGTTTTAGAAAAATCATAACAACTCAATTAATTAATAAACAATACATTAACTTATCCCTAAAATGTAAAAATAATCCATAAAATTGGGATATGATATCAAATATTTTAAATTGTAGTTATTTTAATATTATTAATAGCATTTATTTCATTCTTCTTTTAATAAAGAAATTACTACAAAATCATCGTGTCACTATTTAATTTAATTATTTATTTCCTATAAAATTCTAAATTAATTACCATGATTTAGGTAATATTTTTAACATTATATAAACTATTTATAGTTAATGATATCTCTTATTTAACCTCATATTAATTTTTTTAGTAATAAGAGACATGTTTATAACACTTTTGTCATTACTTCAAATAAATTGTTATAAATGTCATATTCTCACAAGTTCCTTAAGAAAGACACAATTTAGGCCCAAGTATTTTCTAGGTCGAAGATGACTTATCCAATGAAATTATAACATGTATTATGGTAATTTTAAAATATTACCAAACTAGTTTTTACCTTTAATTACCTGATTTACCCTTAATTCTGGTAAATAAAATAAAAAAGTTACTATTCACCAAAAAAATATTGTGATCCTATTAGATAAAATTTTCATACTTATTACAACCAGTTGTGTCCATTTTTTAAAATTCAATTCATAGAATTAGAAAAATTAATTTAAATATCATCTCGTTAACCGATCGAGAAAATGTGGTTTTGGATGTAAAAATGTTAAAAAAGTTTACATGGTTTTTATATCCAATTTCAATGATAAATTGATTAAAATGAAAAAAAATTGGATTAAATGATAAATTTTTACCATAATTAAAATTTAAAACCAATAAAATGGATAACCTAACTATATAAATAAATTATACGAAAAATTAGTTTTGAATTAAATTGTAGTATTTTTTACTATTCATTAAAATATGAAATTTAACAGAAAAAACCAAAAATTCAACCAAAGTAAATTTTTATATCCTGCTTCAAAATAATAATATTATTCTGTAAACTAGATTTTATAAAAGTGACAAAAACTAGAATTAAAATGGGTACTCCATCAAAAGGCTGTAAAATTTTCTTTTTTGAAAAATACTCATTTTATGCATAAAATTGAATTTATTCTTATATCATGTCTAGAATACATATAAGATAAATTTTAAACATGATATTGAATTTATATTTAATTAATATAATCCAAAAATAGTGATTTTACTATTTTATAAACAAAATTATTCACACTTAAATCAGTTTTTATAAAAACACACAATTTATATTCAATTAGTTTTTATATTCATTTCTAATTAATTTTCTATCCAATGGATCATTATATAAACATTTATAAAACCTATTTCCATAATTTGGTAAATATCATTCATTCTCAACATTTAAATGTCTACGTGATAAATACAACTTGAAAAAAATAATATTAATAATATATTATTTTTTGGTATAACTTTTTCCTGTGTGCAACGTAAGATTGTGGAGAATCCCATTGTTGAATTTTGGGAATGTTTTCAGACATAGGTTCCCTTTAAAAGAAAATATACTATCTATTTCATAAATATTAATAAATATGTAACATTATTATTCTATAATTACCTTGGATGTTACACATATGGTGTGGTTGAAATATCCTGTATTGTATTTATTTTTCATTTTAATTGTTATTTAAGCTCCAAACATGAATCACATGAAAAAATTGGGAAATATCCATTTTTTTGAATATCTAGGAAAATGATCTCTAATTCGTTTAAGACATTTAAGAATGAACCTTGTATAATTTTTATGTATAGTGTGTTTAGTAAAGGAACCAAGTATTTCATAGAAGTGTGATAATAGGTAAAATAAAAATAATAATACACTAAATCTCTCATAATACAATTTATTCCAGATGGAAATACCATATTCATGTGGTGGAGCATGTGAAAATTATATAAGTTTGAATAATGAAATTAAAAGTTAAAATTATATGTTTATATAGTACCTTGATCAATGTAATGGTCCTAATGCACTCCAGTTTATTTGGGATCATTATAACATAAAGGATCTAAGATAATATCCCTCTAGACCATCTTCTTGTGTAACTGAAGCTCCTGGTTCATCGATCACAGAATCTTGTGGGATTTAAGGAGTGTTATATGTTCCATATTACTAATACATGATCAGTTGATGTGTGTAGACTCTAATTGAGATGACTAGATCAATTTGACATTTTTCTTTCGTGGATTTCCATATCAAGAACCTAATAAAAGGGGGGAGCATCTAAATTAATGAAATATTCTTCCATACAATAATTTCGGTAATACTTTGTGGTTAATAATTAGGTTTATGCTTATTTTTTTGAACTTTATCCCCTAATAAAAACTATGCTATATAACTATCCCATTTCACCATAGATTAATTCTTTCACTAATCATAGTCATCATAAATTTTTTACCACTAACTTATGAAATTATTTAATGTCACCTGATGTAATACCATCCATTAGCTCTGCCTTCTCTACAAGAATATGTATAGTGAACTTAAATATTAAATATAATTTCAAAAAACCATTTTTCTCAAATTCAATTAATTTAACATAAATAATTCAAGAATACCTTGATAAATAAATTAAATTATTATTATTTTAAACTTAAATAACATAATTTAAATAGTTTACTTATGTTTGATCAGACTTAGAATTCATTAACCCCTACACATGGGGTCCACTTCATTTTAAACTCCAACTAATCTTAATAGGTGGGACTTTTGTATATTTTTTTATGCTCTAGGTACTTATCTCGATATTATTGATTCATGATCATAGAAAAAGGGTGGTATCTAACAACACATCATATCTTAAAAATAGATAAAGATAAGTCATCTTTATAACAACCTCCAATGAATAGGGAATGTGTATTATAATAACTTTTTATCTTTATATTTTATAAATTATGATGAATGTGTTGTGTAGTAATCATTAAATACTTTATTTATCATTATTATATATTACTGGATAGATATTTAAGATACTATAGAATTAATTATATAGATATTTCATCATTTTAGAAGAAATATAACTATATTACAAAATTATTCATGGAGTATAAGCATAATGGTTCAGTGTCTTTGGAGACTAGGAACATATTCATGTTATTTAACTACATAAATTTCAACATAACCAATAAATTTCTTCCCATATAGTACCCTTATTTGACATTTCCTTCTTAATACGTCTCTTCATAACCTAGGGAAAATGTAAACATAAGAATGGGTGTGTTCAGATTATCATTATGGGTAAACATAAGAGAAATAAACTGAATATCATAACTAAGAATAATATACCATAATGGTATTAGATAATTATCATACCATAATAAATTTATAACCAAAAATTTATATATCATAAATCACGGTTCATGGAATATTACTTTATTATAAAGAAATACATGAGTCATAAGAGTGTGCAATTGGAAATAATGAATCATGCGCCACGAGAGAAAATTATAATAATAATAATAAGTCCAATGATTTCGTGAAAAATTAATTAGTATATAATATAATTTAATTTTTTAAGGATAACTTATGATACTAATATTACATAATTGAATGATTCCCTTAGTGGATGGGGTTCATTACTCATTCCCTTTTCATTTATGGTGGACAGAGTCCAATGTTGGACTGGATTCACTCACCACTACCTTTCATATTATCTCTTGGTATTTCAATATTTATTCAATTAATTAATTATATATATATATATATATATATATAATTTGGGGACCACCCACCACATAATAAAAACCATACATAAGTATTTCAGAAGATCGTAAAACCATTTATCATTTCATCATAACTAAATTAACCCTTGGGAAAGAAATAAGTTTCATAAAAACATCATTAAAACATATCACCATGATACTTGTAGATAATGGATGTTTATGGTATCATTAAGTAATATCCCTAGTAAATCATAATATTTCTTAATTTATTCTGACATATATGAAAGAATCATTTTACAAAAGTATTAGAAATATTATTTAAAAAATTAGAAGAAGTGAATTTTTTTACTTTTTAAAAACCTAAAATTCTATAAAACAATAAGAATATGGTTTCATTTGATAACCCATGTAATATTATAAAGTAATAATAAAAAATAATATTCACGATGATAGTAAAATTAATTCATTCAGTGAAAATTAAAAAATGTCCTTTTCACTATTTTCTAAAAAGTAAAATATAACCCAATCAAAATTTTCTTATAAAGATTCCTTTTTGAATCATTGAATAGAAAATAAAATATGAATGAAAATTAATCCGCAATATAATTTTAGAATAAAATATAACTTTTCTGAAATATTTTAAGAAATATAGATAAGGAAGAAAAACATTCCCAGACTAAAAGAAGAAATAAGTGAATCTTTTCAAAAAAACATTCTTTCTTTATTTTGAGTACCAAAGTGGGGGGGAAATGTAAATAATAAGTAAAACCACATAAATAAATAGATAATTATATAATATATGTTGTTTAATATATCTAGATAACATAATATTCTCAATGGATATTTAGGCATGATAAATCTGATTGAAAATGAGATTATATCATAAACCCACATCGCAAGTCCTGAAAATCATCATACATTAAATAAACTCGTCTTTAGTGAAATTAGATTTATTATAAATATATACTAGAACCGTATTAAAATTAATATTACTTAATATGATTTATTTATAAATTAAAACTACCCATTTATTAACAACTATCCACCGAAATCAATATTTTTGGTGTCAACTATTTCATTTTCAATGAATGTTTCAGTCTAGAGATTTTGGTTACATGAACTTGTACGTGGTTTTATAATATAAAAAATTTTAATCACGTCATAAATATAATATTAAATCATCAAATACACTTTTATAAGTAACCATGTGAGGAAGTGATGAAAAATGAAATACATCGGTTCATAGAGGCATTAGTTCACACATACGAACAGGTGATTCTTTTATTATTCATTGAATTGAAATAATTAATGATTAATAAAAATTTAAATTTATTAAATATTAATTATATAAAAATATCATATATATTCATTAATCTCATTAATATTACCATCCATGTAAGGATTTTTTGTAAAATGACACACGTCACTTCATGGAGATGATAATATGTATGTACGCATGAGTAATGCTTTCATTTTACATTGGATGGATGAAAAATAGATAAGGGTTATTACCTCATCATAGTAAAATTTCATTATATTTATCATAATTATTTCAATATATTATTATGGATACAAAATATTTAAATGAGGACGAGGAAAAAGAAAATGTAAAAGAACTCTATTAAGATAATTACCCATTCTTTGAGTTTCTTCACTGGGATTACACCTTAATCACTCTTAGGATGATATTTTAAAGATATAGCGATCAATAGGAATTAATGGGGAATGTTTAGAATAGATATAATTGTGAATTAGATAATATAGAGTTTTCAATGTTTTTAGTGACGTGAGGAGAGGAGGTTCCCTTTTATAAGTGAGGGGAGTCTCACCCTTGTAAATATTATGAACATTAAAATTATATAAATTAATTTCCAAGGGAAAGTGTAAAAAAATGGACAAAATTTTAGAAATACGATAATATAGGTTCTACATACACTCATATAATAAAATTTAAATAACTTTTAGAGAAAATAAAATTCTCATCTCATATATTAACCCCCTCATTAATCCTTTCAACCATTGTCATGGTGATTAACATTAACCATTGTAACTATTAATTATGACAAAAAAAATTAAATTATCACTATATTAAAATTTGAATATTATTATTCCATATAGAGAAACCTTTAAATTCAATTTCTTAATGTAGTAAAAATTAATTTTTCATTAGCATGGCAAACATAGTGAAAATATTTTTTAGAAACTATTTATTTTAAACATAAAATTAGATTTATTATTTTTCCACACATATTAAACCAAATAGAATAATGTTAACATATTTTATTGAATTTAATATATAAAAATTTCATTAAAATCATTCATAAAAAGTGATAAATTTAATTTGTAGGATTAAAACACATTGTACTCATAAAAATAGTTTTATGAAAAATATATACTTTTTACCATAAAATTATTTTATATTTATTTTTAACCAATTGAAAAAAATATATAAAATATCTCCAATTTATATACATGTTTAAACATTAATTTTACATAAGTTTAATACTCAAAATATGATAAATTATCTTTTATATAGAACATATATGATAAAAATGGTTCAAAAAAACATTTTAATTTAACCTAATATTACTATACATAAATTCCATATCACTTATCAACCATTTAATGAAATTAATTACTTGATTTTGTTACCTAAATTTTATAAATAAATTATTTTCATACCATTCCTAAAAATTATTAAATTCAACAAAAATGATTAATTCAACAAAATAGTTTACAATAGTTTCTCAAGGATAAATTGTATATCCTTAAGTGTCTTTGACCAAAAATCATTTATTATATAAATTTAATTTAACTCTATATTAATTTCATTAATTTTTTATTTTTAATGGGTAATTAGTCACCTATAATCAATGTTGTGTTGTAACGAACCAGGCCCTGGTAATTCGAAGTCAGTGCCATACTTTATTATAATGACATAGATATTAAGGGTCAAATCCTGGAGGATAGATCAGTTTAGTAGTTTGGATAATGAGATACATACATGATACCAATTTTACATTTTTAATAGAAAATATGAAATAATACATAATAAAATAAAATGAACTCTTTTCTTGAAAAATCATTCGAAGAACTATTCTTCACATCCTTAGGAGAGGAATAAAAAGAATGGGTGAGATAAAATGCTCAATATGGGTTTAATATAATGAAATATATCATGACTAAGAAATACTTATCAATAAGTAAAGGTAAATAAATGAACATAAATTCCATTTAAATACTTTTATTACCTGTATAATATGAGGAATAATAAAAATGATAAGGTAAATAACTAAAAATAATTTCCATTTAATCAATAAATGGGAATAAAATGAATCTAGAGATGATGTCATAAAGAAACTATATTGGATAATAATAATAGATGATATCTAAAATACAAAAATTCTTAATTGTTGAATTTCATGTCTTTGGCACATGATAACTTTATAGTCAAGATTTATCCTCAAGGCCGTTTAAAACTACTTGGTAAAAAAATCATGAAACCTATTGATGCATCAAGGGTCTATATATAATCATCCCCCACCCATGTATTTCTTTCCATATCAATATTATTATGTCAAATAATCAGTTTAATTCATGAATAATCTTACTTATCATCCAATATCCATTTTGAGAAAAGGATATAGATTTAAAAATATAACCATAGTTAATCAAATAACTATATACTTGAACACCATATGTAAAAATGATACAAGGATAAGAAAATAATAATATAAATTGTATATGAATATGTATATTTAAAATAAATATGAATTATAATGAAAAATTATTACAGGAAAGTGATTGTTTCAATAAAAAGTTAACAATCACAAAAGAAAGTGAGATTATATAATAACTTTCACCACAAGGTAATTTTAATTTCAAATACTTTTTCATGAAATAATTCAAATTAAAATGTAAAATACCATAAAAGATTAATTTATTATGATATTTCATATCTAATGTTCTGTATGTACACCTCATAAAGTGAATTGGTGAATAATAACAAATAAGAGGCAATGGAATGTAAATTCAGATGAAATCCATTACCTCATGCTTACTTTTGGTTGAACTTGTTTTAAACTCCTGTATGATGGGTTAATACACGTTATTAACTTGTTATGAAACCATATTAATATTTATAATATCATATATTTTCCTTTTATAACATATTATCACACTTTTGTTAATAAAATTTCATTATTTTCATTGTTCCTAGTGTTAATTGACTTGTTTTTTCATGCATGTTTCATCATGAAAGATTATATTATTGCTCATATTATATAGATATATCATATTGAGAATAATAATCATGAAATAATTATCATATTTCCATATCAATTATACAATTAAATCTAATCATGAAACATGGTTATGAAAAATGATGTACGTTATGATCATGGAGACGGTAGGTCATACGTACGCATTAGTAACATTTTAATTGTTCAAATATATTTATGGAAATAAGATAAGTAATATTTTATATATATATAATTATAAAACTATCATAAATACCATATTAAGTTTTTCAATATATATATATATATACCATTCATTTGGTGTGGTGATGAAAAGAGAGTCACATCGCTTCAGGAAGGTTGTAGTCCACATGTACATGATGTTATCATCTTTTAATAGAAGAACAAAAATGATATATTATAATTAAATAATGATAAATAATTTATTAATATAAAAATTATTACATTTAAATCACATTTATTAATTAAAAGTATCTTTATTACCTTCTATATAGTGCGTTAGTGAAAAACGAATCACATCGCTTCCCGAGGTGGTAGTCTTCTGAACACATGAGTAACATTATCACATCCCATGTGGAATGGAAAGTAAAAAAATTTATATAAGTGATATAATGAATAGATATGTATAATTATGTTGTAAATATAATATATATACATTATAATCATCATTATACCTAATCGTGAGACATGGTAATGGAAAAATGAATGACATCGGTTCATGAGTCGGTAGTCTGTTATACACACAAATGATGATTCCATAACCCATTTGATGGAAGTGGTGATAGTTTTAGGCCATTATAATTACATAAAAACATATAAATATATATAATATACTAATTATATTATATAATCTTTTTTTTAATAAGAATTTAATGAGGTAGGGGAATAAATAAAATAAAAACGCTTGTTGAAGAAAGTTACCTCTTCTTCGGGTAACCTCCGTAGGATTTCACCAAAATAATTCCTAGGATGGATTTATACCCAAAATAAAAATTATAGGATGATGGTATGGAATATTGGGATTTATGTTGGTCAGTATTGTCTGAAAAAAGGGCTTGAATGTGTGAAGAGGAGAGAATAGGGGGTAGCATTTTACAAGTGACGTGACTGGAACACTTTTAATATTTTTTAAGAAAGGAATAAAAACGTTTTTCAATTGAAAAAGGGTAGAAAATGGAGTATTATCTAGACATAGACATGATATGGCTGAAATAGGTCCATCCAATAGATTTTAGATATTTTTTAGATCAATATAACCATTATCTTTTTTGTTTAACCACACATTAAATCCATTTCAATCTTGACCGTGATTTTTTTTTAATATTTATACTAATAATTATAGTGAAAAATAATGTTTAAATTATTAGATATTATAAATTATGATCATTTAAAATATAAAATATTTTTTTTTAAAATCCCAATTACATATGTGAAAATTTTTATTTTAATATTAATCCTGCATACGTAATAAAAAACATTTTTTAAATAGAAAATGATCAAAAGATTATAGAGGTTTTATAAAAAAATTAAATATGAAAATTATTCAGATGATGAAAATTGAATTCATAGATAGATAATTTAACTTATTTAACTTTAAAAACAAATTAAAATATAAATTAACTTTATAAAAAATTTGAACGAATGTCGTTTTTATTTAAAATTCAGTATTTCTCACTATTTATTGAAAAATGAAAGATTTTAGAAAAATCCATAAAATTCACACAAAGATAATTTTGATATTATGATTTAAAAAATGAATTCAATTTTATAAAATACAATTTCCACAATTTTTAAATATTAATTTAAAATTATGTTATCAATGAATGACCAAACCATCTTTTAGAAAAAATTATAGTTTTTTAAAAGACATTTCATTTTTCCTTTAAATGATTATTTTTTTATTTTGAACAATAAATAATCATAATTTCCATTATTATTTCATTACTATCAATAAAAAAATTAACATTTAATTTATAATGGTATACTATATTATAGTTCATTTTTACATGGGGTTCTATGTTCTGAAAGCTATTCAATTGATTAAATATAAAAAAATATATTCAATAGGTTTCTTGAGCTCGATGTTTTTTGTTTCATATTCTATTGAATAAAATGTTCTTCTTTAATATTTTTATGGGTTTACATTCTATTATGCATAAATAAATGGAATCCTAGAAATTTATACTTGATCTAGGTAATCCAGTGTTTGACATTTGGAAATACATTTATTGAAATAGCACATCTTGAAAAGAGTTAATAAAATATCCTCTTAATAATATATAAAGGGGATTAAAAAGGTCATATGTAATTACACATACTATATTTAAAAATAAGATAACATTGGTGGGAAGTTAAAACATGGATATATAATAGAAAACTAAAACCCAAATATTGATGAACCGTGATAAAAAAACGTGGTCAGGGAGGAGTTAATAACAATAATTCCATAAACTAGAGGTGTGGAAAAGGTCATTGATACCATAAAAAATCATGATAATATGGAAAAAAATTGTTTCAAATTCCTTTTCCAATAGTTGAGGATGTATTTCACTCTAAAATTATATATTTAAATATATGTACTTTATATATTTTTATTTAATTTGAAAAATTTCATCTTTTGGTTGTGCTTTGATCACTTTCATCATCATATCTTACTCCATGAATGAAATATCCAAAAATGATTGATTTATGCTTGGAGCACTGAAATTAAATTTTAATGAATTTTATGAACCATAAAATAGTATCAAGATATTCCTCCGATCATTAAAAAAAACAAAATGGTTATAAAACATTATCCACCATCACCTAATGTTCAACTGAATCACTTTAAAAAATAGTAAACCTTAAGGCTCGTCCAAAATTTTTCTGACCAGATTTAGAAGGAAGGTTACTAAATTAACATTACATTCCCTAGAAAATATAAAGTGTATATTAATGTCACATTCAGGATATATGAATACCACAATCATCATAAAACCTTAACGAAAACATGCATTCTTCCAAAAATAAAATCTCAGGTTATGGAATTTATTCCATAGATCTAAACATATAGTAATCTCTAGAGAAGATAACATCAACATTAAAATAACCAACCTATTTCATGGTCCCAAATACTATCCCATAATAATATAATTTTTAATATTATATGTACATAAATAACATATTAATGGTTATATTTCCTTAATCGTGTTTTCTCTAAGAATTTAAACCTTCCACTAAATCACTTTTCGTAGTACCATTCTGCACATGCATTCAAATACTTTATGAAATAGAACTGAAGAAAAATACCTATAAATTTCATGAATTTTAGAATGAAAATATGATAAATAAAATACTTTTAAAACATTTTTCTTCAATAAAAATAAACAAGAAGATTAAACATTCCACTTTGGTTGTATCAAAAACACATGATTGACCTTGATCCCTTAGATTCTTTTGAGGTATATTCCCTTGATTCTTGGAGAATTAATTTGCGTAGTTCCCTATATCCTAATTGTCGAATAATTACACATTTGAGATTTAATTATTTCCCATAAAATCTCAAGGATGGTTTTCGCTCTCTCTAAACTTGTAGAAAACTCTCATTCCCTTTAAGAAAGTATGAGGTTGTTTGTTTCCACAAGTATCACATGTGGGAAAATCCTTATTTACCTCCTTCCCTTTATCCATTTATTATCTATCACCCTCTTATTTTATTTCTTCCCTTTTAATCCATAAGACATGGAGAATTATTTCTATGTATTTATATCACATAAATATATTCCATCATATGAATAAAAAGTTTTAGTGAAAAGAACCCTTCTGAAGATTGGCTTAATCTCTTCAAATAAATTGGTAATATTGCACTCCATGTTACTTATGTAATCTGTAACATACCTAGATTACCTTGTAAAGGTATCTACATACTCTACAACACTTTATTCTTTATTTTTCATTATGAAAAAGAACGTTATATTCATTTCAATTTTTTTCATGAGGGAAATATTTTTCAAATAATGTCTTCTTAAAATAATTCCCATAAATGAGTTCAATTATTCTTCCTCCCTAGTAATCTGGTTCGAGTAATACCACTTATCAGTATCTCCTCTGAGACAATAAACTGAATGTGTAACATTTTCCATTTCACAACATCCCAATACCATAAATATATCTTCTGGAGAATTAATCAATTGTTGGCTATGATTGTATTAATAGTCCCACTAAACTATGAGCGATTCTATCACATAAAATGATCTAATATAGAAGAATCTTAATTTAGAATAGGTTTCTCTATCATGGAAAGGTTATTCTTCATAACATGATTAAGTTTCCATAATATGTCCATATTTATTCAGTTCCAATAACCTCTTTATTAGCTTCCTGATTAGGAAAATATATACATTATCTGAGAGTATTTATACACTTATTCCATTCTGGTTCAATTCATAAATAATGGAATACACTAGATTAGATTATATCATTATGAAATATAATTTTTAATCCCAAAAATAGTGAAATAATTTACATAAATTGAAAATTTTATTCATAGATAATATCATAGTCATAAAAATGGTTTTTTGGGATATATCTATTTTCAAATCCTTCATAATGGTTTGTAAAGAAAATTTGAATTATCCTAAGTATATCCCCTAGGTTTTTCAAACCAAGTGTGAAAAAAGGCCTATTTTCATGAACCGGGTGATGATCTATTCAAGGACAGTGCTCCATTTTCATATTTATTACCCTTAGGTACATCTATTTCCTAACAACATCCACATATAGTATCTTTATAGGGATTTATTTTATAGTTAAAACAACATAATCTCTTCAGTACCATAACATTCAGATGTTCTTATTTATATATCATCAAAGTATATCATAGGTTTATGATTCCTAATCTATGTTTTTCTAAATATACATCATAGGGTTTCTACTAAACTTCTATGATACCAACTATAACATCCTTTTCCCCAATAGCATAGAGCTGTCTCTTTACTTTATTACATTGTCATAGATATAATGGGTCAAATACTAAAGGGCTGATCAATTTAGTAGTTTTTTAGTAATAGATATATACATGATAACCATTTTACATTGGGAATACAAAATAAAACCTAATACATAAAAAATCAAATGAAATTCATCCTTTAAAACTCATTAAAATATATTTTCTTCATTTCATAGGATAGGAAATAAAATATTAGTGAGATCAAATATTCAGTAATGGTTTTGTACAGTAGAATATATCATGAATAAACAAAAAATCAAAATTTAAAGGTAAATAAATGAATATAGATTTCATTTTAATAACATTTCTAACGTGATAAGATAAGGTATAATAAATATGAAAATGTGAATACTTGAAAACTCATGCCATTAAATCAGTAACTCCGAATGAAATGCCTTCAAATATAATATTATAGTGAAAATATCAGGAATAATAATAAAAATTTTATTCTCATTGAAGGAAATGCTTAATTATTGTATATAACAGCTCAGTCACATTATACCTCTACTGTCAAGATCTATCCTCAAGACAGATTAAAACTATTAGGAAAAAAACCCATATGATATGGATAAGTGGTTTTTATCATGAGACACATCAATGCATTAAGGGGATATATATAACCAACCCCACCCATGTATAAATTTCCCAAACAATCCTCATATATCAAACAATACATTTAACTCACGAACAATGTTCCTCATTAGAAAATAAATATATATTGCGTAAAAGATACAGATTTATCAATATTTCCTTAGTATATCAAATAAATATCAAAGTAAACACTGTATATAAAAATGGAATAAATTATAGGAATAATCTTATAAATTATACAATAATATGGATATTTAATATAAATATAATTTTTAATGAAAAATTATTCTAATAATTTGATTGTTTTAAGAGAAAGTTAATAATCATAAAAGAATGTAAGATTGTACAATAACTTTTACCACATGGTAATTTTCAAGTAAAATCCAATTTGATTAAATAACTAAAATGTAAAAATAAAATACCATGAATTATTAATTAATAATAATATTATATGTCAAAGGGGGAGTATATATACCACATAAAAGTGTATTGGTTAAAAATAAAAAATATGTATCAATGGAATGTAAATTGAGATGAAATCCATTACCTCATGTTTCCTTTTGGTTGGAAAATATTTGAACTCCATTATAGGGCTCCCATACATGTTATTCACTTATACCAAAACCATATTAAAATTTTTAACATCATATATGATTCTTTTAAAACATAATATCACACTTTCATTTATAATCTTTCATTATATTTGTTGTTTCAAGTGTCAATTAACTTGTTTTATCATGTGTGTGTCTTCATGAAATAACTTATTCTTGATCATATTAAATATTTATATCATCTATATAATGATAATCATGAAATAATTATAATATTTTTAAATAAATTATACTTTTAAAACCAATGATGAATGATGGTTATGAAAAATTAAGTATGTTATAGTCATGGGGATGGTAGGTCGTATACTTGGATGCGTAACATTTCCATTTTTAATGATAATTATAGAAGGAAGGTAAGAAATGTTTTATCTTTACATAATAATATAAATATCATAATTAACATATTATTTATTTAAATAATACTATATATATCATTCATATGATGTGGTGATGAAAAGATATTCATAGCACTTCATGAATATGATAGTCCACACATACCTGAATGATGTTATCATATTTCTGTTTAAAAAAAATGATATATTATCTTTTAATAAAGATAAATATTTAATTGATATTATAAATATTTCATTTATATCCCCTATATTTAATAGATTTATCCTTATTACCTTCTATGTAAATCGTTACTAAAAAACAAATCACATTGCTTTGTGAGGCGGTAGTCCACCGTACACTTGAGTGACGTTATCGTATCCCCTATAGGACAGAAATTAGAAAAGTATATATGATATAATGACTAAAAAGGTATAATAATGTTATAAAAATCAGATATATATTATATATCTATCATCATACCCAACTGTGATAGGTGGTAATAGAAAAAACGAAAGATTTTAGTCCGCGATACGGTAGTACACCGTACACAAAAATGATGATTTCATAACCCATTTGATGAAATTAGGGATGGGTTTTGGTAATTATATTATCCTAAAAAAAACTATGTATGCTTAATATATTTATTATATTTTATAATAAATTTTTATTAATATTAATGAAATAGAGGAAGAAAAAAACTCTTATTGAATAATATTACCTATTCTTCAGGTATCCTCATTTGGTTTTTCCTAAAAGACATAAAATATTTGATTTATTCCCAAACTATTACTTATAAGATGACTGTATAGATATTTGGGAGATATTTTGGAAGTTATTATCTGAAATAAAAGGGTTTCAATGTGTAAACATGAGATAATAGGTGGTGGAATTATATAATTGAGGTGAGTGGCACACTTTTAATTTTTGGAAGGAAAAAGACCTAACCTAATTTTTTACATGTAAAAAGGTTCCAAGAATAATTATTCTATTTTTGTAGACATGATAAGATCTAAATATTTCTATAAAATGTATTTTATACAACTTTTATGTAAATTTAAGCCTTAACTTTTTGTTACCCTCAGTAAATCGATTTTTACCAAAACGTGGTAAATAATTTTTACTATTTTTACAATTCATTAAGTTCAATAATTAAGTTGAAATTATTATATAATTTAAAATATACTTTTTAAAAATATTTAATCCATTTTTCCAAATTCCATTTTCAAAATTGGAAAATTTTAATTAAAATTTAATCCCACCGTTGCAACGAGAAAGTGAGTTTTTAAAGAGAACAGGTTCAAAATGTTTCAAAGTTTTTATTATAAAAATTCAATATGAAAAATTTTAAATGAACTAAATTGAGTTAATAGATATATAATTGAACTAATTTAACTTTAATATAAATATAAAATATATTTTAACTTTATAAATAATTTCAATTAAATGAATGTTTTCAGTTAAAATTCATTATTTTTCACTATTCATAAAATAATGAAATATTTCATAAAAATCCCAGAAATTCACCTGAAGATAATTTTGAGATTATGATTTAAATAATTAAATTAATTATATAAAATAAAATTTCTGAATAGGATAAAAATTTATTTTAAAATATGTGTGTAAAGAATGACTAAACCATCTTTTAAAAAATACTTTTTTTCAAAAAACGATTCCTTTCATTTTAAATGATTCATATTTTATTTATATCATGTAGATAACAATAATTTTTTTTATTTCATATAGTATTATTCATACCCTTTAATTTAATGGCTATTTTATAATGATATACTATACTATGGTCCATTTATACTCGGGGTTGCGTGTTCTGCAAGCTATTGATGAGGTTAAATTTAATGAAATATATTTCATGGATTATTTAAGATGGGTGTTTCATGTTCCATTCACTATCGAATACAATGTTCTTATTTTATAATTTCATGGTGTTAAATATATTCATAAAAATATATTTATCACTATGAATTTATTAAAGTGAAATATATTCTAAAATCATCAGGTATTACATTCTACCCCTTATTAGAATTTCTCCCCTGAAATATTGTTACTCTTCTGAAAATACATGGGGATACCTCTAACACATTTCCTCCTTAGGTACCCATGTAACAACCTTATATTTATGGTAATTCTATATAATGTTTACCGAGTGAGTTGTATTTTTCTATCTCACTTTATCTACATGGTCCATAATTTATAGCATTTTCCCCATAAGAAAGACCATGCTCTTGTAATACATAGTATGAGTTAAGTACCTATGTAGGATTGTGTATATACTTTTGAAAAAGTGATACACATAACATATTTAGATCTTAGGTGGGGTTCAGTGAGAGATCCATGTGATATTCTTCCATTCCAACTCATTCAAGAATCTCAAAGGGACCAATGAATTGGGGTTCAACTTCCCCTTCCATTAAAATCTCATAACCTTATTCAAATGAGATATCGATCAGAATATTATATCATTAACATCAAACTATATATCCCCTCAAAGGTTCTTAGAATAAATCTTATATTGACACTCATTTGTTCTGATATTTATTCTAATTGATCTATTTTTTCCAATTCCACAGTTTGATCTAATCCCAATAACTTTTGTAATCCAACTTCATCCAAGCATGTTGTAGTTTAGAAATTCTTTCCCTAGAGGGATTCATAAGGATCAATGTGAATTATAGATTGAAAGATATCATTGTAAGAAAATTCAACTAGATTTTTGTGTTGATCTCAACATCCTTGTAATTCTATAGAGTAAGGGATCAATAGATATTCTAGGGTTTGAATAATAATATTAGAATGACCATCTATCTGGGCATTATATGAAGTGATAAATTTCAGCTCTATATTTAATTATTATTGAATACTAATACAGAATATATATGTAAAACTTAAATATAAATCACATATTATTGACAGTTTTACTCCATAAAACATTTCCAATTTCTTTATATATATCATAGTATGTTTTTCAAGTTAGAATCTTATTAGATAGCATTAAAATGCACTAATTTTATAAAGATATTTACTACAGCCCAAATGTTTTAAGGCATTTAGATGTCATGGGGAGTACTATGATTAAATAAATGCTGATGTTTTGCCATTTACATACAAGCATGGTTGAAGGTTTCATCATCCCCTTATAATTATTATCTTAAACCATAAATTTTTTACATATAAGGAATCATAGTACATAATGAAAAATATCCCACTTCCTATTTACCAACTAGAAATACACATTATGATCTCTATAAATCTTTATACTCCTGTGATGGATAGATAATTATGAGTTATGTGCTTCATTCAACAACTATTTATTCTATTTTATTATTTATGGGACACATTCTTAGTTCCTAAACATAATTATTCAATCACTATTCTAATTGAAGTAAAAAACATTCCTTACTTTATTTTATAGCTTCAAATCCTCCTTATGTGCCTCTTTATTCCTCACATAAATAGATGGTTGGAAATTCATATAAAAAATATAGTATTTATCCTCTTCCATCATGATTTGAATATCCATCCTCCGAAAATCCATAGGTAATGAATCTATTTAAATATTAATCATGAAGATGTTAGAATCTTTATTTAACACAAAGCACTATCCAACTCATATTTCCAAGGTACTAATTTTTCTAAAGGTAAAATGTTTTATAAACTCCCACCACATCCTTTGTTTTATCTTAAAACTTATCTGTTTGAATATATACTTTAATATTTTTAGGATTATTATATATATCAAAATTCCCACTATAAATATAATTCTTCCATATATTTAATGAAAAAATACTACTCCTACTCCAAACCATGATTTGGGTATTTTTTATCATGAAACCACATTTAGCAGGTGGAATACACTACAAAAATTTCATTCTACACGAGAACACATCTTATTCTTTTAATTGATGCATCACCGAAGATTATAATCCCTTCTCCACTATAAGATAGTACATGTATAAGTTCCCAGACCAAAATTCTCATCAATTCCCTAAAATTCAGTTTAAATTCATTGGTTCAAATAAACTATACTCCCATCCTTGAAAATTTTAATAGTGTATTTATTAAAAATGATATATTTATCATAAATCATTGATAGTATCTATCAAATCCATGAAAACACTAGATCTCAGTCATTGTGGTTAGCCTTGACCAATGATCAATAACTTCAATCTATAAATAATCCATAGATATTCAGTCACCTGTAATTACATAACCCATGAATGATACCCTTTGTATATGTAATACACCCATTATAAATTTGGCATAAAACATTTTCTTTCCTAGGTTCATCAATTTAATCCTTAAATTATCTTCATTATCCTCTTTGATCTTCTAATATATAAGAATATCTTATATAAAGACTACCAAAAACAAATCAAGGTAATCTCTTAAGAATCTATTTATTTGATCCATGACTACAACATGGGAATTGGAAATTCTAAATGTAATTATTATGAGATCATAGTTTCTATACATCATATAAATTATTTCCATGGGTATGTACTCTCTTTTGAACCTTAATTAATGATATCCAGATCAAAGGCCAATCATTGAAAAATATTGATCTCCATGCAGTTAATCAAACTTAAACCAATATGGGATAGAGGATAAACATTCTTGATCTTGATCATAATAAGTTCCGGAAAATCAATCCAATGATTCCTTTATCCATCATTATTTTTAACTAAAACATTTGTGAACCACATGGTGTTGGGACCATGTTGAATGTATGTGTTTTTGGTTGTTTAAATAATTTTTTGATGATTTTTATGTATTTTCATTTCATTACAAAAAATCAATTTACTTTATTGGATTTGATGATAAGACAAAGGGGTTACTAGGCTTAGAATATCATACACATGTTTTTTAAACAAAATTCATCAGATTTAGTGGTCTATTATAGAGATGTTTTCTAGGTAAAGTGTTTTTTTGGACACACATTGTGTCTCAAAGGATTGTTTTTATCAGTATGAGAAGTTTTATTAGAGTTTTGATGTATCCATACTTAATCTAATAATACTTTAAAGTTTGGTTAGTTATCAAATATCATATGTCTCTTGAGAAACATGTGATTCAAGATTTGTGAAATATAGTGGGAGAATATGTGTTTGGTACGTTAAGTTAGACGATGCTATGTTCATCCTAATGTTCTCAACATCATGAGGAATTCATGATTACAAGGAGTTTTCAAAAGATGAAAGTTTTTGAAGTCACTGTTTTCCTGTCTTAATCCATCAGTGAGAGGATCACTGGACGTAGATATTTTTTAAAGATGGGATGTTTGAAGTTGATGAAGTTTATGTGAAGAACTACTAACACCAGTCTATCAGATGTGGTGTGCACTAATCCATTTGGGTAATTCTATCACCAATTCATCAGACACATTATTTGTACATAAAGAAAATCTGATGTATAATTCTATAAGAGGTGGAATGGTTAATATAGAGACCCAAAGATTAACGTACATGAACATTACATTACTTTTACAGAATACTTTGTACATAAAAAACACACACACAGAAGGACCGTAATAGTTTAGTGTCTTTGGAAACTTGGAACGTAATCTTCTAATCGTGGTGAAAGATCTTCAACATCTCCCATAAATATCTTCCCTTTTTTTCTTACCTAAAACCTTTCTTTATATCCTAGGGAAAAGAAAACATAAAAAGGGTGAGCTCGAATTCTCAGTAAGGGTAAGCATGGATAAAATAAAACATACCATATACATTTTAACTTAAAAACATGAACATAATGTTTAAACATTAAAATATTGGGCAATGACATAAAACATGGAAGTACGTAAGGAATAGATCATAAAGAAACATTAAGAATGATAAAATACCATGGGAATAAAACACGTAATTGTGGCAACCATTCAGCACATGTCATGATTTCCTTAGTAGCCAAGGCATTGCTGCCAAGACCATCTTGGTGGGCAAAGTCCCTTTCTTAATCGAGTTCACTCCTCGTTTAAGTCCTGTAACACTGAACCAGATTAACTTACCGTTCCATCCATGTCTATATCATGAGATATAAATCATTACCCAATGCATTGGAGGGAGATATAGTTCCCACCCATCTCATAATGAAATCATTCTTACTTGTGCCACAAAATAAACATACATCATTCATAATAACCCAATAAATAAAATGGGTTTCATAAATATCATCCCATCATCACATAATCCATATAATATAAATGAAAATCATTTCATAATAATAAAATTGAAACCATGTAAATCATAGAAACATTAAACTTGAGACATACACATGTGAAATAATGTCATCTTAGATGAAAATGGTTTTGATAAAACACATTAAATGAATTCTTGAGGAAAATATCCTTTTTTCTTCAAAATAATTTTCTTTTTACAAAATGTCATGCAATTTTAGAAGAAAGGGTTTTTGTTGAAAATAGTCATGAAATCCTTTTAAGGAAGCTTCATGAAAATAAAGATTTATAAAACCATAAAAATCCTTTCATTCCGTATACGTTAAAAAAACATTCTTATCGTACTTTTGTCTGAAAAGTCAAAAAGTACATCATATGAAAAACGACAAAAGATTCCTTTCATATCATTTACTAAAAACTCACCGAAGGGTAAAAGTGGATTTAAAAAATTTTAGGTGGATGGAAATAATATTACATATTGAGGAATCATGGATGTGGATGATAAAATACACCCCAGTAAATACCAAAGTATAAACAATCTCGGATAAAAATGAGATTATGATATTTCCGTTACCTTAGGTCCGATTTGCTTCGAAAGTGTCTAAACCCCCTGTATAATTATTTAAATAATGTTATTGACTTATTCCAGAATCATACTGATATATATGGTTCACTTATGACTTTATTTTACCCGCTCTTTTGTAAATTCCATGTTAAAGAGCGTTTTAGGTAAAATCGTTTCATTTGTCGTCCGTGTTTTGACTTGTAATTATTCATATGATTACATAGATCATGATTAATTAATTCCAGAATATAAAACATTATTTATATATAATATATATTCAGAATATACATATATATAATAGATCAATAAATGGAAAGAAATACACCGTTCATGGAGACGGTAGGCCGTACGTACGCATGAAAGCTGTTTTTGTTTCCTTATTGAGTTGAATGGAATTAAGTAGATGACATACATATATATACAAATAAATAAAGTATCATTATTATGTAATATATTTCATGATTACTTATTATATATACTTTATAATCATTCATGAATGGTTAATGTGGATAATGAATCTCATCGCGTCGTGGAGACGGTAGTCCGTACGTACGCACGAGCGATGACATCATTCTCATGATCGTGGAATTGTATTGGAGTTTATGTATACTATTTCAGAATAAATATCACTTTACAATAACCATGTATAGTTATTATGTACACCATTATACCCATCCAAGTAAGGTGGTGGTGGAAAATAGATTACACCGCGGCGTGGAGACGGTATTTCGTATGATTTCATTTTCCGTAAGATGGATAGATGGTGAAATAGGGTTGTTTCATACTTATAATAACATATCAGTATATGAGGGATACTGATGTTATTACTTCATAATGAAACAACCTATGAAGAAGTGGAAGAAGAAATAAAGTTGAAAGAATCGGTAACAGACATTACCTCTTCTTTGAAGCGCCTCTTTGATTCCTCCTCTTAGGGTGCTAAAATTGGTCTTTAAAGAAGACCAGCAACTATAGGTTGTTGTTAGGGAATTGGAGAAGATAATTTTTCAGGGGTTGGCCGAGCTTGAAGGCTCAATGTGGTGTGAGGAAGAGAGGGAGTATGTGCCCTTTTATAAGGGAGGAGAGGGGCACCTTTGGAATAACAAAAACTATTATTTTATTATAAAGACAAATTCGGTTTTAAATAGCTCCAAATTGATTTATTTCGAATCTAAGGTGGGTATGGGTGGAAATCCCTTCATCCAATAGAATTTGGAAAAGTTTAGTTTACTATTTTAAACTTATCATTTAGTTTTAACTTTAAGTTAGATAATTTTACTTTTATTGTGTCTTTTTGTGTTCTTACACTCTAAGGTTAATAGACTTACTATAACAAGCCAAACAAAACCCAAGTTGTTTATTATTAATATATATAACCTTATCTAAGTCATTTGGCCAAACCTTATATTTTTAGGAATAAAATAACAATTAATAATATAATATTTGTTTTAAAAACTATTTTATGTCAACTTTGACACTATTTAGTAATTGATTTTTGTAAAACTCATAACGGAATTATTAGTTCGCGAAAAGTTAATTAAATCCATAATAACATGTCATATTAACCTATAAAATTAGTTTAATTCATAAAATTTCTCAAATTAAATTTATTTTGGTATTTATAACATCAATTATGTCAATATTTCATTAATAAGATTATTACTGCATCATCTTTGTGTCATAAATAAATTAAATTATTTATTGTCTAAAAATTAAAAATAAATTAAAATTATGTAGGAAATCTTTTTATCTTTATAATTAATATTTATAGTCTAATTTATCTTATGTATAACCCTATATTAAAAATTATATACTTATTAAACTTTGATTTTAACTATTTTAGCCCTTCTTTAAATAAATTAATAATAAATGTCCTAATCTAATCCAAGTGGGCCTAAATGGTCATATTTTATTCCTAAGGTTGTTTTTGGTCGAATTAAACTTATCCAATAGAATTAGGACATGTGTTAGGGTAATAATAATATCATTTTTACCCTTAATTGCCCTATTTACTTTTAACCGTGGTAAAAGAAAGTAAAAAGTTACTATTCACCAAAAAATATTTTCATCTCATTGAACCAAATTTTACTTACTGACATCAACCGTGTCTCTCAGATTTTTGAAATTCCACTCACAGAAGCGGTAAAATTATGTTTTATGAAAAATTCATTTTTTTAACTACCACTTAGTGGTTTCACTATTCATCAAAAAATGAAAGTTTCCAGAAAAATACCAAAAATTAGGCTTAAGCTATATTTGATATTATGAACTCAAAAATAATGTCTATTTTACCAAATTCAAAACATATCAGTTTCATTAATTAATTTAAAAATTAATTCCCGTCGTCAAAACATATAGCGTGTTCTTAAGAGATAATAACTATCAAAAGATTGACACTTGTTTATGTCTGGTTTAAATGTGAAATTACATCCAATGACCAACATTGTATTAAATTGTAAAAATATATTATAAATATAATTTAAAACCACTCAAATTAATAATTTATCAATATTAATTATTTTGATTAAAAAGGTTGTTTTTAATTAAAATTTAGTAATTTTCACTATTCATCAGAAAATGAAAGTTATCCGAAAAGTACCAAAATTTCAACCTAAGCTAATTTCGATATTCCGAATCCAAAAAAGAAGTCCATTTTGAAAAATAAAATTTACAAAATTTCAAAAAGTTCTTATTACTATTCATAATGGCTAGTTTTAATAATATTTTAATAGCATATCGTTGTTTAGTGAAACTCGGTATTGCGTACTACACGCACTATCGAGGAAGGGCGCGATTGCGCGTGATGAAAGACAAGTCAAGGATGCGTGTTGTGCAATCTCCTTTTGGTGTAGCGTACAACACAAGACATTAATGAAATTAAAAATAATATTTTTCATAAAATCTTGGGGCGTTACATTCTACCCCCCTTAAAATGAATTTCGCCCTCAAAATTCGTCGGGGTTATAAATGGTTTACTACTCAAAAGTTTCTTTAATAGAAACCCAAATCATAAAAAGGAATACCAAAACCAATCTTTAAAAACAAATGTATGAAACGTAACGTTTACCCAAATAAACTAATCACTGGGTTTCCACATAGGTGAAAATATGGATATGGAAGAGAAATCTAACCATCATGTTCTGATGGAGAGTGTTAGAGAACATGGCTATGGAAAATCCATAACTCACAAAGCCATAAATTTGGGACAATCTAAGGTACCATCTGATTCATCAGATATAAGAGCACTAGGACAACATTTTTTGTTTTCAAGATCATTTCCCTAAAGTTGATGAAATTGGAATTAGAAGAAAATCTTTCATGATTTTGGTATAGTCTCACCGTTGGTCATTCTTTGGACAATTTCCACTTCATATCTTAATGAAATGAAGTGGAATTTGTCATTCGTGATTTGTTATCAGATCATGTGATAGAAAGATGGGTCATTCCATCTGTCTCAAACAAAAGGTTAGAAAAGTTATCCAAACTTACATAAGTCCATCTATAGTGAGATTAATCATATATGGTTCCGAAAATGGACTTATACTTCTTATATTATACTGCTTAATATAATAAAACTAGTTTCTACTAAACAGGGACTTCCTGTAGGCCAGTGGTAGACGATAAAGGCCAGTCGCACTTCGGTTGTGGGTTCGATTCCCACAGCCTTGTCCGACGTGATGGGTTGTTGCCCATCCTGCAGGTTGTCCTTTTTCTAAAGCTATATTATTATAACATCCCATCAATAATATCAAAAAGAGTTATATCCTAACTTATGTCCAACATAATCCATTCCAACCTTTTGGATTTTCTGAAATACTTCGGTCCAAGCCCATAGAATAAAGAAAACGATTACTTGAAATGCCATCAACCAAGCATGTGAATACCATCATTTATCCCCCATATATCTTGTTGGTCAAATTCCAATCATGTGAATACCTTAAGAATGTATTCTCTTGAAAAATGAATACCCATTAAACCTTAGTGAAAACATGAATGCTGTCAAAAGTTAACTCTTTCCACATACCAAAATCCAAAAATTCTATATAGTCAAACCATGATATAACCTTCTCCTTATATCAGTCATGAGCTCATGAATACTATCAAACATTTAATTTTCTCCTTATCCATTCATTATGCGCATATCATCTACATTCCAAAAATATCTCAATCACTATCCATGGTTACCAGTACCATAAAATTATTGAAAACCACAATATACCAATACATAAATATTCCAATATTCCACGATACTATATAAATCATTATTTTGGAATCCCATTACATAAACACTTAATCATTCCACCACATCGTTTTCATATTCAACATCACCAATAGTGATTGCATGTGACTTCCCTTTTTCCTTTTCCTTAAGTGGTTTCTCATGTCGATCATCACTAACCCTTGGATTAGGGCATTTATTAGCATAATGCCCCATTTCCTTGCACTTGAAGCATTGAAGTGTTGGTGGTGCGTTATCTACAATCTTTTCTTTATTCACATCATTAGAAACTATTTTTCCATTACTACGACACTCAGCTGCTCGATGACCTTTTTTCCACACATAAAACATTTTCTAGTCCCTTTAAGACAATCTCCACCATGCTTCTTTCCACACATTGAGCATAAGGAAACATTCGTCTTCTTTTCACCATTATTCTGAGATTTATTCTTGAACTCCATCTTTCGTTTCTTGTCTAAACTATGAGATGGATAAGTAACACCAACTTCCATTTTTACCTTGATAGCACAATGCACAATTTCTTCATAGCTACTGAAGTCTCTTATAGCTAATACCCTTCGAAGATTTGGTTTTAAGCCACTGAATAATCGATCAACTTAACTTTCAGGTTGGATGATAAATCCAGATGCATACCTTGCAAGCCTTGTAAAATTCGCTTCGTATATACCAACATATTCATCATCCTTTTGCTTTAGTTCAAGAAACTCCTTATCCATGTTTGTTTGAAGAATATGATGGAAGTACTTATTGAAAAATAAGTTCTTGAACTTGTCCCATTCCATGGACTCAATTTCATCTCTTGGCCTCGTATTCTTGATAAGATTCCACCATTGATCAGCTTCACCTTCCAAATGATATACTACTAAGATGACTTTATCATGTTCAAAACATTGAAGAAATAAAAATATCTTTTCAGTGGTAATGATCCATTGTTCAGCAACAAGTGGACCAGAAGACCCACTGAAAGAAGGTGGACGTTGCCTCATGAAGGACTCAATAGAATATTATTCCCTTCTCTGCTCATTTGGAAGTCCAGAATGATTCATAGCTTGTGTAAGTATAGCAATACGATTTTTCACTCCATCTCCCATAACATTTGTCTGTTCCGGGGGACAATAATTGCATTGTCCATTACATTGATCAACACGGTTCCTTCGGGTTCCAGCCATCGTCTAAAACCCAAAAAGAATAGTGTGAGAGGCAAAAATCACGCTAGGGAAGAAAACATAGTAAAGGGAGAGTACCCTCAATATCTAACATCTTTGGTTAAATTCTATGATCGTTAGCGCAATTCTAGGACTATAACCTATACATATACTAAACCTTAGAGACCTTCCTAGACATGCCTTAGAAATATCTCTAGGGACCTCACTAACGTTTTGGCATCCTAGTTTCAAAAGGTTGACTAAACCTTCCCTCTGATACCAACTATAGAGACCCAAAGCTTGACGTACATGAACATTACATTACTTTTTCGGAATACTTAGTACATAACAAAAACACACACACACAAGGACCGTAATAGTTTAGTGTCTTTGGAAACTTGGAACATAATCTTCTAATCGTGGTGAAAGATCTTCAACATCTCCCATAAAGATCTTCCATTTTTTTCTTACCTAAAACCTTTCTTTATATCCTGGGGAAAAGAAAACATAAAAAGGGTGAGCTCAAATGCTCACTAAGGGTAAGCATGGATAAAATAAAACATACCATATACATTTGAACTTAAAAACATGAACATAATGTTTAAACATCAAAATCTTGGCCAATGACATAAAACATGGATGTACATAAGGCATAGATAGTAAAGAAAAATTAAGAATGATAAAATAGCATGGGAATAAAACACGTAATTGTGGAAACCATTCAGCACATTTCATGATTTCCATAGTAGCCAAGGCATTGCTTCCAAGACCATCTTGGTGGAAAAAGTCACTTTCTGAATCGAGTTCACTCCTCGTTTCAGTCCTGTAACACTGAACCGGATTAACTTACCATTCCAGCCATGTCTATCTCATGAGATATAAATCTTTACCCAATGAATTGGAGGGAGATATAGGTCCCACCCATCTCATAATGAAATCATTCTTACTTGTGCCACAAAATAAACATACATCATTCATAATAACCCAATAAATAAAATGGGTTTCATAAACATCATCCCATCATCACGTAATCCATATAAAAGAAATGGATATCATTTCATAATAAGAAAATTCAAACCATGTAAATCATAGAGACATTAAACTTGAAACATACACTTGTGAAATAATGTCATCTTAGATGAAAATGGTTTTGATAAAACACATTAAATGAATTCTTGAGGAAAATATCCTTTTTTCTTCAAAATCATTTTCTTTTCAAAAATTATCATGCAATTTTAGAAGAAAAGGTTTTTTTTGAAAATAGTCATGAAATATTTTGAAGGAAGCTTCATGAAAATAAGTCTTTATAAAACTATAAAAATCTTTTCATGCCGTATACGTTAAAAAAACATCCTTATCGTACTTTTGTCTGAAAAGTCAAAAAGTACCTCGTACGAAAAAAGACAAAAGATTCCTTTCATATCTTTTACTAAAAACTCACCGAAGGGTAAAAGGGGATTTAAAAAATTGTAGGTGGATGAAAATAATACTACATATTGAGGAAAAATTTATGTGGATGATAAAATACACCCCAGTAAATACCAAAGTATAAACAATCTCGGATTAAAATGAGATTGTGATATTTCCCTTACCTTAGGTCTGATTTGCTTCGTAAGTGTCCGAACCTCTTATATAATGATTTAAATAATGTTATTGACTTATTCCATAATCATACTGATATATATGGTTCACTTATGACTTTATTGTACCCGTTCTTTTGTAAATTCCATGTTAAAGAGCGTTTTGGGTAAAATCGTTTCATTTGTCGACCATGTTTTGACTTATAATTATTAATATGATTACTTAGATCATGATTACTTAATTCCAGAATATAAAACATGATTTATATATAATATATATTCAGAATATACATATATATAATAGATCAGTAAATGGAAAGAAATACACCGTTCATGAAGACGGTAGGCCGTACGTACGCATGAACGCTGTTTTCGTTTCCTTATTGAGTTGAATGGAATTAAGTAGATGACATACATATATATACAGATAAATAGAGTATCATTATTATGTAATATATTTCATGATTAATTATTTTATATACTTTATAATCATTCATGAATGGTTAACGTGGAGAATGAATCTCATCGCGTCGTGGAGACGGTAGTCCGTACGTACGCATGAGCGATGATGTCGTTCTCATGATCGAGGAATTGTATTGGAGTGTATGTATACTATTTCAGAATCAATATAACTTTACAATAATCATGTATAGTAATTATTTACACCATTATACTCATCCAAGTAAGGTGGTGGTGGAAAATATATTACACCACGGCATGGAGACGGTATTTCGTACGTACGCACGCGCGGTGATTTTGTTTTCTGTAAGATGGATAGATGGTGAAATAGGGTTGTTTAATACTTATAATGACATATCAGTATATGAGTTATACTTATGTTATTACTTCATAATGAAACAACCTAAGAAGAAGAAGTGGAAGAAGAAATAATGTTGAAAGAATCGGTAACGGACATTACCTCTTCTTTGAAGCGCCTCTTTGAGTCCTCCTCTTATGGTACTAACATTGGTCTTTGAAGAAGACCAGGACCTTTAGGATGTTGTTAGGGAAGTGGAGAAGAGAATTTGTCAGGGTTTGGCCGAGTTTGAAGGCTAAATATGGTGTGAGGAAGAGAGGGATGAGGTGCCCTTTTATAAGGTAGGAGAGGGGCACCTTTGGAATAACTAAAACTATTATTTTATTATAAAGCCAAATTCGGTTTTAAATAGCTCCAAATTGATTTATTTCTAAGCTAAGGTGGGTACGGGTACAAATACTCTCATCCAATAGAATTTGGACAAGTTTAGTTTACTATTTTAACCTCATCATTTAGTTTTAACTTTAAGTTAGATAATTTTACTTTTACCGTGTCTTTTTCTGTTCTTACACTATAAGGTTAATAATCTTACTATAACAATCCAAACGAACCCCAAGTTGTTTATTATTAATATATATAACCTTATCTATGTCATTTGGAAGAACCGTAGATTTTTAGGAATAAAATAACAATTAATAATATAATATTTGTTTTAAAAACTATTTTATGTCAATTTTTACACGATTTAGTAATTGATTTTTGTAAAAATCATAATAGAATTATTAATTCGAAAAAGGTTAATTAAATCAATAATAAAATATCATATTAACCTATAAAATTAGTTTAATTCATAAAAAGTCTCAAATTACATTTATTTTGGTATTTATAACATCAATTATGTCAATATTTCATTAATAAGATTATTACTGCATCATCTTTATGTCATAAATAAATTAAATTATTTATTTTCTAAAAATTAAAAATAAATTAAAATTATGTAGGAAATAGTTTTATCTTTATAATGAATATTTATAGTCTAATTTATCTTATGTATATCCTTATATTAAAAATAATATACTTATTAAACATTGATTTTAACTATTTTAACCCTTCTTTAAATAAATTAATAATAAATGTCCTAATCTAATCCATGTGGGCCTAAATGGTCATATTTTATTACTAAGGTTGTTTTTGGTCGAATTACACTTATAAAATAGAATTAGGACATGTTTTATGGTAATAATAATATCATTTGTACCCTTAATTACCCTATTTACTTTTAACTATGGTAAAAGAAAGTAAAAAGTTACTATTCATAAAAATTATTTTCATCTCATTGAACTACATTTTACTTACTGACATCAACCGTGTCTCTCGCATTTTTGAAATTCCATTCACAGAAGTGGTAAAATTATGTTTTATGAAAAATGCATTTTTTTTAACTACCACTTAGTGGTTTCACTATTCATCAAAAAATGAAAGTTTGCAGAAAAATACCAAAAATTAGGCCTAAGATATATTTGATAGTATGAACTCAAAAATAATTTCTATTTTACCAAATTCAAAATATATCAGTTGCATTAATTAATTTAAAAATTAATTCCCGTCGTCAAAACATGTAGCGTGTTCTTAAGAGATAATAACTATCAAAAGATTGTCACTTGTTTATGTCTGGTTTAAATATGAAATTACATCCAATGACCAACATTGTATTAAATTATAAAAATATATTATTAATATACTTTAAAACCACTCAAATTAATAATTTATCACTATTAATTATTTCGATTAAAAAGGTTGTTTTTAATTAAAATTTAGTAATTTTAACTATTCATCAGAAAATGAAAGTTATCTGAAAAGTACCAAAATTTCACCCTAAGATAATTTCGATATTCCGAATCCAAAAATGAAGTCCATTTTGGAAAATAAAATTTACAAAATTTCAAAAAGTGGTTATTACTATTCATAACGGCTAGTTTTAATAATATTTTAACAGCATATCGTTGTTTAGTGAAACTCGGTATTGCGTCCTACACGTGCTATCGAGGAAGAACGCGATTGCGTGTAATGAAAGGCAAGTCAAGGATGCATGTTGTGCAAGCTCCTTTTGGTGTAGCGTACAACACAAGACATTAATGAAATTAAAAATTATATTTTTTATAAAATCTCGGGGTGTTACAGTTAAGAAAGTTGTAATTTTTGAGACCAATCAATGGGATCATAGGACGATTATACAGATAAAGATACAAAATATAGTCAAACATTTCCATAAAACAACATATCTATGTTGGTCGTATTCAATTGGGTCATGAAAAAATGAATTTTTTTATGTTTTTTTTAGTAGGTTAAGAAAAAAATAAGAACTAATATTTTATTCCAAGTTGATGAATATTAATCAGACATTTCATGACACTGATTCATCAAAAGAATTAGAGAATGATTTATCAAACACATGGAATCATCAATAAGTCTTTGTTCACTAGACTTCATCAGACTCTTAACCATTTGTCTAAGGAATTGTTGAACATTTGAAAAAACTATGATTTGTTTTGAAGAAATTTTTCAATGAGTTTTCAAGGAGGTTCTAAATCAAATATATGTTGTAAAACATTTTATGTTAGAATGGTTTAAATTTTTTATATCATTTAGTTCGTACATAGCTCTGCTATGAAAATTCAGTTGTTTTCATCGAATGATATAGAGAATCGTAAGGAGAAGTCTTAAATTCTTATTTATATTCAAATGTTTAAGGGAACCAGAGTGACTATATGTTTTTATCATAATGAATAAAATTGTTAATAGATTAGTGAATTTTTAGGTAGATCTAAGTAAGTTATAGTTGTGATAATATTAAATAATATTCTATATGAATCATGAAGAGTTGAGAAGTGCTGAAAGATTCAAAGATGAAGATGAAATAAAATTCAAATTTGAGATTTGGGAAAATTGGTTGATCATGAATGCATTTTAGAGTTTCTCCCATTCCACTTCTAGGTCTCCTATAAATAGTAGAAATTACACTGTATTTTATGATGATGGGGGAACACTATTCATGTGTGAAGAGAGAGAGAGATAATGTTCTATATTTTTTGGAAGAGATAATATGCTTATATACAGAGTTTTCTTAAGAAATATTTCCAGATAAATGATGAAGAAAGTTGTTATCAGACTATACAGAGCCATGAATGTAGTGTTCCTGGGAATGTTTGAAGTGGTTCGTAATTGTTTCTAGATTATTATTTTTTATATAATTTCTAGATAGTAGAATTAGTATAAGGAATAAGATTTTACCACTAGATTGAGTCTTTTTAAAAATTCCCAATGTGAATTTATTACATGCTACTAGGTAGAAAAGTGAAGATTTTTTTATGAAAAATTATAAAGTGAATGTTCATAAGGAAACACAATAACTTGTTTGGAACCAATTGGTGAATTTTTCTTAACTTGTTACACAAACTAGTTTTATATCATACATTCTAGAAGAAGCATAGTCATTTTTTTATTGATCAAAATAATACACAAGTGTAAGGGTATATCCTTTTTGTTTTATCCACACAAAATGATTAATTTCTACTAGATTGTATGGAATTGGAAAATTTATAAACCATTACAGGGACTAGATACTCTTTTTGAGTAGTGAAACTGATAAATACCTGTGTTCTTGTGGATGTATGGAAATTTGTTTTTCCCGAAAAGTGATACATCATTAACATGAGGATAATGTTATTATAAAATAAGGATAACATTAAATAAAAATACATAACTGATTCACCCCCACCCCACCCCCCTTATTGATACTTTGCTTCTATTTAGGACATTACAAATGGAATCTAAGTGAAGGTTCGCTTCCTTTACTCTTTTATGATAATTTCGAAGAGAATTTGTAATTGATAATTTAAATTGTGTGATTAATAAGGGGATTTCAGTCTTTGATGTGAATAACTATCATATATAGATCGATAGAATATTGAAATATCTTATGTCTCTCAGACATGATGTTTTGGAAGCATCTATAGAAATATTTCTTACTCTTGAAGAAAAAGTTCCTCTAACATCAGTGGATGAGAAGAATATGGAGAATTATGGAAGATATCATAGTTATTTACTCTCATCTCTTTGAGACAGTGAATTCCAAATAGTGAAGAGAGTTTCTACAACTAATGGTATCTGGGAAAAGTTGAAAATCATTTATGAAGACAATATGAAGGTGAATAAATCCAAGTTATAAATCTGTAGGCTAAGGTATGAATATCACTAAATGGTTGAGTATGAATCTGTTGGTGAATACTTTATAAGGGAGAATGAAATATTTAGCACTGTAATATGTCATTGTTAGATGTTAGAAGACTCTAATATTTTTGAAAATATATTGATAATTCTTCTTGATACGTTTAATGTTTAAGTTTCATCATTAGAAAATAGAGATTCTAAAACTCTTTATTTGGATGATATTCTTTAAACTTTCATTACTTATGGGAATATAATGATTTAAAGTTGAATGAAATGGAGGAAGAGTTGTAACATTATTGAAAAAAACATTTTAAAGCTTAATAGAAAGTTTCAAGTTTCAATAACTCTATCCCTAAAGATGGTGAATGTTATGGAAAGGGTGAATGTGACTCATGGGTTTTTGTTTTAACACTTTGTTCCTGTTTATTTTTTGGATCTTGGTTTTTCTCTTGAGTCTCAGGTGTTAGAATTTTGAATTTTGATGTGATATTTTGTTTATCCTTGGTACTAAGGTTACTCCTTAGTTTCCTGCATGTTTTTTTTGAAAATTTAATTTTTTGGGAATAACATCAGGTGCAACATAGTTTGTACATGGTTTTGGGAAACCATGAGACATGATCTAGAAAACCATGAGAGCTATGAGATTATTCTGTATGAGGGTTCACAACCTAAGCATGTTTAGAAAAACCATGATGTAACCATGCATAGAGGTTTTCTATTGTTATAGAACCATGTCACATAGTTGGGGCATGGTTTATAAACCAACTTCCCAAACTATGTGAGCTGCCAAGATCCTAAAAATTGTAAAATGGAATTTCTTCCCCCTCATGGTTTTGAACCAAAATCACCGCTTTAGATCTCCCCCTAGTTTGTGTGACCCTAAGGTGCCTCCTCCCATGTTCTCTAAGCCTCCACTCCTCAAACTTGGTGTAAATCAAGGGTTTAATCAGTATTTAATGTTAAATGTCTAAAGACATTTTCCTTTTCTCTTCTCGCTCTTCCTTCTCATCCATTTTATTTTGAGTTCTCCTCCTCATATGATCATATAAACCTAGAGTTCATGTATTCCCTAGGTTTATGTTGGTGGTTTTCCTTTTTTATGTTTCCTCTACGTCAATCTTGGATCCTGTATCCTTCATGTGGTGGTTTCATGTGTTGGTTGTTGAAGTGATATTAATTTGAGGTAGTTTTAACATTGCACTTTCCTTTTAAATTTAATAATCTTGGGTTTCATTCTTTTAAAACCTCCCATGTATGTTAAATATTGATTTTTTGTATTTAAAATTAATATTTGATTTGTAATGAATATATTTTTCATATTTTTTCAATGTTTATTCCATTACTTGTTATATGATACACCCCAAGTGTTCGATAAAATGTCTGGTGGGGTTTTTTGAATATTTTGTGATGTTTAAGGTATGGATCAGCCTTGTAAATATATTTTAGATATATAAATGGTTGTTTTGGGTTTCTAAAATGGTTTTACATATGGTTTTGGATATTTAAAATTTAATGAAATGTGATAATGATGTGTGGCATGTTTTCTATTTTAATGAAAGAGAATATGGTTTGCACATGCAACAAAATTACTCAAATGAGATATTTTCAAATGACTGTGAAATGGTAAAGGGTGTAATTGTACATTTTTTAAGGACAAGTTGATTCTTTGAGAAATAGATTCTTAAGCTCTGTTTATAACATTGTTTAAACATGAGAAAATGATTATTATGAAAACCTGCATTAGATAATCCTGTTTCCTTATTTATATTTATTGGATGGGATGTCCTTGATGTGTAATACTCATTATCCATTTATGTGAATGGGTGGGATTTCATCACTATGGAGTCCTCGTGACCCTTTTACTTCGAGTGGAATAAGAGATTCTTAGTGTGGACTCCTCTGAGATATTTTTATTTGATGGCGAGAGATTTAACCTTGGCGTGATTCAGGGTGAAACCTGTTGTGTGAATTATCTATATATGATATACATGGTTGTGATTTAATGATCAGGTTTCATCATTTTATTCACCCCATTTATACTATTGACATGGAAACCTGACATAACATTCGGATTTTTTGTGAACGATTGCTGCACTAGTTCAGATTACGCTCTGAATTATGGCCCACATTTGGGGATATGATACGTTTTGATTATTATTATGGGTCACTACCCCTCGATCATGCCATTTAGGGCATGATCAAACACGTGTATGTGAAATTTTGTGTCATCGAGTGAGGCATGATTTCTGGGATGAGTCAAGATGTATAGTATGTTCTGGATTATTCATTAGCTCCTAGATTTCTCCAATGTCTATTTGAAATTTGTTGTCTACGGTGAATGATTATGATGCATTGTTGGTTAGATACAATTGTGTAATGTTTTTCCATTACCCTTTTTGTATGATTTGTGTTCTTACTTCTTGAATAATATATCGTAATTACAAAAATGATAAAAAAAATTAAGTGTGTATAGAATAAGTTTTTAGAGTTGTTTTACACCCATTATTCTCCATTTTCAATAAAATGTTATCATTATTCTTCAATGTGATTATAGTTCCATCTTGGAAAGGGATCTGGTTTCAAATGGTAAAAAGGGAAATGAACCATGTTTGATGTTAACGTGCTAAATATGTGGAAAATCTATCTTTTATATATATTACTCAAAACTTGAAGTTGATGTTTCTCTTATTTAAAGGATGTTCATTGGGAATTGAATTCTTCCGGAAAGCCTAATTAGTTTTATTACTCCCACCTATACTTCCTTATTTTTTAAGACAATGTGTAGGTTCCATCTGGGTTTCAATCTCTATGGGAGATGGTTAGTTTTGGTATTTGAGAGTGACCCTTGGGGTCACATGGAGATCTTATAATCATCAGGTTCAACTTGGATCTTATTGGTGCATTGTTTTATTGTTTTTCAATTTTGTAAGATGATGTTCATTTTTCATATTTATATTTTTTGAGGGTTGTCTTGTTTATTTTTTCAAATCAGTATATTTATTTATATTGGGTGAAATCCTTCCATTAAGTTACTTTGTTGATGCTCAACACTACTTTCCAACCTATAGGGATCTGGATGTCCCTTTGGGCCATGTCTTGGGCTAACATGGGTGGCCAATTTGGGGTGGACCCAAGTTGGTTTGTGAAATAATGGTATCAGATCCAGGTTTTCGTTTTAAAGAAACTAGCTTTTAGAATTCCCTTTCTTATTTGGGAGGTCCTGGTTGATGGAGCAGCACTACCAAAACATGGGTTTCATGTCCAGGGGTGTCTAGACCCCACTTTCTAGACCAAACCTTGAGATTCCATGGGATGTGGCGTTTCATATTGTTTATTTGGTTCTTTTTTTTTCCTTAGGATAAAAAGGGGTGTTAGGATAAAGTTCTAAGTGAGCTCGGAGGTCTTGGAAAGCCATGTGGTGCTAGGGACATGGTCCTAGAATACTATCTATGATGATGGTGTTGTTTTCATTTGACCACCAACCATATAGCCAAGTCACCCATCAACATTAGTTTTCCATTATGAGATTATTTACGTCTTCCTAGGTTATGAAAATCAGTTTTAATCTCTTGTTTTGGAATTTTGAAAAAATGGATTTTTAGAGATAATGCTTTGGTTTTGGGAAAATGGAAAATGGAATTTTATAATTAAGTTTGAGGAAGGCTATAGAAAAATAGAATTTTATGAAATGACCCTTTCAGGTAAAAAGAGAATCATTTAAAGAAATTGTATTTATATAATCAGATCATTGGGTTTTTCTATATTTGACATTTAAAAATAAAAATTTCCCCATTATTTTTTTAAATGAGAATAGACGGGATTCAATCTAATGATATTGATAAAAGAAGATTTTATAAGATTTGGGATAATAATATTAATGGGATGAATTGGATTTTTGGATGGGATCCATCGAATTTCATTTTAACTTGGATAAGTAGATCTATGTGTAGTGTTTTAAATTGGATTCTAAATTGGTTGTTAGTGATCGTTGAAAAAAAATCCTTATAAATTTTTGAAATGGAAGGTAAATTGAGAAGTTTAAATCATGGGTGGAATATTTTTTTAAAAAAAATTGGAATCTTTTCCTTGAAAATTGGTATTTTCATGGGTTCTCACTTTATTATATATGTGTCAGGAAGTGGATGATTAATTATGTGGGTAAATGATTTCCCAGATTGGCGTGGGTCAATGAGCGCTCAGGGTGGAATGAGAATTTGCCTGTATGAGGATCCATGGAACACCATTGGTTTGTGTAAAAATCCAGCAAGATTGTTTTATTTTCAAAGGTGTTTACAATAGGAAAATAAATTGATGGTTTGGAAGCTAGTGGTTGTGTATGTTGTTTTAACTATGTTTTGGAAATTTTATTATGTGGTATCTTGAGGTTGAGAACTCTTGTTGGTGAGTTGATCTTGATTGAGCTCCTGGTTTTCTTTTTTCCTAGTATCTGGCCGCATAATGATTTTATGGATATTCCAGCTATGTATGTGACTGATTCTATATTAAAAAACCTTCCATTTGATAAACCTAAGGATTTCCTTCTTGAGTTTTTGGATGTTGAATCCACCTCTCTTTTGTGGTTATGTGGATCCTATCAAAGAATTTGAGTGAATGTGGAAAATTGAAAGAAACATCATCTCCCTTGAATTTACTGTGTTATTGAAGGTGAAGTTGTATACCTTCAAGCTTGAAGGACCAAAATGGAAGTGGTGGAAATAGTTCCCTCAAAACAATCCTTGTGAAGATTTAACTTGGGAGTTCATCAAATCCTTTTTCATCCGTCAATATTTAACTGAGATAGTGAAACTGAGAAAGGGGATGTAGATGTGCTATCTTTCTAATGGTGATGGATTATTGTTGAAGTAGTTCTATTATTTTTTGGATCTTTTTCCTTAAACTGTCGAGTGGACCACTGACAAATCCTTCATGTCTCAACGTTTTGAGTATGGGATTCATCCTGATTTGTAGTCGAAGGTGTCATTGTTTTATTTATCCTCCATTGTCAAAGTGGTATTGAAATATATTCGTGTTGAGGATGTATTAGTGGGTGTGGTTAAGAATGATAATATAACTCTAATATACAGAAGGTAATTCTATTAAGAAAATGGAAAATCATCCTCAAGTTGATGTTGTCTGTATTATAAGTAAGATACATCTTGATATTTATTCAACTTCTTCAAAGAACATGATCATGGTGTTTTATTAGTGTGGAAATCCAAATCATAAGAAGTCTTCATGTTCGAGAACTCTAAATATTTTTCATACCTTTTTATGCCCAGGTCACATGCAATGGTTTTGTTACGGTGTTTCAAAGAAGCAAAATAGAGCCTGTTTGTGAATGTAGTACACTGTTCTGGGGTCATTTTAAAGGCCCATCATGTGTGTGCATCTTTAGTTGTAATGAATTTATCAGGAGGTGTTTTTCAGTGTTTTTCTTTCATTCATTTTTATATGTGGATGTCCTAGATCATATAAAAATAATGGTTTAATAAAATTTGGTTTATCTTTTTGAAACCCTTAATTCTTCCATTCTATGTGGAGGTGTACTCTTCCAGTGTCTTGTCTCTCCTATTTCTTTCATAAAGCGAGAAAGGATGTTTTGTGTGTATTTTTTGAGTCCCTATCAGTGTAAATACTAAGTTATAACTAGGTATTTCTGATCTCTCTATGCATGGTAGTAGATTCTTAATACATCATGGCTCTATACATAAGCCCCAGAGTAAAGCATGTGTGTTGTCAGAAACCCCAAGGTTCTGGGGAAGCGTGGTCTAGTTTTCTCTTCAATGCAAAAATAGACACAGTTTGAGGTTCCCTCTTGCAACTAATTCATCTTGGAAGGTCCAATTTTGTGGAAAGAGTTGTGGAGACCTCATTTCCATATTTATAACCTTATGATTTAATGGGTCCATTTTGGTTATGATGAGGCATGGTGGTCTCATTTCCTTGAATTCCAGAGGTTTTCATTTTTTCGATGTGAGCCTCCAATTGGTTGTCTCTATGTGGGTTTTATTCATATGTTAGTTTTACTTTTATAATTGAGTCCTAAATTAAATTTCAGCATGACCTATCTCCCAGAAACTAGTGTCCAAAATGAATCGACTACTCAGATGCATGAAGATATGCTAAGATCCTAGTAATTATAATTTAAATGTCGATGGGATCAACATATACCATTGGTTGAGTTCTTATACAAAAATTGCTTCTAATAGAGTATTCAGATGTCCCCATATGAAAATCTGTATGGAAAGCAATGTAGAAATCCAACATATTAGGATGATGTTTGTGAAATAATGATACATGGACCTGATCTTGTGAAAGGGATTATAAAGAAGGTTCAAACCATCTAGAAACATATCAATACAGCTCAGATTCAGAAAAAGTGTTATATTGACAACCGTCGAAGGGGCTTGGATTTCAATATTGGAGATAAAGTCTTCCTATGAATATCACAATTTAAGAGAGTCATGCGGTTTGGAAGGAAAGGGAAGATAATCCCAAAATCAATGATCCCTTAGAGAACCTTGATCACATAGGAGCTGTTTTGTATCGTCTTTCACTTTGACCAAATATGAATTAAGTTCTTGATGTGTTCCATGTATCACTCCTGAGGAAGTACATACCAGATCCCTCACATGTAATGAACTCATAGGTGGTATAGCTAGAAGAAGATGTCTCTTATAAGGATCAACCAATAATGATTCAGGACTAGAGAGATAAGGTTCTATGAAACAAGACAACCCACCTTATCAATGTGTTGTGGAGGAACGATAAGTATGAAGAATCAATTTCGGAACCGAAGGAGGTGATGAAGGAGAAGTACCCTCACTTGTTTATGTAAAATGAAATTTCGAGGGAGAAATTTCAAATGGGGGGAATGAAATGTAATGACCCAAACTATTACCGATGAATTTAGACCTTTTTAATATAATTTCATATAGTATAAAACTCATAAAATCACTTATATACCCAAATAATAAAATTATAAATGAATAATTAATTAAATACGAAGTATTTATAAAAGTTATAGAACCAATACTAATGGAATTGTAACATGAAAATAGGAATAATAGTATGACCCAAAAAAATAGTAAACCAAAATAACTAATAGTAACCACACACATTAAAGTATAAATAAAATTTAAGCATATTTTAAATGAAATTATGATATAATTATATCATAGTTTAATTAAAAAGATGTTTTAAAAATTATTAATTAAGTGTTGGCATTTTTGTATGTCATAAATATTTAATTACAATTTTATTATTAATTTAATAATTTAAATAAAAATTTATTTTCATAAAATTTATTCATATGTTAATTTTTTGATGTCTTATGATTTTAAGATAATTTAATGAGAACTTATATAATTTTTCAAAGTGTTACAAATTTAGTTATAGTTTTAAAATCTGTATTTTCCAAGTAAATGAAAATTTTAATTAAAAATAAAATTACTCAAATTTAGAAAATTATTTTCATAAAATGTAGTTTATTTTTTAGTTATAGACATATAGAAATTCTTAAGTTTAATTTTTGGAGTTTTTCAAAAATACATGAATTTTATGTGAATAGAAAAATATGATAATTTACTGTATAAATAAATTATATGTTAAAAAAACTATTCCTTGAGTCATTAATGATTTATGAACTATATCCTAAAATTATCCTTCTAAATTAACTATATATAGTCATTGAATCCTCACATTTACATTTTTTGGGGAAAAATAAAAAATAAACAATAAAATAACAAGAAAACACCCTTATCCTCCACTATAAATACCACGCCTCACCCCCTCTTCTCCTCACACCTCTCAAGATTTGAGACATTAATAAAATTATGCCCAATACTCTTACCTAGACCTCTCATTTTACCATGAGTTATTTTTACCCTAAAAAGATCAAAACCATTTCTCTAAGGAGGTTCTTACGGAGGATAAATTGAAGAGGTAATGTCCTCTTTTTCTTTTAATTTCATTTCATTTTCATTTATTTTCTTCTCTTGTACTAACCTTATCTTATCCAAATGTCCTGATAAATCTATTATATTTTATTTACGGGTGTAATATCATTTTAATCTAATATTCATCATCAAAATCCTTTCCCTTAATTTTTTTTAAATGAAATCATCGCTCGTGATGGGTCAATTTACTGACATCATGGGTGATGCACTTTCATTTTCCTTAAAAAAAATTAAGGATGTTAATAAAAACATTGTAATGGTTGAAAAATATTGTAAAATTTATTTTAAAAATTCCTTTATGTTATTTATCTAACATATATAAATAATACTAAATGATAAAACAAAACGAGTTCATTGTTATCAAAAAACATCCAAAATTAACCTAAAATGATCATCATTGAATTTTATCTAATGATTCATCCTCATAACAAATAAAAACATCATTTATAAGATAATTTTATATTTTTTATGACTATTAATAAAATATAATAATAATTATTGATATTTATTCACATTTTACACAAACATCCAGTCATGTATACAAGTAAATCGATCATGAAAACTAAGAAAACAAACACTCCGGAACTATGAAATTGAACTCGACAACTAATAAAAAGACAGTAAATAAACTTAATAAAAACATAATGAATCAAATTAATGTATTAAATGTTTTTTATTTGTTAATTAATTCATATAATGTGATTATATTTTATATTAGAGTGAATAAAGCATTCAAACATAAGATAAGGGGAATTCTGGAACCCAACTCTCTTTATTTAGGTTTACCCTCTTTCACTACATTTTTATTATAGATATTATTTAAATATCATTTATTAATCATTATATTAACATTTATAGTATATAAATTTTTTAAATTGAGTTTATTAAAAGCACAATGTTTTCCAAAAGAACTCTTCATTCAAAAAAACACATGTTTTACTTCTTGAGATTATTTCTTCTTTAATCAAGGTTGATGATTCGTATATCAAGTATGTTATTCTATATTTCATTTTGGAAAAAAAATTATGAATTTATTCTTTATGAAATTAATCCCATTCCTTTCCATGGGTTATATTATGTACATGATTGATATATGTTCTTTGTGGCAAGCATGATAATGTAAATGTTATGTTGTGAAAGGTGTGACCAGAATTTTATAGTGCTCCAATGTATCGGGTAATGTTATGAATATCAATAAATAAAGTTAAATATGCATGAACATGATGCCATAATTTTTCACTAATATGTGTGGTAGTTGACTACTAAAACATGATGTTTCATTTTTATGCATTTCCACATTCCATGCTTTATCTAATGCTTCCTCTCATGAATATGATTAAGATGTTATGAATATTCTCTACCAATGTAATATCATTTCATGGTTGATAATAGTTATGGAGAAATTATATCTATATGATATATATAATATTTATTATTTATTTATGCTTCAAAAATATTTATATAACACATACCTTTATGGGTTCCATTTAGTGAAAATATGGTAACTTCTTTTGTGGATATCTGGACTACCACCTCCTCAAAGCGATGTGACACGTTCACACATTACATGGAATGTATTAAAGATGAATTTAAGTAAAAATATGTGACAATAATAATATAGATATGATATTCATGACATAATTACCTTTCCAGAAATATAATATATCATTTTCTTTATTACCCTCTTCACACACTAAAAAGTGTTAACATTATTCGTGGATATCTGGACTACCACCTCCTCGATGAAATCTGATTAATTTTACATAATAATAATTTGATATATAAGTATAATTGATTAAATAACTTGGTACTTATGATTTAATGAACATTTTGTAAGATATAATGTTCTATACATTCTTTTCATAACAGTCATTTAAAAAATGAGATCCTTACTCATGCATACGTATGACCTATCATCTCTCCATGATTGTAATGTTGGTTCGTTTTTCATTACAATATTAATTAATATGTTTTAAATGTATAATTTATGTATAAATATTATAATTATGTCTTGTTCATTATTCTTTATATTTTTATTCAATGACACCTTTGGCCATAGTCGACCTACCAAAGTTGTTTTTGACACCTGAATCGAATTTGGTCATAACATCCGATGTAACTTAATTGTTCAAGTAGTTGAATAATTAATTTTTATAAGTGAAGTAAAATTGATAATTAAATTAAAAAAGGGTATAAATAAAATAAATAATTAAAATATGTTTATTAATCAGGAAGATAAAGACACATGTGACAAGTAAGACTCAAGGAAATGGATTTCATCTCAATTTACATTCCATTGACACTTATTAGTTATCATAAACCAATTAAATTTAATGTGATTTATATACAACACATTTTTCATTTAATATCATGATTCACTCTTACTTCATGGTATTTTATGTTTCACTTTGAACTATGTCATTCAAGTGCGTTTTACTTGAAAATAACCAAGTGGTAAAAGCAATCTTTCCAATATCACTTTTTTTTGAGATTACTTACATTCTACTGAAATAATAACTCACTTATAATAAATTTTATTGTAAATTATATTTTCATTATCCTTATTCTCTTGAAATAGATATCATTATTTATAAAACCATATACCAATTTTACATACAGTTTTTACTTTGAAAATTATTTTAAATGTTGATAAATCCATATATTCTACTCAATATGAATATATGATAAGGAATAATGTTTATGAATTAAATTTATTATTAGATATATAAGGAATTATTTAGACTTGTATGAAATAGCATGAGGACAATTTAATATAATCCCCTCAATTCATTGGTAGTGCCACGGGGAAAATTCAGTTGGAAAATTCCTTCGCCTTTATAACCAGTATTTTTTGAACTTTCTGGTGAATGGTATTGACTGTATATTTATGGTTGGAAAAACAAAATTGGTTTGTAACTTGTATTTTTGATATATTCTTTAGAAAGGTATTTACGATAATGGTTCAATGTGCCTAGGAAACATGGCGTCCAATAATTATTCATTTTTTTATTGAGAATTCAGTTGTTATTATTATAGTTATCCATGATATTTTTTCTTTGACATTATCTATGGATTCATTTCATTCCCAGTTTTTTGATTAAATTTCATCTGTTTCAGTTGTTTACCATTCCATATTTATTAATCCTTATGCAGTTATTTAAATAGAAAGTGTGTTTAGTAATTTACCTTTACATAAGGAATTATTCTTATTGATTAATTATTTCTTCCATTATACATTACCCTTAACAAGTATTTAAGAACAACTTTATTATGTTTCCTTTCCCTAGGTTATGAAGAGGAATCCTTTGATTTATTATCAAGGATGTAGTTTATTAGTTTCTTTATGTCTTATTTTTTATTTTCTGGTCACAATGTAAAATGGGGTCCATATAAGTAATATAGTTTTCTAAAACTAGTAAGATGAATGGTCCTTCAGGATTTGAATCCTTATAATCATGCCAATGTAATAATTTAAGACACCTACTCTAGGATTTTTGGGGATGGGACATTACAGACAACCTCAAGACCAGAATTTTTTTACACTCTTACCTTATGTGCAAGATTAAAAATTGATAAAAAAAGATTCATAGTTACAAGATGGAAAAATAATTCATAGATATATCAAAGGAATAATAGATTTCAGAATTAGATATGATAACTTAGAAATAATTGATTTGTTTAGCTATACTGATTCTAATTGGGTAGTAAGTATTGATGATAAAAGGCCCAAATATGGTGGATTTTTCTTTATTGGGATATTTTTTTTATGTTTCTATATTAATAAAGAAAACAATGTAACTTTTAGCATGACTGAATCTGATTATGCTGCTTCTACTCAAGCCTCCACACAACTGATTCACATGAAGTCTCATTTGGAAGACATAATTATTAAAGTGAAGTTACCTCTGCAATTGGGTTGTGATAATTAGTGTGATATAAAACAAAAAATAAAAACAATTAAACTATCTAATTAAAAAACTGATTTATATAAAATATAAATTCAAAAAAGAGAATTTTGAAATAATGAACTAAATTTTGAGTATCTTCTTACATCGGAAAAAGTTGCTAACATATTCACAAAACATTTTCCTAAGGATGAATTTTTCAAAATGAGGTTGAAAATGACCATCCAACATATTTATATCTAAGTATTAGGTATGTGTTTCTATCCCCTCTCTCATCTACTCTTTTGATAGTGTTTTAAAAGGGAGATAAAAGTGATGTTTTATAAATCTATCAGTTAACATATGCTAAGCCTCATAAAGAAGAATTCATGTTGGGGGAGTCGTGGGTAAGATCTGAAATATTCATGTAAAAATTGTGAATTATTCTAATAGTTTGTTGATGTGTGTAAGAAACTTATCTATATATGAAAGTTTAAGATCTTCTGAAAATTTAGAGAAAAAGACGCGTTGAATGTTACAGATTTTTTGAACGCCACTAATTTTAGAGAACATGGTTTTACTACTAATGATTCACCTTTCTAATAACATGTTCTATCACATAGGATTCGAATTGTTGATAAGTGATTCATTACTTGAGGTTACAAACTTTAGTGATTTATTAACCTTGGTTGAAAACTAAATAAAAATTGGGATATTATTTGGAACAAATCTGATGGATGTTTTTTGGGATACTGAAAGATATTTATGCATATTTTTTGTATTTAATTTCATCAATAAAAGTAAATACACTTTATAATAGTTAATGAACATATAGAAGTGTTACTATACTCAGAATATCATATTAATGTTTCATAAGAAAATATATCAGCTTTGATTTACTATTCTAGAGTAGTTTTCTAGGGGAAGTGTTTTTAAAACTCACATTTTAACTGAAATAAATTTTTTGATCAATATGAGAAGTTGTATCGAAGTCTGGATGTCACCATACTTAATATAAAGAATCATTTATATTATGTTATTCCTAAAATATAAGCATTTGGCTGAGAAATATGGGATGCATTCTCTATTAATAATATGTGTTTGTTACAGTAAAAACTAGAGTTTTTGTATGAGGTACATATCTATTATCTTTCAATTTGAATTCTTAAAAATGGCCTAATATGAATAACCATTGTGGCCACAGAGGTTTAGAGGCTTTATGGGGATTTTTTGGAGTATATAACACAATATTTGTGGGTTTTTAACTTGGTGCACTATTAGTACAAACCGTGCGGGGCAAGCCACATAGTTTGTACAAACTGTGGGAGGTTGGATAGAGGGGGTGTACGTGACACATGGTTTAATGAAACTAGGTGAGAGGAGGCCCATGGTCAAGAGACCAACAATACAATTCTTTCATTTTTTGAAAGAGTATTTTTTCATTTTTTTCCACATGGTTTCCACCTAATTTTTAAACTATGTGGGTGAGCATGAGCCTCAGCCTGGTTGGTGAGGACTCCTTAAGTGCGTCCTGGCGACCAAGGATCAAATCCCGGCGAAGGCATATTTCTGGGTTTTTGTAGCAGTGTTGTAGCAGGTACTATAGTGGGAACTATAGCAGGTACTGTTTAGCACTGTAGCAGCAGGGACTATTCCCCCATTTGGGCCTTCGGGCCACCAATTTGTTCCTCAAGTAATTTAAGTCCTTCGGGACACCTAGGCCTTTTGGTGAGTAATTCCTTTGTGCCACATCATGGCCTTTGGGCCACCTTAAGTGCAAATGAAAGCTAGAAAACCTACAAGGAACAAGCTTCAAAAGGAGGATGAGCAATGAGCTTTCACCATAGCATAAGCTAAACTGATTTTAAGAATGAGAGGGTATGACACCTAAAATCGTGAAAAGTCTGTGCATGCATAGGAAAGCCTAGTCAAATGGCCATACGAAGGTGGAGAGATGATTTCATGATGAAGATGCTTGAGAGGAGCAGTTCTAAGTAGTTAGTCTGGGTTGTATGTAATGTTTTAGGCCTACGGGAAATGAATTCCTCTAAGGCATATGGGACATGTAATTACTATGCCTACGGGTCTTGTAAGGGTTCCACCTCACCTCTTGAAAAGTGGATTATCAAACATCAATAAAAAATAAAGGGCTTCGTTCCATTGGAGGTGGAGGTAAACTATGTGGGTAAACTATGCAGATGTCCCTTAGACTACAGGAATCCGTGCATGTTTGGAGAAAGTTTTTCCAAAAAATGTTCCTAAACCATATATAACTTGTAATTTTTTGTTTCTGTTAATTTTAAATTAAATAAAATTATTTTATAAACCTAATATTCCTATTTCTCCCCTTGCAAAGAAGAGGATTCATTTAAAAACTGTCCTCGATGACTAAACTATGATTTGAGGATTCTATTTCATCTGATCTCTGAATTGAGCATTGTTTTCTCATCAGATATGTATCAATAAGATATACATTCCTTTTTAACATTTATCAATTTTTATGGATATCTATTGTCCTATTTGGTTTCAGGATAATCTTCCCTAATTTATCATTCTTCATCCTTTTAATGGATTTTTCCTAAATCGATTCGAATCAGGACTTGATATTGGGCGAGCACTCAACCTCCAAGATAATGTAGGTGGTCTATACATTTCTTTTATGTTATGGTGCATTATAGGGATATCTTCCATTATGCTTCCTGGTAGACTTTTCGATGTTGCCCCAAAATTGAACCGGCTAATTAAATTAAATGAAATTGGACTTGTTAGGGATTCCCTTAGGTTCCTTTGAGGGGTGTTAGTGGTTGTATTCCAAAATATGGTCACCCATGGGGTGTTCTATTTGAAAAGGCCTTCTTCATGCCTTGTTGAACCATCTATGGGATGTGTTCTAGTGTTTTCCTAACCAAATGGTGTTTAATTATGATTAATGTAAATGATTTACTTTCATAGGTGATGGGTTTCCACCATTGTCGCTTAATTAAATAGTGGATAAATTTGATTAATTGTTGAATTGATTAAATGGTTAATACTTCAATTGAAATGGCTTAATTTTTTTATAGGTTAATTGGTTAATTAGTGGCTAAACTCATCAGATGTTACATAATATTAATAGGGGATAAGGAGTGTTTATACTCATTGAATTCCTTGGTTGTGAAATGACAATAATGGGTGGGTATATTCATTAGATACTTTGAATATAAATTGGGATTTATGAGTGGGAATACTAATGATATGTGATATGTTTAATAGTGAATAGTGATAAATGTTTGGGTATACCCATGATGTATGATGGATTATAAATGGATTACAATAGTGTGTAGAATCATGGGTAATGTATGAAAATGGTATGAAAGGTTGAATGATTGTATAAATGTTGTGTATGACTCTCCATGGATCAGGAACGCGGTAGTGGATTCCTTGGTTTGAACATTACCCTTGGGTTTATTAGGTGTGATGCCTTGGGCCTTGATACCCCTAAGATCCAGATTGCTTGGAATCACATAGGACTTTTATGGTATGACATGATCCTAGGACTCCCACTAGTTCCTATACCGAGTTTTCCTCAAGATGCTCTTGGGAATAGATGAGGGTGCCATGGTCATTGAAACCTTGGATATATCCCTTTAGGGTCTGATACATTGATTATTAAGGCATTTTTTTGTGATTGTGATTCACTTTGGATGTATGTAAAGGCTGTGGAGATTTGAGGCACATGGTTTTACAACAAGGTCATGTGGTTTATTTATGTTTATTATAGTTTCCTGGATACAAGAGACGACACTTGTTTCCAAGGGAGCCTTAAGAGGAAAAATAGTTCCTTTTTCTTAGTAATGGTCAAGTTTTGGGCAAAATACTTAATTTATTGTCTACTTCCATATATTGAAATATTTCAAATTATATAAATGTATAGATCTTGGGTGGTTTCCTACTAGAGTGTTATCTCACACCCTATTTGGGCCTCCCTTGTGGATCCCAAACAAATTATATTGTAGTGGGTGCTGATGGTGAAAGTTCCCAGACATAGCTTGTTGATCCATGATTAGAAGAATGGGGGGAAGGGACAAAGCTGAGGCTCACAATGCTATTTGGAGATAACACTTTTTTTATTTAATTCATTTTGGATACATTTATTATAATAATATGTTGTTTACCTCTTTTAGATAATTTATTAGACACATGACATGTATCTCTATCATCATCTATATATGATATTGATTCTAGTTTTTTTATATTCTTGTCTTGTTTATCTTTTAGTTTTCTACCTATTTAACTGCTTCTACTATTGCAAACTATTTAATTTTCAGCTATGTATATTCTAGTGATTAGTGAATAATCTCCCCACTAACACACCTAGGCCATCACAACTTGTCAAAAACCTATGGGATGTGGGGAGATTATATTGAAGCCGTGTGACCCACCAAACTCGAGGCACTGTTGATTGGCATCTAGGTTCAAGATGTTACATTGTGGTATTATAGAGGGTTTTTTCTGGTTGACTTACTATTTGGAATGAATAAATATGTATAGGAAGGAAATAGAATTTGGTAATAAGCTGTTCCTGGGAGTAGTTACTATGCGTATAGTGAAAAGTCAAATTGCATCGAATGGAATTGTTATATTCAGGATTTTGACTATTATAGTTAATTCAATTTCCCAATTAGGTGACAAACTTGATATATGTTGTTACTATTTATACAATTGTGGGTTCTATTTCTATTACAACCTGATGATATGAGGGTATTATATCTCATACATCATATAGTCACTTGTCAGAAATCACATTCAATGTACTGTGCCATGTCATTTAGGACGAATTACTCATTGCATACTATTGTGATAGATTTTGTGTAGTGGAAAGAGAAGTGACTCCACCTTTTAGTTCGTAAGGTGTATGGACCCTTGTGGAATGGGTAGAGACACGCCTTTTAAATTCAATTGCTAATGTGATTTTGATATGTATGGATTGAATGTATCGTGAATTTTGGTTTCATTATGTGTTATGGGCCCTCATGAATTTGTAGTTGAGGAACCATTGCTAAAATATCTTGAATAATTGAATTATGGAAAGGAAAGGTAAACTGAATGCGAATTCAAATGAAGATAAAATAAAAATTTTAGTTGATATATAGAAACTCAACCTGGATCCAGCTTTGGAGTTGAAAAAAGGCAGTGTTTCTAGTCGTGTTGTGACTATTATTTTTCCAGTCTAGGAATTAGGAGCATGTTGTGGAGTATGACTTGTTTTAGGAGGATTTTGACCTATCCTATTCTTTTGAGAGGTGATATTTGATCTTTTTTCCTTTTCATGGAATGCATTTTGAATTTTAGAGGAACTCCACCATGATTAAATCTAGTCATATAGTAGGAGGTAGTTGACAACTACACTCTAAGGATGGTAGGCCATAGGCTATGAGCTAATCCTCATTTAGTGCCAGTTGTGGAACCAACTACTGTTTCAGACACAAATGATATGGAATAGTTCTATGAGGGTTTCTTTCGATACATGTAGACTTTACATGGATCAACGAAGCCTTCCTCGTCTACGGATGAGCTAACACAGGTGTTCTAGCTACAACATGCTCCCATGTTTTCAGGGGATGGTGGTCCACAGGCTGCTGAGCTCTAACTAGAGACTACATTAGCGATTTTCAAGTATCTTGAGACACCTCCTAAGGGGAGGGTCAAGTTCACCACATATATGATATGTTGAGAAGAAAAGCACTATTGGGATGTACTTACTAGGCTAATGGGTTGTGAGATATGGGTTGGATTGATTTTTTGACCAACTTATAAGAATAATTTTATCCGCGTGAATCTACAGGAAGAGTGGGTTTGTGAGTATATGCATCTGTAGAAGGGCTTGATGATGGTTATGGAGTACTAAACATGATTTACAGAGCTGTAGTGCTATTTATCAACCTAATGGTTCTGCATATTTTGGTAGCAAGCACCATTTTGAGGATTCCAATGAGATGACAACCAATCAGGATGTGAGTATTAGTAGTTCTGTGTTCTTTTATTAGTGTGGTAGGAAAGTCCATGTTAATAATCATTGAAACCATGGACTAGTTGAGATCCATTCTTGTGGAAATATGGGCCACATGTATTGTTTCTGTAGGACCATCCTTGCAGTTGTGAGTTGTATGGGTTCAACTTCAATACCAGGTTCAGGAGTAGGTTCCTCAGCTATGTGTCTGGTAGGGAGAAAGAGTAGTGTTGGCCGATCAGGATGAGGTAGTGGTGGTCGGGGAAGAGGAATCCAAACACCAGTTACATCAAGGCATTATAGTGGTCCTATTGTGCATAGAGAAGTTGTATCACTAGGCCTTAGTGTGGGTGAAGTCTATTCTATACAACCTACCCCTGAGGAGTAGGGTTCTAGAGCTTCTATGGTGGTAGGTATGATCTTAGTATCCTCTACTATTACATTCTCTCATTTTGATATAGGTTCATCACATAGTTTTATATGTGTACTAGTGGTTAAACTACTTGGGGTTGTTTTTTTGTATTCCAAGAGAGTTTTTATGCTAGAAACACCATTGGAAAAAATGACAAAGAATGTGCACCGGTGAAGGGCGTGCCCCTTGAGGTTGGTTGGATTCATTTCGCTTGGGTTCTTTATGTCCTTGACATGATGGGGTTTGATGTCATACTTATGATGGACTGGATTGTATCTTATCAAGATTATGTTGAATGATATTTTAAGAGTGTGACCTTTACATAACCATAGGGTGAAGTGTATACTCACAAGGGTGAATGAGATGACCAAGAGAGCCGAGCTGGACCAGAGCATTGTGGGTTGGTGGGATGATAGCTCAAATTGACAATTTGTATCTTGATGATCTGGAGTTAGTCAGGAGGACTTTCCTCTAGGGGTTGAGCACTTCTGGGACTTCTTCCAAGATAACTTTTTTGGTTTACCTCATGATATAGAGGTGGAATTATCTATCAAACTAATTCTAAGAGAATCACCAGTATCCATTCCTCCTTACAGGATGGATACATCAGATATTTAGGAGCGTAAGTGGAAGCTAGAGGATTTTGATGAGAACGGGTTTATTCAACGCAATATTTCTCCACCAGATACACTGATCATTTTTTTGAAAAAGGGATATGGTACCCTTAGGCTTTGCATCGATTATCAGATGTTGAACTGGCTAATGTATAAAACAGATATCCCTTTCCATAGATAGAATACCTATTTGATCAGCATCAAGGATCTCTTGTGCTCTTGATAATCGACTTGAGGTCTGGATATCCCCACGTGTGTGTTTGAACTATAGGCATACCTGTTATAGGCTTTCATAGCATGCATGGTATATATGATTATATTTTTTTTCCATTCGTTCTCATCAACACTCCATTGGATTTCATGGAACTGATTAACCATGTATTCCATCCATATATGGATTCATTTGTAGGGGTTTTCATGGATGATATGATTGAGTATTCTCACAATCAACTTGATCTGGAAAAGCACCTTGAGATCATTTTTAATACACTGAGGGAGAATCAGTTATACGCTAATCTCACAAATTTCCACTTCTAGATGGATAAAATTCACTTCATAGGTCACAATATCTTAGAGAAGAGTATCAGTGGACATAGAGAAGGTGAGAGATATAGTTTCCTAGGAATGAGCTATGAAATATTTTTACATGTAATGTTTCTTGGGGATATTTAATTACAATAGGAATTTCATACATGACTTATCATTCTTATTAAAACAATTTATGGGACTCAAAAGAAGAGTGTGAAGTTTATATGGTCATATTCTTGTGAGACAATCTTTTAGGAGATGAAATGGAGGTTGACGTCATCACCAGTCCTGATTTTTTCAAAATAGAACTATAGCTATACAGTGTATTGTGATGCATCATGCATTGGGCTCGAATAAATGCTAATGTAGGGGGGATAGATTCATGGATTATGGTTCTCAGCAATTGAGGTAACATGATAGGAACTACCCGAAACATGATCTCGAGCTAGCTACAATCATTCATGGTTTATGTTGTTAGAAACATTACATATTGGTAGATAATTTTGTGGTGTAAGCAGACCAAAAAAGCCTTAAGTATATATTTACACAGTGTGGTATTAATCTAAGGCAAACAAGGTGGGTGGAGTAACTAAATTCCTTTGACTTTGAGGTTACTTACATGCCTAGTAAGGGAAATGCAGTGGTCGATGCACTGAGTAGGAAAACTCAAATATAGGGAGTTCAATAGACCAGTAGTGAGTGGAAGATCATGGCATTATTCTCTGAGATGCACTTGGAGGTGCATGATAGACATGGAAATATAAACATATCACCCTTAGCTATGACCTCTACCCTTACAGACAGATTCATGATAATCCACTATCAGATTCAGAGGGCATAGTCTTACAGGAGTGTGTGGATAGTGAGGATCCACCTTCTGGTTGGACCATAGGTGAGAATAATATCCTATATATCCATGGTCATGTTACTATTCCAATGGAAATTTGTGAGGATTTGATGTAGGATTTTCATGGCTCAACATGAGGAGCGCACCTAGGAGTCACTGATATATAATGTGACATACGCCATCAGTACTAGTGGATTAGTATGAAAAGGGAAGTGGAAAGTTTTATTATGAGGTGTTCCACATGTTTGCAAGTGAAGATGGAATATCAATTAGTTTCCAAGATTTTATAGTTGTTAACTATTCCAGAGCATAAATGGGATGATGTCACAATGGATTTCCTGACCATTTTAACGAGGCCACTTCAAGGTAACAATGTTGTCTGTTTTTTCATTTACCAGATATTAAAGGTTGATCATTTATTTCTGATGAGGGAGACCTTCAGTGTTGATGAGCTGGGAAGGTTATAAATCTGTGAGAATTTATGACTTCATGGGGGTCTCATGAATTATTATTTCAGATAGGGACACCAAATTTATGTCTCCTTTCAAGTTGGGTTTTTAGAGGGTGCTAGGTTCCAAGGTACTTATGAACATAGCATACCACCATTAGATGGATATCCAGTAAGAGTGTATTATATAGGTTCTAGAGGATAGTCTACAAGCATGTTTCCATAATTTTGGTGGATATTGTGAGAATTATATACACATAGTTGATTTCTCTAAAAGAAGTTGTAATCGGGTGACTATACAGATGGAACATTATGAGGAAGTATATGGTAGGCCATGCCGATCAACCCTATGATGGCTAGAGGTATGTGAGGTAGCTTTACTAGGACCACGTCTCATTTTTGAGACTTTTTAGTAGGTCAAGTTGATTCAAAATTATACAACCAAAACTCAATATTGAATGAAGTCATACACTAATCGCCTCAAACGACCTCTAGAGTTCAAGGGTGGGGATCAGGTTTTCTTACATGTTTCACTGGGTTTTGGATACAGGTGTATCAGGGGACAGGGTAAGATTTCACCACAATATTTCAGGTTTTTATAGATTCAGTAGTGAGTTAGGTCGGTAGCCTATTGGTTGTAGTTACCTCAGAAGTAGAATCCATGCATGATTTCTTCCTCGTATACCAGTTGTGTCTCAATCATTTGGACCCATATCATGCTTTTCAACCTGAGGAGGTTGAGTTTTTGGTTGATGTGTCCATTGAGGAGCATCTGATTCACATATTTTATAGGAGCATAAAGGCTCTCAAAGGATGATAAGTTCATATAGTATAGGTGAAATGGACGCATGATCGTTTACAGTATTAGACATGGGACTGGGAGGCTGACGTACATACTCCTTGTCCAGAATTTTTCAGAGACAAATCTTAACCACCCTTTAGAGATCAATTAATGGACGAATTAATATAATGGGGGTATGATTATAAGAACTAGGATTTCTTATGAGGTAAATATTCCTTCTCTTTCAATTTGAATACTTAAATATTGCTTAATATGAATACCCTTTGAGGTCACTAAGGTTTTGGGGTGTCTGAGGCTTGTTTAGAGCCTGGAAACCAGTTTTGGGATGTTTTCAGTCTTGTACTTGGTTTGTACAAACCATACTGGGTAGGCCAAAAGGTTTGTAAAAACCATGCTGGGTTAGATAGAGGGGTGTACAATGACACATAGTTTAAGGAAACGATGCTATAGGAGGGGTAAGACCATGTAACCATGCCTGTTGTTCTTGCATATTTTGATAGTGTCTTTTCACACAATTTGTAAACCAAGTGGGTAAAATGTGCAAGTTCCCCCTTGGACTACATGAATCCATGAATGTTTGGCTCATGATGTTCCAAACTGTGCTGCCCACAGAATTTTGGGTTTTTACTAATTTATAATTAAATTTAATTCATTTATAAACTTAACAATCTTATCTCACCACATGAATAATAGTTGATTAATTTTTAAGCTACCTTCAATGACTAAAATAGGATTTTAGGATTCTTTATTTTCCATAATTTGATTCGAGCATGGTCTGCGTCATCATATTTACATCACTTTGATATACATTTCTTTTAAACCATTCTCAATTATATTGGCTATTTATTGAACTATTTGTTTTTAGGCTCATCTACCATAATTTTTCATTCTCCATCTGTTATTTAGATTTCTCCTGAACCAAGTAGAATTAGGACTTTATACTAGATGATAACTCCACTGTCAAGATAAGGTAGGTGGTCTATACATTTATTTTGATTATTAGTGCATTATAGAGTCATCGACCATTATGATGACTGCCAAACATTCCATCATGGAGCAAAACATGAACATTCTAATTGAATTAAATGAACATGGACCTGTTAGGGATGCCCTTAGGTTCCTCTTAGGTATGTTGGCAGTTGTTTCACCAACCATAGTCACCCAATAGGGCGTACTATATTAAAATCCCTTGTTTTTGCTCTGTTAAACCATTCATGGGATGTGTTTTAGTGCTTTAAAATCCAAATGATGTTTAATTATGATTAAATAGAAATGATTTACTTCCTTAGGTGAGGGGTTTCCACCTTTGTTGTTTTGTTAAATGTGGGACTGATTTGTTTAATTATTGAATTGATCAAATGGTTAATACTTCACCTAGAATGGATTAATTGTTTTATATGATAATTAGTTAATGAGTAGGTAAAATCATCAGATGTAACATAATATGAATAGGGGAAAAGATGTGGGTATACTCATTTATTTCCATTCTTGTGAAATGTGAATAATGAGTGGGTATAAACATTAGATACTTTACGTATAAATTGGGATGCATGAGTGGGTATACTCATGAGATGTGAAATGTTTAATTCTAAATAGTGATAAATAGGGAGGGGGTATACCCATGTTGTATGACAAACTGTAGATGGATTCTATGAGTTGGTATACTCATGTGTAATGTATCAAAATGGTATGAATGGATGAATTGTTGTATAGATACCATGGATAGTTCTCTATGGATCAAGAATGTCGTAGTGGACATCTTACGTTGTCCTGCCCCCTGGGTCTTGATTCTGTGGGATACCTCAGGCCACGCTATGCCATGGATCTGGATCACTTATTCTTGCATTGGAATTTTCTAGTATGACATCTTCATAGAAATCCATCCAGTTCCTATATTGAGTTTCCATCAAGATTTTCTGGGGACTTGTAGAGGATTCCATGGTCTTTGACAACTTGTATCCTACCCATCGTGGTTTGAAAATTTTACTATTATGCTGTGGTTGTGGAATTATGATTCACTCTAGATATACGGAAAGGTCATGGTGGTTCGAGATATATGGATGTCTGATAAAGGTGTGGACTTTTTGTTCATTATAGTTTCATGGACACAATATTTTACACTTGTTTTACAGGGAGACTTGAGAGGCAAGATAGTACCATTTTCTTAGTAATGGTCCTGCAATGGGAAAATTACTTGAATTATTGTTTACCTAGTTTTCTTATTATTTTACACACTATGAAAATGTATAGATCATGGGTGGTTTTGTAGAGACCTGAAGCCTGACGTACATGGAAATTACATTACATTTGCGTAATACTTAGTACATAACAAAAAAACACACACACAAGGATCGTAATAGTTTAGTGTCTTTGGAAACTCGGAACGTAATCTTCTAATCGTGGTGAAAGATCTTCAATATCTCCCATAAAGATATTCCCTTTTTTTACCTAAAACCTTTCTTTATATCCTGGGGAAAAGAAAACATAAAAGGGTGAGCTCAAATGCTCATTAAGGGTAAACAAAAGAAAAATCAATCACATCATATTCATAAGAACATAACTTTTGGAAATCTTAACCTGCAAAAGAGAGCATAATTTCATAACATGGGATAAATCATAGTAGTGAAATGAAATCCAAATAATCATAACATAAAACATAAAACTTTGTGGCATACACACATAATCATATAGAATCATTTCTTGTTAGTCAAGACTCATTTCCAAGACTATCTTAGTGGACAAAGTCCCTTTCTGAACCGAGTCACCCTCGTTTCAGTCCTGTTTCACTGAACCGGTATAACCTACCATTCCAGCCATGTCTATCTCATGAGATATAAAATCTTTACCCAATGAATTGGAGGGAGATATAGGTCCCACTCATCTCATAATGATACCATTCTTATGTGTGCCACAAAATCATAAACCATACCTCATAGCATAACCCATGTAATAAAAATAGAAATCGTAAACATCGTGACATCATAAAACAATTCATATAAGATAAAGGAATTCATAAACATAATTCCATCACAACATAATAAAATCAATGTAATAATAGGGATATAAACAGAACCCTTTATTATCGTAGATGTAAAATAATTTTGATAAAACACTTGAACTCCATTCTTGAGGAAAATATCTGTTCAACTTAAAAAACACTTTTCCTTTCTTAACATGTCATACAATTCTAAAATAAAATAAGTTGATTAAAATTAAACTTGAAAACCTGTAAAGGAAGATTCTTGGAAATAATGTTTTAAAAATCCATTCATGCCGTATAAGTTAAAAAAACATTCTTCGCATACTTTTGTCGGAAAAGTCAAAAAGTATCTCGTACGAAAAACGACAAAAGATTCCTTTCATATCTTTTACTAAAAACTCACCGAAGGGTAAAATAGGATTTAAACATTTGTAGGAAAATGGAAATAATATTACATATTGAGGAAACATGTATGTGGATGATAAAATACACCCCAGTAAATACCAAAGTATAAACAATCTCGGATAAAAATGAGATTGTGATATTTCCCTTACCTTAGGTCCGATTTGCTTCGTAAGTGTCCGAACCTCCTGTATAATGATTTAAATCATGTTATTAACTTATTCCAGAATCATATTCATTTTTATTATATCATATATGGTCCACTTATGACTTTATATTACCTGTTCTTTTGTAAATTCATGTTAAAGTAGCGTTTTGGGTAAAATCGTCTCATTTTTCGTTCGTGTTTTTAACTTGTAATTATTAATATGATTACTTGGATCATGATTACTTATATCCAGAATGTAAAACATGATTTATATATAATATATATTCAGAATATATATATATATATATAATATATCGATAAATGTAATGAAATACACCGTTCATGGAGATGGTAGTCCGTACGTACGCATGAACGCTGTTTTCGTTTCCTTATTGAATTGAATGGAATTAAGTAGATGACATACATATAAATATAAATAAATCCAGTATCATTATTATGTCATATATTTCATTAGTACTTATTATATATACTTTATAATCATTCATGAATGGTTAATCATTGAGAATGAATCTCATCGCGTCGTGGAGACGGTAGTCCGTACGTACGCACGAGCGATGATATCATTCCCATGGTCGTGGAATTGTGTTGAAGTGTATGTATACTATTTCAGTATCAATATAACTTTATAATAATCATATATAGTTACTCATTACACCATTATACCCATCCAATTAAGGTGGTGGCGGAAAATAGATTACACCATGGTGTGGAGACGTTATTCCGTACGTACGCACGCGCGGTGATTTCCTTTTTCCGTAGGATGGATAGAAGGTTAATTAGAGTTGTTTCAGATTTATAATAACATATCAGTATATAAGAAATACTGATGTTTTTAATTTATCATGAAAAAACTAAATAAGAAGAAGTTGAAGAAGAAAGAAATTGAAAAAGATCGGTAATGGATATTACCTCTTTTTGACGCGCCTTCACTTAACCTCCACTTAAAGAACTAAGGATGGTCTTTGAAGAAAACCAGGACCTCTATGATGAAACTAGGGAAGTGGAGAAGAGATTTTGGTAGGGTTTGGCCGAGCTTGAATGCTAAAATTGGTGTGAGGAGGAGAGGGAGGAGGTTCCCTTTTATAAGGGAGGAGAGGGGCATCTTAGGAAAATCTCAAAATATTGTTTTATATTAAGGTCAAATTCGGTTTATAATGGTTCCAAATGGTCTTATTTAGAAGATAAAGTGGGGAGGGGTCTAAATCCTCTCATCCAATAGGATTTAGACAAGTTTAGGTTATTATTTTAACCTTATCAATTAGAATTAACTCTAAGTTAAATAATTTATCTTTTACCGTGTCTTTTTGTTTTCTTACACTATATGGTTAATAAACTTACTATATGAAGCCAAACGAACCCCAAGTTGTTTATTATTAATATATCTATCTTTATATAAGTAATGTTTCTGAACCTTATATTTTTAGGAATTAAATAACAATTAATAATATAATATTTGTTTTAAAAACTAATTTATGTCAATTTTGACACTATTTGGTACATGATTTTTATGAAATTTCTAACAAAATGATAAGTTCGAACCAAGTTACTTAAATAGACAATAACATGTCATATTAACCTAGAAAATTAGTGTAAGTCGTAAAAAGTCTCAAATTACATTTATTTGGGCATTTATAACATCAATTATGTTAATATTTTCTTAAAAAGGTAATTACTGCATCATCGTAGTGTCATAAATAAATTAAATTATTTAAAGTATAAAAATTACAAATAAAATACCATTATTTAGGAAATCGTTTTAGATTTCTAATGAAGATTTATAGTCGAAATTATATTATGTATAACCCTGTATTAAAAATGGTTTAGTAAATAAACTTTGATTTTAACTCTTTTAACTCTTCTTTGAATTAAATAATAATAAATGTCCTAATCTAATCCAAGTGGGCATAAATGATAATATTTTACACTTAAGGTTGTTTTTGGTCGAGATACACTTGTACAATAGGATTAGGACATGTGTTAGGGTAATATTAATATCATTTTTACCCTTAATTACCCTATTTACTTTTAACCGTGGTAAATAAAAGTAAAAAGTTACTATTCACCAAAAATTATTTTCATCTCATTGAACCACATTTTACTTACTAAATTCTATACTCTGAATCCAAAAATGAATTCCATTTTGAGAGATAAAATTTCTAAAATTTTAAAAGGTGGTTATTACTATTCATAACGGCTAGTTTTAATAATATTTTAATAGCATATCGTTGTTTAGTGAAACTCGGTATTGCGTACTACACACGCTATCGAGGAAGGTCACGATTCCGTGTAATACAAGGAAAGTCAAGGATCCGTGTTGTGCAAGCACCTTTTGGTTTAGCATACAACACAAGACATTAGTGAAATTAAAAAGAATATTTTTCATAAAAATTCGGGGTGTTACAGGTTTCATACTAGTATCTTATCTCATTCCTTGTTTGGGCATCCCTTAGGGAACCCAAACTATTTTTTTGTTTGCATGTTTTGATCAGGGAAAGATACCTAACACATTTGGTTGGTCACTACTTAGGAGAATGGGAGAAAATGACCAAGTTAAGGCTCCCAATGCTATTTGGAGATAATAATTATTTTTTATTTTTATCATTTTGGACAAATGTATTATAATAATCAACTGTCTACCTATTTTTTATGTTTTCTTAGACACATTAAATTTATCACTATCATCATCTATATATGAGATTGCTTCTTATTTCGTTTATATATTCCTATATTGTTTAATGGTCAATTGTATTCCTATTTAACTACTTTCTCTATTGCTATTTTTTTTAATCTTCCGATGTGTATACTCTAATGATGGGAGAATAGTTTTCCCACTGACACACAGGACATCACTACTTGCTAGCAGCCTCTAGAATTGGGGGGTGGGGGATCAAGGCCTTGTGACCCATCGGGCTCAAGACATTGTTGAGTCGAATCCAATTCTGGAATGTGATAGGTACATTAATTCAGACGATCCTATAATGATCCCAATGTTCTCAACCCCATAAGGAAGTCATGATTACAAGAAATTGTTTTTGAAAGAAGAATATATTTGAAGTCATTTTGTTTCATTATTATTCCATCAATTGGAGGATCACCACACAAAGATATCGTTTTATGGATGGGATATTTGATGTTGTAAATGTAAAAGAGAATCATTACAGAAACGGTGATCCACAAATCCATCAGAGGAATTATAACACCGATCTGTCAGACACATGTTTGGTATAGAAAGATAATCAGATTCGGAATTATATTAGAGGAATAATGGTTATGAATGTGGAAATTGGTGGGAAAAATTAAGGGGATCGGAGACCAATCTGACTGTTGAAGATCAATAATGTACTCAACCATTTTCCTAAAATAAACGATCTATGTTGGTTGTATTCAATTTGGTCAAAAGGAAAAAAAATATGATGTGTTTTACTGGTAGGTTATGAATGAAATAAGAACTATTGTTTTTTTATATTTGGGACAAGATTCATTAGAAATGTATTAACATTGATTCATCGAAAGGAATCAGAGATCGATTCATCAAACGTAGAAGGACCCTGGTAAGTCAATGGTCACTAGTCTTCATAGAATGCAGGATAATTGGTCTGAGTAATTTTTGATCATTTTATGAAAAGAATATTTATTTGAAAGATATTTACCAATGTGTTTTCAAGGAGGTTTCGAATGCTAAAAAATTTGCAACAATGTTTAGGCCATAATGGATTCAATGTTTTATGTATTTCAGTTTATACAGAGGTCGGGTAGGAAAATTCATTTGTTTTTTTCAAATTATATGGACCATCACAATGAGAAGTATTATATTATTATTTATTTTCAAATGGGTCAATAGAATCAGAGTGTCTATATATTTTCATCCTAATGATGAAAATTGGAATGAAATTTGAATCAAACTGAAGAATTGTTTGGAAAATAAAAGTAGGTTGTGGTTTTGAGAAGATTCTAGATATTCTGAGAATAATCATGAAGAGTTGAGAAGCTTTGAAAGAATCAAATATGAATTCAGAATGAAAATCAAATTTATGTTTTTAGAAATTTTGTTAAGAAGGAAACATTTTATATTTTTTCCATACCACTTTTCGATCTCCTATAATAGTAAGAAGTACATTATACTTTTGGATGATGGTGGAACACTTTTCACATGTGAAGAGAAAGATAATGCACTGAATGTTTTAAAGGAGAGAATAACTTTCTGAATTTAGTTTTCCTAAGAATAATTTCTAGACAGAAGAACAAGAATGTGGTTATCAAATTAGACTAAACCTTCAGATGCAGTTTTACAAGGATAGTTTCAAGTGGATCAGAATTTTTTCAAAAGTATTATTTCTTATCTATTTTTTCAAAATGAAGAGTTAGGATGGGGAATCAGAAGAAGCCATCAGACTGAGTCATTATATGAATTATAAAAGTGATTTTATTAAATAATTCTAGGTAGGAAAGTAAATATTTGTGTTTTGAAGAATTTTAAATTACATGCTGATAAGTCACCATAGTAATATGTTTGGAACCAATTGGTAAAGGATTATCAACTTTTTATACAACCATATTTTACATCATGCATACTAGAAGAAGAAAAATGTTATATATATCGTAGTTCTACCCATGTGTATGTGTATATCATACTTATTGTATCCACAAAAAATGATTCTTTTCTACTATATTGGGTGGTATTAGATTATTTTTAGAACATTCCATGGACTAGAAACTCTTGTTGAGTGGTGAAATATGTTAATTATAGTGTTCCTTTCTATGCATGAATGTTTTTTTAGAAAAGTGATTGATCTTTAACATGATCATAATGATGTTATAAAAATAAATAAAAAAATTAATGAAAAATATATCACTGATTCACCCCCCTTTCAGTGATACATTGATCCAGATTGGGGCTTTACACATGGTAAAGTTTTTTGATGAATTAATCCTTTATCTATATTCTCTAGGAGTTTCCTATTTAATTATTTTAACACAATTAGGGTCATTCTATAAGGATTCTTTAAAATAAGAAGATCACTATGTACGAGTTTTATTAAAACCCCAACTTCATTATGTAGTGAAAGAATAAGAAAATGTACAAGAAATACAATTTCATATTTCCTTGAAATACACAAATCATCATTTTTTACTTTCTCCCTGACCATTTTAGTTAAACACCCTACATGAAAATGTACAAGACCCATATAATATAAGTAATTTATTGAGGAATTTCATATTCATCCTTTCACCAATATAGGATCAAAGATTAATTTAGAATATAAAATGAGACTTCCCATCCTTGGAAATGATATGGGATCAATATATAGGAGACAATACACTCCCAAATTTAGATAAAATTTAACTAAAGTGAGAATAATCAGAATTAAAGTAATCGCATTCCAATAAAAGTTTTTCAGAGAGGAGCTATAGACATGGGATAAGATACTCATACAATTATCAATATTCACTAATAATTCATCATCTAATCATTGAGGATTTGAATTAATAAATTTTGGTACCTTTAAAATTTTGAACGAATGCAAAGAACTAGGATTAAATAATATATTTTCAATATTGAGCATACTTTCTACCTCCTAAACTTCATTATTATATCTTTGATCCCATACTTAAATGAAAATGATTATCATGATAATCATGTTGAAATAATCTATAAATAAAAACATATAATCTAGAAAATCATTCCTAATATGTAATTACATTTATTTCCCTACTTAAAGAAATACTATATTATATGGTTTTATCCACATTCAACAAAATAAACAAATATAGACCGTCATAATAATTACCAACAATTAGATGAAATAAATAGTGGAAATGGATTAAAAAATATATTCAAATGTTTATATATATATGCACCAAAAATCACCTCAAGAAAAAAAATCTGTTAGTAAAACTATGAAATTAATAAAATATATTTTTGTACATGAAATATATTTTATAAAATTAATATTTTTTCTAGTTTGATACATATTTCATCAGAACCTACTTTAATTGAATTTTTAATATACTAAAAATTGATTCGTAGTAAAAAAATATTTTTCATGAAATTTTTTGATTTTATTTCAATGATAAATTTATTAATTTTAGGCTTTTAATTTGAAACAAAATAATTTTATTTTTGGATTTATCATGACCATATTTTCTTAAGGTCAATTTTGGAATATTTATAAAATAATTTTATAGGTGAATAGTGGAAAATACTGTTTTTGAAAACACTTCGGATTTTGTCACATTAATTTGATAAAAGAATAACCTAAAACATAGGAGTCATTTATCATGACCAAATATATTCCTTTTAAATATAATTATATATTTTAATATATAATTTTTAATTAAAAATATATTTTATATATTTTAAATCATTATAAATATTTTCAAAAAATATACATTAAATATATTATACATTAGTATTTCAAAAATAATTTTTTCAATATAATAAAGAAGAAATAAATTTAAAATTAAAAACCTGTGGTTCCAAATTACATAATAAGCTACACTTTATTTTTAGTCATAATAATTATGATACCTTTGATAAATTTTAGTTACCCTGGAAAAATGAATTTTTCTAAAGATAGTACTTTTCTAAATATTGTGTATTTTAAGAATAAAATGAATCAATTTAAAATTAAAAAAAATAATATGATGTTAAAAAAATTACACTCATTTAATGGGTAATAAATTTTAAATAAGACTAAGAACACTTAGTTACGAAAATTTCATTTTTTTAGAAAAAACTATTTTTCAACACATGGATTTTTTGATTTAAAAGTTGTTTTTTACTATTTCAAAATAGGTTAAATGGATCAAAAATTAGGATTAATCATGTATAAATTTTATAATATGGTACTAATTATATTTTTAGTAATAAAATTGTTAACATGATTAAAATTTAATTAAGACTAATTAGCGTTTATATGATAAATCATTAGTGGCTAAAAGTTTCTTAAATTAACAAATCCTCTAGACCTTATAGAATTTTTGTTGTTGTAAATACTTACATTAATACATTACCAACCTTACCTCACCCAACTCACTCAAATTTTATGCCTTTCCATTCTTAACACTTACCATTATTTTCCATGTAAAAGTACCTCTTCCTCACTTATAAAAGGGGGATTACTTCCACCAGTTCAATACTTCACTCCTATTTCAAAATTAACTTAAAACCCAACCCATATTACCTATATATTAATTAATTTTAATTAGTTAATTCCCATTATCACAACAAAATTACCCTATGTTCCTAAAATCTAAGTTATTCCTCGAGAGTTTGTTCAAGGTCTCAACTTAGGTATCACATCTTTCTTAATATTTATTTTATATTCATTCCTTTATAAATAATAATTAACCCTAGTATAATAAAAAATTGATAAATATTAATGTTTTTTGATGTTATTATAATAATTTTACAACCATTATTTATTCTCTTCCATATACTATGAAAAAGAAGAACTGTTGTGATTTAGTGTGAGTAGATTACCGCTTCCACAAAGCAATGGTTTCGGTTTTTTATCACCACATATCATAGATGGTATAAATAATGGAATTGATGAAAAAATTGTATTTATGTAATTTATTAATGGTTATTAAATGATCAATTACTATCATAATTCATCCCTCTCATTTTTAGAGTAATGAAAATGCTAATTGTGTGAGTACAGCTTCCATGTACACCATTTTTTTCTTAATTCATATTCTATATCTTCATTGTTTATAAAAATATATTAAAATATAGTTTAAAATAATAAAAATAAAAAACTAATATCATTATGATTTTATTATAATGATATTATTTCAATGGAACACCTCAATAACCATACTGGCTAATTGAGTTGAAGTGTGTTCAAGATTGGGTCGATTTGAACACATAATTGAATAATGATATGAAATTATATCATGGATGATTATGGAAACAAAATTTATGATATAATATGAAACAAATATTAAAATATTAATTAATTATTTATACAAAGGATACAACACTATGTAGATATATAATTAAGAAAACACCATTTTTTGGTTGAAAATAACTAAAAAATGTTTGTTTTCAATTTCATCTTATAGGATATTGATTAAATTAATAATGGAATAAAATTTAAAAGTCATAAATAATTTGAATTAATAAATTATTGTAACTTTATTTAACATTTAATGGTGAACGTTTTAAGAGGAATATATACTGACACTGCACCTATAAAGCTACTACAAAAAATCAAAATTATAAACACATGTTGCTGTGAAAATGGAAAAAACATACTATTATATATGTACATAATGATAATAAATGGGAATTATAAATAGTTTTGGGTACTAATGTGGTTATAAAATTAGTAATTTAAATATTTATTTTTCTATTCCAGAACATAGAGTGCATCCGACAAAGTAGGGAAATAAGGAAATGGTTTCTATCTCAATTTAATTTCATTGAGACATGTTTATGTTACCCACATTGTTTTTATTTATATGGTGTAATTTTAACAAAATATTAATTTTTATATTATAATTATCTTATATTTCATGATATTAAATGTCTAATTTCATTTTATCACTCTCGTAGTGTTTTTGGTTAAATGTCTTAAAAGTTGTATGAGTTTCTTTTTCCCAAATTTGAATCCCTTGAGACATGTTTATGTTACATACCATGTTTCATTTTCAATGGTGTAAATACAGACCCATTTTAATTTTTTTATCATGATATCATTATATTATATTATGTTAATTATTTTATTTCATCTACATTTTCCCTTTAATTTTTTAATCAAATGATACAAGTGTTATAGGGTTTCGTTGCAAAACATCCTTATTTGAGACACATGTTCTTTTAGGAACCTAATTCCTATTATTATTTTTATACTAATGATTTGATATTTAATATCATATAATATTCTTATTCATGGAATGTTAACTTCATCCTAAATATCTCTCTTTCTCTCAATAAGTTTTTATTAAGATGTTTCTTATGTAGTAAGGGTTCTCATAAAAAATTATTTATTTGAGACATGTTTTGTGGTATGAAAATAATTCCATTAATGTGGGGAATATACTACAATTTTGAGATATTTTATCCTAAATTATTTTTGATTCCTGGAAATTGATGTTCAATTTTAATAAATTTATTTCATCAAGATTTTATTTAAATACTTCTCAAGTTGTAAGTGATTTTCATGACTAAATTATCTTCATTGGATCATAATAAAAAAACTCTATTAAAATTTACTATAGATATACTGTAACATATGTTTATTTTTGAATGTATTTACACATTATTTTAAAGTTAAATCATGTTTCAAACAAAATTATTCTTCTTTTACTTTAATATTTCATTAAAATTTATTTTTGAAGAATAATTCCCATTAATTTTTATGTATTTTTCTTCCACATCTATATTTTTTAATCCCAACAATAATCTACTATTTTAAATTGAATTATTTTAATAAAAATTGATCCTTTTATTCCTGTTAACTATTTTTAAAGAAAATTTTTCATTATCATTTTAATGATATGTGTTTTTGAAAAGGTTGTTTAATAAAAATTAAAATGTTTTTATATGCTCCCAAAATAAATGGTTTTTTCAACCACCCCATATTTTATTTTCATAACTTTTATGTTAATTAAAAGATTCCTTTAATAAGTATTATTTTTAATATAGTTTTTTTTGAATGTATGTTTAATTATTTTAATGAATTTTTTTTCCTTTTGAAAGGTCTCCATTATTAAATATTCATTTAAAAGTAAACATTTCAAATGTTTTTCCAAATATCCTTTGTTTGAAGCCTTAATGTATTTGAAGGAAATTTTATTATGAATTATTTATATTGAGTATTTTAAAATTAATCTCCGTACCTTCACAATTTCTTTTAATATTAATTTTTTAAATCAACCTTTTAAAAGGTTTTGTGAAAATTTTTAAATTTTAGCATATACTTTCCCTCTAGTGGTTATTTTTCATGAAGTGATGTCTTGGTTACCCTATATATGTATTTTTAGGATTTGAATAGTTTTTTAAAAAGGGATTTTTATCTCCCACAACATATTATGTTCTTGTTGTATGAAGTTCTTGGAATGTTTAAGAAACCCATTCTTTTTCTATGGGTTATATATATGATATAATCATGATTGATTTTTATGGATGCACAATTTTATGGATGATGATGTGTGGTGTTCCATATTTACCTAAATTATATTGGTTTAATATTATATCTCATGAGTTATCTAGGAATGGAAATAATGAGTTTTTTACATAGGTGTAGGCATGACGGGTTCTTTCACATTTTAGGAATGCACACAATGAGTTTGTTTACATATTTTTAGGTATAATGAGTTTTCCCACAAAAGTTTTCCAATTCTTATGGTTGCACCACATTTTAATTTTTTTTCCATAATGTTATGAAACATTTACATTTTTATCATGTTATTTCTATTTTACAACATGCATTTCATTTCCACGAAATGCCACATTTTCAGGTTTATGACTTATTTTTAAAGTATTCCAAGTTTATATATCATGCTTGAATGTTTTGTGATTATTGAAATGTGTTCTGATCCATGTCAAATCTTTAATGATTCCCTAATGATATTTTTATATATATTTTGAAAATATTTTCCCTGGAAATCATGTTTCAAAGAAAATTATTTTTCCCCAACTATTTTAATGTTTTTCTAAATTATATTTATTTTTAGAATAATTACAATTACATTTAAAGTATTTTTCTTCCATGTCAATATTTTTCTTCCCAATTATATTATTATTTTGGAAAAATAATTTTTTTATCTCAGGTGATCCTTTTATTCACAATAAATCTTTCTAAGAAAAGGTTTCATAATCCTTTTATAATTGTTGATAGAAGACAACGTTATTTTCAAATGTTCGAAAGGATTTTTATCATTTCAAAATAAAATGTATTTTAATCAACAAAACATTTTATTTTGATAAATCATATATATTTTTTATGGTTCCATTACTAAGTATTATTTTTAAAATTAAAAATTTTAAAATTATTTACACTTCTTTTATTAAAAAAATTATGTATTTTTCAAGTCTATATTATTAAATATTCATTTATAAGTAAACATTTCCAAATTATTTTCATTTATACTTTTTTAAAACCTTAGTTTATTTAAAATAAATATTAATAAGAACTATTTATATTGATATTTTAAAAATTATTCTTTTTCCCTTAACAATTTTTTAACGTAATTTATACATTAGTATTTTAAAAGGTTTTGGGAAAACATTTTTTTTCAAATTTATTTACCCTCCAAGGTTAATATTTCATAAAGAGTGTTTTTATCACTCTATATATGTGTTATTATTAGATGAATCCATTTTTAAAATGAGATTTTTGTATCCTATGATTTCTTATGTTCGTGTCTTGTGATGTTTTTGGAAGGATTAAGAAACACATTCTTTTTTTCATGGGTTATTTATGATATGATGATGATTCATTTTAAGTGGCACACATATTTTTGGATGATTAAGGGTTAGTGTTATATCTAACTTAAATTCATTTTTTTCTGATTATAAATCATGAGATAGATAGGTTTGGACATATAGAGTTTTTTTACATAAGAGTGGGCATGATGGGTTTTCTCACATTTTATGTGTGAACATAATGAATTTTTTCACATATTAATGAGAATTAGGGGTTTTCATAGAAATTTTTTCCAAAGATTATGTTTGTTCCACATTTTCATGTTTTTTATTCACAAGTTTTTAATCAATTTATAATGATTTTACTATATGCAATTAATTTTTATAAAATGAAACATTTTATTGTTCATACATTATTTTTAATGTATTCCATGATTTTATATCTTGATCACTTGTTTTATAGTTTTTGATACGTGTTTTGAGCTGTGTAATATCTTTTATTCTTCCTTAATGATATTTTTATGATCTTATGGAATTATATCATGTTTTTTATCATAATAGATGGTGTTATGATAATTTATCAAGATATCAATGTCTTATTTTATTGTCCTTCATGTTTATGATCAACTACCTTAGTATATGTATTTTCTAATATAGAGCATTTGAGTTCACCACTTTCTTATGATTCCATTACCAATGTCAGGAAGATGATTATGTTATGTGATGTATCTTGAAATGGTTTTAGTTGATCAAGGTCATGGAGAAATGTTTAAAAGTGTCATAATAAAATATGTTTTTGTAGCTAGTCTCCAATACAATAAAACTTGTGGTCTTTTGGTTATGATATTGTTTATGAAATTTATTATTCTAATCATAAAATTAATGTATAATTTATCTTAAGATTAGAAGGGGAGAATTCATATGATTTACTAAATTATAGAACCATAATATCTCCCTATAACACTTTAGGATTATCCAATACCACATTCAGTTCTTCACAGGTTGGCTTAAGTTCCTTCCTTGTGTCTTTCACAACCTAATCTTCAAAAAAATAGAACCCGACTCTAATTCCAACTAATATAACCTGATCATCACTTACATAAATATATCATCATATTATAAGAAATCATAATATATTACACAATAATTAATTCCATATAACTGTAATGTTTTTGTCTTATTAGGGACTAGATACATAATTATTTTATTTCATGAAAATATTCAACATCTCCAAAAAAAATTATTATATAATAATATTATTAAAAATAATAATATAATACCTTGAAATTTTAGAGTAATTAATTTTAATGTCTTATTAATATTCATTAATTAAATTTTATAGAGTTCCTCTCATTATGATAATATTAATTAAATTTCCGTCCAAAAAGGAAAATAGTTTTATCCTTACTAAATTTGATTACCTATATTGTTTTATTTAAAAGATTGATTTCAAATTTTAAGAATTTTAATTAGAAAAAATTATCATCGTGTTCAAAATAAACATTTCAAAATTATATTAAAGTTACATTTTATGACTTTTCATAAAATATTGATTTTTTATTGAATAGTAAAAAAATATCACTTTCTGAAAAATTTTAATTTTATCTAACAAAGAACCATTATTTTATTTAGTTTTATCTAAAAGTGACATATGTATTATTTAATTATATATAATTTATTTTGTAGCATTATTATAACATAATATTTTATAAGTTTTTTGGTCTTAAATACAAATGTTTCTTAAAACAACTTTTTTTATTGTATTTTTAATTTTAATCAGAAATTAACTTCAGAATTATATAGAAATCTAATATTGAAAAATGGATTACATATATATAATCAAGATTTTAAAATTTTGAAAATAGGTCCCTTTTATTTGTTTCATTATGATTATTAACCATAGTAAATAATTGTCACCATAGTAAGGTTAAATCATGTATTTATGGATAAAAATAGTATGATACGGACTCAAGAATGATCCTAAAAAATGAATTTATACTATTGGATGAGTTTTTATCCAACAATTTTCATCGTTGTTTTGAAAATATGGCATCTATGTTCCATATTTCTTTCATTATGACATTTATCAAATTTAAATAAAAGATATGGTAAAAAATGTCACTTTTTTGCCTTTAATATCTATAATATGTTTTGATAGGGAAAATATCATAATTTTTGTTATAGATAATTATTTTAAATATAACGTTTTTTTATTATATTACTTTATTTATAATTTTTACTGATGAAATAATTACCTCTTAAATGATTACTCAACATTAACACAATATTTATTCAATTAAGAAAATATAAAATAAATTATTCCAAACATATTAAATGTAATATAATTTTAATGAATTATTATATTCCATGAATTTTTTAGATAAATATGATATTTTATATATTTTTAAATGATTATATTTTAATTCATTTTCTCATGTTTTTTAAATAAAATTAAATATATTTTTTCAAAATGATATTTATGATATTTTATAATAAATAATAATTTATTACAGGATTTTAAATTCCTAAAAATCCTATATAAATCAAATTTACTAGTGTATGGTTTAAAATATCAATCATTGCCCATTTATATTGAAATAATCATTTTATAGAAATTATTTTGACCCTTATAGAGTAAAAAACTCGGGTATCGTACTAATCATCAAAAAGGGTCAACACGATTTAAAACAAAAAGAAATGTAAAAAATGTAATCTAAACCTATCCAAAATTTAATTTATGTTATTACATCAACACATATTATTAATAAAGTTTAATTATATCATTTTTATCTAATTTTCATTGAAAATTAATTTATATTAATATAATACTTTAAGTAATTCCAAATTTTTCCCATCCCGTACTTAAAATAGGTTACCCCCTCTCCTTTTTCTTCAAACTTAAAAAACATTTTTTTGTACATGAACTATCTAAATCACTTTCTTAAATCCATAATCACATCCTATAGGCTCTATTTTGATTATAAATTCAACTTATTAAGTATTTTGGAATAAACATAATAATGTTTCCTAAAGAAGAGTTATGGTTTCTTAACCAAGTGTTTTCTTTTTATTTAATCTTCTAAAAAATTCAAATATTCTCTAACCATATTGTGGTAATAAAATCAGTAACTTATATATATTGTTATATTATTTTGTTAATGTAATAACCTTTATATATAAATACCCTGACCCATTATTCGAGAGTATGTGGTAACCTTATTACATTGGCATAAGATAAAAGTGATCACATCATAAAGGAAACAATATTTTAGTAGTCTTGGTGAAAAGCACATGTACTTTAATATAATATTACATTTTAAAACATGAATTAAAATATAGTGAAAGTGAAAAAATTATTCATCCTTGGACTCATTCAAAGATTCCTTCTTCATATCTTAGAGAAAGTGAACAAAATAATGGTGTTCTCAAATAATAATGGATAAGTATGATGGAATATATCATGAATCAATATGACATAATCAATATGTATAGATAAATAAAGTAATATAAAATCCATTTTATTAATAACTTGGTTATCTTACTTATATAAGGCATAATCAATATGGTAAGGTAAATAATTGAACACAAATTCAATTTAAATTAGAATTTGAGCACAAAAATGCATCCATTTATAATATCAATGAAATTAAAAAATTGATAATAATAAAAAAAATTAATAAATAATGAAATTATTAATATTGGAAATCATGATCTCTTACATCATGATATTTTTACTATAAAGAAATTTCATAAGGTAGTTTAAAACTATCTATAAAATCCCATTTAATTCTTTCTTACAGATTAACCTCGTGATACTAATGATTCCTCAAGTAGATATATAATACTAGGCCCTACAGGTCACTACATGTCCAATTCATTCCGCATATATCAAATGATCAATTTATTTCATGGACAGAATTATTTATCAATAAATATCTGTAATGATTAAAGAATACTGATTTATCAATATTTCCACATTCAGTCAAATAACCATCAAAGTAAAAGCATATTTAAAAATGGTATATAGTTTATGGAATAATCATACTAACTATATAAAGAATATGGATATTTAAGGGAAATTTAATGTTCAGTGATAACAGGAAATTGAATAATTATTGGGGAAGATAAGGATTACAAAAATTAACCAGGAAAGAGAAATCCAATACTTTCCCAGGTCAAAATGATTATAAACCATCTAGAGAAAGAATATTAATATTATTATTTCAAAAATCCCTAGTGTAATATATTTAAAATAAAGTGTTATTTTCATTGATGAATATAAATACCATAAAAGTCCCTTAAAACATTATGGATTAAAATTCCGTTTTCACATTGAAAATCCCTTTTAAAAACTATAAATTTCTCAAATATTAGAGAAAAAAATTTATTAAAAAATAACCTAGTTAACATATAAAGGATCCTTCAAAGAAATGAGTGGTCATGACGATGGAAAATTTCCATTCATGCTAAATATGTTTAAAAAAATTACTACATTCATATTTTTGTAAGAAATTTCTAAAAGTTAATTGTTTGGAAAACCAAAGGAAGATTCCTTAAAAACAATTTGTGTAAATATCCCATTATGAGTGAAAATTAATTTAATAAATCATAGAAAAAATGTTGAAACCATATTTATAAAATATCCACTTTGAAGAAAACTGTTTTTTGGAATAATAGAGAAATGAAGTCAAATTTTCGTAAGACTAATTTCCCAATAATTTTATGTATCATAGAGAGGAAAACTATACTATTAAAAGAATATTTAATGTTCATGAGCCTATCATGGTTTGTGAGGACACCTTAAGTGTATCCAAGAGACCCAATATCAAATTCTAGTGGAGGCATTTTTCTAGGTTACTATTGCAGTACTATCGTAGGTAATGTTTGGTACTGTATTAGTATGAAATATTCACCTATTTGTGCCTTCATGCCACTATTTTGGTACTCAGTTCCTTCAAGGCCTTTTATCTCCCCAATTACTTTGGGCTAGTAAGGCATTCATGCCACCTCAAGGCCTTGGGGACACCTAATGGACTTCAGAAGACATGAATTTCAGATATACTAGATGGACTTACGAGGAACAAATCCCTAGATAACGATTCAGAGTAGGCACATTCACTAGATCATAGATAATTAGACATGGAATAATGAGATTTTATGGATTTTCCCTCAGTACTAGGCATTTTAATCCCTACACATGACAACTATTCAACCAGTCATGCAAAGGTTGAGTGTTCATCAGGATGGAAATGTTGGGGAGGGGATGTTTCAAGTAGTCATTGTTTGGGATGAATTCCTTTATTAAATTTGGGTCCTTTAGTGTCACAAAGCCTATGAATCATTTACAGGTTCCCCTTTATCCCTTAAAATAGGTATTATAAAAAATGACTAAAAAATGAAGGACTTAGGGGAATTTAGACATGAATACTTAACAATTAAACATAGGATAAGAAAATTAAAGGGTTTTATTTCCCAATATTCAAATAATTTCATTCAATGTAAATTAAAGCATAAGAAATACCAATTAATATGAGATAAAAAGATAAATCTCTTACCACTATGGTGAATTTTGAATCATAATCCCCATGAAAGGTATAACATCAAAGAAACATTAAATAACATGAATATAAATAGATCCTTGATATAATATATAAATGGGGTAGTAGATAAATCTCAAAAAAGGATATAGTTGTATTACATAATATATGTACCTAAGAAGATAACTTGAGATGATAAAACTATATAATGATAATATGTAACACTCCAAACTTCCACGATATGTTTACCATTGAAAAATTCAATAGCTGCGATGTACGCAACTTCGAGATTCTAACACACCACGACCAATCAAACTAGTTGTTATGAATATTAATACCCACTTTTTGTAATTTTTTTTTTCAAAATATACTTCATGTTTGGATTCTGAATATCAAAATTAGATTAGGGTGAATTTTTGGTATTTTTCTGAAAACATTCAATTTTTGATGAATAGTGAAAAATACTAAATTTTAATTAAATTTTTTTTTAATAGAAATAATTTATAGGGTTAAATTATAAATTTGAATGGTTTTTAAGTATAATTAGATTATATGATTTTCATTTAATAAAATTTAGGTCATTGAATGTAATTTCACGTTTAAACTGGACAAAAACAAGTGTCAATCTTTTGATAGTTATTATTTCTCAGAAACACGATTTTTGTTTTGACAACTGGAATTAATTTTAAATTAATTTCTACCACTTCTGTGTTTTGAATTTGGAAAAATGGATTCCATATTTGGAATCAATATGTCCAAATTGTGTAAATAGGTAACTTTTATTTTTAGCCAATTTGACTATTTACTTCAGTAAATATTTTATTTACCATGGTTAAAGGGATAATCCCGTAAATAAGAGTACAAAATAATATAATAATAATATTAAATTACCTAAAAATGTATTCTATTCCTATTTTATGATACATTTCCGACCTTGGGCATCCTTGGGTCGATTATGTGACCCCATGGAGACACTTGATAGTGTAAATGAAACTTTATATTAATTAATTTAAAGTAAAGACAAAAATGACATTAACATATATCTTTTAGTAAAACAATTTTTATATGGGGTTATATAAGTTATATCTTCGAATAAAATTATTTATTTGAAATCTAAAAATATTTCCTACATCATGGTATTTATTTATAATTTTTAGCTGTCAAATAAATAATATTATTCATGACACAATAATGATGTTATGCTTACCTCATTAATGAATAATTTAAATATATGAGATTATATAATTTAATAAAATATCCAAAACCTGTCCAATTATTAATGGATGATTTTATTTAAAATTTTAGTCATCTTATCTTCAACTTTAATGAGTTTTGAACAGTCAAAAACTAAAAATCATTATGTAATAAAATAATATTTTCAAACATTCCTAAAGAGCCCCTCCTCCCCATTTTAAATATACCTCACCTCTAACCCATTTCTCACACCTCTCAATCCCCTAGGTTCATCAAAACTCTTCTAAATTAATCTCCCTACATCCCTATATTCCTCCTAAAATCCTTTCCTTAGGCCGAAGTCACTTCAAGGAATCCTTTTTTTGAATCCAACGGGAGTTACCCAATTTAAAGGTAACATCTCCTCTATAGTTATTTTCTTTTATTTTAATTATCTATCCCCCTAAACCCTATTTTATTATTTTTTATAACAACACCAGTATCCTCAATATACTAGGTTGTTTTTATGAGAATTATATTATCTAAAATTACACACACCTCCATATAATTGGTATAGAACATAATGTTTCTGTGGACGGAGAACTACTGCCTCACAAAACAATGATAGTTCAATCTTCTACTACCACCTATTATGGTGGCCATTATGATAGAACTATAATTATATATGATAATTATGATAATTATTTTATCTATAAGCTTTTATAATTCTCTTTTATAGCATACCTTTATTCTTTTCATGTTGTATATATATGATAATTTCATTTGAGAAGTGTGGAATGCAGCCCCCACAAAGTGATATTACTCATTCATGACATACATGAATTTTATAAAGGATGGTGTTAATGAACATATGCAACATATATAAAATATTATATTATACTATAATAATAGTACAACTTTGTATAATTTGGTTTTATTTCCTTTTAAAAAAATGGAAATAGCATTCGTGCATATGTACGGATTATCATCTTCACGAACACGATGTGATTCATTCTCCATCGTAACCATTAAATAATAATTTTAATTTGATTTTAAAAATAATATTTAATAACATAATATCATTCTTTATATGAATCAAATACATCTTATCCATAACAAAAAGGACTTATGTAAAAAACATATAAAGGAAAACGAATCCGTTAACACCCAAAGCAATGATACTTCTAAAATATTATTATCAATAAAATATTAGAAGATCATATATGATTTCATATATATATATAGTTATAGTATAATTTAATAAAAATTATTTAACTATTATACTGGAGGTTAACATACCCTCGTCCAAGCAAAATTACAAGGTAAGGGTTAATTTCAAAATCTCTTTATTATCCAAGGTTGTTTTTACGTAAGTATCTAATAGGTCCTCTTTATCATCCACATCCGTGTTTCTTAACAACGTACTCCAAAACATTTTTACTATTTTCTAGATTATAGGTTAAATTCATTTATACCCTTATTTGACCTTATATGTTTTGAAAAGGATCTTTTGGTCATTTTCCAAGCAAGGTACTTTATGACCTTTTCAATAAAATTTAGGTAATAATGTCTTTTTTAACTTATACGACGGGCGTGGCTATTTTCCGCCATTATAACATCGTCAAATATTCCCTTACTATATTATTAGAATAATTTCAAAATAAATATTTTCTTTTATAATTATGTGACTCTTAAATGATTTCAAAATAGAAAGAGATATTTTTCTCAGATAGTATTGATTTCATCTATGTCAATATCCTTTGATAAACTTTACACTTGTTTGAAGTTGATTTTTTATGATACAAATATTCCATATTGTATTTAAGTTTATGTGATATTTTTGACTTTGGATGTTTTATTTTTATACCATTCATGAATTAGGGTTAATTTACTGACATTTCGTATGCTAGTTTTAATATGAATTTTTATGTTGTGTTTCATCATTTTCATAAAAGGAATGTATTGGACTTAGTAAGTGATAGGTGGAGCTCGTTATAGCTCCTTGGTTCATCGGTAGGTCTCATGAGACAATTTGACATGGAATTGGCTGAGGAATTTCCGAATTTGATATATGGTTTTGGCCAAAGCCTTAATCATTTTTAGACGTCTTGGATGAGGCCTTGAAACAATGTTTCAGAATATCCCACATTATACACTCCCTCATTATGAAAATAATATTGACAGTTCATGTGGTTATTCGACTAGTATAATAACCATGACTATGTTTTATCCGAGCTTTATTTAATTAGCACATATTCCTTCCATAAAGTGTACATGTTTATTATTGGTAAATTCACGTGTTTTAAATTATTCATCATGACTTATGTTTATGTTATCTCCTACTTATTTCTTACTTTTACTGAGCGTTTTAGATCACCCCTTTCTTATGTGTTAATTTTCCCCGGATATGAATAAGTTAGTTATTAGTGACTTGTAGGTATAATCTAGGAGTCTTTGATGTTTCTAATGAAAATAAATAGTGTTTTATTTCTTTTCAAGTAGTAATGTTGAACATATCTATGTATATTATTTCAAATAATACAAAACTGATCGGTCCTTCAGGAGATTATTCCTTGTATCATGCATATATTATTTAATAATGCACTGACTATGGGTAACTAGGGTCGGGGATTTACAATTGGTATCAAAGGATGTTTAGTAAAAACCATGGAAACTATATTTAGATAAACTCTAATTAGATCACATCACCCTAAGACGGACTTTGAGGATTAGTATCGAAGAAATTCCTAGAATTTTGGTAATACAGAGATTTTGTGTATTTTCTAAGAAATACATCCCTATCTGGATACGAGTTGGTAGAGGATGCTCTGGAACAGATGTAAATTGGAGTGAAAACTCTTACGAGGAGTTTCGGGCAAGACCTGGGGAATCCTAGTACACGACAATGGTCCTTTCTGCACTCTTGGATACAACACTCTCAGAGGATATGATTAGGATAATTCAAATTTTCTTTACAAACCATAATGAAGGATTTATGAGTATATACTTCCTCAAAGAAAACATTTTTATGATTATGGATTATATCCATAAACTGTTCAATTTATGTAAAGTGTTTTACATGTTTGGAATTACGAATTGCGATTCATAAACTAATATAGTGTATTCTATTGATTAGAAATGGTGCCTAGTAGCAGGAATGGAAACTGTATCAACGCACATGATCCATGTAGGGACTTCCCTCTTACTCAAGATAATTATAGTGGAGCTGGTCATACAAATGGTGATGATCAGCTTATCACCATACTAGGACAACTCACTCAGGTTATGAATAATAACCTTACCCGTGTGGAGCACCCTGGTCCACAACATGGAGGATCAATGTTAGACCGATTCATGAGGAAACAACCACCCACATTTAATGGGTCTACAAATCCATTTTTATCTGAGCAATGGATAAGTTCCTTAGATAAAATATTCCATGCTTTGGGAGTAGTGAAAGGGAAAAAGTTGTCATGGTAGTTTATCGCCTCATGGGAGATGCAGATCAATGGTGGTCATTAATTCAAAACACAAAGGATGATGAAGAAGTATCTTTTATGTAATGGAGTGAATTTAATGATATTTTCTTAGAAAAATACTTTCCTCATGGCCATCGAGCAAATATGGAAAGGCAATTTCTGAGTCTGAGGGAAAAAGAGGATGAGAATGTCACAAAGTATGAAGCTAACTTTACAAGGTTAGCAAGGCATGCTAAAAATTATATACATAACCCAAGAAGTAATATTGATTTTTTATTTTAGGGGTGAAAACCATTTCTCTATTGATCATTAGTCTCATAATCCTTCACATCCAATGAAGATATTGTCTCATGTGCTATCAAGATAGAAAATGAATTCACTAAGTCTTATGAATTTAAAGAAAATCAAGAGAAGAAGAGATCTACTGAACACTCTGGGAAAGTAAATAAGGAAATATGATATAAGGGAAGAGTTGAATTTCCACCCAGTGATAATTTTGGAAGGAAGAACCCTGGTTCCTATCTAAATGAAATAGGAGTATGCTAAAAATGTGGAAAGAAACACCATCTTGCTAGTGATTGTAAGGGGAGGAAAGAAGATACTAATGTTCAATGCTATAATTTTAGGGAGATGGTAAATTATGAACACGAATGTACAAATCTCGAAGGAATATCAACTCAGAAAAGGCCAAGGGAGAAAGGCCAAGCATATATGATCACTACTGCTGAGGTTGAAGCTTTGAAAGACGTGGTGGCAGGTAATTTAATGGTTTCCTCAATTTTATCTAATGCTTTATTTGATTCTGGATCCTCACAATGTACTATATCTTCCCATTTTTCTAGGAAAATCCGATATATCAAATTTGATTTAACAAAGTAGTTGTTAGTAAAAACTATTAAGGGAAGTATCATTGCAAAAAAGTTTTGTGAATCCATTCCTATTGGGGCATATAAATGTTCTTTATCCACTGATCTCATTGTTATACCCATGATTGAATTTGATATAATCCTCGGTATGGATTTGATTTCAGACCATGATGTGAAAATTTATTGTAAAAATATTGAGGTTAAAATTTTCGATGATGATAAGGAGTACCTTATATTTAGAGAAGAAACATCGCCATCTAATTCATATCTAGATCCACCTCTAGTAGCTTTGCTAAATTAAATTATTGGGGAGGAAGAGAATGAAATAACTTTTGGTGAGGAAAGGAATGTTAAAATAGATTATGTACCTATTATGCAAGAATATGTTGATTTTTTTCTAGAGGATTTACCTGGACATCCTACAGAATGAGAAATTGAGTTTTCCATTGACTTAATTCCTATTTCAAGGCCCATATAGATGACCCCTTATAGAATGGACAGTATGGAAAAATTGTAACTAAATAAACAACTAGAGTAATTGAGAAATAAAGGATTTATTCACCCTTGTGTTTATCCATGGGGAGCCCCTGTCCTTTTTGTTAAGAAGAAAGATGGATTTATGAGGTTGTTTATTGACTATAGGGAGATCAATGCTATAAAAATAAAGAAAACGTTTCCCCTACCTGGCATTGATGATTTAATTGATCATATTCATAGAGATCGATATATTTCAAATATTGAACTTTGATCTGGATTCCATCAGTTTTGTGTGAATAAGGAAAAAATTCTGAAGACAACATTTTGAACTAGGTATGTGCATTACAAGTTTACAATAATGCCTTTTGGGCTGAATAATGAACCCTATATCTTCATGGATTTAATTAATAGAGTTATCAAGGAATATCTTGATGACTTTGTAGTGGTATTTATTGATGATATCATGGTATAATCTAAAACCTACGAAGATCATGAAAATCACTTGTGCACCATTCTGAAAACCCTCAGAAGAAAAACATTATATGGGAAATTTAGAAAGTGTGAATTATGGATTTTGGAGATTTATTTACATGGACATATTGTCTCTAAGGATGGATTATCTATTGATACTTCAAATATAAGACCAATCCAAGAATATCCAGCACCGATGAGTATAACTGAGGTACATAGTTTTATTGGTTTAGCAAGTTATTATCGGCATTTTGACCAGAATTTTGCCAGATTGGCTAAGCCATTAACCAAGATCACATGTAAAGGGGTTAAATTTGTTTGGAAAAAAGAGTTTAAATAATGTTTTGAATAAATAAATAGAAGAATATTGAATGCTCCTATCATGACTCTACCATCGAGGAATAATGGGTTTGTTATTTATAGTGATGCTTTAAAGAAAGGACATGGTTGTGTCCTTATGCAGAATGATAGAGTTATTGCCTATGCATCATGACTGCTAAAAATTAATGAACAAAACTATCCTACTGAGGATCTTGAGTTAGCAGTTGTAATATTTTCTTTGAAGATATAGCGACACTATATTAATAGTAAAAAATTTGAGATATATACTGATCACAAGTGTTTGAAGTATATTTTCTCACATAAAGAACTCAACATGAGGCCACAGCGATGGCTTGAACTACTCAAATATTATGATTGCAGTATACACTACCACTCTGGGAAGGAAAATCAGGTGGCAGATGCTTTTATCAGATAGGATAATGGAGTACTGAAAAAAATGAGAGTTGAAAGGGATCATATGTTCATGGATCTAGTAAAAATGGATTTGGGATTAATCATGGAAGGTGAAACATCGATACTTTTGAAAATTATTACTAAAGCATATTTACTAGAAAGGATAAAATGTTATCAGAATTATGATGAGTATTTTCAAAAAAAATTAATGATTTGAATGGTGGGATATTTATTGACTTCGTATATGAAGATGGAATTTTGAAATTTGGGAAGAGACATTGTGTTACTAATATACGTGATCTAAGAAGGGAATTGTTGGATGATGCTCATAGCTCCAATTTCTCTATACTCCCTGGTAGGACTAAGATGTATATAGATTTGAAGGTACATTATTGGTGGGACAACATGAAGTGGGATATTTTCTGATTATGTCTCATGATTCATGGTTTGTCAACAAGTGAAAGCTGGAAGGAAACATCCTTGAGGATTCATGCAACCTCTTCCCATACCGGAGTGAGAATGGGATGATATTACAATAGAAATTGTCATGGTACTACAAAAGACTCCTAGAAGGAATGACACAATATGGGTCATTGTTGATGGTCTTAACAAGTCATCACATTTTCTTATTGTAAGAGGAGATTTACCACTTGAACATTTTGAAAAACTATATATTAATGAAGTTGTAGGACTTCATGGAGTACCCCTATAGATTTTTTCTCGTCGTGATTCCCATTTTATATCAAGGTTCTGGAAAAGTCATCAGATGGAATTGGATACTGAACTTCATTTGAGCATAGCCTACCACCCGCAGACAGATGGAAAATCAGAATGGACTATTCAAACCTTAGAAGACATGTTGAGATCTTGCTCAATTGACTTTCAAGGTATGTGGGGTCTATATTTACCTCTTGTAGAATTTTCCTATAAAAATAGCTTCCATTCAAGTATTCACACAGCACCAAATGAAGTGTTATATGGAAAGAGATTTCACACACCAACTTGTTGGGATGATATTGGTGCAAGAAAACTCATAGGCCCAGAACATGTTGAGGAAAAATGTTAAAAGTGAAGGTTATCCAAACCCACATCAAAGCATATCAAAGTAGGCAAAAGAGAAATTTCAATAACTGAAGAAAGGATTTGGAATTTCAAGTAGGAGATCATGTTTTCTTGAAGTTATCTCTATGGATAAGAGTTATACGATTCATTAAGAAGGGTAAATTAATTCTTAGGAAAATCAAATCATTCGAAATTCTAGAATGAATTGGGGTTGTATCTTTCCATTTGGAAATCCCGCCAAGTCTCTCCAAAGTTCATTATGTGTTCCACAAATAACTGTTGAGAAAATACATGCCTGACCCAATGCATGTACTCACATATGAAGAAAATAGAACTAGAACCAGATATGTCTTATTGAGAAGAGCCTATCAGAATTCTTGATACCAGATAGCAAGTGTTGAGAAACCGGACGACTCGTCTGGTGAATGTTATATGGAGAAATGATAAGTTGGAAGAGACAATGTGGAAACCTGAGGAACATATGATAATGAACCACCCAAATCATTTTATGTATTAATATTCTAAAAATTTCGAGGTCAAAATTATTTGAGGGAGGGAAGAATATAACACCCCAAGCTTCCAAGTTACGTTTCCCTTTGAATAATTCAATAGTTTGCATTGTACACAACTTTGAGATTCTAACACCCCACGATAAATCAAACTAGCCATTATGAATATTAATACACACTTTTTGAAATTATATAATTTTTTTTCAAAATGGACTTCATTTTTTCATTTAGAATATCAAAATTATCTTAGGGTGAATTTTTGGTACTTTTTTGAAAACTTTAAATTTTTGATAAATAGTGAAAAATACTAAATTTTAATTAAAAACAACTTTTTCAATTGAAATAATTTATACTGTTAAATTATCAATTTGAATATTTTTTAAGTATACTTAGATTATATTTTTATCATTTAATATTATATAGGTTATTTGATGTAATTTCACGTTTAAACTAGACATTAACAAGTGTAAATATTTTGTTAGTTATTATTTCTTAAAAACACGATTTTTGTTTTGACAACGAGATTTAATTTTAAATTAATTTCAACCACTTCATTGTTTTGAATTTGGAAAAATGGATTCCATATTTGGAATCAGGAGGTCCAAATTGTATAAATAGATAACTTTTATTTTTAGATATTATGAATATTTAATTTAATAAATATTTTATTTACCATGGTTAAAAGAGTAAATCCGGTAAATAAGGGTAAAAATAATATTATAAAAATATTAAATTACCCTAACATGTATCTTATTCCTATTGGTTGATACATGTCCGACCATGGTCATACATGGGTCGATTTTGGGACCCCATGAAGCCACATGGGAGTGATAATAAAACTTTATATTAATTTATTTAAAGTAAAGGGAAAATGACATAAACATATATCTTTTAGTAAAACAATTTTACATGGGGTTATATAAGTTATCCATTCGACTAAAAATATTCATATGTTATCTAAATATATTTCCTAAATCATGGTATTTTTATTATAATTTTTAGACATCAAATAAATAAAATTATTTATGACACATTAATGAGTCATTATCTTTTCCTTTAATAAGTTTTTGACCTTTATAAACTGAAAATAATTATATAATAAAATAATATTTTCAAACATTCTTAAAGATCCCCTCCCCCATTATAAAAATCCCTCACCTCTAACCCATTTATCACACCTCTAAAGCCTTTTGGCTCATCCAACCTCTACTAAATTGAGCTCCATACATTCCTCTATTCCTCCTGTAAGCCTTAACATAGGCAGAAGGAACTTCAAGGAATCTTTTTTGTTCAAACCAAAGGCAGTTAACCATTTAAAAGGTAACATCTCCTCTTAAGTTATTTTCTTTTATTTTAATTCTCCAACCCCTTAACTCTAATTATTCATTTCATTTATAACAAAACTAGTATCCTCAATATACTATGTTGTTGTTATGAGAAGGATTTTAACTACACTAACTCACAACTCCATCTAATGGGTATTGAACATAATGTTTCTGTGGAGGGAAAACTACTTTTTCACGAAACGATGATTGTTCAATCTTATACTACCACCACATATGATGGACATTATGATTGAACATTAATTAGATATGATATTTATGATAATTATTTTATTTATAATCTTCCTTAATTCTCTTTTATAGCACACCATTATTCTTTTCATGTTGTATATATATGATAATTTCATTTGAGGAAGTGGGGACAACCGCCACCTCAATGTGATATGACCCGTTCAAACCATACATGGAACGTATAAAGGATAGTGTTAATGATAATATATAACATATATAAAATATAATATTATACTGGAATAAATATATACCTATGTATCAATTGGTTTTCATTCCATTTAAATTTAAAAAATGGAAGTAGTGTTCATGCGTAGGTACAGATTACCGTCTCCACGAATGAAATGAGATTCATTCCCCATCATAACCATTCAAGATTAATTTTCATGTTATTATTAAAAAATATATTTAATAACATAATACCATTCTGAAAATGAATCAAATACATCATATCCATAATAAACATGACTTATGTAACAAAACATACAAAGGAAAACGAATCAGTTAACACTCGATACAATGATACTACTAAAATATTATTAACAATGAAATATTAGAAGATCATATATGATATCATATTTATGTATGTAGTTATTTTGTAATTTAATAACAATAACATAACTATTATACAAGAGGTTAATGTACCCTCGACCATGGAAAACTACAAGGTAAGGGTTATTTTTACAATCTCTTTATTATCCGAGGTTGTTTTTACGTAAGTATCTACTGGGACATCATTATCTTCCACATCCGCATTTCATAAAAATGTATTTCAAAACATTTTTACTATTTACTAGACTATATTTTAAGGTCATTTATACCCTTATTTGACCATAAATTTTTTTAAAGGAATCTTTCCATTGTTTTCCAAACCAGGTACTTTATGACCTTTTTGACAAAATTAATGTATGAATTCTTTTTTTTAACTTATACAGAAGGTGAGGCTATTTTCCACCATTATAACATCATCAAAGCATCCCATTCAAGCTTATAAAATTATTTTCAAAATAAATTTTTTCTTTTATAATTATGTGACTCTTAAATGATTTCAAAATAGAAAGGGATATTTAACACAAATAGTGTTGATTTCAACTATGTCAACATCCTTCCTTAAATTTTACACTTGTTTGAAGTTTATTTATTATGATACATATCTTCCATATTGTATTTAAGGTTTTGTGACATGTTTGAATTTGTATGTGTTATTTTTATACCATTCATTATTTATGGTTAAAGTATTGAAATTTTGTATGCTACTTTTAATACGAATGGTTATGTTATGTTCTGTAACGACCCAGACCCGGCCAGCCACCCGAACAGTGCCAAACGGGTCGGGTGTTACTACCTTGGGTGCACCTCCCCTGAATGCCAAAGGCTACCGACTAATAGTGAGGGTCTTTTAGGTATAGTGGGAAAGCTATAACCTCTATCAGTATCATAATAATGGTACTGGTCCGAGTGTAAAAATAAAGATTCCCTGGAATAAAAGACTTAGCAGACTCAAACTAGACCCACAGAGCGGAAGCATAATCAATATAGATAAACAGTAGAAGCAGTAAATATAATAACAACTGTGGAAACAAACACAACAGCATGCTGATAACATGTAACTACTACTGAATAGTAAAACATGCATCCAAAGTAGGTCATACACAACTGAATATAAAAAGGGCTCCAATGGACAACCAATAAAAGCTACAACATGTAAGCATGCCGATACATAAAATAAAACAAAACACAGTAAACCCCAGCTAGGTATGACCTCAAGGTCCATACCATCTCCATGCAACAACTAACGCAGCCCAGCTCCTGAAGCTGGCCTCTTTCCTGCACGTAAATCCATAAAGTCTGCACACGTCCCGAAGGGCCCATGCTGGGTGTGAGACTAATCTCAAAAGGATACGACCCAATAGTGCGTAACAAATATATGTGTTTAAGTAGTCATGAATTTATAAGGAAATTAGTAAAAAGTACAATGCACAAGTAAATAAAAACTCCACTGATGCACAACAGCCACCATGGAGTGTCACCAGCTTTGGCCAATGCTGGAATCTCTGTCATGTAACCAGGAACCATGTGCCACCTGACACCTCGTGTCTCAAGTACCCACGTCCCAAAGGCACATCCAAGGATAGTAACCCGACACCATGTGCCTCCTAACACCTCGTGTCTCAAGTACCGACGTCCCAAAGGCATGCCCAAGGTTAAACCGTAGGAATAGAGATGTCTGTACTCAAATCACAGTGAGCCTCAGCCCCCATCCTAATAGTCTCAATGCTATCCCCTGAAGGCTCCTCACCACCCACGTAGATTTCTATGGAAATCATCCCAAACCAAAATACCTAACCGCAACTACGGGGGCCTCTACCCACACGAGTGGTCAAAACCACCTCATCATGGAGTATCTATGTGTGCACAGTACTCAAAGTCCCGAGTGAGTGGTAATCACCAAAAATAGTACCTAAGCCACCAACACATCTGACACCTCGTGTCCTTGTGACCATGCCTCTCTAGTCTGATGCCATCGTCATCCTAGTAACCTGGTCCATGCCCAACCTGACAGTCGTACTGCCACAAGCTGACATCCATAATGCCCAATCCCGTGGTCAACACCACCCAAAGTAACCCGGTCCAAGACCAACCTATGATCCTCATCACTCAATAATATTCGGGTCATTCCCAACACCACCCAAAGGGGCCAACAGATGCAATTCAGAAATTTCATATATAACATATTAAAACAAAAAACATAAACAGACAAAAACCACTAAACAATTGAATTGAACTATGCAAGGTGTTGTCCCATACCAGTACTGAGGTCTTAAATGTCACTAACAATTTATATTAGGCTTTAATAAATTAAACTAAACAGTTTAACACATTCATATTTCAATTAAAACCATTTTGGCACTTCCTGGCCAAAATTCCCCGATGAGAAAAGGCCCCTCACCTAGCCGGCTCACATAACTGGGAATATGGAATACCCAAAGTCATACCATAGGTCCAACAAACAATTAAATATGAAACAATAGATAAAACGGGTCTTGCTGAAAATGCCCGAAAACGCACTGAAGGCCGCATCACCTAAACAACCACCAAAACAAAAAATGAAGTATGAACCACCTACCTGAGACTCGTACGATGATACTCCTCCGGTAACAGCTACCAATTCAGTCTAAAACGCGATAAATCTAAAAAAGATTCAAAATCTCTCAAACCCCTATAACTAGTTCTAGAACAAAAATAAAACAGAACGGCGAAACAGGAATCAAGACCTTACCGAGGGGGTCCAAAATCATCAATCGAAGTTCGAATCGGGTCTCGGACGGATGATCGAAAGATGGAACAATGTCCGGCCAGCTTCGTTCACGAAACCGGTGTAAAAATGGAGGTTCTGCCTCAATATGTAGCTACATCCCATTTTAACGCAAAAAAAGAAATTGCACGGCGTGTACTTCATGACTACACGCCGTGTAGGCCATTTAACTGTTCATAAGATGGCTGAAATTCTACCGACTTACTTTCTGAACCTACTGACATGAGTACATGGCTTGTACCTATGGATACACGACGTGTACCGGGTTTCTCTTCTCTTCCTCGCCGCCTTACCCACAGACCATGTATATCCCTCATACAGGGCAAGACTACATGGTGTGTCCAAGTGTAACACGACGTGTACCAGGTTCAACCCGGCCAACAGGCCTACACACCATGTATAGCCACCACACGGTCGGAGTTACACGGCATGTTTAAAACTACATGCCTTGTAGTAAGAAATTTCTATATGGTCACCACACGAAATTCACTTGGGGAGCACACGAACGACACTCGCTTAACATATACATGGTGTGTACTTAAAAATACATGGCATGTAGTCTGGAAATTTCCAAAAACATCCCATTTTCTCCAGTTTCCTCAGAAACCAGTCAAAAATTCAAACAGGGTCGAGATTTGGACCCGTTTCTAAAAACCCGGGTTCCTACCATCTCCCCACCTTAACATTGCTCATCACCGAGCTATCAAACAATACCCGAAGATGGCAGCAAACATACCACTCCGTTCAAAGAAAACCAGACTCCCCTAGTCTCAAGGTTCTGGCTAAATTCTTCAAGGTGGCTCCCCACCGTAGGAACCGCCTAACCCGGTCTCAGCCCAACAAAACTTAATGAAAACAAGGTTTACTAACCTATTTTCTAGACACATAGTCCTCCCATGAGGCATCATCAACCCTTCGCCCCATTGGTGCTCCTTTACCTCTTCTGACACCCAACGTAGCCCGCACTGCATCAGTGTCCCCCTCCACGAGGTCCTCGTTCCTACAACCTGAAATAACCTACATCCTCGATGCCACGATGACCAAGGCACCTCATGTAACCCGCATCCTTGATGCCTGATGCCCACGACACCTCAAGTAACCCGAATCATCGATGCCCTGATGCCCTGCATCTCATACATATATATATAGAATATATCATGCACCTGATATGGTGCCAATCCCACTGAATAGCATCTAGTCAGTCCACATAGATCCTGTGCACCACGTGCACTGAAAACAAACATGCCTCTACAGGTCATGCCAAAATGGAAACACGGAGATTACGGTCACACCGCAGTGTACCTCTAACCATCATCGGTTCACCAACCTGCTCAGCCTCTGGCAGCTCCATGGTGTGTACCTGGCCTGAAACATGGTTGCCTGATTCCTGACCTCCCTGTGATGCTGCTCCAGTCACCAGCCACTGAACCCTCAGTTGGGTCCCACTGTCTCTGTCACGACCTCCACACACAGCTGAACCTCGACAACCCTCTCCAGGTACCGAACCTGAACCAACTCCAGATGCTACAGTATGTCCTGGTCCCTTCCTGTCAGCTATCTAAGAAGGCTGCCTGCAAAACCTCTCCAGATGCCCGTCCCGTCCACATGCCCGGAACTCCTTCGGAGCCCTATCGCACTATGCCTAAACATGTCTCGGATGTCCACACTGGAAGAAAATCACCGAAGAACTACCACGAGGTGGTTTAGCTGAATCCCTAGCCTGACTGCCCTGCTGGAACTCATCCCGGCCTCGCTTCCTGATGTCTGAACCATCACATGAAGTTGTCGCCCTGCCCAAGCGATATTTCTCTTTCTCGTTGCCCTTGTCTATGAGTGCCTGATTCACCGCCTCAGAGAAGGAACTCAGCCTGAAGATGTTCACCTGGACCCGAATGACGTGTTGTAAGCCACCCTCGAAGTGCCTCACCCTAGTCACATCATCGCTCACCATACCAGGTGAAAAGAGAGACAACTCTGTGAACATAGCTGCGTAGTCCATGACAGACATGTCTCCCTACTAAAGACTCAAGAACTCCCGAGCTCTCTCTGCCCTTAGTGTCTCCAGGTAGAATTGCTCAATGAAAATGTCCTAGAAGTCCTGACATGCCAGTCCCTCGTGCCTATGAGCCTGAACCTGTAGGTCCGACCAACGCTTCGCCGGTCCTCTCAGCATGTATGTCGCCAGCTTGACCCTCGACCGTGGAGGCGTCTCTGGCTGCTCAATGATCATCTACATAATCTCTATCCAGTTCTAAGCCGCTTGTAGACCACCCTCACCCTGAAAAAGCGGCGGGTGTTGCGGCTGGAACTCCTGTGTCAGATACGCCATATAAGGCTCTGTACCCTGTGTGCCTCTGTCAATACCCTGCAACACACGTACCAGGCTATCTCATAGATGCTCGTCAATCCATGGTCCGAACGTTGCCAAACTCGGCTGTTGTCCTGCCTGCACTGGATCCTGCACCTGATTCTATCTCGGAGCCTGTACCTGCGGCTCGTGCTCTGCATATACCAAATTCTGAACCTGATCCAGCGGCACTGTATCATCTCTTGCCTGACGCTTCATCAAGTCATGAAGAAGTAACCCGCTGAATACCATAAATGGGCAGACTTCCCATATATATATATATAACAATATATTCTACGCAGATAAGGAAAGCAGTAAAAGGCTGTGAATTACAACTACCCTTACTCCCCCTCAACGCAACCCTTGCCCCACGGCATCCCGGCCTCATGGCCTCCTTACCCTCCCTCAACAGATCCAAGTATCAAAAGTACCTCAGGCCATACCCATCCTGACAACTCACGTTGCCTCAAACCGACAACCGATTCGCCCAATCCTAACAGTTACACTGCCTCATCCATAATACTTTCCTGCTCTTATAAGAGTCATACCCAAATATCCCACTATATGAAATTTTACAAAATATAAAGCATGGAATGAACATTGAAAAACTAGAAATTCTATCAGTAATCTCATAAATTCACATTTCAAAGTATATAAATCATGGAATTTTTTTTATTCACATGGAATTATCACTTCACAAAGCATACGTGCAATTATGAAATTGAAATACCCTAAAAATGTGTCTTTCCAAAGCCAATCAACCAAGCCTTTCCATACCGGGACAAGGCCCAATTCTCCCTTACCAAACCGGGTCAAGGGTCACATATCAAAATAGATAACCTCACACACCAAGTGAGCCACCAAGGTGGAAATCATATAAATCGTAATCTGAGTAAAAGAAAAACAGCAATTCCCACCAATGGCAACTTGGTCCATCCCTTGTACCTGGGGCTGCAGGCACCCAAGCAAAAGCTAGAAACTCAGTTCCAGTAACAACAACCTATCTCCAGTCTACCTTATCTCAAAAGTAAAACCAGCAGAAATAAAAAGAGAAGTCTCAATCTCATTAGTAGCTAGAAAAACATTGTACTAAATCCTTTTCAAGAACTCCTCTGATACCACTTTGTAACGACCTGAACCCATCCAGCCACCTGAACAGTGCCAAATGGGTCAGTTGATACTACATTAGGCGCACCTACCCTAAACCCCAATGGTTTTCTACTAGTAGTGAGGGTCTGTTAGGTATAGTGGAGAGGCTATACCCTCTCAGAGGATCATAATGACGGTATTGGTTTGAGTATAAAAATAAAGATGCAGAAGAATGGAAGACTCAACAGACTCAAACCAGACCCACAGAGCGGAAGCATAATCAATATAGATAAACAGCGGAAGCAGTAAATATTACAACAAAAGTGGAAATAAACACAATAGCATGATGATAACATGAAACTACTACTGAACTATAAAACATGCATCCAAAGTAGGTTATACCCAACTGAATATAAAAAGGGCGCTAATGGCTATCCAACATTAGATATGACTAGTAAGAATACTGATATAGAAAAGAAAACAAAACAAAGTGAACCCTAGCTAGGTATGACCTCAAGGTCCATACCATCTCTATGCAAAAACTAACGCAGACCAGCTCCTGAAGCTGGCCTCTTTTCTGCACATAAACCATAATGTCTGCACGCGTCCCGAAGGTCCCTTGTAGGGTGTGAGAGAAATCTCAGTAGGATACCACCCTACGGTGCATACCAAATATATGTGTTTAAGCAGTCATGAATTTACAAGGAAAGTAGTAAACAGTACAATGCACAAGTAAACACAAACTCCAATGGTGCTCAACAGCCACCATGGAGTGTCACCTGCTTCGGCCAACACTGGAATCTCTGTCGTGTAACCCGGCACCATATGCCACATGACACCTTGTGTCTCAATTACTAACGTCCTGAAGGCACACCCAAGGATAGTATCCCGACACCATATGCCTCCTGACACCTCGTGTCTCTAGTACCGACATCCCAAAGGAACACCCAAGGATAACCTAGAGGAAAAGTGATGTCTTCCCTCAAATCACAGTGAGCCTCAGCCCCCAACTCGATAGTCTGAATGTTATCCCCTGAAGGCTCCTCACCTCCCACATGGATTTCTACAGCAAGCACCTCCAACCAAAATACCTAACCGCAACTACGAGGGCCTCTACCCACATGAGTGGTCAAAACCACCTCATCACGGAGTATATATGTTTTCACACTACTCAATGTCCTGGGTGAGTGGTAATCACCAAAAATACTACCTAAGCCACCAACACATCTGACACCTTGTGTCCCTACGACCATGCTGCTTATGTCTGATGGAATCGCCATCCTAGTAACCCGGTCCATGCCCAACCTGACAGTCGTACAGCCTCAAGCTGACATCCATGATGCCCAATCCCGTGGTTAACACCACCCAATGTAACCTGAGCCGAGCCCAACCTATGCTCCGCATCCCTCAAGAATATTCGAGCAATGCCCAACACCACCCAAAGGGTCCAGCAGATGAAATTTAGCAATTTCATATATAATATATTAAAACAGAAAACATAAACAGGAAAAACCAACTAAATAGTTGAATTGCACTACACAAGGTGTTTTCCCATACCATCACTGAGGTCTTAAATGTCTCTAAAAATTTATATCAGGATTTAATAAATTAAAGTAAATAGTTTAACACATTAATATTTCAATTAAAACCATTATGGAATTTCTCGAAAAAAATTCCCCAATGAGCAACGATCCCTCACTTGGCCCGCTCATGCAACTGGAAACAGGGCATACCGAAAGGCATACTATAGGTCCAACAAGAAATTCCATATGAAATAGTAGATAAAACGAGTCCCGCTCAAAATTTTTGAAAAAGCGCTAAAGGCTGCATCACCCAAACAACTAAGAAAACACAAAATGAAGTATGAACCACCTACCTGAGACTCGTACGATCTTACTCCTATGGTAACAACCAATAATTCGGTCTAAAATGTGGTAAATCTACAAAATATTCAAAACCGATCAAACCCCTATAACTCGTTCTATATTGAAAATCAAACAAAATGGCCAAAGTGGAATGAAGGTCTTACCGAGGGGGTTCCACCACATCAATCAGAGTATGAATCGGGTCACGGATAGACGATCGGGAGAAGGAACAAGATCCAGCCGGCTTGGTTTGGGAAACCGGAGTCAAAAATGGAGGTTCTGCCTCAATATGAGCATACTGTCCATTTTAACGAACAAAAATAAACCACAAAGCGTGTACTTCATGACTACACACCGTGTAGGTCATTTAACTATTAATAAGACGGCTGAAATTCTGCCGACTTACTTTCTGAACCTGCCGACATGAGTACACAATGTGTACCTATGGATACGCTGCATGTACCATGTTTCTATTCTCTTTATTGCTGCCTAACCCACACACCATGTATATCCCTCATAACTGATAGACTACATGGCATGTCCAAGGGGAACACGGTGTGTACTTGGTTCTACCCAGCCAATAGACCTACACGCCATGTATAGCCACCACACGGTTGGAGTTACAAGGCAAGTTTAAAACTATAGGCCGTGTAGTAAGAAATTTTTACACGGTCACCCCACGACATGTACTTGGAGAGCACACGGACAACACTCGCTAAACATATACACAGCATGTACTTAAAAATACCCGGCGTGTAGTCTGGGAATTCCCAAAAACATCCCGTTTTCTCCAGTTTCCTTAGAAACCGGTCAAAAATTCAAACAGGGTTGGGATTTTGACCTATTCTAAATACCTGGTTTCTTACATGTTCCAAACTTTTCATATGAGGAATATATTGGACTTATTATGTGATGTGGGGAGCCTGCTATAGCTCCTCGGTACATTGGTAGGCCTCATTGGATGATATATTTTAAATTGAAACATAAAATATCATGAAATATGTTTTATTCATGTCATTATATATAAAATGATTAGTATATACATGAAATAAAGAAAATATGTTTATAAAAGTAAATTAATCCCCGGTGAAAAGAAATTGATAATAAATCCCATACCTCATGCTTCTATTTTGTTAAACATGATTTAACCACATGTATAATGGTTTTATGAATGTTATTAATTTATAATAGAACCATATTCACATTTATAATATCATATATTATCCTATTATAACATATCACCGCCCTTTTGTTAATAATATTTCATCATTACTATGGTATCAAATGTTAGTTGCCTTGTTCTCACAAGCACGTTTTATCACAAAAGCTCCTCTTCATTTGTATAAAATTTATATGCATCATCTATAGAAATATATTAATGTTTTTAATATAATATTTACTAATTATATATGTTTTTAGTACCATTATATAATGTTTGACGTGGAATATGAATCACATCGCATTGCGGAGATGGTAGGTCATACGCACGCACAAGAGATGATATCATTTCCTTAATGGGTGAAAGGGAAAAAACATGATGATATATTAATTTTTTTCAATAAATATCTTCTCAAATATATAATATATATTAATTACTACATACATTATGAATATCTATTTGAGTTAGGGAAGGAAAAGAATTACATCGTTTCAGAGTCGGTAGTCAACTGTACGCCCGGGGAATGACTTTGCATCCCATTTGATGGAGAAGAAGATATATAAACATTATGCAATCAACACAATAACATATCAGCAAATGGTATATACAAGTGTTATTATATTGGATGTATTATGGACCAATTAAAATTCAATGAAAATAACGAAAAATAGAGATATTTATTAAGAATTTTACCTTCCCTTAGATAAACCTCAATGGATCATTTCTTAAGGACCCTAGGGTTGGTCTTTTGGGAAGACCAGCACCTCTTGAATATAGATAAAGTTGTTTGGGAGAGATATTAACAGCACCTCTATAATGTGAAAAATAATTTTTTTGAGGCCTTTTTTAAGGGGTTTGTGGATCTAAATGGAATCATAGGTGTGAATATATTAGGGGAGGGGGTGACTTTTTATAAGTCAGCAAAGCTGACCTTCTTGGAAACCTCGTGGAAATTTCCCAAAAGAATCCATAATGATAATGAAATTCCCAAGAAAATGTTTCCAAGTGAACTTATATTTTATTTTTTGATAGAAAATGTCGAAATATGGCCATACCATAATATTTTGAAAAGTTTAATCAGAAAACACAACCTTATCTTTTTGTTTAACCCCTGGTAAACCCATTTTAACCTTAACAGAGGTAATTAATTTTTTACCTTTTCACTATTAATTATGGAAAAAATCATGTTAAAATAATTACCTCATATTACTTATTATTATTGAAAATATGAAATCCATTTTAAAAAATTAGACCCACATAAGTGGAAAATTTTAATTTAAAATAAACCATTATATCGTGTTGAAAAATAGTTTTTCTACAAACATATGTTTCAAGAAAAAGATGATTTTATATTAACTATACGATTAGTGATCATATTTTTATGTATTTTAATTTATATATATAGATATATAATATATATATTTTATTTAAATATCTCCTTATTAGAGGTTATCATAATATATTAAATTGTAGGAACATTATGCATTAAAATATTTTCTAGAAAATTCTGTTTTAAAACCTAAAAATAAACATATGCTAAAATTTGATATAAAGATGATTAAAATGTAATTATTTAATTTAAATATTACTAATTAAGAATTTTTTTATTTTTAACTTAGATTAAAATTATAAGGGTACGTCTATATAACATAATTTCTTGAAAAGAAATAATAGTTTTATAAAAAGTGGCCTTTTTGCTATTCACAAAAAATTACAGTTTTCAAAAAAATACAAAAAATTCACTCTAAGATAATTTTTATAAGACTAATTAAAATTTTATGTTCATTATATTAAATAAATTTCTAAACTGTGTTCAAAATTAATGTATTATTTTCTCATAAAACCATTAAAAATTGTTTTTTATGAAAAAATATTTTTAAGAATAATTTGACTTTATTAAAAATTGAGTGATTATTATTAATAAATTTTTATTTACTTGTACATATATATATATATATTCTTATTTTGTAAGTCTTATTCACGTCCTTCATTTCAATGGCTATGTTATAATGTTAATATTTTAATAATATATTTCGTGGGTTGTTTAAGCTCAGTGTTGCGTGTTGTATTTGTTATCGAACATAATGTTATTCTTTTAAAATCAAAAGTTTTTATTTACTAAAATCTATCAAATATAATATATTTATTTAAAATAAATATACTTTAAAATCTTAATTTTTTAAATTCTCCCAACCATCAGTAAGTTGTGTCCTCACAATTTGAACTTTCATGTGGAATCTGGGGTTTGAAATTTTGAAAAATACTTCGATGAAAACCCACATCATAAAAATAGTTAACAAAAATTTCTCTGGAAAAAGATAAAGGGTAATATTAAGGTCACATAACTAGGTTTCCAAGTAGAAGAACATTATTGTGAAATGAAAATATATATATTAAAGAAAATAGTACATAATTATGGGGAGTGAAAGACATAATTGATTACAAGAAATTGAATGATCAAGTGAAAGTAAACAAAATAAACCATAAATCAATGATGAGTTAAAAGAGCATTGATTCATTTTATATGATGTTAATAGGATAACAATTTTGTTGCAGGATCCTTCTCTAAATGTTGTGGGATTTTTTTACTATCTAGATAATGAAATCATGAAAAATATACCAGTTTGATATCTTTATATTTTTATAAGAACAATTTCATCTTTTGGTGGTGATTTGATCAATTTAAACATCATTTCATATAAAATTAAATGAAAATATAGGGGAAAAATTATTCATTATGTTTTAACATATCCTAGGATGCATAAAAGTTTGAAAAATATTTCCATATATTCGTAAATATTTTTAAAACCCAATATGTTTAGAAAATGTTATCTAAGAAATATGTTAATATCCTAACCTCAACAATAATATCGCAAGTTAAAAATTAATATTTATCCACCAAATCATTTAAGTAAAAAAAATAAAATATTTACTAGAACATCATGCATGCCAATGGTAGGTGCTTCACCCTGGTCACCTTTTGGTTGTGGGTTTGTGCCTCATAGCCTTATCAGATGCGATAAGTTGTCACCTGACATAACTACATTAATAAAATTACTATAATAGTTTGAAATTGTAATAAACTATAATTACCACAAAATCAGAGATAATATAGACCATAAAGGTTGCCAATACCATTAATATTTTCAATACAAATATAAATTAATTATTCTTTAAATAACTATTTAACATAAATATTTTCTAAACATATAATTTTTATTGACATAAATTTCCACAAAAATGCCCTTAATGTGGATAAACCCCCCATCACATAGAAAATAAATAAGGGTTGTTCAAGAAATTAATCTTATTTTCAACCATAATCTCATAAACCCATAAGGATTCTTTAGTTCATCTTAAATGAAGACATGTATGCTTCCCAAAATTAAAATAATCTATAAATTTTTCATGATTCTTTTGACAAAAAAACCAAAAATAAAAATTATTATACAATATAATTATTGAATACCAATACATATATTCTTAACCCCTTTTAATTCATCACAAGCCCTCCCTTGGTCATTGAGTTAACATTTAAAAGGTGTAATTGACTTGTATAATTCCCCAGTTCACCACATTTAAGGCAACAAACAATAAACAGATCTCTAAGATGAAATTTATTTTTATCCATTGAATTTATCTATTTTCCAAATAAAATCATTTATCTATGCCATTTTTTCCACTCATTAAAAAATTTCCCATTCATGTGAGGCATTGTCATATGTTTCTCTTTCCACATTTTTCACATATAGTAAACTAAGACTTCCTTTCAAAATGGTCTCCACCACTCAATCCCTAAGCCGACCCTATCCTTGCCTTCTTTTGAGAGTCTGAGATTTGTTTAAAGTGTAGGTATTTAATCACATATTGCGATACCTGATTAATTATAATTATGCTATATTTCACTCTATTTATTATCGAATTTTATTTTCTCAAAATGACCACATTATCCATCATATTAACTATTAAATTGATTCCTTTGGGTTATATCCAATCACCAAAACCAAAAAGAATTTTGTGAGAAAAAATAATAATAGGTGGAAAAATATAATCATTTATAGTGTGTCTAAATCATGAAACCTTATTTTAAATCCAATAAACCTAAAGATTATCCTAGTTCATTAATTATCACCATATATTCAAAACCATCATAATTATTTTAATGAAAATTCAAATTATCCAAATCATATCTCCTAGGATAGTCAAAATAGGTGTGTCGCAATGTCTTTTTTTTCACTAGGTGACAATCGAGTCAAATCACAATACAACATTTTTATAGTTACTACCACTTGGTGAAACCATTCCAAAACCACATCCTCTTCTAGTATCTAGACATGGATATATTACTTGGGAAACCAAATAATTTATTACTCCCCAAACATTAATATTTTTTTATATACATATCCTAAAATCTATCATAGGGCTATGATCCTTAATATATGTTTTCCTGAACCTAGTTCCAAATTTTCCTACTAAATTTCCTTTAATACCGCCTCTAAATACCTCGACCAAGGTATCCTAAACCTAGTGATTACTTTTTGACATTGGCATAATAGATAAGTGACTGCATCCTAAAGGGCCATATAATTTAGTAGTCTTATTAAACTATATACATACTTTATTATCATATTATATTTTAAAAAATGAATTCAATCATAGTAAAAGTAAAAAAATTGCAACCATGAACTCTTTCAAATATTCTGTAATCATATCCACTAGAAAAGAAAAAAAATAAGGGTGACCAGAAATTCTCAATAAGGGTTAATTACAATGGAATCTATCATGAATCAAGAAGGAATAATTAATTTTGAAAGGTAAATAAATGAACACATTTTAAATTTTATAAATAACTATACCATCTTAAATATATATGGCATAATAAATATGGAAATGCAAAAAAAATGAACACACATTCCATTTAATCAATAACATGGGAAAACATTCATCCAAGGAAAATATCAATTCAATAATTTCAGGGATAATAATGACTAGCTTTTTAATGAAGGAAATGATTAATATTTGACATCAATATCTAATAGATAATTATATCTATACATTAATACCTTTCATAGGATATTTTAAAAATATGGGCCAAATACATTTAATGCTAGCTTATGGATTCACCTCATGAGACTACCAATTCATAGAGGGGCTATATAATTCAAGGATCCACCCATCACTACCTGTAAAAAATTTTCCTCATATATAAAATGATTTATTTAATTCATTAAAAATATTACTTATCAAAAAATATCTATATTGAGTAAAGAATACATATTTTTCTAAACTTTACCAATCTATAAAATATCTTTCAAAAAAACAATGTATGTAAAAATGTTATATGGTTTAGGTAATAATAATATCCATTATGTAAATAATTTGGATGTTTAAGGTAAATTTAATGTACAATAGTCATATGAAAGTGAATATTTCAAGTGAAATTTATTTATTAAAAAAAATATGTCACATAGGACAATTCCAATACATTACATGGTCAACCTTATTATAAACCATCCCTAGAAAGAAAAAGGATAGAATAATTAAAAAATATCTTAGGGAACAACATGTAAAATAAATTTTCTTTTTTTATTAATATAAATAATATAACACATCATTGAAAAAATACTTAAGGAAAATACCATTTTCACTTCGAAAATCACCTTTAATGACTTCAAATTTCCAAAATATTTTCAATTTTTTTATCGAAAAATAATCTACTAAAATCGGAAAGGATTATTAAAATTAATGAGTGCACATGATTTAAGAAAAGATCCATTCATGTCAAATGCGTTAAAACCAATGGTTCCCCTCACATATTGGTAAGAAAAGTCATAAAGCACTGTGTTCTAAAAATGACATTAGGATTACTTTTAATATTATTTATAAATCCATTTAAGGGTAAAAAGTGAATTAAATAAATCATAGTAAAACAACTTTAAATATAATTTTATAAAAATTGATTTGGAAGAAAAATTATTTTTAATAAAATAGAAAAAAGAAGTCAGATTTTCATAATAAAAATCCTCAATAATTTTAATCACCAAATAGAAGAACATGGTTATATTACATGAAAACATCTTGAATAACCATCAGAGAAGAAAATTATGGTTTTTCAATATAAATTTAATAAATAATTTCCTTCAATGGAAATTTAATCGTAATTAATCCTGATTATAAGTAGATTAAATTATAAATATCTTACCCCTTTGGTAGCATTTAAATCATAAGATCCATTAAAGTAATAACATTGAATGAAATAGTAAATACCGTGAATATAAAGAGATTCATGATATAATATATCTAAGTAGAATTAGATACACTCCATAAAATGATATAGGCGTATAACATAACCAATGTACCAAAGAAGATAATTTGAGACGAGAAACACTTATAATGATTTTAACTTTAAAGTGAGAATTAATTAATTAATTAATTATGTGTATCAATATAATGTAATTTTATTAAAGAAAAAGTAAAAAATACAGTGGAAGGATACACTTATGGAACACCCAACAACCATAATGAAAGAGTTATGGAGTTGACGTTCATAAGCCCAGATTTCAAATTAAAGGTATCATGAACCTCCCTATGCAGATGTGGTGAGCTCTGGATGTAAATTATTAAGACATTCCACACTTTCCAAAAGAAGCAATGATCATCAGGCTGCTCCATGCAATCCATGTACACTCAATTCATTCCATTATCAGTAACAAAGCAGGCCACTCCACATGCATCAAAAAAGTAGTACGCTATAGAAGCTGAAACTATTGTAACGAATTATTGTATCCCATAGGTAATTCTCTTTCTTTATGGCTTCTTGGAATTATTGCTCAATATTTTGGACAACCAGGTTGATGTTTTCACTATAAGAGGTCCCTTATGAGACTCTAACTGATCCATGCATTCCATATGCAGCATCATAGTAGATACTCCCTGAAATATAGTGCATAAATTATCAACAAGGATTAAAAAACATGCCACTTCATTCCTATTGAAAATGTGTAGAAATGGACCACATTGCGGAAGCTAAAAAAATGAAAAAAATAACCAAACAAGCCCCAAGAAGATATTTAAAACTCAGAAATGTAAAAAAAACATTTCAAATCAGTGTAAAGACATGGAATTTCCATGTAATTTTTTTAAATTAAATGGGAATTTTACGAGTCTGCAAAAATTGACGGCACCTGATTTTGAGACATGGTATTTCCAGAATCAATTATTGATGTTTTTTTCAGGTACGTTCAGTAAACGTTCAAGAGGGTTTTTATAATTTTTGAACTGGATCTCAGAATTGAAATCTGAGGACACCGTTGAACTCGCAGCGCCAGTATTCACTTAAGGAGACTTTCACCTCGATGGCAGTGGGTCAAAAATAAAAGATAGTTTTTTGGTTTTTCATGGAAATTATTAAAATAAAATGAGCTACAGTTAATTTAATTTTTTGAGCCACCATGTGGATGTTGGGAGGTAGGACCCACTGGAACTATAACCTCCATGTGGAGGTTGGAAGTGTGGACCACCAGGCCATAACCTCCCATGATAGGTTATGGAAGTGGGGACCACCACACCTCAACCTCCCATGAGTGGTTAATGTGGTGGGGACCACCCAAGACCACATAACCTCCCAATTTAAATATTAGGGGAGGGGACCACCTGACCCCTATTAAATGGGAGGAGAGGAATACCTCTCAACCGCCCTCTTTAATGTGGAGGAGCCTCTTGAGCTTCCTCATCATAAATGTTTCCAACACACCAATTTAATGGTTCCAAATCCTCCTCTTTAGTTTTTAATGTGCCAACCAAGTGTTTAGTTTTTCTTTTTGAATTATTTCCAATGAAATAATAGATATTATAATCTATTATATGTCACAACTTTTCACATGGATGTTTTGAGAGGAGGATTAATGAGAGAGGAGAGAAAAGCTCTTTCCAATGAAAAAAAAAAGATTGAAGAATGCCGAAAACGATCTCCTTCGACCTTCATCCTTGGATCCTACAAATGTGGGACGTCTTAAACTGAACATCCCTCCACAACATCGTCAATAAGTAGACGCATGATCTTAGGATAGGAAGTGTGCAGTAGATGTGATGAATGATGATCTCCTCCATCTTCTTTCCTCAATTTCATCGTCAAACAACGAACAAAGGTAGGGGTTTAATTTCATTTAAAGTTCCATGTTCTTCCTTTCTTCAAAAACAAAGAATGACGATGCTTTCTTTTTGTGGGTGGATTGTTGTGGTTCGTTCTAAAAGACTGTTTTCTATCACCCTAAACATGGAGGGTTCGGGCCAAGCTATCATGGCCCAACACCCTCCATCGATCTCTTTTGTGATGTCCTACGACATGGAAACAAGACGATGATGCGATGAAGGAAGCTAAGACAAATGTCGCACTACCCGTGGCCTCCGTGACCCGTGTTTCCCCATAGCATCCTGCACCACCACTGGTTTAACTAGCCCTAGATGGGCCCCCTCTGGCCGCTTGCCAGCCTGCCCAGCCGCCTCCCAGCCAAACCACCACCCTGGATGAAACACCAAGTTGTGCTGGCCTCCCGGACGAACTGGCGCCCTGGCCACGCCAGCCTTCTGAGCCAGCCCGCAAACCCCCTCATGGTGTCCTAGCTGAACTAGCCCCGGCAATGTCCTCTGGGCTGACCCGCACCCTCACGGAACTCCGGGAAGAACTGGCCCCAAGCCCAGGCCGGACTGGCCCCGAGCCCGGGCCGGACTGCCCTTGCGGCCTGCTGGGTTGGTCCCAGTGGGTCGGGCCAAACCAAACGGGCCAAGCCGGACCCAACGTGTCTTTCCAGGTTGGCCGAGACTATGTTGGGTCGGGTCAGTCCTGTCGGGTCGGACCGGACCCAGACCTACTATCGACCCTTTTCTTTCTTTGGAAATATCATTGGCACCAAATGTCCGTTTGATGAAACGTCAGTGGCACTGGTAATATTGGAGCTTGATGGTCCCTTTGAGTATACCCTACTAGAGTTGGTGTGTAGTTGAGATATGTTAATGTCGGATCGCGCAAGAATCCAATCGGGCCCCTGGGACTAAAAGGCTAATAACTCTCAGACTGGGCGTATGATCGACGCGCCATCTGTTGTGTTGAGATCCCTATGATGAGGCAAACCGTCGGGATATTTCTTCTTGGGACATCATGGAAGTTGATGTATTGAAACATGTATTGACTAGTGTACCCTCCTAGAATCAAGCGTGCTTGTGTGGAAACCATGTGGCTGGCTGCGCTCTGAATACTATTCCTGGATCCTATGTGGGTTCAACAGCTCTGACTACCGTTCTTGGATCCTGTGTGGCTTTGACGGCTCTGACTACTATTCCTGGACCCGGTGTGGTTTCAACAGCTCTGACTACAATTCTGGGATCCTGTGTGGGTTCAAAAGCTCTAAATACTATTCCTTGATCCTATGTGGGGTTGACAGTTCTGATTTCTGTTCCTGGATCCTACGTGGGTTTGACAGAATATATGATTTAGTGGCTATATCTAATCATCTCTAACTCTCAACAAAAGTTGCATCCATGTGTGAGCTGAGTCAGAAACTTTTTTGTTTTACTCATGATTGATATGGATTACTTGATAACTTAGGTATATGTATGGGCATATACCTATGTGGGTTTATCTCTTGAATTCATACATTGTGATTTAGCCTTGTTGGATTTTGTGAGACCTTGAGGGTCTCAGGGACCCTACTGAGTATCGTTATACTCACCCCTGCATGAGATATGCCCGCACCTCATTTTGTTGGATGCAGATGATGGACAACACTGACTGAGTATGAGGGCACCAGGACCAGACGGTACCCAGAGGTGGACCGTACGGCGTGACAATAGACGGAGGAGACGGAAAGACCTGGAGTGATGAGGATGCGATCCGTACCTACCCTTTAGGTAGGAACCTCGGAGGATGACCCAGTAGTAGCTTTTCTTTTCTTCAGTTTTACTTTCTGTTTCGTTTTACTTTACAGTTGTCTTGTATTTCCAGACCCCTTTTACTTTTAGTACACTTTGTTATACAGTTTTACAAAGTGTTTTTCTTCCTTCTTGTACTCTTTTGTGTTCGTTTTCAGGTTATAAAGGCAATGCCTTCCTAGTTTTAGGGATTTATACCTTTGGTACTAGTCACTAGCCCATGGCCTATAGAAGGAGGGCTTGGGGTAGTCACAACATAGGCCCCGGGGGACGGGTCATGATAATTGGTATCAGAGGAGTCGGTTCTACCACAGAACATAAGACTCAGATCTTTTCTATGAAGCAATAGTGTTAAGTATATTGAGTGTGGTTTTCAGTTCAGGGAGTCTAGTGTTGGTGTGGCGGTCGACGTATCCATACACCAGGACCCTAAATTCTGATTTCCAACTCAGTGCAGGAAAACACTGATTGTGTGTGTGTTTTGAAGAGTTTTCTTTGAATTCTTTGATTCAACTCACCAGGTATAAATTTTTGACTTTTGTGAACCAGTTTCATTTTAGGATGCCTCCATGCAGACTGCCAGCTAGGGTTCCGAGAGTTGTACGAAATGGTAGCCCACTGAGTGACAAGGCCTCGGTGTAGGGCCATATCACAGTAAAGGGACCAGCGGTACCACTACCCATTGGGTCACCGTTGCCACCAGCCCCAGTAGTAGAGAGTGCACGCTGCCTGAGGACATTTCATGAGTTCCAATTCTAGAGGCCACCCAGGATCAAGGGTGTGACGGACCTGCAGGAAGCTGAGGATTGGATGGAGGCTATGGGGAGAGTCTTCAGACTGGTAGGGACACCCGCAAACCTTATGGTGATCCTTGTCGCGAGTCTCCTTTAGGAAGCAGTAGGCAGATGGTGGAGCCTGATGCTCCAGGTTCATGAAGAGGTGACACTACTCTGGGCAGACTTCGAGAGCCTGTTTCCGGCGGAGTTTCTCCCAGCCACCCTACATGCAGTGCGGATACATGATCTACTTCATCTGTAGCAGGGTAGTATGATAGTGGCATAGTACTGAGTGAGGTTCACTGACCTCTCATGCTACTCCACAAAAATTGTGCGGGACCAATTCTTTAGGGCTCAGACCTTCGAGCAGGGGCTATGGCGAGTGATCACGGATTCTATGATCTCCCTCAGCATCCTGACATAGGAAGGGGTATTGGAGGGAGCCCTCTTAGTAGATATTTTCTTTACTGAGCAGTCAGTAGTAGAGAGACCCACAACCGTAAATCACATAGCGGAGTCTTCTGTAGCTGGCAGCAGACAGATGTCGTAGAGGTCCAAGTGGACCGGTCCATTTGGTGGACGACCATAGGACACAGGTTCGTTTGTGTGAGACACACGAGACAGAGCTAGTCATACAAGGAACATGAAATGTTTCACATGTGGCGGGCAGGGCCACATGGCTCGTGACTGTCTAACCCACCATTCGGATGATCAGCAGATAGTTGAGGGACCTCCCATGCAGAGGAAGAGGTTCGATCAAGGCGGTCCGCAGGGAGCAGGTGGATGTGGTAGAGGAGTTGTTCGTGAAGTTGGTGGTGGACGATAGTTTGAGTTATTACCGCCACCACCACCGGGATGTCCGCCCCGACTACAGGTAGCGGGTGGAAAGTGAGAGCTAAGCTCCAGGTAGCTGAGGATTACGATCATGGTGCTACGGCGATGATTCGAGGTAGGAACTGTGTCAATTCCACCACAGCTTTAGTTCCTATAGACACAGGTGCCAGTCACTATTTCATTTCCACTACCCTCGTTCGAAGCTCATAGATTCTGATAGATCCATTAGCTCAATCCCTATGTCTAGAGACCCCTACTGGAGAAGATTCGATGATTACGCACTAGTGCCGACAGTGTGAGATTACTCTAGGTGGCGAGAGCTTCGGCTGGGATCTCCTAGTAGCAGCGTCAAGGCCTTACGACGTCATCTTGGGTATGGAATGGTTATCTATAGTCCATGCTTAGATATACTGTATTTGGAACAAATTGTGCTGTGTCCACACGGATGGGACTATGTTTACCTTCACCAGAGATAAGGGAGCCTTTGCAGCACATGACAAACTTACCCGGAGAAGGGTGCAGCCGATCACTAATTAGTTGGCTAGCCTTACCCTCAGAGTAGTTGATGTGGAGAGTCCATATTATCCTATAATGGTGGACCTGTATGTGGATGTTTTCCCTAATGATGTCCCAGGTCTACCTCCTCACAGAGAGGTGGAATTTTACATTGACCTGTACCCCGGGATGACACTGATATCTACCCTAGCGTATCAGATGGCTCATGCGGAGCTTCATGAGATAGGGTATAGCTAGATGAATTTTTGGGTAAGGGATTCATTCGGTCCAGTGTTTCTCCCTGGGCATCCCTGATTATGTTCAACAAGAAGGAAGATGGGAGATTGTGGATTTGTGTCAACTACCGTCACCTGAACCAGGTGACAGTGATGATCAAGTACCCACTCCCGAGGATTGACGACCTCTTTGATCAGCTGAAAGGAGCACGATGGTTCTAGAAGATAGACCTCAGATCAGGATATCACCAGCTTAGAGTTCGAGATGAGGATGTGCATAAGATGGCATTCAGATGTCGGTACGACCACTATGAGTTCTTGGTTATGCATTTTATCGTAACCAATTCTCCAGAAATGTTCATGGGACTAATGAATTGGATTTTCCAGCCATACCTTGATCAATTTTTTTGTAGTCTTCATCAACGACATTTTGATCTACTTGACTTCTGAGGAGGAGCATGCCTACAATTTTTAGGTAGTACTGGACACGCTCCGGGAGCACTAGCTTTATGGTAAGCTCTCGAAGGCTGAAGTTGTAGTGGATCCAGTGAAGATTGAGGCAGTACTTGCTTTGGAGACACCCAGGAGTTTGATGGTGGTATGAAGTTTCCTGTGTTAGGCTGGTTACTATAGGAGATTCGTTCCAGACTTCTCCAGAGTTTCAGCACCACTATCATTCATGACGAAGAAGGTGCAACCCTTCATGTGGTTAGAGAGATGCCATCATAGCGTTCAAGAGCTGAGGTAGAGGCTGACTAGTTCCCCCATCTTGAGGCTTCCAGTGGAAGGCATAGGGTATGTAGTCTACTACTACACATCAGGGACCGGACTCGGGTGTGTCTTGATGTAGGATAAAGTAGTGATCGTATATGGTTCTTGACAGCTGAGATATCATGAGAAGAGCTATGCTACCCATGACCTGGAGTTAGCAGCAGTTCTATTCTCCTGGAAGATGTGGCAACACTATCTGATGGGTGAGCATTCTACCATGTATTTTGATCACTAAAGTCTCAGGTATATCTTCTCTCAGAAGGACCGGAACCTGTGACAATGACGTTGGCTTGATTTCCTCAAGGATTATGACTTAGAGATAGTCTACACTCCTAAGAAGGAGAACGTTGTTGTAGATGCACTCAGTAGGAGGTCTGGTATACATCTATTAGGTAAAGTGACATAGTAGCTAGACGCTTTACAGATATCCTTTGTGGATAGAGATGGAGAATCTTTCCTATAGTCCCTCACAGTCACACCCCAACTCCTTCAGTGAGTTAGGGAGGCACATCATGGGCACGCTGACTGCGAGACACGACATGCTTAGATATCCACAGGGCAGGCACCAGATTGATTTTCTGAAGGTGGGGAGCATGTCATCCTCTTCATAGAACGTACTATTGTGCCAGTGTCACTTCAAGAGGAAGTTTTTAGGGAGTTCCACACATCCCCTCTAGTGGTACATCCAGGAGTGGTGAAGATGTACTGGGATCTTCGGCGATAGCACTGGTGGTCAGGGATGAATAATGTAGTTGCAGAGTTTGTCTCTCGGTGCCTCACTTGTTATCAAATGAAGAAAGAGCACCAGGTACCAGCAGGCTTGTTTCAGCCTTTAGAGGTCTCAGAGTGGAAGTGGGATGGGATATACATTGACTTTGTGATAGGACTTCCACGAACATCCAGGGGTCATGACTCGATTTGGGTGATCGTCGACCGACTCACCAAGTCAGACCACTTCCTACCGATCAGAGAGTAGGGTTCAGTAGAAAACATGGGACGCCTCTATGTACAGGAGATTGTGCGGTTACATGGAGTAGCTTCTTATATTTTCCTAGATCGTGACACACGGTTTACTTCCCTGCTATGGAAGAGGTTCTAGGAGGCTTTTGGGACGCAGCTTTGTCTGAGCACCGCCTTCCATCCTCAGACGGATGGCTAGACTGAGCAGACCATTCAGACCCCCGAGGACATGCTCAGTGCTTGTGTCCTTGACTTTGGTCGCATTTGTGAGGATCACTTACCTTTGGTGGAGTTTTCATACAAAAACATCTATCACTCCACCATTCGGATGTCACCTTTTGAGGTGTTATACAGGAAAACATGCAGATTAGCCTTGTGCTAGACTGACCCTAGGGAGTCAGCACTAGTGGGACCCGAGATGGTACGGGCTACCATGGAAAAGGTGCAGATCATCCAGGAGTGGATGAAGACTTCAAAGAGCAGGTAGAAGTCATATGATGACAGGATACAGAGGCCTCTGGAGTTCGAGGATGGCGACCACCTGTTTCTACGGGTCCCGCCTCCATGAGGACTACATGATTTGGAAAAGGTGGAATGTTATCTCCGGGATTCATTAGACCTTTCCAGGTCCTCAGTAGAGTAGGCGAGGTGGCTTACTGCCTAGCACATCCCTCTCAGTTGAACCGGGTGCATGAGATTTTTCACGTATCCCAGCTGAGGAGATATGTGCATGATCCTACTCACATCATCAACCATGGAGAGAAGGACGTCAACAATGGGGCGACTTTTACGGAGGTTCTAGTGGAGACTAAGGATTTATAGGAGGGGTCCTATGTGGACGGTCAATACCTATGGTGCGCGTTCGCTGGGAGCACGGGAACCTACAAGAGAGAACATGGGAGCGGGAGGCTCAGATGCGTGCTCAGTACCCCCAATTGTTCCCTTAGTTATGAGCTCCGGATTATTGGGACGTAGACCCCTGAGGTGGGGAGAATGTAAAGACCCGGAATTTCCATGTAATTTTTTTAGATAAATGGGAATTTTACGAGTCCGCGAAAATTGATGGCGCATGATTCTGATGCCTGGTGTGCACGGAATAAATTTATGAAGTTTTGTTCAGGTATGTTCAGAAAACGTACAAGCGGGTTTTTATAATTTTTTAACCGGTGCTCGGAATTGAAATCTGAGGGAACTATTGAACTCGTAGCGCCAGTATTCACTTAAGGAGACATTCACCTCGACAACATTGGGCCGATAATAAAATATAGTTTTTGGGTTTTTCATAGAAATTAATAAAATAAAATGAGCTACAATTTATTTTATTTTTTGAGCCACTATGTGGTGTTTGGAGGTAGGACCCACTAGAAATATAACCTCCATGTGGGTGTTGGATGTGGGGACCACCAGGAAATAACCTCCCATGAGAGGTTAAGGTAGTGGGGACCACCACACCTCAACCTCCCCTGAGATGTTAATGTGGTGGGGACCACCTGAGACCACATAACCTCCCAATTTGAATATTATGGGTAGGGACCACCCGACCCCTAGTAAATGGGAGGATAGGAAATCCTCTCAACCCCCCACCCCCTCTTTAATGTGGAGGAGCCTCTTGATCTTACTCCACATTAATGTTGCAAACTCACCAAATTAATGGTGCCAAATCCTCCTCTATAATTTATAATGTTCCAACCAAATGTTTAGTTTTTCCTTTTGAATTCTTGCCCATGAAAAAATTGATATTATAATCTATTAGTTGGCACAACTGTTCCCTTGAATGTTTTGAGAGGAGAACTATTGGGAGAGGAGAGAAATGATCTCTCCAAAGAAGAACTTAGAACAAAGAACGCCGACAGCAATCTCTTTCGACCTTCATCCTCTGATCATACCAACGTGGGATGTCTTCAACCGAATTTCCCTCCACAACGTCATCAACAAGTCGACACACGAGCTCAGGATTGGAAGTGTGTAGTGGACACAACAAATGATTATCTTCTTCGTCTTCTTTCCGTGATTTCATTGTTGAACAATGGACAAAGGTAGAGGTTTAATTTCATTTAAAGTTCCATGTTCTTCCTTTCTTCAAAAAGAAGAACGATGATGCTTTCTTTTTGTGGGTGGATTGTTGTTGTTCGTTCTAAAGGATCGATTTCTATAACCCTAAACATGGAGGGTGTGGGAAAATATACCATGGCCTAACACCCTTCGTCAATCTCTTTTGTGATGTCCTTCGGCATGGCAACGAACCGACGAGCTGACGAAGGCGGCAATGACACAGGTTGTGCTACCCGCAACCTCCATGACCTGCACCGCCCCGCAGCGTCCCGCATCGCCAGCAGCCGAACCGGCCTCGGCCGGGCCCCTTCCGGCCTGCTGCCGGCCTCCCCGCAAGCCCGGCTGGCTCCCGTCTTTCCTAGTCGCCGCTCGGCCGCACCGGCGCCCTGGCCAAACCGCCAAGCCACGCCGGCCTCCAGGCCGAACCGGTGCACTGGTCGCGCCGGCCATCTGAGCCATCCCGCGGCCCCCCTCGCAGTGCCCTAACCGAGCCATCCCTGGCCACACCCTCTGGGACGAGCCGTGCCCTCGTGGCGCTAAAGGCCAAACTAGTCCTGAGCCCTGGTCGGACCGCCCTCACGGCCTGCTGGGCTGGTTCCAATGGGGCGGGCTAAACCCAACAGGCCAAGCCGGACCCAATGGATCTAGCTAGGTCGACCTAAACCGGTTCGGCCCAGACTAAGTCGGGTCTGGTCGGTCCGACCGGGTCAGACTGGACCTAGACCTACTACCGACCCTTTTCTTTCTTTGGCCATATCTTGGGCACCATTTGTTTGTTTGACGAACCGTCAGCAGCGCTGGTAATCTTAGATCTTGATGGACCCTTTGAGTAAACCCCACCTGAGTTTCGAGTATAGTTGAGATACAGTCAGGATGGATTGTGCACGAATCCAACTGGGCCCTTGGGACAAAAAGGCTAATAACTCTCAGACCGGACATCTGATTGGTGCGTCATCTGTTGCGTTGAGATCCCTATGACAAGGAGGACCTTTGGGATAATTCTTCGTTGGACTTCATGGAAGTTTATGTATATAAATTTTGATTGAGGAGCGGACCCTCCCAGAATCAAGCGTGCTTGTGCGGAAACCCAGTGGCTGGCTCCGCTCTGACTACTATTCCGGGATCCTATGTGGGTTCGACAGCTCTATCTACTATTCCTGGATCATATGTGTGTTCGATAGCTCTAACTACTATTCCTAGATCCTGTGTGGGTTCGACAGCTCTTTCTACTGTTCCTGGGTCCTGTGTGGGTTCAAAAGCTCTGACTACTCTTCATGGATCCTCTGTGGGTTTAACTGCTCTGACTACTATTCCTAGATGATGTGTGGGTTCGAATGCTCTGAATATTGTTCCGGGATCATGTGTGCGTTTGACTGTTCTGATTTCTATTCCTGGATCCTACGTGGGTTCGGCAGAATATATGATTTAGTGGCTACATCTAATCCTATCTAACTCTCAACAAAATTTGTATAACTTTGTGAGCTGAGTTAGTAAATTTCGTGTTTTATTCATGATTGAGATGGATTACTAGATAACTTAGGTATATGTATGGGAATATACCTAAGTGGGGTTATCTGTTGAATTCATACATTTTGATTTATCCTTGTTGGATTTTGTGAGACCTTGAGGGTCTCAGGGTCCCTACTGAGTATCTTTATACTCACCCCAACACGGGATATGCCTGCACCTCATTGTGTTGGATCCAAATGATAGACATTACTGACTGAGGCTAAGAGAATCTGGACCGGACAATACCTGGAGTTGGACTGTACGGCGTGACGATACATGGAGGAGACGAATGGACCTAGAGTGTCGAGGAGGTGATCTGTACCTATCCTTCATGTAGGAACCTCGGAGGAATACCCAATGGTAGCTTTTATTTTCTTTAGTTGTACATTCCATTTCCTTGTACTTTATAGTTGGGCTTGTATATCCATCCCCCATTTTTCTTTCAGTACACATTGTTATACAGTTTTACATAGTGTTTTTCTTCTAGCTTGTACTCTGTTGTTTGAGATTTTATGTTATAAAGCCAATGCCTACCCAGTTTTAGGGATTTACGCCTTTGGTGCTAGTCTCCATCCTCTGACCTATGGAAGGAGAGCTTGGGATAGTCACACCACGGGCCCCGGGGGATTGGTCGTGACAATTCTCATCAACCTGAGATGAGAAGAAATCATAAGGATCAATAAATCAGAATTAAAACACCACAAATAACAATTATAAAATTAATATGATAAATAAGAGAAACCTTAACCAAGTATAAAAATGGGTTACTTTTCACAATCCCTTTCAAGAAAAGAAAGAAGATCATCATGAACATGATCATACCGAGAAAAATAAACTCCATTGACACTTTTATTTGCAATACCATCAACAACTGAATTGACCTCCCTATATATGTGAGTGATAATATGATACATTGAAAAGAGTATATCCAAAAATTTTAATCCAACAATTATTTAGCTTCTAAGACAACTGAGAAAGTCCCATCGTGATGGCAGAGACAACAATTATAAATCAACCTGAAAAGTTGAATTAAAAAAGAAGATAATAAAAATTCATTACCCCAATAATCTTAGATTATCATAATATAATGAAGAAGTAATATAACCAAAGGAAACGAAATTGAGTTATTAAATACTTTACTTCGTAAAATCAAAGTCAAACCCATTTGATGATATAATTAAAATTGAAACATAAAATAATATGAGATATGAATTATTCATGATATTACATAGAAAAGTGGTATTATATACACCATATGAAATAAATTCGATGCATAACATTACAATATTCCTTAATGAATGGAAATTGAGAAAAATCACTAACCTCACACATTCCATTATTTTAATGTGATGTAACTCCCTGTATAATGGTTTTGTGAATGTTATTAATTTATAATAGAACCATATTCATTTTTATAATATCATTTATGATCTAATTATTGAATCACTCCACCCTTTATTTAATAATAAATCATTATTACCACAGTTTCATGTGTTAATTTCATTATATTATCAAGCACTTTTTCATGGAATTTATGGTTCTTGTTAATAGAATATATAAATACATCATCTCCATAATTATATTAATGTTTTAAATATCATATTTCCTCATTAGATACATTTTTAGGACCATTCTTGAATGTTTGACATGGAAAATGAATCCCACAGCTTCATGGAGTTAGTAGGTCATATGCACAAATGAGTGACAATATAATTTCCTTAATGGGTGATAGGGTAAGGAAGGTGATGATATCTTAATTATCCAAAATTAATATCATTTCATTTATATCATATTTATTTTTTATTTACACCATTATTACTATCCATGTGAGTTGGTGACAGAAAACAAATTACATCAGTTCGTGAGGTGGTAGTCCACCATACACATGATTGGTGACATTATTTCCCATTATATAGAGAAGGATATGGATAAATATTATTCAAAAATATATAATAATATCTTAGTATATGGGTGATACTTGTGTTATTATATTGGATGTGTTAATTCCAAATTGAAATTTCTAAAAGATGAAATTAAAATTAATAACTTTTTTAATATGAATACCTTATCTTACAGAGGACACCTTGTATATATTATTAAACACATGATTTTTACAAGTTTAGTTGAAAAAATTATTCATATCTTCAGGTTTATCCTCAGTTAACCCATTTTAATGTTAACCAGGATAATTAATGTTTTTTTTATTATTTTCACTTTTCATTATGGCCAAATATTAATTTGAAATTGTTACCTAATATTAAATATTATTATTTTAAATATTTAATATATTTTACAAAATTCAAATCATAGTAGTGGAAAATTTTAATTTAAAATAAATCCAAAAATTTTGTCGAAAAATAGTTTTTTCAGGAAAATCATTTTTCAAGATAATAAGATCTCATACTAACTATATGACTAGTGAAAATAATTAAATGGATTTAAATTAATATATTTAGATATATAATCTTTAAATTTCATTTAAATATATCTTTAATAGTGTAAATTTTATTTAATTAAAATGGAGGACTATTATGCATTTTAAAACAGTTTTCAGAAGATATTGTTTTAACCATAAAAACAAACTTATACCAAATTTGGTTATAAATATGTTTAAATGTAATTAATTATATTATATACAATTAAATTATACATTTTTACTTTTAAATAAACTTAAAATCATAATTGGTATTTGAAATTTGATAATCCACTGAAAAGATATGAATGTTTTACAAAAAAATGATAATTTTCATTATTCAATGAAAACCCACTTTTTTCAAAAAAAATTAAAAAATTCACCCTATGATAATTTTTATGTGTGTATTTTAAAAAATGAGTTAATTTTATTAAACAAATTTCTAAAGGTGGGGAATTTAATTATTTTATTTTCTTATCGAAGTAGTAAAAATCAGTTCTAACGAAAATGTATTGTGGAAGAATAAATTTAATTTTCTAAAAATGTCAAATTATTATTAATAAATTTTTATTTATTAGGACATATATATATTTAATAATTTAGTTAATCCTATTAATACCTTCCAATTCAATGGTTATGTTATAATGGCCATATTTAAATAATATATTTCATGGTTCTAATAAGATCGAAGTTGCATTTCATATAGTCTAATGGCCATAATGTTTTTATTTTAAAATATTAGGGTTTTATATACCACAAGATATAGAAAGAATAAATTTATTTAAAATAAATATAATTCAATCTCATAGGGACTTACATTCTCTCTTCCTTTTTAAAATTTCATTCTCACAATTTGAACATGCACATGGAAATCAAGGGTTTGAAATTTTGAAAATTCCTTTATTGAAAATGTACATCATAAAAGGGGTAAGTAAAACATCCTATTAAAGTAATAAAATTGTAATATTATGTTCAAATGACTAGGTATCCAGGTAGTAGAACATTATTGAGAAGTTAAAATATGTACATGCATGAAAAGTGTAAATAATTATAGAGGGTGATAGTGATTATTGGTCACAAGAAAGTGATTGATCAAGAGAAAGTAAATAACCATAAAACAATAGGTATGTGACGATTAAAAAGACAATCTATTCATTGTATATTATGATAATGGGATAAAAAAAATTTAAGATAATTTTCCTAAATCTGATAGATTCATTTATTATGAAAATACAAAACTCCAAAAAATATACTTGCATGATATTTTTCTATTTTTATATGAAACATTCACATTATTGTTGTACTTTGATCAATTTAAAAATAATTTCTTACTCCAACAAATTAATATTCCATAATAAATTTACTTTATTATCCATAAATTAATATAATTAAATTTTTATGGGTTATAAGATCAATAAAAGATTGAAAATTATTTTCTTTTGTTTCTAAATATTTTCTGGAACAAATATGTTTAACACAAGTTATCCAATATAATAAATTAATCATTCAAAATAAACATTAAATTCTGAACATAAACATTAATATTTATCCATCAAATTATTTATTTAAAAACAATGACATATTAACCAGAACATCACAATGTCTAGTGGTAGGTGTCTCTGCCTTATCGCCCTTTGGTTGCTGGTTCAGGTCCCACATGCTTTCCAGATGTGATGAGTTTTCTCCCAACATTCGGGTTGTACTTTTTTGAAATCTATAATCAGATAAATCCAAAAAAATTCAAAAAAAATTAATGATATATAATCATAAAAATATAAAATATAACATAAACCTTAATGATTATCAATACCTTTAATACTATGTCCACAAAATGTATATTCATTCTTCTAAAAACATAATTTTAATAAACCATATACTAAACCAATAGGTTGAATTTCCATAAACTTCTCCAAAAATACACATAATATTGATAAAATCTATATCACATAAAATGTAAACAATGATTATTCATGAAATTGAGCCTATGATAAACCTTAAACTCATAAACCCATGATCTCATCAATAATTATTTAGTTAATCTTAATTTAAGGCATATAAGCTTCCAAAAATTAACACAATATTTAGATATTTAATGATTATTATAACCCAAATATCATTGCTAAAAATACTTCTATAATATAATTCCTGAATCCCAATACAAATATAATTCAACCCTTTTACTTAATCAAAGGCCTTTCATTAGTTTTTGAGTTAATTTTTAAAATAGGGGATTGGATTTAATAATGTCCAGGTTACCCACATTTCTGATAATGACCTTTAAATTGATCTCTAGGATGAAATTTATATCTCTCTAATGAATTCATAACTTTTCCTCTATAATTAGCTACTCTATGTCCATTTTTTCCACACATAAAACAATTTATGATTCCTTTGATACGTTATCTTCAGTGTCACTTTCATCATTTTTGATATGATGGAAATTGAGACTTTATTTATCCATGGTCTCCACCACTCAATCACTTAACAGTCTCCATCATTCTCCTCTTTGGAGTATCTGAGAGTTGGTTAATGTGTAGGTTTTTAATCATATATTGTGATTACTGATTAGTAATAATCATGATTTCTTTTACTCCAGTCCTCATCCTATTTGGTTTCTCAAAATCAATTCACTTTGAATCATATTCAAGTTAAACATTATTCCTTTTGGTACCATCCCTTAACTAAAAACAAAAAAGAAATGTGAATAATAATAATCAAAGTGGTAAAAACATATAATCATTTCTAGGATGTATAGATCATGTCACCATATTTTCAATAAATGAAAAATTAGGTTTAACCTAGGGCATTCATTATCATCATCTATTCAAAACCTCTATAATGGTTTGAAATGAAAATTTGAATTTTGCAAAGATTATCCACCAGGAGTGTCAAACTAGGTTTGCAGTAAGGCCCATTCTCATTCACCAATTTATGATTGGGTAAATTCTCAATGTTTCCTTTTTAGAGTTATTAACCCTTGGTAGAATTTTTCTATAAACACATCCACTTGAAGTATCCAGAAATGGATTTATTTATAAGAGAAACAAATAATCTCATCCTCACCAAAACATTAAAATTTTATACTATACATATCCTCAAATTCTACCAAATGGACATGTTCTCTAATCTCAGTTTTCTTAAATCTTGTTCCGGATTTTTCTACAAAACTTCCTTTGAAGCCATCTATAAAGACCCAAACCCCAGTATCATGGATCCAAAGGTTACATTATTACATTTCTATAAGATACAATTGAGCATATCCTGAAGGACTAAATATATTAGAAGTATTGATAAAATAGATACAAATATGATTCTTATATTACATATTAAAACTAAATTACCACATAGTGAATGTAAAAAAAAATTGCATCCTTAAACTCATTTAAAGATCCATTCTTCATATATTGGGGAAAGGAATAAATAAGAGTGAGAAAAATGATTAGTAAGAGTTAAGTATTGTGGATGATGTCATGAATCAACAATTCCTAATCAATATAGCATGATCAATAACTGAACAGAAATTCCATTTAATCAATTAATTTACCATCTTAATTAGATATGTCATAATTAGTATAGAAAGTTAAATAACTAACCACACAAGACATTTAATCAACATCCTGAGAAACAAATGCATCAATGTATAATATCAATGCAATAATCTCATTTGTAATAATGAATGAATTATTAATGACAAAAACATTAATATTTGACTTCATGATCTAAGACATCATGATATCTATACAGTTAATACCTCTCACAAGATGGTTTAAAACTATGGGTAAAACCCCATTAAATACAAGCTTACAGATTCACCTCATGAGATTACTGATGCATCTAAGGGATATATAATTCAAGGACCTAACCATAACATAAAGTCCAAATCATTCCTCTTATATAGAATAATATATTTAATTTGGAAACAATATTCTTTATCAACCAAAATCTGTATTCAGTAAATAATATATATATCAATACATCCCTAAAAAATCAAATAACTACCAATTTAAACACCACATATTAAAATTGATTATTTTAATGAAATTATCATATAGAAGATATAAATAATATTAATAATTGAGGGAAATGTAATGTCCAATAACCATAATAAACTGAATATTTAATGGAATGTTAAATGTTATAAAAAATAATCAAGAATGATAATGAAAATACATCCCCCTCTCAAACTAATAATAAACTATCCAGAGAAAGAATAAAGATGGTATCGTTACCACATATAACTAGTACAATATATATAAAATTAATATTTATTCTGATTTATTGAAAACCGAAATATTTTTATGGAATATGTTTTTAAATAATTTTATTTCTTTGATAGCTTGATTTGTACGCAACAAAAATTATTGACGAACTAAAATATATTATTAAAATATTATTTTTCTATTATAACATAGCCATGAAATTAGTGGGATTTAATAGTTATAACTAATTTATGAAATAAATATTAAGACCCAAGTTAATATGAATGTACTTTTATGTACATAGAAAATGGTCACACAATTTTTTGTAATGTCATTTTATTTGGGAAAAATATGTTTTCTTCAAAAATGAGTTTTTTTTCTTTTTATGAGTGAATATTAATTTCATAGAGTTCTGGAAACATTATTAGAAAAAATAAATTTCATTTTGTAATTCATTATTTAAAAATTTACATTAAAATTATTTTTTGATAATTTTTCTAAAACATTTATTTTTCAAGGAATAGATAAAAATATTGATTTTTACGGAAAACTGTATTTTATTTTAAAGTTTTTATAAGGTAAAATTATGGTTTGTATTATTTTTAAATTATAATTAGTTCATTTTGAATTAAAATAATCCAATTTTTGTTTTTATGTATATTTTATACTTGAATTTAGTATTAAAACATTTTATATTTAAAATGGTATTTTATAATAAAAACTACTTTTCATTTCATTTCTCCCATTAAATTTTAAATTAAATTATAAAAAATTTATATTTTTAATTTTCTAAAAATTATTCTATTTTTATAATTATGAGGTTAATTTTTTTAATTAAAAACCTTTAATTTTTGGTCATTATGAATAATAACCTTGATAATTTTTGTTACCACGGTAAATGGTAAATTGGGTAATTTAAGCTAAAAATAAAATTATATGAACAAATAAATTGCCAAAACAAGTACCTAAATATTATTGGGAAATGTTACTTTGACCCATAACACCTAAGGTTGAATTTTTATATTTTTAATGGACTCTTTTCCATTGAAATGACTTATTAATTATTTAAATCAATGAAAGTCACACAAATTCCCTTTTTTTCTTAAATATCTCTTAGTTGTAAAAATAGTGAGAAAAGTAGTTTATGAAAGATTTTAAGTTTCCATTTCTAACTTAATAAAATTATTTTTTGATATAAATTTATTTAGGAAATTTGGGCACACGTGGATGAGATTATGAACTTTATAATTTTAATTTAAAGAGAAGTCAAAGGCATCACATTCAGGTTTTTATTAAAAATAATTTTTTTAATACGGGGAAATTCAAAGGCTACATTCGACTATAAATAATATTTTTAGATATTAAATTTTTATCTTTCTCATGGTAATTCATTTATAATTTTTAAAAATTAATTAATTTCCCTAAATTCCTACACAACTCAGATACAATAATTATTAAATTAATAGAAAAAAAATAAATGATATAAAAAATATAGAATTTAAGATAATTTGAGATATTGAAATTTATTCAAGGATTTTATAGCTAACCATTATACATTATGGATATAATAAAATAATTTTTTTATTGTTTTATGTTGACATGATATTTTTAAAAGTCAAAGCAATAAATAGTATCAAAATTGAAAATAATGACATCTTATGGGATGAATACTTTATTAAATTATATAAAAATCATAGAAATATTTAAAAATTACAAATTGATTATTATATAACCCAATGTTTTTAAATTTCCAATTTATTTCTCAAATTGAAATTGTATAACTAGAAATTACAATAATTTAATATTGAAAAACATGTTACCATTGTTAAAATTAGAATAGGTTAACTAAGGATTCATCAAAATGGTAAGGTTTAAAAAAACAAAAAAAACTGTCTGAAATATTTTTTATATGATATTAAAATGTTATATTATATTATCTTAGAATAAATTTTCATTTTGTAGAATTTGGATGGAAAATTAATTAATTATAATTTAATGTTTTGAGAGTTTCCAAAAGTGCCCCTCACCTCAATTATAAAAGGGAACCTCCCCCTCACTTTTTGACTCCACATTGAGCCTTATAGATCAACCATCCCAAGAAAATTTCTCTTATAAACTTCCGTAGACATATTTTAGAGATTATGTTCTTGTCAAACAACCAATCCTAGAGTTCATTATAGGATATCGAAAGGAGACGTTTCGAAAATAGGTAATCGCTCTAACCAATCACTTTCTTCTTCTACTCTTCCCTACCTCCTCTAAAAATATTATTATTATAATAAAATAATAAAACCAATATTCTCAATATAATTAAATTTTATTATTATTATTATTAAAACACCATTATACACCCTCTTTCCTATCAAACAAGAAGTGAAGGTATCACTCGTGCGTACGTACTGCTAACCATCTCAATGTAGTGATACAATCTTTTTTTCTCACCATATTTTATAGATGCGTATTATGATGGGTTTAACGAATATATATGATATATATTATACCATAATTATTCTATAATGGTGATTTTTTTATTTCATTCAATCAATTGAAAAAGGGAAATAACATTCATGTCTACGTACGGCCTACCATATCCGTGATCAGTGTAATTCATTTTTCTATCTATACTTATGCTTAAATTTTTTTATATAATTATTATATATAACATGATTAAAATTATGGAAATAATGATACCTAAGAAAAAATTATAAATACCAAGGCTACCAAACTGAAACTTTCTTGGAAAAAAAGCAGTTACCATCTATGAGATTTATTTTAGTAAAAAATCGTTAATAAATTGGTGATATGATGCTATAAATAAGTAACACATGATTTGATGAAATTTTGTTTATTTAATAAATATATAATAAATCCATATTTATTATATTGTATGATTTAACTTGAATGAATAAATTCATTACTTGATATAAGGATTTATTTCACAATCTCATCATTTTTTGGGATGGTTTAGGTTTATGTCTCTCTTAGGGATTATTTCTATTCAATGTACATGTTCTCTAAAAAAATAAAAATGGTTTTTATTCTTATGTTATGAAGGATTAAATTAGTTTTTTCCAATGTTTTAATTTTTATAAAAATATTTAAAAGGAATATTTTTATCAATTTCCAAACAAGATACTTTGTTACGTTTTTGGAAAAAATATAGAAGGAATGATTTTTTAACTTATACAACATGAGCATATTTTATAACTTTCATGAAACATAAATTATTTGAATATTACTATAAAATATTACAAGGTTATTTTTATATTATATTATATCAATTTTAATTTGTGGATTTTCAAAAAATTTAAAATGGAAAGGATATTTTTCTCAACAATTATTTCAAGAGATCTTTCAAAATCATGATCCATATAATACAACATTATTTGATGTTACATATGATTTACTATGGATATGATCCAAGGATACCATAATTATTATTTATCTGGATGGTTTATTATGGTGTGATGTTTGTGAATCTAGTTACTTTTCCATGGGTTATGCAATGAATTTGTTTTTATAAATCCCATTTCTTTTTAGGGGTTTTGACATGTTGTATGATTTATGATCATGTAGCACAGATAATTATGGTTTTTATTATGTGATGGGTGGGACCTATATATCCATATAGTTCATTGGAAACATCTTTGTATCTCATGATATAACAATTTGAAAAAAGATGATGGGTTTTATTCAATATGAGATACAAGTGCATCCTGATCTACTTTGGGAAATAGGTGCATCCTAATCCACTATATTAATGATCTCGATAGTTAACCTTGAAATATGAAATTGATTTATATATTTATGATGGTTACACACTTTAAAGAAATTATAATATGGTTCATTACTAATTTATAATGATTTCTCACCCTTATGGTCCATGTCTTCTAAAATGATAATCATTATGCCATGAATCATGTTTAAGATCTATGATAGGTAGGGTACGAAATTTGTAAATTATGATCAATAAAAAATATCCTTATTCTTATCCTATTCTTCCATATGATCATGGATTTGATATCTTGTATGTTTACCCTTACATAGAATCTGATCTCATACCCTCTTATTTTTCCTTCCCCATGTGATGAGAAAAGGTTTAGTTAGCATATTACTAAGAGTAGTGCTATGTGAGAATATATTTTTAGGGGGTGTTAAAGATATTTCATAAAATAATGATTTTGTATATATGATCTCAATAGTGTCTAAACCTTCACATTTCTCGCTTGGATAGTATTTTTATGTATTTAATATTCATCTAAATAGATTTAATATTTTGGTATTAAAATCCTAGGCTATTATAGTTAGTATTTGAGTAGTTTTTAAACAATCCTTGGATATTAAGGATATAAAAACATTATGAACACACTAATTATATGACTAATTATATAATAAAATCCTAATGTTTTGTTAATGATCATGAATGAAATAAGTTAAATCTAAGGTGTCATTGAAGAAAGTGACATGATTTTGAAATTCTATAATTGATTTTTAATAATTATGTGGTTATCCACTACGATTAGTTTTTCTCATAAATTTTTTTCCAGTTTCAGTCATTGGATTTTACCCAAAATATTTTTTTTTATATTGAGTCTGACAGACAATGATATTATTTTCCTCCTGATAAACTAGACATTATGCGATCTAGAATGAAAAACATTTAATTACGCACACACGATGTTCTTATACATTGAATCATGTTGAATTCCAAATTGATTAAAGGAGGAAAAAAATTATTTTTCACTCCTTCATGAGGTAACATCCACCTTATTTTAGTGGGAATTATGATCCACTAAAACATATCTTATGGATAAAAACCTCCCTTGAGTTGGGTTTTCCTGCAATAATAGATTTCATTCAAGCATTCAGATGGATCCTTATGAAACAATTATTGGGAAAAAGTGTAGAAATCCAACATACTAGAAAGGAATTTTAGAAAGAAATATGTTGGGACCAATGAAAGATAATTAGATGACACGTAAGGTTATATTAATTCAAAAAAATATAAGGAAAACAAAAATTTTAATGAAATGATGCATTGATAATCCTCCATGTGACGTAGAATTTGATGTTGGTGAGAAGGTATTTCATTGAATTTATATGTGTAAGAAAGAAGCGAAAACTAAACCATATGTATGTAGGTCCCTTTAAAATAATTGATCATATTGGGAAAGAATATTATTTTTTGGAATATCAATTGAATATCTGTCAAGTTCATATAAGTTCCATATATCTCTCCACAGGAAGTACATACTTGATTATTCACATGTAATAAACCCAGAGGTCACTCCATTGGAGAAAGCTATATCTTATAAATAATAATTGGAAGAAATTATGTATCATATATTGAATGTTATATGGAACAAAACCACTATATTGGTTAATGTTTAATGGGTAAATAACTGATTTCAGGAAGCTATGTGATAATATATGGATATGATGATGTTGAGGTATCCTCATCTATTTGAATCTGAGTGTTGAATTTAAATGGAAAAATTCATTTTAATAGTGGTAAAATGTAAATCTTTTATATTTTTATGAAATATATTTTTATATATTTTTATTTCTTTGATAGCTTGTGTTGTACACAACAAAAATTTTATAAGAACTACAAAATAATATTGAAATAATATATATCCCATATAACCTAACTGTGAAATTAAAAGAAATGAAAAAAATTAATTAATTAAATAAATATAAATTCCAAACTCTATATGAATTTATTGGCAGCTCATAGAAAATTATCACAAAATATTTGGTAAGAACATTTTATTCTTTAAAAATATGTTTTCTTTAAAAATGAGTTTTTCATCTTCTTTTGAGTGAATATTAATTTATAGAATTTAAATAAAATTTATTTGAAAAAATGAATTTAACTTTTTATTTGATTATTTCAAAATTATGTTAAAAATATTTTTTTGAATTTTCTGAAAACATTTATTTTTTAAAGAATAGTGTAAAATTCTAATTTTTCTTGAAAACTGTATTTTCTTTTAATGTTTTTACATGGTAAAATTATGTTTTGGATTAAATTTAAATTTGAAATAGTTTATTTGGATTTAAAATAATCCAATTATGGTATTAAATTAGATTTTATACATTAATTTAATATAAAAACATTTATATTTAAAAAACTTATTTTTATAAAAAACTATTTTTTGTTTCATTTGGTCGGTTTACATTAAAATTTAATTCTGAAAATTTTATATTTTTATTTTTAAAAACATTTTATTTAATTAAAACCGTTATGTTTCAATTTTATATTTAAAACCCATTTCTTTTTGATAAATATGAGTAGTAACCTTTGTAACTATTTTACCACGATAAAGGGTAAATCGGGTAATTTAGGTAAAAAATAAAATTATGAGAACTACTAAATGATAGAAAAACATACCTAAATATTAAAGGATAAATTTAATTCTTTCTTTAACACCTAATCATTTAAATTTAGTTCTTTAATGGATACTTTTTCATGAAAAGGACTTATATATTATTTAAATCAAAGGAAGTCACAAAATGACACTTTATCGCTCTTATATATCTCTAATGTGACTACATGGGGGGAAAGTAGGTTATGAATGAATTTATGTGTCCATTTTTTGTCTTAGTAAAATTATTAACATGATATAAATTTATTTATGACTTTTGCGGCCACTTGGAAGAGATTAGGTCCTTGATAATATTTTATCTAAAGAAAATTCACGGATGTCACATTCATGTTTTTAATAAATATGACATTTTTAATATGGGGTTATTGAAAGGATATTTTTTATTATAAATATTATTTTGAAATATAAATGATTTATCTTCATCATGGTAATTTATTTATAATTTTTAGGAATTAAATAATTACCCTAAATACCTACATAACATTAATGGTGTAATCATTTAGTTAATAAAAAAATCATACTATTGAAATTAATAATTTTAAAAATCATATATTTGAGGTATTTAAGGTTAAACATGAATTATATCATAGAACATAAAATGGTGAGGATATAATAAGCTAGTTTTTTTTAATTTTACATTTTTCCCTGATATTTTTAAATATCACAATAAATAATAGTATCAAAAATGACTATAATGATATTTAATGGGATTAATATTTTATTAAATTATTTGAAAATTATAAAATATTTGAAAAAATTATAAGTGACTATTATATGGTACAAAATTTCATTATTGGCCATTTATGATCCAATTTAAATCCAATAATAAAAAAATATGACCTATTAATATTGAAAATTTTGTTGTCGAATTTAAACTTAAGATAGGTTAACCAAGGGTTAATAAAAATGGTAATGTTTAAAAATAACACCAAAAACTATCTAAAATATATTTTTTGATTATATTAAAATATAATATTTTCTTATATTCAAATAGATATTCTTTTTATGGTATTTTTACAGAAAATAAAATTATTATAATTTAATCTTTTGAGAAATTCCAAAAGTTTCCCTCACCTCCATTATAAAAGGGACCCCCTCACTTATTCACAAAAATTAGATCCTTCTAGCTTAAAAATACTCTACCAATTTATCATCTAAAAAACATTAGAAACATTATAGTGTTGATGGTCTTATGAAAGGGCCAACCCTATAGTCCTTTAAAGGATATTCAAAGAAGTGTAAATTGTAGTAACTGATCACTTTATTTTTCTACTCTTCCTTAACTCCTACAAATATATGATGTTTATCTTTAAATTAAAAAATAATTATCCTCAATATTTGTAAATTTTATTATGATATTAAACACCAATATACACCTTCATTCTTATCAAATAAGAAGTGAATGTATCTCTTATGCATATGTTTGATTTACCCTCTCCACATAGTGATGCATTTCACTTTTTATCACCAATATTTATTGATGAGAATTATGATGGTATTAATTAATATAAATGATATAATAATGATTCTGTAAGGATTAATTATTTTATTTCATTCTAAAAGATTAAAAATAGCTATAATTATCATGCGTACGTACAACCTACCATCCCTCTGAATGATTTAATTCGTTTTTATATCTCTAATTTATTTTAATGATTATAATTCTTCATATAATTATTATATATAACATTAATAATATTTTAGAAATTATGATACCAACTATCAATGTATATCAACAAAGACAGTGGAATTGAAACATGCATGGAAAAAAAAGTAGTCACCATCCAGAACAATCATTTTAATATAAAAATATTAATGAATGGGTGATAAGATGTTATGAATAAATAATACATCGTATGATATAAGAAATATTATTTTATAAATCTATAATATATCCATATTTATTATATAGAAGTATTGAATGTTAATGAAGAAATAAAATACTTGAGGTAAGGGTTTATTTCACAATTTTATCATTATTAAGGATTTTTTATGTTTTGGTTTCCCTTAAGGATTATTTCTATTCAATGTATATGTTTTATAAAACTGTGTTCAAAAAGAGTTTTACTATCCTCCTAAGAATTTCAAAAAATCATTTTTCCCAATTTTCTAATTTTTTAAAAATTGTTTGAAAATAATTTTTTAGTCATTTTTCCAAAAGGTATTCTGTGAATTTTCTGAAAAAATACAGAGGGAATGTTTTTTTTAACTTATAATACATGAAAATATTTTACCACCACCATGTTTCATTAATTATTTGAATGTTAATATAAAATATTACAAGATTATTTTCATTTAATGTTTTTTGTTTTGAAATTACGTGGCATTTCAAAAAAATATTTTCAAATTAGAATGTATATTTTCCTCATGATTTATTTCAAGTGATCTTTCAAAATATTGTTCCGCCTAAGACAAAATAAGTTGATGTTACTTATTATTATTAGGGATACGATTCATGGATACCATAATTATTATTTATTGGGACGGTTTATAATGGAAATATGTTTATGAATCTCATTACATTTCAATGGATTATGAAACGATGAAATGTTTATGGAGCCCATTTCATTTCATTGGTTTTGACATTATGAAGGATTTGTGATATTTTGGTTCTCATATGTATGGTTTTTATTATATGATGTTTGGGAACTATATAACCCTCTTATTAATTAGTTAAAGAATAGTATCTTATTAGATAAAAATTAGAGAAATGTCGATGGGATTGATCCACTATGGGAAACAAATGCGTCCTGATCTACAATAGGAAATAAGTTTATCCTTATCTACTATATGTATGGTCTTTATAGTCAACCATGACATATGAAATTGTTTTAAATATTTATAATGGTGAAACACATTTATGAAATAGTATTTTTGTAAATTATTTATTTATGATGATTTTTCACTCTTGTGGTCCTTGTTTTATGAAATTATAATGTTTATACCATGAGTCATATTTTTGATCTATGATATAATGGATATGAACTTTTTATGTTATGTTCATGATCATATTACCTTATTTTTATCTTATTCATCAATATGATCATGGATTTATTTCTTCTGTGTTTACCCTTACCGAGAATCTGATCTTACCCACTCTTACGTTTCCTTCCCTATTTGATGATTAAAGGTTTAGGATGGGAATTCCTAAGAGGATTACTATGTGAGAAGATCATTATGGTGGATATAGAAGATCATTCATAAAATAATATGATTTTGTATATAATATCCAATGAATATAGACCATTATGATTCTGGCATGGATAGAATTGTTTTGTATTGAATATTCATCTAAATAGATTTAATATTTTTCTATGAAACAATCAGATTGTTTTATTTATGAATAAAAACACTATAAAAGGATCCAGAATAACAATCTCTGAGAAAATACTATTTTCACTTTGAAAATAAATTATAAAAAAAATTATTTTCAAAAATATTAGGGTAAAAATTTATTATAAAAACATTTATTAAATTTTTAAATGAATCTTCATGTTAATTAGTGTTCATGATGGTGAAAAAGTTCCATACATTCTAGAGATGTTAAAAATAATGATTCCTTTCACAATTTTGTAATAAAAGTCAAAATGTGCCTCATTCAAAAATAGGATCATTCATTTTAATTTTTTTAAAAAAATCCCGTCATGGTTAAGAATAAATTTAATCAATAATGGTAAAAAAATTTTGGAAAATTATTATGAAACATGGATTTGGAAGAGAAAGGATTTTCAACCGATGATGGAAATTAAGGCAAATTTTTTAAAAATATTTTTTTTAATAAATTTATGTATCAAATAATGGAAAATGGTGCAGTTAGATTAAAACATCATTAATAACTATAGGATAATAAAACTATAGGTGTTTATTCAATAATGAAAAAATAATGTTCTTCAATGGAAATTAAAGCATAAATAATCTCTATTAAATTGAGATTGAAACATAAATATCTTACCACTATGGTAACATTTGAATTGTAAGCCCCATGAATAAATAAAACAAAATGAAACATAAAATACTAGTAATATAAATATATTCATTGAAGAATATATCAAAGGGAAATTAGAAACAGCTCATAAAAGGATATAGGTATATGACATGATATGTGTCTCAAAGATGACAATTTGATATGAGCAACCGTAACAATGATCATAACATTGAAGTTAGATTTAATCAATTATTCAATTATCTGTATCAAATATAAATCTAAATAAAAAAATTCAAAAAAACATAATATAATCAAAATTCTACAGACATATAATCTTAGAATATCAATGAAAATGGAGAATTAATATAACAAAATGAAAGTAAATTGAGTTATGAAATTCTCTACTTGGTAACTTTCTATTAAAGTCCCATTGTATGAAATTATAAAATTTGAAACATAAAATATCATGAGAAATAATTTATTAATAAAATTACATGTAAATGTGTTAGTATATACACCGTATTATATAACTTAGGTGCATAACATTTCAATATGCCTCGAAGAAAGGAAATTTAAACAAAATCCCTTACCCCAAGATTCCCTTTAGTTGAACAAGATTTAACCACCTGTATAATGGTTTTATGAATGTTATTAAACTATTATATAAGAATATTCACATTTATAATATCATATATGACCCTCTAAAAACATATCACCACCCATTCATTAATAATATTTTATTATTACCATGGTATTGGGTGTTAAATTCCTCGTTTTCTCATTCATGTTTTTTCATAGAGGTTTTGATTCTTATTAATAGGATATATATACAACATATAAGAATTATATTAATGTTTTAAAAATAATATTTAATCATTATATGTGTAACATCCTGAGTTTAATGAAGGAAACACTATATTTCATAACATTATGGATACGCTACATCGAGCTTAAACGAACAACTAAATACTATTATTTAAATGTTACCGCTATCACCTAGCAATTATAAGGGAGGGAATGAATGGTATCAATTTAATTCTGAAAATATGTTTTAAAAATGTTTAAATTAGTAATCATTGGTTACCAAATTTTTTATAAATGGATATTAATACCAATTGAATATAAGGGATGTGATTTTATAAAAACCAACTTCAAAAAGGATAATTGTGTTTATAAAATCGTATCACACATTTTGGATTTTTATTTAATGAAAATTTTTATATATTAAATATAATGTTTAAATTCATCTGATTTTTTTTTATAGAAATGATATAAGAACAAATTCAATTTTTCAGATAAAAGATGTATTTTTAAAAAAATATTGTTTTACCGTATTTTGAGGGAGAATCTTTTTTAAATTTAGTTTTTGCCAAATTTATGTGTTCTATTAGACAGAAGAAACTTCTTATTTATAATCGGGACATCAAAATTTAATTTGGATTAATTGTTTATATTTTTTTGATAACTTTCATGTTTTGATGAATAATTAAAATACGTTAAATTTTAATTGAATTTTTTTCCATCGAGATAATTTTTAGAATTAAATCATATTATTTAGTGGTATTAATTTATAAATGGAATATATTTTTATCATTTAATCCAAATTTGGTCAATATAAAAAATTTCACTTTGAAATTGGACAAAAACACATGACAATATTTTGGTATTTTTTACTTCCTAAAAACACACTTTCATGTTTTGACAATGAGAATTAATTTTAAAATAATTAATAAAATTTATGTGTTCTAATTTGGAATAATGGATTCCATATTTGGAATCATAATTTCAAAATTTTGTAAATAGGTACCTTTTTCTGACATTATTAATAATAACTTTAGTAATTATTTTTATTTACCATGTTTAAATGGAAAATCTGGAAAATAAGAGGAAAAATAATATTCTTATAAAATAAAACTACTCTAAAACGTGTCATAATCCTATTTTATGAGATATTTACAACCATGGAAATACATAGGATTTACTTTTGGCATATTGGAGCCTCTTTGGTGTGAAAATGTCATTTTATTATATTTAATTTAACGAAAGGGGAAATATAACAAAAACATGCATATTTTACCAAATAAATCCTAATATAGGGTTATATAACTGATATATGTGACTATAAATATTCATTATACATATAAATATATTTCCAACATCATGGTATTTTATTTTTAATTTTTGAACAACAAATAAATAACGTTATTTATGACACAATGATGATGTAGTGACTACTTTATTAATGAAAGATTCAAATAAATGATATTATAAATATTAAAATAAATTTAATTTTAACATTTTGATGATATAAAATAATTTTATGGATTATATTTACATATTATATTTTTTTAATTCGTTTTCTATAAGGAATAAATTTTTTATGACTTTAACAAAAATAAATTACTAAATAGTTTCAAAATTGACATAAATGAGCTTTTAAAACAAATAATATTTTATTAAATGATATAATAGTCCTAAAAATATATGATTCTGTCAACTAACTTATATAATGTTAAAATTTTCATTAATTATCCACTTCTGATTCTATTTTCATTGTATAATAAATATATTAACCATATAGTATTAAAATTGAAGAAGACATGGTAAGAGTAAACTTATTTAACTAAGGGTTAATGGAAAAAGATAAGGTTACATTCATGAAATAAATTTCATAAAACCTATAGGATGAAAGTAGTTAGACCCATAATCATATTATCTTATAAATTATTCAATTTTTATCATTTATAAAGAAAAAATAAATTTATAATTAATTATTTTTTGAAACCTTTCCTAAAATTCCCTTCACCTCTCTTATAAAAGGACACCTATCCTTATTTTTTATACACAACTCAAAAAACCTTTTGAAAGGACAAAACCTAAAAAAAATATGCTCCAAAATTCACTCAAATCATCTTAGAGGCCACTCTTTGTGAACAAAACCAAATTAAGGAATCCTTTTGTGCAAATAAAAAGGAGACACCCGAAGAAGAGGTAATCATTTTATCCCTTCTTTCGAAGTTCTTTTCTTTTTATACTTCCTCTTCTTATATATTTTCAATAAAAAAAGTAATAAATATAGTATCTTATACATTTATAGATGTTAATATATTTATTTTAGAACCTTATACCTCCTCTTATCCGTCTTATGAATAAAAATATCACCATGCATGCGTACGTATGGGTTACTATACCCATGACGTGGTGTAATTTGTTATTAAAAAATAATCAATTTGGATGGGTATAATGATGATTATAATTGATATAAATAATTAATATTTCGTGATAATTATTCAGTATAATTAATATACCATCCAATTGTATATTTTTTATCCATTAAGTGAATGATATCGTCGCTCATGCGTACGTACGGCTAACCGTTTCCACGATGCGATGTGATTCATTCTACACGACCTTCATTAAAACATGATTATATTCCTGAATCGAATGAATAAATACATATATATTATATTTATATTGAATTTATGCTTTTTTAATTTTTATTTACAATAAAACTTTTTCTTTCCATAATGTGTAAATAAGATAATTTCATTTGAGAAAGTGTGGACTATCACCCCATCAAAGTAATATGACTCGTTCATTCCATACATGGAATGTATAAAGGTTGGAGTTAATAAAAATACTTCACATATATAACATAGATACTAAATTGGAATTATAATATACTTATGTGTCATTTAGTTTTTATTCCATTAATATGAAAAAAAATGAATGTAGTGTTCATGCGTACGTACGACCTACCGTCTCCATGAATAGGGCATTTTATTTCTTATCTCCAAATGTTATAGAAAATTCTAAATACAAATATAATGTATATATATGGTATTCAAATCATGAATAATGTTCTGCATATGATGTAATTTTGACCACATGGACAATTTACATCAAAACAAGTTCATTTTCTGACTCATGTACTGAATATCAACAAAACTTCTGATATTAACTTGAAAAATTATGTTACTGTTATATCAAAGAAATAAGTGATATATAAGAAAAAATAAACTTGATTTTTTTTATAAAATTATAAATTATCTTAAGTTTATTTTTTAGGAAGAATAAGGAACATACGTGACAATTTAGACTTAAGGTAAGGGAAATTTTGTTCCCAATTTGCATTCTTTGGGTTGATCTTCTAATACATGACTATGTCATGCTATGATTATGTGAGAAATGGGTTTTGATATCATATATTGTATTTATACCTTATTTCTGAGTATTTATATTGAATTCTTTATATCGGTCAATTTGATTAAAAAAATGATCTTCGTAGGGTAATTTCAAAATTAAATGTCCACTTATTGGGTTTTATACATACTAAGTTGATAATATAATGCCACTATTACGTTTGGAATAACTGTTTATTTATTTATGTTGTAATTTCAACTTACATTTGTGTGTATATACTTTTTATACACATAATAACCCCATTGATTAATTATTGCATCATTTATACAAACTTTGTAAGGGAAATCATTACTCAATATCCATTCGTTGAGTAAAATATCCATGTCATTATTTTTTTTACAAAAGTATGTGTGAATGAACTTTTATTGTTTTACACTAAAAACCTACTTATATCTTTTAATTTATATTATTCACACATAATTATGTCATTAATTTATACTTAATATAATGATATGATCTTTTTAAGGGATTTTATCTCAATTTACATTCCATCGATACTTATTTTTTATTATGAACTAATTAACTTTTATATGGTGTTTATAATTTCATTTGATATAATATACCATTAATCTCCTAATCTTAATGTATATGTTCTATATTTTTTAAGGGTTAATTTATAGGGAAATGAGTTTTTTAAAGTGTAAAGTCATTTCGAAATTTTTATAGTGCATGTGACACTTGGATTATAAAATATTACATTTTTTAAATGTTTTAATTGTGTTTTAAAATGGGATTGATTATTTTAATAACTTTGATTGTTTATATATATATATATATATTTCATTAATGGAATTTCTCAGTTTTATGTTTCTATTATATATTGATGTTTACTTTACAACATTAATATTTTATTTTAAAAGTAATGTATTTTCATTTATGAGTGAGCGGCATGTAAAGATGAAATTTGATTTCAAATTGGAAATGTTATTTTTCTTTTATGCCTGGTTTATGTGTTATGATTATGTGACAATTCTAGGTAGTTTCCTAATTATATGGGTGGTACCGTGATAAACCAAGGTTGGCTAAGCCCATGATAGATCTCCAATTCATTGGGTGACATGATGAAGGTAAACGTTATGGTTTCTCCTAAGAGATTTAGGGAATATACTGTAACGGGTATTCCAGAGTTAACCATAATGGTTACTCCCTATATATATGTGAATGCTACATAGTAAGTATGTTATGGATTCCACAATTTACCGTTATTATTTATTATTTCAATGATCTATTCATAAATCTTATGATTTTATGAAGTATATTAAAGAGCTTATGTTTTATGAGTGAAAAGTATCATTTAATTTATTATTATGTATTCATAGACTAATTTTTTATTTCCTTATTTTATAACCCTTATTGTTATTTTTATGCTCATCCCAATTTCCAAAAATGTTTTTGATAGGTTATAAGGAAGGGTAAGAGAATGGAATTGTTTTTAAGATTTACATCAAGATAAGAATTCTTGGTTTTTTAAAGAATTTTGTTGTTGTGAAAAAATTGGATCGTGTATAAGTGTCTACATTTTTATATTTGATAGGTAATATTTATGAACTAATTCTCTAAAAATATAAACATAAAATGATCCTCAATGTGAATGAATGTAAATTATTCATCAAAACACCAGATTGTGTAAGGTTTTAGGTCAGGGCCTTATAGTTGGTATCATAGGATGGTTTAGAAAACATTAGGGATTAGGATTTTTTATTAATGTTTAGGGATATCTTAATGGGTTTATAATTTTATGTCATATTATAAGATCAATGACATAGAAACCCCTTTTGAGTCATATGATATGAAATTTTGAGGCGATTAAATTTTTTTGAGACATTCAACATTGAGGAAATAATGAGTTATTAGTTTTTGGGATGAAAAATGTGAGGTTTAAAATAACCTTTGTGGTTAAAACATGTTATGGTTATTTTTTAAGGATTTTATCTCATTTTTTTAATGTCATTAGAATTATACAGTTTCAAAAAGGTGAACACAAAGACTGTGTGACAACCCAACACATCAGAAAAAGCTTTGGGAATTGAACCCACAACCCAAGTGTGATTGTGATTTATAGCCTACCACTAGCCTAAGTGATGTCCCTAGTGAATATGACTTATTCTAATTTGTTAAACGATTTTATGGATTAAGAATTTGTTGAATTTAGATATATATATTTTATCAAATAGATATCATTAGTATTGGAAATGTAATTTGGGGATGATGTGATAAATTTATTTGGGAATACATTCGATCGTTTGGGAACACTATATGTCTAAGGAAAATAGAATACTATATAAGATTATTTGAGTAATAAAGGTTGAATTATTTTTTGTAGAAATCGTTGATTTAATTGTGGACATAAGGTGATTTTGGATATTTATGGAAGTGATTAACCTATCATTAAGAATATGTGATTAGGTTAATTACTTTTAAGAATGAGACTTTATGAGTAGTCGACGTTATTTGGAGATAAATGTTAAGACCTATAGTTGAAGATAATGTGATAAAATCCGTTTGAATTTTGGGTTTCAATGTTAGTTTGGATTATTTTGATGAATTTTAAGAACTATTTTTTATTGAATTGTCTTTGTCAAACATTGGGTATTTTTTATTGAATTTTTGAGATTAAGAGTATTATTAATTTTTAAAAAGGATTATTCCTTTTGTGGGATTATATGATCTTTTACTAACTGTTATTATTTTGGATTTATGTCAAAATCTAGTGGAAATATATAGTTAATATTTTCAAGATGTTGAGATTCTCTAGAAGTTGATTCTATCACTTCAAGTGTGACATAGTCATCTTGAATACTCATCGTTTCAAGAAAATATAAGTTTGTGGTAGATATTTATTAAAGGATTAAACTCTACATTATAAGAAAAGTTTGTTTTATAATGTTCTTAATCTAATTAGTAAAATATTTCCTCAACTTTATGAAAAGGTAATTAAACCATATATGTTTTCCATTTACTTTTTCTACTCAGAAATCAAGGATCGTTTACCCAATCACATGTTCGTGGTTCTCTCATATTTAACATTCTCCTGGTCATGTTTTATATCACCCTCCATTAGAACAAGATGGTTAGTTTTTCTTACATATCCATTTTTTTCTACATGTAATCCTATTATGTGTTACCTCGGGATACCTTTTTACTTCTCTTTCTTTCATTTAAAGTGATAGTTTTATTAAATCGTTTTCTTATATAGGATTTTCAATGAACATATGGAGCCAAATTTTAAAATTGTGAGGAAGAAATTTCCAAAAGTGGGAATGATGTAACATCTTGAGTTTTAATAAAGAAACACTATGTTCAATAGCATACATGATACGTTACATCGAGCTTAAATAAACAACTAAATATTGTTGTTTAAATCTTACCACTATAACCATGACGTTTTAATGGTGTGAATGAATAGTATCAACAAAATTACAAAAATATGGTTTAAAAATTTATAAATAATGATTCAATATTTACCTAATTTCTAAGAAAAAGAAATAAAAACCAATTGAATATAAAAGATGTGTTTTTTAGAAAGCCTACTTAAAAGAAGAAAATTGTACTTATAAAATCATATCACACTTTTTGGATTTTTATTTAATGAAAAATATATTTTATATATACAATGTACTATTTTAAATTCATTTTAGATGTTTTTTAGATAATAAATAAGAACAAATTCAATATTTCGGATAAAAGAGGTATTTTTCTAAAATTGCAGTTTTACCCACTTTTGATGGAGAATCATTTTTTAATTTTTTTCCACACTTCCATGTTCTATTAGAAAAAATAAAATTCTTATTTATAATTTGTAAATAATAATCTATTGTGGATGAATGTTTGATATTTTTATGATAACTATCATGTAATGATGAATAGTTAAAAAATATGCTAAATTTTAATTGAAAACAACTTTTTCCATCAAGATAAATTATATGGTTAAAATCAATTATTTAATGGTTTTAAAGTATAAATGGAATATATTGATAAAATTAAATCCAATTTGGGTTGTTATATGTGACTTCACTTTGAAATTGGACATAACCACTGGTCAATATTTTGGGTTGTTTTTAATTCATAAAAACACGCTTTTTGGTTTTGACGATGAGAAACAGTTTTAAATTAATTACTAAAATTTCAATGTTTTAATTTTTGAAAAATGGATTCCATATTTGGAATCAGAACGTGAAATTTGATGAAATATGTACCTTTTAATTTGGGATAGTATGAATAGTAACTTCAGCAATTATTTTTATTTACCATGGTTAAAGGGTAAATCAGGTAAATAAGGGTCAAAAATAATATTATGAAAATATAAACTACCCTAAAACGTTTCCTAATACTATTGGATGAGATATTTTAGATCATTATCATCCTTAGGCCAAACTTTTGGCATTTGAGAGCCACTTGGGTGTGAAAATGACATTTTATAAAATTTAATTTAAAGAAAAACAAAAAATAACATAAATATGTATCTTTTACTAAATATATTTTAATAGAGGTTTATATAAAAAATATCTATTAATATAAATATTCATTAGAAATAAAAAAAATATTTCCAACATCATTGAATTTTATTTATAATTTTTAGACATTAATTAAATAATGTTATTTATGACAAGATGATGATGCATTTATTACCTTATTAATGAATGATTCAAATAAATGATAATATAAATATTAAAATAAAATTAATTTAAACACTTTGTTTCCATAAACTAATTTAATTTATGATATTGACATATTATATTTTATTTAATGTTGTGTTTCTTAAGTAATCAAGTTGTTCTTTCTTTAACAAAAATCAATTACTAAAAAGTGTAAAATTTGACACAAAGGAGTTTTTAAATAAAATACTATTTTATTAAGTGATATAATAGTCCTAAAAATATATGATTCATCCAATTTACTTATATAATGTTAAATATGGCATTAATGATCCATTTTTTTGTTTCATTGGAATATTATAGTAACAATATTAACTCTACGGATTAAAAATACAATAAATCACGGTAAGAGTTATCTTATTTAGCTAAGGGTAAATACCAAATGATAAGGTTAAAGTTAGTCCCTAAACATGTATAAAACCTATTAGTTGAGAGGATTTAGACCCATACTTGTCTTATTATATAAATAAATCTTTTTTGAGCTATTAGAAACCTAAAATATATTTATAATATATTAATATTTCATGACTTTTCTAAAGTGCCCCTCATCTATCCAATAAAAGGGCACTTATCCTTATATTTTATTCACACCTAAATAGCCCTTTGGCTTGACCAAAACCTACAAAAATATCCTCCCACCTTCCATCACATAATCTTATAGGCCACCCTTTTGGAATAAAACCATCTCAATGATTCCTTTTGTGCATATCAAAAGGAGACACATAAAGAAGAGGTAATCGTTTTATCCCTTATATCACAGTTATTTTCTTCTTATACTCCCTATTCTTAGGTAGTTTCCATACTAAAGTAATAAATATAGTATTTTCTATGTTCTAGGATGTGATCATAATTAAGGAACTATAGGATCAAAATAGTATATTTAGAGTCTCAATTATAAGAGGGGGTTGAATTATAAGTTTAAAAACTTTTGTTTTTAACTATAAGGAAAAAATGTTTAAAAAAGTTAAAAAAAGGTAAATTTACACACCCTAAAATAGTTCTATAAGAAAAACTTTCTAGTTTCCAGAAGTTTGGATCTAGAAATGAAAATTATGGAATGTTTGTAAGGAAATATTATACCTTAAAATATATAGAATATTACTTATCATAGTTTGAAAAAGTAAAATAAAGTATGAAAAAATTATACTTGGGTAAGCCCTCAATAGTAATATCATAATTTTTCTTGTTATCCCTACAAGACATCGATCTTTAAGGTAGATGACACCTCTACCTTCTTATCCCCGAAAGCCCTTGATTGGACTTAGTAATAATCGGATTCACACAAAGAAAGATGAACAAGATGTTTAGATCTGCACAAAGCATGAGAGTCTCACTCTTTAGAAATCACTTCATAACATGTAATCTCTAGATTGATGGATTGGTGCTGATCTCATTCGAATGAGCTCCTATTTATAGGCACATCTCTAATGGTCAACACCCTCCTCCAATGGTCGTATTTTTACTCGAATCTCAGTGGGACCTGTACATGTGTCACTCAACCAACAGTTATTTAGAAATATATTTCATGACATCATTTTATAATAATAATAGAAAGTGTAAGGAAAATTAAATAAATTATCTAAATATAAATTTTTGATTCTAAGGAAAAAAAGAATTTGGGTTCTAACCAAAAAAACATTTGAGTCTCTAAGACATGGATATTTGGATTCTATTTTACAAAGAATTAAGAATCTTAATTATATAGATTCCAGAGTCTGAATTCCAAATAATTCAAAATCATATTTCTAGGGAATTTGAATTTTTAATTCTGAGAAATTTTGAATATGAATTCTGAAGAATTTGTAGTCTAAATTCTGATGAATTAGGAGTTTGAATTCTGACGAATTCAGAGGTGTAATTCTGAGGAATTCATAATCTGAATTTCAAAGAATTTGTAATATGAATTTTAGAGAATTCGAAGTCTGAATTTTATAGAATATAAAATATTATTATTAGGGAATTTGGAGTCTGAATTTTAGAGAATTCAGCGTCATAATTTTAGAGAATTCATAGTCTGGATTTCTTCAAATTCACAGTTTGAATTTCAGAGAATTAGGAGACTGAATTTCTGAGAATTCTAAGACTGAATTTTAGAGAATTTGGAGTTTTAATTTTATAGAATTCAGGGTCTAAATTTCATAGATTTCAGATTCTGTATTTTAGAGAGTTATAATTCTGAATTTCTGATAATTCTAAGTCAAAATATCAGAGAATTCGGAGTTTGAATCTTAGAGAATTCAGAGTCTAAATTTCATAGAATTTGGAGTCTGAATTTCAGAAAACTTAGAGTCTGAATTTCAAATAATTTGATGTCTGAATTTTACAGAATTCAGAACTTGGATTCTGAGAAATTTAGAGTCTAATAACAGAACAGTCTATATCCAATGAGTTATAAGATTATGATGTTTAACACAAGAATCTGAATTTTAGACTTTGTAAAAAAATGATTTTGGTTTTAAGAGATTATAAAATGAAACAATGAAAAAAAGGTAAGGATAATAATTTCCTTAGTGATGGGAAATTTTCCTTAAAGAAATAATCCTTAGGGGAAAATATTTTTCCTTAAGAAAATGTGTTTGTGATTTTCAAAACATAGGGGAAAGAAAATTTCATAAGAAAACCTTATTAACTCAATAATCCCCCCCCCCTTTTGGAAATTAAAAACATCCTTACAATAAAGAATACAAGGATGATGAATTTTTATTTATGAACTAAAAAGAAAAAATTATATCCCTTTAGTTAAGAATAATGGTTAATATGACTAACTCCACCTTATATTTTGTAATTTCAAAGGATGGTATTCTTTACTTCCATTAAGGTGTTTTTTCTTTTTATTGCATAAGTAAATCTTCTTTGAGTAAAATTCCCCTCAGATAGACCCCCCCAATCTAGGTAATTTTCTTATTTACATAGTATTATTTTTTATCATTCATTTCTCCCCTGTTGTGATTTTCAAAAAGGAATAAAGAAAATGGAAAAAAATATGGTACCTAAAATATTAGAACTATATAAAACAAAGAAAAAGAAGAATAACATGAATTTTCATTTGGATTTGAAATATTGATACAAGTTATGTACAATAAAAGATTTTATTTGTTAGGAAACAAATTTCATCCTTCTTTTTTCATCAGCATGAACTTCTTCACGATGGTCTTCTGCTTCATAATCTTCTTATGATCTTCTTCAATTGCCTGGTAAATAGTTCGTGATCCTCATTTTTCTTCTCCAAAGCATTGATCTTTTCATAATGAGACTTTAATATTTGTTCCTGAGACCTCAAATTCCCTTCTTCCTTTCTGAACTTCTCTTCAAACTCGACTCTGATATCTCTTTACCTCTTCAAATTCAAAGAAACTGAATTGAGCTTCCCATTTAGATCATTTACTTCTTTCTTTTAGGATGCTTGTTCTAGATTCAACTTTTTTGAAAAACTTTTCATAAGCTCCTTCATACTCACATATGATCTATCAAAGGCATCTCTCACAGAGTCTTGAAAGTCATCAATAATTCTCATATCTTCAATCATCTTCTTGGAAAACTTAGTTATTTCCTTACAAGACCTTCTATGAGCATCGTACTCGATATAGAATGTTTTGACATCAACCTCACAGTTAATTAATTTTTTCGTAAGAATGATAATAGAATACAATTTATAATCTAATAAATTCATAAGAATTTGATTCCTTGAGGTAATACTCGGAATCAAAGGAATGGTGTCAACTAATTTCATCAACGATTGAACCACAAAGTCCTGACCCATAGAGAGATATTTTGAATCAGATTCCCTTGTTGGTGGGGATTATTTCTTTAACTCAATAGCCTTTCATTTTTATGAACCACCAACATATTTATTAGCTATCACATATTTATTAGGTGTATAAACTATCACCTATTTTCCTTTATCATCTTTAGTAATGATCTCCGAAGCTTTTGGAGATTCATGTTCACTTTCGGATACTTGAACGATTTTTTCCTCATTAACCTTTTCCTTCTCAGCATCTACCACAAGATCATCTGGTTGAACATGATCATGATTACTGCTTTCATCATCATATGGTTTATTTACTTCTTCTTGACCTTCATCACCTTTTTCTAGGGAAGAATGTTTTTTTCACTCGGCCTAATAAGTCTGGATTGACAAATTTTCAGAAGGGATTTCCTTCTCATGATATTCTTCAACTTTCTTTATCATATCATCAGTTTCATCACTTCCTTCCTCTTCCTAAACAATCTCTTCCTCTTCTTTTGGTTTTGGAATTACCATCTTTTTTCCCTGAGTCATAGGTAATGATTCTTGAAGAATGGATTTTGATAGTTGGATTTGTTCAAAAGCTTTATCTGTATCTTTGTGAATAGATTGAACTATTTCAACCTCAGACTTCTTATTCTTTATCTTCTATTTCTTTTCTTGATTCTCACATTCCTCATACGCCATAATCATCAAATATTTTTTCTCAGCAGAATCCAATCCCATGCTAGGATCTCCTTCCTTCCTATTCTTATTCTCATATCTCCACTTAGAAACCACGTCATCAGGGTAGGTTTTTTTCTTCTTAGACATTGGTGGTGCTAATTGAGTTTCCTAAACTATAGGAGTTTTTACTTTGACTTTCGGTTCCTTCTACTTTCTATTCTTCTCACCCTTCTTAGAAGTCTCAACTACATCTGATTTCTTAGATAAGGCTTCTATTTCACTTTCTGATAAGACATAGAATTATTCGGATTTGCTATTAAATCCAACCATCATCCTCCTCAAGGTATCATCACTCAGCAACAAAACCTTGAAATTTCTTATCTTAGAACTGCATGGGATTTGAATGAATCTAGGAAAAGGACAATGATTTTGGAATGAACTACCGAATACATGATAATTTTAGATTTAAGTGTCCCATTCTTGATATTGGTAATAGGGATCAGGATATACTACACCAACTTGATCTTCCTCAAGTTTATCATAAAATCAGAAACATAGATATCACTTTTCTTCAATGTGTCCTTATCACCTTTTCTATGAATGAGAAATCCATGAAACCATAATGCTAAGATCATGAAATTCGTAGAGAGATGATGGATTTTTGGTGTCTTATCTCCTGATAAACCAAGACACACTATATCCTTCTCTTTTTCAAAACTACATATCTCACCTAGTAATTTATGAGTACTGAAAACAACTTCGCCTTAATATGGAATTCCAATGATATTGGTTACCTTGTTGAATAAATGGGAAAAGGTTTTCCCATAATATTTTAATGAGAACTTATCTCTTCCACCTTCATGTAAAAAACATACAGTCTCATAAAACTCTATAAGAAACTCCAGATAAACTTGATCGTGTCCTTTTAGTTTGGGTACGTACGAGCTTTCCCATCCATTCACCTTGATATTTTTTATAATGAGAGAGTCATACTTGGCAAAGAACTTCGGATCTACTAACCTCTCTCTGTAAATCATCCATTCTGAAATTTCCTTAACTGATGAAATTTTCTTCTGAGGGGATGATTCCAAATATATTCGTAGTTTAGAAAAAACCATAAATTTGGAATTACCCTTATGTTGAGAGGTAGAGCATCGACACACAAACTATTGAAAAATGATGTGAGATAAAGAATATGAGGGACTTCATATATGAGTTGAAGTGTCGATTCATATTCCTTGATTATTCAATGATTGAAATAAGCTCGATATGATCTAGCAGTTGAGATGAAATCCGAAGAAGGATTTGGTAGGTTAAGATATTTTGAGGCTTTTAAGGTAAAAAATCTTATTTAAGGAAAGTGAATGCCAAATTTCTTTTCTAAAATAATGATAAAAATACCAAAAAGAGTGAAAGAAATAAAATCAATTAAGAAAAAATAATTAAGGAATCATACGTTTCAAATTGCTATGAAACTGTCAGTAAAAAAATATTCTTCTTGAGAAATTTTAGACTCTAGAAAATTTTCTTAAGGAAAATTTTTTATTCGAATTTTTGGAAGGAATAAAAATTTGATACTGGATTTTTGAAGGGGAAAAAATTGATTACAAAAAAATTTAATTACAAAAAAACTTTTTTAGGGAAAGAAAAAATTGGTTAATCAAGAAAATGAACTCCCCCTATGAAAAGGAGTTTCTTAATTCAAGGAGATAGGTTTCAAAAAAAAATTAATCTGGAAGATTACCTTATAGTTATCATTTCTAACTATTGTTTAATATATTCAAATCTATAAGAAGGTAATTATTTGGTAACCATATCAGTAATTTTATCATTCATTCTGATAAATTGAATAATAATACCTATTTTAAGAGTGTGTTCCCTAAGAAAGTGATGCCTAATATCTATGTGTCTTTAAAGAGAGTGATGTAAAGGGTTTTTACATAGGGTAATGATACTACTGTAATCACGCAATATCTGTATTTAGGTAAAAATTATGTCATAGTCTGTGATTGTGTCTTGCATCCACAACACTAGAGAGCAACAACTTTCTACTACTACATATTCAGCTTCAGTAGTGGAAAGTGCTACTGAGTGTTGCTTTTTTCATGACCAAGAAACTAATGAATCTCCTAAGAAATGACATGTTCTTGGTGTAATTTTCCTATCCATTCTACATCCACCAAAATCTGCATCTGAAAACCTTTTTAAAACAATTCATTTACAAAAGTATAGAGAAGTCCCAAATATATAGTTCCTATTAATTAGTGAACAATATTTTCACTTAATTTAAATGAAATTCCATTAGATTAGATTGATATCTTACACATAATCATATTGATAACATTTAGTCTGGGTGACTAGCTATAATGTATTGTAAACTTCCTATCATACCTCTAAATAAGGTTTGATCTACTAGTTTCCCATATTCGTCTAGATCAAGAGAATATGAGGTATCGATTGGAGTGATTCTACTTTTAGTATTGTTATATCCATAATTTTTAAGAATATATTTAATATACTTAGGTTAAGATATATAAGTTCCTTATGGTATTTGAGTAATTTTAAAACCTAGGAAAAATTATAAATCACCCATCATACTCATTTCAAACTCAAATTTCATTATATTTCCAAACGAATCTATTAAAGATTACCGAGTTGAACCAAATTAATGTCATAAATATAAATTTTAACATTCAAAAAAATTCTTACCTTTCTTTATAAAAAGACGTAGATCAACAGTTCCCTTAACATAATTGTTTTGTATGAAAAATCCTGTAAGTCTATCATACTAGGATCTGGGGGATTGTTTTAGTCCATATAATGTGTTGGTATGTTTGAAAACATATTCAGGATGTTTTGTATCTTAAAAACCAGGAGGTTGTTCAACATAAACTTCCTCTTGAACATATTTGTTAAGGATAAAACATTTCACATCCATTTGAAAATGTTTGAGGTTAAAGAATGCAGAAAAAATAAGTAAAATACGAATAGATTCAAGTCTAGCTACATGAGCATAGGTTTCTTCATAGTCAATTCCTTCTTTTTTATTATAGAGGTTAGAAACTAATCAAACATTATTTCTTCCGATAATTCCATTTTCATCACAATTATTTGTAAAGACACATTTTACTCCAATTATATAAGTTTCTTTATGCCTTTCATCAAAGGTCCGGACATTGTTCCTTTCAAATTATTTTAGCTAATATTTCATGGATTTAATCTAATTTTCGTCACCTAAAGAATTATCAATGCTTTTTTGGTTCTAATCGGGAATGAAATACAAGATGTTCTACTTCATTTCACAAGGATCCTCTAGTACATACAGGTCGATTTACATTACCAATGATACTGTCACTAGGATGATTCTTAAGAATCATGTGATTGGGGTTTTGTAAAACCTATTTATCAACTTATAGTAGGAAATATTCTGTGGTAAATGTATCAGAAATATTTTCTAGAATATTTTCCCAATTATAAGGATCTTCTATAAAAGGTTTATAATTATTTTTTGAAAACGCATCCAAAGATGTTAGTTGGGGTTGTTTAAAACAAAAGTATTAGTTTCATCAAATTCAACATGCACTGTTTCTTCAACAATACAAGTGTTTTTATTAAAAACTATATAAGCCTTAGAAATGATGTGATATCTTAGAAAAATTCTTTTATGTCACGACCCGTCCTCGGGGCCCGTTTCGTGACTACCCCATGCACGCCTTCCATAGGCCAGGAGATGGCAACTAGCACCAAGGCGTAATTCCTGGTAAAAAGGGAAGGCATTGCCTTTGTAAAGTAAAAAAACACCACATAGCAAGCATGCAGAAGTAAACACTAAGTAAAAACTAGATACAATAGTAAGTGCGGAAAAGTATATGGGCCAGAATAGAAACCCAAACTGAAAGTAAAGTACAACTGAAAAAGGGAGTACAACAACAGAAAAGTAAAGCCACAATGTCAAGCCATCCACTGGAAGTCCCACCTGAAGGGTGAGTACAGATAGCCTCCACAGCTCCTCAGGTCCAGCTGTCCGCTCTGAGTACGTCCCGCCCAGTGGTCCACCTCCAGGTACTGACCTACTCCGCAAGCCTCAACCGCGATCTGCACTATCTTTCGTCTGCAAGCAACACAACGTAGTGCAAGCATAGCTCGTGCAGGGGTGAGTATAAGCTACTCAGTAGGGACCCCAAGTCCTCCGAAGGTCTCCCAGAATCCACAAATGATAATCTACAAAGGAAAGATACAATCATGATGTAACATCTGACACTACTTAGGTATGTGCCCATACATATACCTAAGTCATAAATTCCAGTTCCCTCCAACATCCAAGCCCGAGTTCGATCACATCCACATAGGATAGCACAACACAATCCACATAGGAAAGAAAAACAAGACTCAGTTCACACAGGTATACTTTTTCATGATGTCAAAACCACGGCTGTTGGAGAACTCCTCCTCTGTCGAGTACTGTGGGCCTGCCGCTACATGCAAGCGCGCCTAACTCATCCTCTATCGAGTATTGTGGGTCTTCTTCTACAACCAAGAGCTTCCCTACATGGGTCTACCGCTACAACAAAGTGCTCCCCCTCATAGGCTCCAGAGGTACTCCTTCTGTTGAGTACCGCGGGTCTTCCTCTACAACCAAGCGCTCCTCCGCCGTGGGTCTGCCGCTACAACCAAGAGCTCCCCCTCATAGCCTACAGAGGTACTCCTTCTGTTGAGTACCGTGAGTCTGCCATTACTACCAAGCGCTCCTCCGCCGTGGGTCTGCCTCTACAACCAAGCGCTCCCCCTCATAACCTCCAGAGGTACTCCTTCGGTTGAGTACCACGGGTCTTCCACTACTACCTAGTGCTCCTCCTCCGTGGGTTTGCCTCTACAACCATGCGCTCCCCATTGGGCTATCCAAAATACACTGAGTCGATAGATCAGCAGTCGTCAAGTCTCATCCAGCTACTAGGTCTCTGCACTTTTCTAGCTCGTTACTAGGAGGGTCCGCTTCATGAGTTACTGGTCGATACTCCAATTATCACAAAGTTCCACGGAGATGTATTTCAATGGGCCGTCTCCTTATAGGGGTCTCATCACAACCGACAGTGCGTCAATCAGACGCCCGGTCTGTGAGTTACTAGAATTTTTGTCTGGACCCGGTTGGTTTCGTGTGCGAACCAAACCAGCCATATCTCGACTTTACCCCGAACTCTCATAGGGTTTGATCATAGGGATTGTTTCTCAATGTGATCACCAACGCCACTGACGGTTCGTCAAAGGTACGTCTAGTCTGAAAGCTTTCAGCTTTTCCGTTCCAGGGGCCCGGTTGGATTTCGGGTACAATCCAACCCTGCCATTATCCAACTGCTTCTAAAACTCAGGCGAAGCATGCTAAAAGTTTCGTCTCAACAAGAGGAATCCAACAATGTTGACGACATGTCAATTGGACATCCATAGCTCGAGTTATAAGTTTTTCTGCTCCGAGGGCCCGGATGGTTTCGTATCCGAACCAACCCGGTCATACTCAATGTTCTCCAAAACCTTGAGTGTAATATACCGAAACGACCGTCTCGATCCAAGGATCTCATCGCAGCTGACGGTGCATCTATCGGAGGTCCGCAGCCCATGTTATGGGAAAAATACCGTGAGAGGTCTGGTATTAGGGGGTTCGGGCCCGGTCCGACCCGGCCCGGTACCCCCTGGGTCGGCCCAAACCGGGTCGACCCGACCCGGGTCTGGGTCCTGCCCTCTTAGGTGTGGCCCGGCCTGGCTGGCACGGCCCATCCCGGCCTGGGCATGGCTCGGCCGGCGCGCTGGCGCTGGCCCAGCGGCCGCGCAAAGGGGCCCTGCCCCCTAGAATGAATCTGCGGCCCCGCGTGGGGGCTGCCCCTTGCCAACAGACGCGGCCGAGCGCCGCGTCCCGCCTTTCTCTGTCCCGCGCGGTCACGGGACTAGAGGCCTACCATCGCGGCTTCAGCCGCGGCGGCCCCTTCCCGGCGGCGCGCCGGCGGAGTTCTCCACGGACCACCAAACAAGATCTGGTGGTCGGTTTTTCCTGTCGTCTTCGCCAACAGCCCTCCCGGGACCGGTTCTTCACTAAAAAGACCTCAAAACTCCTGTGCGGCCTGATTCATCATCGCTCGCCGATCCGCACACCAAGAACGAAGAGACGGTGGGTTCGGACTTGTATGTTGGTCCGCACCAACCGTGTTAGTGGTTTAAAAAGGCTTCGAACAAATTTTAAAAACATTCTGATGATATAAATCACATAGATTTAATTGAAACAAAACCGCTACATCAAGCATCTTCGAGCGAGGGTTCGTCACGGAATCACACGTCGCGGAAGAAGGAACGCCACAGAAGAAGTGTCGCGGAATAAGGGATTCTTCGCGTCACGTTTTCGAGCTCTGAGGATCCGACGTTCTTGTCGACCTTCATTAGAGGTCGTCGTTCTTCGCGTTCTTCGCATTTTTCGCATTCTTCGTCGAGGAGGAAGAACTTCAAGATCCTGAGCGAATTCTCCCTCGCCTCTCAACACAACAAGACTAATAAAAAAGAGTTGTCTTATTTTATTTCTCAAGTCGACGACTGAAATTCAAAATAATGAAACAACCAATTAATTGAATTAATTGAGGAGTTTTAAACCGCCCAATTAATGAGCCATTTAATATCCAGATTAAACGCAAGGGTTGACTTCATTAATAGGGTGTGCGGGTGCGTTACTTAATTAAAGGAGGGGGTTTAGGAAGAAAAGAAACAATGGGGCTCATGTGGGCCCCACCTCTCAAATATCCTACCAAGTGGGTAGGATTTGGTGGGTCCCACATCATCCACTTAACTTAAGTTAAGCAAAATAAAATAAAAATCGGTTTCACTACTTTTATTTTATTTCTTAACTTAACCCCAAAAATTAATAACCACACCCAAGAAAATGCAACTCCAGAAAATGTGTTTCTAAGAAACTATCGGTGCTACGATTCCATCGGTGCCCTCAGAATTCAATTCCGAGCACCGGTTCAAACGTTAGAAAAACCCGCACGTTTGTTCGCTGAACGTACTCGATCTAAACTTCGTAAAATGATTCCGGGCACACCAGGCCTCGGAATCAGGCGCCGTCAGAAACTGCGTTCTTTTAAAATCCAAAGAAAAAATTAATAAAAAAAATTTCCATTGAATTTTATGGGTCTTTACATTACTCCCACCTCAGGGCTTTACGTCCCCGTAAAGCCTTAACACAAACTAGGGATACAAAAGCAGTACCAAGAACGCATCTGAGCCTTCGGCTCCCATGTGCTCACCTGGAGGTTCTCGTACTGCCAGTAAAAGCGCACCCAAGGAATCTACCGTCCTCGTAGGATCCGCTCTTGTCGTTCCTCGATCCCCACTGGAACCTCCGTGAGGGTCACCCCATCACCCAATTCCATCTCCTCATGGCCGATGAAAAGAGAAGGGTCGAGTTCGTATCTCCCCAATTGAGATACATGGATGTCTTCGTGCACCTGGTGCAACTGAGGTGGGTGGGTCAAGTGGTAAACCACCTTGCCTACCCTGCTGAGAACCTAAAAGGGTCTGTTGAACCACAGAGATAACTTGTTGCCTCAACCACATCTCCTAATCTTACGTCGAGGTGAGACCCGTAAGGAAACGTGGTCGCCATCCTCGAACTCTAGTGGTCTCTACCTCCTTTCAGCAAAAGACTTTTGCCGGCTCCGAGCTATCCTCATCCGCTCTTGGATGACTTGGATATTTCTGGTCCTACAAGAGCTGCTGAGATTTCTTTTTTGCCGATAAGATAAATCCGGTCTCATCCCTTGGATGAACCACATTCTTCACCTAATATAGTCAATCCCAAAATGGACGATACTAATCCATACCAAGGATGACGTCGTAAGGCCTTGATGCTACTACCAAGAGATCCAACCATTAATCTCGCCTCCAAGGGTTGAGTCACACTGTCGGCATCAGTGTGTGGTCATTGGGTCTCCTCCAGTAGGTATCTCAAAGTGAGGGTCAAGTCAACGGTTTTTAAACCGGAACCTCTTAGTAACAACATAAAGAAAGGACAGGAAGGTAAACGCCACCAGAAAGGTTTCTTTTATTACTACACCTCAAAGTACAAAGACACAAAGCATCTACAAACAAATATCAACTAAGCTAGAAGGAAAATGAACAAAAGCCTCTAGGTCTGGAGCTAGTCCCACTCCTGTCCATCTTCTCCCGGAGCTCCAAAATCATAGGCCTCAGCTGCCTGAAGCTGGGCTCTCCCACGTCCACCTGTTCCCTGCGGTCGGGGTGGACCTCCAGGTGGTGGTGGTGGCAACACCTCGAAGCACCGTCCTCCTCCAGTTGCATGACCAGCTCCCCTGCCATGGTCTCCTGCTCCATGCGGTCCACCTCGATCGATCCTCTGCCTCTACCTAGGAGGTCCTTCGTTCATCAGCTGGTCATCTGTATGGCGGGTCGGACAGTCACGAGCCATGTTACGAACCCCATCGCAGGAGTAAAACTGTCTGCTCATGGTAAGTCGTTGTCCACCCCGGGTGCCTTGCACAAACGATCTGGTGTCATGCGGTCGAACACCTATAGGTCTAGTCCTCTTGGACCTTTGCGTCATCTGTCCACTGCCCGCTGCAGAAGACTCTGCCACATGCCAGCTTGTAGTGGGTACTGCTGCTAGAGACTGCTCATCAAGGAAACTCTCCACTAAGAGGGATCACTCCAACACCCCTGTCTGTGTCAGAATGCTTTGAGAAAAAACTGAAGCTATGATCTCTCGCCTGAGCCCCTGCTCGAATGTTCGAGCCCTGAAGAATGGGTCACGTACCATGTCTGTGGAATAGCGCGAGAGATCGGTAAACCTCACCGCGTACTGGGCTACTGTCATACTGCCCTGCCGCAGCTGTAGTAGATCCTGGATGCACACCGCACGGAGGGTGGATGGGACGAACTCTGAGCGGAAAAGGCTCTCAAAGTCCGTCCAAAGGAGATATGCCTCGTCGTGCACCTGGAGCATCAAGATCCACCATCTGCCTGCTGCCGCGTTCAGGAGGCTCACTTCGAGGATCACCATGAGATCAGCTGGTGTCCCCACTAACCTGAAAACTCGCACAACTGCTCCAGCCAATCCTCGGCTGCCTGAGGGTCCATCTCCCCACGGAACCTGGGTGGTCGCTGACGCTAAAACTCATGCAGTGCACTAAGGCGTCATGCACCGTCAATGGTTGGGGATGGTAGAATCGATGGCTTGGTGGGTAGAGGTACTGCCGGTTCCTCTGCTGTCAAAGTGACATGTACCGAGGCCTTGTCGCTCAGTGCGCTGTTGTCCCGCACAATGCTCGGAACCCTAGCTGGATACCGTCATGGGGCCATCCTGAAAAGAAACAGGTGTGCCACGGTCAAACAGTATACCTGGTGAGCTGACACAAAGTAATCACAAAGAAAACTAGAAACACACATGCAATCAATGTTTTCATTCATTAAGTCGGAAATCAGAAGTCAGGGTCCTGGTGTACGGATACATCGGCCGCCGCACCAACACTGGACTCCCTAGACTGATAACCACACTCAATACTCTTATCACTACTGCTTCACATAGAAAAAGATCAGAGTCCTGAGTTCTACGGTAGAACCAAACTCCTCTAATACCAATTTTTCACGACCCATCCTCAGGGCCCGTGCCGTGACTACCCCAAGCCCGCCTTCCACAGGCCAGGGGTTGGCAACTAGCACCAAGGCGTAATTCCTGGTAAAAAGGGAAGCCATTGCCTTTGTAATGTAAACAAACACCACAGAGAAAGAAAGAAGATGTAAATACTAAGTAAAAACTGGCTACAACAGTAAGTGCGGAAAAGTATGTGTGCCAGAATCCAAACCCAAACAGAAAGTAAAGTACAACTGAAAAAGGGAGTACAACAACTGAAAAGTAAAGCCGCAACGTCAAGTCGTCCACTAGAATTCCCACCTGAAGGGTGAGTACAGATAGCCTCCACAACTCCTCGGGTCCAGCCATCCCCTCCGAGTACGTCCTGCCCAGTGGTCCACCTCCAGTTACCGACCTGCTCCGCAAGCCTCAACCGCGGTCAGCGCTGTCCGTCGTCTGCAACCAAAACAACGTAGTGTGGGAATAGCCCGTGTAGGGGTGAGTATAAGCTACTAATTAGGGACCCCTAGACCCTTGAAGGTCTCCTAGAATCCACAATGGATAATCCACAAAGGAAATATATAATCACGAAGTAACATCCGACACTACTTAGGTATATTCCCATACATATACCTAAGTCATCAATTCCAGTTCGCCCCAACATCCGAGCCTAATTTCGATCACATCCACACAGGATAGCACAACACAATCCACATAGGAAAGGAAAACAAGACTCATCTCACACAGGTATACTTCTTCGTGATGTCAAAACCATGGCTGCTGGAGAACTCCACCTCTGTCGAGTAATGTGGGCCTGACGCTACAACCAAGCATGCCGAACTCCTCCTCTGTCGAGTATTGTGGCCATGCTGCTACAACTAAGCGCTTCCCTCCATGGGTCTGCCTCTACAACCAAGCGATCCCCCTCATAGGCTCTAGAGGTACTCCTTCTGTTGAGTACCGCGGTTCTGCCGCTACAACCAAGCGCTCCTCCACCGTGGGTCTGCCGCTACAACCAAGCGCTCCCCCTCATAGTCTCCAGAGGAACTCCTTCTGTTGAGTACCGTGGGTCTGTCGCTACTACAAAGTGCTCCTCCGCCATGGGTCTGCCGCTACAACCAAGCGCTCCCCCTCATAGCCTCCAGAGGTACTCATTATGTTGAGTACCACGGGTCTGCCGCTACTACCAAGAGCTCCTCTGCCGTGGGTCTGCCACTACAACCAAGCACTCCCCACTGGGCTATCCGAAATACACTGAGTCGATAGATCAGTAGTCTTCAAGTCTCAGCCAGCTACTAGGTCTCTGCACTCTGCTAGCTCGTCATCGGGAGGGTCCGCTCCATGAGCTACTGGTCGATACTCTAAGTATCACAAAGTTCCATGGAGAAGTATTTCAAAGGACCGCTTTGTCCTAGGGGTCTCAACACAATAGACGGTGCGTCAATCAGATGTCCGGTCTGTGAGTTACTATCCTTTTCGTCCCAGGGGCCCGGTTGGTTTCGTGTGCGAAAAACCCAGCCATATCTCGATTGTACACTGAAATATCATAGGGTATGATCATAGGGACTATTTCTCAATGTGATCAACAACACCGCTGACGGTTTTTCAAACGGATGTCCGGTCTGAAAGCTATCAGCTTTTCCGTTCCAGGGGCCCGGTTGGATTTCAGGTACAATCCAACCCGGACATTATCCAACTGCATCCAAAACTCTGACGAATCATGCTAAAAGTTTCGTCTCAACACTAGGAATCCAACAAAGTCGACGACACATCAATTGGACGTCCGGAGCTCGAGTTATAAACGTTTCCACTCCGAGGGCCCGGTTGGTTTCGTATCCGAACCAACCCGGACATACACAAAGGTCACCAAAACCTTGAGTGTAATATACCAAAATGACCGTCTCGATCCAAGGATTGCATCGCAGCTGACAGTGTGTCGATCGGAGGTCCGCAGCCCATGTTATGGGCAAAAGACCATGAGAGGTCCGGTATTAGGGGGTTCGGGCCCGGTCCGACCCGGCCAGGTACCCCCTGGGTCGGCCCGAACCGGGTCGACCCGAAACGGATTTGGGTCCAGCCCGCTTGGGAGCTACGTGGCCCGGCCTGGGCACGGCCAGACCGGGCGGTCCGGCCGGCGCGCTGGCACTGGCCAAGCGGCCGCACAAAGGGGCGCCGCCCCCTTGAATGAATCTGCGGCCCCGCGTGAGGTCCGCCCCTTGCCAACGGATGCGGAAAAGCACCGCCTCCCGCCTCCCTCGGTCCCGTGTGGTCGCGGGACCAGCGGCCTGCCATCGTTGCTTCACCCGCGGCAACCCCTTCCCGGTGGCACGTCGGGCGCCGCCGCCTCCTGACAGTCGGCCGGTGCCGGTGAGGCACGTCGGCGGAGTTCTACGCGGACCACCGGATGAGCTTCGTTGGTCAGTTTTGCCTGCCGTCTTCGCCAACGGCCCTCCCGGGACTGGTTCTTCACTGCAAAGACCTCAAAACGCCCGTGTGTCCTAATCCATCATCGCCCACCGATCCGCACACCAAGAACGAAGAGACGGTGGGTTCGGACTTGTACGTTGGTCCGCCCCCACCGCGTTAGTGGTTTAAAAAGGCTTCCGACAAATTTTAAAAACATGTCGATGATATAAATCACATAGATTTAATTGAACTAAAACCCCAACCTCAAGCGTCGTCGAGTTAGGGTTCATCGCAGAATCGCACGTCGCGGAAGAAGGAACATCACAGAAGAAGTGTCGTGGAAGAAAGGGTTCGTCACATCGCATCGTCGAGCTCTGAGGATTCGGCATTCTTGTCGACCTTCGTCGGAGGTCGGTGTTCTTCACGTTCTTCGCGTTCTTCGCGTTCTTCATCGAGGAGGAAGAACTTCAAGAACCTGAGCGAATTCTCCATCACCTCTCAACACAACAAGACTAATAAAAAAGATTTGTCTTATTTTATTTCTCAATCCAACGATTGAAATTCGAAATAAAGAAACTACCAATTAATTGAATTAATTGAGGAGTTTTAAACCGCCCAATTAATGAGGCGTTTAAATTCCAGATTAAACGCAAGGGTTGACTTCATTAATAGGGGGTGTGGGTGCATTACTTAATTAAAGGAGGGGGTTTAGGAATAAAAGAAACGATGGGGATTGTGTGGGCCCCACCTCACAAATATTCTACCAAGTGGGTAGGATATGGTGGCTCCCACATCATCCACTTAAATTAAGTTAAGAAAAATAAAATAAAAATCGGTTACACTACTTTTATTTTATTTCTTAACTTAACCCCAAAAATTAAAAACCACACTCGAGAAAATGAAACTCCGGAAAATGTGTTTCTAAGCAACTACAGGCGCTGCGATTCCATTGTTTCCCTCGGAATTTGATTCTGAGCATCGTTTCAAAAGTTAGAAAAACTCGCTCGTTCGTTCACTGAACGTACCCGAGCTAAACTTCGGAAAATGATTCTGGACACACCGGGCCTCAGAATCAGGCGCTGTCAGAAACTACGTTATTGTAAAATCCAAAAGAAAATTAAGAAAAATAAATTCCCTTGAATTTTATGGGTCTTTACATTTTATCAGATATGGGTGCAAATTTATATAAATTATCTTTAGTGTTCAATATTAATACATTGCAACCAAATACATTGAAGTAAGAATGTATAGGTTTTCTACCATTATATAATTTATAAGGCGTTTTATTAAGAAAATGTAGGATTAAAACTCGATTTATTTTATAACAAGAAGTACTTACGGCTTCATCCAAAAAGTGTTTAGCAATATAATATTCACTCAACATGGTTCTAGTTATCTCTTTAATAATTCAATTTCTTCTTTCAACAAATCCATTATGTTGAGGAGTTCCTAGAGCGGGGAAATTATGAGAAATGCCTTTATTACAATAAAAAGTTTCAAAATAGGAATTTCGAAATTCTCCTCTATGATCACTATGATTAATTTTCCGTGGAAATTTTTTCTAATTTTTAACATGGGCTCTTAAAAATTTTAAACAATAAAAAGTTTCATATTTATTTGATAGAAAATAGACCAACTTAAATCTAGTGTAATCATCAACTAAGACAAATACATAATACTTTACCCCAATAATTTCTGTTTGTAATCGACCGAAAATATGAATATAAAATAACTATAATGCATCAGATGTTGAGAATTCATCAATTGATTAAAAACTTGATTTATGATTCTTTCCATAATGAAAGGTATAAAAACTTTTGAAAATCAAATCTATGCTATGGTAGATCCTTAAAAAATATTTTCTTTGAGAGTTTTCATAGTTTTCTAAGGTTACAATGTCCTAACATTCTATTGCATAACCATGATTAATCTTTCATTTCACTAAGGAAAAGGAGATTTTGGCTCCTAAGGTCTTATATGTTTAATGTGTATACATTCTCTTGTCTATGGGCAGAAAGAATAAAATCTTCCTTGGAAATGTGTACTAATCATTTATCATTCCTAAAATTTACAAGGTAACCTTTATCACATGATTGACTTAGCTTAATAAGGTTGTGATTAAGACCCTTAACAAATAAAAAATCTGAAATCAACGTTTTTCCAAAAAGAACAATGTTATGTATACCTACAATTTCTTCCTGAGCATTACCTCCGAAAGTTACTTTTCCTCCTTTCACCTTGATAATATTTTCAAAGATAGTTTTGTTACCAATCATATCTTGGGAACATCCACTATCCATGTACCATGCATTTTTTTAGTAAAATCTTTATTTTCTAGAAAATAGAAGAGTTTGAATTTTCAAATCCATACATTCTTGGGTACAGAAATTTCCAAAAGTACGATTTTTAGGAATCCACATTTTCTTAAAAAAATAAGCTTTATGAAAACCTAATGATTGGGTTTTATTAAGAAAAATTTGTCTCCCAATGTCCACCACACAGACATTTACCAAAAAAAGGATCACTTTGGGGAACAAAATAATTATTACTTAAAATAGGTTTGAAAGATTATAACCAAATCCAGAACTATTCCTTAGAAAAAGAATTTGGGAATATATCTTTTCAAAATTTTCCTCACTAGAGGTAATGGTTGAAAGAAATTTCCATGAAGAGAATATTTGTGACTTTAGTTTAATAACCATTTTCTTATCATTAAGGTTGTTAGTTTTTGAACTAGTGTTATCCTCTAAAATATTTTTCTTTGAAAAACATTTCAAGATCCTTAGAAAGTTTATCCTTCTACGAATTGACATCCTTAAGGTATTTATAAACACAATCAAAATAAATTTTTTTATTATCCAGATGTCTAGAAAGATATGAAACTTATTTGGTTAAAACCCAAATTCATGAATTTTCTATCTCAAACTTATTTTTTATCTTACTATTATCATTCTCAAAATGTTTAGAAAATCTAGAAACTTCTTCAAATGAACGAAGGTAATATCTTCTGATTATGATGATTCATCATCTTAAGATTCGTAATATTCGTCATTAGAAAAACATTCATTTAAAGACTTATTGGTTAAGGATTAATCATTTTGTACCTTATCCATAATATAATGATTTTCAATAGGCACTCTGGCTATAAGACCAATATTCTTCTAACCAGAAGATTCATAATCTGAAGATTCATCAGATGTTTCACCACCACTAGCACTCCATGTATCATTTTCCTTCAAGCCTTTCTTAGCCTTAGTTTTGTAATACTTATTTCTATTTCCCTCAGAATTATTTTATTTTTTATCATTTCTTTAGAGAATGGGGAAATCTATCCTGATGTGTCCATCTCTTTTGCATTCATAGAAAGTGAATTTTGAATCTTTTGTTGTCTTTTCTGTATTTCATCTTATATATGTAGTAAAAATATTTCTTTTCCACTATCTTGTTCATCCTTTAAGAAAGATTATCTAATTAATTCTCAGAATTTTCACTTTCATAGGACTCAGATAGAATAGTGGATTTCTTAGACTTAGATCTATTAACCCTTTCTAGAGTCTTGACTTATGTATTAGTAAAGGCTACACTTCCATTTCCATTATTCTTCTTATTCATATCATAATCTCTCTTCATTCTGGTCTCATATTGTAGAAGAGTTCAAATAAATCATCAAGTGTAATTAGAGATACATTCCTATTCTCATCAATAGGTATTCCTTTTTATTCCCACATATTTTGCATGATATCAATTATCTTTTCCACAAGAGCTTCATCATCAAGTCCTTTATTTCCCACAGATTGTAGATGGTTGAAAATGGTCAATAATTTTTGTTTCACTTTGCAAACCACTTATCCATAAGGAAATAGTAATCCATGATAATCTTATCTAAGCATAACTCTTCTAGTCTCTATCACTTTTGATGTCCCAAAATGAGTAACCTAAAGTTTCTTCCAGATGTAGTTAGTAGATTCACATGAATAAATTTGACTATACATATTCCTAGACATAGAACAGAACAAATTATTGAATACCATATAATTTAGTTGATATTGTGATTTGTCTTTGTTGGTAAAGGTTTTGACTTCCATGTCAGGAATTTGGTAATCTCTAGTAAGCACAAAAAAAATTGTCTACACTGGTGTTGATAACAAAAGTCTTCATTTGATATCTCCAGTACTCTTAATCATTACCAAAAAAATAAGTGGTCTAGCAGGATTTAGATTTTCAATAGAAACAATATTCATTCCTTCCATTCAATAATAAAATATCAGTCCACAAAACATATAAGTTGTAATAGTTAATAAGCAAAGATAAAAACCCTTAAGAAATAATTAAGCCAGAAAATTTAAGCAAGAAATATTATAACAAGGAAAACATGAGCAAGAATACTTATATGTGAATATAAGTATTTTAGATAATTCATTTGATTCCAATTGTAGGATTGAAATAGTATATGTAGATGCTCAATTATAAGAGGGGGTTAATTGTATGTTTAAAAACATTGGTTTTTAACGTTATGTAAAACTATGTTTAATAAAGATAAAAAAGTTAAATTCACAAACCCTAAAACAGTTCTATAAGGAAAATTTTCTATATTGTGGAAATATGGTTCTAAAAATAAATCCTAAGGAATGTTTACAAGGAAAAGAATCTAGCTTAAAACGTATAGATTCTTACATATCAGTGTATGAAAAAGTAAAAAAATTATATAAATATTATACTTACTTCCTTTATCAAAATGTAGTGTAAATAAACATGAAACAAAACATATGACAAGTATAAAATCTTTTAACCCAAAGATTAGGGTATCCAACAATATTGGATAAAGGTACATTGATTTATACTTTCATGAAAGTATGTCTTTCCCAAACCAGGGTAGGCCCTCGATAGGAATGTCAGAATATTTCATGATATCCTTACAAGCCCTTAATCTTTAAGGTAGTCGATACCAATGCCTTCTTTTCCCATGAAGACCTGGATTGTACTCAGTAACAATCAGAGTTGCCTGAAGCAATCTGAACAAAATGTTCAGATCCGCACAAATCATGAGTCTCTCTCTCTCTAGAGATCACTTCACAACATGTAATCTATAGATCGATGGATCAGTGTTAAGCTCAGTCAAATGAGATCCTATTTATAGTCACATCTCTAATGGTCATCTCCCTACTCCAATGGTCATATTTTTCATTGAATCTTCGAGGGACCTGTACATGTGTCACTCAACAAATGGTTAGTTAGAAATAGATTTCACGCCATCGTTTCATATTAATATCAAGTGTAAGGAAAATGAAATAACATAACCAAATATAAATTTCAGAGTCTAAGGAAGAATAGAATTTTGATTCTAACCAAATAAACATTGAGAGTTGATAATACATGGACATTCAAATTCTGTTTTACAAAGAATTTGGAATCCAAATTCTACAGATTCCAAATCCAGAATTCCAATGAATTCATAATCTGAATTTTCAGAAATTCAAAGTCAAAATTCTAAGGAATTAAGAATCTGAATTTTGGTGAATTCAGAGTCAAAATTTCATAGAATTCGGAATATGAATTTTTGAGAATTTGGAGTCTGAATTTCAGAGAATTCGGAATCTGAATTTCAGAGAATTCAAAATCTGATTTTCATAGAATTATAATTCTTAATCTTAGAGAATTCAGAGTCTAAATTTCAGATAATTTGGGTTCTAAATTTCATAGAATTATGAGTATGAATTTCATAGAATTCAGAGTCCCAATATTAGAGAATTCGGAGTCTGAATTTCAGAGAATTCAGAGTCTGAATTTTAGAGAATTCAGAGTCTCAATTTAAGAGAATTCAGAGATTAAATTATAGAGAATTCAGAGTCTAAATTTCTAATAATTTGGAATCTGAATTTTAGAGAATTTAGAGTCTGAATTTCAAATAATTCATAGTCTAGATTTCATAGAATTAAAAATCTGAATTTTAGTGAATTCAAAGTCTGAATTTCCGAGAATTAGGAATCTGAAATTTCAGGGAATTCAAACCAAAATTCTGAGGAATTCAGATTCTGAAAACAGAGAAGTCAATATCCAAGGAATTATAATATTATGATTTTTACACAAGAATACAAATTTTAGACTTAGTAATAAAATTATTTTGGTTTTAATAGATTATAAAATGAAATAATGAAAAAGGTAAGGATAAACATTTCCTTAGGGAAGGGAAAATTTACTTAAGGAAATAATCCCGAGGAGAAAATATTTTGCCTTAAGATAAAGTGTTTGTGATTTCCAAAACATATAGGAGCCTAAAATCCATATGAAACCCTTATTAACTCAATAGGGACAACCACATACCTTCTTTTATCCATCCTATGAATAACAATATCACCATGCATGTGTACGTACGATTTACCATCTCCACGCTGTAGTGTAATTTGATATTGAAAAAAAACTAAATTTGGATGGGTATAATGAGGAGTAAAATGGATATAAATAATTAATATAACATTATAATTATTCTTTATAATCAATATATTGTCCAGTTCTATACCTTTTAACCAGTAAGTGAATGATATTGTTGCTCGTGTGTACGTATGTCTTACCATATCCATGACGTGATGTGATTTATTCTATATTATATTCATTAAACCACAATTATGTACATGAATGGAATGAATAAATATTATATATATTATATTTTTATTGACTCTATGTTTTTTTAATTTTTATTTACAACATACCTTTATTCTTTCCATAATGTGTAAATATGATAATTTCATTTTAGGAAGTGTGGACTATCTCCCCCTCAAATTGATATGACTAGTTCATAACATACATAGTACATATAAAGGATGTAGTTAATTTACTTGTGTAAAATATATAAAACATATATTAAACTATAATTATAATATACCTTTTTATCATTTAATTTTCATTCCTTTAATATGAAAAAAATGAAAGTAGCTTTCACGTATACGTAAAACCTACCATCTCTATGAACTGTGTGTTTAACTTTATATCTCCAAATGTAATGGATTATTATAAAATATATATATAATTTATATATATTAAATTTAAATCATGAATAATATTCTTGAGATGATGTAATTTTTTCACATGGAGAATTTACATAAAAAAATCATTCTTTGACTCGTGTACCGAATATCGACAAAATGTCCGATATTAACATGAATAATTATTTTATTGTTATAATTAAGTAACAATTGAAATAAAAGGAATAATAAATTTTAAAAGGGTTTTGAAACAAGTATAAATTAACTTATGTTATTATTCATGAAGAACAAGGAACATGCTTGAAGATTTGGAATCTAGGTAAGGAAACTTCTTTACCTAGTTTGTATTATTTGGGTTGGTCTTCAACAGCATGATTGTGTCATGCTAGGATTACGTGAGATATTAATTTTGATATATTATCTTGTATTTGTACTTGATTTATGAGGATTTTTATTGGAGACACATAATTGATCTATTTTATTAACAAAATTTTCATTGTAAGGGAATTTCTAAACTTAATTTCCACTCATTGGGTTTTACTCATACTGCATTGATTATATTATGACACCATTATGAATGGAATCACTTTATATTAATTTATGTTTTAATTTCCAGTTCCTTTATATGGATATACTTTTGATACACATAATCACCACATTGATAAATTCTTATGTGATTTATATAATCTTTGTAATGGAAATCCTAACTCAATATTTATTTGTTGAGTTAAATATCCATGTCATTGGTTTTGTTTTTCCAAGAGTATGTGTGAATGACCATTGATTTTTTTACAATAATTTACCACTTATATTTGTTTTATTTATAATTTTCATAACTAATTATTTAATTAATTTATCCATAATATAATGATATGATCTTTGTATGGGATTTCGTCTAAATTTACTTTCCATTGAGTCTTATTTGTTGTTATGCACCAATTAACTTTTATGTGGTGTATATAATTCCCTTTAACAAATTATATCATTAGTCTCTTTATTCTCATCATATAATAAGTTTTGTTTGATGTTATTCATTAATAACTTTTATTAATGTATTTCTCAAGTGGTAAGGTACTCTTTACCTAAAACATTAGTTTTGAATGTTTTAAAGATTTATTCTTCTAAATCATCAACCCTAATTTCCATGTTTTAAAAATGGTTTTGATGATTTAATTATTTGTACATGTGTGTTCTAAAGTGTAAATTAATTTCAAAATTTTCAAAGTGTTATGGGACACTTTGATTAAAAAAAAATATTTTTTTTAAATGTTTTAATTTGTTTTAAATGGGGATTGAATATTTAAATAACCTTGAAAGTTTATATATATATATATGTGTGTCATGAATGGAATATCTTGATTTTATGTAGTTATTAGGTATTGATGATTAAATTACAAGTTTACAATTTTATTTTATAAATAATGTGTTTTCATTTATGAGTGATAAGGTTGTAAAGATGAAATGTGATTTTAATATGGAAATTTTATTTTTCCATTATGTTTGGTATATGTGTTATGATTATGTTATGGTTCTCAGGAATCGCTTAAGTATATAGGTGGTTTTGTGATAAACAAATGGTGGGTGAGCTCATGATGTCTCTCCAATGAATTGGGTAATGTGATTGAGTTAAACGTTAAAGTTTCTCTTAAGAGATTTATGGAACATACAGTAATGGGTATTCCAAACGTAACCATGAAGGTTACACCCTATGTAGTTGTGAAAGCTACAAAGTAAGTATGTTATGGATGCCACTAGTTATATTTATGATTTATGATTTCAATGATCTATTCATAAATCTTATGATTTCATGAGGTATATTAAATATCATATATTTTTTTAGTGAAAAGTTTGATTTCATTGATTTGTATGTATTCATGGACTAATGTTTTATTTCCTTATATAATAACCTTTAATGAGATTTTTATGCTCATCCCATGTTCTTAAAATATTTTTCATAGGGATTAAGGTAGGTTAAGATAAATAAATAATTTGAGAAGATATTTATCAATAAAAGAATTATTTTTACGGCATTTTATTGTTGTGAAAAAATTGATAGACTAAGAGTGTTTACTTTGTAATTTTTGAGATGTAATAGTCATGGCTTAATTCTATAAAACTCAAAACCTAAAAAGATATTCAATGTGAAAGAAATTAAATTCTTGATAAAAACTCTAGATTATTTATGGATTATCACCAAGGACTTATGTGATACTTTTCTAGAACCATTCTTTAATTTTTTACGTATAAGATGAATCCATAACCGCATGGAGATGGTAGAACATACATACACATTAGTGATGATATCATTTACTTAATGGGTGAAAGGGAAAGTAATTTTATTATATGTTAATTTTTTATAACAAATATAATTTCATATATATCATATATACTAGTTATATCCACCATTAGGACTATAAATTTTAGTCGGTGATAGAAAAAAAAATACATCGATTTGAGAGGTGGTAGTCCTCCGTACAAACAAGCGATGATTTTGTTTCTCATTTGATAGAGAAGGATATGAAAATATATTATAAAACCAACATAATAATAACTAATTTTATCAGTGATACTTGTATTATTATATTAGTAGGGTTAAAAAATAATTTATGTTTGTAAAATAATGAATGAAATGAATGATCTTCGTTAAGATGATAAACTTCTCTTAGAGAAACCTCCTTAGATATCTTCTCAAGGACCTTAGGGATGGACATTTGGGAAGAAGAAAAACCTCTAGAATGTGGATAAAGATGTTCAGGAAATATTTTGCTTCCAATTTTTTAAAGCAAATGGATTTATATTTGTGAATAAGTGAGGGGAGATAGTGATCTTTTATAAGTGGGGAAATGCACTTTCTTGGAGATAATGTGGAAATTTCCCCAAATATTCCAAAATGATAAAGTAATTCCCAAGAAAATTTATTCCAAATTTCCTAATATTAGAATATTTTATAGGTAAAGTCTAAATATTATCATAGAATTATATTTTTACATTTTTAATTGGAAAACATACAATTATCATTTGGTTTAACCCCCAGTAAACTCGTTTTAACAATAAAAGGGGTAATTAATTTTTTAACGTTTTCACTATTAATTATGGTAAAAAATTAAGTTGACATTATTAAAAAATATTAATTATTTTATCCAAAATACTTAATCCATTTTACATAATTCAAATCACAAAGATCATGAAATATATTTTTAAATAAACCCGCAAATCATGTCAAAAAAATGATTTTTCAAGAGATGCATTTTCAACCGTAAGATGTTCTTATATTAACTATATGCTAAGTGATAATAATTATATGGATTTAAATTAATATATTTATATATATAATCTATAAATTCAATTTAATTATTATTTTTATTTTTTTAATTAATTAAAATCGAGGAACATTATGCATTTAAAAATAGTTTATGAAAATTCTGTTTTTAGCTTAAAAATATACTTATACCAATATTGGATATAAATATGATTCAATTAAAATTATATATTTTAAATTAAACTAAATAATACATTTTTAACTTTGAAATTAAATTTAAATCATAATTGTACTTTTAAATTTCTTAATTTATTGAAAAGAAATGACAGTTTTACAAAAACGGTATTTTTCATTATTAACAAAAAATCACTCTTTTCAGAAAAATGAAAAAAAAATTAAAACTAAAATAATTTTGTAATATTTATTTAATAAATTAATTTTACTTTTTAAAATAATTTTTTTTTTGGTGAAAATAAGCTATATTATTTTCTTACAAAAGTTGTAATAACATTTTTGATGAAAACATATTTTTGATGAATCAATTTAATTTACTAAAGATTGAGAGATTATTATAAATAAATGTTCATTAGTTAGGAACTATATATATATCATAATTTGGTTAATCACATTAAATCCTACCATTCAAAGGATAAGTTATAAAAAACATATTAAAATAATATATTTCAGGATTCATAAAACATAAGTTTTGTGTATTGAATACGCTAACGAACACAATGTTATTATTTTAAAATAATAGGGTCTCATGAAATAAAATATAAAAAATAAATTAAATTTATTTAAAAATAAATATACAATAAAATCATGGGTTGTTACAATATTTATCTCCTCTTCCATCAAATGGGAAATGAAACCATCATGCATGTGTATGGAGGAATATCACCTTGAAAACTGATGTAATTTTTTTCCATCAGCACATATCACTGCAGGTTACAATAATTGATTTAATGTATCTGTATATATTATTCAAGGCATAATTATAGTTTGGTAAAATTAATATATAGTCTATTTTAATACATTCTCATTCATTGAAAATTGATAACATCATTCGTGCGTATGTGGGGACTACCTCCTCCATAAAACGATGTGATGCATTCATTATCATCACATGACTTAGGTGATATATAGAATCATATTTAAAGAATTTTTTTATTTATATAATAATAATTATGTAAAGATAATATAATACTTACATTATTTCCATCATGATTATTAAAAAATGGAAATGT